>CM051629.1:1200000-2400000 GCA_028020825.1 Podargus strigoides | reverse complement strand
ATGTGGAAAATGATACAAGGTAAGACAAGGAGTGCTGTTTAGTGGAAACACTGTAGATTATAAATAGATTAAAGATTCATCTGACAGAGGAAATTTTCAGTACGTGTTTCGAACTGGATGTGGCTGGACGTCTGCCTAATGCTCTCTTAGCAATATTAGGGTCAGCTGACGGACCACTCGTCCTCGAGTTTGAGCTTTGAAACTGCAGATGTTACTGTAGTCTACTTTTTAGGATTGTATCAAAGACTGGAAGTTAGCAGCAATTTTAAATAACTTTTACTCATGCAAGTATCTCTGAGTTTAGAGAGCCCTGTGTGGGCTTGGTCCTTCAGCTTTGTGGTGGGAAAACACTTTTCCTCATGTTGTGAGTACGTGTGTGTATAATATATACCAATAACTTACTCCTGTTGTGCACTTGTATAAACTTGGTGTGTGTAGAGGTTAATGGGCTGTGGGGGTTTCCTTCTCCCAGTGTTTCATGCATGATGCTGGTTTCATAGGTAGAAGGTTATGGCAGCAGTTTAAAACTGAGGGAAAAGACAAAACCCATGTTTAATTGGTTTTGGGAGTGCTAGCTGTGTTTTTAAATGTACATCTGTAACTATTTTTTGTTCTCCACTTTGCTTTCACCTTCTGACTGAAAATTAATATTTTTGCTTATGTTTACTGTTTAGCCAATACAAAAGACAAATCTATTTTTAGTGTAGGATCCTCAATAATGTGAGGAAGCTTAAATCATTCTTATTAAAATAATCAGAAATTTGTCATAATACTTCCAAAAACTAGAGAGATCTGTTTCCAGAAGTTTCTAATAGCATTATAAGTTATAATGGTGGTGTGATTGATGGCAGTACCTTTAAGCTAACTAGCTTATTTGAGGTGACTAGCTTACATACATGTATGTGTTTTTAGGATGTCCTTTTTCATGCTGAAAGCCTTACTCATTTCTCCTGCTGGCTTTAGGACTCTGGGATGAATGTAGATAAAGGTAGATAAAAGGAGAGATGCTCAGAGGTGCTCCAGCATGACATAAGGTGCTCTCAGCCATTGCTGGGCTGCTCGAGTGCTTCTTGGAAGCTCAAGGGGACCCTGGATGGCTTTGGAAAACGTGGTCTTAGTTAATGACATGTTTATGGTGCCCATCCAGATCTCCTGCCTGGCCTGGAAGTCTCAGCTTTAGAAGCCAAAACACTGGGAGCGTGTACTTTATTGAGGATAGCGGGCTGAGAAATTTGTCACAGTGCAAGTTGCAGGGTATTTGTACAGGCTGATCAACTCGAATGCTTATCAGAGCCTCTTAAAGCAGACATCTGCATCTTTCATCCCAGCGAGTGGAGCTAAGTACAGCGGCAGAGCTTCTAATTATCGGTACATGGGAACTGGGAAGCGAGGCTGCCCTCTGCTCCTGCTAGATACAGCTCACACCGAGGAGTGGATGTTATTAAATCTGTAGGAAAAAAAAAACCCACAAGGCATAAACAAAATTGTTAGTGAAAAGAAATAGTCTGATTAAATTCTGCATCTAAGTTCACCTTGAATTAGATTCTTTGAGAGTAAGGTCAGTATTTCTCGTAAGAGGCTTTTCTGTGATGTTTCTGCTCTGCAAAAAGATGTAACACCTCTCTGAGATATCTCCTGCCATTTTTCTCTGTTAACCATGATGACTTTCCAATTATGTGGCACTTTGAGCCTTTCCAGGAGACAAAACCAAGGTTTCAGATTCCTCAGGAGCTAATGTAAATGGAACTGACTAAAACTGAATTGGGGTAAATTAACACTAACTCACCACCTCTCTGTAGTCGCTCGCCAGCGTGGCCGGGTCAGTCATTTATTGGCCAAATACAGTGTCAGGATTTAATTGAAAAGCTTGGTTTACGTTTGGGAAAGTGCTGCAGGGAGCTGATTATTTCCATCACTGACTCCTGTTAGTGTCAACAAATGATTTTCATTTGAAACGTACCTTTTAGTAACAAAACGAATTATTTTATATCAAAATAATAGTTTTATAAAAAACTCAAGTTCTTTGAATGAACTTCTCAGCAATGAGAGTTTTGTGGGTTTTTGTTTTGTTGTTTTGGTTGTTTTAAATAGAGAAGCATGCCTTTGTACATCCACTTTTTCTTCTGCTCGTTCCCAGTTCCAGCCTCTGGCACTAGGGGAGTTTTTCTGTCTATTTTGCTGTTAAAATTATAGAATAACGTAGGTTGGAGGGAATCTGGAGGTCATCTACTCCAGCCTCCTGTTCTGAGTAAGTCTGGTTAGGTCAGGTTGCTTGGGGATTCTTCCATTTGAGTGCTGAGCATCTCCAAGGACTTCACAGCCTCTATGGACAACAATTAATGTTAGAGTTAACACATCCAGCAGTTTTTTCTGGTACTTATCGTTGCTTTCCAAAAGGTTGGTGAAGGAGGTGTTTTGGGGCCCTTGGGATCAGTTTGTTTTCCAGCAGAACAATCTGTAGCAATATCTTCTGGTTTATTTTGCTTCTGTTTGCATTGAAGCCTACTTGTGGATGTAAATACTTCTGTGCAACATGGGCAGCTTCAAAATTCTGTCTTCCCTGCTTAAATAACTTCATATCAGATAGTGGAGCTCAAAAGAAGTCAGATATAAGTAGAGAGTGGTAATGTAGAACTGCTAGACTATTGTGTATGGTGTGGAATTAACAGTTTTCAACATGACTCAGGCTCTTAGGAAGCTAAACCTCAATTTAAGACCTAATTATTTCAACAATTGGAAAAATTTTGCCCTTACACATTTTCCCCAAAAACAAAGTGAGAATTTGCTTTCTTCTTGGCACTGGTTTATTTTTTTGTGATTTTCTTCTTCAAAAGCTGAAACAGTCTAGCTGCATTAATTAGGTTTTCTGAGATTTGTATTTGCGATAGCGGAGTGAAGGCTGAGCAAGTAGCTGGGAACTCAGCAGCCCCTATGAATATGAACAATGAGGCATCTTGTAGAAATTAGTAGTTTTCTCACAGTGCTGCCAAATGTTGGACTTCAATTGAATCTCTTACACAAGGTGACTTCCAAAAAATGTTGTTGTTTCCATTGAAGATGTATGATTGCTCAAGCATATTTTGTGGCTCAGAAACATGTGCTAAGCACAGACTTTAATGCCTGTTACCTGGCCTTAAACTCTTTATTAAAAAGAGATGTTCCTTGCAGGCTTTCAGCAGCTCAGCTGTAATGGAGGAGGCAGGGGATTTAAAAAGCTAAACTTTAGCTTTTTAAGTTTAACGTCAACTTGTGTGTCATAACAACAGCAGAACTGTGGTTAGGTCGTGTATCTGCATCTCCTGAGATAAAACAGCAAATAAAAGAGCAAATAACTTGAGGCTGAGCGTGCTGAAGAGGATAAAACGGTGAACCAGAGGGCAGGAGAGGGTGTATTGACCTTTAGGATCATTTCTTTAACAAAGTTGTGTGTGTTTCTAGAGTCTGCAGTAGCTGTGTAGAGGTGGTAGTTTCTTAAACCAGTAAATGGCAATAATTCATCTTTTAATTGGTAATAATAATTCAAGCTATTTTAAAAAAAAAAAATCTTCAAAATTTCCTGTTTTGCAGTGCTGAAGTACTGATGTGACTGAGGTGAGTGTGGCTGTTCTGAGCAGGTGCTGCTTTGGGTGCTTTCAACCTGAGCCTGGTGCATCTACTGGCAAAGGGCTCCTTCTCCCAAGGTCTGGGACAGCATTTGCTGGTGTCTCAGGCTGAAATGCTGGCAAACAAAAAGTCAATAAAAAGTCTTGTTGGACGAAGAACTCCTGAAAGCCCCAGTGTATGCATGTATCTTTAGATGGCTACTCTGTTTTTTCGTTTGGTTTTTGTCATGGTCTGTGTCCTTGTCCTCTAGAACCCTTTTAGGCACTTTTGGGAACGTCAGCTGAGGTGTGCTCGGTAGATTGAGAAAGAGATCAGTTTATGAATCATCTTTTATTTTTAAATTACTTTTTTTCTGAAAAAAATAAAATAACAAAATTGATTCCTTTACTGATCCTTGTCTTTAGGTGAATCTTGTTCTGTACATGGATCAATAAAAATGTCTTTAGCAACAAGAGGATAGATACAGGGTGCAGAAAAATTAGTCCATTCATCAAGGACAACATGCAAGAAGGACCTTTGTGAAGATGTTAAAAATATTAATGTGTTGTGTTGCACTCCCATGACCCTGAAAGTCCCATTAGTGATAAATATTTCCAGTTTTAAATATATACAATTTTAGTAGCTGCAAAAACTCTTTTTTAAAATAAAATTAATGTATGTTCAGAAATTTTGTACATGTGCTTGCCTCAAAAGAAGCATTGTTATAGCCTGCTCCATCCATCCTTTTTTTAGCATGGAATAGCAATTTAATTTTAAACCTAAAATATTAAGTTTTAATTTTTTCCTTTGCTCAGTCTCCTACTTAGTCATACATAAATCAGAGGAATATGAAAGAACTAGTAAAAATGTCTGTATCCTTCTAGAGCTGTAATTTGGCTCTATGAATTATTAATTATTCGACCAGTATAGTAACAGCTTTTTCAGAAGTCAGTATAAATGTAAAAGGCTCACCTTATCAGCCAGGATCTAAGCAGTGGCAGTAATGTAATTCTCACCATTTAGCACTTTGTGGTACGTTGCGAAGGAATAGGATATTAGACCATTTAAACTTTCTGAAATACAACACAAAGTAAGGAAGCACACTGCTTTTTTTTTGGTTGTTTTTTTTTTTTTTTCCTCTGAAATAATTTCAAAGAAATGAATACACATGGATTTCTCAGGGGTTTGGACCGGCGGAGATGTTGAAGCTGTTCCATTTGTGGAGCATCACTGGGAGGGAGACCAGCAGCTCAAAGAGCACGCTTGAAAAGGGAAAGGCTTTAGCTGCTTGTGTTGGTTAGAAGAAAAGGAGGAATCCGTGGAGGCTCGAAATTAAGCTAAAATGGATGAAAGGTAGCATTTACCAAATACAAAGGCATCTGGAGCTGTAAGTAAAATTTTACTTCCTAAATAAATAGCTCTCTAATTTAATACTGCGGTGCTACATAAGTCTGGTGTTAATTTTCTTGCATCTGTACTGATACTGGTACAAGGGGACCCTCACGTCCTCTGGCCAAAATAATAATAAGATAATTTTGTTTCTTGTCTTAAACAACTTTCAAAAGAACATTTAAGACTGCACAAAAACTCTGTCCTCCTCAGGTAGGGTCTGCCTTTCACAGTTTCAAAGTTGAGTGCTGTAGCTGATTAATTGAATCCCATCTTGCAAAATTTAAGTGCATGTAATGGAAAATTGAAATACTTCAGCACTTCTCTAATTCTGAAATTTCATTTTAACAGTTTTAGTATTTCATTAATCCTGTTCTCTGCATCCAAAGATAAGTTATTAAAAGGAGTCTCTCTTGCAATATATCATAATCTATTTTTAAAAATATGATTTAACTTATAAACAAATTAGAAGAGGGGATTGAGGAACCCTCTTTGTAATGAGGGTTTTTAATAACCATTATACTACAAAATGTATTAAAGCAATATTTCAGAGAAAAATACTAACGACATTCCAATGTGGATTTTACCCGAGATCGTTTCAATAATGAGTTGCTGTCACTCATTTCTGATTTACAGAAGCTGTTTTGCTCCCATCTGTTGATGCAGGCAGTCCAGGCAGGGTTGGTAAAGAGCAGTGCATGAGCACCAAAGGGTGCCTGCGACACTGGCTGCAGAACAGTAATTAGCCAATGCAATTCACATTAATTGTGTGAGTTCCCACACCAGTTCTTACTTACTGGTGAAGGAGAACTCTGTGATTCTGTGAATTTGGTAGGTGATACTGCAAAATACAGTTGGAAATCTTTCTTGGGATTTCTTACTCCTTGTTGTAGATCTTACCTGAATTTTGGGTACAACATGTATGCAAACCCCAAATTTCCTATGGGCAGTTCTTAATAATAACCATCTCTCTTAGGTGTTTCTATTAAGCTGAATACAGTCATGTATCAGCAGCTTTAATAACCTGGTCTGGGGAAGCATTTGTGAGGACAGGGCTGGTGTGGGGAGCTGATCTGTCATAGCTTTCCGATCCCCATTCCCTATTTGGGATCATTAGTGTGTTTTTAGAGCTATAACTTAAAACTTGCAGGAGGGTCTGGGCTGGGGTGACTGCTGTGGCCGTGTGTGCCTGCCCTTCATCTCTGTGCCGTGGGTGAGATGTTCCTTTGGGCTGTGGAGGAGGAGGAGAGGCAGTGAAGTTTGTTTCTTTTTTTGTGGGAAATAGGTTTTCCTTCATTATTAACTGCACAATCATGCTCTGATGGCGCTTAACGTGTGAAAGTCATCACGGCACTTTCTTCATCTGTGGCCAATGGAGAGAGGGAGTGCATTAATTACACTGTCCTTCTAGGTGAGCTGTGCTTGTATGCAGCACATTACCCACGTTAATGTGACAAAGCCCATTAAGAACTATTTTTCTGATGAATTCAAACTCTATTCATTACATCCATTTGGGCTACGCTAGCAGAGATTGTGCAGCACGGGGACAAGAGGGCCTGGGGAGATGGAGAAGCAGCTTGCAGGCTGGTGTGGTGGTGGTTCCCATGGGAGATGCTTTGCAAGCACCAGCCCCTGTAGCACCCATGCCCGCTCCTCCTCTGCCCTGCTGCCCTGGGCAGCTGGCACCACAACCAGGGTGCTCACCAGAACTGGAGTCTCTCATGCAAGAAATTGGAAAAGTCCTTTGCTGGGGAAGGAGAAAGATAGGGAGGGGATTAAAGATATATTTCTTAATCTTGGAAGCTGCAGTGTGTGCAAGAAATGGTGTGGCATTGCCGACCAGAAATGCACCACGAGGTGGTTAAAATGCAGTTGGAGCCTACTCGGGGCGACGCAGCTCTGCGGGAGCGCATCAAAGCACGTGTCAGAGCAAGCCCTTTGCAAAGCCTCAGCTCACAGCAAACCAATAAAAACCACTCGAGTTTATAGGCTTTTAAATGGATGAAAACAAATTTGGATGGCTTTTTCTCATCAGCGCTTTTAGGGGTGTGTGGTTGGGTTGTTTTTGTGAATTTAAGATGTTCAGCTACCTCCTGCATCCCGTGGCAGCTGCTGGGCTGTAACGCCGTGGAGAAGAGGGGAGCTGGTGATCACAAGGTCTGTGCTGTGCGTGGCGTGGAGCTGCTGCCATTGCATGGCTTTTCTAGGGCCGGACACCCATGGGTGCTGAGGTGGTGGTTGGCCACCTGCAGTCTCTCTTGCTGCATCATTCCCTAAATGAATGCACTTGAGAGCTGTAAGGGAGTGGAAAAGGCTCATGTGACTTAGAGCCTTCCACACAACATTGGTGGACCAGCTCTGAGGTTGTCTGTGCCATGGTTAGATGCCATCTCGTGGTGGGTGACCATACCCACACATGCATTGGCAGAGCTGGCTGAGCAACTACCAAAACCAAGTCACTGTGGCGTTGTCTTGGTCACTGGATACGGGTGTGTGCTGCACAGACATCTGTGCTGCCCTGCCTGCTATTTTTACTTAGCTTAGCTGGGCTGTGATGGCACTGATGGCATTTATGCTGTTGATGGATGTACCCTAAAAGTTTTCTTACAGATCCTTGAAATTTGGTCTCGGTTGCCCCTCGGATCTGGCCACAGTTTGCTGGAAAAAAATAATACAAGACCAGATCTCAGGTATTGCCCTACCCACAGGGTGTCCAGAGAAGCACCCACTCCCTTTGTGTGGACCAGAGGAGCTCAGTAATGGCAGTGCAAAGACTTGTTTAATCAGTGCACATGGCAATTGGGTAAAGGGTGGCGATTTTTCGGGTTGCATTTTAGCTCTATCGGATCTGCTGTTTGGCTGAGTAATGTTTTTGCAACTTTCCTGTAAAATCTGGCATCCAAAACATTGTTTAACTGGGGTGGAGGAAGCAAGGAGGCATGCATGGTCTAGGGAAGGGTTTGATAGAGCTGCGTGGGCATTGCTCCCCTAAAAAGGTTTGTGTGGCTTCAGTATAGAACAGAAGGCACACAGACACTAGCCCTAAGAGGCATTTTAAAGTGGTCTTGGTTTTCAGAGAGAGGGATTGGGCTCTGGCTCCATGTTCAGTAGGAGCTCCTACAAGCATCCCCAGAAGTTCCCAGTGCTGGGAGCTCAGCACCACACTTTCCCCCAGTTTGCTGAGCAGCCCCATGGGGTCCTCAGTGTACCCACACCCCGTGGGTGATTGCAGGCAGTGCCCACATCCCGGTGGTTTCCCTGCATTTGGAGAAGAGAAAACCAGCCAGCCTGCCAACACGGACCCACAGGCTTAGATGGCTGAAAGGGAATTAATTTTTCTGAGGGACATTATCAGGGATCGAAACGCAGCTCTAAGTGAAGACATAAGTAATTGTACTGGATGGCTTTTGAACCTCACAAATTAAACCTATTAGGAAAGTCTTGGGTGTCTGAGTGCAGTTTTGCACAGAAAAAGTCTTTGGAAAAACAGTGAGAAATATATACTTCAGGTGGGGGGAAAACAAGACAAAATGCTTATTGCTGGGAATGGAAGTACATCAGAAAATATATGGCTATTGCCCAGCTGCAAGTTTCTCCATTTAAATGCAAACAAAACAGGAAAATGAAATGCAATTTTTAGTTTAATCAACTTTCATGAGTCTTCTGGGAAGCCCAGAAGTATCTGAAAGGAGCCTCTGGGACCTGTTGGGTTTAAATATGAATTTTGGAGTCTGCTCAGTAATAGATGGTGTACTGCATTTGGTTTAAAAACGAAGCTTTGCAAGTGACATCTGTGCTTAACTGGAAGCTGGCTGACAAGGGGGATGGCTGGACAAATGAACTGCTTCTTTCAGAGGTGGGTTAACCCTTTCTTTTGCTAAAAATGTGTCCAGCATAACAATTCTTTGCCTGATGGATTCTACAAATAGCAAGTTTAAGATAACAAACTTATCCATTATAATTATTAAAATGAAGAGAACAAGTATGGGTAGGAGAGATGATTAAAAAAATACACAACAGATTGTACCAGGCTGTATAGTGGGAAGTTTTTCCACAGTGGAACTTGCAAAAAATTAAAATAAATGAAAATGGTCTCTAGTTATTCTGTCCATAAAATAATTAATTTTAGGGAGGGAAAAAATGATGATTATTTAATTATGATTTGGAATATTGTAGCATCAAACTCTTGATCTATAGAGATGTTACAGGTATAAGAAAATGTAAAAAGTGTGTTTTAATTAAAAAAAATAATCAGTGTAAGGCTTGAGGAGTGAAAAGGTATAGTGAACTGGATTTCCTTCTAATCTCTGGCACTAGAATGGGCTGGGACATTTCTGCATTGATGTCCTCAGTGTTACGTTTCTCTTGAGACCAATTACAAAGGTTCACAAGGTTGTTTTTATTTTCCTTGCTCTTGATGCCTTTTTAATGAGGCCTCGTAGTAAACAGCAAGCATTATGCTTTCCTGTTGTATTCCTGTCTGCCGCCTTTAAACATTTATTACTAATACATGTGGGAAATGATTTATAAATTAAATATTAGGAAAATGTACTTTTAAAAAACAGAAGTAGTTAGGGGGTATATTTTATAATTGTCATTGGGGGAGTGGGGGAGGAAGTCATGCCAATATTTTGCTAATGGAAGTGCAGTGAAAGGGACTGTTAAAGCATCATTGTGGTTTTATGTAATAAATAGAGATAATAGATGCATGGAGTTTTCAGTGTGTGTATGTGGGCCTGTGGCTTGATGTTATGAAATCTGAATAATAAAAAAAAAAAACAAAACCAAAACAAAACCCAGGCAAATTGTGCAGTTGCCTGGGGAAGTTTGAACGTTGCTGTTGTCTTGTGTTCCCCCTGTCCGGGCTGCTCTCCTGTTCTGCACCAGCAGTGCTGAATCCCAGTGCCCACAGCATCCCATCAGCACCAGGCACATCCCTCCTCCTGCTTTGCCTCTTCAATCACTGGGTCTTCCAGACTCAAGTGATACTTGCAACATATTCTCTAATCACCGACACCAGCTAATCAGGCCTAATAACACAATTATTTTGAAGTTAAAGTGTGAGTGATGGAGCCCTGTATGGAGTCACTCCGTGCTAAACGCTCTCCTGGTGGGATGCTGCCTGCTGCAATATTGCTCTTGCTGCCATAGAAATACCAAAGTCAAGTACAAATATCGTAATTGTTTAAAGATGTTGCATCTTGTTACTGAATTTTGTTTGTTTACTAGCTGGTTTGTTAGTGTATGTGCAATTGCTACTTGTTTTTACATTATAACTGAACTTGCTGGTAGACAAAGCTATTGTCACCTGGGTTTGGAGAACCTGGTTTGCTCTTTCATGCTTTGGTGCTAGATATCGTAGTCGTGTTACTGGTGAGCAAATGCAAATCTGGTTATGAGAAAACTCTTTGCATTTGGCTGCCTTATAGTAGGCTTTGTCTCTCTTCTGCAACAGGCTGCTATGAGTGGTCTCTGGTGATACCCAGGGGCTGCATCTCTGCTGATGGCCTTTCCTTGTCCTGCTGGCAGGCTTAGATAGCACATCTCCTTCCACATCTGTGGTAGTTTTTTTGGGGGGAGATAGATGAATCCATTGATAAAGCTCACCTATACATGTGTGTGTGGATATGTGTATGTAGCCAATAATTGTTCTAGTAAATGGTGCATTTCTGACAGGTTTGTGGTTTGGGGAGGTCTCTGCCAGCACGGCAAATTTGTCTTTGTGTGCCCCTATTATGGTGGAAAGCTTGAAGGGGTCCTGGTCCTCTCCTAGCACTTCCTCTGGTGACTTGAAGCAGTGTTGGAAGCTGAGCACTGGGAGGCTGTTGTTCAGTAATGTTAATCAGATGTTTGGATTCCTCTGGGTCTTGGAAACTGTTGTGGGAACTCCTAAGGACAGGGATGCAGATAGGGCTTAATCAGCATGCTTGCAAATCTGTCTTAAGCAGATCTTTACTTAATTTCTTGAAATTTGCATCTGTGCTTACAACCACTTTTGTGTGCTGCAAATTCAGCTCCTTGCTCCTAATCCATCCTTGGAGTTTCTGTTGAAGCTGGCTGAGGCTCTCATGTGGTTGAGCCCTATTGCATCCCCTGGCTGCTCAGAAGGTATTCAGCTGAGAGTTTGCTGTCTCTTAGATGCATTATCCTCCTGAAAAGCCTTTTCTGAGGGGAGATGCTGGAGGAGAGGAGCGGTTGTCCTTCGCTGCTGCACTGAAAGGTATTTACTTCTGGGTGATGTCAGGCTGGTGGCACTTCTTTTCTAAAACATGACTGTTCTGAGAATATGAAATAATACTTTGATCATTTTCATCTTTTATCTTTTTAAGTAGCTGATTTGGTCCTTTTATGAAAGCAATCGGCTCAGCTAGCTAATCAAGCTGCATGCTGATGAAAAGGTCAAAATAAAATAGCGAGCTAGTGTGATTCACAGCAAAGAGTGGGTTCAGCTTTCAGCGGAGTGCAGACCATTGTCAGAGCATAAACTCATTTTTATTTTTCAAAAAGAAACAAGGTTACCATTTTTTCCTGTCTTTTTCACTGTAAAGTCGTGTTGTCACCTCCAGATGTTCTCCTGAGAAAAATAAGAGTTGAGTAGCTGACATCTCTTGTAAGGAAAAATTACACTGAGAACATAGAGGTCCCTAATTATATTGGAGTAATAGCAGACTTGATGCTGCAAGGGGAACATGCTCAACAGCAGCCATCCATTTTCCAGGCAAGGATGGCAGCAGTCTCACTGGAATGCAAACCCGTGTCTCTTGCAGCAGTCTTCCAATTGCATTACATGAGTAGAGGCTGGTATCTCATTCACCCAACCTCACATCAGGCAGTGAAAATAGAAAATGAGAGGAAATGAGTCCTGTCTTGATGGTTTCAAGGTGATAACCCTCTATAGTTACCCCCTGGAGCCAAATTTAGAAGATCCTGTGTTCTGGTGTACCTCCTCTCATCTCTTGCCCTGCCACATACACGAGCTGGTGCTCGGTGGAGCTGAAAGCAAAGATTGGGCCAGTGGAGTGGATGCCATTATAAAACCCTCAAACTTCCCTGTGTGTAATGAGAAGTGACTTGGCTGAGCTGGAATTTTCCCAGGCTCTTTGGAGACGTGGGGTGGCATGGCAGCGTACACAGTTGTTACCAGGGCTGCTGGTGGCATTTATTTGAGAAGGCCAGTCATTTTTTGTGGGTTTTTTTTTGGTTCTGCTGTATGGAATTTATTTTTAGTGTAACTAATCAAATGAGTATAGAATAGAGTAGCATCGGTGAATCAAATGAACCTCTTAATGAGTAGAAGTAGCTTGATTTATTAAGTGGAATTGTAATCCAACATGAAGCATTTGATTACCCTCACACGCACTAATCCTTTTTTTATGAGATCAATTTGCCACGAAGATCTGTACGTGGTATTTTTTTGGCAGCCTTTTTCCTTAAGAC
This sequence comes from Podargus strigoides, assembly GCA_028020825.1. Lineage (NCBI taxonomy): Eukaryota > Metazoa > Chordata > Aves > Caprimulgiformes > Podargidae > Podargus > Podargus strigoides. The sequence continues at coordinate 2,387,592 of CM051629.1, read as the reverse complement.
CTCAAAAGGGTATAAGTGATGAGCTCCAGCTGTTTCTCATTGTGTGGTTTGGTTTCTGACACACGAGGTACTGGATTTTAAGCTTCTCAGGCTTTCCCCCAGTAAGTATTGTTTAATAGCTATTGCTGCATGAACATTGATTTTAATTTTACCAAAATAAGTGCATTAAAATGTTTACACGTTGTTATTTATTACCAGCTGTTTTATTAGCATTGGAGATGGTGTTTTTTATTTATTTCTGAGTACGGCATAATTAATTTTACGTGCTTATCTGGAGACTTTCTTGTCAGTTATTCATAGCCTGACTACTTTGTCTGCAATCTTCAAACCATTTGCTGTGTTGTGAAATATTTCAGTGTGCTCTTGCATTAAGGTTTAGAATAATGTAACTCTTTTGGTATTTATAGCAATCTGCTGCAGTGGGAGGCAGTTCCCCTTTTATCCTCGGTGCCGTAGGGAAGATGGGCTTTACCCACCTTGGGGAACGGGTCTGGTTCAGATCCTTTCTGTGTTTATAAAAATCATGTCATTGACCAGCTGAGGAGAATATACCAGCTCCCCAGTGAATTTTTTTTTGTGACACTGTGGATTTGGATGTGAAAAATGTGTTCTTTTCTGCGTGTGTAGCAAATATGCATAATATTTTACATAGATCCATATTCTTCTGCAATGAGAAATGCCTAAGCAGGTTGAGGAGATGTGTGAAGTTTTCATAGTTTACTGGACATTCCCCATTGCAGCATGGTAGCAATAAACTCCAAACAAAAGGAGATGAAAGTCTGAGGCTTAGTCTGTTTTTCCCTATGATTTGAGTGATGTGCCTGCATGATCAACATAGTTGCTCGTCTCTGTCACCTCAGCTCCAGCCTCCCTGTCCTCCTGCTCCGTGTCCTGTCATTGAACCTACCTGCTTTTGCTCTCAGCAGTTTGTTTTTTTCATCGTGGGGTTAATTGCAAGAATGTGGTGGCACATGGTGACTTTTAAGACAGTACTAAAAACCATTGCCAAAAATAAAGCCTGAATTAGGAACCATCAAATTTCTAGAGGTAATTAAAGCAACTGTTCACATCTATTTAAACGAGAGAAAAATTGCTTGTTACCTCTTCATCCACTCAAAAATAAATAGTGCAAATTGAGACTGTGTGTGATTCATACCACTCATTTATGGGATCACAGATTCGTTAGAAAACAGCTATGAAATCTGAGAAAACCATAGTTGTGTTTTTATATAAATTGCAAACAAAATGAGATTATGTGAAGATTTGAGTCAACGAATACTTAAACATATTATCCTAGTCTTGGTCAAAATTTCATCACTGATTCTTGCTGCAAGATGCCTTTAACCCTTACAAACTTTGGCTCCTGTAATCCCAGTTGTTCCATGACTTTCCAGTGTGGAGTGAAGCCATGATCAGGTTTTAGCCCTTCTTTAATTAAATAGAGATCTTTAAGGTGGGCTTGTACAACTTGTGCTGCTTTTGTTTTCTATTTACATCTTGTGTATATGGATATCCTCTGACCTTTAAGAATGAACATATACCTAGAGAGTATGGTTATCTACTGTGACCCTTAGGGTGAGTGGGAACATGCTCCCCCACCATACAGGTACTGATGATGGGTTGGTTTATGAAGGCCACTTAAAGTTCTCCTCAAAACAAAATACGAATCATTGAGAGCCAGCAAAAGAGTTTGCTTTTTGGTTGTTATGTCTGATTACAGTTTACAGTTGAGCATGCAGTAATTATGCAGTTTAATCACTTTCTGCACAGGTATCAACCACTTAAACTATTTCTGAGTTTATCAAAAACATTGCATATCTATCTTCAAAGATTCTTCAAAAGGAGCAAAAAATAAATACAGTAGTTCACAGATGATTAAATATTTTTTCTTCTTTTTTTTGGGCTGGTATGAAGAAAATTCAGACATAAAATGAAAAACAAGGAAATAAATTTTATTTTTTAAAGCCCAGGACTGAATGTAATGGTATTCAGCATCTGTCCATGGCAGATTTCATCCTGTCCTTCCAAACCAGGTATCTCTCTTGGTGGGAGAGTGCTCAAGTGCACTGGTGCTGTGGAAGGACAGACTGTTTGTCTGTCTCACTGCATTCCTGGGGCTGCCAAACCTTGACAAAACAGTGAACTCTCCAAGGAGGCTAATTTCCCAAGATTGAAACCTGGAGGGGTTTGGCTAGCTATAGATGAGCTCCAACTGAGCCCACAGGGTTTGTCAATCACAAGTAATTACCATCATTAGTTGCTGATCAATGTCATGAGGTGGGATCACAGAATCACAGAATCACAGAATGTTAGGGATTGGAAGGGACCTTAAAAGATCATCTAGTCCAATCCCCCTGCCAGAGCAGGAATACCTAGATCAGGTCACACAGGAACATGTCCAGGCGGGTTTTGAATGTCTCCAGAGAAGGAGACTCCACAACCTCTCTGGGCAGCCTGTGCCAGTGCTCTGTCATCCTCACTGGGAAGAAATTCTTCCTCACATTTATGTGGAACCTCCTATGTTCCAGCTTGCACCCATTGCCCCTTGTCCTGTCGTTGGATGTCACTGAGAAGAGCCTGGCTCCATCCTCATGACACTCACCCTTGACATATTTATAAACATTAATGAGGTCACCCCTCAGTCTCCTCTTCTCCAAGCTAAAGAGACCCAGCTCCCTCAGCCTTTCCTCATAAGGGAGATGTTCCACTCCCTTAATCATCTTTGTGGATGGGGCAAAGAGTGTCCCACTGTGCTGATCCTTACAAAAGCATGTCTCAAAAGAAACTTTGTGACTAAAATGGACAGATAGACTTCAAAGGGCTGAAAATGGCCAGTCAAACTGTTTCCATTTTGGTGCTTTGATTACAGGGAGGGGGAGAGACGTGCTTCACTCAACTGTTTTCCATAATATACCCAGGGCAAAAAAAGTTGTTTCCCTCTGCTTGGGGATCTCTTCACAAATCCCAAACACTGGTGGTTGTCTGCATGTTTGTTTGGTGTTGTGCAGTTAGAAGCTGTAGCCAGATTTCATGGCAGTTTGAGTTGGTTTAGCACGTAGGAGGAGCGAGAAGAGATTTGTTGGTGCATGTTTTGATTTGCTTTCCTTCATTCTGTTTTCCTGAAATGAAGCTTGACGATGTGATATTTGGAGCTGATGTAAAAGAAATTCATTCTGGTTCTTCTAAGCCATTGTGCTGACTGCTAGAATTTTCTTACCTGGCCTTGCTCATCCTTTTGAGGTCATAAAAGAGAAAAAAGGTACCTGAGAAAACTTGTCATCCAAAAATCTACCTCAAAGGTAGATTTAAAAAAAAAAATAAATGCATAAGAGCTTTTAAGTATTTTGTTAGAGGACTGAAGTGCCAGGGATCATTTGGGGAAGGAGGCTGATGAATAGTCTGAAATGCCTTTGGGGAGCCCTCCAAAAGGATGTGTCTCTCTGAGGCCAGAGCATGCAGCTGGCTGGCTCCAAACATCAACTGGAATTCTTGCGTTGGTTCCATCATGGAGAAGGGCTACCTGCCACATACATGTGTCTGTAATGATTAGAGAAACTATGTTCTAGAAAGCGTATTCTGTCCTGAGTGCGGTGATGTTCTAGGAATTGATAGGATTTTAGCAGGGGATGAGCAGGACTTGAGTTTCACGTCCCACCCTGGAACTGGTGGCTGGGTGAGACCTTGGACTGGCTGGCACAGTGGCCACGTGGGACTCCTGTGGGATGCTCTCCCACCAGAGCAATGCCTGCCTCTTCATACGCTTACCTGAGGAAATACATGTGATTTTATATATATATATATAAAGTGAACTTGTATAGTAATAAATGCCAGTGTGTGCACTAAGCAGTGTTTTCAGCTCACATAAACATTACCCCTTGGAAGAATTGTTTTTCTGGCATTTCTCTAGTAACTACATTTCAAAGCCTTCTTACTGAGAAGGTTATTCAGGTAATTTTTTTTTTTTCTGCAAATAAACTATTTTTGAGGAACAGATCCTTCCTAAGGGCAGTCAAGTGTCAACTAAGGAGTTATGGATGGTGTCAGCTGCGTGTGGAAGCACACGCTCCATTTATTCATTACAGCTGTGAAAGCTTTGCTGTGCAAACACCAAGTGCTGGTTGTGTACCTGTCACTTCAGAGCTTTTAATGAACATTGATCACGTTCACCCAGACATTTGTTTGAATAAATTGAATGTGAAGTAATTTTTAAAAACACGGTGTGAACTTTTCTTTTTCTCATAGTGTTTTATAGTCTTTAGGATGAACCTGAAAAGACCATTGTCCAATAATTTCTATCTTTGAAAAATTATTGCTCAGTGAGAAAAGGATTTGCAAATTCACTTTGGTCATCTTGAGAAGGTTCATTTTAAACTTTAGAGTATAATTTTTCAGTATACAATATATTTCTATATTTTTTTATACATATTTAAATTAATTCCAAGCCCCCTGTTCTCTGTGGTTTCAAGTTGTCTTTAAATAGTCCTTTGTATTACCTTTGGGAAAACAAACATCTCTCTGGCTCTTCATGCAGAACTTAGTTACACAATTTGGGGAAATAACCTTCCTCTCTTTGCTTGCTTGAGTGAACGGTCTGGCCAGCCAGATTTCTTCTGCGGCTTCGGAGTGTCCTAGGTGACATAAAATGTGAAATGCAGAAGTGTTGCATTGCCAAATTCGTACTAAGACTCAGGGATCTGTAGAGTTTGTGCCCTGAAGCACCAAGTGCTCGGAGCAGACAGATGGGGACCCAGTTAATAAACTAGGCAATTGCATCCTCCTTGAAGAGCTGTTCCCTGCTATGTAGGGCACAGTTTGCCTCAAATATCCTATATAACATACAAAGCAAAACCACAGTGTGATGATGGAGATATATAAGACCTATTGGGAAACCCATAATCAACAAATAATTTTCAGGAATCCCATGGAGAATAAATGTTATGTGATCTAAAAGTGCTACGCTTGTTTTAGAAGTCCTGTTTGATTGAACATCCATTTCTGCATGGGCTGGTCTAAGGCAAGTACCTAAAGTATATTCAGGTACTGTGGCCTTTATCATGAGAGCTTAAATTCCTTATTATATTGTAGCTGTAGAAAAGAAAACCCCATAGATAATTTTTTTTCTAAGCAAATTTAGGGAGAGTTTCATAATTTAAAGAAACATGTTTGCAGAAGGAAGAAAATATTTTAAACGTTGATTTTAATAAGAACTGTCCAATGTTTAGTTTAAACCAAGTGCTCAAGTCAAGTCTGCAACTGAATGAATTGATCTGCAGGCTCTGCATTTGTGCTGGCCATAGTAAGAAGAAATAAATCCATAGGCCCTTGCAGCAAGAATAAAGCTAATATTATTAGCCTAGGAGTCACTCTTAAGTGTTGTTTACATAATGATCTTGTAAGGTGCTGAGCTTTCACAACTGAACTATGTATTTCAAGGTAGAAGCCTTATAATATAGGTGGTATCACTTTTTCAGGGACTAAAATGCAATAAACTTTAAACTTTCTTTTTACATCATTTTCCTTTTCAAATTAATTTAACAATAACCTTTTGAATTTGAGTTGGCTTGGAATTTGTGGAAGACAGGCAAGATCAAAGTAGAGCAATCAGATGGTAATTCTAATTACCTAACCTCGTGCTAGCAGCATCTAGTGTATTGTTAGTCTGACAGGATCAGAGTTATCATTACCAGTAATTTGATATATTTTGTCATTTTCCTTTGAAGAAATTATTTTAGGCTTTTTTTTTTTGAGTTAACCTGCTCTCTTGAGAGCAAACCAACAAACAACTTAGTCAGTGAAAGTTCCTGACAATTTTAAAGTGAGAATAAATATTTCTAAGATCCTTCTGGTTATAAAACTGGATTTGCTCACAGATATTCTCCATAAGAGTATGTATTCTGTCCAGCTTTCCAAATTCCCCTGTAAGGTTGGAAGGGAGACAAAGATCAATCATTGATAAAGACAGCCTATGGCAGTGGGAAAGATGAGTGTCAAATCAAGTGAGAAGGCAATAAAGGGCATACAAATATTAAAATATTATGATTCTTAGAAGTTTCTACTTAAAATCTTCAGTTTCTGCACCCTGAGGCTCCCAGTTCATCCGCAGCCCAAAGAGGTCTCAGATCTTGTGTGCACGTCCTAATGCCATGTAGTTGTTTGCAGCAAACAAGTAGATGGGAATGAGGATGACAAGGGGGGAACTCTCTCCTGTCTGTGCCAGGCACCAGGGGAGGAAGGCTTGTAGGAAGAGCAGCAAGTAAATGCAATTATCAATTAAATATGCAAAAAAACAAATTCAAATATTTAATGATATTTGATTTGTGAGGTTTGTATTCACATTTTGGTTCTTGGTCATCTGTTGTGATCTGGGATTTGCAGAACCTGCTCTCCTGGTGCTGAACAGTGTGTATAGCAAAGGTGTTTTCCATGTCTTTGAGTCTTTCAGGAGTCTCAGGGAGAGCTAGGGAGCAAATAGCCAACATGGTGTGTGGAGAGTGTGTGTGTGATATATGACATGTTTCATTTCTTACCTGACTAATAGAGGACTGAGAAAGAATCCTGAAGTGCAAACAACACTGATGATGTGGCAGGTGGAGTAGAATGTCTTCCCAGAAACATGGGGTTCACAGCCTGAGTCAGACTGAGCCCTTTGCTAGCAAACTGTGGTGTCTGTCTCTTAATTTCCATGAGTTAGAGCAGCTCATGGAAGAGTTGGAAGAAAAAAAGAAGCAGCAATGCACCAGTTAGAAGTTATTGTGTGGGCCCCCAGCTCCTGTGTCTTGGCTCCTTCTCGTGGGAGTGTGTGGTTTGATGCTGAAACTGTTAGTCCCTGTCCTTTGGGGAGCAGGTCTGGTACTGCTGTGGGTGCTGAGAAATGTCCTTTGGTCCAAGCACCAATTTGAGACCCAATTTTGAGCTCAACACATGTAAGTGCTGGTGGAGGGAAGATGATTGCTTGGAAATAGATCTTGCTCTGTTTTCATACTGTCTGGGGAATAACATAACTGCTCACCAATTTAGAGCTCAGAGCTGAAACAGCTGAAGGTCTTTTTCCTGCTTTTTTTTTTTTTTTTAAAAAAAAAGAGCTTTACATTTGGAAAGGGAAAATAACCCATATCTGGAGCACTCAAAATACTGTTTATATGTGACTTTGTCTTTTTCAAGGAGAAAATATTGCAGGTGTTCCACCAGATATAAAGTTCAAAATCAAAATTTATTTTAAAAAAGTAAATAAAATCATCAGGTCATAGCTATGGTCACAGGGCATTAGCTTTAGTGCCCATGTAGGCACCGTGGAGCTGATGGTGGGTTCTAAGATGTAATTCATTCAGAAGTTACACTGCAGCTTTATAAAGTAGACATCTCAACCACTTTACCTCTAGAGGTAATTCAGAATTTGCTTTTGAGGTTAGATTATGGTAAGTTTATTCTGTGAAGAGTACTAGACAGACAAGTCTGGGGTAGTGCCATGATCTTTCATGTTCCAGTTTTATCTCTGCTGTGAATAAACAGGAAATGTCCTAGCTCTCACATTCTTGTGTGGCTTGAGGTATGAATTTTTGGGTGAGTGGAGAGAGAAGAGGGAGGTCGTGGTTGTACTGCCCTGCTCCCTCCCAGCCTTGGCATAACATGGTGGTCTTGGTGCATGGGATGTTTGTTGTTTTATTTTTTCCAGAAAAAATCCCAGAGGGATTCTAAGCTAAGGAGAGTTGCAAGTGCAGGCACCACCTGAAATGCAGGTTTTATTTAAACATTTTCTTCCAACGAGCTGTTGAAGCAATTTATTTGCCTAAGCTATAAAATAGTTTGCAGTGGAAATGTAAATAATAAATGGCCAGTCCCTGCTGGTACAGTACAAAGAAAATATTGTTTTGGGGACCTCTACGCTCGCTGTAGTTGATTTATGGGTTCCTATCTGGCTACTAGTGGCCCATCCTGAAGACAAGAGGAAATGGTGCGAGAAATGGTGTAATTTGTAATGGGAGACTGTGGTTTCTGTCAGCCTTGGCATTTCCCTGCTCTTCCCATCCATTCCTCCTCCTCTCCCCTGGGCAGCCCTGGCTGTCCCTTCCCTGCCCACCCCTGTGCTGCCATTCAGGGTCAGTGGCCAAATGGCTGAGGGTGGTGAAAGACAAACCACCAGGATTTGGGGAGGCAAAACTCAAAGCTGGATGATTACAAATGTTCCCTGTGTGATGCAGAGTGCTTAAGTGGTGCTTCTTGTACCTAAAAATGAAACACTGCATCAAGGAGTGTGCTTCAAGTGAAATGATGAATCAAAATAAATACAGAATTAAACTTTCTCGTGCCCAGCTGTCAAAAAAAATTGAACAAACAAACTGACGTTTACTGCATGAAGTTCATAGCATCCTTTCTAAGAATTGGTGTTTAAGAACATGTAATTCTTCACTGATGGCAAAAAAATTGCTTCCATAACATGCCCAGTGGTGAACTGACTGCTTGAAGGAAATAACGCTGGCAGAATTTTTCTCTTTAAGTGGAGAAGGTCTTTGGGCTGTAAAAGCTGCTGTGTGGTTAACTGTTTTTCTTTAAACTGAAGGGAAAAGCAAAGCAGAGAATATATTTTCCCTGGTGAGCTGATATTTCTGGTTGTTTATGAGCTCCTGCATATTGTCACTTTTGAAAAGCAAAACAGGAGAAATATACGCAAGAGAACGTAGATCATCTGGATGTGTAAACTGAATTTTATACATAACCTAAAAATAGTTATAAACCAATGTAGAAAGTGGCATGTTTACTAGAACTGAATGAACTATTCCAGAAAAAAACCCATGCTGCCCTTTAGCTCTTTCTTTTCCTTGCTCTTCACTCCCTCCCTGGAGCATTCACCCTCGGTGCCGTGGCGGTACGAGGCTTGGTTCTCATGGTGAATAAATGTGAGGGAGGTTTTTTTAATTTCCCCAGGTGCCAGCCAAGATTAGAATTGGAAATAAGTGAACTATATGAGAAAAACTCTCATAGTGTTTATTCCAGCTATAAAGGCATTGTTTGTTCTCCATCCTCTTGCCCGAACCCAGTAAATAGCTGGCCCAGTACGCTGTCTCCATAGTTGCCCTGTTCACCCTTACTCTCTTTGAACAGGTGGTGTCTGACACTGAACTGTGTCCAGGAATGTGAACCTACTTAAAAAATGAATGGGAATGAGTTAGCCTTGGATATGGTGTCTGTACAGGGAGCAACACTGTGGGTCATGCTCCCTGAGCTGGATTTGGTGATGAACAGCAGAGCACTCCCATCCCTCTGATTCTCAACATGCTTTTGAAGTCCCTTGCTTTTATCACTCTAGGCGTAAGATCTGAGCGTTTTGAGGTCATTAAGAGAGGTGACACGGCCACAGCAGCCGCCTTGATCTTTTTCTTGAGGTGCTGGTGAATGGTCTTGGGCAGTGAAAAAAGAAATTGAAGGTCTGGTGGTCTTGCTAGGGACTTACCACCTGTGTCATGTCTCTCCAGTGAACATTCAGGAGGTCAAGACTGGATCTGCATGTACCAAACCGACACACATAGCGTGGGATTGGTGAGATTTGTTTGCAGTGACCAGCACTGGAGTGCCATCAGTTCGCTGTACTGCTACATCTGAGAGGACTTAGCCACATGACTCCGAGTTCTGCTTCACTCGGAGATTTAATTTCAGTAATGACCACTGAATAATTTATTCATCTAATTTACAAATATTTTTTTATTTATGGAAAACACTTGAGGTTTTAATTAGGCACTTAGTAAACAGTTTGTGCATATCGGTGATTAGAAGTTTAATGAAAATCCATGTGTTTCTGGATGTTTTGTTCACGTTTGGGAGCTGTTTCCACTCTTGAGGCACCTGCAGAGCTGGCTGTGTTACCACCACTGGGAGAGCAAAGTGGGGACCCCCTCCTCCATCCCCTGCTTTGTTCTGCAGGGGGACCCTGGAGTTGGATACTTCATGTCCTGCAAACGTTTCCCTTTCCCCTCCTCTCCTTTTCAGTCTGTCATAATTTTAGGCGTGGCATTTTGATTATGCTTTGATTCTTAAAATGCACTTCCATGCCAGATTATGCCCCGTTATATTCCATTTTATTTAAAACACTCTTGTCATGCTGTAGATTTGTGCATGGCACAACCTTTGGAGGAGCATTTTGATGGTATTTTGATTCTTAAAATGCACTTCCACGTGATAACTGCCAGGGTTATCTTTTAATGCAGCCTAACTATAGATTGCTGTGGGTGGTACAGTCTCACCCCTGCTCAGTAATGAGAAAAAGGAAAAAAGAGCTTAAGAGCAATGCAGATGATCCTGCTTGAGATCATCCACTCTCTGGTTTTCCAACTGTTTTCAATCTTTCCAAAGAAATCAAAGCGAAGTTTCAGTGAAGTAAATCCCCTGTCTTCAAGATACTACTCCAAAATTATCTTTGCAATTTGGTCTGCCATTTACAATACGCCTTAGTAGGTCGAGACATTATTTAAATGCACGGTAATCTCTACCACTCAGCCTAGGAAAATAAAATCCATTTGTTTGAATCTGCAGAGAACACATATTAGATAGAAATGAAACCCAAATATGTGTCCCAGACAAAAATCTAAGTTGTCAGCATGCCATAGGATGGATTTTTAGACCCGAGTAGTAGGGAACTCTTCAGCTGTGTGACAAAATGTCTCCGCTTTTCACTGCCTCTTCATTAGGTGGACTTCATTTTCCAGCCAAGGAGTCAATGCCAGATCGGGGACAGGTCAGCAGCCTCCCTGGCCTCATTTTCTGTTTTCATCAGGAGTTGCTACAGACCTCTCTTTCTGTTGATCTTTAGGAAAAAGGCACAATTCATGGCTGAGGCAAAGCAGACAATATTCTCAGCCCAGTACCAGCAGCGATAACTCCTCCCAACTCAGATTATACTGAGAACTCCAAAGCGTCGTAACCATGGATTTCCTCAGTCAGACAAACCATTCAGGACTGGCACAGGGTTAAACACAGTCCACAAAGAGCGTATCATGCAGCTGCAGAGAGTGCTTTTTGCAAAAGGAGGGACCAATACTGCAAAACCAACTTTTTTTTTTCATAAACACTGCGTATTACCATGTACCTCTAAGTAAAAAATGCATTATAGTGAATATTTGCCCATCAGCTACAAGCCATTCATAGCTGTAGAAATTCCTCATTTTTATAAGGAATTAATATTTCACATTGCCAGCCACGAATGTTTAATCAACACTGATTCTCAAGAGGTGGCCACTGTTCCAGTCCCTAGCTGTGATGTCTGTGACTCAGGAGCATCTCATGCCTCTCCTCCCAGGGTAAGAGCAGCTCTCTGCCAGCCCTCCTGTTAGCTTTTTTAAATTTTTCTGCTTTTATTCTTCGTTGCTTTCCATAGCATCCACTTTCTTCTCTTTCTTGTCTTCCATGAAAGAAAAGAGTTGAGGTGAATTGTGCCCACGTTGTGTTGCATTTATTTTAGATTTTCACTCAGATATCTAATAAACCTATAGGTTGTCCCAGTTTCTTGCCCTTTTATAAGCTAATAACATGAGTTACATTGTGTAAAAGGGGAGAAAATAATTAAAAAAAAAACCAATTAAATTAATACTATGTATTAGGAGAACAGTTCAGGGTAACAAATGTACACACATTTGAAATTTTGATGAAATAATATTATTTATAGCAACAGGAAAGAAAAATATGGGAATAAGGGGATTACAGTGACCTTGAATCCAGGTACATTATTGCTGTCTAGATACTGTTTGAATTTAATTTTTATTAATGTAGATAATGGCTTACATGGGCCTTATGGCTGCATTACTAGTGCTCTAAAATTTAATTAGATTTTTAGAGCTGCTGTTAATGTCTTCTCTAGGATTATATAATTCGGTAGCAGTGCCAGAAAACGTCATTAGGCCCTGAAAAGAAGCTGGAATGAGGTATTTTGTCTACAATGCTCTCTTGAATTCCTGAGCCTTTCTCATAAAATAAATAAATAAGTGCAATCACAACTGCTTGTTATCCTTGCCATGCAGGTTATAGATAACACACTGAACCATGTGAAGAAAAATGCTTTCTTGGAAATATTTTTAGAAAGCTTTTTAGGATTAGGATTTTTGTTTCTCCTTTTGTTAGATCAAAGACTTGGAGTCAGTTATAATAACTTGAAAGAAGACCATTTTAAGGTCAATACCAGGCAGGAATACATACATCCCCATGTCTCCTCACCAGCCTGATGGGCATCTGCTATATACCTGGTGTATGTGCGTGTCACTGCAGCAATGTAAGTGACAGTGGTTTACTTTCATTACAGAAGAAAGTAGCAGTGATGTTTTTTATTGTCCTGTCCATCAAAAATACAAATAAAATAGAAATGCATCTTTAATTTCAGGAGAGCTTTCTGAAGAAGCAGCTGTGGTGGTACTGTCAAAAAAGGTATTAGAGTTGATCCAATCACAGGCAATGAAACAAATCTCTGTCCAAAAGTTTATAGATAATATCTCGGACCAATTTAGGTCAGATTAAGCAGGGTCAAACAATAGAGATGTAAAGCCAGTGCCAGGGATGCCTGCTGTGCTCCTGGTGTATACGAGAGGCTAACCTGAATAAGCTGTGAACGGAAATCTGGCACACTGGTGGTATTTTTCCAAGATATCTGTCTAAGTAGGATTTTTTAAAATATTGCAGGTTATGAGCTGACATGTATAGTTCACGTTGTGCAAAGGAGCAGTGAAGAAATGTGAGCTCTAGTAGTGTTCAAACTGGAGTTGGTTTCTGCCCTTGGCTGCACTCGCTGGCATCAAGAGCAGTTCTTCCTTCACCTGACTGTGTTTCTCCTCTCTGAGATAACAGTACGATCAATTTATGCATGGAAAAGTTATAGGAAATAATTTTAAGTCTATGAGGTGTTTTGTTCTAAGTTTGGTCCTCATCTGTGTGTGCTGGTTCTCCTTTCTCCAGTGATTTGACTGGAATTTGTGTTTGATGTCATCCAGAGCCGAGCCAGTAACCTTTGCTGAGGTGCTAGTTTAATCAGTTTTTGAATTACCTGTGAATGAACCTCTCAAGTCTTCCCTACATAAATACAGAATAACTTTTGGCCTGTAAATGATCCTTGTTTGTGTTAGAAACTTGAGATGGATGGTTAGCTTTCACTGGTTGTATGGCTCAATCCAGGACTACTTTCTTTTAAATCTTCTTTGATTAGATGAGCACAGCTTTCAGAACAAAGTTTCTTGCTAGAAGTGTTTGAAGGATATGAGGCAAGGAAAGATGCAGAATAATTGTGAAAGCATGTTTAGGGGAAGAGTGGGGATGATAAAAAAAATCTTATTAGTAGGAAAGAGGTGCCTTATCCAGGGTGAGCTTCAGCTGCAAGGTAAAACCCATGGTTTCCCAGTGCATGCTCTGTGTTAGGAGAAGATTTGGAAGGGTTTGCTGCTGTTACCTATTCACATGTGCCTGCTAATGAGGAAAATGCAGAAAGTGCACTTTTCTAGCTTGGTAAACTTTGAACATTGTTATTCATTGTGTCCCTGTGATGACTGAGAGTGTGTATTAACGTTGCAGAGTAGAGATGTTAACAGATCAAAGGATCAGATGTGTTGGTTAAAGAAATTATAATGATAAATGACAGCGACCTAATTTATGAAACAATGCTCTAGTATAAAATAATTCACTAATTTGTAATTAGATGATTAACTCACCAAGAACAAAATCAATCATGTCAGAACCATCCAACAATGTAAGAAATTGTTGCCAGTTTTGCAGTAGTGCCTTGAGTGCTGTGCAACCACTCTTATCCCTCCCCTGAGCTCTACACAGGGATCCAGTGTTGGAAGCTAAGATGCAAATTCAGAGAGTAACAGTTCAATTACTTAAGACCATTGTTAACTAGCAGACAGGAAAGTGTATCTGGCATGTAAGAAATTATCTCTAAGCTTTAAAGGAGGAAGATTTTGGGCAGGTTAGGTGAAGGGTTTCCATATGGCAAGGCACTGATGGATTGGGGCAGACTGGTCAGAGTGGGGCTGGGGTCCTGAGACCCCCCCAGGGCAGCTGAGGCACCCCTGTGCTGCTGCTTAGTCTGCCTTCCCATGGCATAGACTCTGAGAAATGAAAATCTAAGAAAAATTAGGCGTTTAACCATTAGAAACTTCCTTCTTGGCGAAATGGCACTTCTAAAGAACTAACAAAACCTGCAGTGATTATCTTTGGTCACAATCTGGTATTGCTGTAATTCTAAACCTTTTAGAAATAGAAAGGCAGACAGTTTCACATGTGTTTTATAGATATCAAAGAACAGCAGGTGCATCACCGAACATGAGCTGCATTACATCTGTTGGCAGTTGCAGAGACTGAAGCAAAACTCGTTGATAGATGGCATGGAAATGAGAGCCCCTGATAGGATTAAGGATGTGCAGCAGACGGTTCAGCAGGTGGGTTCACATCCTCTCTGCTGAAGGAACATGTCTTGCATTTCATCATGCTGAGTGGCCAGAGCTGGCCTTGGTGGTTCAGGAAATGACATGAGAACTATTTATTAGCCAGGAAAAATCAGCATCCAGTGACACCCATTATTCATTCAGCATTATTGATTTAACTTAAGACTACAGTAACTTGTTTCATGAGTAGTTCTGGCGTCATTCCATGTGAAGACTGACGTTGCCAAGGAAATTTTTATTAAAAAAAAAACACCCTTGCGTCAACCAGCCAAACTACCCAAAGCATTGTAGATGTGAAACAGAAGCCCTGCATTTATTTTGAGCTGAATGCAGCAGTATGGGAGCTGCCACTACTCACTTAGGGACCAACAGATTCAGCAAAGGCTATAATTAAAACAGATCTCCAGTGCTTGTAAAATTGTGAGTCAGTCTGATACCTCCGTCTTTAAGTGCTTAAAAACTTTGTTTTATGTGTAGCATCCTCATTTCAGTCTGAAAAGGTTCAGTGTAGATGGGTTAAGGTCTTTATCTGCATTGCTTCAGAGTAAGCCCCATCAGAGAAGGGATCTGCCACTTCTGGAAAGGTTCACTCACCCCAGAGGGGCTCTCCTGTGTTTCAAATATAAATAAAAATCATTTTAAAATCAAGGAAATCTACTCTGTAGTTAGTAGACTTTCTAAAAACATGGTTAATCCTAAAAAGCTTTTCTATTTGATATTTAATAGAGCTGAGTTAATAATTCATAATTTAATGTATCTGATTAATTTTGGCTCTTTTTCTCAGAATGTCTTCAAAGCACATAATAATTATCTCAAATGTACTTACTCAAAATGACTCAGTGACCTCTCTTTCTAGATCACTTATTCTTGATTCAATTTTTCATAGTGGTGCATAGTTTCTATTGGTTATCATTCATTATTTGTCTTCATTAACTGAGTAATAACAAATTCAGTTAAAAAAAAAGAAAAAAATCAACCCCGTGGCAGGAATGCATGCTGAAAATGGATTTAATGTTCCTTTCTGCAAAGTTTAGTTTTGAAATGCATTTTCAGTGACCTGAAAATGCGTGGACACAGATTGCACATGATGCATAGAATATAAGCTCGTAAGGGGAAGATATTGGAGGTGAATTGATTTTAATGCTCTGAAGAATATTCATAGCAAATGTTAAATATCACTTCCCTCGATGTGTGTGTAACTGAATCACCTGCCTCTGAGTCCTGAACTTTGCACAGACTCTGGCTCGAGTGCTGACCTCTGTTCAGGCTTGAAGCAAAATCTGCCTTCAGCAGGTCCAAAACCAAGCAAAAACCGGGATGCCCAGTTATTTCGTTCCCCAAAACAGTTTTGTTTTTCCTCTTTTAGGGTCCAGAGATAGTCAAATTGATAGAAGATTGTGCATTAGTCATCTTCAATTCCCAGCACTTCTAGAACTAAATGATGTGGTTTATAGCACGGTGTGACTGGTTCTATTGTTGTTCTTATTTCCATTTATTGGGATAATTCACTTTCTTCCTTAAATCGACTTCTACACTTTTTTTTTTTAATCTTTCTCTAGAATTTCAATTCCAAGGTGACTTCTGTCATTCATTCCATTTCTCACTGGTGTCCCTGCTGCCAGGTATAGGGACAGCACTCTGCCATCATTCCAGCCCTGAAAATGCTGCGATGAGCCTGTAGAACTCTTTCAGTGCCCCTCTGACCCACAAGTCCTCTATTGTTCTCCAGGGAACAGTTATAGTGTGAAACTACACTTATTCTGGAACATGTGCCAAATTCAAGGACCATTGCAACACTGAAGTGTCTTACTCAGTCTTCTGTCAGCTCTGTGACTGGACTGGAAACCTGTGAGGAATTGGGTTACCAAGAACATTCGTTTCTGCAGGGGAATTCACCCTTCCTCCTGGGGGATGAGGGACCACACAGATGCTACTGAGGCTCAAAGGGGTTCACCACCGGAGCAGAGCAGGTGGCTGACTTGTCTTTACTCAAGGTCAGAGGCAAATGAGTTAAAGTCTAGGACAAGCTACCCTGTTCCTGAGCTGTAAACTTCAGGATAGTGTCCCTGACCACCTTTCCTTACTGCCTTGGGAACACGGTACCTCCCACCGAGGAGGACACAGCGTTCTTTGAAGACAAACAAGTGATGAAATCATGTTGTCCTGGGAACTGGTAGTGAGTCTTTATCCTGGGGATGATCTAACCATGCAAATTGTATGAAGGTAATGAACCTGTGCTAGCAGACGCACTGAAATGTGCTGTGCCCTTAATATCAATAACTTGATTTACATAATATATTGTTAAGTGCATATGTTTATTAAAATAAAGTTCAGGAGAAGGACAGTGGAATTAAGCCAGCCAACAGTCTTAAGAGTGTATGCATCTCATTATAGGGAGATTTTTTTCCTTTTATTTCAGTATGCTCTTTATTTTACAATTTAAAAACATTAAAAAAAACCCTTAATAGTCAAATAGATGGCCTTAATGTAATGGTTTCATTAAAAATAAGGATTTTATTTGGCTGTTATCTTTCTTCCCCTCTTACTAGCAGTCTGTGGTGGTCATTTGTGGTGACCACGCTAGCACACCAATGCAGTTTGTTAATGAATTTTCCACAAATGAATTTTCTCCAATGAAACAGCATCAATAAAAACGAGCAGTTATTTTATGTTGACTAGGAAGGAAAGAAAGCATAATAACTTTCTTGACTTTATTTTGTGGAATTAAAAGTGCTTCTCTCTTGGCCTTTTTTTCAATAGAGGCTCTGTTAAATGACTGCAAATAAAGTAATGGGGGCTAGCATGAATTGCTAGATCCAGCTAATAATGCCTTGGTTTAGGCTATTGACTTACCCTAATGTATTTCCAGTTGTCACTGAATTTTATTGCATTAGATCTATTGATAGCTTTAGGTGGCTTTTTTCCTGGTTATTCATAGTCACATTTAAATAACCTTTTTCTAAAAGAAGCCTCTTTTTTTCCAGTTGAAGCAACTAAGAGGTATCAGCATCAAATCTGATAAATGGATACCCCATGGTTAAGAAAATTGCATAGGCTTAATACCTAAGGCAAGTGAGATGCAATCTCAGGAAAAGAATCTACAAGGAGCAGGATTATCATTCAGGGAAAAAGGGATATTAACACTTTCCTTGTAACTCTGATGGGAGGGAATGGTCTTCAGCATCTTCAAGTATTTATGGAGGTCTAAAAACCCATGCTAGATAACTTCTGGTGTAGATTTTAGGAATTAATTTCTTTAATAAATTAATATAGGTCAAATTTTATTAGTCCATGCAGCTTTAAGAGAAAATTTGGGTAGTGAAAGTACTCACATTTACATGGTTTTGGATAGTAATTTCAAGTATGGTTTCCATATGTGTGCAGCTCTGTCTCCAAGGCACCCTAATACTGCATTTGCCACTGGTTCAAGGCCAAGTCATTGTTTTCAAGTACAAAATAAGAAATAATTTGTGACATTTTTGCATTTACCTGACCTTCCAAAGCAACTGGTGTGTGTGGTGCCTGCAGTTGCTCCATGCATGATGGCATGTGTGGTAAATCCCCTGTGCTGGGTCTAGGGAATTGGTAGAAGTGAGGAAACATTTGGAAGAGCAGCCCAGGTCAGTACGTGTCTGCCTTTTTTTCCCAGAAGTTCCTGGTGATTTAGGTCTGGTAACATGCATTTGGTCTCATAAATACATCCTGCTTACAGCTCCACTGTGTTTTGTGTTGGCACTTGGAGTAATGGAGGTGTAAAGCTTGGCTGCATGCACACCCCAAGGTCACCTGCTGTGGAAACCAACCTGAGGAGGGGGGAAAAAGTAGTTCTCATGGGCTTTTTTCCTTATTTAAACATAAGGAAAATTGTTAAAGATTCTGATCACAATATATGGAAGATACCAGGAATTCCATTCAGTGATGGCACCTCTCTGTAAATATGCTGTCTCCTTTATGTATCTGTTGTTTGTATGGAGAATAGTCATGGGCTACAAATGGGATTTGTGGCAGCTTGTGATGGGCAGATATGGGGATCCATTCATCGTTATGGTACATAAATTTAGGATGTCCCAACAATAGGTGTCACCATGCCTCAGGTGGCCTCTCTGGGGAGATGCCACCCACCAAGAGCCCCTGGCTGTGTCAGAGAGCCACGGTGCAGCCTGTCCCCGGGGGCTGGGGACTGCTGGCATGGAGATGAAAAGTTAGAAGTTAATTTTCAAGTTAATTTTCAGCTTCTTGTGAGGCTGAGCAGGAGAAACAGTGCCATCTGCTGAGCCCCAGCCCGGGCATGGCCAGCACCAGACCGACTGCCCTGCCTTTTCTTAACGAGACACATAATAACAGGTACCTCCAGACTTTTGAGGATTAATCCTCAAATCAATATACGTTGGTCTGTAAATATGCCACCTCCTTGCTCTGCGTGACTTTAAGGGATATAAGAAGCCAAATAAGGGATCATAAACTTATTTTTGCATAACACCCTACTGTAGGAATCTCACGTGTAGATGGATTGCCCTTTGAAGGACTTTTTAATTTTTATTATTTATTTTAGGCAGTCTTCTTTAGGAAATACTGTTCTCAAAAGGCAGTGTAAGCTAGTGCATAATAATGTTAAACAGAAAATAAATTTTCTGTGTTCACCTTGAGGGATTTTAGAAGTTACAAATTATAAAGCCAATAATAACTTCCATTTAGAAGACTTTTGACGGGAGGAAAATGAGGAATGAGGAGAGAATGTTTCTGAAGCAACTTAATCCAACTCATTTTTATAAACACGAGCAGAATGGAAGTTGTGTATGGGTACAGCAGTGAAACACGCCAACTTGTACAAAGCAAAAATAGCACGTTTTCTTTGACTGCTGTGGCTGAGTGCCTGGTTTTAAATACTCAGCCTTAAAGCTAATGAAGGACTTCTGAAGACAATACATTGAAAGAAGTTCTAGCAGCCCACATAGCTCCCATCTGCTTTTGAACAGAAGCTCAGTCTGCATCAGACTTGAATAAAAACAAAAGAGGTTTCACTGTGGGTGATAAGTGAGTATATTTTGGTTCAGTTTAGGCTGGAGCTATTGGTATGATTTGTCACTGGGTATGAATTTGGTTATTTGGAAATGTTAAAAATTTTGGCTTGCAAAAAGTCAATTTTGCTTTGTGATTTTTTTTTTTTTTTTTTTTTTTTTGCATCTAAAGAAATTATTTATGATACCTTCCCACTTCTCATTTCCAGTAGAGTCAGGGTAAGTGGGACAGAGGGATTTCAAGTAAAAAGTATAGGTTTAAGAGACTAATTTAAAAAATCCTACTGGAAATGTCCTAATGCTCCTTGGAGGGTGGAGTGTCTGGCTCTGGCTTCTTGTTGCAAAGTTTTATCCGTTGAAAGTGACTCAGTCCATCAGTTCAGATATTGTTATGGGCAAGGTCAAAAGCATCAAGTGTGCAGGTAGTTTGTAATTGGCTGTCTGCAGAAAACAGCAGGGAATTCAATCTATTACATGCACTCCGATGCACTAAACCAACACTCCATGAAGCCATCAGAGCATAGAAAAGGCTGGCTAATCTCTCTACAGTCATTGCAGGTCTGCCATGCTCATATCAAAGGGGGCATTCATCACCTGATGGACTTAAATGTTCCTAGTGATTTTTTTTTTTTATTAATAAAGCTCATTTTGACATTTGGAGACTTTGTGTGACATTAGGGAAAGTATATTTAAGGAAAATCTCACAAGAAGTTATTCTGTAGTTAGTGATGTACTTGGGAATAAGGGATAGTTCCAGTGAGCAAAACTAGCCTGAAATCTGTCCATCTCTTGTTCAGATGAATTGTATTCTTACTGTGCCTGGGGAAGCAGGGAAACAAAGACATAGACAGCTGGAAGCCTAGAGATGGTTGAAATTCATGTTTGAAATAATAACTTGATTTTACTGTGTTAATGGAGAATGATTACTGCATAGAAACTTAAATGCAAGAGAATTTGGATTTTGGAGAGTAAGGAAATGAGGAAAGCCAAGGCACAATGTTATGATCTAAAGTATTGGTAACTATTCAGATATGTAACAAAGCTATTATAAATTATTTGCAATGTAGTATTAGTTTGTGCTAAGTGTGGTTAATGTAGCATGAGTTCTGCTTGCTTTTGTAACTAATTACTGCATTAGCAGGCAGTGATTATAGGAAGTGTGGTTAGCTAAGTAGCAGTGGACAGGAAAATATCTAGAGAAGCAATGTTTTATGAAGCTTTCTCAGCCTCCATAACGGGTTAATTCTCATTATCTTTTGCATGACCATAGATCATTGCTAAACCTTAGCTACCCACTAACATTTACATTAAAACTCTGCAGAGACTGGGTTTTTTTTTCCAAGTCTCTGAGCAGTTGCTTGACAACCCGTGAAGTGGAAGATGAGCTCTGGTGAGGCTGGGAAGTAGGTGGTGTCTAAGGGTAAGTGTATTTGGAAAAAAGCTGTGAAAATTCGCAGCGAAAGCAGCCTGGAGATACCTGAAATATGCTACGTTTAAGCTTTCTGCTTGTATAGACAAGGTGCTAATCCTGGGATAGCAAAGGGTTTTCAAATCCCGAGTCAAGAGGCTGAGGTCTGGGTCTGAGAACTGAGCAATTCAAACACAAGCAGGTTAAGGTCAACCTAAGCCTACCACAAGAACATAACATGTCTAGTAGATCAGTTTGTCGCCTGGCTTTCTGTCATCAGGCTGAAAGCACTGGTGCTTCCGTAGGAAATGTGCTTTTAAGGTGGAGAGGAGAATGTCAGCTTTGCCACAGGTGGTTGTAGGCAAACTGAACGATGCTCAAAATCTTTTATGTATCATTGGCTGTAAACAAAATGCCCAGGCTAGGACGACTGAAAAATAGCTATATTGTGTTTTATATCAAAATATGCTTCTAAGAAATGTCTCTAAGTGGTACAGTGTGCCATTTCCTGCGTTATTGTCCCTCAATCTGTTCAGTTTCCAGAGAAAAGGTATCTTTCATTCTCCGAGCTGCTACCTTTGCCAACGCTACGTGAGCTCTGGAGCTCCAGCTGTGATCTTTGTGGCTTCTACATTTCCATCAGTAATAAAGAACCTGCAGGACAAACCCTCCTCTTGGTTGCACCTGCGAAACCCCACGATCTTCCAGGATTTCACAGGCAAAACTGAGCGGGGAATAGCAGCCCCTTTGAAAATCAAAAGGACAAGAGCCATCAGAGGAAAGCTGCAAGCTGGAAAAACATCCATTTAGATTTCTAGAGAGGAATATAACTGAGTGAAAGGTGAAAATATAATTAAGAAAACATGACAATGGAGAGAGTTTTTTGTGAGTGAGGTTTACAGAACCGTAGGGTGTTATCTCAAGGAGGTGGTGACGGGTTCGTTGCTTGGATGTTTTCAGTGAAAGGGTGGAAAGAAGATGTCATTAATCATAGCTGGAGATAATTCAGGCATTTGAGGAACAGTGATTTGAAAAATGGTCTTAGATTTACTGTATTTTTAAAGTCTACTAGGATTTTTTTTTTTTAAGTAGGACAACTCTTTGTTCCCTTTTCTTTGATGTTTTCTTACCAGAATACGGTATTTCAACATTTCTGTGACTCATCAGAAGTGCAGGATGATAAGAAATGCTAAGCCTGTTATTTCCATCTATCCCATCCCAGTGATTCAACATAACTTACCTAATGTGTGTTCTCCAGTTATAACTTCTGCAGTTTTGCACAAAGTAGATGCTATTAGAATGCCATCAGAATTAATGACACCCAAGTGTCATTCAAATTTGGGCATTGCCCATGCTGGCCATGGTGGCGTGTATGAAGTCAAAGTCTTCGAGTTAGTAGAGATCAGGGATCTGCTTCTGCATCCTGACTGATGCAGTCACTGGGGGGACGAGTGAGGTTTGGGGTAGGAGATGGATAGGCCTGTGGGTGGATAGAGGAAGGATGGATTCTCCCAGCAGCACTGTCTCAGGCTGGCCAAGCTGTCATGGGGTTGGGGCTCGGTGAACCCCAAAGAGCTCTGGGGACTGACAATGGTGAAAGAACTATAGAACAGCCCAGGTCGGAAGGGACCTCTGAAGGTCATCCAGTCCAGCCTTTTCTGGGAAAGGGAGCTGAGCTGACATTTGGCACCCTGTTCAACCACATCTTGACTCTATTATTTGTGTTTGTTTTTCTCTACAAAGCAATATTCTGCAGTGCAAACATTTGTAATAGCTACTGTAGTCAGGAGACTCTTTCAGAGCATTTTCTGGGATCTGAATTGCTTAGTTCAAAAAATATATGTGTGTGTACCTATGTGTATACATCCGTATATATTTTTTAAATTAATGTAAGTTTATGGTAGTAGCTTGTTTTGTCTATGTTGGTCTTTCTTTTTTTTCATTTGCTTCTCATGTTTGCAGTCTCTGCCAGCCATTAAATTGTGCAAAACTGAGCACAAACTGTAGGGTAAAGTTTTCAAAACAATGATGTTTTAAAAACAGAGCTGTTGAGCCAGAGATCTGCAATGACAGATGCTGTTTCATGTGGGGAAAAACACAGAATTAGAAATTCCACCAAACCTCAGATTAGGGTTTAGTGAAGTTGTCTTTTTGCATGCATACTGCTGGGTACAGTTACTGCAGGGTGCCTATGGGAATTTATTCAAGTGTTATTTGCTTGGCTACTGTGATGCCCCTTCTCAGTGCAGAGGCAGTGGTGACATTGCAGGCAACTACCATGGCCAACCCACTAGCCCACAGCCCTCAGAGCCCCCTGCTTCCCTTCCCTCCCACTGCTCCAGCACGGGCAATGCTTCCCAAAGGGCATCCATAGGAAGGGCACTGCTGAATTCCAGGAAATTCTGGAAAAACTCAGAGACAAGGCAACCAGTACAAGGGATTTTTGCACAGTCACCTCTCTGTGGGTGAAAGGAGGACTCCTGTTTTCATATGTGCCAGTCAGACTGATTTCACGAGCTTTAAATTTCTCGAATAACTTTTGGGGATGGAGAATCATTAATGGTCATGAGTACTAGAACAGAGTTATCCAAATCACAAAGGGGACTTTGCTCCATCTGCTGGCTGGACTTGCTGCGTGAGCCAAATGCTGCAATCCTTGCTCAAAACTCATTGCCATCTAGGAAACTTTGCAGGCATGAATACTCTGCAGGTTCTTGATTTTCCACATCTAACCACTGCTGTGACCAAAGACCTTTCCCACCAGATGAAATGTGCAAGCTCACCAGAGGACAGACAGCGTAATACAAGATGCAGTGACAGTGTCTCAGCAGGAATTCTTGTCTTCATAACATATAGGACTGAAAAGAACATAGGAGGCAGCTTTTGGCAGACAAGCAGAGGAATTTCTTGCAAGCAAAGGTAGGACGGGTGAGGTCTTTTGGAAATGATGTCATCTCCTTTCATTCTACTTCTGTCTCTAAAGAAGGAACCTGAAATACAGAGGGTCAGCTCATGGCATGCAATTTTGGAGGCCTCCTTGGCTCAGCAGACCTTTCCGTTTCATCATGTCTCTCCTCATCCATGTACTTTCCCAATTAAAAGACCCGAAGCAATTAAACTGTCTATAATTATCCATGATATCACGTTGACTTGCTGGGCATTAGCCAAACAGCACATTTAACAATCACTTACACTTCAAATACCGTAATCAGCAATTATCTAAAACGCATAGTCTTAACAATTAGCAATTCAAGGTCCTGTTTGCTTGAAAAAGTGTGCAAAAGTAATTCCACAGCATAGTGGCTTCCCTTCCATACACGATTACAGCATACGTGGGAGGTAGCATACATCCTAACTTTGATATTAGTGCATTAACATCAGCTTCAGTTGAAGTGGCTTTTAGGAATGATGGAAACAACTGGCTGTCACAATATTGTATAAACGGAGTGTGGGCACCTTCTCTGGTAATAGATAGTTTGGAATTCATAGATATAAAGGCACAATAAATAATAAAAAAGGGACAAAGCATTCATCTTAGCGTTGCCATATTGAGACTTGCTGACTTGCATTAGCCTTTTCTTTGGCATGCAGCTTTGTCTTTTTACAAATTATTTTTCTGTTATGAAATGAAATGTTTGCAGATTGAAAAAATGCACTTTTTGGTTTGGTGGAATGATGAACCAGTTATCTTAACAGTTCAATATTTTCTGATAATCTTAGAAATGTTATTTGTTCAAGTCTTAATGGAAGAAAAATATGGGTACCATTAAAAGAATGAGCTTCACCGAGCATCACTATTCTGTCTTTGATGACTGTGATCCATTTGGTAAGTCATCAAAGATGTAAGAGAGAATAAATCTTCCCTTTTGTGACCGTCGTCTTTGTATAGTCTAAAATAACACATAGGGTAATTTTCCTTCTTTTTCTAAACCTAAGTGCTTTTTTGTGAATCTTCCAGTATGATTTTTTACTCATGCAGTATATACTTTTAGTTGATGGCTCTCATCTTTTATGGGAGAAATTGCTGAAGCTGAGTAATTAAAGTTATTCTTGACTTCTCTTATTTACTGGAAAAAACTTAGCTGAATCATAAAAGAATAAGGATTGTACTTTGAATGTTTTCCTCTGTACGTTGCTCCTAGCAAGTAACTCTTTAATGGTATATAAACAAAAATAAGCATTCTGGAAAGGAATCTGGCACTTGAATTGTTTTGTTTATTCAGCATCCTTGCCATCACCAAGCTGAAGGGATAGGTGGTAGATGCATACCATCAAGGGAGCAAGTGCTGGTTTATCAGTGTTGTCCAAACCCCTTCTATCTCCTTTTGCTTTCTAAATCTTATTTTAAATCTAATATTGCCATAAAAAGAGAGCATTCTTCTGTCTGCTGTAAGCATCTCATCTTCTTTCTGGCATGCTCTACAACTTCACCTTCCCATCTTTTACAGAGTGGATGAGGATGCAATGAGCAGTCAACCCTGACAGTACAGGAGTTCCCTGGGGTGGGACATAGGAAAAAAATTATGGGTGAATTAAAAAAAAACAAACAAACAACACTTTTAAAAATTTTTTCTAAGTATTTTCTGCACCAAGCTTGATGTTCTACAGAAATGCTTTAGGCAAGTAGAGGTGAATCCCAAAGGAGTGCTCTCGGGTCCAAGCCTGCCCAGGTTAACGAGCACTCACAGGTCAGAGCTATCTCTGGGATCTCAGCCTGGCAGAACAGGGATATTCCCTCCCACTGTAGCACTTGTTCTGGTTAGAAAGTGGTAAGAAGTTGTGGATGGTGGGCAGGATGAGGTTTTTTTCAGGTGGCATATGGGGGGACCTGTCTGGCAGAGCAACGTGTCCCTGGCTGGGTCTGGCAGCGTGGGGTGCGTGGGGCATCTGCCCTTCCAGCCCTCTCCCCTCATGGTGGTTGAGGGCTCCTAGCTCGTGTCCAAGGGGTAAAGGAGCTTGTCATGCAGAACTTAGTCATTTCCTCTCCAAACAGTGGCCGAGATCTTTTGTGCAAGCTGTTTTCTGTGAGCCCAGACTGGTACGTGTGGGGTGCTGAGCTGTTTAAAAAAGACCAAGGAATAGAACCACAGATCCTGATACTTGGTGTAGTTTATTAACCACAGCGTCATTGTTTTTCTTATCTGGATTCTTCAGTTATTTTTGTTTTAATTTGACTACTATAAAATCGGATAACTCTCCATGAGTAAGGACCTCTTCGTAGAAGGGACACAAATGACACTGGAAAGCTGATTTACTCCCAATGGGACACTCTGTCCTTCATCAGAGACACAGAGCTTCTGGAAATCATGAGATGAACTTCAGTAACAGGAGGAGAGAGTTTTAGCAAGTGGGTGGAAACTTTCTTTTAAGGGAGGGTTGCACCATTAGGACAGGGATTACCCTTCCTTGATAAGGTGGGGGTACGGGTGAGGACATCCATGGTTCAGATGAGGTGCTGCTCGGAGGAAGCAGCTCCCAGGCAAGGGGCTTTCAACCCCTGCAGTGCCCGGGAGAGCTGCCCACTCCTCTGTGCTTGTCTCAAAATAAGTCACACTTTTCTTCTGTTCAGTCTCTCTGAGCGTGGCCACAACACTCTGATAGCGGAAACATCCATTGCTTTATACACTCTGACAAAATAAGGGATTTAAAACATGGTTAGGTGAGATTGCTGTGGTTTATCAGACTTCAGTGCTTTCTTTTGAATCACTTAATGTTGTCTTTTTTTCCAATTTCTCCTCTGATAGTGTTCTCTTACACAGCATCCATCAGTTCCTGTTTTGTTGGTCTGTCTTATATGTGTGGAATGATGTAATAATGGCTTTAAACTAAAGAGGGGAGATTTAGACTAGATATTAGGAAGAAATTGTTGGCTGTGAGGGTGGTGAGACACTGGCCCAGGGTGCCCAGAGAAGCTGTGGCTGCCCCCTCCCTAGCAGTGTTCCAGGCCGGGTTGGATGGGGCTTGGAGCACCCTGGGCTGGTGGGAGGTGTCCCTGCCATGGCAGGGGGTTGGAATGAGATGAGCTTTGAGGTCCCTTCACACCCAAACCATTCTGGGATTCTATGAATATGTGCTTTCATTTCAGTAATGTTGTATTTACTTTATTGCAATGAATTCTACTTGAAAGAAATCATGGAGACATCGTACAATTTAAAGTTACAAGTCTTCCTGTCTTTGTCTCCAAGGGAATACATCCCAACAGGGATAAATGGGACTCAAAGGAATTGTGTTTACAAATTACCACCACCATTTAGAAACAAATATGAGTCACGGGGCACCACAGTGAATCCAACCCAAAGAACAATAAAAAATGAATCTATATAATTGCTAAGGAAATGAAGACTGAAAAGAAGTTAAAGGCAATTAAAGTCTTTATTTCCATTTTATTACAGAATAAATACTTCAGGATATTTTCATTTGCTTCACTTTTTGTTTGCTCATGGGGTCTCTGCTTGTTAATATGACTGGGATGTATGAGAACTTCTTAATTAACCTGTTTTTGTGGGCATCTCACCATTTCTATGAAGTATGTAAGCTGACAGCTACATAACAATAGTGAAAGTAGAAATGACAGATTTCTAAGTACTGGTCAATTAAAAAATGTTCAAGAATTGCAGGTTTTGAATTATTGGACAAGGCTTCCCTGCAAATTGGAATGCAGTTCAGTTAATTGAATTCACTGGTTCTATGGCAATTTACATAAAGTTATAATAAAAGCACGGTTATCTTCTCAAAAGCTGCGGTTTCAGAATATTATATTAAAAATGGAATAATCTAGTTTTTATTTTATAATAACTGAATTGACATGCAAACAAAATTGAAACGTATTGTGCTCTCAATTACAAAGAACTTGGTATGCAATAATCCCAGTCAACAGATCCTAAATACTGCATGGGTTGTTGGACACATGGGCCAACATCTGTACTTCTGATGAGCTTTATTTTGTGTATCTCAAGTGAATGGCTTTGATTTACCCTAGTATATATTGCATGAAGTAAATATTGCTTTTGTTGAAGCCCTGGAAGTTGTTTCCTCCAAACACTCGTGGTCCTTGGTTCCAGTGGCAGTGGTTGTGGTTGTGCTGAGCCTGGGATTTGTGCCCTTGGGCATCCTCTGGGTTGGGGATGGGAGGTCTGCAGGTGTCCTCCAGGTACTTCCTCCAGCAAATCTCCATCCTGACTTGTCCTTGCCTATTTCTCCCCATCTGTTTGATGTGCATGTTTATGTACATCTGCCAGTGTGTACATTGAGTTCTTGCAGTTGCAGTACGGTGGTGTGTGCCTGGGGCTGCGTTGAGAAGGTTTAAACACTGTCTTTACTGATTTAAAAAGAATCTGTTTACTTAAAAATAAATGTGGCAATTAAAATATTTGTTACACTGACCTTATGAATTAGTGGATCTGATGCTTAAATAAAGCAATAAACCTTTAGTATGTGTAGGAGAAAGATGCATCTTGTATAGCTGCCCTCACTGCAACAACATCCCGAGATCTGTAATGATGGATGAAGGTGTTTTCTTTCGGTGTCTTTGGAGGAAAGACTTCAGCAGGAGTCTGCTCCCCAGAGATTAAACCTGCAAAGAACTGAAGGTTTGTGCAGAGGGAGGCGAGGTGATGCTTTGGTGGGTGCAGTCCCATGCCCGGTGGCAGAGGGGTGGCACAGGCTCGTCAGCCTGCGTGGCACAGCACCCAGCTTCACTGCAGGGGTGTCTGTAATCGACTCTCAGTGGTGATAACAGGATTATAGCCCACACTGAAACCTGCAAGCATCTGCTTTGTTTTGGGGGTTTTCCCTGAGTTTTGCTAGGTTGTGAGTGAGCAGGATGGCTCCCCTTAGTGCGGGGGTGCCCAGGGAGGGCTGGGCACTGCTCCCTCGCAGGGTGCTGCCGGGATGCGGGTGCTCATGGCGGAGGTCCCTGGGGATGCAGGGCAGCAGGGCAGCCTCCATGCCCATCACGGCGGCAGGGAGGAGCTGTGCAGTGGAGACAGGGACTGGTGGGGAGCAGGTCCTGTGTGTGGCTCACTGGTGAAGCTGGGCTGGTGCCCTGGGCAGTGCTGTAAGTCCCAGTCCTCCTCCACGGCTGCGTGTGGTTGGGGCTCTGCCAGCTGCTTTTGGATTTCTGTTCTGCTGCTCTTCGCTGAGTCAAGCTGGTGAGACAGAATCATCTGCTCGGAGCTCGACACTTCCTCTGGCTTTTCTTTTTTGATTCCTTTAAGCAAATTCACTGTCCTTTAGACCAATGCTTTCTGCAAAAGTTAAAGATCTTATGTGGGGTAGCACTGCATCATCTCAGAGCCACACATCAATGAGGTTCTTTAAGAGCAAGCATGAACAGTTCAGCCAGGTATATCAGGGACAAAAGTAAAACAAATTATTTAGCATAGGTAGATTTTTTCTGGCTGTTGTGTTCTCTGCTAGAATACAGAAATTACTTCTTGACAGGGCAGGTGTTCACTGGAGCCATCAGGATGGAAGTGCAGTGTCCAATGCCTTTCACTGTGCTTTAAAACTTTGGGGTTTGTTTGTGGCTTTGTTGATAGAATGTCAGCAAGATTGATTTGTTTCGTTTAAATGCTGAGAAGTGAGTTAAGAGAAGCTTATGTTTTGCCCAGGAAGACTTTTCACTTTAGTTTCTCAGAGTATTAGGAAAGCAGAAATCGGAGTCTGCATGATAAATGGCTGAAACTTTAAATATTTGCTTTTATTCTTTCTACTTCCCAGTGCCTGGGTAACCCTATCGCTGTACACTGTGAGCAACTGAAATTACTCACAAAGATGCACTAAGCTAACGCTGCGCTTACAGAAAGAGTTGTCATTGCACTTTGGCAGTACCCATCGATGGCTGAGAGCTGGGCTGTTCTCATCCAGGTACTTGATACGTGCACTGATGCTTACTTCAGCCTCCTGAACCCTGTCTGGCCGGGGGTATGAGTCGATGCCTCTAACCCTGCCCTCACGTTTGGGCACTGCCGTGGGTTTTGCAGTTTCTAAGTGGTGGCAGTGACATTTAAGATTGATAACACCATGTGCCCAGGGGTATTGATTTTGGGTGATGTTAGTAAATGTCACTCTATAGTTTCATAAGCTTTTGCAATGCACTGGTTTAAATGCTCTGTATTCGGACTTTGTTTTTCTCTGGCTAGAGCTCAGAGCACACGAGTGCTTTATGTCACACTGAATTGGTCTGATTTGAGGGCCAGAGCAGCCACACGAAATTCTGCGGTGCAGGAGGTACGTACAAAAGAGCAGATAATTTTTTTCCTGAATAGGCAATGAGTCTCAAAATAGAGAAGACTGCAGGCTGTGAAGTATGGGAGTGTCTCGCTAGGAAGGGAATATTCTCATTAGATTTGGCTGAGGAGAAGAGCACAAGTTGAAAAGAGCAGCAGTATCTGGTTACCTCCGTGCTACAGATACTCCTGGAGCCAAGGGGTCCAAAGAGGATAAGGAAAATGTAACGTAGAGCAAGCAGAGCTGGTGCAATACCAATGCAGTGTTGGGCATGTACCTGAGGGAATTGCCATCCTACCCTGCAAAGCCACCCTGGGGTTTTATTGTGAAGCTTTCTGCTTTCATGGAAACCAGTAAGCCTGAATTAAGCATGTGGAATGAGTGTGTTGGAGGTTTGTTGTTTTCAGCATTTTTTTCATAATTGAAGGAAGAACTTGCCCTCGTTTCAGAATGAAAGGCATCCCCAATGAGCACCTGGTGTGAAAGGGCTGATGTGAATATTATGATGATAATTTATTTTCTTAGGAATGTTGTAATTTCAGCATTTCTGTAATGATTATAAGCAGATGCAGGAAAGAATGTGATACTGCTTCAGCATGCAGCACATTAGCAAGAACCAGTGTGCTTAGTAATGTGTCAGGCTTTTGCAAATATGTACATTTTCCTTGAAAAGCATAAACAAACAACCCCAGGCTGAGGGCTTGCTTTTACAAGACGAAAGTTTATAAATTAAGACTTCTTCTAAATCTTGTGGCTGAAACTTGATCCCTTTGCCAAACTCTCCTAGCAGAACTAAGGAAAATTTTACCACTGTAGTGTGAATTCTCTTAAGTAATGTTTTTATGCCTGTCACTTATCCTGCTTTTACTTTAAACAGAGAAACCAAATTGATTTTGCTGCTAGAATGAGCTATGCGGTCGTCTCCGTTTCTGGTTTGCCCTAAAGAACAAAAATACTGAGTACTAGTAGCCTTGTGCTGTTGTGTATGGAGGAAAATATTGAAAGACAATCGAAAACCTTGATATATCAAGCCATTGCAATCCCCTTGCAAAACAGTTGGGATTTATTGCAAGGCAAAGTTGAATTATTAGACAGTGATCTCCATACTGTGCATGTGGTAGCTAACAAGGTGGTTCCCAGCAAACCACCATGTACCAGTGCATTTGAAAGCCCAGGGACTGCTTAAAAGCTTGCAAAAAAGGAGGTTGACTGATCTTCAAAAGAGCAATACATCACAGTAGGAAAAGTATGGAAACATGTGGGTGTCATGTAAGCACGTGGCTCCTGCCCAAAGCTGGGAAGAGCATTTCCAGGCTTGCAGTGATGCTCCAGCATTTATTGTGGGAAGCTCTGGGATGGTCCTTGGGCAGGCAATGATGCATCACGCAGAGAACCTGCTGTGTGCTTCCCTCCGCTGTGCTCGCAGGCAGAGCAATGGAAAAGGAAAGAGCTTTGGACAGGAGGACCCAGCAGGTGCAATAAAATGTGAAATTACCTGCTTTACATGCCAAAGTGGGCTGTAAAAATTGTTTAATGAAAGGTTTCTTTAAAGATTGCATAAAATAATCCCTTGTATTCTTAAGCTACTGAGGAATATAACAGAAAACAGTACTTTCTGTATGCTCTAAATGCTTTATTGCACATCATCTGAATCCCTTTATTGCTAAGAGCGACAGATACCATTTGAGATTTCCTCTGCTTTAGTTTTGCTAATGTCATTTCTGATTAAACTTATATGGTATAGCATATTGAACCATGAAATAGTTAAATTTTTAATGAGCTCAATGAAAATCCTATTGCTTTTGGGTTTCAAAGTATCAATATCCTAGCTGAGCAAGTCAGACCTAATTAAAAGAAAGCACTGATGCAAGATCTGCCCTTTTTTACGGCATTCTTTCCATCTGAGAAATGTACATCCATTTTAAAGCAAAGTCTACTTCCAGCTACCCAGGCTCTGTTACGCAGAGCATAGCAGTGACAGGGATCCTTGATTTCTTTAAGCTGTTAATTCCTTAGCTGCAATTTTATGTATTGACTTCAGCAACATCATATATTTGGCTTTGAACCAATGAATCAGAAGATTTTTTGAGTGTTCAGCTCAATACTGCTTAGTTAATAGTTCCAGTGGTGCAGCAGACAGTTTTATTGTGCAGTAGGAGGCAAGCTATAAATCACAAGTAAGACCTGCCTGTATTTATTGCACAGAAAGCCTTTGTTAGAGGTCTGTTTTACTACAATTAAAAGGCACATATTCTCAAGGAACCTATAAAGTAGTTTTGCTTATAAAGCAAAATGCTCCACCAGTATCAGCCTGGTTTTGAGTAAGGAAAACCAGTGATTTAATGTTACAGGAAAGCATCAGGAGGATACCAGAGAAATAAAGTATATCTTATGGCAAGAGGTAAAATGCAGTGGTGTGGATTTTAAAGGAGATGGCAGAATTTACAGAATCTGACTATCTCAGGCAGTTTGCAAATGGACTAAAGAAGCCAAATTTAAGACTTGCCAGAAGGAAACCCTATATCAGGGGATAGAAATTCAAGTGCTCTGCAACGAAAATGTAAGTAAGGCAACAGAGGTCTAAGAGGGCTGTGGTCAAATGAAATGCAGAGATACAGCTTCATGCAGAGGGGAGAGGATGTGTTGTGTGTGGAAAAACATCAAGTATAAGACCGCAGGAGGAATTTGGGACCAGCTGTCATATACACTGGTAAGTTACTGTATTAACTATTATGAAACTTGAGTAGTTCTCAGTGAAATGTTTAAGAGGTTCTTGCCTTTTGCTACTTTTTGCTGTCTAAACGTTAAAAAAAAAAAAATAAAATCTGTATAATCTAAAAAAAGTATAATAAATAACAGAGCCCACAGTTTTGTAGTGAGTGGTTACACTCGCCCTAGGAGGTGTGCTAGGATGTGGCTGTGGGAACACAGGATCTTTGCTGTTTTCTGCGCAGGTATTTGCTTGGTGGATGTTAGTAAGTGAGGAGAAATTCTGTACACAAAGTAGAAAACCGAAGCACGGCAGCTTGTCGTGATGAGAGTGGGGGAAGTGTCGGGTTTGTGCATTTTTGTGCATGGGTGATCACGGGTGAATGCATTCAGGGGAGAGACCTCGTGCTTTAGTGTCTTACCTGAAGGATCAGAGCCTGAGTTATCTGTCCAAGAGTTGCAGGCAGTTAGTAAAATGTGTTTGGCTGCTGAATGCAAGCTTCATAGTAAGCAAGGTGACTAATTAGCCATAGTAATGATAAAACTTTTCCCTTTCAGCTCTTCTGGCAATTCAGGTGTGTTGAAGTGTTGTTTGGCTGAGCTCTGGGTGTGTTTATTGCAAAGGGAGCTGCAATGCCCAAGAGATGCTGGACAGGCACCTGCATTGCCCTATTCCCTGCAGGGAAAAACCTGCTCAGTTGTTGTTTTAAGCTTTTGCAAAAGGAAATGCCCGGTCTGCCAAGCTTACAAAGTACCAAAAAGCTCAAAGCAAACACTGTATATTATAGCTAAAATCATACCAGCAAGGGGAAAAGCAAACTGATATTAAAAGTGACGAAACTCTATGAGATGCTGCTCAACAAATACATTGGAGTGGATGTGTCACGTTGCGTTTGTGCTAACAGATGTTACAAAATTACTTTGGTTTTCTGCAGTTTTCATCTTTATGGATTACTGTGTGAAATATGTGATGAAACTAAAGTACCAATCTAGATTTTCATCAGGAACACAGACTCATGACTATCCAATATTGTCATCTTGTAAGTCATCCCCAGCATAGAACTGGTGTCCTACTAGACAAAACCTACAGAGATTCCTGAATTCCTTGCCCAAGTAAAACCAAACAGTTGCAGTTAATAAAAAGCTGTAGGTTGTCCCACAACTGTCTGGGAGTGTTCATTCACCAGCAGAGAGAAATGACACTGGAGGGAAGGTGACAGGACAGTTGCTGAGCTGTGCAACATCAGCAATGGCTGGAAATATTGCAGGGCTTTCTCGTCCATGCAAGGTGGTGTCTCTAGGAAGAGCGTGGCACAAAATAGAAGTCAAACCATAAAGAGTTCTATATTAGGCTGCACTAATATTTTTTGATATGTTAAAAAAAAAAAAAAAAAAGGAATTGAAATTGCTGTCAACTGTGGAATTTAGGCAGTATTGGTTTCAAAAACATATTGTAAGCATAGTGTGTATATTTAAGTATGCAGGTTCATTTATCATCTTAACTTGACAAGCACACTGATTTATGAACAAAGCTCCTACTCTTAGCTAAACAGACAGGGGACGTGGCTCGATGGATTGTCATGGTGCCTACATAACTCTGGGTTTATTTGTTACAGCCCTTAAACTGGGAAGTTCAACATTTGGTCTAAATGAAAGGATTGGTTTCTGAAAAGAGTATTTAAAATTTTTTCAAAGCTGAACTTAGAATGGAGTTAATAAATTTATGTTGAAGAGCAAAAGGCTCTGAACCATGTTAGCTCTCCTGTGGAAAGGCATTAGGCACAGCTCTGAGGTTTTATGTGGCTGAAGGTTCTGTTAATGGGTACCAGTTTCAAATACAGCTTCTTTTATAACTTACATACCAGGTTCACCTCTGATTTTGTAAACGATTCTGGAAGTATCTCTAACTTTTGCAAGTGGGGCATGAGTACCTAATCAGGTTGGATGGCTGGTGGACTTCCTTGTGTATAAATTATGGATTTGAGGAGATTTGATGAAGTTGTGTATCTTCAGCTGTCTCCGTATGCATGTACTCACCATCTGCTCTCAGGAGAGGGATGATAGAGGGTCATTAAACCATAATGGTATTTACTGGAGTGGAAGCATCGGAGACAGCTGAGTGACCACATCCCAGACTGAAGAAACAGGAAATAATTTAAACTCTCTTCAGAGGCTGGAAAGTGTAAACACCACATGAAGCAGCAGATTGTAGGGGTGTGCTGCAGCTCTCAAACACAGCCTGGGGAAGGAGAAGAGCTAGGGGCCCACAGAAATAAGGAAAATAAATAGGGTGACAGTGTAAAAGTCATTTCTCCTTTCAGTCCTTGCAGCTCAGGTAGGCTGCTGTTCCCAGGGGAGAAATCCACAGTTAGTTTAAGAAAGTTGGGGTTCAAGCCTGTACTATTTAAAATGAAAATATACTGTCTGGCTCTTCCTCAGCAACATAAAAACCTCCTGATTATACTAAATATCTTTGTCCTAGTATCAAATAGAGGTAACATTTTAAAGTTTAAGATCCATACATGAGGGTTAACAAGGTTTTTGCATTTTTCTGGACAAGCAGCCTTAAATGTCAATTGATTTAGAATATCTTTTACCCTTACATCAATATTAGGGTTTAGTGTAATTCTCCCACAAGAAATCTCCAGTGATCTCTGTGCTTGATATTAGACTACAGCTTACTTTCAGCCTATTATTCCCTGAAATGTTGTTTCTTTCCACATATTGCCTGGATGTTACATGTGCTAAGCTGTGTGTAAGCATAATCACACAGATGTTTTCATTACAAAACGAAGTGTAACATCACTATCTGAGCAGCAGCTAGGACTTCTGAAAATGGCTGTCTATAAGGCTTTTTCCTCTGGCTAAAAACCTGTCTTTCATACCCATGCACATCAAATTATAACGGTCTGTCCCCAGGCTGAGACTAGTGATTATGGATGAGCATCACGATAGACCTTCAATGAGCTGCTGTGTGTCCATCCTCTGAAAATCAATCTCTTGAAAAGTATATCAAGGTAAATTCTCCAAATGACTATGGGCTAAATTTGGCCCAGCTTGACTACAGGGGGTTTTTAATTAGCTATGACCAATCTTGGAGGCTCATGAAAAATCCATCCTACCTAGGGATGGGTGGAAAGATTATGCTCAGGCTGCCCAGGGCAGTGGTGGAGTCCCTAACCCTGGAGGGATTTAACAGACATGCAGATGTGGTGCCAAGGGACATGGTTTAGTGTTGAATTGGCAGTTCTGGGTTAATGGTTGGACCTGGATGATCTCGGAGGTCTTTCCCAACCAAGGCTATTCTACAATTCTATGAGCCAATTTGAAATCTGAGTGGCTTACAAGAATTTATGCTACAGGCAGCCTTGAGTAAGTAAGAAGCAAGAGAAGCCAGGAAAGAAAAAGTAATTTAAGGAGCTTTTTGTTTCTTAAAAGACGTGATGGGATGCAGTGAGACACACTGAAAAAGTAAATGCTGTTGTGAAGGCTATGTGAGGGATGTGTTGCAGAGCTGTGGAAGTTCTCTGATAAATTGTCTTTAACACCTAAGTTTGACCACTTCACCTGCACTCTGCTCACTAATCCATCACTTATACTGCTGCCTCCCATGTCCTAAGCCTGTGAACAGCTAGAAACATCTCTTTTTTTTTATTATACCAGAAACAAAAAATCTTTTTCCTCCGAATATAACTCCCATATTTCATAAAAATGAATCAACAGGTTAAAGAGTAAATAAACCAACTATCTTAGTTGGAGACACAGAAAAGATATTCCATTTTATAATCCTGTCTGATTTGAAGTATAGTTTCTTACATTCTGTCATGACTAAAGCTATAAATTTCATGAATTAAGTTTTTTCATCAATTTGCTGTTATGCACTTTAAAACCATTTAGTCTTTTTGTATCATCACTCTGTCCCCAGACTTGCTGCAGTGATACAAGTCTCCTTATTTTGAGTTGTTTTGAATTGTCTTTTGCTTCCAATTTGTTTAGCTTATGTCAGCTGAGGCTTTCTGCTAATGTTTCCTGGTTTTTCGGGTGAAAGCACTGGCAGTAAGACATCATAGAATTGTTTTGGTTGGAAAAGACCTTTAAGACCATCAAGTCCAGCCATCAACCTGTCTCGGTGACAAGTCCTTGAGAGCAGGACCTGCTTCACTCTTGGGACTCAAGGGCTCTGCTTCTGTGCTCCAAGGACGTGCTTGTTCTGCAAGACTGTTCCAGCAGTGCTTGAGGTGTTGATAAAACAGGGTTTGTGGAAAAGCTTGTGGAGCATTGAGAGTTTGAGGAGGCTCTGCTGGTTGAGCTAAATGCTTTCCTAACCACTGCTCGAAATGGCTGTGCTGAGTATGACTCTGTGTGCAAAGGGAAACAAAACCTTCCTGAGCTGTTTAGACTCCAGTTTTCAGTTGTGTTGTGCAAAAAAAAAAAATAATTCAGAAAACTTCTAACCATTTTGCCTCAGCCCTCCCCTTTCTGTGCCTGTGCATGCACCTCCTGCTCCCTGTGTTGCTGGGAGATGCCTTCCTAATCAAGTTTGTCACTAACACGCGTGCTCCTGTTTCCAAAACTGAAATCGGCAGAATCGACTTTCTGTCCGTGAGGTTTGAGGGCACGTTTCAGGCAGGAAACGGATCAATGCTCAAAATATTACAGTGAAATAATTGCAGCATGTTATTTTTATTTTTTTTTTGGAGGTGTGTGTGTTTCTTGCTTCAGAAGAAAGTTGTTTGCCAGTCGGTTGGCTCTACCCTGTGTTGCTGTTCTGCATGTGCAAGGGGACGACTCTGATTCTTTAAAGCCTGTCAATTTTGTGCATATTTTCTGCTTTGTGTGTGGCAAAGCTAATCAATATGGTAATTTGAGTTCCCAGTCAAGGATGAAATTCTTATCGTTTATCATATGTAAGTTCATTCCGTGGAAACTCAGGCTGAAGGAAAACACCAGAGGGAGAAGTGATGTGGTGACTTGTATGGCTCATACTTGTTTGTCCCAGCTAGAACGTAATGTGTCCCTGCAAGGACACTGTACTTTGTCAGGTAATTTGGCTTGCTAGACTTGTTAATAAGCACATGTTATTGCTGCTTAAAGATGAGCTTAGAGGCCAGATTTGGCTCTATTCATTTTATAAGAGCAAAGCATCTCTTGTTATTTTCACCCAGTACATTTAAATATCCCTGCACTGATAGCAAAGTCAGCATTGCTGGCTCTCTCTCTCTCTGTGCAAGTGTATGTGGATATTTAATATCACCATGAATTCAGTTCCTTTGGCTGTTTGAAATGTGCTGAAACCACCAGCATGCAGAGGTCAGCACACCAGCCACCATGTGCTCCTGAGCCAAAGCACTGCTTATCACAGGGAGCAAAACATCTGCAGTGCTGCTTCCAGGCAAAAGGAAATTTTCCTGGTGGTGTTTTTTGCAATAAATTTAAAATGTTGGTCAGGATTCATGGAAGTTGATTTTTTTTTTACATCCATTTAAACTATCCTCTGCGTGGATTTTTCTAGTTTCTCTGAACTTTGTAATTAGCTGAATGCAGTATTATTATTATGAATTAGCAGTATTTCTCTGAAGGAAAGCATGGAAACAACCCATGAACATGTCTGCATCATTATAACAAGCAATAGTTTCACATCTGAGTTTAAAAGCAGACAGAGCTCAGTGGAATTAATTGATCTCTGTATAGACTTCAGTATTCTTACAAAACTAAAATTCTGAGCTCAAGGACCTCTGCAGAAGTCAGCAGACAGAAGGAATAGACAGATAAACTAAGGGATATTTAAAATTAGTAACTCTGTAGACTGAAATTAAATATTTTCCACTCTCCAAACTCAAAGCAATCCAGTCTGGTGATTAGCACTCAATAGTGGTGCCTGCTGTGCCTTTACTGTGATTTTCTTTCTCATGCGTAGTGATTTAAAAAAGAAAAGAAAAAAAAAAAAAGGAAAAAAAGGAAGAAATAGGATTTTTCCTGCTGTGTTTGTAGCAGCTTTGCTGCTTGGCCTTCTGTCTGGTGTGTTCAAGGAACCACAGCTTTCTTGAGCTCCTCCTTCCACTGCAGAGGCTGAAATCTGCATATGTGCATTGCTTAGAGCATCCCAGCAGAGCCAGAGCTCTATCTCTGCTTATCTCCTGCTGCCCAGCGTCTGACTCCTGTAATGCCACTGAGCCAGTTCTCTTATAAGCATTGCTTTGATGGAAATATTTCTTTCTCCCATTTTATCTATAACTTCTGGCTCACTTTGGGTATTTCAAGGAGTTCCCCTTGATAACGTGGTAGTCGTAAAATACCAGGGAATGTAGTGGTTGCACCTTTAGCTGCTGCTTTAATTGAAATAGAATGAAATAAAAGCTCCTTGTTTAATGTTGGTGAAGGTTTACAATGTGTATAGTTATTTTTCAATGAGTATCTTACACATAGAACTGATTTAACTGATAAATTCTATGATGCAGGTATTTATCACACTACAGTATTTCTTCCATCCAGTGCAGTTCCCATTATTTCCACTTTGATCTTCTCCAAAGCCCATTGGATCTAACAGACTTCTATTAGCATCAATGATCTGCAAGTCAGGCCATAAAATGGGCTATTTCTGCTCACTGGTTATAGCTACTAGTCATTGTTTTAACCGTCTTAACAGGAGATAAATTAATATACTCCTCTTGTAACTTAAATTGTAGAATTTAAGTTTTACTACATGCAGTAAATTCTTATCTAGCTATTCGAGTGATCACTTTAATTATATGGCAAGGGAGAACCCTAATATAATCTGGGTCTGTCCTCCTTGTTCACAGCTCGAGTCTCAAACCACCCCTCAGGTCAGGCTCTGCTGCTCTTTAAGAGTCTCCCAGCAGCTGTAGGGTGGCTTTGCCTCGGCGCTGTGGTATCAGTGCCTGCTCATGTACCACTTCTCCCCTCCCAACCGTGTGTTTTGATCTCAGTGCCTGGTTTCTTCGCTGCTCCTGGGTTTCTCTCCTACCAGACTGTGCTTCTGCCTCGTGTCTTTATTCCTGCCTGCCCCCAGTATTGTCCTTGGGAGAGTTTCCTCCCCAAGACCCTGGTACCCATGCTGGAAGACCCAGCCATGGGAGGTGGCTTGTCACAGCCTGGCCAGGGGGCTGTGCAGCACTGCAGGGTCTAATGCCAGGCTGGCAAGGACACAGCTGAACCCATGTGGTGGGACTGCTCTCAAATCACATGCTGAAAAAAACAAGAGATTCACCTGCTGTTAAATAACCCAACTTCTTATCCCACTTTCAGTCCTGGCTTTATGAGAATAAGTTAGAAAAGGCTAAATGGGAAAAGCAGCAGAGCTGTTAGGGATCTGTGTCTTCCTTTGGAGTCATTATGGGAAAGATGATAACTTGAGCATGATCAGATTCCCTAACTTCAAACCTGTGAAGCTGAAGTGGGTGATATTTTTATTCAAACATGCTTTTCATTCTTTTCTCAGTCTTAATTTTCTAATTCTCTACTCTTTGTTTTCTGTTTTCGGACTCTATTTTCATTCAAGTTGTTACAAGATTTGTTTTTAAAAGAGAAGAGGTGGTCCCAGAAATGCCCAGGAATCTCTGAGAAGTTTTGCCAAATATTGGATGTATTAAATTCGAGTTGACAGGTCCATCTATGCGAAATGAAAAGTGGAAAATATTGACTGTGGCTGGAAATGAGTTGGCACATAAAGATAAGATGCAGATGAAGGTTGAAAAGTTGACAGCACTCTAGGAGATATTAAAACGGGGTTTAATAGGCAGTAAAAAGGAATGTTTTGATGCAGTTCTGGGATGCGTGGCTGGTATGTGATTCAATAGGTAGTTGGGCTGTCTGCAAGCTGGCAAGAGGTGAACAGCTTCCTCCTTGGAGAGCTTCGTGCTGACTCCATCCATGCATGGTGGGAGAAGAATCTGCTGTTCAGGGAAGGGCTTAAAAAAAGGGAAAGGCTTGAGAATCTCTTCACTGATGATGGCTTCAATGGCAGAGGATTGTGTGTGCATCGAGCCCGCGCCTTGTGTCCCTCCTGGCTCTGCTTTCCACCTGTGCCCTCCCCGTGTTGCTGTGCTCTCACCCTGGGTAATGAGCAAGAGGAGCCTCAGGCAGCTCCTCCTGGGCCACTGCTGTGCCTTGGGAAGGGGCAGCAGCTTCCAGGGGGCAGCTCCTGACCGCCACCATCCCCAGGCGAGGGCGCGCGGAGCCCTGAGCCAGGGCAAACAGGAACACACACTTCTGTCCACACGTTTTGAAGCTGTTGTACATAAATCAA
Source organism: Podargus strigoides (assembly GCA_028020825.1). NCBI lineage: Eukaryota > Metazoa > Chordata > Aves > Caprimulgiformes > Podargidae > Podargus > Podargus strigoides. Next base: position 2,346,546 of record CM051629.1, on the reverse strand, counting down.
TGCTGCAGTCAAGTTTGCAACCCTTATTTCCTTTCATCTGTTTCCTATGACAAGAAAACCAAGGGCTTAATGTGATATCTCAATAAATCCTCACGCCACCATCCAGCCATTCCTGAAATGCCGCGCGGCTCAGATCGTTTGACAGAGTTATCCACTGCAGAGATGGTTCTTGTCTTGTCTGGCCGTGGGGCTGCTTCCTCCAGATTGACAACAAAACTCTGTGCACTGCCCCCTTTTGTGTACCTCTGCCAGCTGCTCGGTGCTTACCAGCTTGACAGCCTCTGGCAAGGAGGGAGTACAGAGTCGTCTTTTTTTTCCCCTAGCAGGAGCCAATGCTTAGTGCAAGGATGTCTTTAAACAAATACACTACTTCTATGAAAAATGGAAGAGGCAGAAAAAGGCAGTAATATCACATAATCTGCATAGTCAATATAGGCAAATGCAAGTGTGTTTTCAGCCCTCTAATAGGGTACCGTAAACACGCAGGGTTTTATGGCATCAGCTGAAGAATAGCTCCCATAAATTACGTGCAGTGCGATTTCTTGGGTCTCATTCTGAAGTTTATTTCCTTTTATGTTTAGTAATTAAATCAGAGCAAAAGGATTGCATTATGGAGTGTACCAAATAATAGCAGTGATTACATGGAGGTGTCACAGGAGTCACTTTGTTTTGCTGTGCACGCTGTGAGTTGGCAGCCTGGCAGCCACGTTCCTCATCGCGGAGACAAGTCACCTCACCTGAGATAGCTGGGCACTCCTGCCCTCCCCTGCTTCTGTAGCTAGGCACTTAGGGTTTTTAAATCATCTTCTGCAGAGATTTATTATCCCAGAAGGAGGTGTCTCCAAGGAGGTGCGAAGCCGTGTGTGATGTGACTCTTGCAACTCGGGGTGTCCCCAGCCCTCTGCTTTGCAGCCTGGGGCAGGGGCTGGGCACGTGGGGCTCTCAGTGGCTGTGACCTCTGACCAGATCAGGCAGGCACGTGCTGCTGTGCCCATGGCACCTGTTTTCAGCTGTAATCATCTGCAATTTCGAGAGGTTTTGGAAATTGCTAAGGAACTTCCGATGTATGAAGGGGCCAATGTGTTTTCTCTCACAGCCTATTTATTCCCTGAGTTCCAACTCGGAATAACCCCAAATGACATCGTTGCCTGAGCAGCAGCACTCAGCCTTAAAGAGTTTGCATCTCCATCAGAGCTGCTGTCAGGTGGCAGTACCACCATGGCAAACAGATCCCTGCAGCCCTCAGTGGTCGTCTTTCGGCTGCTTGCTTGTTGGATTTTGGAGGATTTACTCTCCCAGTGAGAGGGAAAACTTTGTCTTCAGTCCAGACTGAAGATCTGACCCATTCCACTCAACTGATTTCAAGGTTAAATTAGCCTGTTCTGTATGGCCATGGTCAAGGCTAGACATCCATATATCTGCTTCCCTATTAGTTTCCTTGGGGAGAAGCTCATTTTTTAATTAAATTAACACTTTTAGATCTAAAAGCAGACTTATTTGATAGCAAAATATCACCAGCAAGTTTTGACTGAGCTGTTTCTTTAATTTAGATTTGCAAAGGAAATGGTGACATCACTGTTTCTGCAGTAAGAAAAATCCCAATGGATGCACAAGAGGCGTGCTGTGCCTTCACTTGGTATCCCGCGTGCGATCCCGGCCATCTGCTGGAAGTAGTCCATTGATAGCAGGAGGAAAAGCAGGTTGGGAGTCTGTAAATTCTCCTGTTTCGCTCTGTTGTCTCATTGCGTGGGCTCCTGAGTTTCACACAAGCTGCTGAGCCGTTTGGCTTTGCACCATAAACTGTGCTGGCTCCGGACGTAAGTGTGGTGAGAAACGAGCACCTAAACCAGGCTGGAGGCAGCAGAACTGCTGAGAGCAGCTGAAACGTTGAAGGCAAGGACACAATTCTGCCTTCAAACACAAATAAAATGGGATTTCATGTTGTAAGCAGGATGCCAGGCAAGTCAGGGAGGTGACTCTGACGGCACCCACGTTGGAGTCTGTGAGGTCTGAGCTTTCCCTCTCCAGTTCACTCAGGAGACGACCTGCAGAGCAGGGGATGCTTTCTGACACCTCACGTCAAACTTCTGTCAGGGCTCATTTGTAGGACAGCATTTAAACCACCCCAAGATGGTTTGATGTCTCTTACAAATGAATTGACAGCCGGAGGCGAGGGTAGAGCAGCCACGTTGTGTTTTAAGTATGCATACAGAGATTCACTGTAATTATGATATAATTAAAAGTGCTGCTAAGATGCACTGAAGGTTTCTGGGCTAGCGTAATGCAGAGTTAAGGTTGTCATGATCTCCTACTCAACTGGAAATGTGGTGCAAAGCAACCCCAGCTTTGTAGCTCTGAAAAACAGATTCAAGCTACAAGACAACCTGTGAGCTCAGCTAGGCAGCGTTTTCTTATTTTTATGCAAAATGTGCAAAGTGTATATACATTTTTTAATTTTTTTTTTTCCTTTCTTCTAGGCATGATTCTGGTCTTTCTTACCTTAAATTCTGCTGGCTGAAAATACTGAAAAGATCTAAGTGGCAAAATGTCTTCTCTAAGTTCAAGAATAACCAACTATTCCCTGGGCATTGTGTCCTCTAAGACTCAAGTCCAGGAGTTCAAGTTCATTACTGCCAGCAGTTACCAAAAAGCTAGATTTTGTGTGTGCTTGATTTGTGTTGTATTGCTAATTGAAAAAAATAATCCTACAGGTAATGCTAAACATAGTCACATACTAGACAGGCCCATCAGAAATAAATATATATTTTAATATTTTTTTAAGGGTTAAAAATGAAGTACACTTATGACAAAATAAGGATGTTTTAGAACTTCTTGTAAGTTTTTCCAGCCTGAGGTTAAAATCTGGTTTTAATATTTTATACAACAACAGGAGTAACAAGAAGCTGTGAGAAATGTTTTCTGCAGCTAATTTTTTGTAGTTCAAGATCTGAAGGGTTTTATTAAGAATTCAATATCCCAGGTGAGCAGTGAGGGCATGGGGGGGGGCAGGCAATGGGCTGAGCCACTTGTCATTCTGGCACCCACTGTGTGTAGCCCATCATTTAGATTGGCTTTGGTTTTGTTTGGAATATTTGATATATAACTTGATTATTTACATAAATCTTTTGGGACATGGCTCTTCCCAGACTGTGTGAATCTTTCAGATTCAAACTGAATAAACATACCAAAGGGTTATCAGCCAGAAAGAATAGCTCAGAAAATATTTCGCAGTGCCATGTCACAGTCCTCTGAAATTGTTACAGGATGTGATCATTTTTAATAAATTCAGACACATTAAACTTTTAGTAATTGTTTACCAAGCCCTTAATTCAGACCATGTTAATTTTTTGAAAGATCCCCAAAGAGATAGAATTTAGGCCTCAGTATGCCAGCAGATGCTGAGAGATAAATCCACCCTCTTTGCATCTGTTTCCAGCTGCTGTAGGAAGCCTATTTTTGTCAGAAAAAAAATATATATCTAAGGCTCACTGAATGCCATTAGTTTGAAAAATTGGGGGGGATTTCTGTTGGTCTGAGAGGAGCAGAGCTGTAATGGCATCCCAGCAGAAATAAAGCACCGAGCACCTAACCTCATGTTTGGAAAAGTCAGAGGGTGAAAGCAGTTCCCTTCAAACACTCCCCTTCTGGGCAACCTTTTAAAATAAACTTTGAAGGGAAAACAAAACACTGAATAATCATGTAATAGGGACATCAAAGTGGTGGGTTAGGTTGGGTTTTTTTTTTTTCCTTCCCTAGGTGTTTTTTGAATTTAACAAAACAGTTAAAAACATTTCTAGGTCCAAGCATCACAACTATCTCAATTATTTGAAACCTTCTGCCTGTAATAGAGGATGAGGGAATTGTTGTTTTGACAGCCTGTGTTCCCAGGAATATGCTGAGTTACAAGAGTGGTTCTTATCAATTTTTCAAACAAGCTTGCTGGTTCTTTTTTCCTTTCTAAGTTCTGTTTTATGCTCTTAAGGAAGATCCCATTTGTAGCACTGAAGGGCAAAGCATGCCAGGCAAAGTGCTCTGCAGAACATGCCCATGTGGCCAATCCCCTTGTGGGACCCCTGCAGAGGAAGCTCTCCTCTCATCTCTGAAATAGAATGGATTGTTTTGTGAGCTCCAAGTGAAATGCCATTAAAATGCAGATTTTAGAGATATCACGGTACTATCGTCAGTATTTTTGCATCTTTTTTTGTCTCCTGGACAAGATAATGCTCTCTGGTAATGTGTATTTTGGGAGCAGACCCATTCCAAAGTGAATGATAACTTTGAATGTTACTCATCAGTCTTTGTTCAGAGTGAAACTGTCTTGATTCATTATCTTGAAGCAGTGACCTCAGGATAAAAGGAACCTCATTGTCACGCAGGGTCCCTTGAGCCTTGTTTCTTTGGTGCAATGTTCTGTCAAACTGAGGCAGCAATAAATTAACCCTTATTTCTTTAGGAAATTTATGATCAGAAGTCAGATGGAGGTTAATGCTCCACTTTGGCTGACAGTTTATTTTTGCAGAGTTTGCCAGTGCATTTGCATTCTCTGGTGGAAAGAGGCTGCTTGGAGACAAGGATGGCTGGGTTTGCTTCAGAGGTGGCTGCAGGGTCCTGCCTGGCAGCCAGGTTTGGTTGTGTGCTCTGCTCTGTGTTCAAGTCTCTCATTGATAGTCTTTGCTATCAGGAAAAAGAAAAAAAATAGTAAAGTTGAAGTAATGGGCTTCATAGAACATTTCCATCACTGGTGGATCAGTGATGTGGCTAGGGCAGAAGAGCTGGGCCTACTGAATACCAACTCAAATATCTTTTCCTCTCAGTTTTGCTGTTCCTAAAGCTGGAACTTTATGCAGAGTTTATCATTTATTGCTTGGATACATGGGATAGTCATGCATTTTTATCTTGCAAAATACTGTCTTGAAAATTTTACTCTGCATGAAATTGGGAATTGTTTTTAAATTGGTGAGTTTTAAAGTAACCATTCTAGACAAGCTTCAGTCAAAACCTCTCTAAAAGAAGTAAATTCTAATTTGTAGAAAATACCAGACCATGAATTTCATGGCTTGCAGCTTTTTATGATGATGATGGTACTCCTGGTCTGAGCAAAGTGCCTCCTGAGTTTGTGCTGTGATTGACTTTCTCTGCGTTGAGAAAAGCTGGACGTTGTCTGATAGGTGCTGCCCTAGGTGGGTGTTTCTCAGTACAAGGTAGAAGAATACAGAAGGACCCCTAATTAACACCAGTAGCCTTAATTTAGATTTGTCTTTAGTTACCCAGATCTCCTTACCTAGAGATGATTTATGCTTACAAATTATTCAGGTTTTACAGGGCAGTGACAGTTTCCTGGGATCAAGAGACAAAGAGTAAGGGTTACAATAGGGTGATGTGTGGTAGTTAGTGGCGACAGTAATTAAAGGCTTTTAATTACTGTCATTTTTTCCTTTGGTGGAAAATTGTGTTCCGATTCCCTGGTTCAGGACGTGAAGGGATGTGTTGTGCAGCTGGGAATATCCAGCGTTTGAGATTGATTGCTGCTTCCATGCACTTGGTTTTGCTAGTGATAAAGGTGTGCAGGGAATACTGCAACGTGGTACAACATTAAAAGAGTGTGTGTCTGTTATTAGCTGCCTATTTTTCTACAATCCAGCATCTCTTATCAGAATTTAAGCTGTGGCTTTAGGTTCTGCATAAAGATAATGTAGCTATATTGCTTCTAGGAGTTTCTAATCTAACAGCTCTGAAAGGGAAGGTGCCAGTGATTGTTATTTCTAGACACTTTTTATTGCATCAACAACAGAGGCTTTCCCTGCCTGCCCCCCTACTAACAGAGCTGTTCCCACCAGACAGTTTCTTAGGGGATATATAGCATGAGCATAAGTTACAGCACACTCACATCAAAAAAATCTTACGTAGAAGAAACTGTATTTAAACATACAGCTCAAGGCAGTGGGCACTTACTGAGTTAATCCTTCAGTAATCTTTCCTACTATTGTTAAAATTATATTTATTGTCTTAACCTGATGGATGTAATCCGTGCTCCCTGCATGCACAGGTATCTCTGCATCCCCCTCAGGTGAGGACCGAGCGGTGGCAGGTGTGTGACGGTGTGGAGGTGGGGCAGGCACAGTGCACACCAAAGAGCCACCAGCCTGACAAATATAAATGACTGGAGTGAGCTGGGAACTTGCATCTGTTGAGGTGCTGTAATTTCAGTGAAATGAAGATCTCTATCTAGTGAATGGGAATGCATGCCCAAAGGAGGAAACACGATGGGAAAACTGACATTGGTTTACTCAGTCTTTTTTTTTTTTTTTAGATGGTTTTTTGAAGCATTTCATTCCCATTTATCATAAGGATGTCTCAGAAACATGCTGCGTGTGTGTCATTTGTTCTATGAGGCACAATATGCCCCTGTATATTTCATAATGTGTGAATCGTGTATAAGTGCAACTCCAGAAGGGGTAATTTCAGCCAAGGCTCTTGAGATAGATCAGGATCTGACAGACATGCTGTGAGAATGAGGAGAGCTCAGTGAGAGATGCCACCGGCGTGCTCCGTTACCCTTCATCTCCCTGGGCCAGCTTTTCAAATTCCCTTTTCCCTTATGCAAAAGGGAAGGCCAATATTTATCACAGGACTCATAACAAGAGTTACCACAGCAGAAAAAAAAACCCACATCTTCTGAGTGCTGAAAAAATTCAGTGATGTGTACATAAAAAAAGTATTGCTGGGAAGGTTTGCACTGTTGGGGACGCAGCTTTTGGGCATCTTCTATTTTTGAACGTTCAATTTTGTGGGTCGCTGACTGCATCTGCTAAAGAGAGGCTGTGCTTCTCCCCACACACAGACCTGGAGCCAGCAGAGCAGGGAGAGGCTGGATCAGGGTTAGGGACTGGCAGGAGACTGGAGCTGCCCATGCCCAGGGTGTTTCTTGGGGAAGCATATCACAGCGATGCTCTCCAGCAGCACAGGCTACCAGCTCATTCTGAGCAGTAAAGTGAGCTCTGAAGTCACCTATGGATTGCTAAGGAACATAGCAATGGATATTCTGCAGCCTGCTGGGATAGCCCATGCTTGTGCTTTAGCTGGCCTTAAGAAATTTTTCCTAAAGTCTAAACCTTGATCTCTTTTGCCTATTCGTTCTTGTCGCATCCACTTTGCATGTGGGAACAAACTTGTTCTTTCTATTTCCAACAGTCCTTTACATGTGTTAATGCCAGTAGCATTTTTCTCTTAATTATTCTTTAGGCCAAGCAACTCCATTTGTTTTTCATCTATAGGGCATGTCTTATAGACCTCTAATCCTTTGTGTTGTTCTCCTTTGGATGCTTCTGTTTGGGGCAAACCTTCCTTGATGTGCAGCACTACATGCACACGTATGGTACTGATCTGAGAACCCCCAGTGCTGGGGACAGTGACAGGTTGCTTACCTAGCAGGAATTTTCAGATGAAAAGGACCTGCAGACCTGGTTTATACACCCCAGGCAGGGTTTTTGCTGCTTGCACAGTCCCATGGCATTGGTGACACGTTCAGCTGTGTGATCCATGCAGAGCTATCACCCAGCCGCTTGCTCCCCCACGTATGTTTGTGCTATTTAATGCAACATCCTGTTTACTGCAGAACACAGCACTTGTCTCTTACACAAATCCATCCTTCCGTTTCACTCTGGGTTTATGTCCAATTTGTCAGGATGATTTTGAATTACATTCACGTCCTCAGAGGTACCTGTAGCCTCTGAGTGTCACCAGCAGACTGAATAACCACACCTTCTCTTCCATCACTGCTGTTAATGAAAATACTGGAAAACACGAGACCAGAGGCAGACTGACTTTGGCATTGAACTTGCAATAATTCCTCTCCAGCTATGCCTTCTCAATCAGTTGCATCCACCCTTCCATCAAGTTGAAATTTTCCTATTCCTCCCTCCTTAAAAGCATTTGAGGGAAGTATAGCCCAAGGAGGTCAGGGTAAACTGTGCTACCAATGAACACTGGCTTTCAGAAATGTTTCTTTCCAGAGAGGATGCTACGTTCATTAGAGTGTTTGGGGACTCTAAAGGAACTGCTGGCCAGTCCATTTCATCGTGGTTATTTTGAAAGGAAATGGCTGCGTTGCCCATCAAACGTGGTGTGGAGGGCTCAAAAATGAGAAGTGGAAGTCAAGAGTTTAAAATCTTCTCAAGTTAAATCATTTCAATTACAACTAGCCATTTCCTTTTCAATATTTCTGTTAATGCTGCTCCTTGTGTGATAAAAGCTCAAATGAAAATGTCTTGTAGTGCCTTATCAATGAAGGGGACTTGCTCCTGCACTGGTGGGTCTGTGAGGTCTGTCAGCTTTTGGAGCGTGTTTGGAGAGATGGAAATGGATAATGGGGTTTTGGTGCAGCCTTGAAGACTTTTCAGTTGTGTTCCTCAGACTTGGGAAGCATTTAGGAACCACTCTTTGGATACAGTTATTTTATATGTGTATATTAGAAGAAGGGACCTTCATGGGTTTCTTTTGAATCGCAGAAAACTTTGTGGTTTATTTTCTGCCTTTTTTGTACAGATGAGAGGAATGCTAACATTTATGCTCAGGTTCTGCTGGAATTGATCTTTCTAGACTCGACCTGCCATACACATCCAGTGTAGGTGTTGTTGCATGTTTGCCACGTGCCCTTTTACTGGGACACACAAACGTTGTGTGTGACCAGACAGCAGCTGGGTAACCTGTAGCTTGGTTCTCTCTTCTGCATCCAAGCCTGAAGATTATTTTTATGATATATACTTCTGTTTAAAAAGCTTGATAATTCTCTCGAGGTTTTGGCACCATGAATTACCGTCGTTATTCAGGAAAACAGTGAATTCCCGTCCAACACTTGCTCTTGCCCTCAGGGCAGATCTGTGACAGTCGAGGCAGCAGCACCTTAAATCTAACTCACACGTTAGTGCTCAGAGTGTTTTGTGCTTACCCTTAGCTCTTCCTTTGTTGAGGTGATTAAAAGATGCCTGTTGCTGTCTGTATGTGCAGCATGCTTCATTAACAGTGATTTATTTGGGAGTTTAGCAGAATTGGCACTGTGCAGCACACCGATGTGCAGTAGGCAAACGTGAGATGAGTGCTAAGGCTCGCTTCTTGCTGCTGCTGCTGCTACTCCTGCACTACTTAGGGGTCTCAGGCATGTTTTGCAAATTTTCCTTCAGAATATTCACAAAATTGGGAGTTCATACAGCGCAAATTCTATCTACAAAAGTATTTTTTGCATTCTGCATGCATCCATACACCTTAGCCTTAGGTTTTTCATTTCTATTTTGTTTTTTTTTCAGAAGTGCTAATCATTAAACATCCAAATACTGACAAAGAGCCATGCCTACTAACTCAGAAAAATCCACCACAAATATTTCTGCTGCATGCACCTTTGTTTTTCCTCCCACCCGATTGCAGTCAGAGCTCTCAGAGTCAACTTTCTTTGTCAGAATCCAATTACAAACAAAGGTGCCTTTCAAAAGATTTTGCTATGGATGCACTGCCAAAAGTCAAGTTAAAAAGACATCTGCACATGTGTGTTGGCACTAGGTTTTCTAATGGGATGCACTTCCAAACTGAAGCACAGCGATCTCATTTTCATCTTGAAAACATAACTTATGTAGTGCTGAAACTACACACTCTTCCTTCTGGAAATAAAATATTAAACTTTGCAAGTTTTCAAGCTTCTTATATTTTCCTTCAGAAGCAGTGCAAAACCCCCTGGGATTTTATAGTCGGAAAACATTTAGAAATGGGAAGAATCCTTTCAATTATCTCTCTTTTGCCTGCGCACAAACGTTGCCTTTCCTCAAGTTGTTGCCATAAAGAGTCAAAGTGTTTCAACAGTTTTTACACAGCTCTGAACAATGGGCTTGCTGATCTGAATAGCAGCTATGTTTACAGGAAAACATTTTGAAGATTGGACTCATTCACGTGTGAAATAGGGAACTATCATGAGAAATGAAAATGCAGCCATAGCTGGAATACCACCGTATTTTAACCTTAGGAAAATATTTTTAATGGTAATCATCTAATGGACTTTTCACTACTTTTTATGCCAAGACAGGCATCGTTTCTCTTTGGGAAACTCTCTGTAGCATATTAGCCTGTGGATATGTATCAGTGGAAGTCAGGATGTGGGTCAGTAAGTGGTTATGCAGGGCCAGGGCTCAGATGACCTATGGGTCTCTGGGTACCTATTTTCAGTGCTTCCTGGGGGCACCAGGTAGGTGGTACTTCTGAAGCTTTAATATTAATGCAGCCATAATAATTTTGGGCATGACAGCAGAATGTGGTACTATTCCATAGTTAGAAAATTATGTATGCTAGAGCCTCTTCTGGAAGTATATTCTAAGGTAATGATTACAGGGTACATAATTTGACTAAAAGTGCATGGAGTTTCCACTAACATTGATGGAAATACCAACCCCAGTCATGTATAGACAGTTTATTAATACTAGAAGCAACTGTTTCCATTCAGATAGCTGAAAATTTTTCCTTGAAGTACATGTGTGACCCTCTGATGTCTGCTGGTTCTCTGGAGTATGTTTGCAGTAACCAAGAAATAAGGAAGACTTTCAGCTTCTTCACTGGACTTAGTAATTAACTGTGCTGAGTACTAAGAATGTACATTTTTAGCATAGCTTTTATTTTGGGCCGAAAGTAAGACCCAATGATTGTGTCAAAACATCTTGGGAGGAAAAAAAGAGCCTGCTATTTTTAATGCCTTTATAAGCTAAAATCTAATTTACATTAGTAATTTTGAAAAGTTTTGTATTAATGCTGAAAATGCTTAGAGAAGCATGATTTCCTAAGTAGAAAAAAAAAAAAAAAAAATCAGTTTGCAAAAACCATAAAGTAGCCAGAATTTCTCCCAGAGAGATGGTGAGTCAGGAGAAGCTCTGATAAGAGAAGTTGCAGTGGGGAGGAGTAATAAATTAATTAAGAGGAGTAATAAAAAGACTATGAGGGATTTTTCTTGCATCTATGGAAAATGAGGGAATAAAATACCAAAACAACATTCTCTGTTCAAAGAGTATCATGGATGTGATGCAAACAGTGTTGGGACCTGCAAACAGGACAGCTGTCACTGTGGTCCTTCGTGAAGGACCTCATCCCCATCACACCTCCAGAAGCACCTTCCTCAAAAAGCAGTGGAACAGAGGCATTTTGCTCAACTTTGGTTGGATGTGGGGTTTTATATTCTCTTTTTTTTGTGTAACTGAAAGGCATATATCATACTTTCTTACCACTGGCACTGCTTACAGACACCTGAGAAGCTGAGTGCTATTGTTCATCCACACAGCAGGAGGGATTTTGGTGAGTCCTTCCCCACACTGGCAGCTCGCAGATGGTTCTGCGGGTGCTTCAGATGGGTGCCTGGCAGTAGGTTAAGTCGATAAGTGTTATACCTCTTGTGTTTTTAATTAGGTATCAAAGGCTGTAAGTGATTGTTCTGATTCAGCCCCACGTACCTTATTGCAGAGAGTGAGGAGGAAAATCATAAAGCATTGCATCGCAGTGTAATGAAGAGAAGCTGCTGAAGTGACATGATGGGCTTATTGATGGGAATAATACGTGGGAAAACGAGAGCATGAAAGAATTTCAGCAGCTGCTGCTGGCTATCAGATTTACCTTCAGTCTCACTTAAATGAGTGTAAAGCCAAAAGCAGCTTGCCTTTGGTAGAAGTCTCCTATATAGGTGCAGCTATAACCAACAGAATTTAGTGCTTAGAGGAAAAATACTATTTGTTCATGTGTGAAGACTATATATAGGGTAAACAAATATATTTATTGAGTTCACTATGAGCACAGAGAGTAGCTGCTTAACTATGTCAATCAACATAAATGTCTGTGATGTCATTTTCCTTCCAAATAATTAATACTCTAATCATTCACTTGAGTTATTACTTTTCATTGATTAGTCCTTCCTGCTAACCCCAGCTAGCCTAATCAGTCTGTGTGAGAATAGATGAATATATTCAGTTAATCTCTACCCCCTTCAAAGTTGCATCTTCAGATCAGAAAATCAAGCTGCTTAGTCTTCTCAGTGCATGGAACCTGACTTTATTAGAAGAATCTTATTAATTTTAACTCACAAAAGCAAGCAGAGACCTCTCGTGATACCCCTTCACATGCTATTAGCCATGCAGTTTGTCTTGTGAGCACGAGGGCCCTCAAACTTCCAGCCTTCAGTGATATGAATAAATTATAAGAATGTACGTCTGACCTGATTTATTTATTTTTAATATTTAAATGCTTGCTCTGGAAAAGGTTTCTTTCATAAAATGAGGCCTTTTTTTCCCCCCTTGGGTTCCATTGAGGGGGGGTACATTGCAATGATAAGCTGAGAAAGTCTTCCCATTGCCTCCTTACAAGTTTTAACCATTTACAAGTTGTAATAGGAAGCAAGGAAAAGATCTGTTTTCATCAGGAGATAAAAATTTTAAGGTGGGGTTTTTTTGTAGAATTTGGGGACAATGAGAACAGAGGTGAAATTGGAAAAGCATCCCCCTTTCCTGAGCGGGGTGGGAACATTTCCTAGAAGGTATCATCTTGTGGAGATGGTGTCCTTGATGTACTGGATGATGTTTGTAGAGAAAAGTGAGAGTAATTCTCATAAATTTGATCTTAACTGTGATGTACAGAGTTAACTTATTACACTTATTACCCCAGAGAGGCAGTGAGTGAATCTGCTGATGACAGAATTGAGAGACAGAAGAAGTCTCACAACCCCTGAGTGGGAGATGCACCCACGAGGTTACAATTTGTGAACCTCACCTGGTCCCCAGCGTGCTTTGACCCTTGCAAATCACTCCTCAGAATGATCTTAAATGAAGTGTTTAAATGAGTTTCTTGGTTGGACTTCAGGTGCAGCTTTCCTGGAAAGAAAAAACAAAACTGTCAACAAATAGAAGGAGCAGCAATCTGAAATCACCTTGTAATCTGGGTTTTTCTCTTTTACAGATTAAAGGTTGCCTAAAATTTCCAAGGAGCCCCATTCTCTCCTGTAGTTCCCAGACTCATCTCCTCTGACCCAGGAAGCTGAAGATGAGGTTGCTATGGGAACTGCTCGTGCTGCAATCATTCATGGTGTGCCTTGCAGGTAGGGTGTCATTTGAAAACTTTTGATTTAAGAATGCCACTGCATTTCACACTAATGCAAAAGTGCACTGCACTTGATATGCCAGTGATAAAATGGCAAAATAAGTCCCTGCTCCGAAAGATTGCTGAGCAGTTCAAGCTGATGCTCTTAACAAGCTCCTTTTACTGTTTGGTATCTCCACAGCAGAAGCACAATATTTCAAAGGTCTGCTCTACCAATCTCCAGTTCAAAGTTGCTGTTGATGAAAGTTGTTTTCCCGTGTTCTGGGCTGAGCATTTCGATGCTCAATTAAACCTACGTGGAGTACAGCTTTAAATCCCATTAAAGTGGTGTGATGTTACAGCTGAGACCTCGCTCCATTTAACAAATAATTACAATAACGTATTTCAGTGACATAACCATCTTCTCTGACTGCCCTTGTTTAACTTGTTCTTCCCCGAGAGTTGCCATGTTTTGAGCATTCCCAGCAAAATGAAGTTTCCCAGGAATGTACCTTTTTCCTGGAGTTGAAACAGCTCTCAGAAGACATTTGAGATTTGCAGAGGGTCAGCAAAGCATCCACCAAAGCTTTTCTGACCTCCTCCTGCACAAGGAGTTCCTTGAGGGTGACAGAGCACTGGCACAGGCTGCCCAGAGAGGCTGTGGAGTCTCCTTCTTTGGAGACATTCAAAACCCACCTGGACATGTCCCTGTGTGACCTGACCTAGGTATTCCTGCTCTGGCAGGGGGATTGGACTAGATGATCTTTTGAGGTCCTTTCCAATCCCTGACATTCTGTGATTCTGTGACTCAGGGAGCTGGGGGAACCGGGCTCGTGTCACTCCACCCATGCCCCAGGGCAGTCAAAGTCTGGTTTGAGTCTCTCTCTCTTTGACATTCAGCTCTTGTTGATTATTTACTCCTTGAATTGGTAATATTGCTCTTTAACATGTGCTTTGCTCTGAGGGGAAGGGTGTTTTAATTAATATTTATGTCACCTTGGTGTTCATCTTGGATTGCTCTAATTTATCTGCTGCTCGGCGCTCAGAATGTTCTATTGCTTTGTTTAGTAACTTGTGCTTTCTTCCCTTTTATATATGCACATTGTCAGGGTACTTTATCAGCATTTTAGGTAATAGCAAACTACTTATAATAGTGTTTACTTTCTTCTGCTTAGCTCTACTGAACATAAAACCACTTTTATTCCGGTACTTATGGATACCTATTTTTGAAATTTGGTTCCAAGTCTTTCTAAATGTGCTATGACAGTTTCTGAGCTGGCAGAAAATTGGATGCAGAGAGATTCTGCAATGCAGTGCCACATGTGTTTCAGGAATTGCAACCCTAGAGAAGTTAGGCTGCAGGAATACATGGAGTAAGAGCCTTTATTTTAAGCAAATGAACAAAACAGCAAAAAACCAAAACCGTGCAAAATGAGGGTTTTTTAATGTCTGCACTTAAAATGTCTATTGCAAAATGTTTAGGGTCAGCAAAATAAAGTTTCAGGAGAATGTGTTCAGGGGGTTGTCCTTATCTTTTACATCTGTTTTCTAGAAAAATGCATTTCATAAATCCATAAATTCATAAATCCAACAGGATTTAAATTTGGAAGTTTCTGTGGCTGCCTGCAGTGCTGTATGAGCTGGCTGTAGGCATGGAGGGGATTCTGCTATGTGACCTCTGGTGTTACCACAAAGTAGGCCAGGTTGGAGGGGGCTTGGAGCAACCTGGGCTGGTGGGAGGTGTCCATCCTTGAGAAAAAAAGATTAATCATTGAATTATACACAGGAAAAAAAAAAAAGGTAAGAGTAGGATGCAGAGAAGTTATCTAACGAGCCTCTGTAGCGCCTTGTGGACCCTCAGATGACTGGGAAACTCTGTCAAGTGCTGAGTTACCTGTGAAAAAAAGCTTAAAACTGAAAATTGAATGCTTGTATTTAGTTCTCCTAATCAGTGTGGGACACACAACCCCTGGTATCGCTCTCATCTCTCTCTCTGCTGCAGAGAGCGGTACGGCTGGTGGAGGATGAGCTTTTTCTGTTGCCCTTTCAAAACTCCCCATGGAGGCAAGTGTCCCCACTGTCCCTGTGTGGCAGTGGCCCTGGTACCCTTTTGGGGACAGCCAATGGCCTCCAGCTACTGCCAGTCCCAGCAGCTACTTGGGCTTTTTTTGTGTGTGTGTGTTTCCTAAATGAACATCTGTTCACTAGAAATTGCATGAAAACCTCCAAACTTGTATCATCCAAGCCATGAAACAGCTGTCAAACCCCACACACCCCCAGTATCCCAAGGTGTCGTTAAGGGTACCAGTTCTCCGCCGCTGCCAGCGTGCCAGGAGAAGAAGGACGTGCCAGAGCTGTTCACAGGCTGCATGGGATATTGCTATTGATTTTATGTACTGGGTGTTCAGATGTTACAGTTCTTCACAGCAGGATAAAACACTCGGATAGAAAGCTAGATCAATCCCAGGGCGTACTTAAAGCAGCTACCTAGAGGTGCAAATCTAATAATTTCAGGAGCTATCCAGCCTGCCTCGAAAAGGCAGCAGGGCTGCTAAAGGTCCTTCTGAGCTCACCACCCCCTTTCAGTCCCTCACCCAACCCCACCATAGTTCTCAGAGTACTTTTCTCACTGGGTGTTCTGAGGTGGTTCTGATAAAACCTAACGACTCGATAGTTGATGTAGATCAGTTCAGGGTTTCTGATTATATTTTTAGGAGTCTTTTCTTTCAGGTGTCAGCTCTGGGAAGCAGTAACTGCAAATTATTTCTTTGGTGCCAAAGACCTGATTTGTTAGGGCTGTCAGATTCCTTAAGTAACAGGTGTGGTGGTGATAATTTAAGTTTGGGAGAGTAAGATGAGAGGCAGAATAGGCTGTGAAATAAATAACGAACACACAACTCTTCAGGTTGTGATTTTGTTAACAAAGGCTCTCTCTTGGGCAGCCCCACACAGCTATCATGTCCCCTGAAACGCAGTTGGGTACAGCCTGGGAGCAGTGATGGGGACTTGTCTTAATGAAGGTGGGACATAGTCTGTATGTCCGTGATGTGCTGAACAAGTATGAAAAGAAATTTTCCATATTTTTGTGACTCTTGCGCAATTCTTTGCCTCATTAACTTCCTGTAGCGATGAGTTTCACTGCTGAAGTCATATTTGCATGCTAATGAGCTGCACTCACAGATGTGTTAGCTGTCTGAGTTTGCATATGCATATTTTATAATGCAATTTAACTCATGAAGATCCTCTTGCATTTTGACAGAAAACAACAAAAAAAAGGAACTTAGCAGCTTTTGAGAAGTGTTTATGCTCTGATGGGTCGGGTGTGTGGTTAGAGCCTGCCTTGCTCACTGTCTCGGGTTTTTCTTGGAGGTTTTGGTTTCTGGCCTTCTGCTTGTTCTTGTCCTTTAAAACCAAAGATCTCCACTCACAACAAACACACCAGCCAGCAAGACTGGCCCTCCTTTTTTCTTAGCAAGCGCCACGTAAACATAACAGTTTGAATAAAATAATTGGTCTTGTAGCTCTGTACTAATGCTTCTGTTGCAACACTTTGTTTTGTCAGAGGGAAAGTGCTGCTGCAGCTGTATCTGCTCAGTGCTGCTGGAGGGGTGACTCAAGTAGCTCCAGAAAGCACAAGCCAAAATACAGAATCTACTATTTGTTTTACACTGGTTTGGATGAAGGAAACAGTGTTCTTTCTCTCTGCTAGCTTGGCTTCATGAAACCTCCCAGCTGTGTAAGCCTTTGTTTGCAACAGATTAAATGGGCTGCACAAAGCTTGCTGGCAGTTTTTTAGTGGAACATGGAAAGCGATCCTGAAAGTTAGAAGTACCAGTGTAGCCCCCCCAGAGTGGTCTGTATAGGTCACTCTGCAACTTTTGTGCATGTCTACACTCTGTCACATGAAAAGCTGGAGTTTCACAGTTGCCCAGGTATCCAGAATTAGATCTCAGCCATATCACCTCTCACATCTCAAAAGGTAAGGTGAATTGACATGGAGAAGACCACATGTGCAAAGTTTATACATCACTTCAGCCATCAGAACAGGATTCAGAGTGGTGTTTATTAATGGACTTGCTGCTGGCTGTCATTACAGGGAAGCCCATTACTGCTGTCATGATATCCCAGCAATACCCGTGCTGAATTCTTCCAGTCCAAGGACAGCATCATACTTTTCAATATCAAATTTTATCATATTTTTTATTAAGGTGGAACAAAAGCATTGTTTCACCTTTTATCTGCTGAAAAATGCCATTTTCTAATCCAGAAATATGCACATGAGAGCAGAAGTCAGGAAAAAAAGAAATATTTCTGTAGAGCTTATTTTCAATGTGATGGTTTTGGTTGGTTGGTTGGGTCTTTTTAAAACTGTTTTTACAGGAAAATATTCTTAGAAATGCCTGTCCAGGCATTCTTTCTCCTTTTGTCACATGCTGATACAGCATAACCAGTACCTCAGCAGTGGTTCAGACCAGAATATTTAGAGCATGGCTATGTAATTCCTGGGGAAAAAAAACAATATATATTCAAGTGTTTTCCACTGTTGGACAAAAATCACCATAATTTAGATCAATAGATTCCAATGAAATCTGACATCCAGCTCTGTTTAAAAATTAAAACTCAAAATTCATGCAAAGGTGAATATTCACTGACCTATTTGAGTTCCTGCTTCTATCCAAGCAGATGTAGGTTACGTACAAAAGAATTCCTGCTAATTTATGTCTGAATATAAATAATTAAACCAAGAAGTACTGTTCTACATATTAAATGATGGTCTTCTATAAACGATGCAGCGATTCAATTTGTTCAGCATTTTTTTCTGGTGCTCTGTAGCTCCCATGACTGGTGCTTTGATGTTAGTGGGGAGCTGGAAAATGATTCATCTGTTGCCGTTCTATAATTAATTAATTTATATTTTGGTCAGTTCTGCAGCACTTTGCATTTCTGTACCCGACTGCCTAATTAATGTTTGTATAGCACTTGGAACAGATAAAACACCGAGTGACTCCTATTAATATAATCACTTCTCAAACACGACCCAGCCCTTGGCATCGGGGCGCTCCGTCAGCTGTCACTGACGCTCACTGGAGAAGGCTTTGCTGATGAGATATGGCTTCCCCTTAATACTTTATTTATTTTCTTAATTATTTGAGGGGGTTTTTTGTTCACTTTAAGCTCCTGTATTTTGAGATGCTTTAGAAAGAGCTGTGACCAGGGCCCCTGCTCCTTACCCCAGGTGGCTCTTGACAAGGGCATGGAGTGTAGGACAAGGGGTAATGGCTTTAAACTGAAAGAGGGGAGATTTAGACTAGACATTAGGAAGAAATTCTTGGCTGTGAGGGTGGTGAGACACTGGCCCAGGGTGCCCAGAGAAGCTGTGGCTGCCCCCTCCCTGGCAGTGTTCCAGGCCAGGTTGGATGGGGCTTGGAGCAACCTGGGCTGGTGGGAGGTGTCCCTGCCCATGGCAGGGGGTTGGAACCAGATGAGCTTTGAGGTCCCTTCACACCCAAACCATTCTGGGATTCTATGATATGACAGGCAGGCAGCCCCATGTCTCCTTGGCCGCAGGGTGAGGGAAGCCTCTGCTGTCGGTGCCTCTGCCAAGGGCTGAGTGTGTTTTGTACATGTCCTTTGAGCTGGAGTGATGGTTAGTGTGTTAAAATGATCCAATCTGCAGAGGGTTTGGGGCAGTAGTTGCAATGGCCTGATCTGCAGAGGGCCTTGGGGACACGTTTTGTGAAACAAAACTCTCTACACAGGGTCCAGGTTAAAATAGACTGTAACAACAACGTTGTCATGTCACAGTTCTCCTGAGGGTCCCTAAAGAATCTGCCTGTCACCCACTGTAGTGGTAGGTGATGAGGTCACAGGCAGAGGTCCATTCCCTTCCTCAACACTTTGCTCTGCAGTCCTCCCAGGAAAGGTCCTTTCCTTGTACTTTTTGTTGCTTATTAGAGCTCAAGTGTCTTGAACTCATACAGAAAGCATTCCTCTAACATCAGGGAAAAGTTCTACAAACTTCGTACTACTAGAATTCTTATTTTGATTTGGGAAGAAAAACCAAAGAAGTGGGATCATTGGCACTGCTGTCCTGGTTCCCCAGGCACAGCCCCCAGCCATGAGCAGCCCCCAGTCAGTGGGAGATCCCATCAAGGCAGGGACTCACAGGTGTATCCCACACCACTCATCATGCTCCTTACAAAAGGAGGGAGCTCACTGAGGGTGCAGTTCCTCTTCCTGGGGCTCCTCTCCTGTGCTCCTGCTGCTGACCCCAAGGACCAGGGTGAGTAGAACCTTGTGTACTTTATGTAGGTAGTTGTATTTGTTTTGTTATTTCATTAAATCTGTTTCTACTTAATGGTTGGACTTGATGATCTTAGAGGGGTCTTCCAACCCAGGCTATTCTGTGCTTCTGTGCTTCAACCAATGGGGCTTCTCCCTCTTTTCCCCCCATTCCCCTTCTCAGCTGTTGAGGGGGCACTGGGTGGTAGAACAACTGCTGCAGCTTAACCCCAGGTACTGGCTAAACATAGACAACCACCAAGTGATCTGCCCTTGTCTTCTTCTCCAAGCATGTCAAAGTTTTCTGCTGCAATGAAAACCCTGTTAGAAACTTCTTTTGGCTTTTTCTTCTCCTTTTGTAATACCAGTCTGCTGCGTTGCCTGGGCAAGCCTAGACTGTCTCTATGGGCAGAAGCTTGCTTATTACATATAAATGTGTAAAGAGAATTAAAGGGGCTCTTGATGTGGTGGCAGTGGTGATGGGTGACAATAGCTAATATTAATGTGGTGCTATGTATTGTAGTACAAAGGTTTGAAGCCAGAAGGGCACATGAGTTTAGCATGAAGCAGCTGAAGCTGTACATGAAGAGAATGGTTTAAACTAGGGAAATAAAGAGTGAGTGGGGAAGAAACTTTTAAGGGGAAGGTTCTTCAAGCTGAGGGCACTGAAATAAGAACAATAAAATCTAAAGTCGGCAACAATTAATTTAAACTGGAACCAGAAGACTTTAACTGCCAAAGTGGGATTCCACAGTATCACTCAGCTGTACAGAGTTGTAAAGGGGACCTAAGAAAATATATGTGATTATGGGTAATTTATGCTTATTTAGGGATTATATGGCAAGTTGTTCTGTGATTGCAGAGGGTTTGACTCAGCCTCACAAGAGGTATGTACCCATATTACATTGCTGATCCTCGCTGGATGTGACCTGACTCTGATTTAGGCTGTAATTTCCCAAACTATAAAGTTAGAGACCATATCAATGCAATTTTCTCATTTCTCTTTTACATGCAGATGATTAGGTATATTATGTTTTTCTCTGTTTAACTCACAAGTCCATCTGGGCAAGTTTAATTACATCTTTCTCAAAAGTTATTGAGATAAGATGTACTTTAAATAAAACAGAGGCTATACAGACATTTTTATAAGCAGATGTTCCTGCTATCTGCCTGTGTATTGATCCCTTGTGCATTTTATATGATGCCTCTTTTCAATTTAGCTTCTTTGCATTTGAATTAGTATGCAGGTATTGAAATTAAATCTCATTTAGGGAGTTTCAAAAATACCTGCTTTTCCAAGCATCTATCAAATTAGGGAGAATATAGACTCAAAATACTTCTTTATTGCCAATAAAAACAAAGCTTTATGGCAGAATTTGAGGTGATTAGTCTATTGCTTTATAGGTAAAATACTGTGTGATTCTTAGAAAATCTAAATATTATTGGAAAGGGACCTCATTTTGTAATGTTTGTATGGTCACTGAGGAGAATGAGAAAGTAAGAGATGGGATGGAAAACAATGGAATGGAAAACCTGGGTTGGTCACTGGGGTTCTGCTGACTCCATCTCTGGGGTTTGATTTAGAGAACTGCATCTTTGTGTGCTCTGGGAACTGCAGTACTGGGCTACAGTGTGTATCTAGAAATAACCAGATATGTATTCATTGCATGCAAGACACTGTTCTATTTATTGAGATTTCAGTTTGGAGCTTGTGTTTACTGCTGCTTGCCTTAAATTGCTGGGGAAAGTCTGGCATAACCAGTCCAAAACCTCCCTCTGTGGCAGCATTTCATCCCCTGACACTGCCCTGCATAGGTACAGAACTTTTTTCCCTTTTCTTCACACTTTTGTGGGTATTCTTATAATTTAGAATAGTAACAGGAGCCACTGGGGAAACCATTAGTTTCTACACAGACTTGTGGGGTTAAATCCCTTGCTTTTGCCTTCTGCCCTTTCCTTGTGCAGCCAAGTATTAACTGACCAAAAATGATGTGGGCAGCGATCATCATTATTTGGATAAAGGTCTTTCAGCTAAGCAGCAATCAAGGATGATCATCCAAATGGAATAAAAGGGGAAAGGGTCAATTCAACTTTGATAGTTATAGTACTATAAAAGTGGGCAATAACAGGATTACCCTTTCCTGACAGCTCAGTGTGTAAATAGACTGGCAGAGCTTTGCTGGCTGATGTTCTCCATAGCAGAACGTGGGGCTCCTTGCTACATCTGCATGATTTTGTAGGGTCTCTCATAGAAATGAACATTGCCTTCTGCAGCTAGGTACTGGTTGTCACAAATGCTCCAGCCCTTACAGGATTTGGCCTGTTAAATAGAACAGATGCTTTTGTATTCCTGCAAGTTTGTGCTCCAAGTCAGTCTATGGTAAGTGGGCTGCTCACAATAAATATTGCTGTTAATGAATAGAGCACAGAACGCTGTGGTGCAGCTCATTCATCTGAACATTGTTTAATGTTGGTTTATTGAAGCGTTTGTCAAATGCTGTGGCAGGCTGTGCTCTGAAATTAAGGAGATACTCATGGCAGGCTGCACTGACTCATTGTTACAAGTTTTACAGAAGTTTTCCTTTATATTGCAATGAAAAAGCAAAACTTGCCCATTATCACTTCCATGCTTCAATTTGGTTTTCCTTATGGATTTTTTTTTTTTTTTTTTTTTTTTTTGGCAATAAAATATATATTTTTAGCTTCATAACAATTGTGTCTTAGTTTGATTTAAATAGCCTATATCATATTAATTAGGCTGTGAAGCAAGGCAAACATTACATCCATTTATAATGGAGTACTGCAGAAGTTGCTAATCAATGAGACAGGCAACTAATTACCAGCCAGCAGTCAGCATCTTCAGCTGAAGTTGGTGACTTTCAATTTAATTAAACTTTCCAGGTGTCAGTGAAAGTATGAAAAATAGATCTATCTTAATATATTGATGTGTCTTCATTCCACTTTTCCCAGTTTAAGCATATAAAGACTGTATCTGTTTTAAGGAAAATTGTCATTTATAAAACATCCCGTGTCCATATTGCATAACTAGAAAGAAAAAAGTAGTAGGTCTGAGAAAGCTTTGTTTGAACTCTGTCCAGTGCACATTGAGTACAGCATGAATTTCAATGGCCCCCTCTTTGTGTCTGGAATACCTGCCATACTGCCTTTTAATCCCTACCTTCTAAGCCTCCACGGCTGCAAAATAGATCCTTGGCAAAGTTCAGAGCATTATCGTTGTTTTTACTTGTGAAAAGCAGATAATATAATGGGTGTTCATTGAGACTTGGAAGAATAAATTATTCCTGCCCTTGCAGGCTTGCTGTCTGTGTACCTGGACAACATGAAACAGTCCCTGAGAGCCAGATCAAGTTTTATTCCTATAGCGTTCACTCTCCTTCTGTTTTTCATATGGTCCACAGGAAATGGCACTTTCTCTAGGTTCATGCTGTGTAGGCTTTACTAGAAAACATCTAAAGAGAGACTTGAAAGAAGGCAGGTTGATGGTTGGGCTTTCTGGGGTATGAAAGCAGGAAGGAATGCAGAAGACACAGGGAGATAAAAAGGGGCTGGAGGCACAGGTGGGATGGAGATGAGGAACACGCACTTCCTCAGCTAAAGAAAAGTTGCTTCCAAATTCTTGGTGTCAAGTGATCTAAGTCAGATTGTCTTTTATAATGTCCCTTAAAAGGGGGAATTATATATAAAACAATTGCGTCGCTGTATCTCTGAGCTTTACTGCTGAAACCCTGGGTTTGGTGATTGGCAATAACTTAAAATACCCTGTTCTTTCACCTTGCATATTTTTTCATGGTTTGTGATCCCCTTGAATGTGTAATGCAGGTGTGATGCCCATAGTGTGCCAGTGGTCTCCAACCTTCGTTTTGGTTGATGCACAAGTATAGCATCACCATACTCGGACAAAGCAAACACAGCCAACTCTGAAATTGCAGACATCACCAAAGGGCATGATGCTTACTGCCAGTTAAAGTAAAAAAAAGTAGGAAGAAAGGCTTGAGGAGAGACAAGCTTCATTCTTGGGGTTTTCTTCCTGAGGGAAGAGGAGTCTTTGAAAGAGGTAGGTCTGTGAGATGAGAGCACACACTGAGGAGTGGTACATCTGCCATGATAGAAATGATAGAAAAGATGACAGATCTGAAGGAATAGTTGAAAGAGATTCCCAAAAATCTCTTATGGACATCCAAACAGGGGGATTTAGGGGTGGAGAAGGGTTAATAGGGTCTTGAAGGAAAGCCTGAGGGGTCCAGCTGTAACCAGGGCACCTGGATGAGAGGGAGCTGGGAGGGGCTTTTGCCATTGTGTGTATGTTTGTGTGTGTTGTCTCTTTTCAGTCCCTCTGGGTTTAGGAGTGTTGAAGTACTCAAAGAGAGAAAACAAGTCTAAAAGGCCATGTGGCACATAATCAAACTGTTATTGTAATACGTATTCCTCAACTGGAATAAAAATGCTCTCCATAGCAATATAAAGTTGATGCTCTTCAAACAACTAAGGGAAAAATAATCTGCATAGAATTTTCCAAAGTTTATTAATACTCACATTTCTTGATTTCTACTCTATTTCTGCTTGAACCTGCATGTTTTCTTTTTTCTAGGTTTTGTTGGTACATCCCTGTACTTAGAACAGAATAGGGAAGCTATTCCGTAATGAAAGGCAAAGGAGTGACACGCCATCAGTTAGCGGGAGGAAAGAGAACCTAGCGCTTTCTCATGTAAATTACGTGAATCCTGGATGTAAGCCAGGCATTAATTTTGTTAAAATGGAGTTTGATAATTGAAACTAATTTAACATCGACCCCATTAAGTTGCATTTTATTGCTGATTTAATATGCCTGTCTCACAAGCTCCTAGAACTCGGGAGCGGCTTTGTAACGCGGGTTTGTAATTTGTCAGCTCTCCAGCCATACAAGTGAACGTTGAGTTTGCTCTGTGGGATCAGCACAGCAGATGTTGCACATGTTTGGTCAACGCAGTGCCTTCACGCAGAGCTGTGTATCAGCAAGCACTTGGGGTCAGTGCTGGTGTGAGTGGGGTAAGTGAGGATGGTTGGTCTGGAGAGCAGCCTTGTGGAGGGTCCAGCATCACCTTCCCCATGGCTCCCTGCAGGGTCCTGCATCCCCTCTGCTTCTTGAGAAAGAAAAAGTTTTGTCAGACCTGACAACTAACCACGGTCCTCCAATACTGCAAGTCATTATTTTGGCTTCTATCAAAGGATGCCAGTTTAAATCAGCTGGGGAGCTGGCTCATTGTCTTTTAATGACACAGGATTTCCACGTCCCGACATCCTGCTTCTGGTTTCCTCTGTCTTGCTCTCCTTTCACGTGGTTTCTGTATTTCACAACAAGGTGAATCTTTTCTACAGTTTATGAGTCACTAACTAGTTACCACCCTTTTTGATGCTAATTGCAACGCAGCTCTAGGTGATGGTTGCTTGAACACAGTTGTATTTATCGTAACAGCAGTGAGCAAAAAGAAGTTCCAAGGGCAAGAAAATAGATGTGTGCAAACAGCTGTGATGGATTTTATTTTTTTATTTTTTACAAATATGTTCTCTTCTGCAACTGTGGCTGCGGGAGTGGTGTGTGAGTGATGAATTACTGGAGCTTTACCCTTGTGAAATGGCAACAAGGGAGAAGCAGTAAGAGTGAGCCTGGGTTACATCATGGGGCCTGGGGACAGGGAGCGAAAGGCATTGAGCTGAGCACCAGCGCTGACGACGCATGCAAGCAGGAATGCTGCAAAGCCCACCAAAGTTATTTAAAAGGGAAGTGGAGTGAAAAGATACAGCTAATGCTACTGCACACGTCTAGTACAAACTAGGTAAGAAAGCACAGAACTATTTAAAATTATATCCATGTCTGAAAAGCACTAAAAGAGGTGTTCTGCCCTCAGTTTTAGCTGCTGCTGCATAATCCAGAACACTTTCAGAGCACATGGCCAGTGTCTCCTGTCTTAAATGTCCGTGCATCCAAGTGAATACAAAGGACAGAAAGTACACGTGAGGCAAAGCATGCAGTTCTCTTGCTCCTCAATAGCAGCATTGGATAGGTATTACTTGCATTAGTTAAAACACTGCAGGGTGCAGGAAAGGAGGCACTTGGATGTTATACTGGTGGAGGCTTTAGAGCTCATTTGTACAATGGAAATGCTTTGTTGGGAGGAGCTGACACAGGGAATTGTCTGTTGGGCAGTCGTGGTGCTGAATTGCTGGGTCATGATGTTGTATTTCTTCTCACCCAAAACTAGTGAGTTCCATTCTGGAGTAGAAATGACATTGGGAATCAATGACATTCTGCTTGAAAAACAAAATATACTTTCTCCCTCTGTGAGTGTTCTCAGGAATCAGTTCAAACCCAGAGAGACACAAAGCAGGTCAACCTTGTCTTCAGCATGCTGTTGCATTTGGTGTTGAGTCCACCCCGAGCAGATTCAGAAAGCAGAGCTCAGTGCAGCCCAGAGGCAGGAGATGAAGAAACCATGGGCAGGGCTGCAAGTGTTCAGGACCAACTTCCCATGAGCCTGCAGCTGCCAACATCTGTAGTGTGTGCCAGTGGATTACAGGGTGTTTGTGGGATAAAGCCCTGATGGTGCAGCACTGCTTGGACAGATTGAAAAGGTCAGGAACTGCCTGACCAAGCTGAATAAAAGCATGAGAGACATGAATCTGACCTGGGATTTGGGGAGGAGAATTCTTCACCTTAGCCTTTGGATACTGCTAGTTATTCCTGGAATAAGGATGTTCTAATGGCATCATTGCAGGTGGTGATTCTCTGATTGCTGAGGTTTTTGGGGGGTTTTGAGTGGTGTTGAACCAAACTTTAGAAATTTTGTTTGAGGTCATGATTTTAGTTTGTTCCAACACATGCTGGCGTTTCTGTGCAGGTGTGGCTGTGCTGGTTTTGAAACATGCTTGCTGTGTATAAAATGTGCTTAGAGTGTTGGTTTTTTTGTGGCAGTACGAGCTCAATGTGCCTGTCAGTGTTTTGCAGGATTGATTTGTGAAAGGTTGTTAGCCTGTTAGGTCTTACACGTTGGAGTCAGCAGTAGCATTCACAGTTCTTGCAAGGTGTTGTGTTTAAAACGATGGCAGAGGCTTTTGACACATTTTTGCTGTAACTTTCCTTAATGTAACATCCAATTACAGGTAGAACTTAGCCACCCATTCTTATTTTCAAGAGCAGACATTCTCTGGTATTTTACTGCTTTATTCTGGAAGTATTTACAAGATGCATGAAAATATAGCAGCTAACATCACAGCACTTAGCAAGGATTTTATGTAATTCAAGAGGTGCTGTAACATAGCTTAAAAAAAATTATCATTTTTAATGTGTGTCAGCTGATAAAATGTGCCAGTGAAAATTGGTGGAATTACAAGAGCCAAGATGTTCATGTGCTTAATAATGAGCAGGGCAGAGATTCTGGCAAAAAATAGTTTCCTGTAGGAAAGCTGAGTCAGAAAGGCTGAAGTTTTGCATTGATGCTTACTGCGTTTTTCTCTGGTTTAATTCTCTTTGCATTCTTCCAAAGCTTTTTGGTGTGAAGGAAATTGAATGGTGGCACCTAAGTGGTGCAGTGAGCAGAGGGGCTCTGGGTATCAGGTGTGGTGGCTGGGTGGCTGCTCTGTACTTGGGGCTCCAGTCCCTCCTGCCTGTGTGACTCCCCAGTGCAGCACGAAGAGAGGGATGGGGGCTGTTGGACACAGTTTGCAGTGCTTTGGGTGCATGTGGCATCCTCCCCAGTAGCACAGGTTATGCCATCCCTGGTCATTGTCGTGTCCCGTGGGTGCATGGACAACAGGAGGACCTTGAGGAGCTCAGGTGCCTGCAGTGAGGCTCTGAGTGTAGACATGAGGCAAATTCACAGCTAGAAAAACCCCTTCCAGTGCACTGAGCTGCTAATGTGCACACCTGAGAGCTGCCTCGACTGCCCTGGCAGAGCCCTGCAGGCAGCAGCCAAGTGGTAAAATACAGAGAAAATAAAAAAGCTTTTTCCACCACTTAGCTTAGTTGTACTCAAGGACAGGGAGGATGCCCTGCTGA
This sequence comes from Podargus strigoides, assembly GCA_028020825.1. Taxonomy (NCBI): domain Eukaryota; kingdom Metazoa; phylum Chordata; class Aves; order Caprimulgiformes; family Podargidae; genus Podargus; species Podargus strigoides. The sequence goes on along the minus strand of CM051629.1, from coordinate 2,319,122 downwards.
CAGACTCTGCAGGCAGGAGTTACAGCCCGTCCCTTGCAATCATTGTTTATTGTGAACAGGAGAATGTAGTAGTTTAAAAACTATTTTAAGTTGTTTCTGAAGGCCTTAGAAGATCTCATGTAAATTCATTAGTTACTATGCAGCTGCCCACGTAGCATTTAAAGTAATAAAAAATGTATTAGTTTCACTATACAAATGTATTAGCATCCAGTCTGTACTTAAATGAAAAATGTATTAGCTAAGCCATGTGAATGTATTAGCTAAACCAGCTTCTCTGTGGTCGTATAATGCTTAACTCGAGCTATCCTTCATTATTAATGCAATCTAAAATATACAATAAATGCTGCAAACAAACTCCATATAGAGGCTTGAAGTGACACAGAAAAAACCCAACCCAAACTGCTCACCAAGTTTCTGCATTTATTTTCAGTGCTTATCTTGAGCAGCACAAGGGCAATCCTCCCCAAGCAAAGCGCGCCGTAAGCAGGGAGAGCGTTCTCGTGGGTGGGAGCACAGTTCCCTTTGGGACTGAAGGTTCTTTGTGGGAAGAAGAGTTTATTTTTCCTTGTTGTGCAACTCTCTTATGGTCATGAAAATATTTACGTACAAATGTTTGCTTGTTTGGACTTAGACCGGTGAGGCATTAATTCTTCATTCATTGCACTTCCCTGAGAAGCAGAAGGATGAAGAGCAAAACCCAATGAGAAAAGTGACAAGGGTGGGTGACCAAATTGCCCAAGGGAACGTGCCAAGGGGTGTGAGGTGTCAGGCTGCCTGGCAGGCTGTGCTAATTTAAACATGAGATCAGGTTTCCCCTGCAGAAGAGAAACTGTAGAGACGAAGCTTCGTGAATTTCTTTAAAAGGCGATTTTTTAAAAAGTAATTTTTTTTTAAGTACTGTAAAACCCTATAAAATGCAGAGGGCTGAAAGAAAAACTACAGGATTTGTGAGAGTCTTTTCTTTCAGTAATGTGAGCAATAAAAAAATAGATGTCAGTAAACCATTATATTTTCGTTTTGGGTTGGAAAACTAGAAGAATACGTATGAGGATGAGCATAACCACAGCCTGCTGGCTGATAGGGTTCAGAGCTCGGTGGTGATGGCTCAGCACATGCATTCAAAGCAGGAGTGCAGGGCTGGGCCTGTGGGGGTGGGTAATTAGAAAAGCTGTCTGATTTCCCTAAAGAAGCCATGATACAGCGATAAAAACATAATCCTCAGTGGTGTGCATCCTTCGCTGGAGGATCAGCCGCAGCAAAGACCACATTAGTTTTCACCCCGAGTAAGGCTGTGGCGTGTGCAGGCAGTGATTATTCCATTTCCAGCCCCGAGCCCTGACACATTACCTGTGGAGCAGGAGCAGATGATGCCTGTGAAGTGATGGCAGTGTATCTGGGTACAGCTGCTGCTTTCCAAACCCTCCAGGGACGAGGTGACACTGGCTGCCTTCCCCACTGATAACCATGTTCCAGGGAGCCTCCTCTGGGTTAAACTGGACACAGTGAAATCAGGATGCCCCAGAAAACAGAGGTGGCTGAGAGATGCTCTGGTGCAAAGCACACTTGCTCTTGCAAGTTGGGTCCTTGTTCCTGGGCTGCACGCTCTGGGATGCAGCTCTGTGGGGAATCACAAGCAGGGATTTTGCCCCAGGTGATGACCAGAGGTGTTTCAGCACCAGGTCTGTTTGAATTTTCAGTCTACAAGCACCAACTTTCCATATCAATAGGAGTAGTTATAATAGGCAGCACCTCCCATACCTCCCTGGGTCACAGCTAGTTTTGTTATTGTAAATTAGTGTATTTGTGAGTTCACATTCATTCCCAAGGAGGTTTTCTCATGAAAACATCTCCTCCCTTGACTGTTTATCTTCATAAATTAACTTTTTTTTATGTCCCTCAATATTTTCTAGTATACATCCAGTTCAGATTTCATATGGGTCAAATTTAGTTTTCTGTAATAACAACACTGTGATTTGATAAGGTGATTTCAACGCTTGCTTGCTTGCTGTATGATTGTAAACATTATATTCTTGTTCTTTGGAGCACATTTTTAATACTGTTTATTCTGGATTATCTTAGATGTCCAGTTTGTGAATTAAGGAACCAAAGCTAGGTGGCAAAATTCAATGTACGGGCAATGAAGATGGGTGATTGGGATCTTTTATCAGAGGTGGCACACTGGGCACTAATTATGGTGTCAGCTGTTCTGTATCTTAATCAATTCCAGTGATCTCATTTATAATTTTTACTCTTACTGACAAGTGGTTATTCAAAGTAGTAAATTGACTCTCTGTGTAATTTTCTTCTTGGACACAACAGGCTCAAAATTAACAGGCTTTTTTCCCCTGGAGAAATCTTCCTCACTGCAGTGTGGTGTGCTGCTAATTATTCCTTTGTCCCTTTTTTTGTTTTCTAAAGGTGACAGAGAAACCTGAAAGGGGATCAGTGTGTGCGTGGTGACTGACCACTGCTGGCAGGGTCTGCTTTGGCTCTGGTGCCACCCCAGCCTGCACAGTCGGTGGTTTTGTCTGCTCAGGCATGAATAGAAGTCTGCACCAGCAGAGACAAGTCCGAGTTTGTGACCAGAATCACCTGATGTTTCCATGATCAACCTGTTTTTTTTGCATCCCTTTGTAGGGAGGGAGATCAGGAGTCAGTGTTTTGGTATGTGTTTGAAAATTAATAATGGGCTACTTTAAATCAGAGGAGTAAGCAGGGTGCCCATTAAAAAGGTACTCTTGATGAGATCTTTGAAATACCTTGTTTTATTAGTGCCAGCAGTGAGTACCTTTAAGACAGAGCCTTTCCCCTTTGTGCTACAGGTGGTTTTTAAAACAATCAATTTACAGAGAACATTTTTTTCTTTTTCATGCTGCTAAAGTAAATTGGTATGTAATTAGATTTATATTCTGAATAATCTTATTTGCATATCCAATTAATTCTTCCTGGTTTAATTTGTTAGGGTTGGATTCACATTAGTAGTAAAAAAATAACACTTAAATTATCAAGGATTCAAATTTTCTTTTGCTATAATTTGTTCAAGATGTTGCATTAAAACTTGGTCCTGAGCATCCTCTTCCTTTTATAGGCTATTAAATAACGTGGGAAAAGGCCATGAAAAGAAAACTATCCTGTGTTATAAAAATAATAAGGATTTATTTAAGCTGACCAAAGCAAATGCAATCTGAATTTAGGGTCTGTAGGTGTCCAAAGGCTGTATAGAATTTTCACTGCAGTGTTAGTGGACTTTGTGAGCATTGGGAGGAATGATTGTTCTCCACTGACTTAATTGTCAAAGTCGTGGAGTCCTCACTTGCAGTAGGAGCACTTTTTCTAGACATCTGTTTATCATTTTGACTGTCTCGACTTCTCACATCTGTATTCAGAAATGCAGAAGACAAGCAAAAATAAAACCCAAACCAGGAGAGGGATCTGATTTACGAAGTGTTAAGATGCCCTAAGTTCCACACATTTCAACACGACAGGGAAGTGTTCAGCACTGGTGAAAACGGTGCCGCTTTGTTAGGTACTGAAGCATATAATTTTAGCAGCTTCCCATGGACCTCTACAACTCTATCAGCTAGACAGAGGGAGGGTTTTTTGCAGACATAGTCAAGAAAAGTTCCATTTTTGCTCTGAAATAGGAAATAATATGTTACAATCCCTGCTTTTAACATCTATGAAGAGCCTTGGTCAGTCAGGCAAGTGGCTGAAGGGCTTTCCATCCATGGCTCTGCTGCTCCTTCGTGTTTTCAAACTTCAGGTTCCAGTTTCAGAGCTGCTGAAGCTGCAGAGAGAGCTGTGAGAGTGCTTAGGAGATAACACCAGGGCTGAAAAGTCAGCAAGCCAAATATTTATTTAAATGGTGCTGAAGCTGGTTTGTTCCCAGCATGTGGGAGGCATATACAGGTCATGGTGCTGCTTCCCTTACAGCTCATTTGGAGACTGGGAGCAGAGATCTGTTAAGCCATGGAGGTAAAAAAAGAGAAGAGCTTGATGAGTCATTATAAAAGGACAGTAACCTGAAATTAAGGTGATATTTCAGTATAGTGAAAGTGCAGAGGTGTAAAGGGGCCTGGGACCTCTCTGGTGAGTGAGAACCTGGGAGCAGGAGAGTCAGTCATTACAGTCTGGTGGATGAAAGAAAGTGAAGTGTTGTTTGCCATGGTGAGAAAGGCATCATTAAATGTTTAATGGTGTCTTCAGTGTCACTTGAAGCATGCAGTAAGAGTGGCATGTAACACACACAGAAGCTTCACAGTGTGATTTGACCTCAAATCCTTCGATGCAGAGGTGATTTCAGTGCAGAGGTCAGACAGGGTGTGATGCCCTCACCAGATGTTTACGATGCAGTCGTTACCCATCAACTCCAGAGGAGCAAGGGCACAATCACACTGTCACTGTTAAACCACGACACAGGAGAACATGTGAGCTTTGGTAGGCTAAAGTTGGCTGCAGGTGGGTGCACGTGCTTCTATACAGAGTGAGAAAACTTTGCTGGAACTTTACATGTATGCACAGGTGTGCATTTTCATTTATTTTGTAATTTCAGAGTGTCCCTTGGGCTTTCTAAGAGATTTTTGGATGTGTTCCTGTAGTTACTTGAAAGCATCTTCTGTCCCTTGGGAAGATCTCTGTCCATCTGGCCAGTGCATCAATTAATGTACAAGAAGCTACCTGTTTTGAACCTTTCCTAGTGCCAAGCTTGCTGCTCACCTCTGAGAGCCCTTCACCCTTGTCACTGTGAGGTTGATGTGAGAGGTATCTGCTGTTCTCATAAAAGTTACAGGTCTTGATTTCAGTTTAACACCAACCACTTTATTGCACGTTTGCCTAAATGTGTATCTCTGCTTTTATTTGATTCCAACATTTTGAGCACCTTGTTCTGCCAAACATTAGCTGTCTGCCATGAATATACAACGTGTTACCAAAAACCCACCGTTTTATTCTTTTTTGTGGAAGAAGCAGGGCTTGGAGTTCTGGACTTCTATTACTGCTATTGAATGGTTAATGGAAGGAAGGTGATTATAAAGGGGAAAAGTCATTACAGTTGACACACGAAGCCTAGAAATCCATACAGCTTCCACCTCTCTGTTTTATGTCAGCAGACAATGGCATTGCATGCCCATTGCCCACGGAAATTGGAGAAAAAACACCCCATGATTCCAGTGAGTGGGTCGTACTGGGACTGAACAGTTAATTCAGGAGACTCTGGCAGAAATTGTGTCAGTGAAAGAGAGATAAACTGAGAATTGGCACACATAGGTCCATGGAGCTGCTTCAAAGTGAGCAGAGAACGTTGCAGAGTAAGGGGTCAAGAACTGACAATAAAACCAGCAATGTATTTAAATGATGAGTGAGGAAAATATTACCATAATTATGTTGCACTGATTGAAATATGTCCTAAGGTAAATTGCATTGGATCCTCATTAGCAACTATTGGTTATTAGCTAAATCCAGTGCCAGGGAGAAAAAAATGAAATAGGTACCAGTGCTTAGCTGTTGCCTGCATCTCCAAGCACTGCATTTCTTGTGCCTTTTTGTACTGTTTCCACCTGAAAGGTGAAGTAACTGCTACAGACCCATGGTAGTCTGCCCACAGGTCACGGGAAACACCTCAGTTATGTTGTAGCCAGACAGCATGAAATACAAATAAGGTGACAAATGGTGGCAAAACAATTTCTGTGTACTGGTTTTATCTCATGAGGAACAAGTGCACCCTTCTAGTTAGTAATAAAAATAAATTGTGTATGGGATACTGTGTCCCTGATAGCTTTGGCTATAGCTGTATTATATGAATAGGTATACAGATAATATATTCTCTCTCTTGTTCTCTCTAATCTATCCTTCTGCCTACTTTGTAAACTGTACTTGACCAAGCTACAAACAGCTTTTAGTTTCTAAGGGCAGGAAAAGACAGTACACATCCCCGTGTGTCGGAAAACCGAGTGAAAATGACCTCTAGCTCCAAGGCACTTATTGAAAACCTATTTTAAATTGAATACACAAGCCAAGATAATACAGGCTGTTTGATAAGAAACATTAGAGAAATCCATAACATGAGGCTTTTTATTATAGGTTTATTACATCAATCTCTCCAGTGGGTAATGGAACTTGTAAATATACTCTTATGTAGGAGTCTCCTTGCGGGCTTTTTATTCATGCTGAAGTAAGCACAGCAAACTTATTTGCTGTCAGGGTACATTGAATTTAAAATTAGTATTTATTTTGGTTCTGAAGAGGTTTTGCTTTTGTGAATTGGAAGTTGGTGAAAGAGCTGTAGGAGAGGAAGTGGGAGCTGCAGGGGAGCACGGGGAATAAATGGGTTTTCCAAGCAGCCCCCTGGTACCCACGGGGGGTGTGGGGTGTGAGCACTCACCGTGGGGAGCAGGTTCTGTGCTCAGCTGCTCCCCTCCGTGGGTCTCCTCTCTGTCAGGAGGAAAAGGTTGGCTTGGTTTAGGAGGAGCTTGCTGGTTTTTCACTGAATAAACCCAGCAAGATGAAAAATCATCAGTGGGATTAGAGAAATATTTAAGGGAAATATTTCCTGTATTACCATGCATACAGACAAGGTCACAGTGTACGTTGTGCTGTACACATTTGTTCTTTAGTATTAAAACACTTGTAATTCTTTTCTAGAGGCAAGCAAAGTCATACTGCTGCAGCCATAAGCCTGCATGGGTTTGTTTACCTGGAAGAAGTTAAGGGTACATTTATACTGGATAAAGTGTTAAGGAAAAGTTTACATATTAGTTCAAAGGACGAAAAAAAAGTTAAAATTGTAGCAGTGCTAACAAAAAAAACCCCCACAACCTTACAGGCTTTCAAGTCTGCCTGTTGGAGGATGTAGTAATTGATTGGTAGTTGACTTAATATAGGGAAAGATCTCCTTAATCAGAGGGTGTTAATTGCAAAGACCAGAAACCTGTTGAGGTGTCAGCGAAGTCAACATTTAACACATGACTTTAACAGCTTGACTGTTGCAGTTAATTCCTGTTCTAATTATAGGAGTGTATTTCCATTCATACAATACCATGCCAGAGGCGTTGTCACTGGGCTGCAAATGGCTGCAGTTGTATATACCTTTATTTTTTTAAAAAATATTGCATAACTCAGATACATTCTTTGAATTGCAAAGCTTAATTTGAGTCACACGACCTTGAGTCAACCAGTTGATTGCAGTTGAAATCCATTGTATTTTTCTAATGGATGATAGAGATGGAAAAAAAAGCAATGGAGATGAGTTCTTAGGCAAAGGCTTCACCAGCTCCAGGTGACTTGGACAGGGACAGTGTTTGAAGCCCCCCAGGAGCTGCAGGCAGTGGGTGGTGAATGTGCTGTAGGCTCAGTTCATAAATAATAAGCAAACTCCTCTGGGTTGTGAACTATCCAGTTTGTAAACAACTACACTGTGTAACAACGTAGTATGATGTGTAGGAGGAAGTGTTTTATGTCAGTGCAGGATAAACCAGACCCAGTTTGAGTGATGTTTTGCATTTCCAACATCGACAAAGATCTTTTTACTACAGGAGACAGATTATGATTGAAGAATGAAGGATGTGTACATTTAAGGTCTGAGGGTAACAAATGTGCTTGAACTATGAAACCACTGCTGTGTCAAACCCATGTGAAAGAAACAGCCCTGTTTACCCACCTGGCTGGGCACTTTCTTCTGTCCTCTACTCTCTCATAGCAGTGCTGCCACTAACGTGCAACAGCAGATAACGTAGCACAATTTTCCTTAGATATTCTCACATGTATTAATTATGTATTACCATTTCCATCTCTTGCATATTTAAAAAGGCAGCAGTTTTTAAAAAAAGGTATTCATTCTCATGTCTTAGAACTATTTTTTGCTGCCTCCTCTGTGCTCTTCCCAGCTTCCCCGGCAGCCGCGATGCTGAGAGCAGCAGCTCTCTCGGGTACAGGTTGAGAAGCAAATGGGTCAAGAGAAGCTCCCTCCATGGCTTTGATTTCTTGCTGCTCATAGAACAATGCTCTGACGACACAGCAGAGTGCTACCAAAGTGATCTGCAGAGAGTTATTATCTGTTTAATTACTTTGTCTGCATATTCTTCGCTATGGAGTACTTCTTGAAGTGAAAACGAAAGCTCTCCGTTCCAGAGAAAAAGCTGCTTACAAAAGTTCTTATTTGTCTTTGACACATCGAAAAAAACAATCAGGAGCTTCTTCCTAGTGCGTTCTCAATCCGGTATAATCCTTAATTTTCAAAACAGAGACAGCCATTATTTTTTTAAATTGTAATGAAAAAATTGCTGAAGCAGTGCACATTATTTCGATTACCCATTAAGCCTTCTCTTCACTAGAATGAAATTACATGATTTTCCTTAATTTTCTTGCTTTTAACTTCTAACTTGTAATTTACCAAAAGAAAAAAAAAAACCAAACCTACTATCCTGGAGCTGGTTGTCTCCAGTTGCCAAAGTGCTGCAGATGGTCACAGCATTCAGATGAGTGATGCAAGTCAACTCCTATTTCGGCATCTTCCCGATATTTGGGGCTATTTATAGTAAAACACAGGAAAGAATAACATTTATTAGTCTGCAATGGAGTTCTAATTATGAGTTTTATAAAGGCTCCAGCAACCTACTGATTTGGCATAAGTGCACATTATGTAGTGACTTATTTCACTGGGTCACGTCAACACAGTAAAATATATAATTTCTGGTTAAATAATAAAATATATTTGCTTTTTCATTATAAAGTAGTATGCCTCAGTCAGATGACTTTCTCCTAAAGAAATACACATGATCTCCCTTCCGTTCAAGTGTTGACTTGCTCTCCTCATCGATGCTGAATTTGCTTTTTTGTCTCTGGAGTCATTTTATGGCAGTGCACTTCTTCAGAGCTTTTCCTGATGTCTTTTGTCTCACAGCAAAACAAGAGCCTCCTCAGGGGGGCAACTAGCTGTACTTCATCTCTGGAGATGCAATTATTTTGTGTTTATCCTCAGTGCCTCTGGTGACAGGATGCAGGCAGTTCTCCGGTCAGGCATGCAGGGAGGACAGACTCCTGTAAACCCCATGAGTTGGTCAGCAGTGGCACTGCTGCTCCCTGCTGCTGGCACGACTTCTTGATCACCACGGTGGTGGTGAGACCTTGGAAGGTTTGGTAGACCATTGTGCTGTCTGTCACAGCGATGCTGGTTTGCAAATCTTTTATAGAAAATGCTGTTTGTATCACATCGAAGTCTAATCTGAAGCTCCTGCTCACAATTAGCATCACATTTGTGTTTGAAGTATCAGCATCCTCCAGGTGAAGAACCAGAAGTCTCTATGAGCAAAGAAACCTGAAATTTTATCCTTGGTATAGGCTGCATTGTTTGGTAACTGCTGCTCTTTGATGTCCTTATATTGCACGGAGGACTGTGTTTCTGGGAGAAGTTTTCTCCTATTATAAGAAGCACCTTAAAAAGGAGCTTCTCTTCCCAAAGCTGCACTGGCTGGTGGAGGTTTAAATGGTAAATTGGAGATGAACTCTGTCTCTGGGGCCACCCCACCACGCTGCTCTTCAAATGTGAGCGAGGAATCTTTGGAAGCTTAACCTGTAGTATTACACCAGATAGAAAAATAGGTTTTACTCAGAAATGTCATCAATCAGAGAGGTTTTTGAGGGTGCTAAAGTGTGGTGTAAGAAGTCATAAAAGTCAGGGCTTTGATAGCTATTACAGTTATCTTTTCTCTGCTGCGTTACTTAAAGTTCATAACATTTTTAAAAATTAAAGGAATACATGCTGTCCGTGGGCAGATGGTACAAATTGTACTCCTGCTTGCTCTTTTGATGTTTTACTGATTGAATTCCGGGAACTTTATTTAAGCCACCAGTTTAATGCCATCAATTTGGCATTCAGCTGTGTTAATTTGAATGCTGGATTGGTGGGGGACCTCGTGTTCGTGTGCCTCTGTGTGTGTGGAGGCTCTGGTCCCTTTGCTGGGGTGAGCCAGAAGAATAAATGGGGATAAATGGTGACTTTCAGAAAAAGAGCTGGGGAGTCAGCGTGAGTGCTGCGGGTCCCTGTGCTGGGGGTGGCTGTGCAGAGCAGGACATGGTGCTGGTGGCTGGGGTACTGCAGCAGCTGGGGCCACAGCAGCTCCCCTGTGCCTTCTCCGTGCAGGGAATTGCCTGCTGGAGAGTGGGAACAGTTTTTGTTCCTGCTCTGCTGAAGGGTTACAGAAACATATTTTTAAAATCTTAAAAAAGATTGAAGGACATCTCAAATGTGCCCTGAATTGGTGCAATTCCACTGACTTCAATGAAGTTACAGAGACACACACCAGCTGAGGTGCCAGCTCGGTGTCCCAACAGCAGACTTCAAATGCCTTAAATCCATTTATGTAACATCACCACCTGAAGATTATAGCACTGGATCCTGTTTACAGGATTAAACGCTCCCTTGTGTTAGCAGTGATGAGAAGAAAGAGTGAGGTTTTCCCATCCAGGGCAGGGAGCCTGCCCAGCATTGTGATGCTGTGCAGGGTGATGCCTGGCACGTCTCAAGAGGTTATGCAGTACAGCCAGGACTGCAGGAAGGGCTTTGATTTACCTCTTTGTATAACTTTAGGAGAGAGGTTATTCTCTTTTTCCTAAAGAAGTTGGTTCTGTTTGAATCCCACATACCCAGGATGCCATCAGGGTTGCAATCAAGGCAGCCAGAGACCATTGCAAGCTGACGCTGACAATTTTGCACCAAAAATATCAATATATAACATTATAAACATGAAATTTCCCTCTCTCACCATTCTTTCAGTTACACTGTAATTTGTTACACTGAAATATTGTCCCTTTTACTTAAGGCATGGGGCCACGTGTGAAACATCATGTTGTGTTTGTGATACCTATGTGCTGTAGGGAGCTACATGTATCCCATGTGCAGGGGCTGTGAAAGGCTCCACTGCCTGGGCATAGGTGTAGTTCATAGCCATGGGTGTGTGAATACTTGGGAGAAACTGTACTCACCTCCTGTGTGCTCTTTTCTTAGTCTTTCTTTCTCTGTATTGAAACTTACTTAGAAAAATAGCAAATCCCAAGAATTTTTTTTCAGGAATGTGTTTACAGTTTAATTCAAATTATTTATATTTTTTTCCAAAATAGCTATCATATATTTTTAAAAGAAAATCTTTCTGGAAAGCAGCTGCTTTTCTCCAAAGTTTGTATGCTTTTGAAAGATTGAAAGGAACTTGCACCTTCAGATCACTAACGTGGGAAAAGACATGATGAAACTTCATCACTTGTGTCCTGTTACAGTCTTGTCCCAGGGATGTGGAAGTGTTCAAATCTAGCCAAACCCAAAGAGGGAAGGAGAAATGTGCATGTTGTGTGTTGAGTTAGAGTAGCTGGTTTGCCCTCAGCTTTGTTCCTGTTTTAAAAGATTTTTACCTGTTATTGGCAGTAAGTCGTGCATGCTAGCTGAATGCTGGTCTCCTGGGAAAGCATTCCTGATATTCCCATAATTACCAGCTCTGGGCATAAGCAAGGGTGTGTTATGACAGGTCTCTGCACTGCTTCTCTTAATGCTGTGCAACTAAATGTCAGAGTCATCCCTGATGTATTCTCTTGTCTATAGTGTTGTGTTTCCTTGCTGTAATTGCAAAGTGTGTGCCCATGACCCAGAACAAGCAGATTTGCAGTGCCCTGTTGACAAACTGAACCACCATATATACGTTTTCTGACCAGTGACATAGTGCAAATTAAGTTACTGGTCCTTTGCTTGAAGTGTGCCAGGCTGATTATCCCTTGCTTGCCACTACCTGGGAGCAGCACTGCATCACTCACTGGTAATTCAGTCTGCTCATTCACAAATATTTGAGAAGGGAATCCATTGCCTAAACCTCTCTGTAAACAGCTGGATAAAAAGTTGGCAGGAATCAGCTTTACTTCTGACAGTGGCTAATGTACTGAAACCTGAAAACAAAAAATGGGCTTCACCTTGAAGCGATGCACCAGAGGGAGTTCCTTTCACCTTGAAGATTCCCACAGAGTTGGGCTCCTCAATCAGTTGAGATTGGCCTGTATACGTTGCCAGAGTTGTCTTTGTTTTTCAAGCAATAGATGATACAGAGATTATAGGTTATTGCCCCAGGGACTTCTCTTTTCTAAGGCTCTAGGAATTTGAAGGAAAAAGGCTTTTTCATAACTTTTTGCTCTTTGCTGGTGGGGTGAGGAAGTTGGCATTTGTTAGCCTGGCTTTTACACACCTTCCTTATTACATGAAAGATTAAAATCAATTGAAGTTCAGGAAGGTATTGCAGAAAGGAAATATGTGGCTTTAAAATATGCACACATACCTACTTCTGTTGGGTTTTTTTATATATCCACTTTATAGTCCCTGTCATACTCAAGACAATTGAAAATCTTACAGTAATGGTGTGTGTTCTTTGAAGGCATCAATTATATCAACACCTTAAATTTTACTAATGAATCAATAGGTAATTAGTACAGACCTTTGAAATATGTATAATACCATACCCACAAATAGCTCTATGCAAGAACACCCAGCACTGGAGAGGTCTGCAGGCTTTGGGAGGAGGTTGAAGAATAGTTGAAGGCAATTTTGTGTGTGCAGTAATGTGCTGTACAGGGGCTTGGTCAGAGGTGCAGGTGATGTCAAACTGACCAGGTGTAAATATAAAGGTTTCTAGTCATCTAGCATGCTGGCAACAGCTTTCTGAAAGATTTCCATAGATTCAGATCTCTGATTTTCAGCCTGAACCATAGTCCTTGCCCATCTTTGCCCATTGCATCCAGTACTTGTGTTCAACAGGGATGGAAAAAAATCAGCCCACTATCAATTTTCAGCTCTGAGAATCAGGTGCAATCAGGATTCATAGACCCTGGGAGCAGTCCTCATGGTGGGATTTTGACTGTGCTTTCCTGGGAGGTTACAAACCACTCTGGAAGCCACCATTGCCAATGGCACAGGACTGTGAGAACCTGAGGCCACAATTCGTTAGGCATGGGATGTGGCTGCCACCCCTGCTGTGGCTGTGGGAGGCCACCTGCATGCCTGGTGATGGATGAGGGTGACAGATTGAGGCAAGATGTCTTTCAGCTGCTGCTGTTCAGTGGTTAAGATTAGTGCCATGGATGGAGCAGACTATGAGCTGCAGTTGTGTCTCCCTTGAGGACCAGTTTCTCTGTCATTGACTGACCTCCTCAGTTGAAAGTATATCATGTCCTGAGTCGAAAGAGCTAAAAAATACATAAACCATGAAACATTAAACACCAGTATTTCATCTAAGGCTCTATATAATCCAGTCATCCAGTTCAGTTGCTCTGAACTCAACTCTTAAATACAGAGTATTCAGAAGCAGAGCGGCAAAATGACGTTTGCACTGGCAGGTAAGTGTCATTTTCAGGATGTTCAGCTGTGGTTGGTGAAGTTCACAGCAAGGAGTTGCATGTGATGTCCAACATACCTGTCAGTTCACTTCCACTCACACAGGAGTTGTAGTGACCCCAGGGTTTGGTCTCTATGAGCGTGTTCATTTTGTCTCTGTACACTGGTGAAACCCAAGCAATGTGAGCTAATGGGAGAGGGTGACTATTTTTTTCTCTTATAACCAGCAGATTTGACCAATTAAGTAATGACACAATACTGTGAGTTGTTAGTGATGGTCTTGTGGGAGAATGAAGAAGATAACTAAAGAAAATGTATCCAGCAACTGAAGAGCCAAGGCAGGGATTTTGACCTGGGCTCAGCAATGTGCTGGTGGCATCCTCATGAGTGGGTTTCTGGTCACGGCTCAAATCCATGAGAGCTTCGTGTGTGCAACAACAAAATCATTTAAGCTGTCTGCATCCCACAGTTAAGTCTAGAGGAACAGTTTAGGGTAAGTTTTTAGATAGTGCAGGTTTAGTGTTCTTCTTCCTAGTGGCAAAATGTGTTTGAACACATTCAGAACAGATGTGTTATGCAGCAGCTTTGGAGAACCCTGGTGAAACTGTGATTTATTCATCTCAAAACCAGAATGTATGTCTTTGTTACTTCAAGAAGAAAAATGTCCTTTTTTTTTTCATTACTGCCCAATGGTAACAATAGATGTATTGTGCTAGGTAAGGACAGTATTTTAATTTCCTGTCATAATCTTGTGTTTTTAGGGTTGGATATATAACTCTGCTGAATTATTTCCTCAGGGCTAGAGCGTAACTTGTAAGACATCAGAACAAGCCTGATTATTATTTATGTATTTAAAATTATCTTTCAAAAATATCCCTTTGGTCATTTCTACTATTTCAGCACTGGAGATCAACAAATAACCTGATCATTACTGAACAGGCAGCCAGTTCTGTGTTATCTTTTGTAGCTGATCTTTCAGCAGAGGACCTGCAGATGCCCCAATGCTCTTCTATTGTACTGTTGTTATTATTGTTGTTGTTTAATAATTATTCATAGCTCTATTGTGGGCTGATATCATCCTCAACGGAGCAGTGCGAGTTTATTTATTTTCCTGATGTTAGCTGTGATGACTCAGGGAGAAGGCTGCTTGATGAAGAAACTTGTGATTTTCTGCTGTAATGGAGAATTGTGCTTTTATCATATACTGAAGAGAACATCTGTGATGAAAATCATGCTGTTGACTTACTAAGAGAACACAAATTAGATTCTATTAAATAAGGTTTTTGTCGTAGGACAAGTCACTCATTACACTGCACTGGGAATTGCCTCCTCCTGGCTGTCTAGACCCAGTAGATGAGGCACAGGGAAAACTTGCTTGCTTTTGCATGTCCGGATCAGGTAGCAAGATTTGATTTGAAAAGCACTAACTTGATGACATTTGCTATAATTAATCACGTGGCATTTAAATAGGTGAAATGACGGTACTGCTGTGGTACAGACAGGCTGAATGAGAGGCTTCAGGGATGAGCTCCCCAAGCTGCAGCCTGACCTGTGGTTGGCATTTCCAGGTTCACTCTGGTGCTCTGGTGTCACAGGACCAGGGCAGAGGCAGCTAGTGGGCTGAGGGACCCCAGGCTTCCCGCAGAGGTCAGAGCATGCTCCGGTTGGGGTGGATGTGCTTAACCCTGGCTTTAACTCAAACTGCTCCAGATACTTGGGTCAGTCATAAATAGAGTCATCAGACCGTTACTGTCTCCGTGTCAAATTCTGGAGCTGGTCCATGCCTGCAATTACAAAAGTGAAGATTTGTTTATTCCCCTCTTCCAAGCCTCTGGATTTTTGTGGCGGTGTTACTGTCTTTGAGGGATGTCTGACACTGCTTTTGAACTTGGGTATCAGATGCTTGCTGATCAGATGTCACCCATCAAGCATGGCTTTCCACTTTAACTGCACTTGTACTTGGTACGGCAGCCATCTGGGACGTAAAAGTCTGTCAGAAGAGAGAGGTGGTAGCAGGAGGAGCCATCCACCTCACAGTCCCTGTTAGAGACTTGTAGGGTGCTGCAAAACAAGCCCAACCTTGCAGCCAGTTGCTGCAAGAGTCAGGAGAAAGGTGGTGGCTCTCACTCATCCAGCCCCTCAGCCCAGAAGGAAGCCCACAGGAGATGACTCGGACAAGATCTCTGGGAGGGTGTTTTACCCCCATGGCTCAGTGAGTGGCATTGGAACTGCAGAAAGGCCATCTTATGCAGTGGTAGGGTGATGATTAGGAGGAGGGAAAGAGCCTCATGGTTTGTTTTAGCTTTGCTCCCGATGAAAGTCTCTGATTGTTGGTGGTGGTTTGTTCTCTTTATTAATCTTGAACAGTTTTCTTTCTTAAACATGTGGGTCAGCCATGGCAGAGCAGCAGGCAGGAACAATTAGCAGCCCAGTAGTGGAGGCAGGCTGGTGACTGCCCCCAAAGATGCAGAGCTACGGGACCCTTTCCTTGGAAATCACACTGCATACAGGACCTTTTAAATCTCCCTATTTTTAAATACATTTGTTATTTCTTTTGAATGGGAAGCATCTTGTTCATTGAGAAGTTTACAGAAGTATTTGCAGTAGGAATATGTAGTTTAAAAATTCTTGTAATTTCAAAGCTGTTGGCACCATCTGTGTGTGCAGCTGATGGTAATAGAAGTAATAGGCAAAAAATCAAGAGCGAGCTGTCCAATTTAGTCTTTACCTGGGCAGGAGGATGTCGTGCAGCTGACGAGCAGTGAAGAGCAGGCTGGTGTGTTCATCAGCAGTGCCCTTGAGCTGTCCTATCCATTTCTTGTTCCAGTTTCCCAAAGAGTTGCTCTTCCCAAGGTGCAGTTTTGTCTTGAAGACATACCGGCTTGTAGCGCTGTATGAAAACACGGCAGCATACAGAGCAGAAACCAATTCCCTTGGCAACAAACAAGGGAAGGATTTTTGTCATTTATACTGGATATACTCCAAGAATTCTCTCTCCAGTTTAGTTATTATCTTTCCCTACAGTGTAGAATATTCAATTAAACCTTCTCTCAAATTGGCCATAACTTTCAATGAAAATTAAAGCAGTTCTATTTAGGTAACGATATCTGTCACTGGGCTTAATGTTCAGAGAGAATAGAAATGGTTTCACCTGTTCATGTGAATTAACCTCCGCTGACATTCTTCATGTTTCAATTCCTCAAAAGCACAGAAAGATGACAAGCATTTAGCATCCTGCTGGATGTGCTGGCTCTCAAGTTTGGGGTACTGGAGGGACGCAGAGAATATATCCTTCATTTGGAATGTATTTAAATTCATCTGGATTTTTTTTTTAATAGATTTTGTGATTCACTAGGGAAAAAAAAATAATGTTTCTCTCGGCAGAAGCTAGGATAGCAGAATGTTCTTCAAAATTCTCTGTCCCATTCTGCCCAACAGCATATGGGCATACACCTCATACTGTGTTTAAAAATGTTTCATTTATCATGAAATCTATTGAAATTTCCTATATCCTGCATCTTACTGAAGGAAATACACTGAAGGAGGCAGACCCAGAGCAGTAGTACATTTGTTTCATCTGACAGAGGGGGAAAAATTACTTTATGGTAACCAAACTTGTTTGCAACTTGTCTTAAGCTGAGGGCAACTCGGTGTTCATTCGGGGTTAACTCATTTTGAGCTGGAGCAAAAGAAATGTAACTCAGAAAAATAAAACCTGTCACTGGGAGAGAGTGTCTTAACAGTGAGCTTGTCTGGGAAGGTTACTCACTTTTTTCCCAGGACAGTAACAAACAGGTAAGGAGTAGCACAGGTTACACAGTAGCTGCTGGAAATCATAGAGCAAAGTGAGCTAAAATAACAGAGCAGCTTTCATGTGTGTGTCTATATATATGCACTGCTTCCTTGTTCTGTTTGATTAAGTGATGAAAAGAGAGCCTGATAAATGCAATTTGATAAGGAGGGCAAGGGAAAAGCCTGCTAAGGTCAGGAAAGAGCCTTCATTTGGTGTCGGTGGGCTTCTGTGGGTCAGGCTCCTGGTGGGGTCCATCAGTGGTAACTAAAAACACGTTGTCGTCGCTTCATGATTGCAAGTCCCTGAACATTATTGCAATAGAAATGGAGTCACTGCTTTTATTTACTAGAAAATAAAGTGTCAGATTCACATTTTGAAGTTATCTGGATAGAAAAACTTTGCTCCCACAAAACCAGATGCTGTGATCCAGCACATGCATTTGCCTGTGCTGACATTAAGCATCTGAGATCCATTTCTACCTAGTAACATTGTAAGCTGGTCAAAGATGGACTGTATATGGTACAGGTACTTTTAGTTTTCTGTCTGTAAGAATCTAGACAGCAGTTGGCTTTATTTGTTAGTGAATATTTAGTGTTCTGTGAACCAAATCCTTCTCTTCTGTAAGGTGCTGTGGTTCAACATTTGTCACACACCACGTTAGGATCCAGGCTGCCATGACTTCAATCACACATTAGGCTGTAGCAAAAGGACTCTACAGGCTGCAGATTAAATAGTTTGGACTTGCTTATCTTGGTTATACACAGGCACCAATAAGAAAAAGAAAAAAAAAGGCACACAAAATAGTTTTATCTACTTGGTGTTGCAAGGTTTTTCCTCCTCTTCTGTTCTGATACACTGTCAGCTGCTTTCAGAGCTTCTCCCTCCCAAACCCAACACTCTTCTCTTGAAAGCCAGGTGGCAGTTGCACCAGGGTTTTTCTTCTTGCTGCCTAAAACACGTGTTTTAGTGCAAGGTGTATATTCTTGTGATGGGAGGAGGACCAAGCATCTGACCTTTAGCATGAAGTGATACAACATAAATTGACAGAGCATAAGTGAAATAACAGCAAATGACAGTGTAGCATGACTTGAGTCCTTTGATGGAGTGGGAGGCAGAGGACAGAGCTGATGCAACACGTACCTGAGTCAGCAGGGTTTGCTAACTGCACTGCCTGGGATGGTCTGGCTTGTGCCCAGCCTGGCATGATCAAGCTCCTTGCTGATGGAGCTTGAAGCAACTCTTACACATGACCTGAGCACCAGGATAGCTTCTGTATTTTACAATTAGAAAACTGAATAAATTAAAATGTATTTCAATTCTTTTGTTTTCAAACCTGTTAACATAGTACTTGGAGCTATAATCTTTATGGGCCAGATTGTAATATTCTTTCTTACAGTGAATGAGACTGTTTAAGGAGTGAAACAGCCCTGGGTCGCAGAAACAAGTCAGGATATCATAATCTAGCCCTGTATGCTTTATGGTTATTATTATCTTTTTCTGCCAGCAACAGTAGGTTGCACACAGGTATAATTTAAAACTGGAGATTATGTGAAATGTGTTTCGAATAATAGATGAGTCTCAGTCAGATATCCTTAACATATAATTAAAAATAAAGATAAATACAACCGATATGACTGTATGCTTAGTGCATTCTTTTGTGGTGGTACCCGAGGGAGGAGACACAGGGGAGAGGTTGCTCCATTATAATCTTCCTGGCAGAGTCTCTCTGAAATCCTTCTGTGGAGATGACAGAATTTTCTCCCTGGAAGAAGGAGCTATTGTCCTGTCCCTAATAAATCCAGCTGATTTCCCCAGGCTGGGGGATATGAGGGCTATTTCCATTCATTCTCACCTTCCACCTGGTGGGAAGATGCATCATCTTCTGCTCGTTCCTTTTTTTGTTTTTCTTTTTTACATCCCATCATCTTTATATTTTATTTATTCATTCTCCTCTGACCTCTTATACCCACAAATTTCCTGCACGTCCATCAAGATGGACTTTTGGCAGCAGACTGGATGGCAGCGTGACCACCTGGCCAAAGGGATGTCCCTGCTCACATCCCTGTGAGTGCCTACCCTGGCAGCAAGGGACCCACGGGCACTGGCAGCACCACCCTGATGGCCCAAGCAATTGGCCTTTGCCCCTCTGCTACTCTGCAGGAACAGCAGCCTGCCATGAAGATGACAAGGCAGGACACAGATGATGTCGAGAAAATATTCAAGCAAGGCTCCTTCCATTCAGCTAAAAGACAGAAAGTTCTTACCTTCTGTAGCTGTATTTAATAATGAGTATTTTAATTTAAAGTGAAAATATTTCAGTGTTTAAAAGCAAAACTAAGCATTCTGATTGAGAGTGAGCTGTGCTGTCACAATAGGATCATGCCTGTTCCCCTTCATTTGAACTTTGGGTAAAGTTTCAACCTCTGCTCTATTTAGTGCACAAATGTTTTCGCAAGCGTTGGCTCCATGTAAGGTGTGATGGCTTTTGGAGAAAAATCTGGCTGTTGTAAAAAGCCCAACCTGTCACTATCATGTCATTTCTAGGTTGAATGTTGCACGGCTTCTTGCTGCTAAGGTACTATTTTGTATTTTAACACTGGGTACCTGGAGTACTATCAAGTATCTGTCATATTTTTCCTGTGTTTAACGCAGACGACAACACACTGCATGGGCCAGTTTTCCTTCAGGAGCCCAACAGCGTGATCTTCCCCTTGGATTCAGAGGAAAAGAAAGTGAAGCTGAGCTGCGAAGTCAAAGGAAATCCCAAACCAACCACTGGGTTTGTTGGATGTTTAACTGTTCTTTAGCACTATCTCCACACTACAGCGTTATCCCCCAAGAGCCTTTCTCCTGCGTGTATCATGCAGTGTAACTCAGTGATGCCCTGGGAGTTTACCACAATGCTGAGAGCAACAAAAAAAAAAAAAAAAGCATGAGGAAATCACCACGTATTGCAACAGAATTGCTAAATTTGGACAAGAGCTCAAAAAGGTTACAAAGGGATTATAAATAGTTTTGGCTCCTGGATTAACCAGCCTTTTCCGTCAACATGGACAAAGCTCTTAATTGTTTTCAGCTTTAGTAACTACTTTGGGATCCTTAGAAAAAAAAGATGCTATACTACCATCTGTAGTAAATCATTCCTGCTGTAAATCATTTAGACTGCTGGGTTTTTTTTCTTTAGTGCCTTTCTCATGTTGTTAACCAAAGTATATGCCACTCTGAAACCAATTAGAGTCATCAGCCCTCAGCCACCATGCTGTCTTCTGACACAACCGACTATTTAATGCAATAAACACTGTTGATTCACTGGCACAAACATATATTCAAATTGGTTCTCTGTACATTCTGCTAAAGGGAGCTGCGATGTGGCTGTGGCTCCCACATCAGGAGCTGGTGGGGATGAGAGTTGCTGGAACTGGGGCAACGTGGTGCTGGTATTTCTCAGTGCCTCAGTTTGTGACAACATCACCTGTGATTGAGTTTTCTTAAATTTAAAAACAGCCAGCAAGTCTGGAGAAGGAAAAAAACCACCTCAGTGGACTTGAATGGTTTAAAGATCCTGTTTCTGGGACTTCCCCTTGCAAAGTGATTAATTCCAAAGAGCAGCAGCACTGGCAGCTGCAGAAGCATTAATCAGATCAGAGACTGAAATATATGTCAAGGATATAGCTCTTTCAGTTAAATACTGGAATATTTCAATACCGTGCAGCAAATTTGCATTTTCATGCTTCTTTTTTTTAATTAATAAGTAGTCAAAGATGTTTTAAATCTTTATTTACCACACGATGTGTTTTCAAATAGCCAAGAGTGGCCATTAATATGAGCAGAACTTAACTTTGACATTTTGTGCTCTAGGTGGAAGTTAAATGGAACCAGTATTGACGTCGGTATGGATTACCGCTACAGCGTGGTGGAAGGCAACCTGTTGATCAATAATCCCAATAAAACCCAAGATACTGGAACATACCAGTGTGTAGCAACAAACCCGTTTGGAACAATTGTCAGCAGAGAAGCAAAGCTCCAGTTTGCTTGTAAGTAACAACGCAGCCTCCGTTCCTGCAGCGTGCTGGGGAAACTGGGAGGGCAGTTCCTGCTTCCCCAACCTTTTCTAACCTGTTCTGTAGTGTTCCCTGAGCTGTCCAGGGAGCAGAGAGAACACCTGGATTTAGAGGGGAAATGTGAATGATGAATAGGTGCCTTGGTTTATGATTATTTAGCTAAAATGATATGTAGTGTACAGGGTCAATGTCTTGTTTCTTGACAAATAGGCCACCTAGGGAAGGATCTGGCAAATGGGATCTCACCATTGATTTTTGCTTTCCTTGGAGAATTAAAGCTTCAAAATATTTGAAGGAGCACGCTCTTTATAAGGAATAAATTCACAATGACAGTTTTCACAAGTCCTAAGTTTCAGTAGTTGGGTACAAGTGCTTTCAAGTATAGGTGGTATTTTGTAACTGTGTGTGTAAAGGGGAAGACAGGCTGCTTCATACTTATTCTTGCTTAAATTCAGAGTTGCAGCTTCTTGTCAAAGCTAAGGATAACAAAATACACGGGTCTTGGTGTGAATCAGCATTATATGAAATTATGAAAAGCTATTTTTTATTCTTCTCTTAAGGGTTAAATTCTGAATCCTGGGCATCATTAATAGATGTTCATTCATTCTTCAAGGGCTGTGTTATTCTTCTCTGGCGTTCTCACTGAAGATTAAACTGCAATCTAGCTATTCACCCTCCTGTGGAGGGAGGTCAGAGAGGGTCAGTAATTTAATCCTTGAAATATGTATTTAGGTTACAAACTCATTAGAATAAAAGTGCTAATATTTCCCCCCAATACTCACTTTGTGATATATCATTTACATTTCAAATTTGTTCTCTCTCTCTCCCCTTTTTCTTAATATTTTTTTCCCCTTCCAAAGCTAGTTGTCTCTGAAATTGAACGTATTTTCATGAAGTGAGGAATCTGTTGTGCCACAGTAACAGAATATGGATTAATGATACCCTAAACGCTGTGCTTATGGCAATACAGGCTCTCAGAATATAAAAAAAAAAAAAAAGCTTTAAACTCTGAATATGGATTCTAATAATGGCTTTTCCAAAATGATATACGAAAACACAGCTGAACTAGATTAAATTATGTGCTTTTTATTTTAGGGGATGGAGCTTAGCTTGACAATTTTATTCACTGTACTGTAGTTTCTGTTTGGAAATAACACTGAAATCAATAAGAAGTTATGCCTGGAAAGGAGTGCAGCTCTGATGCTGCAGTTTAGAGATGTACCCACCCATTCAGACATATGATTAAAGCTGTTTACTATGGCCCGCATCCCGCTTCCGTTTGAGTTGATGATAAAACTTGTATTGATTTTTAGTGGCACCAGAGTTGGGCCATGCCCCTCAGAAAGTGGTGACTTTGCAAGTTGTTCTGCCTGCTCAGCTCCCGCTCCCTTTGGCATGACTGGAAGGTGCTGAGCAGCTCGTGGCTGAGGGCAGGAGCAGGGTACATCGTGAGCAGGATGCGTTTTGAATGAGCATCTTTGCCAAATTATTTCTAGTGACTGAGAAATAATTTAGCAGAATGGAGCATTAATATATCCCAGTCCTGAAAGTTGCATTTATACCTGCACGTCTGTAGGCATAAAATCTAAGTTGAGTCCTGGGGAAAGGCTTCAAGAGCTTGTTTGTCCCCACTGCGAGGCAATGTCAATGCCATCCCCCCTGCCATGGCAGGGACACCTCCTGTTAGATCAGGTTGCTTTATGAGTGCCTATAGTATAGCATCTCTAAATAGAGATTAGCTTTGTTATTATTTTACCTTACTGAGGCTGCAGTTTGTTTTTTACCACCAAAGCTTTGAAGAGGGATGTTGTGAGACATTGTCTCAAGGAGCAGTGGAGAGGGTCAGCCTGGACACCCCAGGATCTCCAGACCATGTCTGCTCCATCGCTGCCTCCACCCGCGGCAGTTAACACATCCCCAGGACGGGGCCAAGGCTCCACTCTGCTCTCCCAGCAGATGACCCTTGTCTTCTCCCGTGGAGCCATCCCCACTGCTGGTAGATGAAATACCCTTTCCCTGCTGTGATAACTAGACTCAATTTGGCCCTAAATTCCTCAGCAGGATTTGCTGTTTAACCTGACAACACACTAAGACAGTGCTACCTGCAGTAATGCTGGTTTAAAAATAAACCCTCCAGAGAGCAGGTGAGTAGCCGTGCGGTGGCCGTTGCCTTTCTCATCAGTACCGATGATTCTCACATGCTGTTGATCCTGAAATGAGTATCCAAAGAGGAAAATCAAGTTCAAATCAACGCAGTTTTTCAGTCATACCATTTTTTTGCCCCCCATTGTTATAAAAACTGCCTAAAAACGATGTCAGTGAAACATGAGCTGTTAGAGAAATGGGGTCTACTTTTTCTACTTAGCATTTTGCACAGTGTCATGCTCCCACGCCAGGAGGACGTTGGTGCCCTCCCTCCTGCTCTGCACAGACTATTCTCTGAAGTCAGTGCCTTTCTGACCCATAGCAATTTCCTGTGAAGGATTTTTCTTTAACAGGTCCATGCAGTTGGCAAAAATGAGATTGAGATATTCGGGGGGCTATGGCACTGATTTTTAGAAGGAGACTCCAGGAGAGGGGATGGATGAGGCTGAAGATAGGTGTCCTCAGAGGATGCAGCAGCAGCAGCAAAGCATCCCTGTGCTGCCCTTGGGAGTCCTGGGCTGTGGGCAGATGAGGTGAGATGAACAGGGAAAGGTCTTCTCCTGCAGTCAGACCCAGTCCAGAGAAATGTCTGATTTCATGTGTGGAATTTAGCATGAACTGTTTTACTGTGTTTGAAGATCAAACTGTCTGGAGGACAGGGTTTGCAGGTGGGCTTCCCTCCACCACTAACTGGGGCAGCAGCCTCACACTTACCTTCTGTGCATTTTCCATTGGGTTATTCCCTTATAGAAACTTTCTTCCTCGTTACAGTGAACATTCTCCTAACTGCAGGGAGTCACACTATTGCTTCTGAAAACAGTTTCCCCCTGCACTTTACTAGAAGAATTTGTTCTGTAGAAGTGTTTCTGTGAAAATAATTGTTACGCATGAATTAGCAGCTAGGACTCAGCACTGTGCAGTGCAAATAGTAGCAGAAAATACAGTAATAATGCAGTTGTAATGAGAATACTTAGGGGCTTTGACCTTCCATCCCAAAATAATTTCACTGTGATGGTAGAAAAAGAAAATTACTCCCAACTTTATACTGAAAAGGATTTTTTTTCAATATTCCCATTGCTGGAATGATTCCTGTTATATCTTGTACCCAAGCAAATCCCATAATTTTTGCTATTAGTTGCTAAGAAACAGATTATAATTGCTGCTCAAATTCTTTACTGTTGTACCCTCTTCTTGCCCTGAAGTGCATTCGTTTTCTTTTTGGAGATTAAATGATCAATGAAGTAATTCTTTCAAGAACAATTAATAACGAAAAAAAATTTCAGAAAGCCACTGAAGTGTCTGCCCTGCCTTGCCCAAACAAACAAGCACACCAGCAACCGAGCTGATTGACCAGTGAAGCCACGCACTGCCGCTCAGCTGAACGAGGCGTTCAGCACACAAACCATTTCCGCAGCGATTACTAACGTCTGAGTGCTGGGAAAAAGATGATGTGTTTTAAACCCTCTGGAAATTAAGGAGATGGAGGGTTTGGGTTGTGTTTTATGGGAGCTGGACTGCAGGTGGGATGGTGGCTGTGCGTGGCTCTGCACATCCCTCGGCAGTGCATCACTCACCCGTGCTCGTCCTCTTTGGGAAGTTCATTTTTTTCAAGGATTTTCTGTTTGTGAAGGGCAGAAACCCAGTTCAACACATTCTCCTGCCTCCTTCCTTTCGTAGTTCTCTGAGAGAGCAGTTGTGAAAAGCCCCTGCCAGATACGTGGGGTGGGCATCTTCAGCATCCTCCCTGAGAGCTGCCTGCCTGCACTAGGATGGGGGAGGTGGCCATGCCTGCCTGCACCTCCCACTGCAGGACATGCCTGCTTCTGCCCCAAGGCTGGTTTTGATACTGAAATACCACCCTCAACTATTTCTTGCTCAGATGCTCCTTCTGTTTTTTCAGAGCCCAGACTTTCAGTCTGCACTGTTAAGTCACTTTTTCCTGGCTCTGCCTCCCATGTGTGCAGTCACAGTTCAGAGATAACACCCCCAGCCAGCAGCTGGGCTTTTCTTACACCCAAGAATCTGCCTGAAATAATTTAATTTTCTTAGTTTTTCTTGCATCTCCAGGACCCTCCAGGCCAGGCTGAGGGTTTCGTTGTGGTGCACAGGAGCAGCTCTGCAGAGGGTCTGCCTTGCCTTCCTCTGGCTGTCCTTCCTATTTCAGTTTCCAGGGAGACTAAAAACCTCACTAGAACATTTCCCAGATAAACAGGACACTTTTGAAATGCTAGGTCCAGTAAATAAATCCATTTTGGTACAGGTTCTCATGTAAGGAGAGATCTCCTAAACTTTTCATTCTTCCCAAAGGAACGGTTGTTTTGTAGCTCCTAAAACTCTGCAAATAAAGCATTATTTTGGAGTTTGCATGTGCTCTTCTGCCCACTGCCAGGGGCCCCAGCATCCTTGGCTCTCCCAGTCCCACCAAAGTGGCTGGGACATGTTTTCCATCCTGGTTTTCCTCCCTGCACTGCGCTACACGTGGAGCTGTCAGGTCACAGCTCCTAAGAGCAGGGCACCAGCTATGTGGGGTGTCCCTGTTTCTGCAAAGTTATAATGTTCAAATTGTCTAGGCCATCAGACAAAATTTGGGGCTAATTATGACAAATTTGGTTCAAGAGTGTAATTTCCTGTAGAGTCCTCAATTCCTCCTCCAGTGTCCTTTAAAGGAAAAATACCATTTATATCGAGAAAAATCTGATATCAGAGGCTTGCAGTGCTTGGCCCCCAGGACTGGGCTTGGTGTATTCTCCACAGGGAAACAAGCAAATTTGTGTGATTTTTTTTTTTTCCTACATGTATTTCCCACTGTTTCTCTCCCTTAATGAAACCTTAACTCAGCCCTGCAAAGTGCAGCCATCCATGTTAGAGAACCAGCTCCCACCCTCTGCACCTCTGACACAGCCTCTGATGGGCAGAAAACTGGGCTAAGCCTCACATAAGCTCTTCTTTTTTCTTTTTCTTGCTTCTTTTTGATGAATAGGACCAACAGGGAGTATGTAGCAGAGGATAGATATATAACCTACTTTACTTTCATCTGTCATAGAAAGCCCCTTAACTTGGAACAGAAACACAGGATTTATACCTGCTTTGTTTCCACCCCAGGGCTATAAATCAGATGAATACATTATTACTTAAAGCAGTGACAGGGCATTTGTAAATAATCGACACATCTTCTCTCAAAGCCAGTAATCTTGTAAGGCTGCAGTGTTATTTAGTAAGTGTATTTCAGTTTATATCACACAGAAATAGTGCTGCTGAGAGCAGGGAGTGTTGCACAGGGAGGTGCCAGGCAGGGGAGGTGCCACCAGTGCCTCTGGGCATCACACCACAGTGAGCTTAAGATCACAGGTTGATTGCAGCACCACGGTTTCTCTTGTGGTTTAGAAATTTAGAGAACAGCAAGGCACAGGCTTGGCAGTTTTTTCCTGTCTCTCTCCATATTTATTCATTTATCTTTAATACATAACATGTGTACAAAAAATATATATTTTTTTTATATCTAGGGGCTGGATCTTTAAGAACTAAATGCAGCCGTAGGTGTTTGTTTAAAATGAACACTTAAATGGACCAATTTGGTCCCAGTGTGCCAATAATAGTGATGGAAGCTTTCCTTGCAAAAAGTTCTGCTGTTATATGAAGCTCTTTCTAGTCTTGAGGAAATTCTTTGTGCTAAATCATGTCAGGATGCTACGGAAAACTCCAACTGGACCTGGAAGGAAATAAAAAGAGAGAATTCTCGTTTTCTCTGATGTTCTGAATGAAGAAGTATTCAGGTTCTAAACTCAAGTATTTGGGACAATTTCCCTTTGAAATGGGGTAGATCTCTCTGCCTTTGAAGATATTCTGACCTTAGACTTAATCTGTCACTTCAACATCTCACCTGTTAACTTAATACCACCCTTCTTTGTATATGCTGAATGCATAGGTCATACAGAAAATGGCACAAAGCCCCCACGGTAAGCTGAGGAGAGAGCAGGACTTTGTCTTTCTGTACTTTCCCCGGTGGCTTTGTGCAGGATCTGATCCCAGGCTATTTAGCAGCAAAATTTCCCATTCTCTCTCACTCCTGAAGCCTTTGCAACTTGCCTCTATTACCAGCAAAGTAGTTCCCACTGGTGGCCCATTTGGCTGCTCACCACTAGGTTATTAGAGAATCAGGGCACATCATTTGACATCTATTCCACTCTTGGAAGGCTGTATCTAAGGCTTCTTTTGGTCCAGGTTCTTTCCCATTACAAATCTCTCCAACCATCTAGAAAAACTGATCCTAGAGTGGCACAGATACCTGAAGAGCCATAAGCATATGTTTTTGTGGCATGTTGTAAGCACTGTTTTTCTGGTCTTTTATGTCTAGTGGATAGAGAATACAAGGAATCAAGAGATATTTGTTATTTCCTCAGTTATTAGGATGCTTCCTGTAACATCTCCCCTTTTGGCTCTAAATCCCCTTGTCTGTCAGGTGACATAAAGCTATTTACCTATTTTGAAGAAAATATTATAATCTTTAGGTTGATCCTTACTGATTCTATATCAGTGCAAATCAGCATTATCTTTAAATGTATGGAAAGCAGCAGTTACAGGTCAAGCTCAGGCTATGGTGGCTGCAGGTGGACCCTGTAAGAAAATTTCTAGTCCTGTTGATGGGATATAAGGCCAATGCAGAATAACTTTATGCTAGTGGCTGCCTTTTCATTGTTTTATTTTTTTCTTTCCTATTTTCCTTCTGGAAAGCAAAACCAGGGAGTCAGTGTTGGCATGCAAAGGACAGCAGAGCTTTAAATATGTTTGTCAATAGTTGTCCCATGTTAGTTTTCCTGTCTGCAACAAACGTGACTGCCATTTCATAATTCATTAGATGTGAGAGATGAACAGAATGAAAAAATATTCCCTCTTTAAGTGGTGCTGCCTGGCATAATAATGTATGTTTCCATAGGCAAGCTGAACCACCAGATACCCTCTGAGGATGATACCAGAATGTCTGTGGGGTCTTTTTTTGTTTGCATTTCTATCAAGTAAAAGGAAATTGTTCTTTGGAACTTCTAGTTCAGTGAGCTTGTGTCACATTATTTTACATTGTTTGGGGTCTGAATTTGCATTCATTTAGCTGCACAAAGAAGGTGCAGCAGAGCATGCTCCAGTGGGGAACACGTGAGACATCTGCAGTGTTAATGCTCAGCTATGAAGTGAGAGGGCTGCTGTGCAGTATCTCCAATAGAAGAACTGCTTTCTATTTCAAAATCAGCTGTGCTAGAAGAAAGTGTGTCAATAACACATTGTTTTGCTGGGAAACCATAAAAGCATTTCTGAGAGTGAAGTAACTCCGTTCAAGTCAACCCAAGGGGAAATGTCTGCCCAGGTTTTCCAGATTAAAGTAATAAAATTTTTCTGAGTCATCAGTATTTTTGTCTCAAACAGGAGAATTGCTTCAAAATGAATGTTTGAAATATTTCCTGTAGAAAGACAGTAAGCAAGCAGCGTTTATGAAATGGAACAGAAAGTTGAGGATGATTTTTCTTTTCTTTTTTTGGTAACATCATAGAGTGATTTTAATTTGCAAAGGGAACAGTGGGTCCCTTGCAGACACAGCTAAGAGCCCCTGTTCCCCAGTGTGAGATGAGTGACATGAAGGTCTGGGGCTGCCTTGTTGCCTGTTTGGAAGCAAAGATCAAATCCCAGTGAGGTGCTGAGGATATAGTGTGCCAGCAGGAGCCATCCTGGTGGGACAAGCAGCTCATGCTTGGTGTGCCAGAGGAAGGAGAAAGCAGTCTGAGCACAGCATGAGGATCCAAGACTCCTGCAGCTGCATGTTGGCCATTGATAACGCTGGAGGAAAAGCTGTCGCAGTCTTTGGGATGTGAGGTAAAAGTGTGAGGAGGAATTTTAGCCATGCAGGTCGACAAATTAGTCTGTCTTTGATAGATGGTGGTCAGAAAGACTTGGCAAGATTCAAGCATAGTGTCAATATGAGAACTCAGTGATGTCAAAGTCCAAGATGATACACAGATCAGAGGTGTGAGTGATGGGGAGGGCTTAGGAGAAAAACAACATCTTGGCTTGCATACCAACACACCAGCTTTCTCCTTTCCTAAGCCAAGGGTGGCCGTTTGCAGCTCACTTCTGGCTCAGATGGGGGGGGCTGTGAGCCCTTCTGCATGGCAGGAGGCAGTGTGGCTCCTCTGAGAACATCTCATTGTGTAGCTAAGTTGAGCCTTCAGAGCAAACCCCACTGTGAAAATCCTCCAGCTGCTGCAGATGCCCCGGTGGCAAAGGCTCATCTGAGAATTTTTGCAGCTTGTGAGAACGACAGGAGATTCTGTGCAGGAAAGATCAGAGAAACGAAAGGTCTGGATGTCCAAACTGAACCTGGCCACTTGGTAAAGATGCACAGGCAGTACCTCATTTAATGCCTACAGTAATAAAGTCCAAAAATATTTTCCAAAGGAGAAGCAGGGTAGGGAAATGGTAAGATGTTTGCCTCTAAAACTTTTTTTTTTTCCAGTGAAGTAGAAATCCCAGTGAAATTTCTGTTCTAAAGGTCAATTTAGAAAGCTTTCATCCCCAGACTTGTAAAGTATTTCTGAAATCGGTGACTCTAAAAATTATTCATTAGAACACCAGCTCTTAAACTACAATTCTATTAAGCTCTGTATCAAAGGGGTTTTATTCCGAGCTGCATGGCCCACTGTGTAGTCTTGACACAACAGCAAGGACATGGGTAAAAGAACTTAATCTTTGTGTATTTGTGAAAGGGATGACATAAAACTCTGCTTTTAAAAAGTCAGGCACAGGTTTTATAGAGACAGTGTTTAGAGATATTAGAGCCATAAATATCAGGAGGCAAATCTTGTCAAGTGTTTCGAGAGCAAAAAGCTTTAATGCTTTTGTGGGTGCTAGTCATCAGTTAAAGTGCTTTCAGCCTGCCTTCATATAGATGGGCTATGATTTCTTCAAACCAATGTCCTCTAAAGTCTGAAATTGATTGAGATGCCCTAGAATCTCATCTTCAAGACTATTTTATGGGCCAAATTAGCATCGTTTATAGTCTAGAGCCAATGAAGTCGTATTATTCCATGGGCAGTGATGCAAATGACTTCTGTCTCCATCTGGTTGTGTATTTTGTCCAGGATATGAAAGTATGCTCTGTTGTATGTGGAGAGCTATGCAAATATGATGCAAACAGTTTGGGAAAGGGCATACAAGCTAAGGCTAGAGTACATAGTATGCAGTTATTGCTAATTCCTAGTGATTATACAGCTGCAGTGGTGCACACAGTCCAGCATGTGTGGGTAGTAATATCTCCCCTTTTCCCTTCCTGTGCAACCTCCTGGACATAAGCTGGGTGCTGTCAGCCTTGCCAGGAGTTGCCTGCCTCTGGAGTTGCTTTGTTAGGAGCTCATGATGATGGTGGTGGCCGGTTTCTTCCCCCTGGCTGTGGGTATTTTTATACATTTACTGCTACTGCTGTATCAATTACTCTTCCTTCATTGATTCCTGCCTCGATTGTGTCAGGGTTTTACTAGATGTGGTTTATATAGGTTGTGTTCCACCCAAACCTATGTTTGCTCAGTCCCAGGTTGCATTCCTTTGGTGCGGAGGAGCTGTTTCCATCCCATGGCTGCACCAGCAAGGCCTTTGCAGTTCTCTTGTGGTTGTATTCTTTGGGTCCTGTGTTACAGTCCCTTGTTTTTCCTTCAAGCACGTACATCCTCTATCCAGGTTCAGTGAATAGCTCATTCTGTAGGGATAACAATCCATTTGAAGATCGAGATAGACGTATCGATACAGGTATTGTGCTTTGGTAGCTACTTGCTATTAACATCAGCTCAGTAGAGGAATATCACTATGTTATCAAATTAATTTTACAAAAGTCTCTAGAGATAGGCTTTAAGTAAAATATAGCACCATAAAAGCCACTAACATTTCTTTTTTCTAAGCCTGAATATTAGTTGTGTTTTCTTCTGGAAATTAAAATTCACTGATGTATAAAGAAGTGATTGATGTATGTATGTTTTCATTAGAATACAGTAAAAGGAGAAATAGTTTCATATCAGTTAAAACCAAATAATAGATGAAACTAGCATTGACACTGGTTTTCTAATCATTGGGAAAAAAAACCTTAAATGTAATGACAAAGGATTCACTGATGGTGTATGAGTTTTTGACAGAATGCCATTCAAGGCAATGTGCAGCAGTGCTTCCTTCTACACGATATCGTCACATAAATTGGCTTTCTAAAAGACATGCAGACACCTGTCACCATCAATTTGAATCTTTTGCTATTCATGTAATTTTCTGTAATATTTTGGGGTTTGTTTAATAGTTCTAAAACAGCTCTCTTGCATAGAGAGTTCTCTCTTAATTTCAGAACCAAATTACAGATTTGGGATTCTAAAAATATACTATGTATTAAAAAAATATTTTCTTTAAAAAAAAAATCAAACCATGGAAACCCTCCTCTGGCAAACAAAGCAAAGGAAAACAGAGCTTATGTCTCATAAAAACCAGGGATATCTGTCAAATCACCAGTGACCTGAGACCTGAAGCCTCCAGAGGGAAGCCTCCTTGTTTTGGTCTGGTTTCCAGGGCACGCCGAGTTCAGCAGCTGAGTTATCTCCAGGTTGCAGCCAATAATGGGAACCAAGTGGGCCTCGTGTACCAACACCGTACCCACTGTGCTTGGGCAGAGGGCTTAGCAATAGAACAGTCAGTGGAGCTGTAAATGAGAATGGATACAAATACAACAAGCAGAGGTCAAATATTACACTGCCCCCACCAGTGGGAGCTTGTGGGAAAGTGAGCTGAGCTGCTCCTGCTTGCTTGCTCATACTCTGATATCATTTGTGGAAGATTCCAAGAGCAAACTTTGATTTCCAGTGGTCACTTAGAAAAAGAATTGCCAAATTTCATAAGTAGAATACAAACCCAAGTAGGTCCTAATGAAGGATAAAAGGCTCTAGCTCTTTTGTTTTGCTTATAATCAAATCTTCTTTGCCTGATTTTTTTAACGTAAAACTTGGGGAAATTTTCCATTACTCTAAAGTTGGATAATTGCAAATGTGAAAAGCCATATGTTTTTGATTAAAATTTCCATATGCCATTTACTGAGACAAACTACCCAGTCTAAGACCTGGGCCTTTGGATCGTTTCAGATTGTTTAAGCTTTTATTAAACCACATTTGAGGTTTTGGAAGGAGGTCATTCAATGCAATACCCTAACCAAGCTGGAAAGCTGGTGGGACTGACAGCTGCTGCTGGCACCTTCTGGGCTTTTGAGCATTTTTGAGGAATGAGCAACTGTATCAGACTGGCATCCCTTACCAATACCTGGATAAGTTGTGTCACTAAACATTAAGGCAGAGTTTTAATGGAGGCTACAGAACAATGTCGTAATGCAAGGGCAGACATTCAGGTTCATATTAAAAGGTGGGTGTTAGTGTGCATGTGCTAATACTGTATTGCACTGTAGTGCTTTTCAGCATCAGACATCAAGTTTTTGTGCAAATATTAACTAATGAAGTCTCTTTTGAGGCACACAGTTTAAGTACTCATCCTTAGAGATGTGCAAACTTTGACACAGAGAACTTAAATGACTTTCCCAAAATCATGCAAATGCCAGTACAATGGTACTGACATTTTTGTATTTTTCACAGTTTAAATACATCCAGCTTTATACTCACATGGGTCTAGTAAGTCTGATTTAGAACTGATACTGAGGAGATGATGAAGTTTAAATGGCATCTTTATTCATTAAATAAGGTCTGAGCAACACTGTTAATCGTGATAACCTGTCTACATTCCTGTTAAACCTCCCTGTTGTATTCTCCTCTGTGCACTGAAAACATTACTAATCACATCCTCATGTGATGCTGGAGTTACTGGAGCTTATACAGTATTTTTCTATTTTCAGTGGAGTCATTGGTTCAGTATTGTGTGTTCCCAATAAGCTTTGGCAGGACACTGACCTCCAGGATTGGAAAGCATTAGTATTTTCTTCCTCGGTGGTTTCTCTTAATCAGTTATGACAGTTCCTTTCTAAATAGAGAATGCCCAAGCTAAATCGGCCAAAAACTAATGTGTGAGAGTATTCTTTTCTTAACAGTCATACAAATATCTGATCTTGATTATTTGAAGTAACACGTTTAACACAAAAGCCTGATCTGTAAGTTACTCATTGGTGCAAGTGACCTGGGATTTCTCTTGCAGATATATGCTGCTTTGGTCAGTTAGGGTAAGTTTACATCCTTCTTCCACCTACTATCCTTCATCATCCTACGAATAGCAGGAGTATTTTTTCATGATCATATACTGCCTAGTGCCACAAGTCCCTGAGCTGGTGACATGCTCTCACCAAAAGCACACATGGAGATCCTGGCCCCAACAAGAAGCAGCTTCTGTTTGTATCAGCAGTCCTCAATTGTGGTCATGTTTTGTTTGTTTCATGTATAAATATTTGTATTGAAATGAAAGCTCCTTTCTCTTTTGATCTGTGCAATGATAGATCACTGTAATTGAAGCAATTCACACCCTAAAAACTTAATTAAGTCACGAAGATGCCTGCATGCTACAACTTAATGAACTTCTCACTTCCAGGCATTGTTTTGCTTCATCTTGTTCTCTCCCCTCTGTTCACCAGTGCTCATTGCGTTATTTCTAACATTTAACTGTAAACTCCTTAAATGACCATGTCTTTTATATCTATTATAACATATTTAGTACCCCATGGGGTATTTAATTAATCATAATGTGATTATTTTCATATTTCTTACACCTTATGTTGCCAGATCCCAGGAAGCAAACCTCTGGGACTCTCAGGTCTGTTAGGTGGGCATCAGGCCACCAGATTATCACACTGACTTCCAGACCTCCTCCTCCCCAGAATTTCATCCATCTGAAGACTGGATGGATGCAGCACCTTGTAATGTGCCTGCCTGTTTATCCCTGGCTGCTTAAGTGTGATTGAAGCATAGTTAATGTTTGGACATGTTTTGGAAAGGTGGTCTTGATCTCCAGG
The DNA here is from genome assembly GCA_028020825.1 of Podargus strigoides. Lineage (NCBI taxonomy): Eukaryota > Metazoa > Chordata > Aves > Caprimulgiformes > Podargidae > Podargus > Podargus strigoides. The sequence continues at coordinate 2,284,755 of CM051629.1, read as the reverse complement.
CATCAAGTATGCTGAACGCACTGCTCTCTGTTGTAGTTTGTTCCAGCAGCTCATCATCATTGCTTACAGCAACTGTAATTTCTCATCTCTGTTTCCATGACTTCAGCTTCATACCACTGGTTTTTATGTCCTCCACTGGGTTAGCAAACACTTCAAGAGATGACATTGTCTCCTCATGACAGTGCTTCTACATGTAAACCAGAAATGTCTCGCTTCTGGTTGAGAAAGGAGTGACCTGTTCGAGGCTTTCACTGCCTCCTTCTCAAATCTGAAATTGTTTTCTTTTAATCTACATCCTCAGCTGTTTTTCAAGAAATTGTGGGGGGGGTTTGTTATGTTGTAGTTGGTTTATTCAAAATGTGGGCAAACATATTTGTGTCAGGAGTCAGTGATCTCATTGACAATGTATGCAGGAGAGATGGATGAACAGTAAAGCATGAAATAATATAACTAGAAGGAGCAGGGAACAAAAGGGGGAAAAAAAAAAAAGGAAAATATGGCACAGTGAGAAAAACATGAGTAGAGGCAAGCCCACAGTTGTGCTGTGTCATGGGGGTCACCTGCTTGGGCACAGTGGCAGGTCCAGCAGCTTGACACCTGCACACCTCAGATTGCCAGTCACCTAGTCCTGCTCAGGTGCAGTTTCCAGTGGAAAGAGAGCTGGTATCGAGGGAAACATGGAGGTATGATAGTCCTGCTTCAAACCTTCCACAACTGTATGTGTGCCAAGGAATAATCGAGCTTGCTGGCTTAAGAAATCTTCTGTGGTTTTGTGGGTTTGGTTCTTTTCATTGGCAAATAGGAACAGAACCCCTCACACCTTAGCCAGGGTCTTTGGGCTTGAGGGCAAGGCAAAGTGGTACTTAACTCTCTGGTCAGATGCAGCTGAACCATTTCCACTGTAATTCAGAGTCATTCTGCAGCTGTGAGTGTTATTTTTTTGTCTTCTTTTGCTGTCCCATTGATTTTTTAATGTCAAAAGTATAGAGAATAATTTCTTACGTACTCTCTGGGCAGGGGCAGAGGGGCACTAGGCAGCTGTGTTTTCCTTGGAGGAAGATAACAAACACGGGGACAGAAGTGTTAGAGTGCTGCTTCTGTGTTAAAGCCTCCTGCAGGGTGGTTGTCAGTAAGTGTGTTTAACTTTTGTTTAGCAAGTGGTCTTGCCTCCATGTATGGGGGATTCAGTGGTACAAGATTTCAGTGCAATATTCTGCACCCATCTGAGCAGAAGTTTGTAGGAAAGGTTTTTGTCCACTTTGCACAGCATGTGAAAGTGGAGGAGAACCTCTCACATCTCCACATCACTGATCCATACACTTTGTAACCCTTCAGCAACACTAATATTGTTCCTAATTTCTTGGGAAAGATTGCAAGGTGGTGCTTAAATGAAGTTTCTTATTAATAAGATCTTAATGATATTATTGTTAATTCAAGTTACTATTTAGGTACTGCAAAAATAATTTTGAAGTGTGGATTTCCGAATGCGCAAGCATAATCAGCCTAATCACATTGATGAGGCATTACCCTTTCTTATAATTATCTTAATCTTGTTAGTTTACTCAGAGCCAGGTTTTAAGCACATGCATGAGGCTTTTCAGAATTGACAGTTGACTTTCAAAGCCTGAGAGTTTTCTCTACGAGCGACAGTGATGAATGCTGTGCTCTGTTTGCTGCCTCCTGTTGATTTGGACCATTCTTCCATCATTTCATAGTTGTCCATCCAAGCAGAGAATTCCAGGTAGCAATCCTTTTCTTGTCATAAACATATACTATCTGTTTTATCAACAAATTGGGTGATTTCTTCCTTGGGGAAAAAAAAATTAATAAAAAAATAGAGGACTGGATTTGCATTTAAACTGTTAAATCATGTACTTTCTCTCCTTACTGTTGTAATCAAGAGTTGCTGGGTCTTTCTTATGATTAGTAATGAAATAGCCTTCCCATTCCCTCCCCTGTGATTAGCAGAAGAATTCCCTAGAGCACTGTATTAGGCTTAGACATGCAGGCTCACAGTTGATGCAATTTTTCTTTCCTATCATTGAATAATAGACTGGTTTGGGTTGGAAGGGACCTTTAAAGGTCATCCAGTCCAACCCCATGCAATAAGCAGGGACATCTTCAACTAGATCAGGTTGCTCAGAGCCCAGTCCAACCTGACCTTGAATGTTTCCAGGGATGGGGCATCCACCACCTCTCTGGGCAACCTGGGCCAGTGTCTCACCTGTGTTCTAAAGCATTGCTGCATATGGGTTGTTTAGGATTCAGGCCTGGAAAGTGAATTCTGTGTAATCTCTAAAATATTGTATGTACGTGTATGCATATGGCATAATGTATTAGTTCTGTCAATGTGGAGGAAGACATAAGGAGCTAAACAGAGATATGAAGAATCTTCCATTAGATACAGTTTGAGGCTTTTAAAAATCCTTCTGCAGTTTTTTTATAGAGCATCTATATGTTTATGTGTGAATATACATGCATATAGAACAATTGCTTTGGTGATTGGGACTTGTTTCACATTTACTATACTTTTTCATTTATTGGAAATAATATTCCTGTAAAAATGTTTCCTAATGCCACTTTTATTTCTCCAGGCATCATTTTGGTTTTAGGCTATCACTCCTTATGCAGCTGTCCTCGGTGAGAATGTGATCCAATCTCGTGCCTGTGTGCAGTCAAAACGTATTTAAATCTGTGGGACTGGCAGGTGGCCAGAGGGATGTAATAGTGGTTCCTGAAAAGTGCCATTCCACCTTTTTTTTTTTTATATAACTTAGGACAGAAAAAAATTTATCTCTCTATTTTCATTAATAATTAGATTGATACTCAGGTTAAATTTGGACGGCTTTTAAACTCAGGTTCAGTTTTTTAACCTCCTGTGTGAACCCATTTTGCCAAAAAGTTATGATAATGCAACAGCCTCAGCTCCCAGTGCAAACAGCAGCATCGCCTGGCTTCGGTGGGAGATGCTTCTGTGCCTGGGCTTGGGCAGAGCACAGGGAAGGGGGGGCAGGTTTGGGCTAGTTCTGTGTTCACAAATACTTCACTGAAGTGCAGCAGGCTTTGTAAATCCCCACGGTACTTATCCACTAGAATGCAAATGGAAAAGTTGTAATGATATAATGATAAGATCCTGGGAATGATAAGGATATGGCAGAACTGTGCTGGGAATCTCACAGTCACTACTAGTGCTGTAATAAATTGTTACAGCTCCCACTGCACTTCTCCTTTTGCTTGGATTTTGTCCTGAATTTGGTGATAGTGGGAAGGGCACATGAAAAAAGCTTCTAAAATGAAGCAGTGACTTCTAATTTTATTTATTTATTTTTTTAAGTATGCATGCCAGTGCTTCCAGAAAACATTTTCAAGAGGGGATAAAAATCAAGGCTTAATTTTTCATCTTTGTAACCTTATAATGATGTTCCTACTAGTTCCTGCTGTTAAATATTTATCACCTGTGTTTTTTCTCTGGTTCCCAACTGCACTGAGAACAGGTTTGTAATCTCCAAACCCACAGCTCAGCTACACTGAAAGCAAAAAAACCCAACAAAACCAACAACGAAGAAAACTGAGATGCAAGGGACTGTTGAAGTTGAAAACCTACCAAAGGGATTTGGTGTATTAGTGCTCCCACGCAGCAGCTGATGGTGCTGATCAATACCTGGTGCCACTGCTTGGCTCACAGAGAGTCACCTCCTCACTTAACAGCAAATTTCTTGAATTCAGTGCACAAGGAGAGAAGAGAGGGAGTTGAATTTTTTGCACTGCCTGGCCTCTGAAGGAGAGGGAAAGGAGAGAGGTGGAAGGAGGAATTTAATTTAATTAGAAAAGCACCGTGTGGGTAACACATGGCTATTACAGGAGACTTCATATTGGGAAAGGAAGGGTTTCTACACATGGGCTGCAAGGGCATGAGTAACAAGACTCCTCAGGGGAAACAGAACTGGCTTATAACACAATTGAAGGTAGTGATTATTAAAGGCAGTAATTCTTCATAGATTCATAAAATAAAACTAGAGGTGTTACAGGTTGCTGGAGTTTTCTCTGGGTGTGTCTTCTGCTCTGGGTGAATCAGCACCTTTACTCACCAGTCCTACAGCCTTTTGCTGCTTCTGATGGTTGCACCCACAGCAGTATCCACTGCCCACCATCCACCCAGGTCCCACCAACCCATCTTCTGAGCTGATGTTCACTTTGTTTCTCTGTCACGCAGCGAAGTCTTAATGAACCTTCTGTCCTTATGAGGGGAAAAAACCCATTACACTCCCTTTAATTGAGTTCCTTCTCTCTTGGCAGATCTTGAGAACTTCAAAACCAGAACGAGAAGCACGGTGTCTGTCCGCCAAGGCCAGGGCATGGTGCTGCTGTGTGGACCACCGCCACATTCTGGAGGTAAAGTGATTTCCTTCTCTTGCTTTCAGCACTCAGCAGTGATTTGCAAGCTTTTCATTCTCAGGGAATGTTTCAGGAAGTTTAAAATGTCACACCTGAAAGGAGAGGGCTGTGGCAGTGCCAGCCTGACTGAATGGGCCATGCTGGGTGGTCCTGTTGACTAAATGCACTGGGAGATCTCCAGCTGGGTGTAAGTGCAGAGAAAGAGCCTAATTTTACTGTATGTGAGTATGCACTTAGGAGACAAACTGATGCAAACTAAAGCAATATGTGCATATATAGAAGACATGGCCAAGATCTTGTGCAACTTTTAGAAACCTTTCTCTGTGTGGCCTGGGTGTTTCCTCTGCAAAAAGGTTGAAGATTGCTGACAGAGCCGCTTTTGTGCATCATTTTTAAATTGTTATTTTATTTTTCAAACACTCATTGTCAGTATTTTTGTGTCCTGGGTACTTGGGATCCGTTAGCAGTTGTTAGGTTATCATATGGTGATTTATTTCTTAAGATGTGAAGTTCAGCAAAAGGACTGTATAAATATATTGAGAATCTGGAGAACACCAAACTCTTGTATAGCTTCTCAATTTTAACACCAAAGTGTTTGGTGTTCTCCAGATTCTCATTATATTTCTTTGTGTTACCAAGGGAAGACTACACTAGCTGCTCTCTGTGTCTGCCCTGCACTGATCTCTTCTGGCAGCACGTGGTACCTGCCAAAGTCCCTTCTCTGAGAAGAGCCAGCACCTTCCACTCCCGTGCTCCTGTGAGAAGGTTTATGAGCAATTTGTGTTAATGGCATTAAGACAGACAGCGTTTTCTCAGTGACAAAGACAAAATTTAGCAGGGAAACAATAGGTTCAAAGCTAAGTTTACAAATAGCCAATCATAATAAATAATGTAGTGAGTACTTTGGCACAGTTTGCTTCAAAGAGGATGGTATAAACGTTTAGAAAATACAAGAGTTCTCTTGATTTAGCATAAATTTGTTTTAAATGTGCCAGTCCTACGTTTGTTGGCTGACTCCCTGAACACGTGTTGCACTGTTACGTTTATATCCAAAACCAAAGTGGTGGGAAGGCAGTCAGTCAGTCATCACTCCTTGCCAGATGCTGTTTCAGGCACGGACTGCGTGTGCCCGACAAGTACCGGGTGCTGTGCCACTAACCATCACAGTCAGCAACCAGCCGCCAGCGGGCTCCTCCGTCAGGGGGTCGCTTGGTCCGGCACAAACGAGCCATCATCTTTTCTGGGTCTGTGTCCCTTTTAAAGAAATTTGTGGTCCTGGTTTGAAATCTGTCATCCTCGTCAGCCGGATGAAAATTGCCTGGTGAGCTGTTTGTCAGGCTGCTTTTAGTGCTCAGGGAGGTGGAGACAAGTGCTCAAGGAGCTTCTTTGCTTGCATTTGGCCAGCTGGCAAACACCTTTTCACTTCAGATGCCATTTTTCCTTTTAGTTCAGAGATTATTGTGAGAGTTCCAGTATCTCAGTTTTCTGATGTTTATTACTTGAAGGTTGTTCTTGAGTCTGTGATATCAAGTCCAGAAAATTACTCAGTATTGCAGCATCTAACTCTCATGAGAGTGTCCCCTATAGTGTTAAATGTTCCCCAGAATGATGTGCCCTCTGGTCTGCGTGGATGGAGCTTGCCCCTCAGCCCCTGCACGTGGGTCTCATTGTCACATCTGATAAGGAAGCTGCCAAAACTAGATATCAAAACTATAGCATCATTTCCATAGTGAAGAAAGGAGGGGAGATTTGGAACAGAAACGCTTTGTGATCCTCAGACCCCATTCATCTGAGTGCCTTGAGTGTGAGGCTGAAGAGCAGTGCCCATCCTATCCCAAGCTGTGCTGCACAAAGGTGGATAGTGCCAAGGGGCTGTGTTCAGGAACACAGGGACTGCACAGACAATGCAGAGACAAGGCAGGAGTCGTGTGCATTTGTCTTTGTCTCCTTAGCAAAGCTTCACTCTGTGGTTCCTGAGAGTTTTCTGTTTTGCCATAAGAAATCTTTGCAGCACAAACACCTTGTGTGGAGATGCAGAGGTGATGGTGGTTCATGTAAGCAGGGAGAAGGAAATTGTGGTAATCTTGTTCTCATGGTTCAGGAGAAGGTTTTGGTCTTGGTGTATGTACTGGTGATACAAAAGCATTCCAGAAAGGTGCTGGCATTATTCCCAGTTTGGGCTCAGTACATGGGAAAGAGCATCTTATGGTAACTGGAAGGTAAGCATATTTCTGGTGCCCAGAAAGGCAGAAAACGAGGGTAATTATTTGCCTCAATCATTTGGATGAAAGATGACTTCCTACATGGTCACCGTCTATGACCTGCTCCATTCCAGCTGGAAAATTATCTTGATTGTAGCCAGAGCCACAATTAGTCTAAATTGATACTATTACAATGTTGTAACTAAGTTGGGCTGGAGTTTTGCTGGTTGTTTTCTGGCTTGCATAGTCAAAATAGGTCCAGTTAATTCAGACCGAGACCCTTGTTCTGCAGGAATTAATCTTCTCTGTGGCAATATTTTCTTTTACTTTTCCTTCCTCCTAAGGTTAGAAATAAGGATGAGTTTTAAAAGTCTCAACTGCAAAGTTAATGCCTTTCAGTCATGTGCATGGTGTTTCTGTTAGCCAACTGCACGTCTCCCAGTGTAATCAAAGCTATTTGGTCTCCAGCAGCCACTGCATAATTACCACAGCTATCTCCTGTTCCAGCTCTGGGCAGATGGAGGCTCATAAGAGAATATCAGCTCTCACTGGGAAGTAGCTGCATGTTGGAAAACCGCCGTGTTTCAGCAGCAGCTTCCATCCCCAGGGTCCAAGGCAGTGTTTGCAAAGCAAAGCTGTAGAGATCAGTTCCTTCCAATACCCCAATATCCCACTGCTGGGATAGAACATGGTATTTAAGGTTGTAGTGCAACAGTAAAAAATGTTCAGGTTAGAAGTAAAAAATAATATATCTCATTGAAAGTGCGAGTGGCATTAAGGTAGAGGAAATGCAATTACTTATTTTGGAATCTGATTAGGAGAGCAAACCTAACTTCATTATCCTTGCAAAAAGTGCCTGGGGCTATTAATGACCAACGCTGAAGTGTAGGGCTGTCTGGAGCAGGGGGGAATCTACCTTTTTTAATTTAAATTTTGGCTGTGGTTTCTGTTCTTCGTTAAAAGAGATATCTTAAAAAAAATTAATAATTAAAAAGCAAAAGCATTCAATCTGAGAGTAGCTGTTGGTTTGATGATCAAGGCCCCAGGAATTTTTTTTTGTTGGGGAAAACTTCCTAAGTGTCTGAGAAGAGCTCAGTGCCAGTGTCTCCTCCATCGTGAGGTGGCTTAAGTGACAAAGCTCAGAGCACCCCTTAACTGAAGAGATTTGGTAAAAGAAGTAAACTAGAAGGGAATCACTTCCTGTTCATTCTTATGTCATTGGTCATTTTGGTCTTAAAAATCGTGGATTTTACTAAAAAAAAAGTCAGTGTGCATCCAGACCCTTATCCTTTCAACTGTAGTTCACCCCAATACTTTGCTACTTGCAAACATCCTTATTTAAAGAGCTGGCAGCTGAAGGTGAAATTATGTTAGCCTACATATATCAGTCATTGAGGGTTTCTTTTTTTTTTTCTTCTTGATAATGCCAAATAAAGGACTTCCTACTGTTCAAATGTTGCGAGAAATTCCTCCTGAAAATGAGTCCACATGATTAACAAGTATTTTCAGCATCATCAAACGGGCTGTGTACAGCTTGCACAAGACAATTTAGGCATCCCCATGTATTGTCCTGATTTTTATTTTAATATGAGTTGGAGATTCAGTATATAAATCTAAGCTTCTCCCACGGTCCTCCAAGATGAAAACAAAACCTATGTTTTTTACAGCATGGTTCCAGCAGGGAGCTGCTATTTTGTCAGGTCAGTGCATCCTGGTGTTACATTTTGTTAAGCAACATAATGATGTGATTGCCTCCTATGATGAAGTGCTTGCTGAGTGCTGGAAATTTGGATAATAAATGTTCATCTGGAGCTCGGGAAGTCACTGGATTGAAAACCAGAATAAATGCAAATCAAATATTTGCTTCTGTTGTATTCTGTGCTCTTGGAGCAGTAGATGGCTGAGACCCAAAGGCAGTCCTGCCTTATTGGTGGTGTTGTGTCTGTTAGAAGTTTTCAGTTATTTTCCTTTTTTTCCCACCTTCCCTATTTGTTCACTTACATGCACTAAATCAGTGTAAGAACTCCTAGAAACCTACCTGGGTTGTTAGCATTTTTCTGAGATAATTGCCCTGGGTGCAAAGGGTTTCCCTCATTATTTCCACTGCTTTTTTACTCAAAAGCCTAACAATGGACGTGTGTCAACTATTCTACCTGTGGAGCTCTACGGAGAAATTAATCTAAGACTAAACATTGCTGTGGGAACATGGCACTCGGGGCCCTTGTAACAGCACCATGAGCAGCTGTAGGTATTTAAGTGGGTAAGAGGACAGTCAAAAATCCTAAAAGTATGTATGGAGCTAAGTTTTGGCTTTGGTTTTGTTGTAAGAAACACTCAAGGGTCCCCATCACAACCACTGGCCGCTACTGCAGTGTTAACTGGGCCATCCCCCAGTATGTGAATCAGAATAACTGGTTTGGAAACAGGAGGAATATCAAAAAGTTTTCATGACTTTTTTTGTTGAGACTAGTTCAGGTACCTCAGCATGTCTTAGAATGAGCTCTGTAATTTGGATGCCATAAAAACAATGCTATCTTGCTTTACATTTTCAAACCCCTGCTAGATCAATACCATCTGCTGTCACTCTTGAGAGGAGCTGTAGGAGTTATTGATTGGGAGGAGGAGTTGCTAGCCAAAATGGAAAAAAAACCCAATGAAACCAACAACCTTTGGTTTGTCTGAAGTGTTTCATTCCATTGTATTTTTAAGTCTTTTTATTACGGTTAGGTATATTTAGAAACCACGAAGCATTTTGAAACATAAAATAGTGTTCAATTAAAGCTGCTGGTGAAAATGTTTTTCTTTTGAGAGGAGCATTGCAGAGGGAAACAGGTTAGCTTTTCTTGTTTGCATTTTTTCAGTATTGTTAATCAAATTTGGCAAGATATATTTATTTGGCAAGATAAAACTAGTCAAAAAGAAAGCCCAACCTTCCCAACAAATCAAGCATTTGCTTGTGTTTCTCAGGACTCTGAATATAAGTTATGTTCCTTAGGGGATATGTCTGGGAAGTATTTGGGGGTCACTGTCCTTTTAACTTAATCTCCAAATTGTAAGACCAAAATATTCCTTTGTGCCAAATAATTCTTTTCATTTGAGTTTGTGGGAACGAAGTCATTGAGCTGCCACTTTATTGGATTTATTTGATAGTCAGGGCAGAGGTAGTTAATATTTTAACAACTGCAGTTTTCAAATACCTTCTAACATCCCTGGCATTTCACTGTGAGTCTAGAGATTAAAAATTACAGCCCTAGCTTCTACTACTAGGATAGCCATGGTATGAAGGTTTCACTTGATGGGCTGGTAGCACACCCGTAAGAATGCAGAACAAATGGGTCTGTAAACCTTCCCCCTCCCTTCTTTGGGAAAAGAAATGAACTTGTGTTAGGATTTCCTTCACCCTCCCCCATGGTTTTCTCTTAGTTCATCTTTGGAAAGATCTATATACATGATGTTCTCATGACATTTGCCTTCCTGCCCTTGTGGGAAAACCCTGTAGAGTGAGAGACTGAGATTTCCAAGTGCTGGGAGAATTAGTGAATGTGCACAGAGAACTGGTGAAAATGGTCTCTTAATTACTTCATTGTTTAGATTTCATGTACCCTTTGCATTCCCTGGAGATAAGTCTTATTCTGAGATCTCTCTGTCCATAGCCCAGACCACCACTCATCACATCTGTAGTGTGTTTATTTTCACTCCTCCTAATTTATCTCGGTAATCTAGGGAAGAAATAAGTCAGCTGATAGCTCTTTTAGGTAGCAAAGTGCTTAGACATGCAGATGGAAACCTGCTGATGTTTCTACAGGACTCCTGCCCACTTGCTCAGAGCCACTAATGGCATTCCTGGTGACCCAGGAACTGAACCTTCCCAACACTCTTAGACCTGAACCTCCATTCCCCGGACACCTTGTCCCTCTGTTCCTTGCTGTGGAGTCAGATGAGCATCTGCAAACTGCATCTCTGACTGAACAAAGGCAAGAGTTACAGGAAAATAAGTTTTCTGTCTCTGCATTGCCCGTGTTCTCAAGTCAAAGTCCATCTTCCCAAAGAAGGAGGGGATTTATTAAAGCTGAGTTGTTCAAATAACTCTTTCCCATCTGATGCCATTCCTCCTGTTGGAAACACAGCTGCGTAGCCTGTGTCTGTGAGCTGAAATGTTGACAGAGAATTATTCTCACATCTTTTCACATAATGGATGTGTTCAGGTTTTCTCCTTCTCTCCTGCCTTTTTTTTCCCCAGCAGCTAGGAGAACTTTTAGTTCTGTTGCACAGCTTAATCAAGTAGAACTAACTAAATTTTAGCATTTGACAGAAGAGATGGCAATTCTGATTTCATCTCAATCTCAGCCTTTCATGCTGTATGGTAGGTAGTGAAGTGTAGACACCAGACATGTTTTTAGAAAGCACTTTACTGATTACAGTGGTGCTAAGACCACTTCTGTGCTCTGCAGAAAAATGATTAGTGCGTGCTTACTCGTCTGGTCAGTTTTTCTCTCCTTCTATTATTTAAAAAAAAAAAACCAACAAACTGTGATGGGCAGTGCATGGGCTGGAAACAGTGAAAATGGTTTGGCTGTAAGTATGGCTGCTGGCCTTTAGGATGTGATGGATGGTTTGAGGGGTCTGTCTTGTAAATAATCTATCACACAAATCACATCTCGTATTCTCTCGTGCTTGTAGAGCCCATGCTGCTTAGTACAAGGAGGAAGGGGAGGAAAAACTGGGAAAAAATAATTAGAACAATGCAGAAGGAAAAAGGCAATTATCAGGCATTTTCATGCCATCAGAGGATCAATGTATGGGGCTTTCACCCCCCCAGGCAGTGCTGCTCAGCAGGGGAGTGCTTTGGAACAGAGTTTTCTTCAGTTGCTGTGGAGTATTTGTGCCCTTTTACTCCCCATCCTATAATGCCACCCTTACAGTTGTTTCTCTCTCTTCTTTGAAAACTGTCACACTGCCTTTTCGTCTGTCGCCTGTGAAGAACTAATACATTATTAATAAATGTGTAGAGCTGTTGCAAGGCAAAGTGCTTAGATATGCAGATGGAACAAACATTTGTAATACTCTCCTTTGGTGCCCTTACAGTCAACAAGAAGCAAAGTTAGAACTTTGGGAAACAGTCAACCTTGAAAGAAGTAATGGAAGGGGAAGGAATTACTCTAGAAATAGCACAGAGCCAAAGAGGCCAAGGACATTTCCACCTAACCTCTAGGGCAGGGGATTATTTTGTTCTGTCCAGGCAGCATCAGCCTGTTCTGCCTACGCTGCAACGTTCGTGCCGCTGCGTGGATGCATCTAGCATTTCTGCTGGGTGACCAGATTCAAATCTCAGAACCAAATCTTGTTCTTATGGCACATTCCCATTGATAGGAAATCTTTAGAGAATTGGAAAGTTGAATCCTACAAGTTCTATTGCTTTTCTGTAATTGTTAGGATGAGAAGGCTTCTCCTGCAACATTTTTTTGTCCCCATCACTACTGTATATTTTTCTACAGTGTTTAAAAAGCCTGGAGTTTTTTAAAAATGTGCTTCTTGCACAACCCCTATGCCCAGGACTGGGCAGTTGCCTCTTGCCAAGCAGATTGCTGAAGTGCTGAACTACCCCTGCCTTCTCCTTACTGAGGCATTAATAGTTTCTTCTCTTTCTCTCCTATCTTAGTGTCTTCGTAAGCCTTTGCTGCTTTGTCAGATTTGGTTATAATTAGTGAGCAGCTAATTTAGAGAGGAGTATCTCACAGATGGGTGGGCAATGTGGCTGTAAAAGTTCCATTTCTCTAGGAAACCAAGCAAAAAAACTGCTAAGTTGATTGCAAGTTGGTTCAGCTATTTGTCAAAATGCTGCAAGGTCATTGAGCAGCCTTTCATGGGTCACTCCAGAGGCTGGAGCAAACATATGAGCCAGGTAAGCAGTCCCTTGGGTCTGGGAAAGAAAAAGAGAGGCTCAGAGAAATATTTTGCATTAGCAGTAGTCAGTGGTGCTTTCAGCATGTTTGAATGTGGCAATGGCAGTGGGGTTGCTGTGGGCAGACATGGGACGCGCAGCACCAGGAGGTGTTGCAGATCTCTCTGGTTTGCAGGGCAGGAGTTGAACTGTGTTGTGCATGGATGGTTGTGCTTGCAGAATGCAGGGAATGATGGAAGGAAGGCTCAGTTTCCAAACAAACAGGAAGGTGCCACAGTATGATGGTGTTCCCCATGAGGGAGGGCTCAGCAGCCCACAGATGTATTTCCTGGAGCAGGAAAAAATGAAATTCAAACAGGATTTGTTAAGGTATTGCGTATTGAAGGAGGGTGCAGTGTGTGTATTGGAGGTGTATGTGGGAAGAAGAAGATCATGAGGAGAGCAAACAGTTCAGCATCAAAAATATCTGAATCTGTTATCAATTTCTCCTCTTAATAGTGACTGCCACTCACCCATCCTCATACAGTTGTCAAATTCCCATGGCCAAGGAAGGGTCAACATTTTAAAAGTGCTTTCCAGAGCATAAACTGTTGAGCTCAAAAACGTCCCCAAACCTGCCAATTCCTAGTGCCTTGCAGCGTAACTCCAAAGTGAGGTCCTTGTTCACGAGAAGTGGAGGGACACTCCCGAGAGCTGCAGCCAAATCCAAGCAGCCTGGCAGCATTTCTTCCCAACAGCCCCAAATTCACTCAAGGTATCTCTTTCCATAGCAGCATTATGGAGTGAGGCAGACATGAGGCTTCCTCACCAGCTCCGAGAGCTGCAGGAGAGCGGAATTCTTCTGCATCCAGTTCCACATGTTGGAGATTATTGCAGCTCAGCAGAAATAGGTTTCATTAAACTTAAAATCAGGCATAGGAAACTCATTTAAATAAGAAGTGATTGAGAGTTGTAACTTCCACTTAAAGTGCATCTCTCATCATTTATTTTTTATACTATGCCACAGTCACTGTTTAAATTATTAAAAGCAAGAAGTAAAAAGCTTCTCAGGAGATAGAAATGGATTAGATTAAAATTAATCTGACATAATCCTTTCTCTAAAACTGCTGATTCAGTGCATGTACACGTTTATCAACCTATTTGAGGATAAGAGAGTAGGATAAATTCTTTCATAATTTGGGAATGCTTTGCCTTGATATTTCTGACAGCACAGAGAACATGCAGTGCTGTTTTGATTGAGAAATCTATGGAATTAAAAATATTTCCAATAGCACAAATGCCAAGCTCATTTCAGATGTACACTAATGTAAGCACCTGAGTGTCTGTATGTGATCTGCCTCCTTTCAGCAGGGATGGGCTGTGTGAGCAAGAGCTGCACGATAGGGTCACAGTCAAGCACAGACATTGGCACACAGGCATTCAGACCCAAATTTTCGACCTGCATACAGCATTTATCACCTTTTATATTGGCACCACTGCAAGCTTTCCACCAACCACCTCCCAGTATACATTCGTGCCCAACTGGTCAGTAAGGTGGGACATCTGGGGCACTCTGCCCTCCCAGAGAACTAGAAGGGAAGAGGCTCAGGTCTCCAGTAAAGACCTTGGAAATACTGAAATAAGGAGGAACATGACATTAATGGATTTTTTATTTATCGGTGACAGCTTGTGACATCTTTAAAAAGAAATCATCTGCAAGCTAGTCACGTGGTTTATTCCCCTGTTCTGTTGCAGTTGCCACTAAATGAAGATTGAAATGGTATTGAAAGGGGGGAGAGCCGGCAGGGGCTGGCTGACGATGAGTGAAATCTGTCATCTGCCAGAATTCAGTCAATAGGCATTTATTGAAAGTTGTAACATCTTGTGATCACTATATAAAATAAATTAGAGATCTGAGTCTAGCTCCCAGGCTCTGCCAACTGTGTTACAACCACCCTCACCCTCCAAACCCAGATCTAGCTGGCCTCTTCAGACAGAGCTCTTGGAAGCAGCCAGGGAGGCTGATGTACTTTCAGCTCCCTTGAGGTGGTCATAGCAGAAGGTGTGTTGTTGACATGGACACAGCATTGATGTATCTCCACTTTTCCAATCAAATTTGGGTTTCCAGATCCCTGAATGCAAATACTGCTTCGTGTAAGTCAATAGTCCTGGCTGTGTGAGCACTCCTTCCTATGGGGGTGATGTTTTGTTGTTGGAGAATAAATGGAGGTATTGGTTTTGGCCTGATACACACATCTAAAAGTGCAAATGTGATGTTGTTTTCAGCTGGTGTATGTAAAAACACTGTGGAACTGTCAAATATGTGAACAGAATGGTTTTTTTCCTACGTACTGCAGGTAAGTGCCATGGCATCCTGTCGTGGTGCCTGTCTGTGCTGAGATCTCCCCTAAAGGACTTCCCACTCACACTGCTTGGCCAGGTACTTCAGCCTTGGAGTTGATCATAATATTAATTCACTACAGTAAGAAAATTCTCCACCACCACCTTCCTTTTTTTTAAAGGCCTGATCTAATCTCTTATAGCTACAGTAAGAGACTGATCAAAGGTAGTGAAAGCTGGTATTAAAGGATTAGTTAGGTCACATTGAAATATGTTTTAAAACAAGCCCAGGGACCTTTAGCTTTACTGAAGCAAGTGCACAAAAGACAGATTTTTAGGCTAACTCTCTCTGACTTTAAACAGAAAGCAAACTGACGGATTAAATCTGTCAGTGGTTCCTTAAGGTGATATGTGTAGCACTTTACCTAGAACAAGCCTGGAAAATATAAGCAATGATTGAATCTCACACTGCAAAAATACAGTGCAGAATTAAAAAGCAGTGTAAGCATCATTTATGCCCATGCTCAGCTTACAGTGTGTTTATTCTCATTTGATGTTTGCCCATCAGTAATTAGCAGCTTCAGTCCAGCTCCCTTTATCTTTTTTTCTGGCCGATCTCTCCTCTCTCTCCTTTCCATTTCCTACTGACAGTATCTGCCATAAAGGTGCTTTATCTCTGTGTGTCAGGTGAAAATGAGTGTTTCTTTGGAAGAATGTTGATGCCACTCTGTGGACCATATCAAGCTATTATTCTTTTTTTTTTTTTACTGGAATTTCCTCATTGAAATCAACTTACAAACAGAGAGCATCATACAGATCTGTACATTGCTCAGTGGGAAAAGCTGTGAAATTGTCTGGGCTTGAATCAGTGTCACAGGAGGCCAAGCGTGCATCTCTTGGCTTCCAGAAGTACGGTGTTGCATGATTAGTAGGGATAAATGTTGTAGCAAATATATAGCTGTTTACCCACTTGCAAGTGCTTTCTGCATTGTTGCTCTTTTTTAAGGTTGGCTTGATGTAGTTACATGGCATGAGACTTTTCATGCTTGGTAGAATTTTCCTGTAATCTTTATTTCACTGTGAATCAGCCGCCACGACAACCTGTGGGTGCTCCTTTATGTCAGGGGTGGTGGTGTTTCATTCCAGGATTGCCCATGTGATAATTTCCCATTCCTTAGCAGAAATAAGCTTCCAATTCATAGTTGTCTTCTTCAGTGGACCAGTGTCTCTCTTGGTGATCCCAGCATCCCAACTTTTTGCGTGTCTGGAGTGTCATCGTTGGTTGATGCTGTTCAAGGTTGTGTCTCCATTGGGAAGGGCCATGGCTGGAGGGACTGACCCTTCCTACAAAGCCTGGTCCAGGAGCAGCTGGGTCACTGCTGGGTTGAGCCTAACTCCAAAAGTTTAAGTTTAATCCAGAGGTGTATGAAACTTGAGTGTCATCAAGTCTAATCCTGAGCCAGGTTCACTGGTTTCAGTAAACACCAAACCTGGTTCCCCCAAGCTATCAGAAGCCCTTTTGACAAATACAGGTGGAGTTGGTTTGTAGATTTTCTTTTCAGGCAAGACCAGGCTGAGCTGTAAATTCCTATAAGACAGTTTATGAAGTTTGTCAGATAAAACATGTGGTTTCTTCCAAAACCTGCCAGTCCCAGACTGGTGGGGGTGTGGGAGGGGATCTGCTGCCCAAGAGACGTTTCTTAAATGAATTTCTGTGTACTTAACTGTAGTAAATGCAAGAGCACAGGACTCTCCATCTGAAAACATTTTCCATTCAGTCATAGATAAATCCTGCTGTTGATTTTTCTCCCTGAGGGAACTTAAAAATCAGCCAAAATCCCTGGTGGCACGGTGCAGGAGTCATTAACGTTCCCAGTGCCACGGCAGCCAGTGTAACCAGCCATCGACTGGGCTGGAAGCTGCTTGTGAGAGATAAGCTGAGTCAATTGTGTATAGCCATCAAATATTTAACTATTTTAGTGATAGAGAAAAATGGAGATGGAGCAGATAGAGCTGATTATTGATTAGTCTCCAGGTAATGAAGACCTCTCACCTATTTAATTACCCGTATGTGAAGCTCTACGTAATGGGCAAGCATGGAGTCGAGGGACTGGGAAACAACCTTGCATGCCTTGCAACTTGGCACTTCCATACAGCACTTCCATACTGTTCCAAGTTAAATTCTGCAAATGAATTCACTGATATTAGCAGAGATGAAGGGCACGTGCTTTTTTCCTGTCCCTCCCGGCAAGGACAGCGGGTTTGTGGGTAAGTGGTTGACAGGCTGGCTGCTGAGTAACTGCATCGTCAGGTTTAGCATAGATGAGGGTTCATCCAAAAACATTATTAACTTCAGATTCATCTCGTTCATTATTCATTATTCTTTTTATTAAAACCTGCATTCAAGGCACCGAAGCTGTGGTGTAACGTAGCTGGGTGGCCCTGTGTGATGGAGAGGACAGAAAGTGGAGTCAAGGGGAGAATTACTGAGTGATATTTGCATCCAGATTGATTCCTTTAGATTATTTGGCAATTGTCTAAGAAGAGAAGATAAAAAATAGACCCAAAGTGCTAGCAGGGCAATGAAGTGGTCTGTAGGCCCACAGAAATTGTGTACAGTACATAATTCATGTAGCTTTGCTATTAAAATAAAACTGTGAAAGAGAAAAACAGTTTAAAATTCCACACACAGCAGTGCAGTTGCCAGCAGACTGGTATAGGTGGAGAGGAACCTCGGGGGTTTGGGTAGGGCCATGTACGTGCTGTACTGTGCCAGGCATCCCTCTTACCCTGATGATCCTTTTTCCTCTTCCCCCATGCGTTCTCAGACAGCGTGTTGAGGTGCATTGAGCCTCCTCCCCACCTTGTGTTGTTATTCATGGGGCTGTGGATGTTGATTGCTTAATCAAATCGCAGTGAAATTTGAAATAATGAATATCCCCTACAAGCACTCAACAAAATGTAGTAAGAAAGATGAGAATGCAGAATGAATTCACAGGACACTCATCAGATAATCAGTTACGCTTTATCATTGCCCAGATTTACCATAACCATCAAAACACCCTGTTAGTACCACCACTTAAGAGAAATCTGAACACCAAAGTACGCAAGCAATCAGAGCAAAAAAAAAAAAAAAAGAGAAGTCTACAAATTATTCACCAAAAAATCCGTATTTTAGGAAGTTTATACAACATTGCTGTTGACAGACATCACCCACTCAGGCCCGCCGCAGGGTGCAGTCTCAGGGGGGTATGAAGAGGGTATTAAGGGGGTGTTATCCATATGTGGCAGGGTTGTACCATGGTTGTGTTCTGCTGGGTGAAGCCTTGCACCAGGCTTTCTCACAGGTGAGTGAAGCTACAGATGGCCAGGTTCTTCCCCATTCCTTTCAGGGCAGTGTTACCCTATTTCTTTATAAGTGAAAATTATGTCTTGACTGGACTTGGATGTGACTCTGCGATGTGAGTGGCTTTTATGAACTGGATGGGAGGAGGTTATGGGGTGTGGTTGGGATTCTGTATGACAAAATGTTGTTATAGCATCTGAATGCATAAATAGAAGGTGTGAATGTTTGGCACTTCCTAGCCTGGAGTGCAGCAAATGCTGGAAGATGAAGAAGGGCTGGGCTCATGTGTGCATCAACTTCTCTAATGGTAACTCAGATTACAGCAGGCAGAGATGGTAATACACACAGAGCCATGTGTCTGTGCTAGCTTATATAAAAACATAATGCTAGATCCACTTCCCCGTTGCACTGCAGCAGCTGAGGGCTGAAGGGAATAGCTTCTCTACAGGAAAAACTTCCTGTGACTTCTCTATTGCTGTCACCTCTATCTGGAGAAGGCCCCATCTAGGACAGGGAAAGCAGAGGTATGGAGTAAAATAGTAAAATTTCAGCATTTCCCATACATAATAAATAAGAATAAATTGCATTTGAAAAATAAAAAATAAAGCAAACCTAATTTTATGGAACTACATGATCAAGGAAAGTGCAAACTCAGCTCAGAGCTGCATTCACCATATCTGCATTTAAATTGTCATTTATAACATACCAGGATGAGCCTCACCTCTCATTTCAAAATGTCTCAAATTTTTGTACTGCTCTTCTAAAATGCTGGACCACTACAGTTATAGTTTGGGTTCCTTGGGACTGTTATGGAGGGAGGGCTTTCTGAGTTTCATATTTGTTTCTTGCCATGTGTAATGAACCATAATTTTTGTGCATCAAGATTTACAGGAAATCCTGCAAATCTTTCATTTCACACTGAAAAACAGTTCCCACCTGTCAGACTTGAGAGTGACATAGTAGGTGATAATACAGGAATTATAGGAATCATTAAAGATTGGATTAATCTCTGTAACTTTCAGTAATGCCTATAAAAATAATAGTGTATTGTACCACCCTTTTCTTATTAAAAATGATAAATGGTCCTCATTTTTTTGGCCAATACTAATTTCAAAATTTCATTCTTCTCTTCTCCTTTATGGTTACTATAATCTTGATGTTTTAATGGCTTTTCCCATAATAGCTACAGAGACCTTTTTAAGTGGCAGCCCTGACTTTATGGCAGAGACTTCAACAAAAAAAAATATCAAAAAAAAAAAGAGTTTCTTGTACTGAGAGGCAAAGACAAAATAGTATGCATGTGACAAGACAAAAGATGAGAGAATATTATTGGCAAATTATATGGCAAACCATATGGTCTAATTATAATAATTCTGTTCAGCTTTCAGTAACCTTTTTTCACCACTTGCTGTCATACAGAGAAAGTTTGAAATCTACAGTGTCTTTAGCTTTGTTTCTTGACTGAAGCAGAGAGTATTCTGGAGGCAGCACAGGAGATACAGTGTGATGGCAACTGATGGCTGCTCTAAATTTTGTCAAACCATGATATTTAGCCATGCAATAGTAACTGAGACTTTGGGTTCTATTTTTAAATATTCATTGATACTGTATGTGATACAAGGTATGTTTTTGTGGTTAGTACACTTGATCCTGAAATACAGAGGTAGGCTGAGCATCAGGGTTCACTGTGGTGCATGGGGGGGCAACTGGGGTGAGATAGTCTCTGAAAGGGATGAAAGGAGTGAAGAAAAAGGTGTCTGGCTTCTTCTTGGGTATTGCTGCCACTCACACTTAAGTAAAACTACTCTGCAAATAGCAACTTGAGTAAAAGGCTGTCAGAGGAGCTTTGAATCAAGACTGTTCCTGCCTGATGTTGCATGGATGGATGTTTGAGGTGTACAGCCTGCCTGCCACGTACTGCCTTTCATGTTCTCCTGCCAATCACAAGCCCAGAGACATAAATATTAACAGTAAGTGTGCTGTGTTATCTTTATGTGATTGAGCTTCTCCTGAAAGCCTCTACTGCAGTGGCAGGGGAGGGAGCGTAGAGAAGAGGTTAATGGTCTGCTGGTGGGCAGTGGGCTTTCCCACCATGTCTCTGATCTGGGAGTGATTCACAGCTCTGCATGGTTGTACCCATCACCTCCACCATCCTTCTTGGCCAAAGTCAAATCAAGCTTCTGTTAACACACCTCTGTGCTCCCCACCTTTACCTCCACTGCTCTTCCTGAGCCCCAATTTTCCATAGGCTCCTTTGCACTAGGTGAGTAATGCCAGCTAATTTACAGCATTCTTCTCCATCTCTGCTGTCTTTCCTCTGGACCAGTAGAGCAAATACCTGTCAACTTGTGACCTTGTGCACAGAAACTTGCATTCTTTTGGCAAAAAGAAAATCACTTTCCTTCTAGCATGCACCTATGGTGGTAGCATGGGTATTCCAAGTACGTGTCAGAATGGACTTGTGTAGGGGGAAAATGCTCTTTGTGGAGTCAGTAGAGTGAGAAAAGATTTAGGGTTGAACGTCTTCCATCTGGTGATGGCTTGATCCAGGGTGCTAGGCCATCTGTGCCAAAAATGTACAAGTAACTCCTCCATCCTCCTGTCCTTGCTGATAATCATTACAGAAATGAAGATTTGCCACCCAAAAATCTTCAACTCATTCTGAGCTATCGTGGAAATCATGTCATGAGGACAATAAAGGAAAGCAGAGTATCAAAGTATGATATAGGTCTTTGCAGTGGATAACCAGATAGGTGCCCTGCTGCTGGCAGGGGGGTGGCAGTGCTGCAGCAGAGTTACTGCTTGTCATTAAAAACAGCAAATACGGGTCAGAAATCTTTGGATAATATTCTATGTTTGAGACCTACTTGAATGTGCTTTAAAGGGGAAATTACAAGCATTGTAAATTAGGCAAAATTACATGAAAGAGGCCCTGAATTAGAAAGGAGAAGTTTGTAATAAATTCCTCAAGGATGTAGAGTCTAATGTGTAATTAGAGAACCACGAATTGCCTGTTACTGCTCGTTCTTTGTACTGAAAGACTCCGTGTCTGTAACTTCAGTAAACTTTTCAGTCACACGCAGTCACCAGGAGGCATCTCAGGATATATTTTAAGTGTCTGTTTACACAGTGGTTACAAATTGCCTATGGGATGTGAACTGTCTATCACTTCCAGAGCAATTAGTATGTGAAACCTTATCAAAAGAAATCCATCAAGTTGGAAAAGCCATAAATATTGCACTAGGATCTCTAAGGAAATCAAAGTGAGTTTGATACAGTATTTATTTACGTGTTGCTACGCAAGCAGATGTGCTTATAGATGTTCCCATCCGTGTTATTCCCTGTGCTCTGTGTTCCATTAGTCCCATGTTATTTGAGAGAGAGAATTATCCAGTTGTTTTAAATATTATACAGTAATAATAGATTGTTCCTAATATGCAATTCTTGAGGTTTTCTGGACAATGATTTGTAATGAAAGGAAGGCAGAGGTGTAACATCAGATCTTCATTGTGTTCCTCAGTTTTATGTAGCCAAATTCATAGAGTTTGAAGATTGCTTTTGGGGACATTTTGATGTTTTTCACTCTAGAAACAGGTCTCCTTTAGTCCTCCCCTGTGTTGGATTCCTGTGTGTGGAGGAATCCTGGAGCATCACCATTTTGGTCTTCTCTTTGATTAGACCTCCTCACTATTACACAACTTTACATTTGCCTTCTGCTCTGCTGTGACCTGCTTACTCAGGGTTTCCAACCTGGCACTCAGCTCGAATGACACAAATATTCAGGGACTTTTAACTGTGGCAGAGGCTAGGAAAAGCTGCTGCAGTGATTAGAAGATTGGAAAGCCTGTCTTGAAAATGAAGGCAGAAGGGCTCTTGATGGCTCTCACCCGTGAAGAGGCAGGAACTCTTTAAGCTAAAGGCATCATTAGCCCAGAAGCACATAGCTATAGACCCATAATGAAAATATTTAACCTGGAAATTAGAGGGTTCTTAGCAATTAAAGTAATACCAATTTAGAAGAAGAAAGTAGGATCCAAAAACCTTGCTGCTTCTAGGGTATACTTACAAAAGGGACTAGGAAACCTCCTGGGGAAGGACAGGGGATTGTTGGTTCAAGAAGGACCCTCCCAGTTCTCTGTTTTCCTGAGGAACATGTGGTCAATTCACCATTCCACAGTCAATGCAACCTGTTGTTGTATTGCAGGGAGCTTTGGTGAAAACCTGCTGTGTGAAGATACACTCAAACTTAAAAGCCTCTGTGCATTCCAGGGCCGTGATGTTTATTTGCCTATTGCTGGATGCTTCTGGAGGAACAAGTTAATTGTTCACCAAGAGTAAATTAAAAAAAAACCAAACCTTAACCACTTGCAGAAAATAATAAGCCAGCTGAGAAGTGGTACCTTGTTTGCTCTGAGTATCCTCTTGACATCAGCATGAGGTTACTTACAATTAGATGCACGTGTGTAAATATGATGATTAGATATTCCCACATAAACTTCATTATCATATCTTCCTAAAAGTCTAAGCAGGCATTTTATAATCCTGTTGTTAAAAATAAGTACATAAAAGCCAACAATCTACGTTCAGCCTCTTACATACGTAAACGGTGGAACATAAGGGCAGGATGTATTTTCTAAAGTACCTAAGGGTAGTTGAGGTCAATTACAGTTATGACTCATTAGAGTATTAAACTAAGACTACGCTTTTTCGTATAATTAGTGTTGCCTTAGAAAACTACAGCAATCTTGTATTCACTTTAATTCTTCAAGCATTTTCAGGGTGTTTGGGCATTAGTCTTAGGCAAATATAATAGGGTTATATTGCATTAACCTCACTGACAAACTCTGCAACCACTTGCGGCATCTCTCTCACTTATTTTTTTTATTGCTCAAATAACTTCTAAAGATGCCTTTTTAAAACACAGAATATTATCTAATTAGTCATATAGAAGATTACAGCTGTTTCATTTAGTGTTCAGTTTTTTGCTGACTCAGAAATTCCGAAGGAATGTAACGTACAGTGTGTGATAACACAGCTTGGCAGATCCTCCTCTGAACTCTCTTTAAAGGAAAAAAATTATAATAAGAAAGCATAAAAGTCATGAGTCAGGCTGAAACATTCGTGAGAAGAAGGTGAGGTTCTTGTAAAATGCATTCTATTCTGGATTGGAAGAGCTTGAAGGAGCAACAAGACTATTAAATCAATGTGCAGGCTGAGAAGTGTCACAGTTGGAGATTTATATTTGTAGCCATAAAGATGAGAACTTGTAAAACATTAGTCTTGTTATCAGTGCAGGGACTGTGATACATCCAATTTCCCTAACCAAAGAGGGCAGGGGGAAAATCGTTTTGGGGCTCTAGTTCTGACTTGGGATGCCCAGCTCAGACTGTGCCCCGTGGGGATGTCCATCCTGTCACTAACGCTGGTGGTACCTTCTGCTTCCAGAGCTCACCTATGCATGGATCTTCAACGAGTACCCGACCTTTGTCCACCAGGACAATCGCCGCTTCGTTTCACAAGAGACTGGGAATTTGTACATCGCGAAGGTGGAAGCTTCAGACGTGGGCAACTACACGTGTGTGGTGACAAACACAGTGACCAACAGCAGGGTCCTGGGTCCCCCCACCCCGCTCATCCTCAGGAACGACGGTAGGACATGGAGGAGGGTAACTCCTGGGATCTGGGGTTGGAGAGTTTGTTTTATTTAGTTTTCTCTGACTGGCTGTCACGAGAAATTCAGAAATGGCCTGAAATATTTATATCAGAGTAAAGGGGGAGATTTTTTTCCCTTCACATAGATTCAGTGAGGCTGGAGAGCTGTGGTTTGAAGTCATAGACAGTGGTGGGGTTCATGACGCTGTGGCCAAGGTTGCTCTTCCCACTACTGGAGCAACTCTCAGTATCAATAATAATAAATGAAAAACCTGGTAATGCTTGTCCAAATAAAAATAGATTTTAGAGTTTGGATATATGAGTTTTGCTCATTTTATGCAGCCCAAAAGTGAACAAAAGCACTTTGTTGTTTTGGTAACTGTTAGCTCAGGCTGTATTTCCCAGCAGAGTTAGTGCTAATTTTAGTAGCCTGTGGAATAATACAAGAAAGCGAGAAGAAACCAGAAGATGATTTGTAAATTTATACAGACAATTGATTTGTATCGTCATCATTTTTGAGTAGATAAGAAAAATAAATCTGCATGTTAATTTGCCATTAAAATTAATTAAAATTTGTCTGTTTAAAGGATAAAAGTTAGGACATTTCTTCCAGAAATATAAATGCATTGTTACAAACTTCTTCTAGAAGAAGATCTGTTGTCACCTAGTGGTATTTGACAGAAATTCCTCACTGGTAAGATACGGGCTAGTTGCTGCCAACCTCCTGCCTGGAGCTGTCTCCTTTGCATTGACACTGAAAGGGTTCCCCAGCACTGGAGGGATTTCAGAGCTGTGTAGGTGGGGTGCTGAGGGACATGGGGCAGTGGGGACTGGGCAGTGCTGGATTGATGGTTGGACTGGATGTTCTTAGAGGTCTTTTCCAACCAAGGCTGTTCTGGGAGGGGTGAAGGTGGCTGCTTTCCCAGGTCTGTGCCAGACCTGCTCTCCCTCACAGAGGAGGCTGCACTTCTGTGGGCACAGTGGCTGTAAATCTGTCCCTCTTAGTCCAGAGGAAGTCATCTAAAATGTGAAAGATAAAGAGGAATATTTAAATATCTCTCATACTAACATTTTCAGTGTTGAAGAAGAAATATTTTTAAGTGTAACATCACCAGGACTTTTATGCAAACCTTACCTGGTTGAAAATGCTTCCATTTATCACACCCACACTCGGTGCCTGTGTCTGTTCTGTGATGGGGCTGATGCTGGGCTGGTGGCAAGGTGACCTGGTGGCCAAGTGCCTCACCAAGGGCTTCACTCCACCACAGCACTCCTCTGCTTTATGTACAGGGACCAATCACCTTCGTAAGGTAATTCACAGGAATGTTCTCCCATTCCTTTGAAGTGCACTCTGCTGTTTATTAAAGATATGAAACTTTAATTGAACCTCTGAGGGGTTGGGGAATGCATTCCCAAGTTAAACAAGAAAGGTGCTGTTGTATCAGTAGAGCCAAAGCTGTGCTCGAAAGCTGAACATGGGCTAGATGTGTGTTTTAAAATAGGATTGCACTAGTATGACAGGCAAGCTTTATTTTAAAGACCACCAGGTCTCACTGTTTCATTCCACAGAGACTGGAATGTATGAAAACTGAATATAACACTCTATCAGACCTTAAAAGAGAAATTACAGATGTTGCTTCAGAAGTGTGAACAGGAGTACTGTGTGAGGCACATCATGTTTCCACAGGCATGTGTCTTGCTTATCTTTTGTATTCATATCTGACACGACCAGTATGTCTTAATATATATGACATGCTGTGTTCTTTACAACACTCTGTCATTAAATTAGAAGGCTCGGAGGCTAACTCATCAACAATTAATGTTTCAGTTCCATTTAATTTCAATTAGTGAGTTAAGTGGAAAAATATTCATGATGTACCCTCCCGATTGATTTACGTGGTCGGAGCAGCTCCTCTGGCTGCCACCCAGATGGGCAACAAGGGCTCTGTGCAGCTCAGAAGGGATGGGGGGTCCCTCATCCCCCTGGCAGCTCCTGAGTCACAGAGGGGTTGATGCAGCTCTGAAGCCACTCAGCCCAGGGCTGGAGGGCTGATGTCCCAGCCAGGGCTGCCCACCTCATCCCATGCATCCTTCATAAAATTGTCTGTTGCTAGAAGTTTCTAAGTTCTTGCCTGGTTGGCTTCATATTGAAATACTTTTCATGAATTTTAAAAAAATAATAATAATATCCAGGTATTTTATAACAATCTCCTTGGGAAGTTTCTGTTTTTCTCAAAAATCAGTTATTTTTAAACTGCAAAACGTTTTTGCTGTCTTGCAGAATTAATTATGGGTCCTTGTAGTTGATACATAGCCCCAGTACTCTGAAGGAAACAAAAGGTGGAGTAAGATGCTATCCAGAAGGAATACTGGTCACGTAGAAGTAAGAATAGCACCTATATTTGTTTTGTTTCATTATTTCATAGTGGTTTGAAGAGAGGAAAAGACCCTGTGTTGTTCAGTATGAAGAATTTGAGTTGTTTTAATAGATCCATGTGTGAATTACGAGGTGGGTGTTCACCCTGCTCATGGAACTAACGTCCACTGGAGCCACTCACGGCAGCAGGGCTGGGTGGGCAGGGCCCTGAGGTTTCTTTGCACATTTCTTCTTCAGTTTAGGGCAGTTTAGACCCAGTTGTGAATCCTTTAGGCTTTTCACACTGAATACCTGCCATCTTTGTGGTGGTTATTTGAATGGAATCGCCCCGGAAAGATGGCTTTTAAGCATGGTGTTTTTTTCAAGCACTGATGCTTTACAGTTCCAGGCTGTTGAGCTGTAGTCTGTCACAGGAAAAGATAAGGGGTGAAGGGGTTGAAATCAGATCCTGTAGGCACATTGCTGTCCCCACCTGTGCCTTTTGTGCTTCTCTTTTGCTTGTTTTCAGCTGTGAGGCTCCGAAGTTAGAGATCCCCCAATGCTGTTTGCAGGGGCTTTTTCTAACCAGCAGTACATGCTCCTGTTGACAGAACTCAGGTTCCTTCTCTGTCACTGTGCTGTGGAAGCAGAAGGTGCCTCTTATCCCATTAGTTATCCTCAGACAGCTTTTCCTCCTTGGAGAGATAAATATGACCGAGGGTTACGGGCTGTGGTAGGAGCGTGAGCTCAGGCTCTCTGTGTCTATGGACAGAGGTGATCTGATGATGATAAATACAGGGTACAAAGTACAGTGTGTGCAGGGAAAAGGATGGTTTTCCTCTGTCCCCACTAATTCCCTCCCACAAATGCATGCAATCACCCCCTATTTAAATATTTTCACGTAGCGGTATGGATCTGTGGCAGCGGGGATGATTGCAGTGCAGGTGGGTAAAAGATTTAAATACAATATCATATAAGTGCAGCGGTCCCCAAAACTGCACATTTATGGTTTGGGACCTGTCCTCCTGAAATGTGCACCCATATCCCAGCACAGGTCTTCAGGCATGACAAGCAGCTCTCCCTTTCACATCCACCCCTTTCAGGACCCTGCAGCAAACCACCTGTGAGGACCACGCAGGTGTTGAGAGCCGATGCTCCTGCAATACTTTACTACTTCTCTTTAAAATACACTTTGGATTTTTTACATCAGAATTAAAACAGTAATAGTAGGAAAGAGTTGAACTAGTCCTGGAATAAAAATACCATCAGCAGCAGCTGTATGGGCCAATTAAACTTTAGTGTTTCACAGGTGGTGTTGGGAAATGCATGTCATCTCCTCAGACAAATTAGCTTGCTTCTCAATTCCTGGGACTTTCGTCCAAGAGCACGTTTTTAAGCCTTGAAATTGGAAGAAAAATACGAAAGTCTCAGAAATGCAGACACAAAGAGCACCTGATGTGCCACAACACTGGAAGCGTTCTCCAAGCTACAAACCCATGACTATGGAGAGAGTATTCGTATTGTTAATAAATGCATTTAATTTTGATGACTGATGTCATCAAAAAAGCCTTTCTTGCATCCTCTTTGCAAAGCAGGGGGACAGAAAGCAGCACTGCAGTCACACGTCACCATAAGCAGCCCCAACTCCCCCAAGTATCTCTGCAGACCCATGTCACCTCCTTTCTGCATTCCTCGTGCCCTCTCACTGCTGTGTGTGTGCGTGCTGGTGCCGTTCCTCTGGTCTGATCCAGCACAGCTCCCACCCCGCAGCCCCGCGCTTGGCCAACGTCCAGGAAGAGCCGCGCAATTAAGATTTAAACGGCGCTCATCAATTAGCTGATAATCGCTATTGGTGAAATCGCACACGCCGGCTTTGAGACAGTGCAGTGACTAGCAACGTAGCCATTTATCACGAGTGTAATGGCTTTTTTATGTGCACAAATTTTTAAACACAATTTCGTAAAGAGGCTGCCACAATACATGATTTATTGGGGCAGTAAAAATAAAGGAATTATCCGAAGAGTAGACGGTCTCTGCGCATCTAAATCCTTGAAGTTAAGAGAAGCCTTGATTAGCTCCAGCGCTTTTAAAACTTCCTCTAATGGCTATTTGTTCCACGTTTCATTTTCTAGAAGGTAGTGAACCTCCCTTGTTATTGCTTTCCTTATTTCACGAGTCACCTGCAAAAATCCTGAATATTCAAACGCAAAAAGGAACAGAGCCATGAAGAAATTTTAATCTTTGGCAGATGGTGTGGAGCGCCGGTTCAGATTTTCCTCTGGCAGTAAATGGGAAAAGAGCCCACACTACACGGCTGCTAGAAACAGGCCATGTTTAAAATGAATGGATTAATTGGGCAAGTAATGATGTATAGAACAGCTCTGTGCTAGCACGGGAACACTTGTGAATTTATTGTAAAAATTCAACCAAGCTTTAGCATCTATTTTATGTTCACAGGGGTGATGGGAGAGTATGAGCCGAAAATAGAAGTGCAGTTCCCAGAAACCGTTCCGTCTGCAAAAGGAACAACGGTGAAACTGGAATGTTTTGCCTTGGGGAAGTAAGTTTTCATCCATTATTATTATTCCTCCAGCTTCTCACTTTCATAGTGCTGTATTGTAGAGTTTGCAGGATTTCCTAATCCTTCACTTTCCACTTGCAAGCATTCCTAACACGCAGAGGACTGGGGGCAAGGGCTTTGCTCACCACAAATGTAAACTCCTGAGGAAGAGAGATGATGTAACTTAAGTTGTAAAGATGTGTTTGTGCATCTCCTGTTTTGAGGTCTCACTTAAAGTACAGTTCTTGTTTCTAGAGTAAACACTGGCAACAATTCCAAAGTCAAAGTGTAGGACTGGTGGGAAAATGGATGTGTTGTCACAGCAGAACCCCAAATTCAGCTTTGTCAAAACAGCATTTTAATAGTACAGAGTGTCCTGGTTTTAAGACTGTGTGAGTGCTACACCATTGGCATACATATGTATATTTATATTATATATAAGCCACACAAAATTGCTCCAGATCGTGTGCCAAAGCCTTCAGAATGACCGTGTCTTCATCATCCTCAAACATGAAAGTGTTAAGTTAATCAGGACGAGACCCACAGCTTTTTCTGCAAGTCTTATTTTACTTTATTTTCTTTTACTTAGCCCAGTTCCTACAATCAGCTGGAGGAGAGCGGATGGGAAACAGATCCCCAGAAAAGCCAGGAGACACAGATCCAGTGGACTTCTTGAAATCCCAAATTTTCAGCAAGAAGATGCTGGACTCTATGAGTGTGTAGCTGAAAATGTGAGAGGGAAAAACGTGGCACGAGGACAGCTGACATTTTATGGTAAGCAGACTGCCTGCTTTCAGGGGGGTTTAGTGCATCAAGTGCAAGATGCTGTGAATATTTTGTGGGAAAGTCATTTTGGAGGGTATTTTTAAAATCACTTTCTTTTACAAACAGCACATCTCAAAAAGGGTGTAATTTGAAATAAAACCTGTCTGCATGGTGCATATTAATTAAGAACCAGAGCAGTCAGAACAAAAACGCATTGCTGGAAGGACATTGGCATAGTAACATGCAGAAAACATTTGCCAACAGCTCATTTGCTTTCTTGTGGCTGTGAGGGTAAAGCAGGTATTCTGATGGAGCATCACGGTGGTTACGACGTGGGATTTATTATGTATGTGTTGCCCCAGCTTGTGCTAATAAAGCTTAATTGCTTATAACCAATTAAGGACTGCCTTCAAGAGGAGTCAGTGGTTGCACAGCCTGGAAAGTTGGGATTTAACCCTGTGGGAGCTGGCAGACTCCTCTTCACCCAAAGGCTTTCCACACCTGCTCTCTTACACTGACATCAGAGCCATTAATCCAGGCACAATAAAAATGTAAAACTTCAGCTTCACAGGGCTTCTATGTTAAGTGGAAGATGCTTTAGTAACTCTAATGCTGTTACAAGTGTCTGCCCTTCCCCAAATTTCTGCTGGAAACAGCCTCGTCTTGCAAAGCAAATTAAATACTTCTAGGAGACAAACGAAGCTTGCAGGGGGAAAGTGTCACCTGTGCTGAGGTACTGTGGGTTTACCCACAGAGAGGTGAACAAGAGCCACAGAGAGGGGCTTTAGGGGTGTGGATGGGCTGTTGCTTCAGTACTTAGTTTCTGTTTGATATTTGTTGGAGGGGAGATGCTGCAGGTTACATACCCCACACACAGGCATGCAGAGACCTCTCCATCATCATAAAAATCTTTGTTTGTTACTGCCCTGTTGTTATCTTCAGGAGCATAATAAGTGTCGTTCTTTATTGAGCACATGGAGAGAAATTCAGTGTGTTCTCCCCCAAATGCTCCTGAGGGCCCAGCTTCTGTCAGCAGAGGAGATTGGGTTGAACTCCAGAGATGAGAAGAATGTTTTTGATTTATAGTAAATTTGCCACAGAAAAAGAGTTTGAGAACTAATCCTCCTGGCAAAACTGGATTGAGTTTGGTGAAGAATGTAATATTTTTTTTAAAAGGCATATACAAGGATGTTTTAAAATTGGCAGTATTTCTAAAAGATGTTTAATTTAGGAATCAGAACTTTTGGGGTTTCCACTGTAAATGAACACTTCTTTTAAAGTTGAGTAAAATATAAAAATGAGGAAATGTTAAAAAGGAGTGAAATAGCAAGAACAAAGGGAAGTCTTTCATGTTAAGGGAAGATTATGGAGTGGATTCCAACTTTTTTTTTTTTTCAATTAAAAGATTTGAAGGTTTCTTTTTCTGTTCATCATGATTTTTCCCATGTGGACAGTAAATTAAAAGGCTCCTTATTTGTACAGTTTTGCTCAAACCATGGCCAAACCTGCAAAGCAGTAAATCGAGCCTGTGGTATACTCCCACCATAGCATGTATTAAGTTATAATCTAATTAAGGTAATGAATTTACCAGTCTGGATGCCATTGCTGGAGGACTGCAGATCCTACACAAAAGCTGCCACTGTGGCTAGTGCTGGTATTTGATGGCATTTTAGCAAAGAATCTCAAGGTTTGTTGGGAAGAGGAGTGTCATCCTCTCTCTGTGATGCTGGGAACTATCGTTGCATCTGCTTTTCTTCATGTGAGCAGAGGAGTTCCCTGTGGAAGGCTGGTCGCCTGCCACCTCCCCTGCTTACTGCTTTAAAGATAATTGGCTAAAATATCATCCTCCTTCTCTTGAGGGTGATGAGTTACTAGTTTCTAAGTGCTCAGTTGTCAAGGATAGCTTGTGTTTGGCAGCTATTTAGTGCTGAAAACAGATCTCAAAAAGCAAACTTGCTTTCTGTAAACTCAGCTCTGGAGTTTCACATGGCAGGAGAGTTTCTTTAGGGAAAGCAACACTGTAAACTTTTTAATAGGAAGAGTTGAAACTTATAGTAGGTAATTTTCCTTAATCGTTTTTCTTTTTAAAGCTAGGAATTGTTCTGCCATTATTGAAATAATGTTGAAATTATTGAAATAATTGAAATAATTGTTGGCAGAGCTTTTCAGGGTGCTTTTGGTGGGTCAGGACTGGCTCCCGGAGGAGGGAAGGCACTGGAGGATGTGATACAGGCGGCTGCACACGCAGTGACATGCTCTGTCGTGACATGTGCCCTGGAGATCCCAATCTGGCTCTAGCGGTGTGACTCCTTTAACCCAGTTATCTGCCTCTGCATAGCACTGAAAAAAAGGAAAAGAAAATGAAATTCCACTTTGCCTGCTCGCTGCAGATAACCCGGCACTGCCTCCGTTGTCAGCTTCTTTCAGTGCTCCTGGAAGTTGTCAGGGAAGGTTGACTTTTGCTGTATTTCATTCCTGTATCAGTGTTTATTTTTTTCCCTGCTAGCATATCAGTGACACTGAAGTTGTTTGACATTCTCGTTACAGCAGGAGAGGTTAATTAAACATGCAAGATCTGTTCTTCCTCCGTTCTCTGTACTTTGAGCCCCTGCAACAGGCTGTGTTTTATTGCTCTCCAAAAGCATTTGTTCTGAGTGCTGTATGTCCTGTTTGATAGATAGACCTACACGATAGAAAACATGTTAATGTTAATGCAATTACAGTGACTTATACCTGTTTCCTTGACTATTATAACTCTGAATGATGTATCACTTGTTTTCTTGCTATAAGCTCTTGTTCTGTCTGCAATTCCTAACCAGATACTACGTACCTCAAATTAGCTGCAGAGAAGTAGCAAATTAAACTGCAAACCCTCATCTTTCCACCCTCGTTTCACAGCCATAAACACATGTCATGCTGCACGACGTGCAGCCTGCTCCCCACAGACCCCACACCTCCCTGACCCACCCAGGTCTGAGGTCCCCAGTGGGAGCACGGCCAGAGCACGTCACTGTCACAGCACTGGCTGCACCAACACCTCTGCTTCCAGCTCCTGCTTTGTCACTGGACTCAGCAGCCAGGGTCCTCCACGCCATTAGCTGTGTGTTTTAATCCCCAGCGTTTTGGGAGCACTCCCGTTGACCTGATTCTATTTTTAATCTGGCTGCTCATAAATTTTAAATTTGATAACCCTCCACTTGGCTAAAATGCATATTCTGAACAAAAAGCTGTGCCAACAATTTATTTTTTTTCTGGCAGAAGTAGAGTAAACAGATCACCTTAGTTAGCTAATTTGAAAAGAAATTGCCTTTTCATTCATAAAACCAGTATCAAGGGGATGCATATTTATTATCATTGTGGGTGTCATTTTATTCACGTTAAGTTGACATGCCATTTCTGTCAGATCTGCCTTTGTCACACAGACAGTTGCAACCCAAAGGTTGGTCTGAGCATAAAACAAGAGGCAACTGGCAGATGCACAAGTGCAGTGAACTCATAAGGCATTGTTGTAGCTGCTTATCCCTCTGTTCAATGCCTTTCCTGCAATGGGTGAGAGCCTCCCCACCCCTCTGCAGCTCCAGTGGTGTGCCTTAGCCAGGTTCTCCCTGGAAAAATTGCAGTTAAAATGGTTTCCAAAAGTGTCAGTGCAGCAGCATCTGCATTAGCAGAGAGACAGACTTATTTGTGACTAATTACAGTTCTCTGCAGCGCTTTGTAGGATATTCAGCAGAAGCCATTTAGTTGGCCCCACTGCTTTTCAGATTAAATACTTCTCAAATCAAAGTCCCAACAGGAATTTATGTGGCTCCTTAATTTTGCAGTGCAAAGAGTGCCCCTTTCACCAGTGGGCCCATTTTATTTGTGCAAAAGCTACTTTATGCCTCTTTTTAAAGCAACCTTAAACATAAATCGTGTTATGCTCTTCAGTATGGTTAGAGGTCTAAAAAGGACATTTGCCTAAGTGAAAATCAGGGAGTTGCATGTCTCTACTTCATTTAGGCCCCAGATCACAAATAATTACTGAAAATTCAAAGCCTCTTGGAATAAAATTGAGTTTATGGACTCATAAAAATACAAGAAAATTCACATAAACAGAACAAATACGTATTATTATTAATTATAATTTATATGCCTCACTAGAAAACCTGGTTTCCTACATGTTACACAGATAAATTACCAATTGATTTCTCACCTTGAAGCCTCTCTACATTTATTTTATTTGAAGTTCACAAATCTTGTGTTGTCTCAGAATTTTGTACCAGTTTTTACTCTTGATTAACCACCACTTAAATACTTGCAGCAGCCATATCCATCCTTCCAGAAAGGGGCAGTTGGTCTTGGGAGCACTGGTTGCTGTGCCCATTCTTGGTTGGTTACTCTCACCCTGGGGAAAATCACTGCTCAGAGGGAGGATGTCGTGACTCCTGCCAGTGCAATGTGCATTTACTCAGACTTTAGTGCAGGAGGGTGTAACTCTTGAGTTTTGGATGATTTGCTGCCCAAGGGAAGTCTTGCATCCAGAAGTTTCTGCACAGAGAACAGGCATGTTTCTCCTCCACTTTTCTTTTTCCAAGGCATTGCTGGAAACCTGCTTATAAAGAAATCAATTCTGGGAGATTCAGAAAAAGCACTCAAATTATTGTAATTTTGCCTTGGAAAAATAGCTTTCCAGCAGGAGAAGCAAAACCAGAAATAGGTATGAGAAATGAAGTGTGAAGGCTACTCATAGAGCACCCCACATCTTCCTTACTCCCCTGGGGAGCTGCAGACTAGAGCACCAGGGACAGAAAATAACTAAATCCCCAAGGACTGGTCTCTGTGAACATGCCTGTAATACCTGCAGTCCTTTGGTGCCCGGTGTAACTGGGGAGAGTCGTGGAATGGTGCAGAACAGCTTGTGGAACAGGAGATAAATAAGAGGTAGGGACAATTTAAGTAGTTTTTATCAGCTAGGTTAACTCCTTCAGATTTTCCTGTTTCTTTTCCTCTGATATGTTAGTCCCAAGCAGAACTCCCAGTCTGGTTCATTATGGTGGTCTTCTAGAGAGGCAAAAAGGAGTTATCTTGAATGAGTGGCAATATGTGGTGAACTTTCCAGAGAAACAGACAAATGGAGATCATCTGGCTCCAACATTCAAGCAGATGACTTTGATGGAGGATCTGCACAGCTTTGAGAGTTGTATAGATTTCAAATAGCCCTTAATTTGCAGTAGAGGTCAGGAGGAAGGAAGAAAAGAGGAAAAGTGATAACTTGAAGTCTGATTTCACGTTCCTGTGCTCATTGAGAAGGATAACAAATTAGGGACATATGGGGTTTGTTTACAGAAGCTATATCCCCATTTGGCCCAGGATGACGCGTGCACTTGTCTGCACAAACCTTGTACACTGTCTGCCTTCTTTATTTTTAATTACTCATGTATTTTTCCCATCTGTTTTTCTCACTGCTTATGCTTGGCTTTCTGGTCTTTAGACTTTTCTCATCCTGGGCTCAGTCTCAATCTCCTTAGAATAGATGTAGTAATGGACAAGTCATTCAGCCTTTCATCTGCCGTTAATGATGAATTACACAGCCTGCACTAGGTCATCAGCTGCTATAAATTGGCTTAGGAACACTGGAATCAATATACACCAACCGAGAATTGGATTCTATATATGTATTAGTACCTCATTTGCTTTAGTCTTTTTGGTTGTTTTGAACTCACAGGCGACTGCAAAGTCCTACAGATTTATTTATGGGTTATATCTCGCATTGCTCCCATAACTCTTTGGTTTTGTTACTCATTTCTGATGCAATGCATCATCACCAGCTGTGTCACTTCATGTTCAAATGTCTTTTAGGACATAATTTCTGGTCCAGCTTTCCAGTGCCTTTCAATTTATTACAAAGAAGGACAGACTCCTCCTGGATTTTTCCATCCTAGAGAAGTAAGAATGTATTTGGGCACACTTTCCTAATCACCTCGTTTAAAATGCCCCACTTTGTGTTGATGAAGACTGGAAAGTGATTAAAGGTAAACAGGTTTTTCTCTCACTGCCATCATTGTTCTTCTGTCCCCCTGGGTACAAACTCCATGCATCTCTCATCACCTAGGAGGGGGATATTTTTCTTTGAGACTGTCCTTATGTAAGAGTCATGGTTATGTTCTTAAGCTTTTTCTTCCACTTCATAGATTTTAGCATGTGAATTTTTCTTGCAACTCAGATGAATTCTTAATCAGCTTCCATATAATTTTTTCTTTGGTATCAGGTTTTCCGTCTGAGATGTTTCCAACCAAGGTCAGTAATATCTAAATACTCCTAATAGGGCCAAAATATTTCCAAACCCATCACATGAAAGAATTCTTCTTTGCTTAACACCACTGAAATGATCCAAAGGACTTTTTCTAGCATACTCCTGACAGTCACAAATTAAACCTTGTCATTATCTTGAATAACAGCGCTATATAATGTTGCAGCATGGAGCTGCTTTCATATCCTTATTTGAATTATTTTAATTATCCTGCTTGAAATCTTGTGTCACATTACCATGTCTTGGTATGATCCCCAATGAGAGACTGTCAAATTTCATTATATTATGGTGACTGTCATTTGGTGGCTCAAACATATTTGCCACGTGAACCAACCCTTGTGTATTACTCAAGATTAAGTCAAGAGCATGCCTGCTATTCTCTGAAATGAACTGTTGAAAGGAGAGGTTGACCTAATTAGAAAACTCTCCCAAAGAGCAGCAGAGAACAAAGCTCCTGTGAAACAAAGGACTCCTCTGGTTCTCACTGAGATTTATTTTTGATCTATTATGCTCATTCTGTAGTGGTGTGCATCATAAATAGCTTTAGGATCGAAAGCTTACCCGGTTAAAATAACTGGAGGGGGTGAAGAGTGGCGCGTGGTTCAAGGCTGTGGCATGAGGATGGCAGCTCCCAGCACTTCCAGAGCCACATGTTTAAATCTCAGCACCATTCCTTAGGGCAGGAGTTGAGGTGTGTAACCTGCCAAGTACAGCAGAAAGACCGGACAGGGACAGTCTTTTGCTGCGTTGGGTGAGAATTTTCCTTATTTGAGGAGTCTGCCTGAAATGAGGATGAGTATTGAATTTTCTTTGCTCCTGACGTGAGAGTTTTCTTTCTTTATACACAGCTCCCATGACATGCTGTAGAGCCCACCTTACCTTTCATGAATTTTCTTGCTTTACAGGTTGCTTTCAATTGTTTTGTCGGAAGTTTTTTGTTTTCATGTGGGAAATCAGTAAAACACCTCAGTACTGAAAGAAAGGCAGCTATGTGCTTTTGTAGAGCTCCTTTCACAGTATCATAAGACTCTCTTCAAAATTATCAGTTGGATGCTGTTAGAATAGCAAATATGTAAATTCCTGAGTAATTTGCAACTGTCCTTGAGCCACTGAACCCGCTGCAGTTGCACAGGGTGTCTCAGTTCGATGGAATTGTTCAAGTTCTTACTACAGATGACAGAACTGACTTTCATCTTCCTACATTTAGATGCTTTCCCTTTCGTATCTCTTCAGATACAGATAATAAACAAGCTTAAAGTATTACAGGGGCAGGTGGGGCAGTCAGAGAAGTAAACACCACTTGCCTCTCCTGTTCAGCTGCTGCTTTTGCTTCTGCATTGTCATTACTTTCAGTTTGACTTTCTGCTTTTCTGCAAGTCCCTTGGAGTTAAGATGCTGTGCAAAACTCCAGCTTTCTTTTGTGCTTTGTTGTTTGTAGAGCCCGTGGGAAGGGAAGTGAAGTGTGCAGTGCTGTAGGTGTGGGGTTGAGCACACATCTGTCACAGCCTGAACACAGTTTGTAAAGGCACTCAGCTCTGTGGATGTGTATATCTAGCATCCCATCATGGTAAACATACCAATATTTTAGGTACAATCATACCAACTGTGTGTTGAACTTACCATTTTGATACAATATTTTTTAATTTATCCTTTCAGACCTTTCTCTGGGCCCTGTCCCTATACAAAGGAGATATATAAAGTTTTTATCTGTCTTTGAGTAATTTATTTTTTTTTTAATGTGATTACTTGGGAAAAAGTATTAACCAGGTTCTTAGAGACCTCTGCTGGTAATATCTTCCTACTAAGTCTCTCAGATTTTCTTATGTCAAAATGACCATTAAAAACCTGAGGTCACTCTGTTTTTTGATGAGACTTGATGAAAAGTATTGTAGATATATCTAGACTGTGAAGGTAACATACAGTTATATGGTCTCCAAAAACACATGGCAACTTTAGTGGAATTTGATTTGCATGTGGAGTCTCACTAAACTGAAGCAGTATTTAAAAAAAAAAAAAAAAAACAAACCTAAAAAAAAAAATAAAACCAAAACCCAATAAGCAACAAACTCTGATAAAAATATGTGAAACACAGCTAAAAAAATAATGTCATAAGTGATTGAAAAGTGCCAGTGCCAAACTGCCAGTTTTCACCAAATTCCACCAAAACGTATCTCTGATACCTGCTTTTGGACTTCCTAGTTTTGTTCAATGTCATGAATACAGTTGTTGAGTCCAAAGATTTCTCATACACATGGAAGGTCTTCCTATGGCAGTACATTTAGATATAGCCCTGATCTAAGAGAAGACTGAGAATGTAGACATGAAGTAGTGCCTGTAACCATGCGTGCCTAAGTGACAAATTTTGAAGTTGAATACTAAATTTTAGAGTTTTTAAGCCTAAGTCATATAGATCCTGAAAAAGGAAAATGTCTCTATTTGAAGGACTGAGGGTCTAACAGTGCCATGTGGGGCAGCACATGAACTGTTGCTTTGGTTTTGTATGATGATCAGGATTTCTGAAGCTACTCTTTTCCATTAAGTGTTTTTATTTAAAAAAAAAATATATGTATGAAAGCAGGTTCTAATCTTGCATGTGCCACCTTCAGAAAGCAGAACAGGACTCGGGGAAGAAAAAATAGTCTTTTGTGACTGTTAAGCATGTCATTAAATCCAACTGAAATGTGCTAATAAAGGAAGAAACGGCCCTTTGCTTGCAGCTGGAGAGCACACTGTTGGTTACAGGCTCGAGGCTTTATTCATTCCTTCTGCATTGCAGCTCAGCCCAACTGGATTCAGCGAATCGGCGATGCTCACGCAGCCATAGAGGAGAGCGTGGCCTGGGAGTGCCGAGCGAGCGGGAGACCGAAGCCCTCCTATCGCTGGCTGAAGGACGGGGAGGAGCTGCTGCCCCAGGTAGGCACCACGGGAGCCCTTTGCCGGGGAGGAGGGTTGCAGGCTCTGCAAGTGCTTTGGTGCTCTGCCAGCTTTCTCCTCTCTGCATGGTTTTTTTTTTACTTTTGGAATGGAAATGGGAAGGGGGGTGGTGCTCTGAGACCCCCCCGCTGTGTAGGCAGTTCCTTGCTGTGCCTGGTGGGCGCCTCTGTGACAGCTGCAGGACAACAAGGACAGCTCAGAGGTCCCCCCTACAATGAAGGATCCACAGTGCAAACCTGAGGGTGGAGAGGATCCGTGTGAAGAAGAGGGCATGGCCAAGTGGGACTGTGGAGTCTGCCACCAGAAGATCATCACCCTGGATAATTTTTTTTGGTTGTTTCTGATGTTCAGGTGAACTTGGTGTTTC
Organism: Podargus strigoides; assembly: GCA_028020825.1. NCBI lineage: Eukaryota > Metazoa > Chordata > Aves > Caprimulgiformes > Podargidae > Podargus > Podargus strigoides. The sequence continues at coordinate 2,245,669 of CM051629.1, read as the reverse complement.
TACTGGTCTCTAATGGCGTTCCCATTCCTCCTGCCGAGCTATGTCCCTGTGCAGGCAACCTGGAGCATGGCCTGCCATTGCTGGGGACACCAAAGAGTTGCCTAAAGATGGGTGATGCTCAGGAGCCAGGGAAATACACCCCTCCCACCACCCCATCTACCCAGCCTTTTGCTGGAGGGGCATCACTCAGTCCCATCATCACCCCTGTTACAGCCACAAGCATTGATTTCACAGTAGCCAGCATTTTTACTTGGTTTATTGTGAAAGATCATGGCAGCCTAGCTTTGATCAAACCCCGATGAAGATTGCACAAACATTAGATTTCTGCCCTATGGCCTCATAGAAAGCCAATAGCTCTTTACATTACTGTTTTTTTAGATGGTGAAACTCCTGGTCAGGGAAGAAACACTTTGCTGTACTTATTAAAATTGATAACAGGAGCTCCATATCCTTAGGCTGACAAGTGATACCCTGGTCTTTTGTTCCACACACTGATTTTACTTGCTTCACGCTGGTCACCAGCAGATGGTCTCGTACTTAAATCACGTTAGCGGCTGATACGAAGTAAAGGATCATTAAATTATTAACATCTATATTATTTTCAGTAAACTGCAGAGGATTTTAAGTATTTCTGTTTGTGCTAGCTAAAGTGGCAACTCATCTCACCAACCATCACTGCCATTTATATTCATAATACCGTTGTTCTAAACAATACGGTTGGCTGTGTTATGCCACCGTGGAACAAAAGTGCATTTTTGGATTCAAGTTTCTCTACTTGAAAGGGATATTAATCTAAATGGTTTGGGTATTCAATCAAAGAGAAGTCAAGGGAAAGTCCTCCAATTTAAATTGCATTTACCAACAACTGTATCGGCTTTACCATTTAGCATCTAACCTGACATAAATTTAGCTGGCAGACAAATAGGTTGGAGCATGCAAATTCTTCCTGTTACTGCTGCTTTTCTGTGTGTGCCAAGGTGTAAAATATGGCACAATGACTGCTGGGTTTATGTTCCAAGGAGGGATCTCCTTGTTTACTTTTGTGTTTGTTTCGTTGTTTCCTACAGGGCAGAGTTCAGCTAGAGCAGGGCTCGCTCACGATAACGAACATCAGCCTCTCAGATGCTGGCATGTATCAGTGTGTGGCAGAAAACAGGCATGGCATCATTTTTTCCAGTGCAGAACTGAGTGTCATAGGTAAGTGTACTTTCTTGAATGCTGCAAATCTTCAAAACCAGCAAAGCCTTCACCCAGGTTGGTTTTGTCGAGTTTCAGCATCTGAAGCAGAAGAACTACTGAGGGTCTTTGATAACTTGTTCTTTTAAGTAAGGCATGAAATAGAAACTTTAAGAAAGTCAAAGGCTAAAACAGGTTGCCCAGAGAGATTGTGGCATCTCTGTCCTTGGAGATACTCAACACCCAACTGGACATAGCCCTGGGCAAGCTGCTGTAGCTGCCCCTGCTTGAGCAGGTGGGATGGGACCATGTCCAGAGGTCCCTGCCAGCCTCTGCTGTCCTGGAGCCTGTACCTCATTCACAAACATTGCTGTTGTACAAGTGGCAGGCCTGGGAACTGATCCGTGAGCAAAGATCAGTAGTTTCAAAGGGTTAAATAGAATTCATGATTGCAAAATAGTGGTTTAGTTGTTTTCAAAGCAAATGTTCAATAGCATCATTCCCCACTTTATCCTGAAGAACAAAACATGAGGTCTTCTCTGATTATGGCATTTTCAATATCGGTCATTTTTTATCAGCAATGATAGATGCCTGCATAGAAACAAAAAAAAAATCATTTGAAAGATTGCCATTGTTGCTGTTCAAGAAAAATACAATAATGCTCAATAAATTAGACTTCAGAGCACTAAGATTTATTAGACGTGTTACTGCGTGAAAGAAATCCAAATAAACCCACTGATGCTTTCCTGTCTATTCAAAAAATGAGCCTTAAGGAGGAAGGCAGAGCTCAGAAGAGAGAGTGGGCACCTCCTGTCCCTCCCTGTGCCCAACAGCAGAAAAAGCAAAGACCTTGGAGAGTCTGCTCCTAAAAACCTGCCAGGTCACTTGTGTTTAACTGACTTCTCACTTGGGTTATGCAATCCTGCTTCGCTGTGTCACGTGAAAAGTACCAGAATGGTGTGCTGGGGATTAATGTCTATGGATCTGTGATTTAATTTGGCATATTTTTAAAGAAAAAGAGCATGCTTTCCTTTTCACTAGAGTTTTCAAAGGAGGTCAATACTCTGAGCTCTCACTGAGAAATGTTAGCTTTTAAACAGATCTTTCTGAGTATAAAATTGGTTATTTTAAAAGATCCTGAAGCTAAGCACTTGAAATGATTAAACACAGCTAATAGTGTGTGAGACTTATAGCAAAATTAAGTGGAAAAGAAAAATGGAAAATTACAGACAGAGGTTTTCTGAGAGCGATTCTTCTCTGTTGTTACTGCCAATCATATTGCCTGGAGCCTTCAGCTAAAACTGGGCTCCTGTTGTGCTGGGCTTTGTGAAAATGTGTAGTAAGATGCAGTCATTGCCTTAAAGATTTTTCAGGCTAAATGAAAAATAATAATAATATTTTTTTTTAAAAAAAGAAAGGTTAGGCTTAGAGTGGAAAAAAAAAAAATTAAATCCTCATTTTACAAACAAGGTGTGAAGAAATTAAATGCATTATCCCTGAAGTGGCACAGGGAAGCTGTGGTAGTGCTGAGAACTGAGCCTAGAGTTTCTAAATGTCAGGTAACAACATCACAGAGTAAAAACCATATTGTGCAACTCTTCTACCTCTCACAGGACCAAGACAGAAATAGCAAATGACTTGTAAAAACCCAGTCTAAACTGTTCACTACAGAGATGGATTATTAAAAATTTCTATTTTGCTCATAAATTTTGGACAATCATCTGAGAAATTATTTCCAGAAGTGATAACGTATTAATTATTATAATACTATATAAATATTAATCCATCTGGTTCTGAGTGCATTGGTGGGAAGTTGTCCTTAGGGTGCCTCCTTTAATTTTGAAATGTTTTACACAGCCAGCATTGGTTTTCAGGTGGCTCTTTTATACTCTTTATTAACATACATGTTTTCCTCTGTGCTAAAATGAAGTCAGCCATCTATGATCAGACACAGAAGACAAGACAGCTCAGAGATTAGTGAACTCTGATTCCTGGAAGTGGAAGATGAGATCTATTCGATCATAAAGCCCACTCCTTTATCAGCATAGGATTAGCTTTTATTCAACTCTTTTGCAACAGGATATCCAAAAGAATTGAGGCAGATAAGATGCCCTTAGAAAAATGAATTTGCTTTCTGTATCACACGGCAGGTTTTTGTCTTCCAGGTGCTTCAGGTGAGCTTTGGGTCATTTTATGGAGCGCCAAGCAGATGCAATGCCCAGTGATATAAACTCTCACCTCCTAGGATGCAACAAGAAAGTGAGAGAGTTGTTCCTAAAGGGAAAGAGTTGTTCCTCAGACCCTTAAGCTGCCTCACCTGTTTGCTCAGCTTTCTATATTGAAAAAAAAATTAATTGTCCTACTTGGATATAAATAAAACCTTCTGGTCATCTTTGGGGAGCTCACTGCCAGAGTCAGTCTAGAGGCAGCAGCCTCAAAGCTCTGCCTGTCACCGGGTCCCATCAAATAAATCATTAAAAATCCTTTCAGGCAGGGATCAGCAGCCAAACCATCTCCTCCCTCCCTGGCCTGCCTTACAGCCAGGCTGCACACTGTCTGCAGGGCTCTGGTGTTTGCTTCAATGAATATCTGACTGTTTTTCACAAAACAGAAAAGCATGCCCTGGAGGGACTGAGAGAAATGATTCAAGAGTACCTTGTACCCCGGTGCCTACTTAAGTCTTGCTTTGTTTTTCTTGGTTCAGGACCTGGCCGTGTCAAGGACTCCCACCCTCACAGCATGAAAATAAAAGACCCTGTTTATGCAACAGTTGTGAATATAAAGTATAAAAACGTCAACTTTTCTGGGAATAGTAACCTTTCTGATTAATTGTGTGGGTTCTGTGTTTGTGGCCATTTCCCTGTGTGCTGTTGCTCTGCACGTACCACAAAATTACGATCGAGCTCTTACGACACTGAAAAGAAAACACATTATACAGGTCATGCAGGTGTAATTCTTAGGGGTGCTGCCCCAAAGAGGACGTGTGTGACACCGGGTCTCTCCTGCCCACCAAGGACTGTAGGTGAACACGCATTTCTAAACCAGTGAAGAGCTGAAGCGTTCAGGTGCCTCTTTGCCCCATCCATAGGTGCGTGCGGTTCATAAAGTCAGGTCATTTAGGAACTGCAGGTGAGAAGCAGCCCTGGAATATTGTAATGTTCAAAAGAGCCTGACTTTGTTTTTTCCAGAGGGAGTTCTGATCAGATTTGTTGATTGTTTGTTGGTTTTTTTTTTTTTCAGCTGTCGGTCCAGACTTTTCCAAAACCTTCTTGAAGAAGTTAACTCTTGTTAAAGTGGGCGGCGAAGTAATCATTGAATGTAAGCCAAAAGCTTCCCCCAGACCTACTTATACTTGGAAGAAAGGAAAAGACATCCTAAGAGAAAATGAGAGGTAATGTCTTAAAGTAACCATTTCTTTCATTAGCTTGCTCCAACCCAGGCGCTTTCAGCAATGAAAGCTAAATTTGTCATTAATAGCTTCCCAAAATTGACTTGCAAATACATGCGAAAAGAGCCTAGCGTTCAGTCTTCAGGAGCTGGGGGTGAGATTTCTGTTCCCATTGTGTTCATCCCAGTCTCTGTGTCCTATTAAAGCATCCCTGCCAAGAAGCTGATAAAGATACATTCTGAAAAGCAAATATTTTGCCTCTGCATTGCTCTAAATAGCCATTGTTTTTCCAAAAATTTCCCAGGAGACAAAACCCTCTACTGCAAATTACTGTGTACATTACTCAATGTCCCCCCAACAGGAATTATTTGGGGTCAGTAATTCATTTGGCAGTCCCTATGTCTGAGTTAGAGATGGCTTTTTCAGGCTGGCCAAGTCATTTTTTTTCTTCCTTTTTTTATTTCAAAAGGAGAGCATTAGTAGGAAGTAGGAGCCTACCTTTCAAATTCGCATGCTTGGTTTTGCAGTGATGTGTTGGTGACTGTGTAGAGGTACAGCTGTGTTACCAACCCCACTTTTGCAGCACCTGAGAGCTGGACCTGGAGAGCTGTCCTTGACAGTCCTCCAAAATATGATGTGCCACTTGGATTGATGGGAAAAATCCCGTCCTGTTAGTAAAGGTCAAAAAGCCAGAAATTACAGGAAATGGATATTTTTAAAAGCTTGAACCTTTCGAGCTGTTCTTTTGTCTTGGAAAATCTAGTCTTGCTCCATCCACCCTACCTGCTTGTAATGGACTTTAAAATATATGTTATGGTGATGTATGTGAGTATGCAAAAAGCTGCAGTTCATTAGAGCCAGATGAGTAAAATAACAAACAACTTATTTCTGACTTAATTAGCTCCTGTTGCCTGGTCGTTACAAAGCTATTGTCTATGGACCATTTGACTTCACCTCTTGGGATAAAAAGAGTTGGGTGATCAATTCCACAGAGTTTCCATTAGCAGCCAGAGTACAAAGCTGTGCGGGGTTGAAGTTTTAATAGATCAAGGTGTATTGATTATTCAAACTGAAATAACTTGTTCTTCTGGTGAAAATTGTGCAAAGGAGGGGAAGTATGAAATATTGGAAGTTTGGGAGTGTCAGCTCTATGAGTTTCCATCCATCTTCCCATCCTCACTGGCACAGCCCATAGCTGAAATGTGCTGGTTTCTCTGATGCTGTTCTCCTAGGCATGGCACAGTCCTCATTTTAGTTTAGGAGCAAGAGAGAAGGCATTAGTTTATTTGAGCAAAGGCTTAGGAAAGAAATGTGACTGTGTTTCTTGTGTGGTCACTGCTGTGCAATGCTGATAACAAAGTGATTATTTGCTTTATGTTAGCATTACTCTCTCATCTGCAAACTTCCCTAAAAGTTGGATGCTTTAATATAGGAGAAACTCCTGGATCCTGATTTCCCAAGGGAATGTGGTTCATGCATTGGTAGCATAAGGCTAGGTGGCAGCTCAGACAGCCTGTGTGTTTACTTCTAGATGACTTTTGAAGTGGTTATTTGAACTGGCTGTAAATGTTTCAGCTGGTTTCCACCAAGGGTAAGAGAGAAAAAGATACACCTCAAAAACAGCAGATTTCTTCAAAGCTTTATGAAAATAGGCAATTGGGAAAAGGGGATGCTATTATTTCCCCTCAATTGTCGACATGAGGGAGCCCACACCAGAGCACCCCTGAAGGGTGCACACATCTCTGTAGGCACTGTAAGGCTGTACCTATGGTGTTTTCCTGACTGAGGCATAGGCAAGAGAAGGCTATAGTCATAAAATCTTGCTTAATAATGTATACCTTGCTGTCTGCTGGTCGCAGTCCCCACGCCCAGGCAGACTTTGGGCAGTAGTTGGGAGGATGAGTTGTACAACAGAGTCCTCTGAGCAGCTCAGTGTGGAGCTGGCATGCAAACCACAACAAGGCTGCAGTGTTGGTGCCCATGGCAGTGGCAAGCTCACTGCCACGCTCCTGCTGAGCACACCGCGCCAGAACCAGGAGCCTCCCACTCGGGCACCAAGCCCTGGATGGGAAACCAGACGTGAAATGTGCCCAAGCAGGTGTGAAATTTTCTGCTACTTCAGCTCAGGGGTTTTTCTGCCAGCCAGATCATCCAGCGGGACCTATCTGGCAAAATGTCTTAATGAACACTGCTCTGTTGACTTGGCAGTTGGACCTGTTTAGTTCTTACCCGCAGTTGGTTGTGTCTCCCGTGGGGATGGTGGTGTTGAATCCTCGCCATCGCCTTTATTAACCACCCCATCCTTGCAGTCTGTACCTGGAGACTGTGTGAAGTGCACAATTAGGAAATTATATTAGCTTAGATAATTGTGGCATTGTTCATCAGCACTGTCCGAGTTCACAGGGATAAGAGAGGCCAAGTGCCTGGTTGCTGAAACATTATCTCCTCCCTGCCATCTCAGGGGACAGCAGTGTTGACTGGAGTCCAGTCCTAGCACCTCCCTACATCCCCCACTTATGTGTGGGCTTCAAACAAGAACTTTCTTGGCTGTTGAGAAAAACTGTTGAAATATAAGAAGAAAGATGCCAAGAAAAGCTGTTGCTGAAATCTCTTCATCTAGGGCAGAAAACAGAACTTTGAGACAGGCGTGGGAGAGGAATGATGTGAAATCTCTGGTTAAACTGATGTTAGAGTCCTTCAGGCTTCAGAGAGGCACCTGAACATCTGGATGCTTCTCCAAACTGAACTTGATCATGTGAAGGTTAATCAATATAGATGGTCCTTCCAGTTCCAGGTGGAGTCAAAAGCAACGTTAATGTGTCAGTCGTCGCTTTGAAATCCGATGTAAAGCCTGACAGCTACCATGGCAATAGCTCGAGCATTTCTCCTGGGGCTCTTGTGACTTTTCCAGTGGAGTGTAATGTTAGGGACTCCTTGCTGGAGACAGAAATAGTGTGCATCAGATTTTGCTGCCAGGACTCTTACTCTGGAGGCAACTGCTGGCCAGGAGGCAAAACTAAGTGTGTTGTTCAATGTTTGCCCGGAGGGCAGAGACTACCATGGAAAAAAGGGGTTTATTGGTTTAGGTTTCATATTCTTCTCTGGAGGCTGAGGTAGTGTGTGCTGCACCCCTAATGAATAACCTGCCCTGAAGGTATCTCTTACTGGTGGTTGAGAACTGTGCAATTGTGTTATTAGGAATTCTGCCCTGGGGTACAATTACATTATTGCAGTCATTAAAGGCAGTTCATCTCCATAATAATGGAAATCCTGCCTTGGAGGCCTAACTGAGACAAAATAATGTTAGTAGCCTGACTCCAGAAGGTAAATTTTATATAGAAACAGCTATAGCACACATATAGATATATTGCAAATGCTGCTTGGAAACAAAGGCTATTTCTATATGGGGAAAGATGCAGAGATTGTGTTCTATCTTTGATCTTCACATTTCAGTGCAAAATGGCTGTTGCACTCTGTGGGAAAGGTCTTCAGTGCTTTTAATGCCACACTGTACAGGTCAGCCTCACAGCGCCTCTGGTAGGGCAAGAGCAGGTGAGTTTGCTGCCTGCCACAGTATTTCCCACCATCCCCACTGTCGGGACAGGAGACAAGACTGAAACACATCTGTTTGCTGGGAAGCCCTCACTCAGGAACAGGAGATACCTCATAGGTAGGAACGGTCCCCTTAACGCTGTGCAGGCTGCATCCTCAGAGAGACAGTGGTGTACAAGTAGTGTTGAGGACCCACTTGCCCCAGCACACTCCTCAGGCAGAAGTCATTTTACTCTTTCAGTAGACACTCCTACACATATAACCTGGAAGTCTGAGGCAGTGGTTGAGATCTGCAGCTGGAAGGGAGTCATTCCAGAAGCCAACAAGCAATGGGAGCTCAAGGTAGAAGTGGTGACTATAAAGCCAGAACTCATAGTTTTTATTTAAATCTCAGTGGCACTTTGCTCTTACAATCTTATGTCTTCATCCTCTTGATTTTATGAAATAATGTAGTCAATGTCAAGTGATTTTTTGCATATAAAATACATAGCACCTATGGCATCATATACATAGGATGCAGGCATCATACAGGCTTTATATAGAGACATGGACTCCTGCAATTATTACACCATGCAAAAGACACATGATTCAAACTGTGCCTATACTTTGCCCCAAATCTGTCTCAGAAACCAAATCAATCATTCCTAATTGTCAGTGGGAGTTACAGAGGTAGAGGGTAATTTTGCAGGAGATTTACCAATTGAAAACAGAAATCCATCCTTACCCACAAGTTTGGAAAACCTTCCACTAATCAATGGCCTCTGTATAACACTGAAGAGAATGAAAGCAAGTCCTTACTGGAGGGCTTCCCTTTAAACTCCTGAGCTAGGCATCCTCCACCCTGCAGTATTTCCCATTAGTGACCATTATTTCCTGGCATTACACTGTATATATTATTTATCAGCAGGAGGAGGAGGGGAAGTCACAGCAGTCAGATTGTTCTTGCAGGATTTTATTAATCCTCTCATGATAATTCAATTACATCTAATGCCGGAACGTTAGATAAATTTGTTACTTAGACTGGTGCTAGAAAACCTTTTTTTTCAGGTGATCTTATCACAGAAACCTTTCAATTTCTTCATAATTACGGCGTGGCTCCCACGGAGAACTGCGCTCAGTAGCGAGTGTGAGTGGTTCATCCTCGCAGTGGTGGAAATCAGGAGTCATTGTAGTCACCAGCTCGTTCGTTCAGATTCCCTGGGTGCAGGAGGGAGAATCAGGCTGTGTGTGATTAGAGACAAATCCTGGAGCTACGCAGAGTGCTGCCAGCTGAAATTAAAACAAGCCTCTGTCTCAGCTGCTCCCACGCTCCACGCTGTTGGAGCGACGTCCTGCACTGGAACTGTAGTTCTCTTTGATCAGGAAGCATTTTGAAAATGATTTAAACCGGTTAATTCGGCGGTTAATTTAAAACAATCCATTTCAAAACAATTAAATCTCCCTTAATTTTCATACGTTTTTCCGTAGCCCGTGAAAAAACAACATTGCAGCCCAAGAAATCCACAGGTGCTGTCACAGAGGTCACAGCATCCGAGGGCCTGGCTGTGGGAGCACTGGGGTCTAACGTTAGAGCTGAGACTGGTCCCATGATCTGCCCTGACAAACTGGGGCGTTTTGTCCCTGCACTGCACAGACTGAACTGACCACCAGAGCCAGTTTGTCAGAGTGTCTTAAGAAAATTTCCCATGGAATTGGTCAAGGGATATGTTTTGCTGTTGGTGTGGGATGACTTTGCTGGAGTAGCGTTGAAGGGGTTGTTAGGCACTGCTGTGCAAGGGATGCTTTGCATCACTTTCCCTGCAAGTCTTTCCTCTTTTCTCAGGTGTTTGGTTTGGACTTACAGCAATGACTTTAATTTACATGCCATAGAGGTAATAATTGCATGTATTTATCTCTCAGAGTGTTTCATTTCAGATATCAGTCTGACACAGACATACAGTCACTTCCCAGAGGTGAAGCTGTAGCTTTGTATGGTTCAAGAGGAGACGAGGGAAGATGTCATGTTTCAGTCTCTTGAGTCTACCATGGCTTCCTGCTGCAACCATTCTCCTTTGCTCCTCAGCTGCAGACTGTGTGCAGGAAAACCAAGACAGCTTCTTTTTAGGAAAAGACTCTATTTGTGCCAATCTTGTGGTTTGTTACCAGCCACCCAGTGTGTTGATTAGCCAAAGCATGGGGCCAGGCTCATTTAGGTCTGGGGTAGTGCTGGCTCTAGCAGCTGCCCTGTGTTGGAGAGCCCTGCTCCGGGGTGTTCAGGGCATTGCTGTGAGGAGGGGAGCAGGGCTGGCAGTGTGGTCACCTCTCTCATGCACTTGGTAAGAACTTGCAGGCGTCAAAATCTAATGTGCATTCCCTTGAACTAATGAATGTTTAAAACATGTACACAATGGTCTTCACTCCTAATGTTCTCCTAAAGTTATTGGAAGTCACATTTACCCTGCCCAGACGCGTGCTCAGTACAGGACAGAAAAATAATTGTACTTTTAGGGCCCTAAACAAATTGCTCTTCTCCCGTTCTTGTTCATGTAAAGCCCTTACATCATTAGAGCTCTTTCTTTTCCATGAATATACAGTGCATGCATTGTTTATACAGTTTAATTGTAAGGAAAGAAATTCATAAAAAAACAAATGATATTCTGTGCTGGTAGCAAAGAATATGAAAGTGTCCAATTAAACAGCCGCTCGCTATGACTGGTATAATAGCAACATCTGTTATCTTAATTAAACAAGTTTCTGTATAAAGGGACCCTTATAGTGCGCTTTGTTAGAGCAGGATCTGACCTACATACTCCAGGTACGCTCACTATCTTCATGGAAATTTTCCCAGTTGGTCCCATTATCTTGCAGTCTTGACAAGCTTCATGATGTATGAGCACACTCTTGCACACACAAAGCCATACTGCTCAAAGCAGGAAGAATTTTATTTTTATTTTAGCTGAAAGCCAGTAAAAACACAGGAGAACAGTGTGTAGTGGCATTTACCCATTGAGCTCAGTCACAGAAGCATTTGGAAGTGTAAAGGGTGCCTGGCCAACTTGGACCTCCTCAAGTAGCGTTCAGGAGAGAGAACTGCACTTCCAGAAAGTGCTCACAATTCGTTTTCAAAACTGGCTTATGCGCTTCAGGATTTAAGTAATTTAGGTCCAGGTTCTCCCAGGTATTTCATTGCTGCTCTCCACCATGGCCTATAGCCAGAAACAATCTAGAAGGGTAAATTCAGTTTTGAAAGTCGTGGTGCTCTGGTAGCTTCTGAGGACTTGAGCCTGGGAAGGAGCAGTGGGAGTCTGATGAGGACCTGGGGCTTTGTACCCATCTGCAAACAAAAACCCCAAACATTACTGCCCCAAAATCCCACTCTCATCAGAAGGAGAGGTGGTCTGCTGCTCAGAGCCCCGTGGAAGCTCAGGAGCTGTGTGCTCGGGGCTGTAGGACACCAGGCAGCTGTAGCTGAAAACCTCTTGGATATGTTAATACACAGCTGTGCCTGCAGGCTTATTAATATGGGCTGTGAATGTTAATTTGTTCGTGAAGAAGAACACAGCCTGACAAAGGAGCTGCCAGCTGCTGCACAGAGGAAGGTGAGGTCCTGTGCTGGGGAAGCCGAGCATCTCCATCCTGTCGGTGGGAGTCACAGGGTAAAGCCCAAAGCAGCAGCCTCTCCTCCCAGGAGCTGGAGTGGCTGTGGCCAAGGCAAAGCAGAAAGCTCTCACCTAATTGTTTTGTTGTCTTCTGCACTTCAATACTGCTCAGAAAGACTTTTCTCTCTGGAAGAGGTTAGCCATGGTTTTCTTGAGGTTTCGCATCCTAAGGACCTCCTCACAAGAGTGGTTGGTTTGCAGACCCCTCAGTTAGGTGTTATTTTTGTAACAGGAATTTTAAAGTGTTCACTTTGATGCTATGTCATTTTGAGAAGGAAAAAAAACATGAAATCAAACAAGAAAAGAAAGGCTTTTCTCTGATTCTTTCAGTGTGTCTTGAGCTTAAAAAGTTGTAAAAATTCCAACTTTTTATTTGTTGCCTTAAACTTCCTAATTAGTGGTAATTACTTTAAACAGCCAGAAAGAAAATGGCAATAGGACAGTGAGCACATCTATCCCAGTCTGGTGCCAGGGTACAAACCACGGTCATATTTTTATACTGATTACCTGGGAGATGAATTGCCAGCAGTGGCTTTTGGACACGCAGCCTGGTGACACTCCAGCAGAAAATGAAACCTCAAAGGATGCTTCCTATCATTGTTTTGCATTAATTGTGTTGACTGTCTTTTTTTTTTTTTTTAAATAAAGCACCTGTGCAATTTCTTTAAGGCAGACAGGTAACCAAACCATCAGTAACTTGTCGGGTTTTCATTACATCCTGCCTAGGCAAAATGAAAAATGACACCCTGCAAATAGCTTTTTGAAGTTTGAATTGACACTGCAGCATTCATCTTAGTTTTCAAAGACAATGGCAGAAGATGGCTCTACTTCATTGGAACATCTGAAAAAAAAAAAACACGGTGTGTCAACTTACTTTAACCAATTTTCTGCAAAAGGAGAACTAAAATGAACCAGGAAACCACTTGATTCACTGGTCAGAGGTCTTGGAAAGCAGTTGTCTTAGGCTTGATGGCCTCATGTCCATGGACTGTTTCCCAGCAGAAGCTGGTTTTAGCTCTGTGTTGTTCTGGAAAATCACAGTATGTTTTAACATAAGCTCGTCATGGCTGTGGGTCTGTCAGCTCAACTCTAAACACTTGTAGTTTAGTGTGTGCTAACACTAAAAACCACTGATTTGTGTGATCTGAAATCCCATTCAGTTTTGCCATAATTCTCTTTAGGAGCAGGTCACTAACTTTTCCTTGCTTCTTAAGGATAGTTACATGGACCTGTTTTTTTTTTCCTTTGTGTGTATCTGGCAAAGATAATAAATCCTGTTGGGTTTGTAGTTTGAGATACCTGTCGTGTGCTTGTATGCAAAACCCTATAAACGGTCTCTCCACGAAGCTCAGCTGTCCCTCTGGTTTGCTTTAGCACCCCTCTGATGGTTGAAGCATTCTTCAGTGTTGATAGTAAGTTGGTGACTCCAGTTCATTCTTGCATTGTCTTTTCTTGAGCAAACGTTTCTAGCACAAGGTTAGCTGAGAAGGGTTAGAGATTTGTTTAGAATCCAGATTCAGTGCTGGTTTGTTCTGTATGTGTAAAGCAATTAGGCTGATCCCTAAAATTTGTGCATTCATTTATCTGCTCCTGTAGATGTAGGAAATGATTTCCTATAGCCAGCCACAGGTTGTTGTGGAGCGTACCTGAGGTGCCGATGAGTGTAATCCCAACCTACGCCAAGTTTCAGCTGGTGTTCCAGAAATGAGACTCTCTCTCATACCTCGACAAAGTCTCCTGGAACATCAGCAATCTGTTCCTATTTTCCCAGCAGATTATTTTCAGCGTGGTGTTGTTGTAGTATTCAGTGTACACATGTAGGACATCATTGCTACCGCTGCTGGAACAAGCTTGCAACCACAGCCCAGCAGTGCTGCTGCGACCCAAGGCATCTAGAGAAGTCAACGGGCTTTTACCTTGGGGGTTGTGTAATAATTTTAAAAGCAGAGCTGTGCTTGTAGAGGTGGGCAAAAGGAGAGGGTGAAGCATCCAGAGAGCCCCATCTCAGAGGCATCAGACCTTGCGAGCACGGTAAGATGTGTCCTGTGTTTACGCATCCTTAACAGAAACACTGTCGCTTACTGCGGGCTGTTAAATGATTATTAAATTCGTCTGTAGGTACTGTGCATGCACTACAAATGATTTCTCTCTCTCTGTAAAGATGCTCCAGGAAAGAGCGAGTTCCTCCCCGCAGTGCTGTTGTGTCGGAGGCAGCAGGATCTGGCTCGCAGCAGCGAGGCAGGTTCCTCTCCGTTGTGAGCACACGCGGCAGCCAATGCTTTCAAAAATAAATGCCTGTAATTAGTCTCCTAAATGCAGTTTGAAATTGATGTGTGCTTCATACTTGTCCTCCAGTTGAAGAAAATAGTAATAATGATTTTAGTAAGTCTGTAGCATTTTGAAGGGAAAAAAAAAATTGTTATCAAATATTTCTTCTCTTGGATATTTTCATGATTAAGAGCAAGAAGGTCATGATTTTACAGTTAGGGTCACACTTTAAGAAATGCATGTTTGAAATCCAAGGAAATAATTATATGTCTACAGGGGAAAAAAGGATTCCTAGTGAACTTTCTGGACAACCTACCAGACTTGCTGATATTTTTGATGATTATTTAAATATCATTTTTAAGTGACATAAATGCATTTTTGGATCTTGCAAATCTATGTTAATGTCAATTACAAGTGGAGTGGGTAATTTCTTTGTACTGTGGGCATTTTTTGTTGAAACTAGAGGAAAAGATGTGTTATCTTTGCAAGACTGTGCCTTTGGGCTTCTGTTTGGGTGGTATCAGCTGGAACAAACAAGCTGAGAATGCATTTACTGCTTCTGCTCTAATCTCACGAATGCTTCCAGAAATGGTTTGTGTCAGCAACTGATGCACAGAAAGTCTTGCACGGGGTTTTTTTTCTCATAAGAGAATATTTTTTATGAGCTTCAGTGGAGTTCCCTTTAGTGCTCATGTTCTCTAAACCTCAGAAGCATTTGCTGTAGGTAGAGGGTGACGGCTTGTCCTTGTCGGGGAAGGAGTTGTTGGCCAGGGTGGCTGGAGGCTGCACTTCCAGATGTGATTCCTCAGATATCCACTGTCCTTCATAGACTGGGAGAGTCAATTAATCTCCGTGCCTCTGGCTATAGTCACTGCCCTGCAAGGATGAGCACAGCAAATATTTCACAAAACATTAGGCAGACTGAATGCAGTAGTGGCTTCACAGCACTCACTGCCTTCTACACAAGATTCACCTTGCTTCCAAGTGTGAGAGGATGCTTTGAGGGGAGCAGCGTGTCTCTGGGTGGGTAATTGTGCATAAAGGGATTTTTTAGCCTTTCATGGAGTGGTTTGCAAGTGTGCTTTGTCCCTCCACTTCAACCAGCAAGAGCCACTCCAGGGGAGAAGTCCTGGGGCTGCGGGTGCAGAGCACTCCCATCCTTCACAGTGCCATTGTGGCTTTTGTGGTTTATGGCAAACAACCTAGTTAGTCTGTAAAAATAAACTGCAAAGTTGAAGAGCTGTGTCAAAAGGGCAGTTTCCCATGGGGATGGTCTTCATTTCCCATCAAAATCAATGGAAAATTGACTCTTTGCACCATTGGACCTTTCTAGACTTGCAGAATCTTCCCATATAGCTCAAAGTATCATTGCCTCATGTCTAAGGAATGAAAGCTGTAAAAATGAGCTGTCCTTTGCTTTACTCAAATCTGCTTCCTCAAATAGTTGTTTTCATGACATGGTCTTTCTTCCTGTATTTTAATTTTGTGTGTACTGAAACAAGAATGGAAAGGGAGAGATTGCAAAAGGTTTCTGTTATTTGAAAATCACCATCACCACAGCCCACTCGTTTCCTTCAGGATCCCTCGCAGTGTTTCCGTTTGGTTTTCACTTGTTTCTCCCCATTACCAGTATCCCTTAAGAAAGATATTTTGTAGAGAACTGTTCTTCTTAGATAACCTAGGGATATTTTTATATTTGAATGATGATGGTAGGCATCTTTAAACCATTTACATGAAGTCTCTAATAGCTGTAAATTCTCCCTTCTTTCCCTCCCACCGCCCCACTCCTTCGGGATGAGGTTTTGTCGCTTCCAGACTTGTCTTAAAAATTTACAGACGAAAGGGAGGATGATGACAAAACACAGCTTTTGTGTGTGTGGATATTAATATAGGCTGGATGCAGTATTATTTATTTGGCTGTTCCATCATTGCAGATAAACAATTTGTTGAAAAAGAGAATTGATGGAGAACTTTGGATGCCAGATCCATGAGTGGTTTCAGCTGATGCTGAATTCAGTGGAGTTATATTTTTCTATATTGCCAAAGGGGCTTCTACTATCTTCCCAAAAATATTTGTCTGAGAAAAGTATGTTCTATTTTTTTTATCTCTCTCCAGAATACTATTTACAGGTTTTTTATGATAATCTGAAAGAACTGCAATTTATACTCCCCTCGCCTTTCACTCTTCACACTGAGCAAGCCTGTAAATAAAAAGCCTAAAATGAAAACACGTTTACACATAACAGTTCACACCACTGGAAAAAGTGTTCTTAGTATTTTCTAAGAGATCAATATCAAGAATTAAGTAAGAAAAAAATGTATAGTACTCTGTATTTTTCAGTGCAGCAAGGTAAGAGCAGCTGTTGCCTAGGAAGACCTTCCAAAAGATTCATTTTAATTCTTTGTGCTTTCCTCTTGTAGTCCCAGAGCACAGAAGATGCCAAATGAACCCAAGTTCTGTGTGCCATAAACGTCCAGCCAATTCAAAGTTGCTGTAATTTAGCAGTGAACCTCCTGGCATCCTTTCTCACTCTGATGTATTGGAAAAATAGTGCAAAAGTGATGTTCCTCATTGCCTTTTCCTGCCAGTGTTTTTCCTGGGACAAAATACGTGTATGTTACAGATCGAGAAGCACTCCCACACAGAGACCCCAGCAGCCCCCCATAGTTGTGCCACATACAGCCTCAGGAGTTCAAACATTTTACCCTCAGGCTCTTTAGCTCCATTTAAAATGTATCTTCAGAAAAGCTTGTGGGAAACGTTCTGTTGAGCAGGATTTCACCACAGTTTATTTTGAGCAAATATAGTTCTTACCTGAAAATTAATTATAGGGAGTTTGCTGTGAAGAGACCTGCCAGTTGTCATGGATAAGGAAGGCCTTATCTAATGCCTGCTTTCACCAAGAGAAAGACATGCACTAAATTAAATGGGCTTTGACTGAGGCTCTAAATTAGCTCAGGCTTTTCTGTGAACCATGAAAAGACAGGTAGTTATAGACAAATAAGTACCAAAGCAGCTGTAGGTGGTTATCAAAATCACAGCTAACAGGTGCTGGGCAAGAAGCTGCAGATGCGTAGAAGGCTGCCTGCACAGTATGACTGTCCCCATCAGTTGTGAGTTCAGAAGGATGATCAAAAGGATCCAACAGACAATATCATCCTGTGTTTCACTCGGACTTGACGGCTGTTAGACACCGACCCAGCTCGTCCCACCCCTGCCTATGTTGCTGTCCTGACCATAGCCCTCAGGATGCATTGATGTCCCATGTTGGTGGCAGTGCGGACACTGTCCCTTTCTCACCCATCTTCAGCAAAGTCTGGAGCAGCAGGATGCTGAGCGATTTGGGCAGCAGTTGATGTAGAAGGAGAAGTCCTGGGTGGTGTGACAGAGCGCTGGGTGGGGGTTAGGATCAGGACTCTCCCCTCGCTCTCTCCTCCCTGCACAACAGGGACCACTGAGGGTGTGGAGTGGAGCCCTGAGAAGTTGTCATTGACCTCGGTGGATACTTTAATGGGGATTAATGTTATGAAGCAGAAAGCTCTCACCTTACTGTTATTTATTTACATGATGTAAAGGTTGTAGTCACGCACAGAGACGGCATCCCAGGGACACAGAAATTATTAGATGTGGATCGTGCTCCGAACCAGCCCATTCTTCAAGTGGTGAGCAGGTACTCGTGTGCAGTGTCCCTGATTTCAGGGAGGGCTGAGCTGTGAGCACTAAATCCTCCCTCTCAGCCAAACCTGTGAGTATTTCTAAATATCACTGTGTTTTCCTGGAATAGCCTAATGGCCAATACTGCTTTTATGAGATCATTTTAATAATCCCAGTCTCTGCCTCATTGCATGGGCAGCGTTATTAAAAAGGTAATAAACTGCTACAAAGAGATACGATAGAAATAGAAATAATTTGATAAATAATGCAATTACCCGGAATCATTTACATTTGCAGCAGAGTTGTGGCATGAAGCAAAGTTGCTGTTAGGCTAAAAATTGCTCTTGATATTCCTGACTATCAACTATGGGAAAAGGCTGAGCAAATACACCGCTGAGATTGCAGTTTGGTCTGTCTCGTGCTTTTGCTTTCTTCCTCTGCTTCCACCCCCCCAGCCCAAGCGAGGCTCCGGAGGATGGACAATAGGCCATTCATCATGTCGGCTGAAATACCCTGTTTTTCACAGGTACATTTAACCTAAATCCTCTCTCAGAAGACGGATTATCTCTTAGAAGAACTCTGGCACCACAGTCTCTTTTCAATAGCTGCGTCAACCACTGCCACAAAGGCTGTACATGAAGGGATCAATGGTAGTTTTATCTCAAATTGCACTCAGTGTGTGTTTCTTCCAACTGACATTCATTTAAATGCTTGCTCTAAGACATCTTTTCTCCGTGTAATAGAAAAAGGATCGGACATCCTAAGCATTGTTTCCTGGGGAAAAAAAAAAAACCTAAATATTCACTTGGCTAAGCATGAAATATTTGGGATGCGTTTAATCAGCAGTGAAACCGAGCGGAGTTACGCTTGTGTTTCATAAATTAAAATGCTAAAATTATCCGATAAGAAACAACATACCTTATTTCATTGCAGCTGTGCTAATAAAACCATTTGAGGGGGAAAAAAAAAAAAAAAGTCACTTTCTAATTATGAGCACTTTGCTCCAAAGGAACACTGGAGCTCTAATCTGCAGTGCAGTCGTTGTGCTGCCCCCTGCGTGCCGTGTCCCTCGGGACGGTAACGCCACCCTCGCCGGGCAGCCTGCCACATGCACTGCAGCTCTAGGCCATTCGTATTCCACGTTTCCATCTGCTGAACAGAAAAACAGAGGGCAAGCTGAGAAGAATATATCGAGGGGTACCTGCAGTGTCATCTGTCTGGTGCAGATCTTCTGTCGGCGATGCGTGTACGTGGCGAGTTAGAAAACCACCCGCAAAGGAAAGGTGAGCGCGTAGACCTGCCACCCATCCCTGCAAAGGCTCTCACCAGGTGACTGCAAGGTGCAGGTGAGGTTGGACAACCCCTGGCTCTGCTGTGCTGAAATATGTGCTTCCTGAACCCACATAGATTTTCTTTCAATTAAACAACAGAGCAAGATGTTACAGTAGACACTGTAAAATCTGGGATTTTTAAGCAAACATTCTGTCAAAGCACAGGGTCAGAGCTGAGCAGCAGGTCAGAGGCATGTTTTGGTAGATGCAGGTGATGCAGTTGGATACCCAAAGGTCAGATTTCCTTGGAGCTGGGCTGGAGGTAATTACTGATACCCAGTTTTGTGATGTGCTCTGGGAGTTCTGCAGTTTTCAGTCGTCGTTTGTATTCCAAATAAGGGCTTGATCTCGTTTTCACACAGTCGATGATAAAACTCTCAGTGATCTCAACAGGACGTATTCTATCTGTAAATGCATATGTTACTGGCTGAGAAGTATTTATCTGCTCCTGGGAATCCTGCCCAGCGGTGAGGAATGCTGTGGTGAGCTACATGAATCAGATCTGTTGTGCTGGATTTGAGGTTGGAGGTAACGTCGCCTGCTGATGGGCAACTTCACAGATATTGTAGATGTATCATGAGCTGAAAAATAAGCACTGATAGATCAGAACAAAATGGTTATGCACTGCTATTCTTCCTTATACTCATCCAGGTCTGCCTGACCTCTTCTATTCATCTCCAGCTGCTGCTGGAGGTACTGGGCAAGTTATTACTGCTCCGTTGATCCAGGCAGCTGGCTGTGCTGAGGTTGCCATGATGCCAAGGTCGGTCATTTCTTGGTAGCTTGGGTGTCTTTGGATAACACTGCTCTGGCAGCTTAGCACACACTTAGGTATTTGTCATCCATAAAGATGCATCTTTCTCCTTTGTGTATTTTTCAAGGTTCACACCAACCAACCAGACAAATGCCTTAAGACACTTCTGTCCCTGCAGAGCTGGCAAAGGGCACGCACGGTTGTCAGGCATGCAGCAGCAGTGAGGAGCTGCTATGGGAACTGCATGCCTGTCAGGTTTGGAAGAGGCTTCTTTAGGGTAATGCAAGTGTTCAGCTTGCAACTTTTTACATTTTCTGCTGCAGTGGCAAAATAAAAAAATGGGCAAGGAAGCCTAGGGAGGAATGTTTTCAGCATTTTTAAAGGTCCTTTGTCCCCAGAAGGGTTTTGATCAAAACACTGACAAGGTCAGTTCTGCCTGGGGTAGAACCCAAAGCTTCAGTTTAGGAAGCAAACAATTCTTTCATCTCCTAATTTCAGATGTGTTTCTGCTCTCTGTGGACCTGAATTCTCCAGTTGACAACACAGACCACGAGATTCTCTCTTACAAATGCCATGTTTAAATTAGATGCCCTTTCTTTATATAAGGATGCTAAGCTACCTTTGATCATCTTTTTTTTTTCTAATAGATATTTTTATCTTCTTTGATTTTTCTCTGATATTAGCAGTGACCACAAGCCAGGGTATCAGTAGTGCAGTTGAATTAACCTGTACAAGAAGAGTACAAGCAGTTGTTGTTACTGTGGTTAGTAGTGTCAGGGAACCCAGAACATTTGGTAGCAAATCAATAGTTCATTTTTTGAGCTTGTAGTTGTTTGAAGAGGTGCATAATCAGCAACGCTTTGCTCTGAAGTAATACGTGTGTGTGTTGGAAATGTGGTTTATTTTTATGTCTTCCTAGGCATCTTACTGAACAGCATTCTGGGGATGTATTTCAGAAGGGGAAGAAAGCGTTCTGAACAGTGCTTCATTTAATTTGAACTTTGTGTCTTGAAAGAACTTTTTCAACCAAACTGCTAAAAGTGGTTGATGATGGGATGTTTGCTTTCAAGCCAATTAGCAGTTTGAGAACCCTCAGTGGTCTGAAATGAGCCTCCCCTCTGGTTTAATGCAGATATGTCTGCAAAGAACCTTTGTGAATTAGCGAAATCAGTGAAAGTCCTTCCTCCTTTCTCAACTAACTGTAACGAATTTCAACACGTTAAAATAATTACTTGTCAACTTCTAACACATTGGATTCAAATTAGAGGACAAAACATTTAGTGTGGAAAAACACTTTCAGCAAAAAGAGCCACATAACTATAAGGCCTCCTAATCAATGAGTCACAGTAAGGTTTTAATGGACTGATTTATTTTTTTAAAAAATCAGTTAACTTGCACAATTATTGGTCAGTTTTAAGGCTGGTTGTTTAGAGGAGTGTGCAGGGAATTACTTAGTTACCAGATGAGAATTAAATGTGCCCGGAGACTCTCCGGGGAATGGGTCTGGAGAATTCAGTGCATGTCTTGCCTGAAGCGAGAAGCTTCTCGCCTGAAGTCTCTTTGCAGAGTGTTACCAGAGTTACAGGATGCCCGTGTGCTCAAATTGTAAAGCCAGCCAGCCATGGCTTTCAGCTTAGAAAGGGAAGGAAATAAAGACAGCACTAACTCCCTGAGATGTGCCAAAGCCCACGGTGGATTGCCTGTCCTCACCCACAGGTCATCTCTGGAGCAATCCAGTCCACATTAACTGCAACCTAAATTTACACTGGGAATAAAGATGACTTAGAAGAAAACCAATAGCATGAGGAAGGGACAGAAAAGGCATTAGAATGTGAAATTAATGCTAGCTTCGTCAACAGATACAATTAAAATGTTCCATGGAAAAGATTATCCAGTAAATAGGTTTCAACCATATGGCTAAAAATAAAATATAAATAAATAAAAATGAACTCTCAACTGTACAGAAATAGTCTAAAACATCACTTTTTTCTGGATTTATTAGAATGGCAAAAAAGCAGAGGGAGGGAGTGCAGAGCCTGGCAGGGGCAGTGCCAGAGCAGGGTGGTCCTTCTTGAGCCAGAGCATATTGCTGAGCTTATTCTGTCCTGTATATTGATTTGAATTTTAATGCATGCCAAGGGCACCTTCATCTTTCAGAAAGGCACTGTTCTTTCCAAAGACCTGAAATTGATAACAGCAGTAAATATTTCCTTGGGAGCTCCTGGTACTGCTGCTGCCCAGGCTCCTGAACTTAGAGGCCAGCGTGGCAAGTCCTGTTCTCCAGCGCACATTTAATGCAATATCTGCATTAATTTGTGCCAACATGGTGGTGAAGATAAGAAACAAGTGGCTATATACTACTCTCTTCCAGTTACTGTGCTGGAGCAACTGCTGCAGAAGCAGATATATGGCACTGGACTCCTGGAAAAATAAATTACAATAGTGAATGTTCCTGACTGCCACAATTTGGAGACCTATAAGCCAGTTGAGAAACTTCTATTACTATCACTGCAATTGTTGTGTGAAATCCAGCCTCTGTCTCTGGTCTCTGCCAGCTGGCCTGCATGATGATGTACTGCTGCAAGAGCAGGTCAGGGAAAGGCTAGCCAGGACAGGGTTTGGTGGCTACTGTTGGAGTGTCTTGCACCATCTTCCTCCTCTTTGCTTGGTTGTAAAGACACTCAAACTGTCATGTTTTTCAAAGCAGCTCATGCATGTGGACTGAATAGCTTGTACGTGCCCATCAGACGAGCACGGCATGACAAGAGGCACCCACACCAGCTCCCTTAGGTGAGATGATGTCTCCTGAGTCTCACTGGAGCCCACGCTCAGCCCTGTGGCCGGAGTCTGCAGAGCCCCATGGGTGGGCAGACATCCTTTGCACTTGTGTTCATGCCCTGTCTCATGCTGGTACTTTATTCAGCTGCCTCAGTGTGGCCTCGTGGCTGCACGAAAAGGCTCGTGCCAATTCCTGTGGGCTGGTTCTTAAAGCCTCCTGAAATGCCAAGTGCCACCTGAGCACTCCTGCAGTGGTGCAAGTATTGTTTGCTAAGTATTCTCTTCCTAATTTCTCAGTCCGGTTGCAGTGTTCAGGATGCAGGAAAGCTGCTTCATTTTCTTTCAGATTAGTTAAATTGGGAAATAATTGAGCAGGAGAAGCGAGATTTTCCATGCAGGTCTGAAAGTGGCTGGAGGGGAGAAAGCAGTTTGCTGCAAGACATGGTACTGAGCAGACAACTGAGTGCTTGGCTAAAAGAGGTGATACCAGGCTGGGGGAAAGGCTTTTCTGGGGTCTCCTTAGATGGTTCCATTCATGTTTCGATGGGATTTACTGGGCACGATCAGGTTTTCTGGTTTTATTGACTTAAAGTAGAAGAAAATGGAACTGGCGACAAAGCTAATTGTGAGGACAAGGGAAGCCTGAAGGGCAGCAAGAGGAGGGGCCAGGGACCACCACAGGAATTAAAATGCCACCCCTGCTCCATCTAAGAGACGTGTACCACTGCAGATAACAGCACTGTTTTGACAGGGAGCGTGTATGTGAGGAGGGGATGGGGGTGAAACAGGATTTTATTTATTTTTTTTTAAACCTGCAAGTGCAGATAAGCCCCACAGGCTGAGTTAAACTGCAGGCAGAGAGGTGGAGAGCGTGGAGGGGAAGCCTGGCAGCGTGGTACCCTCACTGAAAAGCCATCAGCCTTCTTGGGAAAAAAAAGCAGCAATGAAACACCTGCTTCATTGCATCTGCTCGGGAGAAGCTTTCACATTGTTAAGCAGTGAGCGTGGAGATTTTTAGATGTAGCCTGTGTAACCACCTGTTAAGGGTTGTCATGGTGAGTGCTGGATATCAAAGTACAGATGCATGTAAAACCTACACAAGCTGCTAGTGTGTAAATTAAAGTTGCCCTCAAGTAAAGACACGGAAAGCTCATGTAAATGCTGCATTCAGTATTTATGAATTGCATCCTAAGAGGTTTCTGTCAGCTAAACCCCCTCTGTAACGGGCTGTCTGTTGTTCAAGCCATCAATAATTAACGCAGCACCAAAGGAGTTTTGTGTTAACTGAGAAGATGTAGAACTTTTGTGTCTGCTGTCTTTCCAGAATCACCATTTTGGATGATGGGAGCCTCCGGATTGTGAACGTCACCAAGTCGGACGCGGGCAGTTACACCTGCGTGGCCACAAACCACTTCGGGACGGCGAGCAGCACGGGCAGTCTGGTTGTGAAAGGTAAGTGCAGTTGTTATTACGTAGACCTGAGACTCCATCTTAGTGCCCAAGAGCATCCAAAGCAGCCCCACACGTGCTGCACCCTTCCCCTTTGATGCTGATGCGAATGGAGCCTGGGGGGATCGAAGTGAAGCCTGAGCCTCGAAGGTGTCTGTGGTCCACTGAAGGGTGGTGCTTGCAGCAAGTTAATGCTGCTAATTATACTGCAAATGATATGGGAATGGTAAGACAAAGCCAGGTCCCTGGTCTGTGGTGTTGTAGGACTTGTTTCTAGCAATGGCTGTAACTAGGCTTGAGAAATATTTTCTGTCCCTGCAGCCAGCTGCCTCGTAAGGTTCGGTTTAGCAAAGGATGTGCATAAAGCCCTGGTGTGCCTGTGGAGAAATGTTGCCCTCAGCATGCTGCAGTCAGGTGGTGTCCTTTAAAAACATGTCTTGACTAGTTCAACTTCATCTGTTCTTGTTTTTCTGTTATCTTTTTGAAAACATTCTGAACTCTTTAATACATCTTGTCTTGTGGCAGAATGATGCAAGAGTTTCACCCTTGCAATTCAGTGTCATAATCTTTGAAAAGATGCACAAACTCTGATTTCATTTCATTATTTCTTATCCAGGGCTGAATTTCTGCATTTCAGGAATTTCAAGTGTTTTTTCATGTATGTTGAGAATTTTTCTGTCAAATATTTTTTTCAAAAACAAAAGCTAGAACATTGGTCAAAAATATTTAAATTAATAATTTGATAAACAATGAGAGACACTGACAAACGTCTTAAATTAATTTTTGGCCTGCTTATGAGTAGTCCAATGTCTGATGAGTTATTATAAGCAATGAATATATGGATTATTACACTTATAATCACTCTGCTTCTCCTTCTTATTTGGGGAAAAACCTATATTGGATAACAAATCAGGAAAGGTTGATTACAAAGCAATAAATCAATCACAGAGCTCTAATGCTGTCAGTTTTAATTCTCCTGTATATTGACATTGATGGATAGTATTTGGTTAGAGGCTCTCCCCATCAATTATTTTTATGGTATATAGGGAATACTTTAAAATGTTTCAATGTGAGTTTTAATCTGTGGTTTTTACAGAGCACATTTCAGTGAGGAATGTCAGGATCAGGCAAGTGCTGAGAAAGCTGGTGAGCCCCTGTTAAAGTTACAGACTGGGGACAGTGGTACAGCAGCAGGTTTTTCTCAGAGCAAAATGTTTGCCTGTACCACCCTGGAAAAAAAACAATCCAGTCATTGAAAACAGGACTGTGTTGCATTTCTGTTATTGAGTCATGCTTCTGTAATTCCTGGCTTATCCTTTCTTCCTGGCAGTACCCAAGGAACAGCCCCTAACTCTGAGCACAATAGTCAGCAGCTATTGTACCTGATCCTTGGGTTCATGTGGTTTACAAACCACTTTGCTTTGCCGGGAGGTTATAAAGGATTAGCAAGTGCTTTTTTCTCCCTCACTGCTCCGTTTTAACTCGATTCCGTTGACGTTAATGGGAGCGACACATGTGCATGAAGCAGAGAATAAACTCTTAAGCCCAAGATGTGGATATTAACAGCAAACTGAGAAATGCAATTTCAAAGTCTATCCCATAAAAAGTATAAAAGAGCAGAAACTATTCTGAACTCCAAATGAACTGTGTAAAATACTGTATTTTATACTGAAATGCTTGAGTTTCTCTGCCCTAAGTAAAACACGGGCAAGTTTGGACAGAAATATGACTGAATACCTTATTTTAGCTCAGTTTTGTGGTGTACAAAAAGACTAATTTATCAGCTGATGAATTTTTTGACCTTAAGATATGCTTATATTCTTTTCTGACTCATGTCATTGAGTAAAAAACTGTGAAGGTCGAAATACTTTTTTTTTTTCCCTAACCTTCCTGTGTTCTTCCATTAATATTGCAGGTTCTCTTTTTTTTTCTTTTAATTTCTCTCTCAGGGAGAGGTGCCGACAGTGTCAAAGACAGTGTAGGCAAGGATGGGAGGAGGAGGAGAATATCTGTTACACCAGAACCGAGGAGCTTAAAATAAATCTCTGGCAAACAACCAGAGAGGGATGAATAAATAATCATATTATGCATGAGTAGACATCTTAAAAAATATGAAACTCTGATGGGTGCCCATAGGGCTGTGTGTTAACGTGCTGTTGTCAGAGCTGGTGAGCCTCGGTGGTTTTCTGAACCAGTGAGGTTGTGGTTTGGGTTTGTTCTCTTGGTTGGTGCTAAATGAGAATTGCTCTGGCCTGTGAGACCTGAAATCTTGCAAACTTGCTTTAAATTAAAAATCAGGATTGAATTTGTAAGGATAGAGAAGAATCCTGCAGACAGTGTTCGGAGCTATGTAAAACATGTAGTATATAAATATTAATTTTTCATCTTTTTTGTTGTTGTTCCATTTTTTCCTATACTTGAGGCTAAATGTTCAATTCTTCCAACACACAAAGTCTACAGACTTTCTAAGTGCTGGGAGATTAAATGACAAATAGCGTAAACAGGCGTAGATTGTACAATATAAGTTTATTTGTATTTAATGTGGTGATATAAATTGGCTGATAGAACAGCAGCTCTGAAATAGGAAACTCATTTCCAGACGTTGCAATAAAAGCTCTGAATATAGGAAGTCCAAGGACGTGCTCCTGGTGCTTGTGCCCTTCAGTAGCAATGACTTAGACCCAAGTGAAGTTCCTTTGGCAGCAGTAGGTATGGAAGAAGCAGCACAAAGAAGCTAATGATGAGGATGCAGATGAGTATCGCCGCCGTTTCTTTCACAGGATGACACGATCCATGTCATGCAGCTGGTTTCCCAGCAGACACAAGAAATATCTTCATGAGCCTGTTGGCCAGTGTTGCTTTTGTGACGTTGGAAGTGAGTGGATGGTGGCACCCACCGCAGACGTGTGTGACTGCTTCTTGAACATCTGCTCTCCTTTTGGCTGTGTTCTGAGCTATAAATCTGTCTATCAATCTAATCATTCCACTTGACTCCACTGCCTGTAGCTTCACGGTGTGGTCCTTTCCTCTGTCCCTTCCGAGCAGGCTGCAGCGATGTGTCGCCCTCCGGCAGATGAGTGCTTGCAGAGGTGAGCAGAGCTTGTCCTGCAGTGGAGATGCTCTTGGGTTCCAAAGCACTCCTGTCTGCCAGAAATGGCTTTTCATACCATTTATTATCTGGCTGCCTTTGATGGCAGACCAGGATGATCCAGTCCTTTCCAGTCCTCTTACCTCTGTGGTCTCCTGGATGGAAACAGCTTGGTAGAGTCTGTTTCTGTTCTTGTCAGGAAGTACAGCAATTCCAGTCACATTGCTGCATCTCTGGGAAGGGCAAGTTCTGATGTCTTTATTTGCCTGTTTCATTGTGATGCACCTTTAGCATTTACCTGCTGCCATTAGCTCGTCTCGTTTGGACTGTCATGGGAGGCCTCAAGGCAGTAAAAGCAAGAGAACTTTTGTTAGCTGCTATCCACATCACTTTAACAGGAAAAGAACACAAAGATAATGTCAGTAGGTTATTTTTTCCTCACACTTGAATAGACTGATAGTCTTGATTTTGTTCAGCACAGTGATCCAAATTATTTTCTACAAAATTGCATATTTTCCATTCCAAGCCTATTTCTTTGTGTGTGAACATTGAATTGGTGTATTGCACTTAAAATTGAAAAGATTGATTAAATACTGTAAATTCTGCTCCCTTATTGAGTAACTTTTCAGAGACTTCAGATGTTATTGCCTTTAAACCTGCAATTTTTACTGTCTTATTCTAGTCCTTTAAAAGTAGCTGGGCTCTTTTCAGGCGCAGTGCTGTGCTGATCAGCGTGGACACAGCCCTCACGCTCTGTCAAAGCAGAGTGGGTGGGATGTGATGGCCTTCCTGGCCCATCTTGCCTTTGGTGGTTGTCTCAGTGTCAGCATCACTTGATCAGCATTGAACTGTGTTCTTTGGAGAATGTGTTGTGCCTGCCTTATATCCATGGGGCTGGAGTGAATTCATACTCCTACAGATTGCCTTAGTAGATAAGGAATAAATATTTTTCATCTTTGGATATTATGCTGCCCATAAAGAAGTGAAGGGTGTAGTTCTGCAGCTCCACAGGTATGTGGCAGGGGAGAGACATCTCTCTCTAATGACTGACCATCTGCCTGCTATTGCCTGTTTCACAAGTTTTGTTTTGAACGTGGCTGATAATGCGTGGTACAGAGTTTCTTCAAGTCATTTGTGGCTTAATTTCCACATAATACCCTAAGCTGGTATGTGCTAACGAGCACACATGCAATCAGAATTGCTTACGCCTCCTTTTCTATTTGTGCCTGATGTTCTTCAGTTGGGCTGAGGTGACTTTGATACCTTCGTACCCATCAGCCCTCTGAAGCTGAAGGGCACGGAGGCTGGGCATAGATGTGTGTGCACAAACAGTCCTCATCTTTTAACACCAGCTATTGAATTTCATAGGAGTGGAGCTTCAATCACTTCTAGTTCTTTTTACCTTTGAAGACCTCATTTTAACCCCCCATAACTGCATTAAAGGCAACTTGGTATAATGCCTTCAGGTCGACTTTTTTTTATTATTTTAATGTATTATTTGTTTATAAACTTCAGGGTCCAGGCAGACTTTTAAATTAATCCCATTTTTACATTACAGTAGTCTAAAACAAACCTCAGAAAACAGAAAGATTAAACTCACATGGAAAATCACACAGTCTGAATGATCCCTCTTGGGTTGTCAGAGAATTATTTTATTCCTTTGGAAATGTTTACATGTTATCACACTTCAGATTTTTTTCTTTGTTGGATATTCATAGATAAATTGAATCCAGAGTGAATATCCAGAGTGTTATCATACAAGTTTTAGATCACAGTTGCGTATTCCTTATAAAATGATTTCCTTCACTAGGATGGTGTATGTTATACCTGGTTTTACACTTACAAAGAATTTAGTTCCATTGTCACAGACACTGATTCTGCACACCAGAGCCAGTATTGCTGGCTGTGTTCTTCAGCCTCTGCTTTGGCCTCAGTGCCAGCCTTAAATGTAACACCATGGCCATTTGCACGACTGAGATCACCGAATGCTGGACTTGGCTACAACTGAGCTAGTTGTACAAAATGTTAATCTTTCAGCAAGGAGTGTGTATGTTTTCGTGGGTGTCCCTTTTTGTTGATATTTAAGTCAGTGAACATAAAAAACTGTGAATTTTACCAGCCATTTTCAACTCTGCCTTGACTGCTTCTGAGCAACTGGGATATCAGTTGCTTGGGGCAGGGGGTTAACTTTTTTCCCCAAGAGGGAGAGTAAGCCATACATTAAGATGTTGGGGTTTTGTACATTAACCAAGGGACAAATGCAGCAGACACTTAAATTGGTTGACCCATTTAAGCACTATCCACGTTACCAGAAGCCCTCTCTTATTTTTCCCCTGTCAGATATTGCTGCTTCTTTGCTTATATGGAAAGCTGTCCCAGAAAGCAATTGCAGGTGTTTTCCATCCCATCCATATGTTGTGGGTTTAGTGATTAGTCATTTTGAAACATGAATAGCCCCTCCATCACTCCTTCTGAGGTCTGTCTTGATCCAGCAGTGTTTAAGGTCATGCAAGGTCTTTATTCTTCTTTCCTCACAGTTCAATTCAATCTAATTTAAATTCATGTTGGTTATGCCTCAGCCCTTAAGAAAGGACCTGGTTAAATGATACCTGGTGTTGAAAGCACAAAATATAATTTAGTAAAGAGAGGCAGAGTTTAAAGTAATAATCCCAGAGCAGCACTTTAGGGCTGTCCATATTTTATAGGCTTTTCATAATTATGCTGGATAGCATATGAGGTGTGTGTTCGCCTGGCATCAAAGCAAAGGTTTTCTACACTTACCAAAGACTCAAAACTCTTAAAAAGTCAAAAGAAGTTTTATTATTGTTGAATAATTATTTTTAATAGTGGCCAGACACAGTTTTTCTATGTAGTCCAGACATAAATGAATATTCCTTATCAGGCTTAATACATTGTTTTGAAAAGTTTCAGGGAGAACAAGTCAATTTAGAGTACAAACTGTTGTTCTCCAGAATCTCTAAGTCAGGATTTTATAGGCAAAAAAGTATTAGAGAGAGCCATAGAGATATGTCAGCACTGATTTATTCCTGAGACATGTTGCCATAGTCTCATTTGTAGGAAATAAAACTTATTTCTAAGTTTGAAAATCCTTCTTGACTTCTAACTCACAACCAGGAGCAAATGCTTGATTTTAACAACTGGCAGTGAAAGCAATAAACTTTGGCTGTAAAATTGTAAAGGAATATATTCAGCTCTAATTGGACTATTTCCACTGACACCAATTATTTCTAGGACACAATTAAGAGTCTTTTGCAAGGTTTAAGTAAAATTATGACCCAAAGCACCACATAAAAGGCACAATTATAAATGAGAGAGCTGTGCATCCACCACGTCTGCTCCTCCCTCCCCTCAACCGTGGTAGCCCCAGCCCTTCAGGCTGCACTTTGCTGGATCTCCTTAACAAACCCTGGGTGCAAAAACATCAAGTAGAAGCTGGTGATGGGGCTGGTATCCAGTAAATACCTCAGGGTCCTTGCAGCTTTTAAGGAGCTCTTCTCCAAATGGCACTTCAAACGCAAGGTTTAATGAAGTATTTTATAGTTTCAGGCAACTGACATGTTCATTTCCAACTGCAAACCACCATCAAGGTTATTATACGGTGCTTGTCCAAATTGCTTTCTGCAGCTGTAAGGAGCTCACCTTTGTGTTCCAGAGCCAACAGGTGCATCTCCCCTGTGCGTGTTACACCTGGATCTGATAAACATGGAGGTTTTCTCCCAGCTCAGGTGAGAACCTGAGGACATGGGAGAAATCAGGTCAGCCCCAAAGCACCCCAGGGAAGATGAAATAGCTGTGTATCGTGTCAGCATTTCTATTTTCCTGACAGTTAATTGAAGAATGAAGGTTGTAATTATTCTGAGATGACAGAAGTGGCAGAATGAGTAGCATTGCCTCATCTGCTGTCGAGCCTTCCCCAAAGCCACCCCTCCTCGAGTCTGCTCAGACGTGGCTTTTGCTTTTGGTTTCCTTCATGTGAACTTGTCAAACGCATCAGCCATGGACTATTGGTTGCATTGTGTTGGGGAAGGTCAGTGACCTTGCTCAGACATTGATGAGGGTCATGGGTAGCATCAGAGGGACCAGCCCATCGCCAGGCATTTCCATCAGCCCCTTTGGGGACATCTATGTTGTAACACAAGCTTGTGGTCAAACTGTTGAGCAAGACTTAACTCACAACAACTTGTGAACAAACAGCACTGCACAAGCTGTCTGCTCCTTATTTGGGAGGAAAAAAATGAGGTCAGCTGCTAAGGATGAAAGCAGTAAATGGATAAGAAACTTGTAAATTAAATAAGCTGTAAAATACCAATGGTTTGCTCTTAGGGCTAGTTGGATGAAGTAAGTTAATTTTTTTTTTTCCTTGTAAACACTTACTGATGATAACAAACAGAACTTGTAAACATAATACAACTGTTAAGCTTCATTAAATTTGCAGCAGACAATTAATTTTTTTCAGGCAATTCAGAGGGTCTTCTGTAGTACTGATTCAGTTTAATTGAACATATTACCACAAGCAGACAATAAGAAATATATTGAAGATATCCATCTGGCTTGCACTGAAACCCTGTGCGTTTCGTTTTCTGTGGCTGTCACAGGCCTTACTAATTGCCTCATTTTGGCTGTTTTACAATCAGTGTGATTTAGCCATTAACGTGATAAAAGTCGTCCTGGTGAAGAGCTTTATATTAAAAAGCATAGATCTCCAGCCTATCTCTCTTGCCAATTTTGGACTTATCTCTAGCATTATTAGAGTTATATTTTTAAAAGCAGGAATACAAAGATATTGACTCTTAGGAAGTAGCTTCTCCAGGTACTTTGCCTATCTGATTCTGACGTAGAGAGTGCTAGTTGGTGTGAAATATTTACTGTAGATCATGGTAAACGCAGCAGATTCTTCCCCCACTTCCCTCCCCACCACCTTCTCCTTTCTTTCCTATGTCACTCCAACCCTCAGCCAACCTTCAGGCACATCAGGGGTCTTAAAAAGGATAACTGCACAGGTAAATAAGGAAGTCAAGACAAGAGCAAGTGGCTGATGCTTATAAATATACCTGATTCAGCATATAGTATAAAGAAAAAGTACAGGTTTTAGAACAGTTCAACCATTATATCTGCATGCCTTGTAGGGGGGGCATGTATTTTTATCTTAAAAATCTTTATCTTTATCCTGCCCCGTATTGCAGGGTCAGCATTATTGCAACCTCTCCTGCCACAAAAAAAGCATTTAGAATAATTCCTTAAAAAGCTCAGTGCTTTAGTTTTAGGGATTTTCTTGTCCTCTCCCAAAAAAATCAGGAGGTTCAGGAGTTCTCAATGATCAATAGAAGATTGGGTTGTTTAGCTCATCATTGAAGACCAAATCCATACATCAGCTGAAAGAGGAGATGACCTATAGGTTAAACACAGACTTTTAATGAGACAGAAGCAGGTTAATTAACACTTTTCATCAACTTACTTCAATTCATTTTAACATGATCCATTTCGGAGAGGTTAAAATATTTTTCAGTTTTTGAATACAAATGAAAACCCGACGTAGTTAAACCATAGATCAAGGACTTCTGATAGATATCTTAATCAAAATGAAGGTAGTGCATTTGATTATATGTGTGTGTGTTTATGTATGTGATTGTATATAAGGAATAAACTGTTTTAGCCAATAGTTAGTTTCTTAAGTGAAGGAGACTGGCCAGAGCTTGTTAATTGGAAATTTCTATCAGGCTGGGGACAGTAACAAATCAATAAGAAAGGGAATGTGCTTGATTTAATGTTTTCCACTCATTTCCCTAGCTGTTGCAGAGGATTACTTTAGCCTTTGGAGAAGAGCTACTATGAGAAGTAGGAAAAGCAGAGGTCTGTAGGATGAGCCAGCATGGTACAACCCAGTTACCAAGGCAGTACCACCACGCAGAGCAAGCCAGAAGTGTGCTCAAGAGAGCAAGTCAGTTGGAGGTAGCTGAGCTGATTGACCTCTCCCATGCCAGCAGCTCTGGTGGTTAACAGTTCCTGCTGCTGGCTGGCTGCTTGTACTGGCTAGTTATGTCCAAGTCTAGCTGGGCTGGGACATACAGTGCTGTATCTCAGTTCCTGAAGCTTTATTGTGTCTTTAGTGGAGCTACCAGGAATTTCTGGCAGTGGAAGATCTGTCTCCTTGAGCTTTTAGTTTCCTGGAACTATTTTGGTTTCTAGAAAGTAAAACATGACAGTGGGATGCTGCTGTGGGATGCAATCCCATGTCTCTTCTTTGTTCAGGAAGACCTTGCACTGTAAGTCTACTAACATTATGAGTTTGATGGTCATCTCAAAGGAGGGTACAGTTTGTCCTTTCCCAAAGCACGCAGTGGGATGAACTTCAAGACACGAGTTTCATGGGAATCTCACAAATCTTGGGTAAATTAGGGCCATACCCTAAGAGAAAACAATACAACAGAGAAAACAGATCACTGTAGTGTTCGGTCCTGTTGTGGCAGATGGGAGCAGGTCTCCCATCTAGAGCCACTTCTCTCAACACCAAAGTAATTCAGTCTGACTGCAGTTAGGGATAGAGGAGATCATGATCTAAACATGACATGCATTGAGAAAGTGACTGCTGGTCTCTGTTCCAGGAAAAAAAGAAGGAAGCAGTGTGGGAGAATAAAGGGGGAAAGTGATAATGATTCTTACCCTAAGAACTGTATATCCTTGAAAACAGTGACTAAGAAGAGACTGGCCTGAAGGCTGTTTTTATAACACCAAAGATACAGAGGAGCTGTTTAGAGAGCACATTTTCTGTCATAGGAGGAAAAAGCGTAAGAGTGTTGAAGACAAGAATCTGGGGCAGTACTTGGGGAAATATCAGGCCTTTTGTGTATTTTCTCCTGAGCATTTTTGGAAGCAGCTTAGCAGAACCAGACTTCTGAGGTTTTGAGCTGCTGAGACTTTTTCTCCCTGAGTCTAGCTGGATTGCAAACAGGTTACTCACAGTTGCGTATCAGAGAACAATAGCCAAGTGGCACATGGATAAAGACTGTGAGTGATGGGTTTTGACACGTCAGAGAGTAACTAAAGTGCTGCTGAACGATGATGAGGTGCTGCTTGAAATATTAGGAACTCCTGGGACCTGATTTCCCTCTCTTCTAATGCAACTTAAGTAAGATTATGAGCAATCCCATCAAAGTTAATATGGAGACTCGAGTCTCTTGTCTTAATCCCAAAACTGTGATGACAGAGAGAATTTAATATTCTGCACCAGAACAGGTTAAGTTCCAGGTGTACTGTACCACAGCATTGAAGCCAGTCATTTGGGAATACGACATGATTACAAATGTTCATGACTCAAAAGCAGGTTGACTCTGAAATACAAGGGAGCCTTGTCACTGAATGGACTTGCCATGGCTTGGGTTGGTTCTCTCTGTCTCTCTCTGTCACACATATATTTGGAATATGAATTTTGCTTTCATTATGTTTGAAGTTTTAAAGTGTACCATGAAGAACCAGTGATCAAAGTGGTAAGTTTTAGTACTATGTTTTCTTCTAGCTTCATTGTAGATATGTTTCCATAATAGTCTTTATTAGGGCTTATTTGGAAAGTCAGCAGTACTTCACCAGTAAAATATTCAGTTCCTTTTGTGCCTAAGTGCACAGTAGAAAGTCTCTGTAAAAATCCAAGCCTGAATCCATTAGTCCTGGTAACTAAACTGTTTGGTGCAGTTTGAATGCCTGCATATCATATTATTGCTGCTCGGCTTCTCTTTGAATTTTTTTTTATTTATGGTTGTTACTATCCAAAGCATATTTAAAAGGCCCAGAAATCAACCATCTCAGCAGGCTAAACTGTTGAAAGGGGCAAAATGCTGTTGGTCACTGTTCATGGCCTGCATGGCAAACTGCAGGGTGTTAGGTTTGCACAATTACCTGTGGCTTGTGTTACAAGAACAGTGATTGATCCTTGAGTGACTTGCAATTTATCAAAGATTAGGTATGATTTCTCCTGTATCTGATTAACCTTCTCTGTAAGATGGCCATCATTTCTGCAATGACAGTAGATTATTCCATACTTGAAAAGATGGATATCAGCTAGTTGCAATCAATAGCCAACAAAAGGTGACACCTTGAATTCACTGGGTTACCTATAAAGTGTGTCACAAACGGTTCAATCATTTGTCAAATACACCGATTTCAGTTAAGGCACCTGTGAAGTGGCTTTTATTTTAGCCTGAAATGCAAAGAGATAGAGAAGGGATGTTTGGGGTTTGTAGTGTAATCAGGCACTGTTGCATGCTGCTATAAAGAACAGGTACACATTTCTGTGAGTGACAGATCTGATTGCCATTTCCAGACCCCATTACATATGATTTCCTTTGTCACAATTGTATGGAGAGAGCTTGATTTGATAAGATTGCATTGCACTAGGTAAAATGGAGGTTAAAATGAAGTATTGTGCCCTCTTGTTATTTAAGTAACACTCTCTGTACTCTCAGTGGAGTGGATATATTTTCATATATTTTGTCTTTGAATTTGCTATAGTGGCACATCCCTCCCCAGTATCCTTTGATGCAATTCCATTCTTAATGTGTTTTCAGATTTAAATTAACCTTCATTTATTATTCAGCCACACAAAGAATGCATACTTGAGTATGCAGAAACGCAGTCCCTTGATTGACTGCCTGGTCCCTGTCTGGGAGGTGGGAGGCATTAATTCCTGGGAGGGAGACTCTTCTATCAAGTTTAGACAGTTTTCAATCTGTGGGAAGCTCTTTTTCAGTGCCAGTTTAAGAAATATGTTAATAACTTGTACCTTGACTGCAGTTCAGCGCTGAATGAAGCTGAGGAGGAAACTGCCATTCTTGAGAGGGGACCTGCAGCAGCTGGGTGGACAGGTCACTTAAGAGTGCAGTCACAAGGAACTACTTGTCTAAACTCTCCTCTTCAAACACCTTGCCCACACTAACAGAAAACAGAGGCTGCCTAAGAGAAAGAGGCTCACGTGACGTGCCGAAGCACCTATTTAAAAATAATTGCATGTCCCCCGCACCGCTGTGGTTCTGATATGGTGAGATTTAAGCCAAGTAAACTGCAAGATAAGGATCCTCTTTTGGGAAAGCAATTTTAGCATCTCCTAAATGCCCAGCTCAACCGAGTGTATTGCTGAATCAGGGTCTCCACTCTTCCAGGAAAGGTCAAACCTCCCACCCCTCCTTTCCTTAATCCCCGTTAAATACATGGCCATGTATCACTGCCTTCATTGCTGAAGATTGGTGCTGCCTGATTATATGGAAAGATCTAGACCACTAACCACGTATATTTCTGAAATCAGAAAAGTGACTTCAGTCCCAGGCCTTTTCTAAACTGATAGTGTCCCTTTTGCTTTTAATAAGATTGTATTTTATTAGGCTGACCTACCACAGTACACACTGGAGGATACTGTAAGTGCTGCAGAATTTTATGTTAAGAAATGTGCCTTATAAATCAGTTACTTGGCTTGCCAGAGCACATGTACAATAGCTGATTATGTGGAATGGAAGAGTTATATTGACGTAAGGCCCGTGTGCCTGTTCCTGAAAGCATATAGGTGACTCACCACAGCTCACGTCTGTGATGTCGTAAAGGCCAAATATTGTAAATTCTTGGCCCTTCCCCATTTATTTTTAATCTTAATTTTGGCCATATCCCATAAAATAATCAATCTATTAAGATAGCTGTAGTTTGCTTTGCTGATCCCTACTATGTGTTTAGTTATCCACCAATTATTAATCTCCTTAATTCAGGGTCATATTTTTGACTCTTCAGCATTTCTTGTGGTGTCGGAGGGTGCCCAGAGCACTAAGAGCTCCCAGAAGCTCAGCCAGTCATCTTTTCTCAGGGGCTTTTCACTTTATGGCCTTGGGATAAATGTTTCATTCACAAATAGAAGTGAAAGAAATAGTAGAGCACGTTTGAGTATTTATGTATTGGACTTTGACTCTTTGGTTGCTCATAGAAAACAGATGATTCTACTTCCAAGATTGATTTTTATTTTCTCCAGACATTATTTGCCTTGAAATCAATACAATAATGTAAAAAGTCATTGCAAATAGAGGACATTGATCTGCAATGCATTTATTAACTCCCTCTGATGAAAACCAAAATGAAAACAGTAAACATGCTGGTATTTCAGAAAGAGAAAAAGTGAGTCCCAAAGACTCGAGTTACAGTTTATCTACAAAAAAACCCCAAAACTATTTTAAAGTCTTGTATGTGAAATAGTTTTTGCAGATAAGGAACAAATGTAGCTGGATCTTTAACATTGTAACACTAATGGCTGCTTACAAGAGGTAATTAGATGGTTAATCAAACCTGAAACTGCTTATCTGCTGAGATCCAGGTAAGGAATGTCAGCAGTGTGACTGGAAATGCAGCCTAAGGAAAACATGCCTTACAAAGAGTTGAGGGAACTGGGGTTGTTTAGTCTAGAGAAGAGGAGACCTTATTGCTCTCTACAAATACCTAAAAGGAGGTTGTAGTGAGGCTGGTGTTGGTCTCTTCTCCCAAATTACTAATGATAGGACGAGAGGAAATGGCCTCAAGTTGCATAAGGGAAGTTTAGATTGGATATTAGGAAGAAGTTCTTTCCTGAGAGGGTGGTTGGGCACTGGCACAGGCTGCCCAGGGAGGTGGTAGAGTTGCCGTTCCTGGAGGTATTTAAAAACTGAGTGGATGAAGCACTTGAGGCCATGATCTAGTGGTTAGGGGATGTTGGGATAAAGGTTGGACCTGATGATCCTGGAGGTCCTTTCCAACCATAGTGATTCTATGCTCCTAAGGAAAAGCAACGCTCTGTCCATTTTCTCTCACCGTGGATGCAGCCCTGTGTGCTTGGCATTGTTTGCCTTTGTCTTAGCTGCTTGTTTGAAGCATCTGGTAATTGAACATAAACTCTTGCACTTGAGCATTCATGCTTGAACCTGAAATTACCTTGTCATCCACACTGTCTTTCATTAAACAGCTAACAGATGCCCTGGCATGCTCCTATCGCAATCCATGATGCAAAGAGTCAGAGGCTGAAATGGCTTGGGTCTGTGTGGTCTGCTCGTGTCCAGCCTGGGGTAAATGTCCTCCTCTCTGCATCCTGCAGCAGCTGCTCTGGCCACTACGTGTCCAAGCTGCTTGCTGCTATTTCACTCAGACATACCCTCTAATAGTGGGATACTAATATTTGTTATGTACTTGAAGAAAACAGGGAGAGGGACATATACTGCAGACTTTCAGTGGAGGATCTTTTACAAAATTCCATTAAACAAACCTAGCAGCATGAAAGTGCAAACAAATCTTGAATAAAGTGAAATGGGCAAGGCTGGAAGAAGAAAGGAAGGAATGAGCCTTTGCAAGGTCTTAGGAAATTTCCCTTATAAATAGAACAGTCTGAAGGCACTGGTGGGGTAGTTCTGATTTCTTCAGTATTTTACCCTGGATAAGTATGTCAAAACCTGAGTACTCCCTTCTCTTCATCCTCCTTTGACCTCCACCTCTGCACCAGGATAGATGTCTAGATAAGCATTTAGGTATTAGGTGCACAGGTTTCAGAAACCAGCATTGGAAATGCTGACGTTACCTCCTTTTTTTTTTTAATCCGTCTCCAAGATGCTCAATTCCACTGATTTGAGGCCAACAACAGGAGCTGTATCTCCTGAGCATGTTACAGTTCAATCTTTTATTGTAGACAAATACTCTATATTCCTTCAGCAGCCAGGGCTGGCAAAGCATATCTCATTGTTTACTAAGCACTTATCCTTAACTGAAAGGCAGTGTGGTTATTAGCATCGCTGAGTCCCTTCCCTGCGGAGCGCACAGCTTCCACAGCAGAGCCAAATTGGCAAGGAGTGGGTTTGGAAACAGGATGCCAAGTAACCATCTAACAGACAGATCTGCATGTATCCAGGTAGGAAAAAAACCCTCTGATCCGTTGAAATCTTGCTGATGGGCACAATATACGTGACATTGCTTCTTGCTTTGCCCTGGTCCCCTTGTGTCATTCAAAAGATATTCACATGCTCTAGACTGACCTATTTTTTTGGGGAAAAAAAAAATATATTGTCTGAGTGTCAGTCCCTGATTCATTTTATGTCACTTATGTTGTGCCACTGTAGATTGTGTCCCACTGTGTCATGCCCTCCAGATCAATATGACACAACAGAGCGCGGCGTGAGCTACAACAAGCAAACACAACGATGCAAAGCTGTTTACCCTAAACAAGTAATCCCTCCTAATGGACACCCAATCAATAGAAAGCCAGGGTGGGATGGTTTCTTTTCAGCTTGGGTAATTGTTACCCTCAGCCCGTACCTGTGATGTCTGCAGCCTGCTGGTTCACAGCTGGGAAATGCATCACGGCTCCCCGAAATGAGACGTGGAAGGCAGACGAGTTCCCTTTAGCAGGGGACGAGGGACAAGGGAGAGCAATTACAGCCTTCCTACAGATGGGGAGTGCTGCTTCAGCTCCGTTCCTCCTGACAAACTGAAAGCCAGCAGGAAAAAACGTGTTCTAATCTCTTGTCATATAAACGGAACACATGAAATCAGTCAGAAATGCACCAAATTCCCTGCGTTGTACTGCAGCAGGAAAACTGAGGGATGTAACACAGGACAAAAATGGGTAAGAAGAGCTCCAAGAGCCTCAGTGCACCCTGCGAGGGAGGCTGGGGCTGATGGCCATGGTGTCCAAGCTGTCCCAGCATGGCCGTGAGGGTTTGCTCCAGCTGAGGACCATCCCCAGGGGCTTTCCTGCTGCTCAAACCATCTCAGCTCTGCTGGGAAGCTGCAAGCTGAGCTCCGTGAGCTCCCAGCCTGTCTGGTGTGCAAGGAGAACTGCACCTGGAACACAAAAGTGCCCGTTGTGTCACCCAAACAGCGTGCTCCTGAAAATGCAGCGTGGCAGGGAGGCTGAGAGGGAGCTTTGCTGCTTCCCTGAGCCTTCAGTGACACCTACAGACGGTCCCCACCGGTAAGCCCAGCTCTGCTCCCCTCTATAGCAGAGCCAAGCCCAGGCCAACGCCAGCTCGCTCCCCTCTGCTGTCACTGCATTTGCTGTAGGTACCAGGACACCCCCTGAATATCTTTGCATGTGCAGTGTCGTTATCTTTCCCCCTGTTTCCTATTTGAGACTAAAAACCAGATTATTTCTGATGACAGAGGGCTTTTCACCCCCTCACTCAGTTCTCCTCAAAAAAACTTCTCAGTAATAAGAAACTGTCTCAGAAGTGACCCGGAACAATTTTCCTTGATTTCTGCCTGTTCCTCCTGCAGGAGAGCTGGGGAGTGCTTCCTTCTTCGGAGAGCTCAGAACCCTGCAGGCAGCTCTGGGGGGTGATGCCACTAATGGAAATTCTTACCCCTTGGCTGCAAATGAATCTTTCAGCCTTGTTTTTAAAACTAGATCGAAATGCACCGGAGTGCTCCAAAGGTGACTATCTTCTCCAAATATCACCAAAATCACAATTTTTTTTTTTTTTTTTAATTGACTGTTCTTGGCACTAGTGCCCTTACTAAGCAAAAACATCTAAGGAAAATAACCTGCACTTAGGGGGACGGGATGGTACCAGAGCATTAAGATCAGCTCTCCCCTAGGGTCTGTCTCCCCAGATTGCCTCTCGTGCCTTGCAAGTGGACAACACATAAATGAGCAGCTAGCTCAGAAAAAAACAATCCTGGGTTGTGGGGTTTTTTTTTTTATTTTTGAGTTGGATGCTAACCAACACAATTTTGATATCATTAAAGCGCTCGCCGTAATTTAAGGAGTGCCTGATGTTACAGGTTTGGAAAATGCAAATCTGCTAATTTCCATTACCACTCGGCTGCCTCTCGCCAAGGTGTGCCTACACTCGGCTGCCCTCAATTGCCTCCTGAATAACATTTTCCATTTGCTGCTCTGCTGGGGTTATTAAAGGAGGGGGAGGGGATGGTTTTGTTCTTCAGCTTTCCCAGTCCTTGAGAAGAGATGGGTAAGCATTCTCCTTGGGGTGATTTGTACAGTGCATTGCGGGGGCTCATGCTTGTGCTGAGCATGGCTTGGGTCAGAGCCCTCCCCGAGCATCAGCTGTCACCAAGCTGTCTCAGCCATCCCCCTAAACTGGTGTGTTCAGCTATTAGATTGCAATGCTTCTTGACATGATTGGATTGAGACCTGGGCACCTGATTTTCAGAGGCACCGGGCACTTCCAGTTCCTACAATGTCCACAGGAGCTGTGCTAGGCTGCTCTGGAAAGCAGGTGTGTAGCAAACACCCATGTTTCATTCTTAATATGTTTGTGTGTATTTTAGCAGATTTATGGTGTGGACTTCTCACCTCTTGCAGAAAGTGCCGTGGAGATGAGAGGTGGCTACAGCAAAACCTCAGTGCAGACACTTGTTAAGCACCACAGCTTACATGGATCTTTATGGGGCTCATGTAGGAGAGCTCAGGGCTTTGTGGGAGGCACCCATTTCATCTCGGAGTCATGTCCTTCATTAATATTTCATAGGTGCTTTTGGCAGGGCAGAGGATGAGCTTCTGATGCTGAAAGGCATTTCAGTGAGTCTGTGCCTAAGCCCCACTGCAGGTGTGGGTGTTTCTGGAGCATCCTAAGCTTGGGATGCCCCAGGTCTGCCTGAGTTTCAGTAGCAGCAATCCCAAGTGACTGTAAAATCCTGATACATCAGTTATAATCAAAAACAATGTCATAAGTCCAGGCAAGAATTAAACATTGTTTTGGTAACTTGCATTTATACTGCTTTTCTCCTGAGAAACTTATTTTACTTTTTTTAATTAGTAAAGGTTCATAACATCTACTGTGATCCTGTGAAGAGTTACTCTATTTTGTTAGAAGTGAAACCAAAATATGAACGAATTAAATTTGTCCAAGGTAACACAGCCAAGTCCCTGAGGACTTGATCTGAAGTCAGCAATGAAATCTTTTTCACCCCCTCCTGTACACTTCTGGTAAGGTCTTTGACAACCCAGGAAAAGCTTTGCATCCCCTGAATTTCGGTAAGTAGTTCTGCCCACTACATATCTTTGTTGCTTTATCCTTACTAATTTAGCACAGAATTAAGCAGTTGGCTAATAGTTTCTGGAAGAAGTAGTGAAGTTTTTAGGTTTGTGTACCAGAGAATGAATAATGCCCGTAGTATTTTAGCATGACAGCTGTACAGAATAGACTTTTGGAATAAGCAAAAATATCTGTGTATGATTTTCAGACTTTTGGTCTCATTGTTAAGCAATATTTTTTCTCCTTTCCTATTCCTCTGAGGCCTTGTAGGGAAAAAATTAGAGCATTTTTGTCAACAGAAATGAAAGACAAATGTTAACTTTGGAGGCAGAGGGAATTCACAGGCAGAGATGAGGAGCTGAAGTCTGCATAATGTGTCATGGCTCATCTTTCTGTGCTACCATTTTGCTCGTACTGCATGACAAAAGTGAAAAATAGACAATTAAACCAGTGGTAAAGGATCCATGGGCACTCCAGCTGTGAATAAGG
Organism: Podargus strigoides; assembly: GCA_028020825.1. Classification (NCBI taxonomy): domain Eukaryota; kingdom Metazoa; phylum Chordata; class Aves; order Caprimulgiformes; family Podargidae; genus Podargus; species Podargus strigoides. The sequence goes on along the minus strand of CM051629.1, from coordinate 2,203,104 downwards.
GATTAGTCCTGAAGCCCAAGGTGGAGCTGATACGTGCTGGGGCCTGAATTTAACAGACAGAACTTGTGACACCACAGATATCTGCAGGTTTTGAGGCTTTCCTTTGCAAATGTCATGCTTAGGACAATGCCCTTTCTTACCTTTCTTCTTCTTCACTTCCCCAAAATACTTGTTCGGTTCTTGCTCACCAGGTCGCTGACATCTCGTGTAAGACCACGAAGTGGCACTCCTAAAAAGTGAGTCAGTCTGTTCTACTAACTGACCCAAATGAGCTACACGTCAGGCAGAGGAGTTATTACACCCAGAGCCACATCTCACCCCAAACCTCTCTGTCTGATGTTACTAAAGGACTTGGCTTATTGGGGAAGAGTTTTGGTTGCCATGGTGCGAAAGGCTTGGTTGGTATTATTCATCATTTATATTTATTCTGGGGGGGCCTCTCCTTACACAAAGAAAACTACGTGCATTTAAAATGTAAAACCATCCACCAGACAGAGAACATGGCCAGTATTCTGAACAAACAACATAATATACAACAATAATGTTGGTCTCATAGTCTCATCTTTCCAGCTCCAAGCAGATATCACTCATGTTTTTAATATACCCTTCTTCATTTCAGTTTTGGAGATTTTACATTGAGAGAGTTTTCTTAAGGCAACATTTAATTTAGGAACAATAAAATAGGTTTTTCAATAACCATGGTGAGCAGAGTGTGACTGTGAAACAGATCTTTGAAGTTAGAAGATTCAGATAAAATGATCTCTGATCTCCAAGCTTTTTCAAGCATTTTAACCAAGCCTTTTGGATCTGCTGCACTCTTTTCCAGCCTTTTCTTTTCTCCTTGTTCATCAGGATGGTGGCTAGAAGAGGATTCTGGAGGATTTATTAATGGTGTTTCAATCTAACGAAAAGAGAAAGCTATCAGAGGATCAAATCAAAGATGTGATAGTTCACTTGTTGCATTAAGGATCTTCCTAAGTGATCACTGCAAATTTTTCAAGTTCTGGTGGCAATGCTGCAGTTGTGGTAGACTGCTTAGGATCTTTTTCAGCTCTACATCACTCTCCATTTCTCAGGAGGACAGGATTAATGCACTCTTTTATCCCCACCTTTGTTTTCTTTGTTGTTTGTAGATCCAACTCGGGTTATGGTGTCACCTTTCAGCATGGATGTCACTGTTGGAGAAAGCATCGTCCTGCCTTGTCAGGTATCTCACGATCACTCGCTGGATATTGTGTTTACCTGGTCATTTAATGGACACCTGATAGACTTTGAAAAAGATGGGGATCACTTCGAAAGAGTTGGAGGGGTAAGTATTAATACTAAAGCAATCTCCTCACAGTAATGAAAGCAGGTAACGTAGGAAAAGGCCACTAATAGAAGGATGAATTTGACTAATAGGAGGAGATGTTATCTTGTGTCTTGTAAACTGAGCAGATAAACATTGCCAGTACTTCATTATAATTGATGTAGTGTTGTTAATAGTCTGTTGAAAGTCTGCAATAGTTTTTCTCTGGCTGTAACAGTGAAAGAAATGTAAAATATAGCAATCGTAGAACTTTGTGTGGGTTTCAGGCACACTGGCAGTCCATGTTCACATTTGTCAGAAGGGAAATTTAATGCTGCAAGGAAAAGGAAATACAATTTACAAGCCTTGCTGTTATCCTTAAAAATAAAAAATAATCATTAAAAGATGCACTTAAAGATTGATGCCTAGGGTGCACATCAGCAGCGACAGCACTGCCCTGCAACCATGCCTGATTGGGCTGCAGAGCTAAAATTACAACATTTATTAATATTCTTCAGTCAGAAAGCCACAATCCCAAGGTTACCTGGAGATTTCTAATGGATTGAATGCTTTGTGTCTGGACAAAAATTTAGAGAGAGTTTTCAGCTTCCCATACATACAGCAACATAATTAGTTCTATTCAACAGTTAATCAGACATGCACTTGGCATTTGGAAAACAAATTACGGCTGTGAGGTGATGGGGGGTTTCCTTGGAGAGCACTGTTCTCGTGGTCTTTAACACAAAAACCCTGGGCAATCAAAATGCTGGCCCTGAAACTATTGCAGATGTCTCATCCTTGGGGCAGGTTTTCACATGAAATAGATGTCACCACCACTGGGGCATCTGAGTGCTGGTTAGGCTATGAGTTGGTTATCCAGAGAGATAAAGGAGGGATCGGAGGGAACCTGTCCTAAGAAGCTTCAGCACGTTGTTTTAATGGGGAAACTACTGAACAGACCCCAACCCAGCTCCCCTGCCCCTTGTAGGAGCCATAATTTTAGCAACCCGCCCGCTCTTCTCTTCAAGGCAGACTCACATCATTTTAATAGGCCACGGCTTGCATTACTAATGTTTTCATCAGCCAGTGTAAAGCAAATCCATTAGTCACAGTGCCCTTCATGTGATAATGATGTTTAGCGCTCATTAAAAAGTAATTGTAACCACTTTTCCCTACTTTATCAGCAGGATTCAGCTGGTGATTTGATGATCAGAAGCATCCAGCTGAAGCATGCTGGGAAGTACGTCTGCATGGTGCAAACAAGTGTGGACAAGCTATCGGCTGCCGCAGACCTGATTGTAAGAGGTATTTGAATTTTCTTACTGTTGTTGCTGCTGTTGTAAAATTTCTTTTTTTTTTTTTTTCCCCCCTATCTTCTGCTGCAGGTAAGACAGTTCCTGGGCTCGGAGACATTCACTGGGATCCCAGCATCTTCTAATTAAGCTAAGAACACGCTGGAGTTCACAATACATTTTCAAACAGTGTGTATAAAGATTCTTTCATATGTACATACTCCTGCCACAGACACAGCACAGATAAACACAGTAGGACATGTTTGTGTCTGGAACACAAAACTTGCACCAACGGAGTGCATTTAGTGCAGCAGAACCAGTATCCAGCTTATTCACTGCATTTCTGCCCAGCAGGATCGTTCCTTTTCTAGCATAACCATGATTTAGTAACTTCACTGATATTTCAGGATCTGTTTGTTCCCATAGACGGGTGATCTGTAAGTATGACGTTAACAGAGGTGTGATAAGTTAACCTGAGTTTGGATCCTTACAATAAATATGATGTATATTTTCCTGCTCATTAGCATTGAGGAGAGCAAACTTTGGTGCTGCCCTGTACCTGCTGCCCCCAGTTCTTGTAGACCCCAGCAAAATCATAGCTGCTGCTCTCCCCCAAGAGCTTACCCCCCGTTACCATGGCTCTCAGGTTTTTGCTGCAGCATGATTTCAGATGAATTGCTCTTCAGTTTGCACAAGCATTTCAAAACCGCCTGCTGATGGGTGCCTCAGTTAGGTAATTTCCTTGGTGCTGGCTCTGTAAACAAACAGGAGGAACTTTCAGTTCTCACAAGAAAATGACCTTTGATGACAATAAAAATACTGATCTTGTCATTCCCTAAAGGCATCAAAGGGGATGTCTCCATCCAGGCCACAGGTCCCATGGCTGCACTGAGAGTTGTGCTGTACCATCCCACCGACTGCATGAAAATTGGGGAATATCCCTGGGCTGTGAGACTGGAGGGGGAGGTGAATAGCTGGTGCATAAATAAGAGCTTTCAGAACAATTTTTAGAAGTTTTTAAAATATTGGAGTTATGTAAAAATAGTAAGATTAGAATAAAAATCAGTTATTTATGTCAGGGAATACCAAAGAAGATGACACAGAAGTAACCCCTGGCACCAGCACGCACACATCAGCCCACTTGTTCAGGGTGGGATTTTTTCACACCACCAGAACAGAAGCACGTGTCTGTCAGCAGCCCAAAAATATTTGCTAAATCAGTAACTGATATTTTTTCCCCTCTCTTGCCTGCACCCTGCAAAGTAAATTCTGCAGTGTTGGGTATTACCATGATTATTCCAAGCCATGAAGTGAAGACAGTTTGTTTCAGCCTCTGCCAAGCAGTAGGAGTAATTGGTGACAGATCTGATGATATTTCATTTCTCTGGTGTAACTTGGGTGGGGGACTGTAGGAGCTGACTGCTCCTTGAGGCTGCATTGTGTGGCTCCTCCCCCCCCCCAGGAAAGCAACTTCACGGTTTAATTTCTGAGAAATTAAATCTGGCTAGACCTGCTGAAACTTTCATTTTAAAGAGAGGCTATTGGAAGGTTTTGGGGTATTTTAGATGTTTAAACATGTCCAGCTCTCTGAATATTGTATGAGAATAATTTTAGTCCAAAGAATGAATTGCAAGAGGAGAGTTTGCTTGAGATGGTGCTTTTGGGGAGAGACTTCACCTCAGGTACCACTACTGACAGCAATGGCCATTGATACAGGAGAGATGTCCTCTCTCTGATCAGTGGGTCCTACAGTGCTTTACTGGTTGGAAGGAACTCAGCAGTGAGACAGAAAATACTGGTCCACCCTGGGACATGATGCTAATTACAGGCAGGTCCTTTGTTCTTCACCAGCCTGTGGGTGCATCCAAGCTGCAGCCACAAATTGTACTTGTGCATCCAGCAGTGCTGAAGCAGCAGGTGTGGGATGGCAGAGCTGATCTGCCTTGCTCTGTCAGGTAGCTCAGGCACCCCGCAGGACCAGGCACTGCTGTGCACATGGAGGCACCTGGGGGCTGTGAGTCAAGCTGGTGATCTCTGGGTTTGTCTGTAATTCTTCTAACAGGTCCCCCAGGTCCACCAGAAGCTGTGACAATAGATGAAATCACCGACACCACCGCTCAGCTGTCCTGGAGTCCAGGAGCTGACAACCACAGCCCTATAACAATGTATGTCATACAAGCAAGGACCCCCTTCTCGGTGGGATGGCAAGCAGTGAGCACAGGTAGGTCCATCACTTGGTCACCAAAGAGCTCCACCCATGGAGAACTCATCCATCGGGACCCACGTGTGGGCTGAGTGGAGCAGCTCTGCACCTCAAAGTGAAAAGTAATTTCAGGAGTTGCAGAGCACTGGGCTTATTAACTAGTTTCAAGGTTGGCAACCCAAAGATTTAGGGTCTAGTCAGTGCTATTACTCATCCATTTTTCTCATGAATGTTTAAGGGAAAACAGAATGAATCCCTATCTTTTGTTGCCGCGCTGGAGATATACAACAGTAATTGTGGTCTATAAAGACATCCCTCAGGGACAGGCCATGTCATCTGGCCTAGCTTTAAGCAGAATTATTTTCCTGATAGAGGGAAAAGTCCCATGCTGTAATTGCTCATTCCGTCAGAGGTTAATTTTGTTTCAGTAACCATTACACAGACGCAACGGTGTGTTTTAAAAAGAGAAAAATAAAAACACTTTAAACCTGTTGTCTTGACACTTTGTTTTCAAAAAGCAGCAATTTAGGAGAAACTCTTTAATAGCAGGAATTTCTGTGCTTAAAAGCACGATGGTTTAGTGCTGCCTCTTCTGTGCAGTTAAAAAAAAATGTTAGAAAAATGAGAAAAGCTTTATCAATCCTTATTCTCTTTACATTTATGTTAATCCCTCACTTTTAAGGGTACCAGATATGACCTTTTCTCAGCAGTTTTTAATACTTTTAGTGGTTTTGGTTGCACTCCTGACCTGTGGCTGTCTCCCAGTGCCAGAGATCATCGATGGCAGGACGTTCACAGCCACAGTGGTGGGTCTGAACCCTTGGGTCGAGTATGAATTTCGAGTAGTGGCTGCCAACCTGATCGGGATTGGAGAACCCAGCAGACCTTCAGAGAAGAAAAGAACTGAAGAAGCTCGTAAGTAGTGATGGGCAACTGATTAAGTCTTGATGAGTGAAGGGGTGTGTTGCACTGGGGAAGCTGAGGAGCGCTTTCTCCACCCATTGCTCTCCTTCCTCGTGGGATGTTATTTGTGTGCATGGAACAGGCAGGAGAAGCTGTGGAGCTCTGCATGGGCTCACCCGGTGACTCCTGGATGTATAGGAAGACTTTATCCCCTTTTTCTGCAGATAGCAATGATTTTTTTTTAAAAAAGAAAAGGTACTTGAGCAGGTTTTTTTGGAAAATGCTGCCCAGTATCCACTGATGAGAGAGATGAACTCTGAGAGAAGTCCCTCTGGTTTCCCATGATCAATGTGATGGAAACTCTGGAGCACAGACTACAGCACAGCTGGAGAGTCGTCAGTCCCTTGATGCTGGGGGCTTCTCTGGTTCTCAGAGTAACTTGGACCTCATCCTTGTGGGGCATCAGCCTTGGAGAAACCACCCTGGGCTGCCCTGTGGGTTGGATCACTTCATGGGCTTACCGAAGGTCTGTCTTCTGCGACCCTCACCCAAACACACCGCTGCCTCCTGGAACCACACTGTGTCAGCTGTGCCTGTGCTCAGGGCTTTCAGCACAAGCTACGAGCCTTGAGAGCTGTAATGCCCCTTCATGTTGTCCCTGTCTTTTGATCTGGCAGAAAGGGCTCATGGCAAGGCGTAGGCTCAGCGTGGTGGCTGCAGGGATATGTGCCTTGGTTGTGGGAAACCCCTGGTAGGTGGCTCCTCTCTTCTGTTTTAGCTTGTAATGGAAGAGAAGATGAAATATGAAACTAAATAAAAGCCTTTTTTATGGAAGATAAATGTTTAAACTAAACAATTAGTGACTGAATACACAAGTGAATTGATATACTTTTAATATAGTATTATTGACATACATTTAATGTGCTATTTGCCATGGCAAATTAGTCATTTCCTAATAGTGTTTGTGGTACCCAGCAGGGGAAGGCCAGCAGAGTCCTGTTGCTGCGTGGCTCTGTTCCATTTCAATGTGCTTTTCTGGTTTCAAAGTCACCACGTGCATCTTCTGCATCTGTTTTTTTTTTGCAGTTCCTGAAGTGACCCCAGCTAATGTCAGCGGTGGCGGAGGGAGCAAATCTGAGCTGGTCATTACTTGGGAGGTAAGTGGAGTCCAAACCAAGAGGAGGATTAATGGAGTCCAAACCGAGAGGAGGATTAATACAGTCCTGGTCTAGATCTTTCACCCTAGATCCCAGTGAAGCTTCTACAGATTTCACACAGTTTGCAGTTAAAAAAGCCCAGGTTGTGTGATAAAATAACCCAGCTATTAAAATTGAGCTGCACCCCTTCCCCATGCCAGGCCCCCATGCAAGGAAGCCAGCAGAGAAGTGCTGTGCAGGGGACCATGGGGAACGTGCTGTGCATCGTTGCTTCCACACCACCTCAGCCCCCCTGGCTCTGAGCACATCCATACACCTACAGCTAAATGTGGATGGGGGAAACCACCTGAGGGATAAAACTGAGTTTGTGAGGCCAGGCTTGGCACATCCTGACCTGGCTGAGTATTGTGGCTGGCTCCCAGCCTTCAGCCCTCATCCCTGCGCCCCGGCAGGGATGTGGCAGCAAATAGTTAAGAGTTAGCACAGAGCATTGCGTGCTGGCTTTTGTTGCTGCTGATGAAAGCCAGCAAGAGGAGATACAGAGATGAAAATGTTTAATATTCCTTAAGGCAGTCGGGGTTAGAACTTTAGTCATTTGTCTGCTCATATTTTCATGTTACGATGCAATGCAGCTGGCATATTTTTCCTAATAATGAACTTCACTAGGCATGCTAACACTTCCACTTAGCACTATTTCTGACCAAGCTGGCAGAATGAATCACCAGAGATATTTTTAAGGTTATTAAAAAACTATAAATGGGTTTTTGTCCTTACCACACAGCTCAATGTGCTAAATTTTCTTCTCCGTTGGACTAATTAGTTACACCGTGTCTCCTAAAGATATTGCAATATGTTTCAAAAACACACATGGCAACAACATGAGCCATTGATTTGAGTGGTAATTGCACAAAACATAATTTGTGTTTTGATGAGCAGTCAGTTTACTCTTTTAAAAGTCAAGGGGCCTTTTCTTTGTGCTCTGATGTATTTTTTGAGCCTTACAACAGAGAGTAAGAAGCAGTCACCAAAAGTAACCCCTGCATGTTCTTAAGCACCATGGACATCTGTGGGAGGATGGCCCATGATTAAAGATTATTTTAATACATTGAAGCTTTGGAATTTGATGCAGCTTTTAGGATGCTGCAAGCCTGAGAGTTAGAAGTGTCAGTATGTCCAGAAGTGACCTGGAGGTGACAGGTTGTTTCTTCTAGGTGTTACCTAGCACTTACCTGCCCTTCTCCACCAGGTTTGTGATGCATTGCTCCCTGCCATCACGGTCTCTAACTGGTCACATCATGTGGGAGGTGGATGGTTGGCTGACCTGGTCTGGGTCACTGTGTAGCAGTGAGACAGTGAGGGACCACCAGCCCTGTGCTGGCTGGGACATTGCCAGGGTATGTTCTTCAGGGCTTCACGTGCAATTCCAGAGACATGAGAGCAGCTGCACGTGTATTAGGACAGCAGGAACCGTGTCCTTGGCTCACCCCACCAAACCTCAGCCTCTTAGTCACTGCAGTGTCTAAAATTACATCATTACTGGAGGCTCCCTGTCTGGGCAGTGAAGGGAGGTGGGCACCTAAGCAGATGAATTAAGTCTTAGGCAAAGTGTCTTCTGGAGATGCTGCTTTTCCCCCTGGAAGCAGCAAGGCTCTAGCACAGAGGGGATGGGGTGAATTCGGGTTAGATGCAAAGTAGGACTCCAGCCACCTCCTGTCTCCAGTGCTCTGCTTAGGACAGCAGCTGTAGGACTGCGAGGCAAGAGCCAGCGTGGAGACGGGGAGAGAAACATGTGCCATTGCTGAACATCCCCTTTGTCCCCTGCTCTGCCTGCCCCCAGACAGTGCCTGAGGAGCTGCAGAACGGCGGTGGCTTTGGGTACGTGGTGGCCTTCCGCCCCCTCGGCACCGTCAGCTGGATGCAGACCGTCGTGGCCTCCCCGGACGCCGCCAGATACGTCTTCCGCAACGAGACCTTGCCGCCCTTCTCCCCCTACGAGGTTAAAGTGGGGGTGTACAACAACAAGGGGGAGGGGTCGTTCAGCCCCGTGACGGTCGTCTGCTCGGCGGAGGAAGGTAGAGCCAGGAGCCCACCCCACCCCACCGCCGGGCACAGGGGGGCTGGCCGGGTCTGGAAGGGTTCAGTATCCACCTTGCCATATCCTTTGATACCTAATCCTTGCTCTGATTTATAATAAATGGCAAGCCGTGATTAATTCTTTTGATAGTCATTAAAATAACATTCATCATAATGAAATCTTTTGATATTAATGGAAAAGTAATATGTAATCTGGAAAGAATTCCGCTGAGATTTAGTATGAATTAATGTCCACTGATTAGAAAATGTTCCTCCTTGTCCTAATTACAGTACATGGTGTCCTGGGCTGAGTTTAGTAATGACATCTTATTATTTCTCAGGCAGAGGAGCAGTGCTGTCTGGCACAGGCTCCATTTCCAACGTGGGAGTTTGTTTTGGTGCCATGCCTCTTTTCTCGTGCCACAAAGAAAATAAATCCCTTGAAGTCGGGGACTAAATGAACATAAAATTGAAAACTCTTAATTTTATTTTGAACTCTTCTACCCAGAGCCAACCAGAGCCCCCACCACTGTTCTGGCCAGAAGTCTCTCTGCCTCAGACGTTGAAGTTTCTTGGGCTCCCCCCCGGGAGAATCAGCACAAAGGGAGAATACAGGGGTACGAGGTATGTAAGGGCAGCGTGGTGCCCCGTGAGCGCTGGGTGGTGGGACATGTGGGCACACGTCACCACGGGCAGTCAGCGCAGCGCTGCTCCTGCCTGCCATGGGGCGGGAGGGTTCCTGTGGAGTATTTGCTGCCTATTTTACAGTCCACAGGGATTTCTCTTGTGGTAGATGATTATACATTTTTCTCTCTGTGATCTGGCTGAAGGCACAGAGCAGAGCTGGCTGGGGGAAAGCATGGATGTGCTTCCATGGCCAGGCAGCACCTGAGGTCCTGGGGAGGGAGCACTGCAGCCATGCCAGCGTCTGGAACAAGAAGGGGTTGTCACAGGGTGCAGGATCTGTCCCTGTGGCACTCACACCTCGGCCAGAAGCGCCAGAGTTAGGCTGGAAACACCCGGGGTGCTGCCAGCCCGCGGCCGGAGGTGAACACCCCCCGCTCTGCCGCTCAGGTCAGGTGTTGGAGACACGACGAGAGGGAAGAAAACGCGAAAAGGATTCGGACGGTCGGCAATCAGACGTCGACCAAAGTGACCAACCTGCGTGGCAACGCGCTGTACCACCTGGCCGTCAGGGCATACAACACGGCCGGGACCGGGCCCTCCAGTGCCGCCGTCAACGTCACCACCAAGAAGCCACGTGAGTGCCTGTGGGGACGGGGGCTGAGCCCGAGAGGTTTCTGCCAGCCATCCCCTCTCTCGTTTGGAAGCTTTGTGGAGTCTGAAGGAGCTGTCACACTTCTCTCTGCTGGGTTTTTGCAGGGAAATTAAATATTTATCTCAGCCTTCAAGAGGGCTTTTTTTTTTCTTCTGGTCTCAGGCATGTTGAGCAACTGACTGAATCCTTTTGTCATTTAGAGCACTGTGTTGTGTCACACCTCCGGTGACCTTGAGGACACAGATCAGTGGAAGAGCTCATTAGCATTCCAGAGCAACAGGACTCTGGGCACCCTCGGCTGTGGTGGTGGAAGCCATGGTGGTACTGGGAGGGATCCCACTGGGGGATGGTGCTCCTTAATCACAGAACAGCCTTGGTTGGAAGAGACCTCTAAGATCACCCAGTCCAACCATTAACCCAGCACTGCCAAGTCACCACTGCCCCATGTCCCTCAGCACCTCATCTCCACGGCTCTGAAATCCCTCCAGGGATGGGGATGCCCCCACTGCCATGGGCAGCCTGGGCCAGTGCTGGGGAACCCTTTCAGTCAAGAAATTGTTCTTAATCTCCAGCCTAAACCTCCCCTGGCACAACTTGAGGCCATCACCCCTCATCCTGTCACTGTTATCTGGGAGAAGTTGAGTTACCAGGGAGTTGTAGAGAGCAATGAGGTCTCCCCTCAGCCTCCTCTGCTCCAGGCTGAACCCCCCCAGTTCCCTCAGCCACTCCTCATAATTAATAATACGTAATTAATAATACAGTGGTGTATCTATTTTGGTACAGCACCAAGTCAGCCCCCTGGGAACATCATATGGAATTCATCCGACTCCAAGATCATACTGAACTGGGACCAAGTGAAGGCACTGGACAATGAGTCAGAAGTGAGAGGCTACAAAGTGAGTATTTTGTCAGCACAGGCAGCTGGACTCCACTGCCCTGTGCCACCTCCCTCACCACCCCCTGGTCCTGCAGTGAGGCTGTGGCAGGATTCTGCTGCTGGGCTACAGGGAACGTGTGCATCAGTCCGGTGTCAGGTTGGGGTTTATGGTGAGACCAGATGAGGTGTTTTTCATAGCACTTGCATGGTTTTCTCAGTTAAAAAGGGAGCATCCCTTCAGAAACAGAGGCCATACCCATGGAGCATGAGCATGTTTGGTGGCTGCTCGCCCTCACCCCAGCGATGCTCGCCCCTGCAAGCACCCACCCGGGGCTCAGCCCATGGACCTTCACCTCCTCCCTCCCTCTGAAGCCCCCACCTGCAGCACTGCTCTCCTGCCTTTGGTGGAAACCTTCCAAAGGCTGTAGTTGGCTCCTTAATTGCAGATGAATAAAATGATTTTTTAATAGCTCCCATTTTCTTCAGAAAGCAAAGCCAAAATGAAAAGAAAGAGAATCCTCATTAGTAGCAGTTTTAATAGGGTATAATTTAACTAGAGAGAAATCTTGGGAAGAATTCAGCTCTATCACCTGACTCAAGGGTTTAATTTGGCCCAAAGCAGACATGGGTGTGCAGGTGCCAGCCACTGCCATGAGGGCTGGGTTGTGTGAATGTTTTCCACCAGAGTTTGAGATGCTGAGGGACCTGGACACGCTTTGTGTTTCATTCACAATCTGAAATGCCAGTGGCTGCTTTGTGAGCCCGTGCCAGCTCTCCTGGATTTCTGCACTAACTTGGAAGTATCTCAGGTGCCCTGTATCAGATTATCAAAAATAAGTAATTCTTCAGGGTTTTTAGTCAAAACCTCAGCAGTTTAGACCAACTTTTCACTCCATATTTTAGGTCTGAAAATCAAATTAAGAAGTCAGTTGAAAGAGGGTGAGAGAGACTCATCACCCTGAACAAGCAAACTCCAGCTATTGGCTTCCTAAAAAGTCCTTCTTTAACTTACTCTCAGGATAGCACAGACAGATTGATTTCATTCCTGAATCATAGCAAAACATTTCCTGTTTTTCTTCTTTTTTCCCTGGAAATCTTATATATTATGTCACAATTTACAATCAAAATTAGTAGAATTCCCAGATCTTAGAAACAATTTTAAAAAGCCAATTATTCTGGGAAGCCATTTGTGGCACTGCATCAAATACCCCAGCTCACTTCCCTGAAGAAACGTAATAAGAAGTTTTGGCTTCTCTATAAAAGCCTTGGGATTTATTTTCACTTGATCAAGCTCAAGATTTGGCTGAGGGGCTCTGTGTTTTACATCAACATCACCTTCCTCCCAGTGTCACCTCCCCATCCAGGTGCCACCACCACTGTGCTGGTGTTGGGTCCCCAGGGAAAACCCCTCTGGGGGTCTGAACTGGCCCCTCTGTGAGCAGACCGTGTGTCTGAGCATCAGCAGCGGGGAAAGAGCATCAGCAAACCTGGTCCCCCTTAGGGCAACGGACCTCTCTGCCCTTTCTGCCTCCTCTTCTCTCTCCCCTTCGCTGCAGGTTTTGTACAGGTGGAACAGGCAGAGCAGCACATCCGTGATAGAAACGAATAAAACCTCGGTGGAGCTCTCCCTGCCGTTCAACGAGGACTACATCATCGAGATAAAGCCGTTCAGCGACGGGGGCGACGGCAGCAGCAGCGAACAGATCCGAATTCCAAAGATATCAAGTAAGGATGGGAGGAAACGGGGTCACTGCCTGCTCCTGCTGCCACTGAGCTGCAGGGAGCCAGTGTCCCCTGCCCCTCTCCTCCTCACCCTCTGCCGGGGCAGACCTTCACTCCCATAGACACAAATGGGGGTGAAGCTGAGCCAGGCTGTAGGTCTGGCCACTTCCCAGGCAGGGAGCTGAAACCCAGATGTACCTGGGACCCATAGTCATTCCAGCCCACATTTCTGATTTCATCCTGAGTCAAGAGTAAACTATAAGAAATGCCATCATAAGGAGTTATATTTATATTTAAGATTTCTAGACTTTCCACTCTCTTACTTCCATACTCGTATAGATGTTGAATATATTGTTCCACTGCAATTTGCTATAACAAAATACAAAATGCAGTGTTCAGAGGCTTTTAAATTTATAAGGCTACTGTATAGCCATAATCCATTGTGTGTTGGATGCATAAATATTTATTTAGGGAAATGAGGTTGTGTAGAAGAACAAACAGAAAAGAGAGTATTTTATTACCCAACACAGCTTTTGCAAAATCTCCATGTCCCATCTTCTATTAATAATGCCACAGTTTATAAGCTGCATTAAATCAGGAGCCTCTGCAATGCAGGAATGTGGCATTAAAATTGCAGCGATGTAAAAAACCCTGGGTGAGATCCGAATTATCTCCACCACGGCTGTGCACTGTGGCTGTATCAGCCATACAGAAGAATTTAATCAGCAGACACAGGAGAGGAAAGGAGAGCAGGAACACATGCCAGTTCCTATTTGGCTCAAGGCAGTGGGGCACAGAGCAGGTACACGGCTCCTGCGGGACGTGGATCGTGCCGGGCTGGTGCCGTAAGCAACAGCTTGATACAGTACAAGTGTATAAAAATTAAAATAATAAGCAAACAGGCCATGGAGTAATATGATTGTGAAAGTAGCCCCAACGCAACAGCAGCAAGAGAGGTGGAACCCAGGAAAGAGGAGATTATTGGAGCAGGAGGAAGGGACCACGCGTGGGGTCTGACCTCACCGGGAGCCACCTCACCACCAGGAACAGCACTGACATGTGGGGGGCAGAGGGTTGGGTCGGTGACCACTGCTCTCCTCGCTGACCTGCTCCCCCTCTCTCCTTTGCTCAGACGCCTACGCGAGAGGATCCGGCTCCTCGACCTCCAACGCCTGCACGCTGTCAGCCATCAGCACGATAATGATCTCGCTCACAGCCCGCTCCAGTTTATGACAAAAAATCACGTAAAGGACTTCTTGTTTATAATATAAGCAACATTTAGCTAGTTGTTTTGAAGACACCCAGTACTAAGTAATATTGTGGTTCGAGTACATCTTACTACTGGAAAAATGTTTATGCTTCTTTAGGAATGGCATTATACAGTACTTTCTCAAAGCAAATATAGCTTTGTCTGAAGTTTCCTTGGAAACTCTGCAATGCACTGAAAACATCTGTAATATGATGTTACCAAAGCAGTTTACATATGTCCTTATATGCATATTTTTTATTATATATTTAGTGTTTTATAGAATTTTTTAAAGTTAACATATGATGTAGATATTAATTTTTCCTCTGCTATAAAATGCTACGGATGACATTATCATGAAAATATTGTTTGGAATTTTTTCCTTTATGATGGAGAGTTCAAAGTTGTGCTCAGTAAACTGGCTGCGACTTCACTGTACAGACAAGGCAGAACTGTTCCAGGCGGGGTCCGTAAGGCAGCTGCCTTTAACTGGCAGTCACATGGTTCGTGTGTTAAACCAAGTGCTTACAACACACAAGATGTTCTGTTTTATTCGGAGGTCTAAGCAAGACAAACTCAAAATCCTCAGTAAGAACACTATAATCTTGGGCAAACACGTGAATTTTGGTTGTTTGTGGACTACAGGACATGTAGCTGATATCCTGGCATCACGCAGCGAGGGTCTGTTTTGACTGTCTTGAAATAGCTTTGTCTTTATCATAATGAGCATTAAATTGGGTAGGAACGAAGATACTGCCAAGATGCAAGCTCTGCCTCTAGTGACAAAAAGGGACAGGCACCCAAACGACGCTGTTCTCACCACTGGGTGTAAAAACCGTCTGAAATCCACGTCGCTCTGGGGGGATTTCACTCCAAGGAAACCACAGTACAGCAACCCCGAGATGTCAAGCTGCCTGGGGTTCACTGTCCGGACACACACCTCCCACGGGCACTGGAACACAACTCATCACCTTCCCTCACTGCACCGTGTAGGAAACGCTTTGGCAACGTGGCACGGAGAGCGCCAGCGGAGCTGTGCGGGGCGGTGGGGTCCCCCAGGAGGGCTCTGCTGGGAAAATTCTGGGTGTTTCTTCAGCTGCTCTGCTCAGACTCTCGAAGGCAGACCAGAGTCACGCTGGACAACAATAACCACAGCAAAATAATTCTTCTTAAGAGGACTGTTTGTTACTACGGGGTAATTTTGTAAGTTCACTCAGATGGGATAACGCTAGTAAAAGGCAATGGAATTTTCTATAAAATTTTCAAGTTTAAATGCGCTGCAGTGGTTTATTATTATTTAATTTTTTTTTTCCTGATAGCTTGAATTTGCCTGTAACTTGTCTTTTTTTTTTTTTTATTTTGCTTACAAAATAATACAGTTAACTTTTAGACCTTCTAAATATATTTATTCAGTAACTCATAATCAGGATTCCACTTGTGTAAAAGTCAGGGGTGTTGACCAGAGAACTATTGTCAGTATTTCAAGCTGTGTTCCTTTCTTAGTTTGATATGGTTACTTCTATGTAAAAAAAAAAAATAAATCCAAAACCAAAAAAAACTACAAAACCAAAAAAAAAAAAAAAAGGAAAAAAAAAAAAAAGCTGCTGTAGTTTTCTCCCCAGTGTAAATGATATTTATCAGTGATCTAGCAGATGTAATCTTTTTTTAAAGGTATTGGTAATAAATATTCTGTCATTTGTAAAGATACCTGTCTTCCAGGAGCGTTTTTCCTCCACGTTTCAGTGAACCCACTGACAAACTTCACTGCAGCAACAGGCAGCACCTGCTGGGCTTCTCACTGAGGGGAAGATAAGAAGAACCAGTTTAAGTCAAAACTTTGTGGAGGCAGAAAAAAAAAATCCATCTTTGCATCTCTGGTGTAATGCTGCTTCCAAAACTGCAAAAAAAATATATATCTGTGTGGGTGAATTTGGGGTGGTAATGTCTGTTTGGGTGGAGCCATGGTCTTTGCGAGCTTACAGGGGTTGGTGGCATCGGAGTGGAGCCTCTACACCATGGGAAGGTCAGAATCAGGGCAGATTTAGACTAGATATTAGGAAGAAATTGTTGTCTGTGAGGGTGGTGAGGCACTGGCCCAGGGTGCCCAGAGAAGCTGTGGCTGCCCCCTCCCTGGCAGTGTTCCAGGCCAGGTTGGATGGGGCTGGGAGCAACCTGGGCTGGTGGGAGGTGTCCCTGCCATGGCAGGGGGTTGGAACCAGATGAGCTTTGAGGTTCCTTCACACCCAAACCATTCTGTGATTCCATGAGTGAAAAGAAGGAAAAAACCCAAACAAAAAGACCAAAGTGGCACTGATGGTCCCCACGACTGACCACGGCCATCACAACAGGGCGGGCAGTGCAGGAGAGTGGGGCATTGCTGGCCCCACACCCCCCACCTGGCACCACGCTGCACCTCTGGTCACCCGTGGGGATCTGTGAGGGGTTGGGGGAGCACTGCTGGAAATGGCTGAATCCACCCAACCCTCTTCTCTGACCCTGGTGTTCCGGGGGGGCACCACAGGAGTGTAGGGTTGTGCTGTGCCTTTCAGAGGAGCAACAGCACGCTTTGCAATCAGGGAAACTTAAACATAAAACGTCCTGGTAAGGCAATGCAGTTTTTAAAAAGCAAATTTCAAGTGGCTGCTCCAGAGGGGGGCGAGGGGCACGGTCCTGTGGCTGCTGGGGGCAGCAGGGGGAACACACTGGGTCAGCAGCTGGGTTTAAAGAAAAAAAAAAAAAAATCAGAATAAGTATTTTTCTGTGCTATGGGCACAACTCTGATGTTTGCTTGGGGAGTGACAGCTTCAGCGGGCGTGTGGGCTGGTGGCAGAGTGGGACAGGAAGCCCCACGTGTGGCCTGGCCTCTGCAGTCCCCACTGTCCGTGTGGCACTGACAGCAAACAGCCCGGGATGCACGGCACAGGCTCCTGCTGGAATGAAGACTCTGCTCTGGGTGTGATGGCTGTGAGGACACAGCTCTGCCAGGACCCACCTTCCTCATCCTTCCGTGCAGGTGAGGTTCCCCCGCTGTGCGGCGGCACGAGGCAGTGGGAGAACAGAGATTCACCTCAGGTTGGCTCCTAGGAAGTGTCACACATACCCAGCAGCTTCCAAAGCCACCAATCCCTGCCCATCCCCAAGGGAACTCGCCCTCCTCGGGTGTCCCACGGACCTGACGTGCCCTCGCTGACCGGATGAAAACCCACGTGGGGTTTCCCATCGTTGCGGTGGCTTGCGTTGTTTCCCGTGATGCACGTCCTCACCGGTGCTGCTGACAAGCAGAGGTCTGTTCTCCCTGCGCCAGCAGGCTGCCCACACACCCCGGAACACCGGGGCTGCCCAAGCTCCTCAGGGCTGAGCATCACACAGAGCCTCTCGTGCAGCTCGGGTGCAAACTGTCCTCCAGTCTGTTCCATTAATCTCTGCAGTATTTTGCCATTAATGGGTATGGAATTATATTTAGAAATCTTATTTATTAGGCCACTTGAAGGCATGACATAAAATACATTACAGGAAATGAATTGTCTTTAGTCTCATTTTTAGGATTTTACTAATGAAATTGGGGTTTCAGCCTGTTAAAGCTGGGCACCTCAAACCCATTAAAATCACATGCAGGGGAGACATTTGAGGCACAAACATTGTTATATTAATGAGCTACATTAATTTTGATGGAGCCATGCTATTTCACTCAGATGAGAAGTGGCTCGTTTATTATAATTATTTTTAGTCTGTAGCACCTGGGAACTCCATTAAGTTTGGCACTTTCCAAACAATTTACTTGCTGGGTCAAATCTTTCTTTTTATTCTTTGTTAAATGTGCTCAACCCCACCTCTGACCAGCTCCATGGACAGGAGGTTTCTTGGAAGCAGAAGGGACTCTGCAGGACGAGGAGAGCTCCGTGGTACACAGCCAGAGAGGTGAAGCTGCTGGAGTGGTTTCAGGCAGGAGGTTTATTTGGTAACTCGCTCAGCCATTACACAACGTGAGTAAACAAATCACACACAGAAACCCACGCTGTCTCAAACAGTTCATTTCAGATGGAACAACAGAGAGAGAAGAAAAATGGGGTGCAATATCAGGCTTGGATTTTCAAAGTTACCCGAGGGCAGCTGAAGTGGCAGCTGAAGGAGCCCAGCTCCTCGCAGCCCAGAAAGCCTCCAAAGAGCACCAAGAAATCCTTGGCACTTTTCTTTAATTATTCTACATTGACAGCCCTGCGTTCCCAGGCTGTGTTGTGTTTTGTAGGTGCAATTGAGGAAGTTTATCACTTTGTGCCATTTTTCTTTTTCTTTTTCCCCCCCCCATCCTTAATCTCTTGTGCCAGGAAGCACAGACGATCTCTTCCTGTCCTTTTGCAGATGCTGCCAGCCGATGCCAAAGGCAAGAGCCTGCAGAGGAGCCTTGGACTGAAAATGAGCCAACTGCAGGTCCCCCGTGCCTGCCCTGTCCCGCAGCCCTGGGGAGCAGCTGGGTGGGCAGACAGACCCTCTTTCGGAGCCCAGCCATCCCACTGGCATTCCCTCGCTCAGAAGGGAGGGTGAGAAACGGGGCCTCTCAGAAGACAGAGTCATCGAGGGCGCTGCAGTGGAGATCTTCAGCAAAGCTGCCGAACTCGGTCTCTGTCTCGCTGGTGCAGGTAGGTGCTCTCTGGAAAGCAAACACCACTTTTAGGTGGGAGGTAAACCAAGGTTATCAACTAAACAGCACTAATTAGGGGAGAGGAGTCGTGACGTATTGTTTTAAGCCTCCACTTAATATTCATCATTAAACAAGGCCCTCACTTAACAAGGTGTGTTTCAAGTTGGTGCATTTCAAGAGGGATTCACCAAAAATGTTTAGTGAGGAAAGAGCTGAGAAAGAGCATTGGGTTCAACAGAAGAATTTCCCCAGTTCAAGAAGGACAGGGAGCTGCTTGAGAGAGTCCAGCACAGAGCCACAAAGATGATGGAGGGAGTGGAACATCTCCCTTATGAGGAAAGGCTGAGGGAGCTGGGTCTCTTTAGCTTGGAGAAGAGGAGGCTGAGGGGTGACCTCATTAATGTTTATAAATATGTCAAGGGTGAGTGTCATGAGGATGGAGCCAGGCTTTTCTCAGTGACATCCAATGACAGGACAAGGGGCAATGGGTGTAAGCTGGAACATAGGAGGTTCCACATAAATGTGAGGAAGAACTTCTTCCCAGTGAGGGTGACAGAACACTGGAACAGGCTGCCCAGAGAGGTTGTGGAGTCTCCTTCTCTGGAGACATTCAAAACCCGCCTGGACATGTTCCTGTGTGACCTGATCTAGGTGTTCCTGCTCTGGCAGGGGGATTGGACTGGATGATCTTTTGAGGTCCCTTCCAATCCCTGACATTCTGGGATTCTGTGAAAGTCCACATTATTGCTGAAGTTCTCACAGGGCTGCTCATCCCTCTGTCCTTCAGGCCAGTAGCCCCCTGCACCCACAAATTCCCCATTTGGCATGTTCTGCACCACCCAGTTGACCAGAGCAGCCCACCAGACATCCCTCTGCTCCAAGGATGAAGAGGAGCTGGAGGACATATCGGAAGGCACATGAAATTTTCTGAACACACAGCAGCAAAGCCCACTTGTGGGGCCAGAGCCCTCAGGACTGAGCAGAGTTGCACAAGCCGGCGTGCGGGGCCGGGGTGACTCGCAGGAGGAAGCAGAAAGCAGTAGTTTGGCTGCTGGGCAGCTCGCAGGGGCAGTGGGAGGCAGAGCTGCTCCGTGGGGCTGAGCAGGGTTCCCACGGGCCACGCTGCCACCGCCGCGCTGGGCTTGCGTCACCTCGCCCCGCTGTTTACACTGCAGATTTAGGAACTGAATGCCCCCAGCAAACAGCTGCCAGGGTTTCATTCTCCTGGGTGATCTCAGCAGAGACACCAGGGCAGTGCTGTCACCTCTCCCTGCTGGCACCACTGCCCTTGAGGTGCAGTGCCAGCAAAAGCCTCCAGCCAGGATCACCTACCTGCACCGAGCTCCCTTTAAATTGAGACCACTAAATACAAGGCAGTGCTGCTTTTGGTAATGTGAAACAGCCTTTGCAAGCTCACATTTTGTAGCTTCAATGTTAATATTTGCTGTTTCTCATATTCTTATTTGTGATACCCTAAGTTGTGTTATTTTACACCAGTGACTTTAATTAAAACCAAACATTATATGATAATCTCTTAAGCCTGTTTCCTTGACCAGACCATGGAATAAGAAAAATACCCAATCAATCAAACCTCTCTTCTAGGGGGAAAAATTAAAATCAAGTTACTGAGCAGCACTTGCCTTGAGCAGACAATGAGGAGTTTTATCTTATCTGTAAGGCAAATGTATTTATCAGGAAGTAACAACAAACATAATAAGGCTTAAGACCAGCTTAACAGTAGGACTAAAACATTCCCCATTGTTGGGTTTCACAAAATAAATCAGCTCTCCAGGAGTCACCCTGCCTGGCTGTGCTCAGGGGAAGGAGCAACTGCATTTCCCTACAAAAGGCAGAGCCGTAGGTACCTGAAATTCACTGCATATTAGAAAAACATTCAACAATAGCACTTAATCCTCCCTCCAACCCACAGTTCTTCCTGATTTGGAGTTATTTTTGTTCGGTTTTAACCCTCCCCAAGACCTTTCATCTACAAACAAGGCCAGATCCAGAGCTACTGCAGACTGGGAGCTGTCCTGGGCAGAGGAGGTGGCCACCCAGCCAGGTGAGAACTGATCACAGCAGTAACCACTGCAACAGCAGCCTCACAAATGGGTAAATTCAATCAGTAACTCGCTGTTACAGTTGGGGCTGTGCATGTCCTTACCTGAACTGCACCCCTGAATTTCCCACCTGGCATCTTCTGCACAATGCATTTGACAACGTAGCCCACGTTCAGTACGGACACAGGAAACTCTAGGAGGTCAAAGGGCTTTAACTGAGTGATGAGAAGCTCTGTGCTCCCAGCCTTACAGGGAAAGAGCAGCACACAAACACAAGCATTCCTTCTGGTCAAAATCAAAAAAAAGAAAAAGAATGAGTAAAATGTTGTTTTACCTCGTACTCATTTGGGAAGGGATCTCTGAATTTGTTGCTGGGTGTTGGAATCGGTGGAAACATTTTACTCCATAGGTGGTTTCTGCAAAAAAAACAGCAGTGATGTGAAGGAATTGCTTTGCTGCTGGATGATGTACCCGACAAGCAGCACGTGTTTAGCCCCACGAGAAGGCACAGCTCCTGGCACCACCCCCCCCACCCCCAGGCATCAGCATCTGACAGCAGCAGTAGGTTCCAAAGGGGTCAGAGCGATGGATAAAGGTCCTCCAGCAGGTCTGCACAGGGGTGCCATTCCTACAGGGACACTTCTGGCCCCTGGGGACACATGGGTGGCAAAGAGGTGGTGGGTGACACTCTCCCCCACCAGCCTCTCCCATTGCAGCCACGGGCTGGAAGCTCTGCTCCAAGGGGGCACTGCTGCAGCTTTTAACAGCCAGCAGCAGCCCTGTCTGGGAGAGAAATTAATTGCTCTGATCTGTCTGTTCACACTCACGTTCTTCCCAAGGGCTGCGTTGTCATCTGCTTTGTTTGGACATTCAAGACAAGCTGCCTCTTGCTCAGCCTTTGGTTTCTGGACATAATCTGCCTGTGTCTCGTGCTGGGAGAGCAACTGCAAATAACTGTGTGCCAAGGGAACAAGGGGGAGGCAAGGAATGGGACCAGAGATGGCTGACAGCAAACGGTTGTGCTCAGCAGTGTAATAACTCATCCTGCTAACACCCTCTGAGATACTCCTCTCCTGCCTGACACTCTTTAGTCTGGCTCAAGCACACAGGCACATGGATTTTTGTGATAGCAAGTGCTGCAGAGCGAACTTTTTCTTGTCTTTGATACATCCCAGAGCACAGACTCCACAGTTCAGTCGCTAAAAGCATCCCCTGTCTCTATCCCTGGATAGCACAATGTCCAAACAGGGCCAGATTTTAATGGGAACTTGGTCTGAGTGAAGATTATAGAATTTAGCCCAGGGTCAGTATGTGGCACCGGTTCTGTGGAGCTAGCACAGGCAGAGAAGTGGCCAGGGTGGAGCCAAAGCTGCTCCCCTCCTGTGCTGGGACCAAGGGCAGATCTGCTCCTCTGCCCATTCATTCTGTGGCAATTTTCCTGGCTGATGGCTGGTTTGTTGCACACTTATGCTCTTATGACTCTTCTTCTTCCAAACACTTCCTGAGTTCTGTCAAGTTTTTTTTTATCCAATTATTCCTCCTCACCAGAGAGGAATATTTTCTATCAGTTTGGAGCTAAACCTTCCTGGTCAAGCTGCTGTTGCCTTGAAGAAGACACTGATGCTTAACTAATTATTAGGGGAAGGGAAGGGACATACCACTGCTCACATGATAGACCTGACCAAAGAAGCTATGGGATGTCTCCCCATTGCTGCACATGGATGAGGGTTTGTGACAGAGGTGTACAGCCAGGAGTGGGAATATGGGGAGGAAAAGCAGGGTGTGAGGTTTTTCTAGGAGACATTTGCATCCCCTGTGCTGAAATGCTGAATGCAGCCCAACCAGTGCTGGCTGCAGAGGACAAGTCCAGCTGTGTGGTCACCATCAGCAGAGTGGGTCAGTAATGTGGCACTGGTGTAACTCAGGAGTGGGACTGGGATGTGTGCCAACGTTAATACTCCAGTGCCTGGCATCATCTCTGCTCTTCCCAGCTGTCCTGCTGAGGGTTAGGTCTTTGTGATCACACCCAGGCAGGGGGACAGGACTGGATGATCTTTTGAGGTCCCTTCCAATCCCTGACATTCTGTGATTCTGTGATGTCTCCCAAGCCTTTCAGGACCCTGGAGGCCATGTGATTTCACCTGTATCTTATTTCAGCTGAGTGGGGGTTTGATTTCTGCTATTGCTGTGCAATGTAACCAACAAGGTTTGGTTTGGTTTGGTTTGGTTTGGTTTGGTTTGGTTTGGTTTGGTTTGGAGTTGGCGCGTTTCTAGTTGTGCTGTTTGTCAATAAAAGATTTTGATGGAGCCATATCAAAACTATTTATTGAGTCAGCAAAAAGCACAAGTTACATGTCGCTTCTGGAATAGAAACACTTAAGGAGGGGTGCACAAACGCCCAACAGAGTGAGGCAGAAGCACACCTGTGTTCATGGGGGCTGCTGGCCCCTCAGGTGCAGTGAGGCGTTGGTGGGGGTGGTGACAGCCGTGCCCTCAGAATGGTCCTGTTCTTTTTTGCAGGACACTGAAAAGTTGGAGTTATGTGATTAAATTTCTCGTCACAAAAAGTGTTCTGGTTATCTCTGCCTGTCTCCACACGGATTAGAGCCCGGCCCTTTCCATTAGTGCTACTTGGCCCTTCAGGCTTTGGGAACACCCCGCGGGATGCTCTGGCCTTAACTCAGTGTTTCAGAGCCTCCAGCTATTGGGCTGTGTCTGTCTTCCTGAAATTTGCCACTTTTCCCACGGGCTGTGACACGAAAAGGCCAAAGATAAATAGAGAGAAATAAGTAAGAGACCAAGTTCTTCTTTACCCTCTTCTAACCGCTACGATGGGACTGATAAAATATTTGTTCTCACAGCGTGCTCGAGTGCCTTTCCTGGTGTCTCGCCTCCCCCGAGCCTCCCCGTGACATTTTCCAAACGATTTCCATGCAGCAGGTGGCTGGTGAGTGCTGGTCGTGGGCCTGAGTGCAGTGCAGAGAGGGAGGGGTACCTGGTGGAGGTGGGGATGACCCCATCAATTCCAGGGTATGGGGGCTACTGACTGTCCTCATGGCAAATAAGTGGGGAGCAGCTGGGAGCAAGTTATTAACTACATCCTCCTGTGGGCTCCCCTCCAGGAGAAAATGTTATTCCAAGGCACGGTCTAAGGAAGCACAGAAGATGCTCATTCATAAAGACAGAGGGCAAACTAGGAAAACATTCAATTCTGCTTTTTATCAAGGCTGTGACCCCATCAGCTACCACAAGTAAGTGAAGGGAAAAGACTATCCAAACAAAGGGCTGCTGTGCCTTGTAGCATTTCTCCCAAACAGTGCTCTGTATTGCTGATGCCTGCAATCACCAGGAAGTACACAGAAACAATTATAGAATTCTTTGCTACAATGAAATTCCTTATAATGACTTCAAATTGTATGAAATTTGAAAAGATTCCGTGGCTTGAATTGCATGGTGCACTTCATGAATTTTCAAGAGCAGTAAAAACTGAGAGTAATGAAACTGTGATGTAGGGAACCTGTTCTATTTTTCTCTTTTTAATACCTACAGATACAACAAAAGAGCAGGCTAAGCACCGTGTTTCACCATCTTACACTTCCCACCTCCTCCCAGGGCATGCTGGGGATCAGAGGGGTGCCAGGGTCACTGAGCAAGAAGCAGCTTGGGAAGGGTGGAGGAAAGCCAGCAACTTCATGAAATCCAGGGCAGCAGGCAGATGAAATTTTAATCACTTTGGCAAAGATGGAATGCAATGAGCCTTTGGGTGCTGGGGAGTTCTATACTAGCCAGGCAGAGAGAAACTCCTAGAAGCAACCAATGTAGCATCAAGCAGCTGAACATAGAAAAGCTAGCTTAAATTTGCCTAATGTATTAAAGTACTAAATGCATCAGCACAGCATCTTCAAGCTGGTCCTTGAGGAGAAGTCTTCCCCTATGCCTATTTCTCCACCATATCTGTTTCAGGATCTCCACAGGGATAGTATCTCTGCATAATATCCAAACACTTGCGGAACTCCACAGGAAAACAGGGAGTGGTATGACTGCTACTAACTGGTGGTGGTGTTTTGCTGTCCCAAAGAGAGAGGAGAGAGCTGATGAAGGTGATGCTGGAGCAGTGGAGGAACTACAGCTCTACAGACAGGTCAATCCATAAAAGAATCAGTGATGTGAGTAAGAGCAGTCTGAGGATTTCCAGTACATCAAGGCTGCATAGTTGGGAACAAGTGCATACAAAGCACAACATGCATAAACTCTCTGTGGAGTTAATCTATCTTGTTCCAAAAAGGATTGCTTATTGAGACCTGCTATGCTAATTAAATTGACTTAAGAACAGGTTATCACAGACACCAGGCACTTTAGGGAGAGTTAATAACAGTTATTATAGTATAACATTCCTGTAGACAAGAGACCTTTATTTGATAAAGGAAATGCAGTGTGGAAAGGAAAATAGCTAAGGACACATCAAGATGATCAATAAATTAAAAGGCACTGAAGAAATTAATAAGAAATTAGCAGAGTCAAGGACAGCCCTTACATTACTGGGAGCTGTGTTTATCGTGGACCGTTAATTGCTGCTTCCTGCATGTTTCAGGGGAGAAGCTTGTAATTACATTGAGTCTTTAATTCATCACATATGAATGATTTGAGTAGTCACAGCTACAAAAAGCCAAAGTGTATCTGGATTTTCTCCACAGCACATGTTGGGAAGTTTGGCTATATGGCACCTGTTTTTACTACATGGCATCCACAGCCTCTGTAGTAATTAAAAATAAACTAAACAAATGGTTCAAAAGCTCAAAGCAAACTCTAGTTCAATGCACTTGCTCCTGTTAATAGGTCAAGAAGAGCAGAAAGCACAAAGGCACTGAATTTTTACCTCTTCAGAGCATTGACCATGCTCCTTGTGTCAACTGAAATTCAGACTACGTGCCCAGGGCCCAGCACAGAGTGTAGGTCTGCAGGCTGAGCTAGGCAAGAATGAGAAAGTCCTGGCCACTTCAGCCATGGCAGATGCTCTCAGCAGCTTTGACCAGGGTCAAAGACAGAGTCCTCCTGGGGAAATCACTGCCCCAATCGGATCCATTTAAGTGCAGAAATGAGATAAGGACAAATAGATTTGTAACAGATTTGCCCCACTCAGTATATGGTTTTGTTGTTAGAGATTAAATTGAATAACCCTCTTACCCCACCAATTTTGCTGAATATTACTGATAATTAATGAGGCTGATTATTACTTATTCAGTACTTTTGCTTTGTATAACTCTGCTTGAACACCAAACTCAGTGCCCTTTCTTAAAATTAAGCAAAGCTTGTAACATCCCCCCACACCTGTTGAGCACCTAGTCCTTAGTTACACTGTAATTAGACAGAGGATGAGGATACTTACATTTTGCATATTATAGCACCAAGCAGGAATGTGCAGCACGTGGACACACAGAGCACAGCGAGAATCCAGGCTACGGGATTCTCCAGTTTGTTCTGCCCTGAATTTCAAGAAAAGAAAGAATAAATATGCTATTTTAGTGCAGATTATTTTAAACACACTCTTACAACAGATTTCATTATCTATTTTATGCGATTATATTCAGATCACAACTTAACATGCAAACGATGAAGACTTGGTATCTAGAATTAGAAATGAAACACAGAGGTTCAAGAACAATTTCCATGAAGCTAATTTTCTAGTTCAAAAACAAATTTCTTTCATTTTGATATGAAGGAGAGAACGAGCTGAGGAGCGTGAGGAGCCAAGCCCACCAGGAGGACAACACAGTCCCGCGACACACAATGCCATGGTCCTCAGCAAAGACACTGCTGATTATCTCAGGCAGAGTTTTCCATTAAACCATTCTTCAGTTCTGTTAATCCTTTCTAGCCAGGAACTGGACTTCTCTGCCTTCATCAACTTCCCTGTAAAAAAGACATCCTCACCCACAAATGTGCTGTGAGCTATTTCTCAGCCCCAAACTTGACCCTTAGACCTTTTCAACTGTGAACCCTGGCAGAGGCTGTTCACACACACCTACAGCTTCACAGATTTGATCCGTATGAGGCTGCCACGTTTGGTTAATGATGGGTTAATAATGGGTGTCCAGCCCACTTGGCTACACTAATGATTTTTATCTAACTTTATTAGTGGTCGGGTTGCTCAGCCTCTCTTCCCAAGGGCTTGTCAGTGCCGTGGGGCCAGGTGGGAAGGTCAAGGGGATGTGTTAAGAGTAATGCAGCAAAACACCAGCACATTTAATCGCATTCACTAGCAAATAGGTACAAGAGGGAAAAGTGCAGTAAACAGGAGAGTGTTAAAGACTTTTTTTTTTTTTCAGTGAAACCCAGGAAGTTAAGAAACTCAAACGATAAGGGCAAAGGAGGATGTCTAAGAAGAAACAGTTGATAACGTGCCATGATAAGGAAACTGTTGTTTCCAGAAAAACATGTTCAGCAAGCAGGAAATACAGAACAATGGGGAGCAAATTATCATGTTCCAAAGATGCTAAAACCATGCTCGGCCACCCCCAACATTTAGGAGTTCAGATTGCTCCAGCAAAGTAATAGTTGTCATGATCCCTCTTATTGACTTCCAGCATGAACATCACAACACATGCCAGGAAAACACACATGAAAACTGAAGTAGTAATAGAACCAAAAGGCCTTACCTAGAACTTAGGCCTTCAGCTAGTTTAAGGCAGGCTCTGAAAACATAAGCATGTGAAAACAAAACACTGTCTAAAAACCCTTCCATATGTCCAAAAGTTTGCTTGGGAGTTTTTTTATTTTATTTTTAATGGAACACAGATTTAACTCCCCTTGGCATTAACCAGTCAGGTTTTTTCATCAAATCCCTATTTTCCTGACTTCTATTAAAATTACTTGGTGTTGTGCACGCTCATGATTGGGCAGCATTTGCTTTCCAGCAACTTAATAACATTCACTGCAAGACAGAAGCATGTCATTCTTACCAACATAAATAATTTCACTCCAGTCACTCCAAAATCCCCTCGCACAACAGATGTGATGGTTAGCTCTTACTTGTATGGAATACCTGCTGGTGACATCAATCCGTAACCTGAAGTCGTTGGAGGATATTTTCAATACCTGTTAGGAAAGCAATATTATACTGTTATAGATTACTTAAGACTAAACAATTCAGAAAGCAAACTTTAATCATGTTTATATTTTTATGTTTTTTTAAACTCTTTTACTAGGTTAACAATGAGCATCTGGCCTTGCTTTTGAAGTCAGATCTCTATTTTCATAGGTGTATTTTCTCTCTTAATACACCAATATTTCAGGGCAAATTCTTGAAATATGCCTCATTTTTGCATTCTTTCTTAAGATACTCCTTCTGTTCTGAACCCAGACTTATTAGACTGAATAATTCCAATTTCTGTCCTGCTTCCCTAGGTCTCTTGGGGATTGTTGCAGACATAAACGACATCCAGAAAAAGAGGAAAAATATGAAAACTGATGAGACTTTGGCTTTGCTGCACCCTAGTCACAAATAGGACACAAGTTTCACCAAAAGTCCATAGTTCCAAAAATGTACTAATAGCAGGTTTTATTTTAAACATGTTAAAATTTGTAACATATCCATGAATATGAAGACTTTTTCACCAAGTTACATAAAGGTAAATTCTAACTATAGAGGACAGTCAGCTCAGAGAGAGGAACACTATGCAATACTTGGGCATCAGAAAAACAATTACCTGCTTGTAACCTGACTTCAAGTTGAAGAGGTAAAATTCGTATTCAAAACACTCTTTAGGGAAAGGAGAAATTGGCTTCTCCCATGTAGCCAGGAGATCATTTTGGTCTAAGAATACAGTGACATTTCTGGGAACATTCACTTTCTCTAGAAAAAGAAAACTGTACTGGTAAGTTATTTACAGAGTAAAGTCTAAATACTAAAAATTGGAGCACTTTATAACCTGATAGTGTTTCCAAATATAGGACCTATAATCCTTGAATTTATTTCACATTTTGGACAGGAAAGATAAGGATTTAGGAGGTATAACTATATTGGAGAAAATAGTTAAGGGAAAACAGTTTTAGAAAACCACTTAAAAGTTCTGGAAAAAATAGATTACTTGGTGGGGGGTGAATTTATTAAATTAATTTTCACAAAAGCATGAAATTAATGATAGAACAGTTAGAAAAATTTATTTTCAGGGGGAAAAAACCCAACCAAACAGATATAACCAGGAAAGTTACTGAAAACTGGTACAAATTCAAAGGAATGGATCAGCAGCTATTATGGGGATGATTTCTAAGAAGAAAATATGTATGTCAACTGTTTTATCTTAGTGAAGCCATGAAGAAGGAAAATGCTATCTGTTCACAAAAAAGTGAAAGGCACTGAACTAATGAAGGAAAATAAAGTATTTGGGTGGATGAAGGATGATAGACATGGCTGATGTTACCTTTTATTTGACAGCCTAGTGCCTTTCTTTAAAAGGACATGGTTATCTTGAACATCTTTTTGTGTCTTTTCCTTTTAAAGAAAGGCTGTAAAATAAAAGGTAGTAAAAACTGTACTTGAAGGTATATTGACTAAATCGATTGAGGATGAATACTGGAAATAATACTTTGGCTAACTAAAAGAATAACTAATTATATTTTCTAGCTTTTTTTTTTTTTTTTGTCATTCTATAATATTAAAATCAAAGTGAGTTAAAACCATCCATTTCTGTCTTATCTTCTCTTTGTCCTGGTTCCCAGGCACAGCCCCCAGCCCAGCCATGAGCAGCCCCCAGTCAGTGGGAGATCCCATCAAGGCAGGGACTCACAGGTATATCCCACACCACTCATCATGCTCCTTACAAAAGGAGGGAGCTCACTGAGGGTGGAGTTCCTCTTCCTGGGGCTCCTCTCTCTCCTGTCCTTCTGCTCCTGCTGCTGACCCCAAGGACCAGGGTGAGTAGAACCTTGTGCACTTTATGTGGGCTGTTGTATCAGTTTTGTTATTTCATTAGATCTGTTTCTACTTCACCCCAGGGGGCTTTTCCCTTTTCCCCCATTCCCCTTCTCAGCTGGGGAGGGGTGGTAGAACAACTGCTGCAGTTTAGCCCCAGGTACTGGCTAAACATGGACACTCTTCCAACTTCATTATGGTATCTATGCAAAACCAGCACATACTCTCACTTGCATCAAGAACCATTCAATCCAATAATATTCTCTCACAAATCTTAAGACAATCCTGTTAGATATTTTTAATTTTTTTTTTCTTTTTAAAAATTATTTCTACTCACCAATGGCATTTTGGTTAAATAAGTGCTGAAAAGGTTTGATTGCAGCATACTTGCTAGACCCATTAATGTGTATTACAATGAGATTGTCAACTTCTTCGGGGTCAATATGAGTCACTGAAAATCTGCACTCAATGTTCCTGTTCCATTTGTCTTTGATGTAATCTTGACATTCTTCAGTGTACGTCTCGTACCTAAATTAAAATACTTGTGAGACATGACTGCTCTTAAAGAAATCTCTTGCTGACCATAATAGGAGAAAACACCAACCTGTAAAACAGAAAGTACTCAGTATCTTCTGGTGCCCCTAGGCCAGGAAGCCAAGTGCAGTGGAGAGAAACAGTACTAGAAATGGTGATGCGAGTAACACAGGACAAATTAGTGACAGATGTCTCTGGAGCACCTAGAAAATGAAGGCATTACAAAGCAGAAAGAAAAATTTTATTAAAAAAAAAAGTTATAAGAAATTCATGTTGCTGAAACATTTTGATTACAGTCTTTGGTCTGCTATGTCTAGGTCTGTTGTATCCAGTTCTCCTCCTTATCTCACAAGGTCTATGAGTCATGGACAGATGAAGATTCCCAAACCATGCAAGTGAGCTGCACCACACAGCACCATTACATATTTCATGTACACCAAGAGCAACATGATCTCTAATATCCTAAAGTGTATGAAAGTAGGTTATCTTAGCCTTAGCAAGGCATTTTTAGAACATTTTATATGGGTTATTATGTTGTGCTCCTCCAGATTGTACTTCAGGCTCCACAGCAGTAGAGAAAGGCCTGAACTAAATCGTTTTGTAAGATCAGTGTAGCTGGTAGAGGGGAAAACGCTGTTTTTTTCAAGTATTAAACCTGTCCCCTTTTGATATCTGGCCCACAGACCAGGGCAGAACACAAAATTCAGACCTCCCTTGCATTTCTCCTTACCTGGTGGAGGTGGGAGGTTTTGCTTCACCCAGTCACTACTCATCTGAAGGTCATTACAGAGAAGTAACGTCCGAACGTGTGCGGAGAACCCGTTGTTAAGAGCAGCTGTTTGGACACTGTGAGTCTTCTTTGTATCATACTTGAAATTAAAAAAATCAAATAAGCATCACTTGTGATGGAAGCTGAATCAAGGGGCCTGCAAAGACTGATACAGTCTTTGCAAAGAGTCAAACCACCCAGCTAGCTTAGCTGGATATATTAAGTGTATAAAGCCAGAAAGTACAAATAATCCACATAAGAAGTGTGTAGGGTTTCTCATTTAAGACAACATGACCCTTATCTTAATGAAAAATTGTCTATAGCATACAGCTGTGATGGAACATGGTCTGACATTTTAATGATACCCTGGCATTAATGAGGACAAAGCGAGATGACTTGTATGGGGAGCAGCATCACTTAAAACCAGTATCCAGCTTCCCCCCAAGATGAACACTGCAGAGGGTGCCAATTCCCAGGCCAACCCTTGTCCTGGCAGAGCTGCACCCATAAGCAGAGCTGAAAAGGAATCTCTCCAGTGCTCAAGTATTTGTTTATGATATAAGAGAATAAGTGTTTGAATATGCCAGTCATTCAAGAGACATATCACACCTACTGCACCCTGCTTTGGTGCAATATGTTTAACTCAACAGGGATTTAACCTTCTTAGGATACTGGATTTATTTTTTACATTACCTCTTCAGGCACAGGGCTTAGGATTTTCACATCATATCTGATAGTGTAGTTTTTTTGTTCTTGATTAGGGTTTGGTTTCCAGTGTAAAAGCACTTGTGCTAATGCAGAGACTGTAAGGGTGAAGTTAACAGGTGGCAAAACCTGAACTGTAAGGCAGAAAACAAAAATTTCACAGTAATCCAGTGAATTGTTTAGAGCAACAGTTGTTTACAAGCAATGAGCAATACAAGCAAGTAATTTCATTTCCATATTATATTCTCTCAGCAGCTTCTTATAAAATGTTTCTAATTTTGGAAAAATATCCTTAAATAACAACCAATACTTTATCAAATAAGAGTTTACTTAAAACTTAGCTTAAAAACTGACTTTTTACAACTTGAAAGTCACAATGATATCACATTTGGCTTGTTAATTAGGTTCAAGTTTTTCAACTTAATTGTCACAGCCACATGGACACTGGGCATCTGTACAGAAATGGGGCTGATCAAGTGATCAGCCCTGCAAACCATTCTCACCCACATAAGCCTGCAGAAGAGCATAACTTGGGGGCTTTCTAAGAGAAGGCTGACAGCCATAACAGTGAGAGATGTGAGAGAAGAAACAAAATGATGAAGAGAGGAATTAAGCACAAATGGAAGAAAACATAGAAGGATGGGAATGATAATTTTAAATGACAGGGCAAGAGGGATTCCTGGAGCTCATATGGAAATGAGGAAGATCTCATGCTGAGGGAAAATGTTAGCACATAAACAGCAAGGCAATGAAATAATCAATCTGCTCCCCTCCATTTCTAGAGTTCTTCAGAGCCTGTCATCCCTTAATTGCCACCTCCAAGGCAGTTGAGGGATGTCAGTCCCCACTTCTCTTCTCCCGTGATTTCAACTTTTGATGCCCTTCCTTGGTAGAAGGAAAATGCCTTACCTTCTGCAGCAAGAGGTAGATTTGGCTGAACCAAGCTTGTTGTCCAAAGGAGGATCAGAAAAACTCTCATCCTGCTGGCCGTAATCTTTAGATGGTGAATGAGAACAGCCATGCATCAGCACACGTGCCTTGTCACCATTTTGCAGAGGCTGATAGCTAAAAATGAACACAAACCCAAGTGTTAAGCACACAAACCATGGAGCATGGTATAGCCACATGATAAAAGGAATGAAACTACCTTGCAGGGGACAGACTCTTCTCCTTTCCTTGCAGGAAAATGCATCTTGTCATAGCTAAACTTAATATAAGAACCACCAACCACCTTTCTTTTTGCTCTTTGCTTTTCCCAGCCCTCTTTGAAAAGCTACTGGTTTCAGACACTGTCATGTGTGGATGTTCAGAGCAGCAGCCACGGAATTAGAGCATCTCCCCATGGAGAGGGGAGAGTCAGGTTCAGGTATATTGGCTTTCAGTGGAGTCCCATTTACTCCAAGAACAGAAATAACTATATTTTTAGCTGTCACTATGTAGAACATGGCTACTTACTGGAATTTACTTGCCAGTTTCTATTTCAGAAAAGCTTGCTAAAGAAGCAGTCTCAGTGCTCACCTCAAGGCTAATTCTCCAGTGTTAATTATTGGATGTAAGAGGAACTATTTTCTTTTGTTTCTAATTTATCTGAACGAGTATTTTTTATGCTTAAAACCAGCATGTTCTTGTGCTTCCTATAGATTGTTTCATGAAGCACTGGGAGGAAAAAAAAATATCTGTGTTATCATTCATGTATAACCTAATATAAACAACATGGAAATACAGAACAGCAGCTTTCCAAAATGCTCTTACTGAAGAGAAATACACCCTCCCAGCCCAATCACACTCCTTCCCTGGGGCACTACAGCAATTGCTTGTATGGAAAACATAATATTTTCAGATGGTAATGAGCAGATAAAGCATCTTTAACCCATCAGTTCTCCCTGAACCTCCAATAAATAACCCAGGGACTGGAAGCACTCCAATTGATCACAGTTGGGGTACTTCTGCTATACAGTAACTATTTTTCAAAATGGTGTATGAATGCTGAGGTCATTAAAATGACACATAATCTACAATGCAGTGTGTTGCTTAATGGCCAAGTCCACTCATTATCTATAGTCCTGTTTTGTATGGCTCTGCTATTCTGCTAGCCAAAGTGTGCACAAGGCTAATTGAACCTCTGGAGTTCACTAATGAATTATTCCTGGGGAGTCAGGGTTTGCTTTTATGTATGTTGGGTTACTGAAAGACATTCTGGTTCTCCCAAAATGTATGTGAATCACAAACAATCAGGTCATTATGATTCAGGCTGTACATTTATGGCTACATTTCCTACTGCATTACCATTCATCAGAAGTCTGTTCTTTTGGATTTTTTCACTTAAGTACCATGCAGACCCCTGCTTCACAAGTTTATGTTATTCTGGAGAGCTTTATGTGCATGGAATACAAGCTTACAATGGCACCTGATCTCTGACCACCTCTGTCACATCTATACTGCATTATCTGATAAAAACTAGCTAAAGAAACCTGCTAGTACATGACACACATTTCCAATATGCTTTTGTACAAATTACTGGCAGCAGGCTTTCTTTCCTGCTTCAAAAAACATTATATAGCTCATTTACCTAATGAGACTATTAAATACACTAATAACTTTCTTTCTCTATTTAAAAGTAAAAATTTATCAAGTCCCTGAAAGTAAAACCCAGCTTCTCATTTTCATGCTAGCAATAACCCCAGTACAGCTCTGGCAAGAACACAGCTCAGAGCTGTGTGCATGTGCTTTTATGCATATCTGCACCCTTACCTGTCTATTAACATTGCTCACCACATGCATTGCAGCTCTCCCTCCAACCACCTACAACCAGATCCAGCAGCTAAGGAGCAGTTTCAAGTAGATTAAGCTCTTGCAATATGCATCAGGTACCTCGGTGAGAAAGACTTGAGAACTCACCAAAGGGCATTCCACTCACATAGGAGAGAGTCAGAGGGACAGGTTGTGCTTCCCCAGCTGCAGTCAAAGTTTTAGCAGGTACAACTCTGAGACTTTGGGAAAGAAGCTTCATTAGTTCCAGTGCTAAGAAAACTCACCTTCCCCCCCCCCCCCCCCCAAAAAAAAAGCAATCCCTTCAGTACATTATTAAAAAATATAAATCTTTAAAACACCTCATGTTTTATAGCTGCTTAGGATTCACATCTACTAACTTGAGCAATGTCAGTACACTGGTTTCAGGACTGCTCTGGCATTTAGCACAACTAGAAAAGCTGTTTCTCTCTTGGGTTTACTTAAAGTGGGTTTGACTATCTATAGATTTTTTTACTTTGTTCTCAAATAATAGCCAGTCTGATTCTTCCTGGGCACATTCTTTTCTCTATATTATTGAAAAGATCCCAAAGATCAACTTTTCAAAGGTACTTTTGCTGGTAAAGGAATGCAAGTATTAGACGCAGGATCAAACATTTTCTGAGCAGCAATTTACTGATTTGTAACTGGATGTAAAATGTTACTATAATGCAGATTAGTTTCCAATTATTATCCCTGTTTTTATTTTCCATTTATCTTTTTCTGCCTTGCTTTCAAAAGTGCTATTTTTCTTTTTCTTGGTATCAGACTAAGATTGAAAATACAGCTTTTGGAAGAGGTATTTCAATAGCTGTGTAAGACCATAACCTATAAGAACACCTTGCAGTCTGTGATACCCTGTTTCATGTGAGAAATTACTGAAATGAGACTCAAAGTAAGCGTATTCAAGTAAAGATGTTAAGTAGAAGTCTACAAGAGGCTTACTCTCCTTCACAAAAAATGGATATAGCAAGTTCTCAGGATAAATAAAAGCCTTGATTATATTATGTTTTGGTTACATATGGTAAAAAGTAATAAGCAGAAGGTAAAGGATTTATTCCCTTTGTGAAGGGTATACTTGCTTTTAAAAGACAGTAGGAAACCAAACTATAGGAAACAGCCTCTAAAAAG
Organism: Podargus strigoides; assembly: GCA_028020825.1. Classification (NCBI taxonomy): domain Eukaryota; kingdom Metazoa; phylum Chordata; class Aves; order Caprimulgiformes; family Podargidae; genus Podargus; species Podargus strigoides. The sequence goes on along the minus strand of CM051629.1, from coordinate 2,167,528 downwards.
TAATGATTTTCTTACTTATTGCTGACATGTCCCACTCTCTCACAGGCAACTGGTCACAAGCAGATTCCAGATGCATTTCCCAGTGTAAGGCAAAGCTGACTTTGAAAAGCGGGACCTTTGCAGTCTTCAAACAAAGCACACGAGGACAAACACAAACCACAACAGATATCGCAGGAGGTTACCTGCTGAGTCTCAAAAGTTCTGTGAAGAGTCTGCTCCGTTTGTTCAAACGTCCTCTGGGTCATCTCCCTGCGGGTTTCTTTTATAACTGCTGTCTTTCAAGCACAAATGTGATAGGTACTTCAGAAATGATGGCAGATGATAAGTTAGACGAGCATGCACTGAAAAAGGGAACTACAGATTTAACCACAGGATGGAAGGCTCTGTACAAGCACACAGTTTAACCCAGAAATGGTTTTACTTTATTTATTGAAGGTTAATTATATACCATAGTCTGATAATTCTCTAATAACTTTGCAAGAGCAGGAATGTTCAGTGACTGCAAAGGAATAACCTATGGCCAGCTACCTGCTGCTGATATCCCAATTTGTTCTTCCCCCAGGAAATCAAATCCAAATGTTGCTGGAAAACTGTGCAGGTTTTGTCCAATGCTTTTATACCATCTTGTCCAATGCTCTTGCCATATGGCCCTGTGGACATCAGACATATTTGGAGAAGTCACCAATACCAGAGCAAGATCAGCTCCTAACCTCATGCTGGGAGCTCTGAGCTGTGATCCATGGGGTTGGATAAGACAGGCTCACAAACAGGACAAGCAGCAAGAGCCAACCCAAGAGCCTAGAGAAGACCCTGTGTGGGGCTATATGTAATGGAGTTACAGGAAGGACAAGAATGCTAATGACTTACACTCATTAACAGCCTGGATTGCAAGTACACAGAACCTTATTCAATGTGCAGGTGACGAGCTGGGAGAGGTGAGTACTTTGGACACTAAGAGGGACATGGTTTAGTGGTGACTTGGCAGTGCTGCTTAATGGTTGGACTTGATGATCTTGGAGGTCTCCTCCAACCAAGGCTGTTCTGTCATTCTATGACCAGAATTAAGAAAGTTCTTGACAAATTGGTGGAAATTGGGTGCACTTCAATATGGATAAGCTGTCAACTGCATTTAGGCATTATCAACTGTAAATTACTAGCTATGAATAAACAGTTATCAACTGATCAGGCATCTGTTCTGCAGAAAAGGATCTGGGGTTTTGGGGGGTCATAAACTGCAGAGGAATAAACAACGTTATGCACTTGTGAAAAAGGCACCCCAGGCCAGCGAGGAGCGAGTGTCCTCTGCAAGACACATGAAGTAATCCTTCCGCTCTGCACAGCGCTGATAAAGCCTCTGTTCACAGGGCTGTGTCCAGCTCAGACACTGCTCTTCAGAAAGCCATGGAGCAGATGAGGAGAAGCCAACACACAGCAAAGGATACTGCCAGAGCCTAAAATGTACTGGTGAGGAAACAAGGGAAGACTTGTGCTGAAATGTAACACGTTAAGGCTTTCAGACGCTCTCCAAGTGCATTGGGCTGGGAGTAGAACATAAGGAAAATTCAGGTTAGATATAAGGGAAAAGTTTGAGTGGTGGGGATGGGACAGAGTGGAGCAGGTGCCAGAGGGCTGAAAGAAACTGTCACTGGGTGTCCACAGACAGACATCAAGCAGTGGTCAAATCCTGCCACCAGGCACGGATAAATTAGTGCCTTCCTAAGGTCTGGCCAGCCCACGTCTCTGAACAAAGAGCTGATCACTGGGCAGAGAGCTCGACAGGCACAGTGAAACCTTCCCGCAGCAAACATTACTTCTGAAGGTGCAGCAGGAATGTAATCAGAAACAGTAGTCACGAAAAAGGGTAAGAAAAGGTTATGTTCTTACACAGGCCTGACTAGATTAGGGTAGGTGTGAGATGGGTTTTGGGAATAGCGTTTTGTGCTTGCAGGCACTCCCCTTCTGCAGGGAGGTGCTGTGTCAGGCTGGATAGATCTGTGTAGCGTTTCTTCCCAGTTACCCAGAAAACTGTAGCACTATTTTTGCCGAGACAAACATTTATTCAGGCTTCACAGGGACCCACGCTCCCCATTAACCTGGCTGAGCTCCTCCTGCAGGCTCCGCTCCTTCGGACCCTTCTGAGATGCCCCTGACGCCATCTCAGCGGCCCCAGCTCTTGGCGGGGTCCCTCCGCCGGGCACACCCCGTGCCCTGCTCTCCCTGCTCTCCCTGCCCTCAGCGGCAACCGGGCGCGCCTGGGAACGGGCGCGCCGGGTAGCGTCGCGCTGATGATGTCATCGCGCGGCGCCGGGTAGCGTCGCGCTGATGATGTCATCGCGCGGCGCCGGGACACTACTGACGTCATCGCTCGGCGCCGGGGCTAAACCGGGCGGCGGGAGCCGGCTCGTCGGGCCTAGCGCCGCTGCTCAGCGCGCCGGGAGCCCCGCGGTGGGTGAGTGGGTCCTGCGGCGGCGCGGCCTGGGGCTCGGTGCCCGCGGGGGAAGGGGTTCGCTCCGTGCGGCGGCTGGGGGCAGAGGGAGGAGGCCGAGGCCGGGGTCGGGGTCCATGCGGCCCGGCGCGGCTGACGCGTCGTGTCGCTGTTTCTCCCCAGATGTGGGCTGAGGTGTTGCTTCTGCCCTGCAGGGCAGGGCTGCGGCTGTTCCCGCCGCTCCGCCTGCGGCACCGAGCGCCGGGCGCCATGAAGCTGCAGTCCCCCCAGTTCCAGGCGCTCTTCACGCCGGGGCTCCGCAGCGTGGCAGGTGAGTGCGGCCCGGGCTGGGCCTGGGCATCCACGGGGCTGAGCAGCGGCCCCCGCAGCGTCCCCGCACCGAAAGGCTGGCCTGGAGAGCCCGGGCGGAGGGTGCAGGCATTGCGTCTCGTGTCCTGTCACTGCTGCAGGCACAGCCCCGGTCCCCTGAGCAGGGAAAGGAGAGGGGCTCTGTGGCCCGTTTGCGGTGCTGAAGGCGGCCTGGGTAGCCGCTGTGTTCTGGGAGGTGTGTGCTGCTCTTCAGCCCTACTCACTGTAACCTTAAAATGACTCGGAGGTTGTGGCAGAGCTCGGTCTTCATCAGCTCTCATGGGGTATTTACCATTCCTGAAGAAATCTGGATTCACAGCTCACTGTGCTCTGCCATAAATAAACTAAGCACTTCTCCCTTATCTACTACTAACTGCTAAAAATATTCCACAGCCAGAGTCCCCCAGTATCGATTAGCAACCCGATAATATTTAGGTTCTCAGAAATGCCCCAGAAAAATACATCAGAAATAACTGGGGAAGTACCTGTGGGTGCTCAGCTGTGTTCCTAATTTGTGCATTTTGCATGAAGCTGTGAGATGTGTACATACTTGCTGCTCACTGCATGTTTGAGTATGTATTCCCCCATCTATGGGTTTAATTTGTGAAAAGGTAGGTTGTGGCTGACAGCATGCTATGGTTTTTCTTTCCTTCCCAGAATTGTTTGAGAAGAAGAACTATGAGCTGAGAATAGCAGGAGGTGCTGTCAGGGATTTGCTGAGTGGAATGACACCACAAGATGTAGATTTTGCCACTACAGCTACACCAGTGGAGATGAAGGAAATGTTCACATCTGCTGGTGTTCGTCTGATCAACAACAAAGGAGAAAAACATGGAACCATTACTGCCAGGGTTGGTTTATTTGACTTAGATCTTTTATAACTGTATCTGTGAATGTGAAGGATTTTCAATAGAAAACTGGTAGCATGCTCCTTCTTTGTCAAAGTATCACACCAAGAGTTTAAATAAGATCCTGCTTTAAAGTATGGAGGGACTTTTTGATTACCCTTTGTAGAATTCAATTAATTACTCTCTTTTAATGCATGTTACCACTACATAACTCATTCATGCTGCTGTGTCATGACTAGAAAAGACAATGTAAACTGCTTACATGTGTGAGGAAGTTGATCCTAGTGTTTCCTGCACCTGATTTCCCAAGTCTTGCTGCTTCTACCTTGCTTGTTCCTCTGCTTCTTATTCCATCTTCTTCAGGAAGATTTCTGCAGGCTATCTGAAAAATGAATAATGCAAGGGTTATTTTCTGGTGTTTGTACTTCTTGATTGTCTGCTCTGTATGGTACCTGTTGGTTTGCACGTATCCAGCTTGAGCACTTACTGTATACAAACATGAGGCTGAAAAAATATACAGCTTTTATATTGGTATTCATGACTGTGTTGAAGTAACGATGTCTGTGGGATTTTCAGCTCCATGAACAGAATTTTGAAATTACTACTCTTAGAATAGATGTGGTCACCGATGGACGACATGCAGAGGTTGAATTCACCACTGACTGGGAAAAGGATGCTGAAAGAAGGGATCTGACTGTCAATTCCATGTTTTTAGGTAAATTCTTTCAAAAGCAAATATTTAGATGAAACACTGCTTTGCAAGATAAGCCAGAAAATTCTCTGTGTCTGTTTCAATTTTGTTTGTTTGTACTGCTCTCAGCTGTACCCATATGTGAGATGATCTGATGAACTAGGTCAAATCACACAACTTGTCTTCTGTATTTTCAAATGAGACTATTTAGTTGTGCCAGCCATATTTATAAATTCATACTCTTGTATTTTTTTTCCTTCTTTTTCTAGGTTTGGATGGGATGCTGTATGATTTTTTTAATGGATATGAAGACTTGCAAAACAAGAAAATTAGATTTGTAGGAAAGGCGAGTGAGAGAATACAAGAAGATTATTTAAGAATCCTAAGATATTTCAGGTACTGGGTTTTGCCTCTCCTAGATAAAGAAATGAAGTAAGCATTGTAAAAGGTTTCAGAAACATGCAAAAAAAGAGATCAGTGATGTAAAAAGAGTTGTAATTGTCGTTTGTTTCTTCTAGTATTATAAATTAGCATATTTAACACTGTCATGACTTTGATTATCTGAACAGCAGTAATAAATGGAATAATTGTTCTCAGTCTAACATACAGAGGTTTTTATTTGGGCAGGTTTTATGGAAGAATCACAGAAAAACCTGGTGCTCATGAAGCTAGTACACTGCAAGCAATTAAAGAAAATGCCAAAGGTTTGGCTGGAATATCAGGAGAAAGGATTTGGGTGGAACTGAAAAAAATCCTTCTTGGAAACCACGTAAATCATTTGGTTCGACTTATGTATGAGCTGGATATTGCCCAGTACATAGGTAAAGTGAAATGGAGATCGATTTCCTACTCCTCTGTCATATATAAACAGAACTGCAGCATGGCAAAGTGAGATAAAACTTGGTTTTACACAGCTACATTTCTTATTAACACTCTTTCTTGCATTTTTTGTGTGTGTATCCCTTTAGGACTACCACTTGAGGGAAATTTAGAAGAATTTGACAGAGTCACTAAAAATACTCAAAATCTATGTCCAAAACCAATGACTGTTCTGACATCCTTGTTCAAGGTGAAGGATGATGTCACAAACCTTGATCTGAGGCTGAAAATCTCAAAAGAAGAAAAAAACCTTGGCCTTTTTTTAGTGAAGCACCGGCAAGAGTTAACCAAAGCTGTGGGTCCGGAACCACTCAGACCGTATCAGGACTTCATAATGGATGTAAGTGTATTTCAGATTGCTTTATTTCACTCTTCACAGTAAAACAACTTCCCAGTGTTACAGAGTAGCAGAGATGACAATGCATAGTGGAAAGAAAAGTCAAGTGAGAGCTGTTTCATCCTCAGGTTTGTTTATTGGTCTCTGGCAAATTTTTGCCAGGGTTTTAAAGACCATGATATTTTCATCAGAAAGATGGGATGTATTGCCAAAAAAATATTAGCCAGGTTTGGATTGCTCCCAGTGTAATATCGCCACAGTAACTGGAAGAATGTCTTTCTGTATTATTGATACCAGTTGCAGTTAATGAAGGTGGGGTTTGTTGGTTTGGTTTTTTTCCCTTTGTTTTTCCTCTGGAGAGAGAACCAGAAATGAACAAGAGCTATTGCGAATGTCCTGGAGTGTCCCTGCAACACAAAGCACAGACTTTGGTATAAAGAGATTCTCTTCCTTTAGCAGAGTTTTGTTTTGCAAGAGAATCAATAGCAGACATTTCTACTTAGGTTCAAAAGCTTTTTTATTTCCTGTGCAAAATACTGAGCCTTGAAATTAATTTTTATGAAAGTACTTAAACAAATCTGTGGATGTGGATTGGATGTGGTGTGGATTTTTAGGAGTTCTGTAGCAGTTTTGGGACTGGCTTTAAAAGCCTGCCTTTCAGTCAGGCTGCAAAATGTCATATTCAGTCATCTGAAACAGCAGTTTCCTGTGACCATGCCTAGGGACTGACAGTTTGCTGTGCTGTCCCAGCTGATCTCCCCTTCGGTATTAAAACTGAGACAGGATCTGGACCTCAAGAGACTCCAGGTTCTTATGTGGAGTTCAGCTCCTTGAATTGTGTATTGAAAGCCAGTGCAATTCCTGGAGCCCCAGTTTGTGTTCTTCGTGAGGAGTACTATTAAGTAGGCAACCGGTGCTGTTCTTCCACAGCAGAGTTCAAGGAGTTTTCAGGTGAAGTTCTGCACTTTTATTGCAGTACCTGAGACTGAAGGTGAGAGCCATCAGTCTGCAGTGTGGCCTGTCTCCCACGGGAAAGGCAACGGTCTCTCTCTAGTTGGAGGGTGAAATAATAGTTACAGCTATTACCTGAAATTCAGGAAGTCTCCAAGGATCTCCCAGAGCCTCCAAGTGAGGACTGAGTTTTAAAACTTGTGAGACAGGAGAGATCCTCCCTTTCATTGTTCCAACCTGTTGTCCAGATGTTCTCTAATAAGCTGTCAGGGGAATAATGCAGTGCTGAGCACAGTTTGAGCTGCTTTCTACTGTTTTATAGTGAATCTTTTTCTTTTTTTTTAGTCTAGGGAGGCTAGTACAAATTCCAAGATCTGTGAGCTGCTAAAATACCAAGGAGAAGAACATCTTTTAAGAGAACTGCAGCAATGGACTGTTCCTTCTTTTCCTGTTAGTGGCCATGATTTAAGGAAAATGGGTGTATCGTCTGGAAAAGAAATTGGAGCAGCTTTACAGCAGTTAAGGGAAGAATGGAAGAAGAGTGGATACCACATGGATAAAGAAGAGCTGTTAAGTTGCCTGAAGAAGTTGTAAAATTGAGTAATAGTAGAGAACTGTTTGTGCCCTCTTCTAAGTGCAGCTGAGATACCAGGAAAGATTTTGCCACTGTACTCACAGCCAAGACAGTGTTTGTCAGATTTAAGTTCTCCTGGTGCTGATGTGTAATGAGCACTAACTCTTTTTGTAGTTAAAGCTGGGTACCAGATTGAAATACTCACAAGTCTTACCACGTAAAACAAAGACTGTTTTTCAATAATTATTATTATTTTCTGTAATTCCAGAATCAGACTTAGAGTAATAGGATAACTTAGCTGAGTCAGTATCATGAACAACTTCTCTCAGTAGTTTTTCAGTGACTTGTTTATCACCAAGTATCTAAATCCACAGAAGGGTTCTACAGTATGGTTTCTGCTTTGTGTATGAAGCTTATGAATGGTCGTAGGTGAAGGGGTGGGAGGTGCAGGTTCCCTGCCTTCCCCTGGCTCTGTCATTCTGTTTAACTCAGTAGGATTATTTTGGGAAGAAGTCTAACAAACATCCCTGCTACTCTCACACCAGGTTCTTCCCTGTATTGCTTCTTTCTGTGTTAATTATCCTTACACTTCTTCTGACTGAGGAGATCCACATTAAATGTGCACTCTGATTGCAGTTCAGAAGGAAATTCTCAATAATTTGCCCCTTAAATTAATACAGAAATATTTAATAAAGAAATCTATCAACAGAGTACGAGAATAAAGGGGTTAGGTGTTAGTTAAAGCTGATGGGGGAAGGAAACATAGACAAGGACAGTTGTTTGCATGTGGTACCTGGTAACCCAGCGTGGGTTCAGTGAAGAGCTGAGACCACTGAGTAACGCTGCACATGGCTTTTGGAAGCAGTTCTGTTCCTGGCTGTTCCTATGGACATGTATTACCATCCCTGGCTTTTTTGGTGTGCTTATGAAAAAAAAAAGAAAACAAAACAATAGCTCTAACAGACCATCTCTTGTGTGTATAAATTTTATTGCAGGTTTAAGTTTTCCTACAAAACCATGGTAAGTAATAAAATTGGTCAATTTTTCTTTTCCTCAGATACCATTTTGCAACACTAGAGGGTAGTAATGCCGGAGCAGTGCCCCAAAAAATCAGCATTTTATGCTTTCATACAGGCAACTTTCTAGCGCCTGTATTTTTTTTTTTATTTTTTCCCTAGGAAGTCAGTTATTTTAAATAAATTATTCTGAAGGTACAGCAAGACAGCAAGGGAAGACCAAAGGAAAAAAAAAAAAAAAAAAGCTGTTTTTCTCTGTTAATAAGGCAAATCTTGTAAGAAGAGGATGGTGTCGGATTTAATTATGTAATTAAATTGAAGCTTCCTTGTGCAATTTGCTGAACTACTGAAAGCTTGGGAGGGAGACAAGTAAAACAGTTCAGTGCTGTGGTAGACTCTCTTTTAAAAGAACACAAGTGTTAAAGCAACTTCAGTGGAGGTGATAAAATATTAGCAACTACACTACACTTTATGTTACCCAAAATTGCTGTCAAGGGTCAAACTCCTCTTGGAGGGAGGATTTTTTTTTAAAGACATGGGCTGGAAACCTTTACAAGCTCCAGCGCTGGTAAAACCAGCACAGACTATTCTGAAAGGATCTTAATTAAACCATCCTGCCTTGAATTCAGCGTAGTTGGCATCTTCGCTCAAACAGCTCATTTAAAAATCATGTTATGCTTGAGGTTTCCAGTTGGTCTGTCGAGCATCTCTGGTTTACTGGAGTTCAAAGAAATTAAACCCTGTTACAAATGAAACTGCATTAATTCAGAATAATAACATAGTTTAAGCAAGCAGCAGTACCAGCTTGAGTTCTGGAAAATTAGCTGTTTGATTAAATACTTCTTATAGAGTACAAACTGTTTAAATATCAGATTGGGAGATGATAAGAGATGAAGCAGTTGCACACATATATATGGTCGAGTTAAGTACTCTTCTTCCATGGATTACTTGACGAGTTAAATGATATTCACAATGTGTTTTAATTAAAGTTGCACAGCAGAACCCACATGGCTTTGCTGTTTGGTAAGCAGCCCGTAGCACCCAGAGCTCCTCTGTGCTCGGGGAGGGTCCCAGACACTGCCCCCTGCACCCCTTGCCTGCTCCCCTGTGCCTGCTGTGCTCCTTGCTGCCCCAGGAGGGAACCATGGGTGAAGGGCAAAATGGTAAATAATGCAAAGTGCTTTCCCTGGCAGATGGCTGCTGGGGATTAATGAAGGGTTTTTAACCATTCTCTCAAGATGTAATGATCTGTAAAAATGATTCAAAGGCCGGACTGGCTTGGCTGCATTGTGAGGGGAAAGGGCAGGGCTCCTTCTCCCCGCAGAGCCCATCAACCTCTGCCTGCAGCAAAGAGACAGGAAATCACAGCCACGAGTGCCCCGAGAGCTCTGCACTGCGGGGAGGGAGGCACAGGAGCTCAACGGCGCCTTCAGAGGATGTGCTGCACTACTGGCCTGTGCTGGGAGACGTGAGGTATAGTTATTTTTATATAAATACATATATATACACACACATACATACACACACACACACACACACACACACACACACACACACACACACACACACACACACACACACACACACAATTACACATAAATACACACACACACACACACTGTGATGCCTAAACTCTGTATACATATTTAAATATATATATATTTATATATTGTATATATTACACACCCCCACTGTATACACACACACACACACACACACACACATATATATACACACACACACAATGTATCTATCACTCCTAAAATTTACATTTTTATATATATATATATACATACACATATACTATATACAAGGTTTAGTGTGTGTGTGTATATATATAAATATATTACACACACCCCCACTGTGCACACGCACACACAAATATAATCTACCTTTATATATAAATATATATACTTAAAAGATATTTAAAATATGGATAATATGTATTATTTATCTTTATATATATATATATATATATATATATATATATACACACACATACATATATTTAAAAATATATTAATTTATTACCCTCACTGTGCACACACAAGAGACATATATACAAGATGTGTCTATCTATCTATGGCTCCTAGTATTTATATATATAAATATATACTATAAAGTTTAGGAGATATATATATATGTAATATGTATATATTACACATCCCCACTGCGCGCGCGCGCACACACACACACACACATACACACACACACACACACACACACTATATAATAATCTCTCTCTATATATAGATAGTTTAATAGCCACAGATATATAGATAGATTACACACACACCATAAAGGCAGGATTATTGTCCTTATTTTACTTCCCTGTGTGGTACAGACATAAATGGCTCCTTAACTTCCAGGGGACTCTCAAGGCTCAATGTAAACCCAGACATTTTCTCTCTTCCCATCCCAACAATCAGAAAAAGAAGGAAAAAAAAAAAAAAAGATCAGTTTTTGAAACAAATTGAATTTTATTCTTTGCAAATGTTTGCAAGCAACAAGGTTTTTCTGAAAAATTGTCTCAAAAGACAGAGGAAGAGTTCAAGCGGAGAACGCGCTACCCTTTACAAAGCCATTACACAAAGGTGAAAAACCAATGAGGGGAACAAAATGAACTGCAGCACATACAAACCAGCGTTGTTAAAAAACAAATGGTGGAATATTTGAACGTGTTTTAGACAAAGTGTGCAAGTGTCCTATGTGAGTCTACCTATTCTAAACTAAACAATACGAAAACTTGCAATATTACAGGCTCTGATTGTATGACACCTTTATGCTATTGCAACAAGAGCTTGAGAATGAGTAGTTCTATGCTACCTCTACTCCAGTCCAGCCAGGACCTGCTGCTGCCCAGGGCAGTCCCTCTTCTGTCCCTACAAGCCACCTGTTTGTCTCCCTTTCCTCTGTCAGACAGACACAGGTGTGTGGGCTGCGCAGCCAGGACACCAACCCTGCCACTGCCAGTTCTCAGATCTCCATAAACACAGAGATTATAGTGGGAGACAAAAATGATCCCTTTTGGCAGCAGCCAGCAAGTCAGTTGGATTAATTCACACCAATGAATGTAGTAAATACAGGAAGTTATCATAAAATGTGATTTCCTTTGTATTTAGCTCTCAAAATAATTTTCCAAAATCCCAACCTAGTAGTTTTCTCTCCAAAAAAAGAGAAAAGCGGCACAGAAAATACTACCCCATGTACAGAACCATCCACAGCTCCACTTCCACCCCACAAGTCACACGCTGCACGGTTTGAGCACTCGTACACGTGTGGCACTACATCACCACAGCAGGACACAGCACCTCTGCAGCAACCTGGGTCCCACCTGCAGAGTGACTCTGAAACAGCCAACGTTCCACAGAAGGTTACACAGATGGAACAGCATCATCAACAGGAAAGTTAAGTTAGTGCTAAACTGACTCCTGACTTATATTAGCTTACATGTGGCCATATATACACACAATACCAAAATACGCCCCTTTTGTATTCAAATATCACCAACATAATGTCATTTTTAGTTGAGGCATTCCAAAAGACTCAGCCAAAACCCCAAAGACCCTCTGAAATTCAGTGATAGCTGAGAAAACAATCACTTTGAAAACTTCACTCACCATACCCTCAGTGAATGCTTACATCCAATGGCAGCAGAAGGTACTTCAAAGCACTTCTTGCCACCCACAAGCCCTACTGAGGGTAATGAGAACAAGAGATAATGGGTATCTTTGAGAGAAAAAATAAACCAAGCCTACCTAAGCCGTGTGTGTGTGTGTCTGTGTGCACACAGGTGTGTGTACACGAGGTGTGCACACGTGCTGGGTGCAGGGGAAAGCCAAGTATGATTTCAGTGGTTATCCAAGTATAGAGGTTTCACAGTCTCTCACTCTCACACTAGAGCTTATAATTTCAGCCTTCTGAAAGCTTATTATAGAAACATAATCAAAATACAGAATGTTTTCTTGAAGACAATGAGCCATCATTCACTCTCTATTTGTTCAGAATTACGTTCAAAGGAGTATTGCTTTTCACAGTTCACTGGCAAGTCAGAGCACTGCACACAGAATTAAACACGGTATTAAAGATGCCTATGGAGAGAACAAAAGTTATCACAGAAGCACAGAGGTAGAAGGCTTCAAAGAACTAAACCTGAGTTACACAATCATTAGTTTCTACATACAGAGCATAATAAACTACCACTACCCTAAGAGCCTTCCAGCACAACCATTTAAATCAGCTGCTTGTCTCATACAGAGGTCCAACAGCCTTTCACCAACAGAACCTGTCCATGCTACACACGTCTGATGTAGGGGTGTGACTGAGAACGAGCAGGTAGTGGCTAATGTCTTAAATCTTATGGTTTGGTGTGGTTATACTTAACAATGCAAGTTCTCAAGGATTTACTGTGAAGGAAAAAAGAGTGAATGATAAAGCTTCAAAAGAAAAACAAGTGTGCACGTACACAAATATACTGAAGAGATCTTCAGTTTCCATCACCAAAGTGCATTCTGAGGAAAAAAAAGACAACACATGACAATAAATCCGTGGCAAAAGTTGCCCCATTTTGGCACCCGATTTCTGTAGCATAGACGAAAAAAAAAATCAACAGCACTGCCCTGCTATTTCTGGTTTGTTTCGGGTTTTTTTAGGAAACTTTTACTCTTTGTAAGGTAAGGGTGATAATGTGAAATTTTACTTTATAATAATAATAAAGAAGAGATGTTGCCTTCCCCTTCTCAAAATAAATACTACTGAAAAATCTCCGTAGTTAGGTATTTTAGAGAGTACTTCACAGAACTCTGGACACGTACACTGGTAAACTAATCCTCACAGAAATAATTTTGATAAGCACACTCAACAGTAAATGACAATGTATTTTATGTTCTGGGACCAACCTGTATATTTTGTATAAATAGTTTAAAATTTAAGACTTCTAAAGTCAAATAGACTTAATAGATCAAACAACTTGTAAGGACTGAATACTTCACATGGGTTCTTTTCAAAGGGCATCTTGTAATGCAGCTGTTCCAGCTGCAGGTAGCAGGAAGCTCTTGCTTTTGCCACTGACAGCACTGCCACTGACACTGCCAACACAGTATCAGCCAGAAGAGCTACTTCAGTCTTGTACTTATTCAGAGAATATCTGAGAAACAGCATCGGAAGTATTCCACATAGTTAGAAACAGGGATTCTCAGCAAAAACACTTTTAAGTATATTATGGAAAAAACTCTGCAGCAAGTAACTGGTATCTTACCATCATACATATATTGCATAAATTATACTCTTTCTATCTGTAATTTTAATTTCCCCCCTACCTTCTTTCACTGCAAGTTGATAGCAGTAATCATTCTCTAAAATTACACAAGGAAGGAGAAAGTTCAGTCTCAAGTCTGTCCAGACGGATCAGGTCGGTTTCTTGGTGTCTCACACCACCTCCTCTCCTCAGCTGTCAGTTTCAAGATTCAACCTTCAGTTCTCAGTGTGTCTGAAACAGTAATGTGGATGCACACCAAACCCAAACGCAGTGAGCCTGCTTGTTCAGCTGTTTTTTGTGGAGGGGTGCGGGATCTTGGGTTTTTAAAGTTTAAGTAAGCATCAGAAGCAGAACTGAGCAGATGCATTTCAGAGACAGACTACTGCCTGTTCACCTCCAGAGCAGGTTACCAGCTCACAGGCAGAGTAACGGTGATCTATCGTGGCCCAAGTCATCCTCTGTTTCTGGAATCCGAGGCAGGAGAGCAGACCGTGTCAATCCCCAGAATTTCTGAGGTGACATATCCTTTTTGGTAGCTGTGAACTTCCATCCCATATGGCTCCCACAGATCCTGCACTGGGCTATAGTCCAGGCATACCTACCAAAAACAAAACAAGAGGGTGATGCTACCGTGTAAGGAAAAGACATTTTAAAAATACTGGAACAACCAAAGTTCTGTAATGTACTCATAAAATTTTTTAGAACTGTTATTACCCAGGAAACCAGCTGTGCTCTGTCGATGGTCGTCCACTGAGATTCAAGTTGCAGGCTTTATATACAGTGAGGGTTTCATGGATGTACCCATGAGGATTCACGTAGGCTGCCATGGGTCCGCATAAGGATAAACTACAACAGACAAGTAATAATTTTGTCAGAGTTCAAGGAAGAAACAAAAAACCAAAGGTGGTCAAATGTAAAGAGGAAAAACTGCCAACCATGCTTAAAACTATTCTGGCATAGCAAAAGGACCACCTTAGGCTGTAGAGGGGGAAGAAAAAAAAAAAGTACCTTTAATTATGTTATTAAAAATTGAAATAAAATAGATGCTAATGTAAAATACCATTGTCAATTTTTCTTATAATTGCAGAAATTTAAGTGTCTGGTGCCACAAATGCATTCCTCACTGACACAAGTGGGTAACAGGAATAATTTAAGGCCCTGCTTTAAAAAAGGTAGTTATAAAGCTACTATTGCGAGTAAGGATTAAAATATCCCTGCATTCAGATGAACCTCACCCAGCTGCTTGAAGTTACTTAGAGGATAGCTGACAGGACACTACGGAAGCTATCTCATTAAAGCAGCTATTAATCTTTCCCCTCAAAAACCTGAAGCTCAGTATCAAAAAAACCCTACATGACAGACTCTTAATTTATTTTACTTGCTGTTTTTGAACAGCAGCTTCCAATACAATCAAGTAACATCTATATTACTGCTCTTAAATCTAACTTTAAAAACAAACAAAAATGTTCAATCACTACACATCATTCTTCTGTTCAAGTACATCATCTCAACACAGCAGGAATAATGGTTTCTGGAATCCATCATTTGATTAGAAGGTAAGAAATGGCTTTTAATTACCACGTCAGCTGCTTATCAAACCGATAAAGGAAAACTGTGACAAGTCTTGCTTTGTTAAATCAAGACGTCTTTTAACCCTCACGTTGTCATAGGTGATGGACAGATATTAGTAATTCAAGATTAAAATATTGACAAGACTGCCAGAAGCAGCAATTACTGGAAAAATGTATAGTCTTATCATTGCTGAACATGGAAGATATTGCATAGGTCAAACATATAATGGGAATATACTGTCTAGTGCAGTTATTAGGATTAAACCCTGTACTCTTAAAATAAAAAAGGTATCACCATGCTTAATGACATAAATTGGCTCCCAGGATGCTATTGTGTAAGGAAATTGTCTACCTATATCACCTAACTAGTGCATGTTAATCTGCCATTCAAGCTTGCTGACATATAGAAGTCAGGCTGAAGTGCTGAGATCGTATTTTTGTCCTTTTATTCGTGAATAAAGTTCAGGAGATCCCAAATTTTGTATGCAATGAATTTATATTTCAAAATTCACTGCAGAGTGCATAATTCTTCAGTGGCAAAGTGCTGGACTAGGTGACATCACATGGCCTTTCACACCAACTCCCATTACAATATACATGCTGAAGTTCAGATTTACTAACTTTTTATTACATGTTCTCAAACAACCTGCTTTGTTTTATAAATAAATTTCCCTATAAATATTTACTTAACTGTTACCAGAGCTGTGGAAAACACAACAGTTCTAAGACCTAACCTAGCTGAATCTGTTTTGGTGTGCTAATGTTCCAAGAACCTCCCAAAGATTAAGAGCAATAAACTCACCTGAATATTTCATTCTTAGTAGTTATTTCTGTGTCTTGGCATTGCTTACAACAAAGAGATGTACACTGGAAAAGAGAAATAAAGAGGGGAATTTCATTCATTTCCAGACACTTGTCAGCACTGGCAAATAATAAAAATGTCTCTCTCCTTCCCTCAGAAGAGACTTTGTACCAATTCTTTTATTTATCTGGGCAGTAGTCTTTCTATCTAAGGATAATTTTTTCCCATGCATTTTACTTATTTATGGTAAGCATTATTTGTTACCTAAAAACCCAAACAGTTTTTATATACTTCCCCCCCCCCTCCCAAAATATCCACACAAAGAGGAGGATCTGACTACACAAAGATAATTAATGAGTAAATGTTCTAAGGTGTCTAAAAGCTAATTTAGAAAAAAACCTCTGCTCTTCTAAAATAGAACACAGAAAAGGCAGATGAGTACAAGTGCAATCATTAACTTTTTCTAAAATTTGAGAGTACTGTAGATCAATGGGTTTAATTTCTTCAAGAAAAATCCTTCACTTAAAGATCATGACAGATTAATCTCTCTCCTACAATTTATAGAAAGTGGCATGAAACAATTCATCAGTGACACTGCCCAGAAAATAAGCATTTCAATCAGTTTAATACAACACTTCCATTAATTTTCAGGAGGTGCATTACTTCTACGTCTTTTTAAGGGTAATGCATCTGAGATTACTCAAAGAATGATCTACTATAGTTTGGAACAAAATGCTGTGTGAGCATATTTCCTTTTAAAACCTGGAGTAAATCAGAGTTTGTACTTCTAAGCCTCCCTGAGCTCTGACTCCTGCACTCCACTCGTGTGATACAGGTTTATGTCAGTCTTGACTCTCTCCTTTCCTCTATTCAGATGCTCTGGGCTTGTTGCTGCATTTCAACCTCCTCCAGCTCCTTTCTCATAGGTGACACAGGTTCTGCCCCACAAGTTCAACACTGTCTACTGATCTTGGAGACTGAAGGAAGAAAATCACTGTACTATACAGATACTATTTATCAGACACCAGTTCACTTCTTTTCTTAAAGCTCACTTGGTCTTTCTGTCCTACCAGGGACCTTTAATGCCTACTATCACTCACTCTTTTAAATCACCCTTACTCACAGATTATAATCTAATGCCCAGTTACCCCTCTCGGAATCCCACTGAGAAAGAAATGTTGCTAAAAAAACTGTAAAAACCCATAATGCACTTACCATTCTCACACTAGTATAGAACAGTTAAACACACTGATGGAGTAAAGTGTCACATGCTGATGAAGAAAACACCTTTTGGGTCTAGTCTAAAAATCAACCTTTTATTTTATGAGAGTAACAAGTCCTCTTGTCTCTTTGGGATTTATAGAGAATATACTATGTATGGAACACAAACAGTTCTTAGCATACCTGAACAGCAGAATATTTTCAGAGTTTCCAATTTATCTTTTGTTACAAAACCCGCAAGTCTTCGTGGCAGAAGGCTACATGATTGTGGGGTACTATACTGTCAATATGGGATTATGATGTTTCCAAGATGTTTATGAGCAACACTGGACTTCTAGCACCATCTCTTGGCTAAAAAAGTGGTGTGACATGTTGAAATATGGTTTCTAACAAAAGCAAAGATTATTGTATGTTTCTTGCTTGCTGCCAAACATAAAGTCTAGTATTAAGAGAGAGCATTTTCTTTCTTCAGTGAGCTTTTGAAGGGGAATGAAGGAATAAAAGAACACCCAAATTCACTCTCTAGAGGTATTATTTGGATATTTCATACTTTTTTTTTTTACAGACTGTAACAGTCACTCCTATTTTATTTTTTTTTTGTGAGAATAATTTAATGACAAATAAAGAAAAAATACTCACTTTGTTCATAATATCTAATTCACACCGGAGTCGCTGAACAGCACTACCTATTTTAAGCAACTGTATACGTAATGCATCATCAATTGGCAGGCAAGCAGCAACTCTGTAAGAAAAATCTAGAAATGAGAAAGTACCAGGCCTGTTAGAATTGGACAGAGAAATAAAACATACTGCTTCTACTCAGTTACAGACAGAGTGCTAAAATGTACGTTTATAATAGACTTATAGAGGTCACCTCGGTACATCCTTCTGCCCTAAGGCTGGATCATGTACATGTAAAACCTCTTCTAAGATATGTTTATGTCTGCAACAGCTTTATCATCTTTTTGTCAAAGTCAACCATCAAAATTTATTGGAAACTAGAAGTGAGGGATGGACTGTCAACAAAAGGTAACTGTCTAAGTTTTATTTTCTTAGGAAACTTCAAAAGAAAAAGAAAAATGAATTCATGAGCTAAACAACATCATACCTATTGGGTTTGTTGGAAGAGATTCATCTTTAAGATTTTCATCCCATTCATGTAGCTGCCTCTTGACTCTTTCCATCAAGGTTTCCTTTTGTTAGAAGAAAAGCCTAATTTAAATACATAGGTATTTCTGTTTTCTTAGGAAAAAAAAAAAAAAGGAAGCAAAATGTAGAGTAAGCTATTTTCCCTAAGTGGACATTAGCTTTTAAGACTTACAATAATTACAGACTCACTTTGTATCTACATATTTTAAACTAAGAGCAAAATAGGGATGGGAAGTGGGCCAAAATGAACCAGTGGCCCAAGGTGGTCATAACTCTCATTTGAGATAAGGAGGCAACCGTTCAAATTCTCAAACTGTACAAACAAGATGAGGGCTGGCCTCCTCCCTACTTCTTACACCAGTTACTGCATGTACTACTACACACACATACATACGTATATAAAGAAATCTGTACTTTTTAAAGAGCAAACCAACTCCAACAGGAAAGACAGACCTAAGACTATCCAGTACCCTGGTAGTTAGGACACTCACCTGGAGCATGTAGGATAGAGGATTGAGTTTTTGCTCTGGGACAACACAGCAGGAACCTGAACCTGTGTTATCTGCCCGAGACACATGCTTTAGCATGAGGGGACAACTATACAGAGGGGGAAGCCCTTCCTGTTCTTTTACTCTTTTAACAGCAAACTGAGAAGTAAACCCTTCTTTAAAGGGTAACTTGTGAGCCAGCAAAATCAAAGTTTTTACATTATCCAGTAATTAGATATTAAAACATATAAAACTAATTGTAGATTATTTGGTAATGCATAGGGTGAACTTACAGCATCATATAGAGAGTAGAGCCAGGGAGGCCAAGATGTCAAACTTGCACAGTGGAACTTCCTCTAAAACCAAAACCATAAATATTTATTCTTTAACATTAGTAGATTTTAGGAGCAGTTCTTGTTGAAACAAATAAAACAGAAGAGAGACACCCAATTATCTAAAGATACAATAAATTATCACCATCAGGGCCAGTACTTCAACGTGAAGCTTCCAAACCACTTCTCAAACACATGGAGCTAAGACTTCTGTACAAGACAGACAATATAGGGATTTTCTTAGAAAACCTGTCTCAGCATTAAAAGTATTTCTAATGTTTATTAATAAAAACTATGCCTTTCAAAAGAGCATCTATCTGAAATCTAGACAGTTCAAAAAATGTCAGTACTGTTAGACAGTGCATCTATTCCTTAGCCTCCACTAATTGTTGCTACTTCAGCAACCACTGTGGTTAAACTACTCATATCAATTTAGTCAAATGCATAAGTAAATAAAATGAAAGAAGGAGATTAATGGGACATATCAGGTAAAGGAAACATGATGATATTTTTTAATCAAAAACTAATCTGTTAAAGACATAACTAAAAATCCCAACACATATAAGTTAGGAGTTCCAGAGGATGCTTTCTCACAGCAGAACAATTACTGATTAAGAAAATTTGGGCAGTCTTGATGTTTAATCACACATTGCTACCCACTCTCATTCTGGTATCTATTTTTAATGGAAATCACATTTTCAGAAATGTCTATTGAACATCAACACTTGTGCCAGCCTACTGAAAAGCGATTAAATGGCTTTATTACAGGGGTGGGTTTTTTTTCAAAAGTGTCAGGCTGCCCTGTTCCACCACATCCTCCCCTACTGACCTCAGCACTAACTCTTGTCCCATTAACCTTACCCTGCAGACTTGCCTACTGCTAATGATAGCTGGCTGTTGAAAGCCTGCACCGTGCCCAAGGATGAGCTAGGTTTACACTTGAAAGGCTTTTGCTGGTGTAACTCTGCTAGTACGATACACTAGCATGGTGCTTATTATGGAAACATAATTTATCCCAGCAAAATTATCCTTTTGACAGTACATTTTATTTCAGACTCCTAAAGGAAAAGGCTGTATCCTGGTAAAAGTGCACATTCACTTGTATAAATGCATCTTTTAGCACCTTTTAAACAGCACAGCTGTCTCTAGCACAAATCACACCTTATTATTCCCCTGAGCAAGGCAGAAGTCTGTAGCTTAGGCCTGGCATCAGCCACTTAAGACTCTTGAAAATTCTGCCCTACAATCCTGGTGTGAATTCCCCTGATTCCAAGCACTGTCACAGCTGCAGCGATGCGAAACCAGTGTAAACAAGCAAAGACAGAATTTGCAGCAGTGAAGCAAAAGCAGAACCTAATTCCCTAACGGCAATACCAACATCTTGATAATGATTGTTTCTCCTGTATCGTTGTTTGGTGGGTTTGGGTTTTTTAGGGAAAAAAAAAAAAATCAGAGTCAAGTAAATAAAATTCTGGAAGTTCTCTAAGAAGTGTAAGGTCTGCATACTTATTAAAATAAGAGCAGATCCACACTTTCTGTAAACAAGTAACTGCCAGTACAGAAGTTAATCCTTTAACTGATGCAGGTCTTAAAGTAAAATTAGCAAACAGAATTGTGATTCCAAACAAAGACATTGCAGGTCTTTTGTTTCATGATTGAAATTTGGGAGTCACCTCTAAACCACCTCTGCTCCTTCAAAACCTCTTCTAGCTGAATCAAACAGTTAGGGAGAAAGAGCTACAAAAGCCTCCTTACTTTCAAGACCAAGCCACTAACACAAACACAAAGCAAGAGCAGTGGCATTTTCAACACTGATTGCCAATATTTTTATTGTCAAAGCAATGTCAGTAAAAATCAAGATGCTTCTTTGACCTACCTACAAATAAAACCCTATAAACTCACTGTTTTTCCCTCAACACTTCATCATCTAAAAGCTTTACCAACCAGCACTCTCTGAGGTGCATTGATTTTGTAAAAAATAATAAATGTAATATTACATGAATTATTATGTAATAATATTAATCTCATAATACTGTGATTAAAACAAAAGAGAACTTGTAATGTAAATCATGTATTTCCCCACTGTTGATAGCTGATAAACAATCACACAATATGCAACCAAAGCAGGAGGCTGGCATCTAGCATCCCCGTTGTGCATCCTCCTCTAAAGGTGAACAGATGGAATTTTATATTGATTTTCAAAATACCATCAAAATTTTTTTTAAAAAAAAACCCAACAGAAAACAACACAACTAGCTTCTAACCTTTTGATATTTCTGCCACCATTGATGGATAGCCTGGTCCTGCCATGCTGTAGGTTTCGAGGAAGGAAATATATGGCATCGACTGAGAGACTGCAGCTGTACTGCTGACATTGTCGAAGGCAGCACTCGCTCAGGAAGGATTTGGACTTTAGCCTGCTGGATTCTGATAAAAATTTTTAAAAAGATGAGATACGCACACATATATAAGTTTTAAAAAGTGGATTTTACTGTTTATGAAAACACAGGCTTGTGTAATAGCTTAATCATGATGTAGTACTATAGAATTTAAGCAGTAATCAATTTCATCAGATTTTTAAAGTTGTACTAATATAAATCAAATTACCTTCAGGAACACACAGCACATCTGTAGCACAACAGAGATACTATTCTAGAACACAGATTACCTTGTCCCCTTGGTAAAATGACTAAAGCCACTGTGCTGACTGGACTTTGGTATATCTAAATTGAAGACAAAAGCAATCTCTATTTTTCCTTTAAAAACCAGAATTAGCTGCCTTCCTAACATTTTTTGCACTGGCATAAAGACCTCTACAAAGATCATTGCTTCAACTTTTTCAGCAAAAGTTTCTTTGCTGGCTTTTCTCCTCCCCTCTCACAGTTAGCTCCCTTTTCCGTGCGATACAACGGCTGTCTTTGCATTTCAGAGCACCAGATAGCTGTTGGGATTGTGGTGCACAGAACTGAAGACAGATTGGCAGTGGCAACATAGCAGAATATTCTACCACTTCAGCACTGTATTTTTAGATTTTTGTCTCCTCAAGTTACTTTTGGTATAAACTAACAGTCAGCTATCACATAACAAACTGCATTTCAGCTAAACTTCCTTTCAGAGCAGATATGAAATCATCATAATAAAATGCTTTAACAGCACAACAAAAATCACTGTATATCTTAACTGCTTCCGAATTCTCAGTAACAATGCTGTTGTCACTGTAGCTGTCCAAGCACTGCCACCTTGTGTTCAAGCAATGGTTTTACTAATCTGTAAAATTTGGAATATTATTTGTAACCAAATGTTACACAGTGACAAATAGCAAGTAGCACACACATTCTTAATTTCTTCAGCTGCAAGTCGTAAAAGCATACAAACACACCAAGTTCAGACTCTTCCTAGGCCTCTTTCTAAAGCAATGCCACTAGCAGAATACACACAATGAGTTTTAGCTTTACAGATTTGGAGGAAGATGTTATAGGCCCTGCAGAAAAGATTTCAAAAATCTCTAGCAATTGTGCTAAGAATTGTCACATGCTCACAGAATCAATGTCTGAAGCCTGTACCTCTGGACAGTGGTGTTGACAGAGGCTCATGATGCAATGTGTGGTGCAGGGCATGATGTCAAGAACTTGAAAATGACAGAAGACTCAGCATACTCTTAACCAAATGTTAAGGGTCTTAGAATCATAGAAACGTTTAGGGTGGAAAGGACCTCTCAGATCATCCAATCCAACCATTAACCCAGCACTGCTAAGTCACCACTACCCCATGTCCCTCAGCACCACATCTACACGGCTCTGAAATCCCTCCTGGGATGGGGACTGCCCCTCTGCCCTGGGCAGCCTGTGCCAGTGCTGGGGAACCCCTTCTGTGAAGAATTTTTTCCTAATATCCAATCTAAATCTCCCCTGGCACAACTTGAGGCCATTACACCTCATCCTAATGCTTGTTACTTAGGAGAGAAGACCAAGATGCACCTCACTACAACCTCCTTTCAGATAGTTGTAGAGAGCAATAAGGTCACCCCTCAGCCTCCTTTCTTCCAGGCTAAACATCCTAAGTAGTCTCAGTCACTTTTATAAATGGAAAAAGGTATTAATTACATCATATGATAAAACTGGCTAGAATAAGAGCCTCTAAATATCACAGGTATCACACTGGAATACGGAAAAGAACAGGACTAGAACACTCCTATCGAAGCTGATTTGAGAGTATGTGACAAGCACAGGAAATGAATTGTCAGCCAATAACGGGAGACGTATCAGTGAACAGTCAGCAAGGAAGAGGTAAGACTTGCTGAAGGTAAGGATGTATTAAACCATGACAATAGTTAAAATAAACAATATTTAGTATTTGAGAAACTGAAAATGATGGTCTGCTTGTAGTCAGCAAAAAAATCAAGAACCTATTTTCATATTCAAATATTTATCCAGAAATCTCAGTGTGCTGTTATGTTTTACAAAGGGAAAAATGAACGAGAGAAGTGACTTGTTCCTCCATTATTATTACCAGACTCCAGTCCTCCTCTTTCATGGGCAGCTTCTCATGAAAACCACCACCCCTCTGGGCACAGCTACTATCCTCTCCCTCTCTGAATTATGCAGCTGAATCCTTCTGCATGCTGTTCAGGCTCAGTAGTTAAAGATCATTCAAAGTACAAAAATAGACAAGCATATTGTTATTAGCTGTAGTGTCAGACCCTTGCCTGGAGCAGTTCAGAGCTGCAATTGCACATAAAGTTATGAAGTGGAACACATCCAATATAGACCATGTCTAGAAAGGTCTCCTTTCAGAAAATGAAAGTTACAGTTTTTCAAAGGAATGGAATCTGTGGCTATCAGGGAGGCTTTCCACAAGGCAACAAAAGGCACACACATCACATCCTCTCATCTCACATCTGGTTTGAAAGAGGGATGTGAGAGATTTTGAAATAAAGCTTTAGAACTTACAATGAAGGCAAATCAACATCTTTTTCCTGACTTAACTTTCAGAAATAAAGTCATTTTGACAGATGTTTTCTCACACACATCAAATCAAACTCCAGGTAGATATTACTTTGGGAATTTTATTGCAAAGTTAGTAACTACTAAAACATGAGTCATAGAACAGGAAAAGTCAGAAGTTCTTTAGAACCAGAGAGGCCACTTATTAAGCATTCAACTAATATCTATACTAATTAGTCAATTGTGTGACCGAAAGGGAAGATGCACCTGCAGTAAAACATAAATGTTCTGGTGAAACAGGATTTGCAGTAAGTAAAATTAAATACATAATTCTCTTACCCATCTGACTGGGTTCTCATTTCAAGCACTTTGAACCTCTGTCTTCCTATTGCTTTCACTTTGACTGTTTCGATTCCATATTCCTGCTCTTCTCTGTAGGCATATATCTCTGCTGTTGTTCCAAAATGTGCTTCCCTTTCACGTATATTACTAAAAGCAAAAGAATTAAAAAAGGTTACCTACCCTCTCAACAGCACTGTTCGTTCACATTTCACAAGTTAGCCTACCTGCAGTGACTGCACACAATCACTCTTATCCAAACAGTAAATTCAGTGAAACACCTTCAACTAACTGCAATCATTTTCCATTTTAAAAGCAACTTCTAATGTTTTGTTTGGTTGGGGGTTTTGCCAGGTGACTTGATTTTATTTTAGGGCCTAGGGGTGAAATTCTGAGGACACAGGGATCACCAATGTACCTGTATTTGAAATGTAGATACCAAAAGTACCAAAATTCCTTAGACTGACTTTCTAAAAAAAACTGTTCCCACCTCCTAAATAATTAAACCATAGTAAATTGGGGGAAGAGGGAGGAACATCTCCGGCTTCTTTTGACACAGATTAGCCTTTATCTTTTTCATTTTTCTATCACCTCCTGTCTCTTAACTCTATTGTGAAACATTTGTCTGTGCTCAATTTATACACAAAACAAGCAAATATAACTTTAAAACAATACAGGTCTCAAAAAAAAAGGATCTGATTTTTACATTTCAAGATCAAGGTTTATTCTTTAAGAAGGAGCAGTGCATTCAAACAGTTACCGAAATCAAAACCATGCTCCAACAAGGAAAGCAGATCACTGCTTACTGTGTCTCTATACAAAGATGTGATACTGTCATGCAGGTACCCAATGTAACAGGAAAACCTTTTCATTACATAATGGGAAGGCAATTTTTTTGTCAAACAATTTAAAACCACAACTTCTGTTATTCACCACAGAACTGATGCAACCATCTGCTTTTGATTCAGTATCCAAAGAAATTGTGCTAAAAATACATGCTGCACACCCTCAGCAAACCCACTCGTGTATTTTACCTGTATGCAAGAACAGCAAACGTTCTGTCTTTCTGAATTAAATTCCGCACCATGCTAACCTCTTGAGGGTGAAAAAGCTGAAGGGGTAACGTCTGTCCAGGAATCAACATCACCATCACGTGGGGCAACACTGGAATCACCTGACAGCTGTCATCATCGTGCACCGTTCTGCCATGAAATTCCTCCATATCAGAACCTAAATACTGCAAAGTAAGGAAATGACAGTAGTATAAGAGGTTTTGGTGATTTACACTGATAAATTAAAATTAGGTCTTTAGCTTAATGATATTACAATAGAATTACACAAAAACCAATCACAACTTCTTCCAGATATATTTAATGGATGATATATAAAGAACATACCACGTGTGATGTTGGCAAACTGGTATCAAAATTAATGATGTTTGGCTTTTCAGCTTCTTTACTATCTTGATCTTCAACTTCCATTTCATTGTCATCTTCTTCCTCGCTCTCCACTAATAAGCACAAACAGAACATTGTGTAGAAATCAATCAGCAAAGACTGAGACACTGAGAAGATCAGAGACTCACAGAAATGCATTCAATATTCCCAGGCTACAGCCTTTCATATTTGCAAACTTGTGAAAAATAATTTTCCTGCTGTGACAGCAAAATCACCGTTCTATAGAAAGGGTCAAAAGCTGGTAATTTATTTCTGAAAGGCTAAAGAACAACTTTTCTTGGAAGCAAATAATAAATTCCATCAGCTCAGATTTTCACTGCTGTAGTATTTCCTTATTTCAATTCTAAATGTCTTCTGTCTGTGCCTCAGGATGTCAGACAACTTAATTTCTTGTAGGATGCTGAACAGAGCTTCTGAAGTAGTACAAACCTGAACAGTATAATGGCACACATAAAGCAAGCAAGTGAAAAGTAATCTGAAGCTCTACATTAATGCAAAGACTCTTACTGGTACTTTACACAATGTCACTTGTGTTAGTCTCTCCTGTGTGTACACCAAACACACAAGCAGAAACCCCAGCACATGCACAAACCCAGTGAAGGCAACTACCAAGGAAGCAAACAGTATGACTCTGCAAAGGATTTTAAGTAAAAAATAGTAGTTAAATTATCAGTATGTTTTATTTTGGAAACATAAATAGTGCATTTATCTGTATAAAATCCGTAGAGATATTTTAAAATAAATTAAAAAACACAGTGAAGATAATAAAAAAATAGATCTATCTCTAAAATGCTGGTTTCACTGACTGTTCTGTGCATTACCATACAATGTATGCCTGCAAATACTCACCCAAACCAAATGCAATGGAATTCTCACACATTTGTAACTGTATTACTGGACCCTGTTTCTTTTAACACAAACAGTATCTATACACCATGCTATATCTCAAATAGATGTTATCATAAACTTTGCAACCAATCTGCAGGATTCTTATCCCAGTACCTGCTGGGTACTGGATAATCCCAATGGTGCTGAAAAATATCCTTTACATCTTGAAAGCTATTATGTTACCAGATAGGCAGAAAAATATCTTTACAGTGGTCTGCCTAGTTGCTTGCCTTTGCAGTTTGTATCTTCTTAAGAAATTTAAAAGGTGGAGTGATTCTCGTATCCAAAAGGCATTGCAGGCAAATCTTACAAAAGAAAGATGGAAAGAAATGGGAGCACCACCTTTCACCAAGATCTTACTATTTCTGAGAGTGGGAGGACAAGAGAACAACGAAAAAGACATTATAAGCTGGTTTTGGAGAACCTTGTCTTTCCCTCCTCGGCCTTCAGACACATTTCTTAAATGCATTTTTTATAAAATGTTTAGTCAGTGGTCTTTTTAAATACTGCATATTTATAGAACTTTCTCGGTAGGAGGCACAGCACAACACACTGACGTTATGGATCCTTCCTATACTGTACTTGTCTCAACACAAAATGATCCAGCACGACAAGAAAAGAGGTTACAAACTCTCCTTGGTGTTTTACCTAATTACAGAACTTAAAGCAGTAAGACATCCTCTTCCTAATTACTGCAAAAACCATTTCATTTCTACACAAAATTTCTCTTCCATTACATTCAGTTAGGAACTCTAACCATAAACAACTGTAAAATATTTAAGATGTACAAAACATCCAGCATTTTGCTTAGCTTGATGGAGGGAAAGAGTCGGAATTTTTTGCTTGGTTCTGGGGCAGCAGTGCAGGGGAGGGGAGGAAAGCTGACTTCATAAAAAATTACATCCTGGTTTGCTTGCACTGTCATCAAACTGCATCAATCACTAGCAGTTTTAGAGAGAGGCTGTTCCGCTTGTTTCTCTGAACACAAAAAGAATTAACAGCAGTTGATTAGAAAGAACTGTGCCCTGCAAACTTTTGCTGGTTCTTGCCAAAAACGCACAGGAGCTGCTGCGTGGTGGCAGAGAGCAGCGATGACTCATTTTACTGCAGCAGCACCATGTGAGCGTGGAAAAAACACCACCGTCTTCACTCTCCTCCTCCATCACAGGAACAGGAGACAGAAGGCAAAACAAACTGTGTCTGTTACACCCTTAACTATACATATTTTTATTGATTTTTTTTTAATTTTAGGATTAGTGAGAATTCCGGTACATAGAAACAAGGAAAATACAAGTGCCAAAGGGATTGTTCACATTTCCTTGGTGGCAGGTTAGGCATTCCTGGATGCTCACCCTGGCCAACTAACGCTCCCAAATTTACTCTCAACACCTTTGTGCAGACAGGAGGAAATATGAACCTCATTTAAACAAAAAAAAAAAAACAAACGAAAACCGGAACAGGGTAGGAAATATTAAGGCTGTATTTCCTAAAATATGCAGGAAATGTTTTCATATTATTTTAATATACAGGCATCAAACACTCATAGAATTTCCTGCAACAGCACTGGTTACATTGGTTGCTGGCAGGACTTGCTATTTTCTCCTTTGCATGCTTATTCTGAATAACGATTTTCCAGTTTAGCACAAGCTGCTTCCAAACCCGTACGATCCCCTGTCAGTCTGGAGGCACTAGATGCTAAATCACGAAGCAAACCCCACGTTATCAGGCCGTAGGTATCCCCATGAGGAATGACGCTGGGGCACGTGGATGGAGAAGCCAAACTCCAGCAGAAATGCTGCAGGAGCGTGGAGTCCCACCGTGCCCCCAGCCCTGTCACAGCACCTCCTGCTCCTTCATGGCATGAAAGCGCTTACGTGGAGTGGTTTCTGAAACAACAGATGTTTTCCTCAGGATTTGCCTGGTTTTGGAGCAGTCCATATTTAGAGAGGAGTGTCTGTCTTTGCCTACGTCGCTGGGAGCTTCACAGCCCATTTCCCCTCATGGGCTGCCCGATGCCCAAACCCCCTCAGCCTGAGCCTCCCTCCTTCCCCGCGGACCGACGGCCCGCCCCGGCCAGCCACCAACCCCCCGCACCGCCTCCCACCCACCTCCGAGCCGCCCCAGTGAGGCCGCCCGGGCTCCCCAGAGCTCCCCGCTCCCCACACCGCCTCCCGCCCCCCACAGCTCTCCCCGCCGCCCCGATCCCGCCCACGCCCCGGGCCTGGCCCCCTCCCAGCCCGCGGAGCCCCGGCCCGGCGCCTCACGCACACCCAGGCGCCTCCTCCCGCGCTCGGCCCACAGCCCCGCGGCTCCTCCCGCGCCCCCAGCCGGCCGCGGCTCTTACCGGGCACCAGCTGTAGGTGATTCCCCATGTTGTCATGGGGCTCGCCACCTCCCTCCTCGGCGGCCATCGCTGTTTACCCGGAGAGGAGCCTGGGAAGCCGCCGGGGCGGGGGCAGGAGGCGGGAGGAGGAGCCCAGGAGTGGCGGCCCAGCGGCCTCTAGCGGCGCCGCTGGGGAGCGTGGGGGTGCGGGCGGGCAGGGCCTGGCCGCTGGCTCTGGAGGCTTCGTGCGGTCCCGCCGCGGCTCCCAGCGCCCGTACGGTGTGCTGCAGGCCGGGGAAGGGCTCGGCGGAGCGCGGGGCTGAGGAGAGGGCTGAGGTGACCTGCGTTATTCCGGGGACAGAGGTGGAGATGCAGCCCGTCACCTCCCCTCCGCCATCACCCAGCACCTCCATCAGCGCTTACCACAGGCTTCCAACACAGCCTCCTCCAAAGCAGAGCCGTGCCAGGCTTGTGCGTCAAAACACAGAATCACAGAATGCACTGGATTGGAAGGGACCCTCAAGGGTCACCTGGTGGCTGGCAGAGCACCTGAGGTACATCCATGGCTCAGTAGAGCCCAACCTCAGCTGTGCTGCATGTGGCACGCACTGGGCCTCGCGGGTGCATGGGAAGGGCTTTCCCCTCTTGGAGAACTGAGATTTTAGTAAAAATAATATTTTTTTGTTTAGTGGTGCTGCTAAAGTGAAATGGTTGAGACTTGGCTAAAATGGCAAAGTGCCGTCCTGCCGTGAGGTTGGTGTGATGGCCTGGAATGGCTCACGGGGTGTTCTGCTCTCCGGCGGGACACAAACCCAGCTGATCCGCCCCAAAAAAGTCCGTTTGTGCCCAGCTCTGGCACAAATGCTCCATCTCGCCATTTATTGTCATTCCCTTCCCCTTAAACAAACCAACCAACCTGTCAGATCGTGGCTCTAGGATGTCTCCCTTTCTGTTAAAACGCTTACTTTTTATTGTGTCGGCATTCAGCTACAGATCTCTAAATCCCATCCAGTGCTCCAAGCATCTCACAGCTCCTTGGTATCTCAGCCCAGTTGGTTATCTCCCAAATAAGGCCTTTTTCACAGGGCAGAATTCTGTACTTTCTGCTGTTCTTTTTAATATGTCCAATTTCAGCTCAGCAGTAATATTCTCCCTGGACCAGTGATAGTGTAAACCAATGATGAGCCAGCAAGAAAAACACATTTTTTTATAATTTTTTTTTTCAAAATTAAAGTCTTTTAGAGAAACACATTTTAAAGATAAGTAGCAGTCTAATTTCCTTACCATCATGGGTGGGAAATTTCTAAATACTCGCTACCTATACCGAGCTGAATAGGTCTTTAGAGCAACAATCAATATCACATTTGCCAAACGAGGAATGTATCACAGGCTTGTCTGTGATGACACATTAAGCATTTCTAAGAACACAAAAATCACTCAAATGATTAAGTTATGAATCCCTAACTTTTTCTGTATCATCTTGGTATACTAAACATAATTCTGGGATATTGTATCTGTTACGTGTACCATAATAAAAAAATCAAATGTTTTTGATGTCAGCCGGATTGCAGATTTAGCTTGGAGAGTGTGAGGATCATTAATCTCACACTTTAATCCATCCCAGCATGTGCCATGTTCCCAAACTCCGACTAGAATCACTGGAAGCCATTTCTGTTCTTCCAGCAGTATTAACCCCAGGTCAGGTTAAAGACAGAAAGCAGCAGGTTGTAGACTGAAGAGCAACTGTGTAAATGCCAAGTAATTTTGTTAAATTTGGTGAGGGCAAGTATACATATATCCCAAAGTCTGTTAGTTAATCTGGTCAGTGCCAATCGGTCTGTGAGCAGCCCAAATTGCTGTAATTTAGAGGAAGTCAGAGCACTTCAATACAATGAAGGGCTTTTTCCTTTTCAGCAGCTGTTGATCAGAGACACACAGCCAGCTGTGGTGAATTTTTGTTTTATTTTAGGAGTGCTGCATGTAAGAAAGTTGATTTAGAAACAAAATTTAAGTACCATGCTACCAGTCCTTGTGGGGCTTGACGTCCAAATTTGTACCGTCTCCTTTGCATCTTGCAATTGAGGGTTTTGAATGGTGGCTATTAAATGGCCACTTAAATGGTAAAATGCTAAAGCTCATTTACATCCCTCAGCTCTCTCCTATCTCCACATTACTTGAGGGAAAATAAGTTGTCAGAATGTAGAAGCAGCTGATGCATTCTGTCTCCTCCACCTACATACTTGAATTAAGTGGAAAATTAAATTAATTTGCTATATTGGTGGGATAAGAGGCACTAGATGGTGCTGTAACATACACTTCTGCAGATTTTGTTTCTTTGTGAGAATTTATCAGCCAGCTGCACTGTTGGCTTTGGGATTTCTATTTTTAGGGGATACACAGCAAACAATGGAAAAGTTTGATCTCTGACCTAATCCCTTTAAATTAGGGTTTTGTGTGTTTCTGCACCATACTGTTTTGACTACTTTTGTTTAAAAAGTAGTCTGTATAGTCTAATTAAAATAAGAAAAGTCCTGTGTATGTAAGCCATTGATTTCTACTCTGCCAATAAATTGGCTTGTTATACACCCAAACCCGCTAGTTCAAGGCAGAACAAAGTAATATGTCTAAGTATTTCAAAATAAAAACTGACTCTCAACCTTTAGATAATTTTTTAAATACTGACAGTAAGAAAGCAGTTGCAAAATAAAAAGAAAATCTATACTTTAGACATGGAAAAAACTATTTACATAAAAATATATGAAGGTATCTTCATACCAACACCCAGGCAGTCCCAACACTACAGACATTTGCCATCTCCACATGCCCAAGGAAATTCCTGGCTTTCCCAGTTACCAGTCGAACTTACTACTCCCTTTGTCACAGCTTTGTTACACTGATTAGGAAGACGAGCCAGGTAATGCACAGGGCACGGCATTCAAGTATTTCCAGTAGAAGGCCCTGGTACAAACACCCAGCAAGCAGGAAAAATTCCTTCTTTTTATTGTAAAACCAGAACAGATCCTAAGCTGTCAGCTTGACATACACCAGGTTATCAAATGTGCCATCCCAAAACGACTACATCATCAGAGTTGTCCATTTCAATATTAAATGTACTCTAAGAGAACACAGACAATGGAGTAAGGCAATTCCAAAAGCAAAGAAACAAATCAGTGATAGGCAGGAGAACTATTCCAGAATAAGTGT
The DNA here is from genome assembly GCA_028020825.1 of Podargus strigoides. Classification (NCBI taxonomy): domain Eukaryota; kingdom Metazoa; phylum Chordata; class Aves; order Caprimulgiformes; family Podargidae; genus Podargus; species Podargus strigoides. Next base: position 2,135,464 of record CM051629.1, on the reverse strand, counting down.
GGCTGGACAACGCTTGTGAAGTTAAAGAGCAGCAGATGACTAGTTTATCATGAAACAGCTAATGCTTGCTTCAGTTGGCATTCTAGTGAGAACAGGGCATATTTACAACTCTTTTTTAATATTTGTTGCCTAGGTCAGGCTAGCGTGACAAATGAGCAGCTCTGAATATGCAAAAGGCTTTCAGACAAAGAGCCTATTAGCCAAACATGCCTATTACTATGCGTAGAAGCAAATTCTCTTGCCAGTGAACTCTCGCCAAGTAACAAACTATTTGGCATGTGTGCAAAACCCATATTCAACACAAGTGACAGACAGCATGGGATAGAAAGCAAATGTGACTATAAACAGAAATTCGGTTCAATAAAGAGAAGAGAAAGTGAGGAAAAACTCCATTTTAGGTAATGCTGGCTGGAAGGGTTTACCAAGTCAGAGACCCCATGTCCTTTCGGTAGTCTTTAGGAGTATTACCTCTACATAAATCCAGAGCTTCCAGACAGCACAGAGATGAGTGAAAAAGGGCCAAGACCTGTTCCCGTGTGCCTGCTGCACTTACAAATACAGCTGTAAATCAGTGCTGTCGATGGCAGCTCTGCAGTTGCTGATGTGAATTAAAGATGGGCCCTAAAGCCAACTCCTGAGCCACACTGTTCTTGATTCTGTTTGGGGCTTTTGCTGGCTTCACATGGCTATAGTTTGTCTTGGGGAAGGTACATAACCTCAGCGGATGATAGCAGTGAAAATGTATCACCAAGACAGAGCTAACATCGACAAGGAGTGAAAGAGGCCCAGCAAAGGCTTTAAAACCAAGACTTTATGATCATATGATTTTGCAGTTCTCATTTTGCTCTTGCTTTTGCAGGACTTGCATCATCCTTGACCCTCACAGAGGTCAGAGCAGCCTAGGTCCCATAGGTAATGGTCTATCAGGCATAGCAAGACTAGCTGTACTGTCTGTCTGCCTTGACCTGTTCTTTGCCATCTCTTGGTGTGATGCTTCAGAACATTCACAGTCTGGCAGAAATCTCAGGAAACCCTTTCCTGCTTTTCAGCCACTTTGATGAACATGGGAGACATGAAAGAGATGGAAAATCACAAAGAATCTGGCCTTACTGGACACACCAGCCATATTCAGCCCACAGCAGTCCATAGTCTAATATTAGAGCTGCCACCCTCATGTCACACACCAGTTTCAGTGGTGCAGATTGATGGCATTCTCAGTTGGAAGGAAAAAAAATATCCTGCTGCCAACTGTATGGATAAGGAAACCTCTGCCAGGTAGCCTCTCTCATGTACAAAACTACTTAGAGTAGTATTTTCCTTTTACTAGCATAACTGTCACAGTAAGAGGATTCCTCTACCTGTGAGAATCTCCCAGTGACACGCTGAACTGCCTAGCAGCTTTAAAGGACTTCAGACAAAGCGATGGTGAAAACCTCCACTGGGAGTGGGAGGAAAATATATCTTCTGAAAAATGGAAATGGTAATTTCAGAGTATTAGCTGAATATTCAGCTGGCTTTGTGCACTCAGAGCAAAGGCTGCGTGTGTGTGAATGGAAGTTCAAGAGGTCTGGATGAATGTGTGGGTGGATACTCACAACATGGGTCCAAGATTCCAAGGAGGAAGTAGTTATGGCAAAGCTCGTTAACAGGATGTCTCCATCGAAGGACTTCATAAGCAAATAAATAAAACAATTCTTTCAAAAACCTTATGCATATCAGACCGAGGATTTGTTTAATGCCCAAAATGTCAGATAAAGCAGAGAGATTAAGGAAACAGACTTTCTAATAACATACACAGTGATACATAAAAATGCAGTAATCGTATTTTAAGCTGTTATCTAATTGCAGAGAATACAGCACTGCAGGAAAAAAAAAAACAGCAATTCAGTCCTTAGAGTTATCACACCAAATTTTCACCTTGTTTAAGGGCAGATGTACACCCATTCCGAAAGGAAACAGATGTTTTCAAAGCATCATAGCTCATTTGTAGGGATAATTACCTGTAAATAGTAAGGTTATTAACGTTATTAGTTGAATATCACTATCTATCAAGCATGAAAAATTCATCAAAGTAGGAGCTCTACTACTGCAGTCTCACTTAGGATTAATTTACTTCAATGGCTGAGAGTTTAAGGAGATTTTCAGCAATATATCGTATTTTGTTGGCCATTCACAAACCTGTTAATTTTCTACGTTGTTCCAAATCTCTGTAAGCTCTACATTTTAAAACACTCATATCACCTCAAAATTTGACATTGATTTTATGCTTCACAAGTTTTAAGACCCTGAAGAGGCCAACAACCTGCTCCACAAGGCACTGACCTTCATTTAATGACCTATCATTATCAATGGCAAACAAGAATAGTAAAAAACAATACTGAGGTTCAGATTAAGAAACTCCAGTCCAAATTTCCAAGTAAATACCCATATTTTGCCCCTTTTTCTTTCATTCTATTTCATGTAAGTTGAATATATTAGGCTCATACAGGGCTCAAATAAATATTGTCTAAATTATATAAATTATTTGTATTATATAAATACATATCATAGAGCTAGGCATGTTTTTTCCAGAGTGTTTTTTTAAATAATGTATTTTGTACCTGTCATGTTTTTGACATTTAATTAAACAAACTACAAAGGAGGCCACTTTATTTGTCTTGTCCTGGTTTGGCTAAAACAGAACCAATTGGACCAGGACATATCTTCACCTAAATTTCTGAAAATTCAATTAGTCTATTAGTCTTTTATTAGAAATATGGACATATAAACAATTTACTAATGACTTTAGAATCATAGTAGGATAGAAAATTGTATGTATTCTCATTTTTAAATTTGTATTGTTTTTTTGAAGTATCTTAGCACCCATGCCATATTATGGAAGGCAAATCTAAGCTACAAAAGGTATGAGACTGCTAAACAGCTGCTGAATTCATTTCCAAAATCAGGTAAAAATGTCATGTCGTGGTTCTTTTGAAAGTCACCCCCAAGTACCTGTAACATAAGGGTATGAAGCATGGAAGAGAATATTAAGCTAAATGGCCTTTTGGAAAGATGGAGCAAAAGCTATACAAATGATCTATTATGGGAGGTCAGCTTAAATGCTGTATTTCCTGTGGTTTCTCTGTGTTTTGTTCTTTCCCCAGATAAGTAGGGATTGAAATCAAAAGAGGCCTGACTAGAAGTATTTTCACTGACTTGATCATTAGGTTCTGTCACTCAAATGGAAGAAGACTACCCGGTTTAGAACATGCAAGATGGAATAATTCCCTTTTAATGTCCTATTTATTAGGAGTTGAAGAAGGCTTAGTTAGAGAAAAGAAGCCTTGTTTCCCTTGAGTGCATGGATTGCATGTAATTGTATTGAGCCCAGACCAGCCACGACAGCAAGAGGAAGGAGAATCAATACTGCAATGGAGATGCTTTCCCCGCTCCATTTCAGAGATGTTTACTGTTCATAGGAAAAAGGTGCTTTCTGCATAAGTAGTCTACAGACACAACAGGATTTGAACACTGGCAGCCAGGAGCACAGGTTTAGAAAATTGATGATAATTCATAGGTTTCTGTGTTGGAAAGTGCATTGCAGCTGGCTTACTTCGTGTCAAATTCTTCATGCCTCGTGCTAAGACCTGATGGAATAACTGGTTTTAGCATAAATGCTTCAGTGGTTTCATAGTGCATCCACTCTCCTGCTCTTTCTGACCATTTTATTTTTGGGAGTAGTTTTGCAACATTTCCCAAAAGCATTTCTAAAAGCAATGGATTCAGGGATATTTTTAAGGAGGAGCTTCTTCCATTTTCAAATCCATCTGTAGTTAATAAGATACCTTCTTTCAGCTCTCATAGAATGGATCAGAAAGGGACAAATTGCATGTGAAACAGCTTTGCTGATCTTAAGGCGTCTGGGGGTTGATTTCCAAGGGAAATTCCACCTGGCAACTGCTGTGAGAGTCTGGTTCCCTAAGTCCACCAGAACATACAAGTGGGTTGGAAACAAGATTAAAATTGTAATGCAGTATTATTTAAATCTAGTCAAAATAATGTAATTCTGCATTCCATCATCAGTTAAATGTATGCACTCTTCATTCATTGGCACTCACCTGGAAGCTGAGCCATCACTGCATGCAAATAAACCCTGCACTTCCCTAGGAATAATAGTCTGCAAAGTCACATTCCAGCAAGAAAACTGGTACATTAAACAGCCCTGCTGTTAGTTATCCCTGACACACACTGTCTGTAACGCAGATATAGCAAACACTGCAGATCTCACAGCCACTCTTGACTGAATTAGATGAAAATGTTTTTTGATTTTGTTAATTACAAAAAGAACTAAAGGATGCCATTCAGTGGAGACATTAATTTAAATTATGACAGTGCTTTGAGGAAGTCTTGCTCCCTGAAGTTGCTAGTCAAGTCTTCCATTCCATCTACAGCTTTGTCCCATGTAACACCTTTAGCACTAGCCTGGAGGAGGCATTCTTGACAAGTTTGCAGATGGCATCAAATCAGGGGGACTGGTCAATGAGCTTTCAGTTCAGAGAGACCTGAACAGGCTGGAGGAACAGGCTGACCATAAACTTACACTCAACAAGAAGCCATGCGAAGCCTGGTGCCTGGGGAGGAGTAGCCCCTCGCAGTAACTCAGGCCGGGGGCTGGCCAGGTTTGGAACAGCCCTGCTGGGGATGACCTGGGGTCCTGGGGGTGACCTGGGGTCCTGGGGGACAGCAGGCTGAGTCTGAGCCAGCAGCCAACCCTGGGAGCAACCACCACCAGCATCCTAAGCTGTACTAACAAGCAAATAGATCAATGGAAACGCTTACCCTCCTTTATCCAGCACTCCTTAGACCTCATGTAGAATACTGCATCCAACCTGGGGCTCCCCCACACAGGAGAGAGAAAGAGGTGCAGGCTGAGCCCAGTGAGGCAGGCAGGGTCTGGAGCACACGAGGACCAGCTGTGCATGGCTGCTGATGCTGCAGTGGTCCTGGGGATGTGGCATACTTCAAACTCTTGCATCAAGGTAACAGAAAAGTTAAGAGAAAGTGTTACTTTCCATTAAGGCATTAGGGTATCGTTTACCAGAGACAGAACCAGCAGGTACAGTCTGACATTCCTGAATTTCGTGTATTTATGGGAAGTTTCTGTCTTGAGTAGTTACTTGGATTAGTTTCTGGAGCAAAGACAATCACGGGGGAACAGATAACAGACACTTTTATAATATTCCTGTTGTTGTGGCTGGACTTTTTCAACACGTAGCTCCAATCAGCCAAATGAAATAAATAAGCAGTTTGGGGAACTGCACAAGCAGGGAGATGAGAAGCTCACAAACAAGGTCCTGGGTATGCAGAGATGAACACTGAGATATCACCAGAGTTTTTAAGCTAACTCCTACCTGAGAAACACAGAAGAAAGCCAGGAGATGATTAGTGGGAGACAGAAGGAAGCACATTCAAGAACACTTGCAAAGGATCTGAAATGTTGTCATTTGACCAGCCATACTCCTGAGCTGCCTGAGTAAAAAGAATTGACCCTGAAGGCTGTACATAGGATCACCATCTCAAGTTTTTGAAACAGAATCAAAGGCAAAGAATCTACTCCATTGACAAAATAATTAAATTATTAATAACTGCGTGCATATAAGTTCATGACTGGATGATATCAATTTAATTAACATCTGTGCAATTCTTTGCGGGCATAAAATGCCATGTAACTCTAAAGAATTCTTAGAATTAATGCTATTAATCCTATTTTTAGGATTTATTATTCCTAAACCATTTTTTGCTGCATTAGCACACTGCTAACCATGAATATCTCCAGAGGCAAAGTCAGGTGGTACTCCAGAATTTTAGGGTGATTGGTAATTCTTTTGTATGGCAAAGTAAATTTTTTCCTGAAATCAAGTTCCACTTGAAACTGGCAATAATAAACAAATCAATGTTGATGACATTTTTAAAATCACCATATTCTTTGTGTCACTATTGATTCTAGCAGAGCTGACTAAAGAAAGGGAATACAGAAATACACCAAAAAAAAAGAAGAGTTGGATATTAATGTCATCTTTCATTATCGTAGGCACTAATATGGCTGGAAAGTATTGATTACTTTAAAAGCCCCTAATAACTAAAGAACTATTGACTTAGTATTTTCTCTACTCCTTCATGAATTTTTACAGTAAATCCTGATGTATTTTCTGTTAAGGTTTTAGGGCTGAACTTACCTGAAATGTCAGCTCTCAGGCTTCTACTGCAGTTGATGAGAACTGTGTTAAAGGTAATAACTCCCGACATTTAAGTATGGTTTCAGGGACTCTGGAAACAGATACACCTTCTAGTATATATTATTCTATAACTTTTGTCTTTAAAAAAATCTTAATAATTAGAGAATAATCTAATAACAATTTATTCAGTGGAAACATTGGTCCTGTTCATAATTACTCAGCTATAGCTGTTCTGAAAATTCCCTCATCATTGTACAAGTATCTCTGTGGTGGAGAGAAAAATGCAAAGTAGCAGAGTCATTTTGGGGCATCCTTCATTTTTGGTGATACTTTCAGCAGGAGATCCTGATGCAGCTTTATCCGCTGTGCCCAGTTCCTTGGACAGCAATGACTGTGAAGATCTCAAGATATTGCCACCTAACACCAGAATTATGAGAATGTCTCTTTGCTTTTTCAAAAAAAAAAAAAAGATAAAAGACTTTTTGATTAAGAAGCAGTTGAAAAAAAATAGTACAGGAGGAGAAGTGCAATTATAGAGCTCCTTCTAGCTCACATCTCTTGAACAGCCTAATGGGGCCTCACTGAGTTAACTCACATTTTCCAAGACCTCTTTATATAGTGAAGGTGATACATAATGGGATCCAGCAAAGACAAATAGACTGTTTTTCTCTTGCCTCCAATAAAACTAAGGACTTCTCTTGATCCCCTGAGTTACATCTAATCCTTAGTGATTGTTTTTGGCTCAGTCCTGTAATCACTTATTTATGGAACTATATTATAGGAGCAGTCTCATTAAAACAAATGGGCCAGCACGAAAGGGTTATTCACATGCTTTTTTGCAGGGCCAGGGCCCCTCTCCTCAAAGCCATTTAAGCACCAAAGTCCTACTTAATCCCTGCATTCCCCTGGGTTTCATCACTCCTCCAGCAAGGTTCAGCATGGCCAGGGCTGCCATGGGCAGTGCAGGGGGACACAGCAGCTCTCACTGCAGCGGCGTCACCTCCATCGCAGGGTGGGAGCACACAGCATCCCAGCCAGGAGCTCCCACCCTCACTCACACTGAGGTCACTTGGCCCTATAGCTGTGCCCTTAGTGGAGTAGTCAGAGCACAGCACCTAATTATTTTAATGACTGGAAATGAACTGTGAATTTCTTAAGAGGCATTGGAGCAAAATGTTTTCAGTCAATCTACCCACATTAATAACAGACTGTTAGAGACTGCTTGTATCTTTAATAGGATGAAGTACATCTGCTGTATTTCCCTAGTTAATATTAGGCCAAGTGTTAAAATATCAAACTTTGCTTTACGTTCTCTGATGAAATAAATGAAAAGGACAAAAATGAAAACCTTGCACCTGAGCTGTGCTGAGCTGGACTGCTTGCTCCTGTCCCTGTGTCCCCAGGAGACACCCATCAGGGAACGAGTCAGGGACCAGTCCAAACCACCTTGCTCCTCTGGCAGCTCCCACAGCACCCGAGCAGCACCAGGAGCCCCAGGATGCTCTGCCAGACAGCGTAACGAGTGTGAGAACCTCCATTAGAGACAGAAGCTGAAGCAGCTCTAACAGACAATTTTCAGGCAGTTCTGAGCATCCATGCCAAAATAAATCACCTAAAATCATGATTTATTTTTTTAAAATGCTGCCTGAGCTTGTGTCCCTTAAAAATAAAAATGTCATCACTAATTCAGGGAAGTTTTCATTCAGTCAGAAATGCTGGCATGCACATTTGGTACACACACCCGTGTAACAGCACTTTGCCTTGTTCTTAGGTTTCGAGGTGTCTCCAGAGTGCCCTGGGAGAGCAGCCTGGAACCTGGAGACCTTGCACACACACACCCTGCCCCAAGGGCAGAGGCAGAGCCATCCATGTCATTAACTGCACTTGCTCCTTGCAGAAGCAGCATAATGCATCTGAGATTGAAATGGAGAAGAGATTAAATACAGCTTTTAATGGCTCTGCAAACACTTACATTTGAGAAAAAAAAAAAAAAACACCAGAGCATAAACTCATTATTTACCACTAAATTAACTCTTTTTTTTCCCCAATATGGCTTGCTTGCATTCAACTACTGCCTCTGTAGATGCCTTCCCACAACTCCAGCAGTACTGTAGTCCCTTAATTTATGAACACACACACGTTTTTGCTGTTAGGCAAAAATTAGGCAAAAATGTCCATTAGGCATGAAATGGACCACAATTTTTCACAGTGTGTACAAACTGATGCTCCTGACCATGAGTGGTGCCAACCACAGAAATCCTCCACTGCAGAGACTGGGGTCTGCACACCACAGCCCAGCTCTAGGTCAGCAAAGTGTTCAGGGCATCAGGAGTTTTTTTCTTTTCAGCTCCAGGAATCCTTTGAGGGGATTGTGTTCCTCGAAGACACTTGTTATTGGAATGGATTTAGCACATTTCATCTCAAAGGCTCTGCTCACTGGGAAAGCCACAGGTGCTCAAATACTGGACTCTAATGTGATAATGTGATCAGTTGTATAAGTTACACAGCAGTCTTTGTCCTCCCTCAAACTCTTCTGGAAAGAATATTAAAAATGAAAAAATGAGGAAGAATGACATTTCTTCAATGCTAATAATTTTTTTTCAGGTCATCTACCAGCACTCTCCCAGAGAGGCACAGTAGCCGTGCAGGACCGTGATCCCCCATGAGCACAGAGCCCTCTGCAGCTACACCAGCAGAAAATTCCACAGGTGTGCTGATCACCTTGGAAAAACTGCCAGTTTTAAAATAGTGCCAGCTTTAATGAGAAAGCATCAGTGAGAAACCCTCTGTTCAGATACTCTGCCCTTCTCCGTGCCTGCCTGCGGCTGTGCTGCAGCAGCATCTGCGAGGACACTGGCATCAGAACTGTGCTCCTACAGTCATGTTCTCTGAAATTTTAAATACTGAATAATTTAACATCTTAGTTCTGTTATTGAAATAGTATTGCTTAGCTCGTGTCACTTTAATAGGTCTTATTACTTAAATTTAGCTCGGGCTGCTGTGCACGCACACAGCTGATCCCAGCACAGCGTGAGCCAACCAGCCCGCCTCCGACTGCTCTTCCAGTGTCCCAGCTCCCCTGCCTTGCCTCTTTGATGGCAATAATTACAGCTTATAGTCACCACTACATCCACTACCCCTTCTGGGCTGCTGAGCATCCAGCTGACCCCTGCAGTGCCTTTGCTAGGCAGCCAAAACATCCCAGGGCTTGGTACGAGCGTGCAATACTTCCTCCTTGCAAATAACACCGCGTGTGAGATAGGGAGGGACGGCCAGTTCCCTCCTTGTGCCCATCACTCACCGAGCATCACTTCCCCCAGGCTGATCAATCAAACCACCAGGACAAATTTCTCTCCAGTAATTTTCCTTTTGCCCATTACGGCGTGCACAATGTAATATAACTGCACATTTCTTTGTGGCTCAGAAATAAAGAATTGTTTAGACGTTTATTAAACAACAGAGTTGAATGAAATTGGTCACATTATGTTGTCTGGAGTATGAAAGTTAATTGGAAGACACAATGATTTACTAAAGTTTGAAATACCAAATGGGTTTTTGAGTAAGTTAATGACAACTAGAATCAGAATGTAACTATGGAAAATGGAAATTTTATTTTAATTCCTAGTGAAGCACTTTTGTAAATGAGCCTGCTCTCGCCTCATTGCGAGGGGTTTATCACGGTTTGCTTTGCCATTCCATATTTAAATGCTATCCAAGGGTATGTTAAATACGGCAAACAGATCACATTCATCACAGGACACTGGAACAGCAGCTTAATTTTTCTAAATAAAACACAAGAGGGGAGTGAGAGTGGCAACTGGGAGGAATTTCCTGGCCAAAGAGGATCAAGAAAAGCAACTGCCTGGTCCTTGCTGGGCACCCCCATCAAACCCCCCCAGCCCACAGCTTTGCTCCCCCAAGCACACACGATGGTTTTGGTAATGTAAATGCAAAATGTCAACACCATCATTTCAGAAAAGCCAGGGTGGCATTTTCAGAAATGTTTCCACCTCCGTCTTTTGCGCCTGCACTCTTTTCTGGTGCTGTGGGGCATTTTTTCAGTAGAGGAGGCACATCTGCAGAAAATGCCAGCGTGTTTATTCCCTAGAATAAAGACAAATAATAGGAAGGGATCCAAATTCTCTCAGCAACAGTGGAATAACTCCACAATAGCCCACAGAGCCCAATGAATGTTGCACAGAGCTAAAACTGGATTTATACTGCTTGCAGCCGAAAGGAAAATGCGTGCCATTAACAGGAAAGCTTAAATCAGTGGAAGATGGTGGAAATGTTGCTTTTCCCACTGAAATGCTTTTTAATGTGATTGCAAAGAGCCCGATGTTCAAAAGCAAGGCAGCCACCAGATGGTGCAGGGGGCAGCTCTGGGTCTCCTCGCTCTCACCATGGGCAGAGGCTTCCATAAATGAGCATCAGTGTTTGGTAAATGGCAGGGAAAGAGATGTTGTTTATTTTCAGTATCCTAGGAGTATTTCCAGCAGTGGAGTATAATGAAAAAAAAAAAAAAAAAAGGAAGGAGAGAGAGTAAGAGAGAAGTGTCCCTGTATAATAACTGCTCTGTCAGTGCTTGCAATGGATCACACAGCGGGCTGGATGCAAAGTGGAGATGCTACACTAACCATGCTTTGCCTCAAAGGACCTTCAAAAGCCTTGCTCATTTTACCCCTGTTCCTTTCAGAGGGCACAGAACCCAACTCTCCCGATTTCTCTTTTCCCAAGATAGCACAGAATTTTTGCAAAGACATTTTTGTTGTTATTAAGAGACGATCAAATTCCTCATCACACCAGGACAGGAAACATAACTGTTTCCTCAACAACTTTCCATCCTCCTCCCCTCCCATGGGAGAACCACCCTCCTTCTCCTCCACCATGAAAGACATGGTGCCAGCTGGCATTCTCTCTCCCTCCCCACCATAACATGTATGAGTTTCACTTTTACTTGTGCTTTCTACCAACAGTTTGGAGAAACATCTTGCTGGCCACGAGCCTGTTACCTGCCCCAGGAGCTGGGGACAGTTCTGGGAGCTTGGGACAGTCCCAGGAGCTGGTGATCCCTGACTGCAAGGAGGTTAATTCAGTTTGCACAAGTTAAGGACCAAGTCCTCTCAGCATTTTATTACAATCTCTTTTTTTCCTCCTACATTTTGTTTTACATCTCTCTCCCACTGATCTCTTAATCCTTGCGCTCAGCAGGTTGTTTATTGTTTATCTAAACATCTCCTACTGCTGTCTAATATTCCCTTCCAGCCCTCCTTAAACATCCTGCCCCTTCTTAGCATAAACCAGCCCAGAACCCAATTGCACTGCAGTCCTTTCAGTTTAACATCTGCTTGTTTTTCTCCAGTTGCTCTTCCACAAAGTGCTGTATTATTTCAAAACAATCTTGTAGCTCCAATACTTTGCTCCTCCAACAAACAGAGCTCCCACAGAGCTCTTCTGAGAGACATCTGAGTTTACTACAGGTTTAAAGATCACACCTTTCCAGAAGCATCAGCTCTTACACAACTGGAAATTAAAACTATTAACTGGGAATTAAAACTATTAACATCTTTTGGGTTTATTTTGTCTTCAGTCAGAAAGGGACTGCTGTTGTAAGGGAATTAGTCCTGGGGTATTGTGATCTGCTCATTCCTCTGCAAGGACAGAGGGGAAAAAAAATGATCATGCAATCCTATAAGCTTAAAATATGTGGAAAAGGGAAAAATAACAAATCTGAAACATTTGCAAGTGAAAACACATCATGCAATTCAAATTCCTCTGGAATTTACAAAACAGAAAAGCTGTCAAGTGTCAATCTAAATTTCTCCTTCCATTTCGTGCTTTCATCCCCACCTCCAAACCTCCCCCAACTCCCAGTCCATGGCTGGGGAGTGCCAGTGAGGGTGGTGGGCATGGACCCCACTCCACAGAGCTGGCTCTCTCCCAGGACTGACCTAAAGCAGGAATTACAGCTTCACATCACTCATGGGTCCCCTCCACGCAAAGGACAAATTGCCCTTGGATTGAAACGTGACACAGGTCAGAAAGATAATCTGTAATTTAAGAAAGGGTAGTCTGGGGCATCAGGGTTTTACAGGGATCCAAGTAATTCTTGAAGTCGTATCTATTGCATTTGAAAGTCCCCTCCATTAAACTGTGTAACTTCCTTTGCTCTCACTCCCATTAGCAATGTAAATTTAATGATATTGAGATGCTGCTTCATCGGTGCTTGGCTTGCTGTCCAGTAGGAATGTTGTAAAAGTTGTGCTGAATGGCTGAACTAACAAACATCACCCAAAGCCACCTTGCTTTCTTTGCAATATACCCTCCTCCTTGCTCAGAACTGCTGTTACTAGCCATCAGCCCAACCAATACCAGTACCATTCCAAATACTTTATAGGTTCCTTTTACACATCAAATATCTCTGTGAGTGATCACTCATTTTTCTAATTGCCCACTAGTAACACATATCAAGTAGGTCCTTTTTCAGTTACAACCCTTTTATTACGGAGTATACATATGTAATAAATGCAGTGAGGCTGCTACAAAGCTCATCTATATATTGCTTTTTAATTGCACAATACCTCCCATCTGTGCATCACTTAAGGTGAAAATATATGCCTTCCCATTCCTCCTAAACTATGTCTATTTTAAGAAATATTGAGTGAGACTCCGGGGTTCAGCAGGATACTCTGTCAGCACATCGATTGGGATTTGCATGGAAGGGCAGTTTGTGTACAGTCCTGTTTCTCACAGCGTGCCCGGGTGTTAACCACGAAGTGAATTCCCTTGCAATTTATAGCCCTGCTTTTTCCAATTTGCTCCACTAACTCATCCGGCTCCTGACAAGTCTCAATTCCAAACGCTGGTTTGTTCAGCACAAAACAAAATGACATCGTCGCCCTAATCAATACCTACTCGTGGTAAACTGCAAGCACATGTACATCTCCCAGGCTGGGTTTTACAACGGGAGTTGTAACCCCCCATCCCACCAGCTGCACCTCTGTACCCTCACTCATCCCAACTGCAAGGGGCTGAGACCATGAAACCTTCATCAGAACTGAAATGTCAATACCTATTATATCAAAAGGAGACAAAATCATGACATGCATCCACTCCTGCTACCCTCAAGAGTGAAGAATATGCAAATACCTTTCTCTTCTTCACATGCTACACTTCACTTCCCCCCCCCCCCCTCATTTTTTCTTCCAATCTTCTGTTCTGCTTATTTCCCCTCCTACTTCCCCCCACCCCCTGTGCCACCTCACTCGCAGGTGACTGCAGACAAGCTCAAGGGAGTGTTGTGTCCCTGCACCACCCATGCACAGGAAATACAGAGTGACATACTGGGATTGCACCAAAAAGCACCGATTTCTCACTGATGGGAGCAAAAGAAAAGGCAAGCTCCTTGTCAGCTCTGCACATCAGTAGCACAGCACAGGCCCAGGAAGAGGAGAAAGAATGCCTGAAGCATTTCTTGCAGCATCTTGAGCCTTGCAGCCCGCTGTGGTGGAAGTGAAAACCTCTGTGAAAACATATGGGAAGCTGCTTTCCTCCTTTTGCAAAGTAACATGTAAAAACCACTTGATCATTCAGTTCAGAGGGACTGTTCCAGCCCGAAAGTGATACCTAATGTCACCAGCCACCACGGGCAGAATAGCCTTTATGCCTTTGCCACTACCAGCAGGCTTCAAAACAATGAAAAAACTAAAGACAAACAAATATATGTTAGAGAAGACAAACAAATACACGTTAGCAATACACTGGCCTCTGCTGAGAGCAGCTTGTCATCCCTGAGAAAACCCTGCCACATTTTTGGCTAAACCATTTCCACTAATGAAGTTAACCAGCATCCCAGAAACAGATGTTATATGGCATTAAACTGTCACATATTGATTCAAACACTCCAGTTCCTCTGTAGCTGTTTTAGCTCCATTTTCAGAATCGAGATATTTAAATACTGGAAGATCACTGCCAGTCTTTGCCTTTACACAGCACAGCACAGGTGGGTCAGACCCTGTCTTTAAATATTTACAAGACATCTGCTGTGTTCTTGCATGGAGACTGCAAGGAGAGAAACAGAATATCCCTCTTCATGTCTGTCCTGAATGCAAGATCCAAACGTGCTTTCTTGACATTCAACCTTGATCAGCTTTGCCCTGATTTTTCTCTGCTGTGTCTGAGTATCCAGATTGCCTGTCATGAGCACAGGGCCAGAAGCTGAGATGAAGTCAAGGTTTTGGTTTCCCAGTCCCTGATTTTCAGACCTGTTTTAGGGTGTGAATGAGACTCCCAAGAGCTGCTCCAAGCAGAGCACAAGCCAAGAGCCCCATGTCAGCTCCCACCATACAGCCTCTGTACCTTCCATCCACCCTGTGCAGACCTGGAAGAAGCAGGTCTGAAAATTCATCCTGTAAGTGCAACGGTGCAAAATGTGCAATTAATATCAATCATCACTAAATACAGAGGACTCGACTTTCCAAAGAGACCTGGAGGTAATTGCTTGTCAGTCTAACTTTAGGCCATGCATCTGCTGAGAGGTTTGTGTGAATCCCCAACTATGGTGGCATGAAAAAGCATACGTGCTTTGTACAAACACAGCCAGCGGGTGCTGTATTTAAGTAAAAACCAGCTAAAGAACAGATGGAGCAGGGCATCTACATCCAAAAATAGACATTTCTTTAAAAATAGATGAAAGCAACATCTAATTTAGTTCAAAGGTTGAAATGAACCATTAACAAATCTAGGCTGATCTAAACACCTGCTTGTAATTGTTTTCATTTCCATCTGGATTGTGCTCTGCCCTTACATGATGACCACAGCTTGTCCTGAGCTGTCTGACCACGAGAAGGATTTTATAGTATTCCTACATGGAGAAGAGAAGGAAATTTCTGGGCAAAAATAGATGCCAAAACCACCCAAAAGGCTGTTATGAAGAATTATTAGTCAGTCCCTGAGTGGGAACCAGTGTGTTTGGCACAAAGAGAATGTAAAAGCAGGGGTATGGCCACACATTACAAATACTTGAGTCTTAAAAAAACCCTGACACTTGAAGACTGTTTGGTAGAACTCATCACATAAGAAATCACTAATTTCCTTCTTTTTCATCAAACCAGGACAAAGCTTCGGAAAGCATCCCACCAGCTCTGCACAGGCAGGCTCACCCTCCCCCTTCACAGCTCTCCTCTGCATCTGGAGGTTTCTTATAGGTGACCTAGGAGAACTTCTAGGGGTGGGAGATACAAACCACTTCATTAATAACAAATCAGTTGCAAAAAAAGTATTTTAGAAGTAGTTAATGAACAAACTTCTGATAGATCTAATGTGAGCAGATACATGATGTTTGCAGTTACTCTGAGTGCAGGTCCCAGGCTGCAGCTCTAAATATATTTTTCAGAGTCCTTGAAAAATTCATTTTCTTCACAAGTCTACTCATTACTTATTAATTACTCTTATTCTAAATTCTGGATCACCATAATTTCCTCACTCACGAGTGTCATTTTTCCCTCTCTCTCGTATGAAAATGTAGTCAGGAACCTGAGTACATGCCTCCTCTGTTGGCTTGTTCCCACCTTTGAGCAGTAAGTGTGCAGTTAAGCATCTGGCTCTACCTCCCTGATCTTTCTAACAGCTGTGGCCAGAGGTTTGCCATCAGAGCCAAGTCAATCAGGGGCACAAAAATTCATCCTACTAACTGACTTCATTACGAAAACAAATTATTACATCTAGATTCAACTAATGTGAGTGTAAAAACCCCTCTCTTTCTTAAGCATTGCTTGGACAGATGGTTTTTCCCCTCTTTGTGAAGGGTTTCGTTTCTCAACACAAGCTGTGTCATCTCTAGTGGAGAGGAGATGGGGTAATTGTTTCCTAATTAATGCTCAACTGGCTGAAAGCACATTCTTTGAGTGGAAGGTATTAGATGTAGTTTTCTCACACAAAATTGAGACATTAAAAAAGAAATAATAAAACTACTACTGTTTCAGTTAACATCAGGAAAATTTATGCAAGAAAATACTACTCCTGGGGTCCTGATTCTTCCCCATTTTACACCGTCTTCCTGCAGAAAAACCTGCAGAAAGGCTACTCAGGAGTCCAGAGTCTATTGTCTTAGGAGATGAACCACACAAACCCAAAGAATAAAGTTACAATTCCTCCATGTTTCTGAGTTACAGATTAGAAAAACAGTCTGGGCAACACTGATCAATGGGAACTTCAAAGAGAAATGTGGACCATCTATTACATTTTCTCCCAATTATCATCCTTCTGCTAGAACTGCGTTTTCTGTGCCTCCCAGGCTTCAAAAAAAAAGGCAGCAGGATTAAAAAAAATACCTTTTTTACCTTTTTCACCTTTTTATTGAATCTAAACACCATATAGCTAGTTAAGCTGGTAGTAAATTCTGAGCTGCTGGTGCAGGTGGGACCAGTTTCATGGTCTCCACAAAATCATGAGAATTTTTTTTTTTCACTTTGTAGCCAAATCAAGTAAAGGAAAAAGGCATTAAAATATATTTTTGGGTTGACCCACACCCCCAAAAACTTTCATTGGCTAAGCATTTGAAAAACTTATTTCAAGGTCACTTAGTACATTTGTCCAGCCTGGTTAGGTTTTACAGTCCTTTAAAGCCTCCAAGACTGCATTTTTTAGCTAACAGTGACGTGAAAGCACCACTTGGAAAACAAAAAACATCTCTCAAAGTTGTCATTTTTTCTGATCATTTTCTTTCCTTTTTGTTCATAACTATTTGACAAATTTTATCTAAATCCATTAATCATTTCCAGTATGCTGAAAATAATTTACCTGATTTTGTTACGTGAACTTTAGCTCTTCATCATGTTATTTCAATCTAATGAGCTCCTGGGACCTGTTTTTGAAGAGCAAAGGAGAGCTGATTGCTCCCCTTGTGTTTTCTGCTGGAAACCACAGATAAATGTGATTCTACTGTTCACTCCTTAAGGTGAATTGTCTCTCCCTCCATAAGCTAACCCAAAGGTTTCATTACAGTGGAAAATCATACCTGAAGCCAGGAAAACCAGCAGCATCACCTACCAAGTTGTTGGTACTTTTCCACAGTGTTTTTTTTACCTCCAGCCCATCAAGTGCCCAGCAGCTCCCGTTGCTCCTAATTGCCCCCTTGGAGAGTGAGCATTTTCTGGCTGGTAATTTCTGCCTGCTTCAGAACATGCCACACATTCACTGTTTGGGGAGGCAGAGGCTCTCAGCACTTCAGAAACTCTCAGCAGCAGCAGCAACAGCAGCTTTAAACTCTTTGCTCCAGGTTGTGGAAGAGTTACACAAATAGCAAATTATCCCATGCTTTGTCTCAAACACTTGGCTGGGACCAGCACACCAAGGTGAGATGTGTGACCAGGGGCATCTTCCCTGCTCCCTGCCATCAGAATTAACAGGGTCTGCTGCCTGCACTGGAAGGAGCACATAAACCAGTCACAAAGGGGTAACTACCAACAGCACAGAATTAAATGATGTGATCTTTAAAGATCGTTAACAAGCCCTTATTCTCATTTCAGTGTAACTATGAAATCACCCCTGTGGTTACCCAGAATTAGACGTGGCTTTATTTTGCAGGGCACAGATAACAATAGATTATATTCAGGAAATCGTGTAACAATTATCTCTAAAATTAGTCCACACACAGGGGACTGCTGAGCTGGACTGGAAAAAAATGACATTTTTTTTCCTCCCACTCCAAATCCTGCCTTCTTAACCCATACCACCTTGCTATCTCTTGTGTCATTATTTATTGATGTTACATTTTGTCCTCACATAGTTCCACACCTCACAATACCCAAAGAGATCAAAAGCCCCCAAACACCATGTGAGGGCAATTTTAGAGACCTGCTTTGCAGATGCCAGGCACCTGGACTGATGTCTGAAGAAGCAGGGTTTGTCCTTCAGTACCACACAGTGGGTACCAGATCTAATTACTTCACTTCCCCTGTGTGAATGCAGTGTCCTACACTTAATGCCCCATGTCTCAACCTCTTCCCTATTGCTAAGCACAAAACTTTAAGCAAAAGTGGGTGTTCAGTGACTGCTCTCATCACTCACCTTTGTAGAGGCAGGAAGAGCAGATTCCTTTTGGCAGCAACAGAAAGAAGAGAGAAATGACAGAGAGTTCTGGT
This sequence comes from Podargus strigoides, assembly GCA_028020825.1. NCBI lineage: Eukaryota > Metazoa > Chordata > Aves > Caprimulgiformes > Podargidae > Podargus > Podargus strigoides. The sequence goes on along the minus strand of CM051629.1, from coordinate 2,117,106 downwards.
CAGTCATTGAAAATTCCTCCTCTCTGCTGAAATAAATACTTCCAAATCAGCAAGACCTGAAGTATTTGTAGGAGTGAAACTGTAACTTTAACTTTAGCTAATCAATGGTTTTGATTAAAAAAATGATTTAATCATGAAAACAGTAGTATAGGTTTGCATTTGCAGCACCTACAGGGACTTCAGCACGTCTGCTCTGGAGCAAACGTACCCAGAATACAGATTTAACACCCTCAGTCCATCTAAGTGAAAACAGCCTTGTTAACTGCAGGTACACAAACCTGCCATTCACCTGCACTACCACATTAATGACAATTCCACTTGAAAATTGCATCTGGGTTGAATGGCTGCTGATGTGGAAAGCAGAGGTTAACGGGTTTACTGGTGGAAATCAGAAAAAAATACAGGTTTGTATTACGTTCTCTAGCAAGGGAGGTTATTTATGGGGGTTTTAACAGAAAAGACTGCAGCCTGAGATCTCCCCAGCGGGGTTTGCAGTGTCAGCTTTTCTAACAGCTGAGCTGGATGAGGTCCTGACCAGTACTTGAGACCGTAACCTCCCAGGAAAACTTCCAAGCACTGCTTTCACTGATTCAGCCATTTCTCAACCTTGAGTAAAGGGGAATTATTCTTCGAAAGACCATTATTTGGACAAATGGAGTGTGTCACTGCAGGGAGCCCAGCAGTGTCACGGCAGAGCGGGAGGTGCAGGCAGCTGAGGGAGGAACAGGACAGAGCCACTCAAAAGACAACATACCCAACAGCATCCGTGCTGTGGATCTCTTCCAAGAAACAAAAGCTGATTTGGTCATGTAGTTATTTACATTCTACCATCCCAAGTCCCTTTTGATATTTTAATTGCACAAAGCATTTTTCTGCTCCTTCCAAAATACTCTTTTTATGGAAACCGCTGATGAAGCACCACGGTGCTAATTGCATTCCAGCAGGTCTGGAGCAGCCCCTGCACACAGACAGTCCCTGTCTTCTGCTCCTGAGCCACTGCCAGCAAACATGAAAGAGGGGAGAGCCTGGTGGACCCATCCCCCTGTCCTCCAGCAGCACAGGAGCCTCTGAGGATGTTTGGGAGTACAGCCTGCCTATGCACCAGCTGCAGGTTGTGGCTTACAGGGAGGTTCTTTGGGTCTGAGACAGCAGACCCTCAGCACCCAACATCTGATCAGAGCAAAAGGAGGCAAAGCTCAGCCCTAGAAACAGAAACCTGAAGCAACCTTCTCCGTGACAGTCAGGATGTATCAAACAGTGGGTTAAAAAACGGTTTGGGGGCAAATAGTCTGCAAGAATCATTACTTCGAGGGTCCTTCCCACTGAAAAACATTTCAGGTACTTCAGTTCCAGCCCTCTTAACACTCTGAATATGACAAAGGGCTGAAAAGAGCCTGGCCTCACTGTCACCGTGTGCATTCCCTGTGTCTCACAGTATAAGGCAGCAGCAGTAGGTTTGTGACACACACCATTTTCTCACTGTTTGGGTATGTTCACCAAATGGCATCAGTCCACACAAGCTGCATTTTTACCTGTCAATTGGCATAGCACATCCCCAGTTTGGGCATTTTTCTAACAGAAAACTAGGTTGTCAAGGAAATAAATATTTATACAGAACATTGGATTTATCACTGGAGTAAATCAGATGATGTTTGGGAAAAAATAGTAGTGGGAGTTATCTACAGCCATAGCAATGTAACAGATCCTTCTTACCACAGTACCTGACAAAGCCCTTCTTGCAGGATGTCCCCCTGGGAGCTCAGCTTACCCGAGGAGCTGTGGAAGGAGAAGGAACACAGTGAGAACCTGCAAGCCAGGAGGAGAGGATGAGGTTGTTGCTGCTGGTGGATGTTCTGGGCCATCGTGGCAGGTACATTGAGGAAAAAAGGCTTGGGGGTGAGGACAGGCTGGAGACCTTCCCTCTTACCTCAAACATCCATCAAAGCTTTCAAAGTCAAACTGGGCAGCTGCCAGGAGATGAATTTAGAAGTTCACAGTGCAGAGGATCAGCAGGATTGGATTTTTGGTCACCTTAAGTTGCCCTTTATTAAGAAGATACAGTTGGAAAGTGAAGAGTACTCATTTCCCAGATCCCAGGCTAATACCATGCAGTCATATCATTGGCTTTGGTCTTTAATCATCCCAGATACACAACTCCCACTGATGTCAGCCCAGGTTTTGCTTACTTGCAAAATCAGCATCTTTTTTACAGCAAAATCCCACACTCAGCTTTAGTGGGAACTGGGTGGCAAAAACACAGTGAAAAATCCCAGGCAAGTCTCCTTTTTGACCTGACTTAAAATTAAAAATGCAATAAACAGCACTCAGCAGAGATCGAAGAAAATGCTGTGTGACTGCCTAGCAGCAAATGCTACAGTTGGTTTTGTGATGATGTCTTTGTACATGCACATACATGTATATAAATACCCTTTTTAAAAAATTAAGGATTCATGTATGGACTTCCTACATGTGCATGTTGCAATCCTACATACAAACACACAGCTTTTGACTTTGGGTTATAAACACTGAAGGGAAAAGTTTGTATTCATGCATCTTCTCCTGAACTCATTTTAAATCGTGTTTAAACACTCTGACTATGGAGTACTGGCTCCATGGAGGTAAAACCAGGTTACTGTATAGCGAGCTACAATCTGCCCATGTGTGCTCCTGGGTAAAATAAGGTTATCTGAGGTAGTCCTGCTTTGCTATCATCCACCAGCTCCAAAGAAAATGAGAATCTCTTTAATTAAGGTTATCAAGTTGCTGTGCATTGCCTGGCTTTCACTGCAGGACGGACGTGGTTCTCACAGGTCAGTTGATATATGGGATCCTCAGGGCAGTTTGCTCATCCATCCATCGCCCAACTTCTTTTTTTTGAGTGACACCAAAAGTTTGACCTGCAGTGACTTCAGTGTGTCCCTGCAGTGCCTTTTGGGTGCAGGGTCTCATCAAAAGAGCAAGGGGTAGGCTGCTCTGATGCATTTCTCTCCCCTTGGAAGCTGCAAAGGCATTGCCAGCCCCTTCCAATGCCACCCTTGGGCAGGTACAGGTCCTCTGGGACAGGGGAGCATCAGGGAGCAATGCATGGGCAGGACCACAAATTAGCAGCTCCCCTGGAGTGCAGAGAACGAGTTTTTCCTTTCTACATTTTTGTACTTACTGAGATATAGCCTTCTTCTTGCAAAATTTCTCTTACTCCATGAATCATTCCTGTGGGTAGGAAAAAAAAATATTGTTTTCTAAAAATAAATCAGAAAGCCTCACAAAAATTCATGAGTTTATCAAATTTTTGAGGGACTGAAAAACTCTTAAACTTAATTTAGGATTCAGTTTTCCCCCTGCAGTTTCTCAGCCCTGGTAGGAGCTGTAGGTATTTGAGTCTGGAACACAGATATTTTCAAATTTATTGCGGGTATGACAATGATTATGTAGCCCATTGAGATCAAGTGGTGTGATTTAGTGTTTTGGAGGCATTTGTCATGTTTGATGAATGCATCTGGTGATTCAGGGCAATGAAAACGCGAGATTTCCAGCCGGTGAGAGATAAAGAATGCTGGCTGATACATAGGGTTATGGCAGTGGCTATATAAGGTTATAAAAATATTATTTGTTTCTCATTTAGTGTTTTAGAGGAAGATGGGAAGGAAGATACGCTTTAACTGGCTCTCCACGGTGGAGCTAGATAGGCTGTGGAGACATTTCTAATGCTTTGACAAAACTTACTTGGGAGCTAACTAATATTTTTGCTTTCTTGTGTTCCTGGTTTCTTGCTTGCCATCACTTACCTGCACATGGCATCCATGCAGGTGCATCAGGGAGACCTTGTGAGTATCTCCAAATTACCCCAGCATTCACAGTTCTGGAGAAAGTCACAGAAATACTCTGTTTTCTCATTTGCCTGCTGTAGAGCCCACAAAGGTTTGATATAATGCCAGCTGGAGTCAATGGGAAAACTGCTGTGAGACTGGGTCCAAAATTCATTTTTTCAGACAAATCGAATCAGATGAGCCTCAGAAATTTCAGCCATATCCAGATAGTGTCCAAAATCACAGATACAAACAGCTTCTTCTGAAAACAAAGTATTTTCAAGTGTGTTTTATATTGCATCTTTATAAAGAAATCATCTCCCTCTGCACGGCACAGGGACATCCCAATTTAAGCAGGGGGTGCCAGAGAAAGCGCCTGGAATCCAATCTGATTTTTTGTGTTATCACTGAATCACCGATGGCTTTCAGAGAACCGAGATGTCGTTATCCAATGTGGTGAAATGGTGCAATGTGGAGGTAATCAACAGCTCAGAAGTGCCATTACCACCTCTGACTGTGCCATCTCCCCATCCCTGAAAGCCATCATCGCTACAATAATAACTGGTAAAGACTATAAAAAAGGATGTCTTTCCTGATGATTTGCTATCAGGCATTTGTTCTGCAGGAAGTTACAGTAATTCCATAGGAAATATTCTGAGTGTGAGCCTGAGATTTGAGAATTACCTCTACATCCATCCATGGATGTGGGCAAAGGAGGCAGCAGGGGCAATGAGAGGATAAGGATAATATGGAAGACACATGGCTGCAGGCACAGCCCACTGGGAGACCCCACATCATCCTCACTACCAGCACCATGTTCTGAGGCAGCCGTACTCTGTGGCAGTGGTATTTTCAAGACTCAAGGCAGTAACCTCCATTAATATTAGAAACATCACATTTATTCACTTCTCATACCTCTTTCTTGGGGTCAAAGAAGATTGTTTCCCGCTGCTGTACCACCCATGGATCTGAGAGGTGCCTGAAGCTAGAGGCTCTGCTCTCAGAAGAAACCCACAGCTGGAATTCTGAATACACCTGAGATGCCACATTGTATTTCTCAGAAACTGGCTTGTACAAACTCCCACATTCCTACCAAACGTCACGTTAGCTCATTGCACTGCGCCTGCCCCGTCCCCCTTCACAGTTTCCACTGCACATTGTCCATCACTCCCTGCTCTACACAGTTGTCTTGCAGAGTTATGTGCTTTCCACGCCAGAGGAAGGCGACTTCAGTAGCAAGTGGGCTATATTTCAGTTTGACAAATTCACAAATCCTTTAGGAATCCCATCAAATGCAAAGCTCTACACAAATACAAGCTGTCGTGCCATCAAATTCAAGGCGGCCGTTTGTGGAGCAAGGTGCTATCACTGTGCAAGAGCTGGTCACCAAACAGGAGAGATTTCTTCATCTGGAATGCCACCAGCCAGAACATCTCAGAGAACACCATTCAGAGTTTGCTGAAATTTCCATTATGAGGGGATATATTTGTCCTGACATAGGAGATTTATATGCAGCCAGGCATTTATTGAAAGCTTGTCTAGAGGTATTACATGTCCAAGAAAATCCATTTGGTTTTTTTTCAGCTTATTATAAGCCTCAGCTTCCATGTATAAGATCCACTGAGAAGTAATGTCCACTGAAATCTGTCCCAATCAAGTAATTACTTCTGATCTAGGATCCCCATCATATCAATCAGTGGTTTAAAAACTTAATAAGGCTGAGCTATCACAATGAATTTCTCCTTGAAAAAGAGGTGCTAAAAAGTGTTTGGTTTTCTCCTTCCCTCTGTTATTGTTATTTCCTTTCACTTCTGGTTTGGTAAATATTATGCATACATTGTCTCATAAACTATTGAGTCTTAAAATGTTGTGATTAATGTCAGTCTCCAAGCCTAGCCCATTTCATATTCCTCTTGATTTCAGTACCTTGCCCTGAAAAGTACTGAATGCTTTTAGCTCATAGGGTTGTGCTTCTAAGGGGATGAAGTAGAAACCCACCTACCTCCCCATAATTAAAACCATGGGACAGTGGAGGCCAAGTGATGCCCATCCAAGCTTCACTTTGTAGAGCAGAATTTCCTCCATGAGTAGCCCTGTGAGGTCCATGGGACACCTTGCTGGGAGTAAAGGTAAAGAATCTGGCCTGGAAGAAATATTAGATTATTTGTACTGTACATATTAAGCAGTTTCTCAGTATAAATTTAATTTGTGTGCAGTAACTGCAAAACCACAGTTTTGCCATTCTCCTGCAGGGTGCTGAAGTGGTGCCTCTTCAACACCAAAGTGTGTCTTCTGCTGCCAAACCCGCACCAACACTTTCAAACCAGCTTTTCAAAGCTAGTTTGTTAATGTATCTGGCTGTGAGAGCCTCAAAATCAGGGTCTCCATAGGTGAAGGAGAAATATTTACCATGGTTGCATAAGGTGTGAAAACACTATGTGAACAAAAGTCAGGTTAGAGGCTGTTTAAGGCAAAAAGAAAGGAAATTGAGGACACCGTTGCTTCAAGAGGAGATGAAGAAAATACTTCATTAATGGATATTCGTAAGTAAATTCAGATGTGCCAGTGCTGAAATACTTTACTCTCTAGCTTTCAGCTGGAAACACTCCATATTAAGTAATAGCTCATTTTACCTTATTTAGGATTTCCCAAGAAAATATATTCCATTCACATTCAGTAAAAGGAAACCCATGTTCTGCCTCTGTTAGCTGAGTTTTAACTGGATCTGAAGCTCAGCTTTCACTTAACAAAACCAGCTTTAGATATACTAGAGCATCAATCCATATAGTAGGACTTATGAGGAATAAATTGATTTTCTCATTGCTCTATGTTGGCTAAAAATTATTCGATTATGTATTTAGCTACTAATGGAAACTCATTAGTAGATTTTCATTTCATGCTTGTTTGCACCTGCAATCCATTTCTTCTTGTCCAGAGGACTGTTTCATTTCAGTTGCACGCTATAAATTTTCTTGCATATAAACTGATAAGCATCAGCCAAAATTCAGGGTACATGGTCTGAAATAGCTCAGGGCCATCATTTTTACAACAGCATCGTTAAAGCAACAGATCTCTGGTGATTCATTGCCACTTATTGCTGTACATATTGATGCTATAACTTGACTCTTCATTTACTTGTTAATTTTGTTATGTTTGCTAGTGACAGTGCCTTGCCATCTTTCTATTTGCTCATCCCTTGTGTTTTCCTGGAGCCTCACAAGGCTCCTGTCCATCTTTTCTTAACCCTGCATTCGAGGGCTGAGACAGACTTTGAAGACTGACTTACAAAAATCAGTCTCTTTATCAGGCAAATACAGCAGTAACACCAGTGCAGCCATATTTTTAGATGTTCCTGATTTTTAAACCATCATCTACACCACTATTAGCTTAGTTTAGCTGCACTTTACTTGCTTTGATTCAGATCTTGTGGCTGTTATTTGATTCAGATCTTGTGGCTGTTGTTCTGCACTCAGAGTTTGAAAAATCAAGTGGAAGTCATTCTTGCAATAGCAGGAGTTAATTTTGATTTGTTTACCCCCATTACAACTTCAGTAATTCTGAGCTTAGCATAACTTTGGGAGAGCAGCAGGGCTGGGCCAGAGGTTGGAGCCTCAGCCACATTTTCGTGTGAGTTCATGGGCCTGCAAGGGACAAAAGCATCACCAGTCCCCCCAGGGCTCAGACTCACCAAAGCTTTCGATAAAGGGCACAAACATTATATCATTGTAATATCATCATAATTATCACAGTAAAAAACTCTGATGGTCAATAAAACATATGCTCAGTGGCCACTTGTTTTATTTGGAGGGATATGTTGTTATCTGTTTTGGAATAATACTCTATTCTAACCCAGCTACTCTGCCATCTGGTCATTTTTTATGGTTTTTTAAACAGTACAGCTCAACTATACTTTTAACTGCATAGAGTATATATTGCCCTTGAAGCACTAGGTAAGAAAATGAGTCAAATGATCCCAACTCAGCCAACAGGACAGTCACTGCAGTCCTGGTATTTAGAGGGTGCCAGAGGAAACCCCCCACACAGACCAGCAACACGGGCTCCTGTTGGAGGGAGAAGCTTTGAGCCGAGCCAGCCCTGCTCCGTGGCAGTACCTTACCCCCTGTCCCCAAGACCTCCTCGGTCTCTTTCATCTCCCTTTGCTCTTGCTCATGGGAGACAGAACACATAGGTGAATCTCAGCTAGACCCCACACAAGTGAAAGAGCAGAGCAGCCATCCCTACTTACCCATCCAATATTCCTTCGAGCATTTCCTTAGCCACAGACCACCCTGAGCTGTCCCACCGACTGCTGATGGAAAGTCTCCTGCTGGTACAAACTAGAAGAAGCACAGAGATTAGAGGGGTTGGTGCAGGAGTAGCAGATGATCATAACTTTCACATCAGAAGTTGCTGGGCATTTTATTTTGGAGTTTTGAATTACAAAAAACCCAACATGTTCTGGTTAGTGAAGCAGAATCTGATCATAATAATTGTGTCATATTTTGTTTTCATATAAAAAAATGAAAAACTTGTTCAACTTTAGAATTATTCTGAATTGATACAAATATGAGAACGGAATCTATTAGTGCTGTGTACTAATACAGCCCCTGCACTCTTACTGTAAAAATATCTGTCTTATCAATCAGCTTATCCCTCTGAGGTCTGCCTGCGTTCCCGAGGAAAGCAGCTGAGATCAGGCAGAGGTTCTAGATGTGCTTGTTAAGTGGTCATGATCAATACAAATCTATTTTTCAGTTAAGTAGAAGATACTGGGTGGATGCATATTGCCTCAGGCCAAAATAGTTTTAAGTAAAACTGGATTCCAGAATAAAAAGTTGTGTTGTTTTTAGCTCTGTCTTTTAAATGAGCTTTACCAGCATGCAGCTCCAGTCCTTGTGAACTCTGCAGATTAAATTTCCTTGCAGTAATGACCACTAGGAATTAGTGAAATGTTAATCTGCCCACCTGCTGTGTATGATTATACAGGAGTCTAATCAACCTGATTGCAAAAGAAAGCGATTTCTGCTTTTACAGAAATGTGTTGTTTTCTGCTTTATTTCTTCTTGAGGAACTGTAAAATCCCTTACCCTATATTTTAAAGCAAAAATAATAATTAAATTAAAATGCGTTAAGGGGAGCAATGGAGGCTGATAGTAATTGCATTACAACAGATATAGTAATTGATGCTCTGAGGATTTCTTTCAAAGCATGGAAGGCGAATTACAAACCTAGCTTTATCTGGATTTGCGTTGCTTTGATGAAGTCACTACATCTTTGTGTCTTGATTTTTAGCTAAACTGTTCTTAATGAGAATGCTAATAATTACAGTAGGACTAAATTGTTTTAGGGACACAAGAGGATAAAGAAACAATTTTGATTCAATTTAAAGCTACAGCCACAAATGTGGCACCTCTCTGCTGTCAGCCCCAAAACTTGCTGGATGGGAAAAGGAGCTTCATCAAGGACAGCTACCTGATGCATTCAACACAGATTATAAAGACAATCTAAAAAGCTACGTCTGATCATATTTCTTGTGTAAAATATTTGTTTGAGCTCACATGTATTGACCTACCAAAAAAAAACCAACTTAAGGCTGGGTCCACCCAGTCTTCTGAGCAAGTGCTGCAGAGGAAAGATATTTTTCCAAGTCACAAATCCAGGAAAATCAGAGTTGGAGTACAGAAATCTAAAAATACAAGGAATGTGGAGCAAGCCCCAGCAGAATGTTACACTACTTCATTCATCAATTGAAAGCAGAGCTTCCTTCCCAGTCACCACAAACCCCAGAATGCCTGAGCTTCACCCCCAGCACAGTGACAGTCATCCCCATGCTTGCACCCCGTGCATGGGAACACACCGAGTGATCCCTGGGTTGGAAATTGGAGTATCACAGAACCATCGGATTCAATACATTACTGCTAGTTATCTGAAATCATCCAGGACCTAATGAGCATTATTCCACAGGCGAGCTTATTGTGCCCAGAGAAATATGATGCTTAATATACCCAGAGAAATATGATGCCAATTATGAAACCAGTGTTTCTCAGCACTTTGCAGGCAAAGAGCAGGAGATAATCGGGGATCTCCATGGTGACAGTGTAGCTGGGTTACCTGAATGATAATTTCCATCCTTTCATCTGATCTTCGTGGGTTTTTCACTTTTTGTCTTTACCTCTGAATGTGTTAGGTCTCTAATGGAGAGGAATTGACAAATATCCCAGTATTCCTTAGAGGAAAAGCAAGTCTTTTCTCATATGTACTCCTGCAACTTAATTCACCTTAAGTATTCTTGCAGGGAGAGCTGCTCATGGTAGTAGGGAACTTACCTTCTACACACATCCAGCCAGCTGGAGTCTAGAGGAAGGGCAGAATGCACCTTGCTAAAGCAGATCTCCACACACTCCTGAAAGCAAGTCCCTTCCCCCTGACCTGTGCCTGGGGGAGTCCCTGGTCCCCACACACCCCCGTTCTTCCCAGCCCTGCTTCTCCAAGCAGAACCTCCACTGCAGAGCCCATAGATAACCCCTGTTCTTCTTCATGTCTGTTTATTGCTCCCACAACAGCCTAGAAAATACACCAGAAAACTGATGGGCATTGAGTGTAGGGCTTTCATCATTTGTAAGGCTCTCATCCAATTCGCCTTTTGGAGAAAAATTCTACTGGGATCTCAAAGCAATCTGTCACGCTGAGGCAGAATTGACTGCCATTGATTTCAGAGCTATGCCATGGCCACGATGCAATGCAAGCTGATGCTCCCTGACCTGTGAAGCGGCTGCTGCCTTCCTCTCCTCCTCCTGTTCTTTAACCCTGGGCTTGTTAGAAAAGCTGAACATTTTTCAGTTTGGCTCATTAAAATCTTCAATACCTTCAACAATCCTGTTTCTCTCCCGCTTTGGGCTGTGTGGGAATATCCTTGGGAGATGGACCATGAGGCTGTGAAAGGAATTTCGGAGCTGGCAGGTGAGGCTGATGCCCCAACTTGGGCATCCAGCAACCTCAGCAGCATGAGGCACGTTGGCTCGTGCAGCAAAGCAGAGATAATGCACCATTTCCAGGTGCCTTTATCAGCTATAAAACCACTCTGGAAACTCTCTGAGCCCGTCCTGAGGACCAAGGGAGGAGGTGACAGGTTCAGCTGGGCTGGCATGCCTGGTGGGGCAGTGGGAGGGAGCCAGCAGGACCCCTCCAGCCCAGGCACTGCAGGCTGCTTGCTCCCCGAGACTTTAACAGGACAAGGCTCGTTAACATTGTTTTCCTTCCCTGTGTTTGATGCAGCTGGTACGAAGGATGCTGCCATCCCCCACTGTCACTCCTCAGTGCGTGGCTTCACAGGGAGCGGAGAACAAAAGTGAAGAGCGAGCACTGAGCAATCATCCAATTAACTTCTGCATTTTTGTTTTTAATCTGCTTCTCCTTACTGGCGAAATAAATACAATAGATCCTGAATACTGATGTTCCTAACACTGTGCAGCCACCTTTGTCTCCTCTCTTACAGTGCTGTGTTATCTAACACCTGGCAGGAGATTTAAAACGAGTCTTTTCATCTCATTTCATATATTAGTGCTAAGTTTAGCTACTGTAGGTAACAATTTCTGTTTAAACTTTAATAAAGAGGTATGTTTAGAATCTCAGGGGCACACTCTCTGCTCATTTGAAACAAATGAGGATTATATAAGGAGGAACAGGAGCTACAAATAGGATTCATAAAATTAATTGGCTCTAAGCTGCAGCTGAGCGGAGCTGAGCCATCAAAAGTGCCAAGTGGCCAAAGTATGCCTGCTCCCCTTGGACAGCCCGGAGGACTGGCAGGGCCAGGCCACTGCCTGAGTTGAAGCTCTCCTGCAGACTCTTGCAGCAGCTCTCCCAGGGTTCAGGGTTCCTGCAGAACCACCCACCCCATCTAACCACCCTGGTACCACTGCTGCAGTCCCAAAGACTCTCCAAGAGCTCCAGGCTGTCTCAGTGTCTCTTTTTATGTGGGACCATGTAAGTTCTGCCTCTCAAGAGGACCACAGATGCTGCAGATAAAACCTGGAGCAGCACACAGAGGTTTAGCATCCCACAGAATACTTCCATATCACTTCTAATGAATAAAAAAATTACAGCACATGCTTGAACATTCAAATGAAGTGAAAAAACCCACACTTTATTCTTTGGCTATGATTGTCAGTCCAGCTGCCAGAATTCCTCTGCACAAATCTAGAGTTGCATGTGCTGTGCTCCCTCTGCTTGAGGCGTTTGTTGGATGAGAAACACCAACAATATTCTATATAGTGATTATATCAAATATCGTGCTGCTAAATCCATCTGAGGAAATTTCTGGGATTCTTTGCAGGAGCCTGTCTGCCCCTCCCAGCATACTCCAGCCCCAAGACATGGCCAGAAGCAGGGCAGCTATGTGGCCCCTCCTCAGCAAACCACAGCTCACTGCCAGGAGGATCAGTTACAGCTGCCATGCTTTAATGAGCTAATGTAAAACCTTCAGCTGAATCTCCCTAATTACATTTAAAGCACCATATATATATATATATGTATATATAAATCTTCTAAAATAGCTTCCACATGTTCTTCCATTCCAGAGCTCTCTTTAGTTACAGCTAAGTGTGCTAACTCTGCCAAGGCATGCATCCCACCAATTGCCACCACAAAGCCCAACTTGAGTTAGGCTCCTAGTACCTTTTCAATAGCAAGAACTTATGAAAACTCATCCTAGTCAGTGACATGTAAACAGGAAAGAAGTAAAAGGCCTCAAGAAAACACTGAAGGAGTGGGAGACCTGCTCCTGGGTTTGCAGAGCATCACGACCTGTGGCTGTGTGGGTCTGAACCACCAGTCCTGGACAGGCTCCCACTGCCTTCCCCTGAGCATTGCAGCTGAGAGGCGTGTAGTTTGCACAGAGAGACTCCATCATCAGCCAGAAATTAAAATAAATGGGAATAAAACTTCTCTTGCACCTAATCAATAACAGTAATATTACTGGGAGTATAAAGACTGAAAAAGACACAATCTCTTTATCTTTCCTTTCTCTGAAGACTCTATCAGCTAAGCAAGGCTGTAGTTCATTAAAAGCTACTTAAATTATCCCTAATTTCTCCAGTGCAGTGTTTTAGGCATTATCATGGACATTTTAGTCAGCCACATAATCACCCAGGACAGAATACAATTTGTGATAATGCCCTTGGAAATGAGCATACTGAAATGGTTACTAATGAAAGAGGGAAGCAGCAGCATGACCATTTTTCTGTACCCCCCCAACATAGTTCTTTGGCAATTTTTGCCACTCTTGATAGCTCACAAGGAGAGGCTGACATTCCTCCTCTTTTAGTTAAAATAACTTGCATCCACACTAAATAAAAAAACCCTCATGTAACACTGGCATTTCTCAGGACATAGTAACTACCAAGTTTAATACATCTATTATTTCTTTCCAGATAAATCACACCTACTTGGATGCCACCAGGACCAAGGACCAACATAAACAGTGGGTGTTCTGAAGAGCCTCTGGGTAAAAATAGAAGTGATGAGGTCTGCCTGGCAAGAAGTGCACATCCAAGGGCTGACAGCACAAATGTTGCTGTGGTCCTGTGCTCAGGCACTGGCAGGATCCAGCTGAATCATGATGTTAAATTACTGCTCATCACATTAACCTGTGGGTTTAATTCCCTAAGAGCAACAAACAACCACTGAGCAAGAGCTGCCTGGGACAAGTCCTCCATTGACTGAAACTCTTCTCATGGCTCTTTCTGAGGGGTGCCCCCCTGTTCCTGCACACTGCATGGTTGGAAGAGTCACTAGAGGACCACACAGTCTTCTTGGGCTCTATGTCATTGCTCACACCCAGATGTAGGAGCAGCAGTCATCAGTCTATCAATACATTTTTCAAAAGAAACAGGACATACGTGTGTTAGTAGGTCGAGAGAGGTTCTCCTTCCCCTCTATTCTGCCTTGGTGAAGCCACACCTGGAGTATTGTGTCCAGTTCTGGGCCCCCCAGTTCAAGAAGGACAGGGAACTGCTCGAGAGAGTCCAGCGTAGAGCCACAAAGATGATTAAGGGAGTGGAACATCTCCCTTATGAGGAAAGGCTGAGGGAGCTAGGTCTCTTTAGCTTGGAGAAGAGGAGACTGAGGGGGGACCTCATTAATGTTTATAAATATGTCAAGGGTGAGTGTCATGAGGATGGAGCCAGGCTCTTCTCAGTGACATCCAATGATAGGACAAGGGGCAATGGGTGTAAGCTGGAACATAGGAGGTTCCACATAAATGTGAGGAAGAATTTCTTCACAGTGAGGGTGACAGAACACTGGAACAGGCTGCCCAGGGAGGTTGTGGAGTCTCCTTCTCTGGAGACATTCAAAACCCGCCTGGACATGTTCCTGTGTGACCTGATCTAGGTATTCCTGCTCTGGCAGGGGGGTTGGACTAGATGATCTTTTAAGGTCCCTTCCAATCCCTAACATTCTGTGATTCTGTGATTCTGTGATTCTGTGTTTTTTAGATAATCCCACAGAAAGAGCCAAGACTAAAATTTCCCTCTAGATTTCACAGTTCCTGGGAGTCTTGCAGCTATTCATACAGGGTTTCTATTTAAAGAAAATTAAACCTTCCCCTGTTGATAATGTACTATTACAAGGTATCACGGCTCCTCCGTGCCACCCCCACATAGACACGAGGAGTAATTGAGAAAGTAGCTGTGTACAGGAGATAACAGACACCACTGTCATTGTGCAGGGAGCAGAAGCTGGAGCTGTGACAAACCAGCGTGGCACTGACTTCTGCTGCTGGGAATCACACTGTCACTCCTGTTTTGTGCAACTTGGCTCATAGTTGTCAAAACAGGCGTTTGCTCATATGTACCTGCTGTAATAAAATTAGTGAAAACCCTGTCTTCCCCTGGAGCTTTGGAAATATTTTCATATCTAAATTTTTCTGTCTTAGTGCAAACATATTACTTGTGGCAGACATTACAAAAGACAAATGGAATAATGATGTGATGCTTTATATAATGCCATACATGGAAAAGAAAATGCTGCATATATGTGTGTGTCAGGGTAAACACATCATTTAACGCTTAAGTAATACAAATCTGATTGTTCTCAAATCTTGCAAAACATCCAACCTTTTCCCAGAAGCATGGAAATCCCGTCACACAGCTCACCACCAAAGGCCATCACACAGAGTATCGTATCACTTTCTGAACCTTAGACTTGAAGGAAAATATATTTTACATTTTTTTTTGAAACACAACAGTTGGAGAGTCTTCGAGATGTCACTGGAATATGACCATCCTTGAGGGACTCTTAACAGAAATCACAGTTCAATTTCAAAAATGAGAAGGGGACTCTCAAATCAGAAGGATGACTCACCACCCTCTGACAACTTTTAGTTGGCCTATAGATGGAGATGGGAAAATAAGGATATTATGCATGCATGGTGGGAAGGCAAGTAAATATTTAAGGGGGAACCCATTGCCAGTGGGGAACTCATGTTCTATTTAAACCAACCAAATATATCAACATAGTCAGCCTTTCTTATCTTGGGAAATACATCCTGTATTCACCAACTGGCCAAAAGCTCGAGGACCTACAGCACATACCTTGGTGATGGGGAGGAGCAGCCCTGGAAGCAATTCAGAGGTGATGCCAATGGCTCCCTGCATATCCCAGCTCTCCGTGTGGGTTGGGGCCGAGTCCCACGGACACCTCCAATTCCAGCCAGGGCTGCTAATTAACCAGCACCTCATACACCAGCACAGCCTGGTATTCTCACTTGATATCATCCCAGCTGGGAAACCATCTCCAAACTGCTAGAAACCAGCACGTGGCATATCAAAGCACAGCCAGAGCATCCTGTGCATTCCCTTGCACAAAGTAGGTGACCCATTTTCCACACATACTGTTGGAGCATTTCATTTCCTAACCTTTCCTCTTTACAACACAGGGGACAGCCCTGCTGCTGTTTTCCTGCAGTAATGGGTTTGTTCTGCAGCCACGTGCAGCAAAGCGAGGTAAATTCTCACACCTGCTCCCACTAAAGCTAATGGCAAAATCCCTGCGCGTCTGGAGGAGCCCAGGAGCTGGGTTCAGCAACCTTCTGCTCCAGAGCAAAGAAAGCACTCGTTTTTTCACACAGCCTCTTCCCTCACAGAACACTATTCAAACACATTTATGATTTTTGAACGGGTGTCTTCAGCTGGAACCTCAGAGACAAGTGCAGAGGGTTTATCTAGTGGTAACAAAAGCCTCGTGGCATTTCTTAGATAGAAAGAAAACTGAGTTTAGCAATTATTCATAGCCTCACATACATTCGTGCAGACAGTCAGGCTGACTTGGCAGACTGAAGCTAATTGGGTTTACAGTAGAATGAAGCTTTGATTGAAGTGCCTCGCTTAAAAAAAATATATTACATACACACCCTCATAGCCCTGATAACATTACTCTCGAGTATGTAAAACAACCACCCCACATACTACAAAGAAGAAATGCAGAGGTTTTTATTGCTTTACCAAGCAAAGACCCACAAGTGAATAATTCTGAACTGTTTGATCTGCTGTATTCTGATCCATAATTTAGTGGCTGCAGAAAGGCTGCGTGTGGCTGACATTTCAGGCTGTTTGAAGCTCACAAAACCCCTGCAGCCACCGAGGGGAGGGACCTTGCTCAGGAAGCTGAGGTGGGCACTGAACAAAAGGCAGGTGGGGAACAGCTCCAAAGCTAAGGCACAAAAACATCGGTGACAAAAAATTGGAGAATGGAAATTAATGTAGCCTCGAGTTTACCGAGTAAATGATTCCAGTTCTGCTGTGGTGATTTATGAAAATAAAAAGACAAATTTAACGAGCCCAGCAGGCAGCAGGTGCTCCTATTTTTACATGTTAAGAGCAAAAATAAAAAGGCAGAAGCTTTTGCTTCACTGGTCTTTTTTGCCTATTTCACAGTTACAGTTTGAAATAAAAGAGCTCGCGTGTGCTTCAGGGATGTGCTGTGCTCAGCACTTCTGCAGCTCGAGGGAGGTTTGCACAAACGTTTCTGTCACCGTTCACGCCGTAGGTTTCCATTTCCACCCAGCCAGGTGGAGAACCCTTCCAGGCATTCCTGGGAATTAATGGTTCTAGGAGAGGTTTCACAGAAGTGACACAGCCACCTACACATTTCAGAGAAGGTGTTTGTGCAGCAGCCTGGTGTGGGACAGCAGTCAACACAAACCTGCTGCTGACCACGTGCTCTTCAAGTGCTTTCCTAGATCAACGTGTGTATAATTTCACCTAGGAATCAGATCACAGACCGAGTGTCTGTAACAGTTCTGGGTTACTTTGCAGGGAAAAATCCAAAATAGATTTCCTCCTTACATCATGTCTGAATCAACCCTCTTTCAGTTTAAAACCATCACCCCTGATGAACTTCTATTTATGAAATTGTGTCTCCTCAATCCTTCTGTATGAAGTGGTTTATAGACAACTAAGCTGCCTGACCTTGACTTCTTGCTCAGATACTGAGCTGGGCATCATTTCATTTCCTCAGGGGCAACCACTTAAATGCAACCACATTTAGGGGGCAAGTAGCAGCTGGCATGAATAAAAATAGGTTTAAAAATAAAACCACAAAGAAGGAAACACTTGGGTGGAAACCCCACTGACCTGAGCAACCTCTGGTGACGTGGGGAAGGCGCTGTGCAGCACATCCTCCCTGCCATTTAGTCCTTCTGCCTGCCTTATCTATTTGATAGCTTCAGAAGGAAATCCAGCCTTCAAAGCTGCTGATCTGCCCATCTGCCAGCTTCATCAATCAGCATCCACAGGGCCAGGCTGCGCTGCACATTGACACCTTCTTCATCGACACCCATGTGGTTCATTGTGTGAAAACGCCTAATTAAGGGAAGATGATGAGGTTTTTGGGAAGCAAACCTTATGACTTTCCGCGGAGGAAATGCGAGCGGCAGCGCTCAGTCACAAGAGGTGGCAAGTACAGGCAGAGAGGAGACTTTGAAGGTAAACTGCTGCCTCGGAGTGTCGTGAGCTCTCAGAGGTTCAGACTTCAAAATTACACGTTTCTGGTGCCGTCCGTTTGCAGGCTGACAGCAGCATCCCCTGGTGGGGCTGGGGAAGGAGCCTTGCAGCGCTGCGCACGCTGCTTTGTCAGATCACAACCTCCAGCAGACAGTGACAGCAGAGCTGAGCAGCTCACAGCTGTTCAGCCCAACAATTTGCCACTTCCCAGATGTAAACGGGGATAACTCTCCCCACGTGTGGATAAACGACCCTGCTCCTTCAGCGCAGCACCACGTGCCACGGATGGGTGGACTGCAAATGCAGATTATATTTTTTTGACAACGGGCAAAACAGAGTATCAAAAGTGCCCCCAAAATCCCCAACCAACCCCACATAAAGATGCAACAGCAGCTGTACAGACGCACAGCCTGGACACTGCAATGGGTTTTATCACCCTATTGAAGCAGCAGTTCAGTTGAACTGACTCATCTGCCTTCTCTTGGGTGCTCAGCTCAGCTGAGGGCCACACGCTGCAGCTGCTGCTGCAGAGGGATGGGGTGAGAACACACAGGACTGACCTCCCTGTGCACGGGCAGAGGGATGTGCATCACCCCCAGCCAAGCCCAGGGGCTCTGCAGGACAGCACCGCGTGGGGTTTCAGCCCAGGATCAGCTGCAGTCACCGACAGATGTTGCTGTGGCAATGGGAAATCATTTGGCCAGCATTAAAAAGAGAGAAATAAACTCATTTTTATGACACAATGCATAAAATGCCTGGCTTCTGCTGGGAGGCTGAATTTGGCCTGTTTGGTTAATTTGATCGGATGCCATGAGCGAGGGCATGATTTGAAACCACAAGTCATTCTTCTCCTTGGAAGAGCAGATAACTGAGTCTATTAATCTGACAATACATTTGAACTGAGTTATTGTGACAAGGGACTTCCATTATCCATTTCATCTAGTTGCAAACTGTCAGAATAAATCTCAGGAGGTTTGGGGAAAAAAGCTGCCTTCCTTTGTTTGCTGTTTTTATATGCCACAACAGTTTAGATTTGGTTCACTTTAACTCATGATACTGTATAGCTGTATGGGGAGAAGCTCATAGAGAACTTAGTACAGAAAATGGCAACTTTATGGTCAAAGATTTTTTAAGATGAGTCAGGACAATAAAATTTGATCAGCTGGCAGTATCTTGACACTAACTTCAGTGACCCTTTTTTCTTACACGTTTATGTATTTAGCTATAACTGGTTCTCCCTTTGGAATCAGTTAACAAATACCTTTGGAATCAGTTAACAAACACATTTGGAAATTAAAAAGAGCTTTCCTAAAGCTCTGTTTTTATCTTGCTTGTAAAGCAAGTTGACTTAAATAGTTGAAACTCTTATAACCTGAAATGAATCAACAGAAGGCATAAAAGAATAGCAATGATAAAAGCTTAAGATGTCAAACTGGAATTCAGAAAGCTGAGATTCAATTTTATGGGTCTACCACTGACTTCTTAAGTGTAGGGTAACTTATTCCACCATCAGTTATGCAAATGATGATACTTTCTTCTTATCCATTATTTGCTTATTTCTGTAACTAGAAGAAGAACAGTATTTACTGATGTAACTGCTAACTGGCCAGAAAGGCTGATGGTGCAGAGCCCAGCCCGTGCTCCACTGCATGGCTGCTGCTCCAGCATGAAGGAGGAGATAGTTTGGGGAAATCAATATTGCTCATGGCCTGCAGAACACACATGTAAAATTCAATAAATTCAAACCCCCATGTGCTCACATGCATGCATATATATGACTGAAAGAAAGTAGGCAACAGCATGCAAAGAGCTGCCTGGGGATCTTGCTTTTCATCACTCCCCACGGACTGTAGCCCTGGCCAGTCTCCCACTGAACGGCATCTTTGAAGGCTTCCCCCTGTGGTAATGACACTTTAACCCCTGTCTAGCACTTTGTTGTCAATTATTCTCCTTAAGTTTCAAAGCCACTGTGAGCTGCAGGAAGTCCAGAGTGGCAGATGGATGCACAGCAACACCCCCCTCACACACACACACACACACGCTTTAATTACATCCTTTACAGATAAGTATTAGTTTTGAGAAGTGAATTTTAGAGGTTGTTAAGAAATGCTAAAAGCTGGCTGTGCAAAACACATGAATAAGCTCCAAAACCAAGTGCACTGGATTTAAAAAAAATAAATAAAATCAAACCCACATGTTTCTGGAGGGGAGATAAAAACCACATTCAGAAGGCAGCATTCTTACTTTGAGCCACAGCTCTGGATTTTGAGTCCAGGTTGGCATT
Source organism: Podargus strigoides (assembly GCA_028020825.1). Lineage (NCBI taxonomy): Eukaryota > Metazoa > Chordata > Aves > Caprimulgiformes > Podargidae > Podargus > Podargus strigoides. Next base: position 2,097,013 of record CM051629.1, on the reverse strand, counting down.
AACTGTAGCAGCAGAGATGCTCCAACAGGGCAGAACTGCCAGAGGAGCAGGGGTTAGCAGCTCCCTCCCACTGATATTCAGGAGCTGCAGCTGCCTGAGCAAGTTCCACCAACCTGGGTGGACAAACACACCTGTGGCTTGCAGGGTTTTAAATAAAAAGCAGCTGCACTCTTAAGATTTGGTTGAAACAAATCATTCCATCCAGTCCTAGTATGTAAAATGTCAGATCTTGTAGCCAGGGGCAAGGACAGAGTAGAAAAAATTCTGTCCATCTGGAAATCTTTTACATATTCACTTAATTTCTTAAAAAGACTCCACTAAGAAATAAACATTGTGACTTGGACTAATTTCCATTCCACCCTCTCAGCACCCTTCCTGTGAAACAATGAAAACTCTAATTCATGATCTTCCCCAAAGTCATCGTTTGGTCTCGGGAGGTGGTCGGAAGCTCAGTACAAAATGTCAGTGTCACAACTTCACAGCTCGACACTTGCTTTTGATCAGATCTGGGAAGTGAGAATAGATGCAATATGCTCACTCCTTTACTGTCACTGCAGAGTATTCATTAGTTTTAATTATTTTTTAGGTTCTAGGGGGAGCCGTTAAAAAAAATAATCACAAATGGAAGGAACAGCAGCCGTATGTGGCCATAAAAAGACAATAAAGCATTTCAGAATACACACTTGTTATGATTTATACTCAAAACAGGACTAGAGGTAGCATATGGTGATTGCCATAAAGTAACACTTATTATAAAAACATGGAGATTTATCTCCAAGCTTGGTTGTATGCAAGAAGTTGCATTTACTTTAACTTATATTCAGATTCTTGTAATAACACAACTGGCTTTTGGGTTGGTTTTTTTAACCAAGCCAGCTTGCCACAGTCCTCAGTCTGTTGGCCCTATAAAGGTAGCCTTTAAGCAGACTCTTTTCACTGATTTCAGCTGAACTACTCACGTGCCTGGATGCAGGAAAGGTTCAGACATGAGTCAGCTCCTGCTCCAAGGGCTTCACCAGCTCTCTGATCACCTTTTCCCAGCAGAGCAGGTACCACCACTGACTTCAGCAGAGGACTCCACCTGCCCATAAGCATAAGGACCCTCTGATTAGTTCAAGGTTTCAGCATCTGCGTCTTCTTGGGTGATAGTTATTACAAGCAGGGTATTATTATTAGCTGTAAATAAGAAAAACTCGTAGGGAAAATTATCACCTTAGTTTCTTCTTGCTGACTGAATGTGTATGGCAGGGAGGAACAGCAGAAAATGCAGAAACTTAGAGCAGAGACATGTCTCCATGAAGACAGCACCAATATTATGAAGTATTCCTATCAAAATCTGGAAATAATGACATTTTAACATATATTGTATGGCTTAGATTATCGACACATTTCAGACTATGCCATGCTGCTTCTGCAAGGTGCTGTGAAGCTGCTGGTTGGTGCCAACACAGACAAAACATTTACCCACACAGGCCAGATCCCAGATATCTTTAACAACCATGCCCTTGGTTCTTCTACCTGTGCTGAAGCTGCACACCTGCTCGCCAGGTGACACAGCATCGCTGAACCAGCATGTGAGGGCTTCACTGGTGCTTCTCCTGCTCACTGCAGCAGCTGGGATGAACACATCTGTGAGCTGGGGTAGGGTATCATTCACATCCAAAATGGGCAGAAACACTTGGTTTTGCACAGAATGTTGAGGCTAATTAAATGCAGCTTATGCTGCATTATGGAGAGGCAATACAATTATTTGGAAGGTCTGAACAAAGGACAGGGACAGATATGTTTATGGAATGTACATTAAAATAAATCACTTCTGATATAATTTCTGTTCTTCCAACATAATTATAATCAACTTAAAAAAAAATGTGACTTTTTTGAATGGAGGTATTTATTTCGACTAAGTAGTATAAAGCATCAGACCTAAACAAAGCTGTAGGCAAGGGATTTAGTTATTTACAATTATTCTGCATTAGAATTACATTGGCTTTATAGTTCGATATTGTACTCAGACATTATATGAAATTAGGCACAACAGGGAGAAAGAATCAATCAGTCCTGGCTAAGGAATTGAGATAATAATGACTCATTTGACGGGATTGCTCTGGAAAATTAATAATGATGGTGGTAATTACTAACCTGGGATGGCTGCAGTGCTCATTATTCTCCTTTTACGCTATTGAATGTTAAGTATTATGAAGACATTTGAAAGCCTGCAGACAAGGCTGTGTTTCTAACAATCACAAAGACTCTCCGAGAGGTCCAAAATCTGTCCTCCTTTTACACTCCCCAGGAAACAAACCCAAACCAATTGTAATATTTGATATATGGCACAGAAAGCAGCAAAAAAAAAGAGATGACTTGCGAGAGTTCATGTCTTACAAGCCTGATCCATGGCAGCTTTGCTGACCCAAGGCAAGGCCCTGGCCCACCACCTCCTCTGGGGAGGGAAGGGTTGATGCATCTCAGAAGATGCCCACATTTCATTAACTGTTTTATCACCTCTGTGTCAGCTATCAGTCTTCCTGCTGACACGAGCTACAAGCAGTGCCTTTTACAGCCCATCAACCTGACTCCTCCATCAGCAAGACAATTCAAAGTCAAAGGCAGCAGGTCCCTCCCCAGGGCAGGCAGCAACGCCGAGGGCAGGAGGTCCCAGTCAGGGACACCATGAGTTCATCCGAGGCACACTGGGGATAGAAAATATTCTTTAATATAACCACAGATTGATTGGACTCCAAAAAGCTGTGAGTGAGTAACAAGAAGGATGTCTAGCAGCTGTGCTCTCAAACATCTGTTCCACCCCTCACAGCGTGCACTGCACGACTTATTTATATTTTCAGTGGATCAGCAAAGGGTTTACCTTCTGTTGAGCAGCAAGCAGTGAAACTGAACCTCCTGTAACAGGCAAGAAAAGACAAAAAAAAAGTTGAAGGGAAAGACATTTCTGGTTTTCTGAACAAGGCTGAGGTTTCTCAGGGCAGCAGCTGCCCTTCTTGCTTGAGGAATTTTGAATTCCAAGTCAGCTTTCCTAATTACTCCCATTTTCCTGCCAAATTATTTTTCCCAGCTGATTTAGCCCAGAATTGCTTTCAGCCTATGCAGTGGGCTCTTTTAAGGCACCCCATGTACACATCATCGATTTTTCATATTGATCCCTTAGTGACCAAGTTGGGTTATATTCTAACCCCATCTTTTTCTGTCAGGATTGTCAAACATGCAATTTTTCCAGAGGGATTCCTGAATGTAAGAAGCTCATCAAAAGGTTTTAGAGAATCAGAGCACCTTTTAGTACTAGACATATCAGCTGTCTATTCGAAGCCCCCTGTGGTAAGGCAGCTTTCCTCCCACCATAACCAGCCCTGCCACTCTCCAAGAAGTTGTAATATTATTACAGGGCCCCAGTTGCACCCCCAAGCCCCCCCAGGCTCAGGCAAGAGGCAGCAGCTAAAGCTGGTTTAGCATCCCTGCCTCACCCCAGCCTCCCCCTGAAGGACTTGCAGCGCTCAGGCAATGTGGTACCCAGGCACACAAGAAGACTTCATCCCATGGGGATGTTCCTCTGGGTGATCTTTGCTGCTGGGACTTCTACAGGCAGGGACATCCCAGATCACAACGTTGTCCCTCATAAATACTTAAACCCCAGTGAGCCATTACTGGGAAAAGTCAAGGATTTTTTATTTACTATTGTAGCATCATTAATGCCACTTTTTCTTTATGATTTCGCCTCCTTATTGCTCCACTAGATTGTTTTCAAACAAGGTGTGCACAGTGATGAACACCATGTGTGCAATTTTATGAAATGTCAGGAACAGAGGACATGAGCTCTGCTGGGGTAAAGGAAGATGATGACAATTTCTAACTGCAGTCTCTGCTTTCAGACACCTTGTTTAGCTCCTTGACAAACCCTCTGTCACCCAGGCTTGTTGCTGCACTGTGCATACATCCAATTATTCTGGTACAGCATGGCATGACAAAAACAATCCATACAACCCAAACAATACATTTTTAGCTTAAAAATCCCGTTTCCTTTTTAACCTCTTTTTCCCCATTGCCAGGATGGATCCTGGCTCCTTAATGACACCAAAATCCATCCTCCAGAGGAAGGGGGATTTGGATCACTGCTCTCCAGGGTTGGTGCCACGTGCATCAAATGGTTTATTTTATTAATCTGTGCAGGGCTGAAGAAATACCCAAGCAGGACACATTTGCAAAGCTCCCCTGCTGCAGTAGCCCTGACCACTGCCTGTTTAAAAAATAACCATGAATAGAGCTCACCTTGTGCATTTCTCCTAAGGAGATTTCACAGCATTTAAGAGGAGGTCAACGGAATTGAAAGAGATGCACAAAGTCAACAGTAACCCAAGAATTAAAATGGAGATCTTGCAACCATGAAGCCACCAGGACAATGTGACCAGAGACCTGGCTGTGTGTCCCCAGAGCCAGCAGGTCTGTCACACTGATTTCTCCATGCTCTGCCTCTGGTTCCCAAAGAAACTGCGTAACCACCATCACTCCTGGGTGCCAGCAGCTCTCCACAAACCATTTACAGGAATCACCATGGCAGCAGCACTTGCATTTCCGGAAGGATTCAAGACCAAACAGAGCTTTCCCAAAGAATTCAGAATAAAGTCAGGCTGGATGTTGAGCATCTCACTATAAGCATCAGTATGGAGCTGCCTCTTGCCAGACACTCCTCACCATTAGTTTTCCCAACAGAAAACAGCATATTTGTGTCTGACTTCAGCCAAGAGTGCTAAATGTTGAAAATAACTGGCCTGAGTAGGTGGGAAATCCATCAACTTGAGAGCAGAGATCCTGAAGCAAGGATGAAGAGAGCTGTTCTGCAGCACAAATGCCTTTCACATCTTATCTGAACCACAGCAACCTGTTAAATCTCAGCCTCTGCCAGCAGTCATTTATACAGTCACCTCTACCAAGGAGGATGTCACCTGCAAGCACATCTCAAGAGCAAGCCCAAATTTAGTACACTTGTGATCCTGACTGACTATAACATTTCAAATGATCCATGTCTGCTCTGTGCATTTCCTTCTTCAGCCTAAACAAAGGTACCAAATTTCTGTTCAAAAGTGCATGCAAGCTCAGAGAGTTAATTATTGTAATTATCAATTGAACAGGCTCAGAATGCTAATCTGTTGTAAAGTGGTCTGTTAATTGGTGTTAAACTGTCATTAGCCTTCCATTTCCCATGTTATCAAGCTGACCTGGAGCACAGCACAGTTGAAAAACCAATCCATTTCTCATTTCTGGCAAACACTGATTGCAGATTTAGAGAAGATGAAAAAACTCAAATCTACATACCTGGAATGGAAATTACTCTGACAACAAAGGAAAACATCATTCTGCTGCTTTCAATTGCCTTTTTTGGCTACTTGTACTTACTGTTCTGTGTAGTGCTTTTTGCACTGCAAATCTGCAGATGGAGCAGGAGCTTTCCTCCTGGTGCCTGAAGCCACAAGCCTGCAGCCTTCCCCATCACAGGAGTCTCCATTCCCTGACCCACCAAGCACACCCTCCATCCACACCTCCTTCAGTACTGTTGGGTGCTAAGACCTGGTACCTGCAGAGTACCAAACATCCAAGAACATCAATGAGCAGCAAGTCACCAACCCCAGGAATCACTCAGAAAGCATCCAGAACTGTCCCTAAGTAGGTCCCAGGAAAAAAAGGGGCAAGTCTCAGCCTGGTCTCTTCCACTCAAAAAGTAACTGCCTTCAGCCAGTCTTTGAGCTTTAATTTATAGGAGTGGAGAGGGAACATTGGCTTAGTCATTTCTCAGAGGTCAGTTATAAAACCCAGGTGCCCAAGAGGGCAATGAACTTCCAACTAAATACGCTGCAAGAGGGAGAGGTGGTATTTCAGTTCCAGGCTATCACCAGGGAACGCAGCACCACCAGCTGCTCTCTTCCCCAAAAGCTGTCACTGAAGTGGCATGACCTGCCAGAGCGTTTCTCAGGTCCTCTCACCCACCTGACATTTATCTGTGCTAATATTTCTTTCATTTTATTTCATTAAATAGCCAACTTTAAAAGCTCAAGGGAATTTAAAGTGACCTTTAGAGTCCAAAACTGATTCATTACCTGAGACAACTTCACTATGAAGCAATCTCCAAAATACTTATTCACCTGCACGTTGCCTCCCTCCCCCTGTGAGGACCACTGCACTCATTTCAGCACCCCCTGCCAGAGGATACAGGGCAGAATTTTCTGATTTGACAGATGTGTGAGAGTTTGAATAGGAGAGCAGTGAATTTTCTATATGCAAATCAGAGCCTTTTGGTGTTCAGGTACCTTTAAAATCCAGTCTAGGATATTAGATAAGGGGGAAAAGGCTCAGAGATTCAGAAAGCCTGTGGAAATAGTGACTTGCTGTTTCCTGAGACTTTCCAATATGTTTCAGTGGTAACTAGGAAAGCAAAGTCTTTATCATTTAGGATTATCTCCAGTTCTTACTTTTGTTTGTACTCCTTGCCTGTGCACAGTCATTGTTCTAGCCCATTTGTCACTTTTCCCTTTCCTTCCAGAACCCTTCCATCACCTGCCTTTGCATGTTGAAATACTAACCAGATCACTAGAGAAGTATAAAAAGGAAATAAAACCTTCAGTGCCATCAATAATACACATAGGAAGTTTCTAGAAGTAGGCATCCATGTAATTCAATGTCTTTCACTACTGATGGCTATTATTCCTCCATTCAGGCTTTTCTGAGACATCTATTTATCACATTCTTTCCTTACACTGGCAGAATACCCAAGTATACCTGCAGGAGCCTCATTTCTCCTTCTCCTCCAAAAATGTGCTAGTCATCTTCTATTTGATACCCTTTACTGCCACACAGATGCTCATCACTTGAAATTCCCATTTATTTTAGTCTGTAAGACCTTTTCACGTTGATAAACTGATCCATGTGGCAACCAGCCACCCTATTCCTTTTTCTTGGTAGCAGAGAAGCTAAAAGGCCAATGCCACTTCTGTGCAGAAAACATAACCCCAGAACTGCCCACCCAGCAATATGACTTCTTTGTCAGCCTTGTCCACCTGAACTGGAAGTCAAATTAATTCTCACAGCAGACAGATACCTCTTCAAAGAGCTCTAATGCAGATCATCAGTACTGTCTGCCGCCTTCTCTCTCTCAGAATAATTTTCTTGGCAGTAGCTGCTGCATAAAAGTCATACACACATATACTAGTTTACACATTACACTCAACATTGTGCAGTGGGAGCAGTGACCATGGGTGTTTTTGCAGATTAGAAAACCATCAGTCCTCAGCTTTTCCTCAGCCTGCCCTATCACAAGCAGAATTTATTGTTGCTGGGATACTGTCACCAGGACATTCACTGGACGTTTTGCTCTGCTTATCTTTTACTCTTCAAAGTGCTACATATTCCCTGTCTTTTATCTAACTCCCTCATTACTATTCCATCCATTGCTTACACCTTTACAGTTCCTCCAGTTGCCTTCATGTGATCTTGCTGCGTTATTTTCTGCCAGTGACTTCAAATTCTGCTTGGGTGCGTGTTCCTTTTACTGCAATAAGGGAAAATAAACCTATACAGATGGAAAGTTACCTCTTCTGCTCAGGAAAAATGGATTCTAGGAGCTTTCCACTAGAGAAGTCACTTGGCTAGGCTGGGAGGAGGCTGATGAGCATGATGTCAAGGACAGCTGTCAAAATGAGAAAGGCCCATTACAGCTTCCTCTGCACTTCAGTCAATCATGTTTGCTTTTACTTCACCTTATGGACATGCACTGACAGGGTCCAAAATGGATGCAGAGACTGAGCAAGGACCAGTGGCAAGTTTCTGCTGTTGCAGGAGATTAAGATCCTGTTCAGCATACTTGTTAAGGGAGGGCTCCTCCAAGCACTATTCTTTTAAAGAATGAACAAACAAGTAAAAAACACCGTTGCACTGATCTGTAATTTGTCCTTAATTACTTTAGGATTGAAATAGAAATGCAGAGATTTCCATAATGCCATTAAGAAACTGTTTTAGTATAGTGAAAATAATTAAAACCTGCCCTTAATGTCCTGGGACACAACGGACTCGTTGCCAATGACTTTTCAGAAGTGCTATCAATGGTATTTACAGGAAAAAGGAAAAGTGGAGAATGCCCTGAAACAGTGTTTGAGCACTGTTGCTATTTTCCACATCTATGAACAATGCACAGCCTTTCTTTAACAGAAGGCCTGCAGGGAGCACAGGGATCTCTCATTTCTTGGTTAGTCAGGACTTACTGTTCAGCAGATGCGTTGCAAGAAGTGTTTCTCCTGCACTGAATAAATGTCCTTCCTGACAGGTGTCAGCCTTTGCCAGTCAGCAGGGTGTCCTGTTGGGAGAGAGAGACAGAGAAACCCAGAGGAGTGGCTTGCTGCTTCTCTTTCCTTTGGCAAGAAGTTGGGTGCTAATTTAAAACAAAGCGTTGGTTTTTTTTATGGGGTGTGGGGGCTGGCAGCCTTATGCTTGCAAAGGCATGCAGGGCTACAGGCAATGCTTTTTGTTCTCTTTTTCTTCAAAAAAAAATAAATGTAAAAGATCCATTCTCCATTTTCAATGTAAATGCTGTATAGAAGTTTCCAATTAGAATCATGGAATGGTTTGGGTTGGAAGGGACCTCAAAGCTCATCTCATTCCAACCCCCTGCCATGGGCAGGGACACCTCCCACCAGCCCAGGTTGCTCCAAGCCCCATCCAACCTGGCCTGGAACACTGCCAGGGAGGGGGCAGCCACAGCTTCTCTGGGCACCCTGGGCCAGTGTCTCACCACCCTCACAGCCAAGAATTTCTTCCTAATATGTAGTCTAAATCTACATTCTTCCAGTCTACAACCATTACCCCTCGTCCTATCACTAAATGCTCTTGTAAAAAGTCCCTCTCCAAGTTAGTGATTGTGATATAATTAGTGATTGTGCCACACCTTCTGTCGAGGGTGATGGCAAAACTCCTAAAGCCACATTGTTTTATGACTCCAAGTACCAATATTCCCCCCACCCCCATCAGGAACCCACATCTAGTTGCATCACCCTTGCATCAGAAACTCCCATAAAGAAGCCACATGTGCTGGAACAGCCCAACCAACCAACCCTGGCACTTACCATGAGTTGATTATTTCTGACTGCTCAAATTTCTTTGCCATTATTACAACAGTGCCATGACTTTTTTTAATTTTCACATACAGAAATGATGAAATGATGACTGAAATAATGTGTGTTGTCTGTTTCCCAAGAATCCATAAGAGTTGCTGAATTTTAAACAGTTCCTCTCTAACTTGGCTGTTGCAATGCTGGGTTTGAAACTGCAGATCAGTACCAGCCTGATGTGAGTTGTTTCTTCCTGCCTAGGGCTAGCTCATTAGTGGCCTTATCAGGATTTGTATGTTTGGATGGAGAGCAAACTCAAGGATTTATATAGAGCACTATTTCTCAGCAGTAACTCCTTGTGCAGATGCTCCTAGGGCACCGCATTGAAAGCGAGCTCAGTCACTTCACAAGCAGAGTAAATGCCCACATCAAACCCTTACAGAAACTGCTCTCCCTGTGGTCAGCAGGACAACAGGAAAAATGTGACCTAGGGTTTGGGGTGGTAAGGGGACTCACCTCCTAAAGAGTACCCTTCTCCTTCTGCTCCCCACTTGCTCTCCACAGGGACTAGCCCCCTAATTAAAGCATTTAGTTGGGATCTGCATTGCCTCCTGCTCCTCGCACGGCGTGGTGAGGAGCAGTGGTGGTGGCAGGACCTCCTGCTCTAACACATGTGGACCTCCCAGGCTAAGACCTGTGCCTGGGGATGGACAGAAAAGGGCAGCCACAAGCAGATGAGGAGGTGGTGGTGACCAGGAGAGCCCTGGCAATCGCCAGCTCTACTAATTGCCCGATTCACTCATTTTCCTACAATGTGAGTAGGCAAGGAGCCCGAGTAAATTGCTGGGGCAGACTATGTATAACCCTTTGCTGAGGGCAGGTTGTACAACTGCAGGCTAGCTTTTAACTGTCTGGCCTCCACAATTATATTTTTTCATATAGTAATTTCCTAATTAACCATTTCTCTTTTTTGAAGACTTGCACTGGCAAATTGTGGGGTTTTTTTCTGACAGCAGCAAAATTATTTATCCCATTTTCTCACGTAGAGGTTCATTTTACGTTCTAATGAACAACAATAAGAAGAGAACAATACAGGAAAATACATCAAGTTACTCCCTGCCCAGATCAGAGTGAGATTTCTTATCTTTGACACCTGCTGGCAATTAATCCTTTGCATGCTTGAACTTACAATTAGTATCCCTCCTGTAACGAGAGTCAGGCATGTGATCCCAGCTGCCCTCCGCCTCCCCGGGGCCGCTGGAAGGGGCAGAGTCCTGATCTCCTATTTTATAGCATCCAAGGAGGAACTTCTCTCGCCCCAGTGCCTGCTAAGGGGGCACTTGGGCACCCACCAGGTTGGACCCCCATTTCTACACACCTTTGGCTGGACATGAATGTCTCTTGTCTGTGGGGACAGACACACATCCTGCTACAAAACCCATCTGGATTGGGGGTCTCTGTCAGTCCCCCTGTCCACCTGCATCAGCCCTGCCCCAGGCACATGCCCATCACTGAGCCTGCAGGAAAAGCCTCTCCTCTTCCATCCTGGGAGTGATTGCTGAAGTTCTCCTGCCTTAATTGCCAATTTTTTTGCTCAAGAGACAAAACCAGCATTTCCTTATTAGCTCCCTACTGCACCTCGCTGATGAAGGATCTTTCTCACTTGCTTGTGACCCAGTGACCTGCTGTGCTGCTCCCCCTCCAGAGGTCTGGTCTATACAGCAACAAGCAGCTACAATCATTACATCTTTTTAAGAAAAAAAAAATATCTGTAGCTAACAGAGTTTGTCCTGGAATCTGGAAGGCCAAGGAATCCTCCATAACATCAAATTAACTTGCATTTAAACTTCTGCCCTATCAAGTACTCAGTACAGTTTCTCAGCCACGTGTTTTGTTGGAATATAACAATACCTTGACTTTGCCCATCTGAAAAATATTTCTATGCTGTATAAAATGAGTCAGCTTTGCACAGTGTAGAAAACTGAATAGAAATACTGTATAGAAATATTGTAAAGAATACTGCTCTTTGAAGCACTAGTGGCATTTGAAAGCCTTCTAAAGCTTTAAAGTGCCTTTTTCTTTTTTTATTAAGAATTTCAAAGGACATTATTATTTCTTATTTTGTTATTAAAACCTGTAAGTTTGAAAATTAATCATTATAGAACCTTTGATGCAAGAAATCTATGAATAAAATACACTCAGAAGGCTATTTCCACACTGAGTTATATTAAAACATTGCTTCATCTCCCTTAATTTAATGTACATCTCAGAAAGTATCTGAAATATTAGGGACAATATTATACTAAATAATCCATAACCCCTATGGCTTCATGAATTTTCTTCCATTAACACACTATGGTATTTCTCACTGCTTTCTTGTGACCTTTAAATAAACTTTTCAGGTTACTAATTAGCATGATAAACAATAGATTCCCATTTCATGGGCAATTTCATGGTCAAGCAACCCACTAGAGACAAGCTGCAGGCTCTGCAATATTCATATCTGCAGCAAGCATCAGAGCATCTCTGTAAAAGACATTCTCTTTCAGCAGCATCTCCAGGAACACACATCAGTACCTTTTTGCTTAATTCCTGAGAGCTGAGCCTCGTTCTTTCATTAGAAGGGTCTTAGAGGAGTGGTCCCATGCAGAAGAGGCAGGACCTGTTTTAAGATTCACAGCAGCAGCAAACTAGCCAAGGGACAGTGGGGACACTGGGTGTGCTGTAGAGGAACAATGTGCATCACACCCTTGTCACAGTGCGTTTCTTATTGCTCTGTTTTCAGGGAGAGTTTCTTTTGTCTCCTCTCAATTATGCTCCATTTGGTTTTATCACAAAATTTAATTTGAAGCAGTTGCTTCACAGATGGGTCAGGGCAGGGGTTTTTTAATGTTTCAAGCAAGAAGACAAAATGATTACTGGTGTTGTATATAAAGCTACACCCCGGTATGGTGGAGAATGGGAGGCAGTCGTGGTGGGAACATTGCAGGTACATGGGAAGGAGCAGTTTGCATGTCTGGGTGTGCTGCAGCTGAGCAGTATTCCTGCCCACCTAGGACCACAGACCTGCCTGGCTTGCTCTCAAAAAGCCTCCAGGGGCTCCACCTGGTGTAACCCTCCCAGTGTCATGCAGGTATGTTGGCTCTGCCACCATCACCAGACACTGCACTTGCCTCCTGTGGCAAGGTGAGACCAGCCAGCATCTGTGGCACCAGTCAGGGGGGCAAACACCTCCTGAAATTTCAGTATTGCTGTTGAAAGTAAAAAAATAACCCAACAAATCAAACAAAACCCCAAAGAACATCAAGTACACAAGTCACAAAGTACACAAGGAGATTAGAAGAGAGAAGCTTGTCCCCCTGCAGGTCACTGGGATGGCTGGGTAGGAGAAGTAGGGGATGAAAAAGCAAGCAGAAGGACAAGGGCAGGGTGGTTCAGGGGCATAAGTGCTTATGGTCAGTTAGGGAGATCATTTCTAGTCTCATTTTTGCCACTGACCTCAGGGGAGGGCTTCATTTAGGGGAAACAAACTGCTCCACTCTCACCCCATCCATCCTCACTGCTCTGGGGAGGTCTTTGGGACATGGACTACCTCCTACCATGCATTTGTACCACCACTAACATGGTGGGGTAGATCCTACTCCAAAGTGCTAACACTAAGTACAGACTCCAGGACAGTCAAGGCTGGCAGGGACCTCTGGAGATGGTCCCATCCCACCCCTGCTCAAGCAGGGACAGCTACAGCAGCTTGCCCAGTGACATCTTGCACGAGATTCAAGTTCTGTACTTTAAAGAAGCAAAAAAGGTCTGAAAAAAGAAGGGCTTGGTGTCCCACCTGGGCACAGGGGAGAAACACAAACCAACCTTGAACATGCTGACGAGTCCATGCTGACAACACAGGGTGCTTGCTGCTACCCCTTGCGTGGTGGGAGACATGCAGGTGGCCACAGGAGCAGGGTGCCCAGGCAGGGCAAACACACCCAGTGCCCCACAGCCCTTCACTGGGTTTCCTGGGACATTCCTGAGCATCAGAGGATGGGAAGATAAACCCTGGGTTTCCACAGCAGCAATGCAAGAAAGAAAAAAGGAAAAAGATGAAAGAAGGCTCTATTTAGTTAAAAAAATAGGTAAAAGCTGCAGGTACAGTGGGGGGCACAGGGTAGGTACCCCCCTTCATCTCTGGCTTTACCAGCTGGTTGCCATAGAAACCCATTACTGCACAGCTCTGGGGTCCCCAATGCTGCCAACCTCCACTGATGCTGCAGAAACCCATCCCTCCACATCATGTGCAGGGAAGATCTGCCCTTCCCCACAGGGAACTGGAAGATGGAGAGCTGCAGAGGGCTGAGCTCATTTAGCACATCTTCCTAGACGGTGTTTGTGTTACTTATTTTGAGTTACAGGCTAGCTCTCATTTTATATCTGCATGCTCATATATGAAAATATCATTATGTGCACCATTTTCTGGGAATATACTTATACTGCCGTGCACTAGATAAAGTAAATATTGTATTAATGGAAAAGAAATAACAAAATATTAAAGGAAAATCAATAAATGCTTTAAAATCTCATCTTACAGCCTTACTTAACTTAGTTTAGGCAGGCAATAAAGTTCCCACAAGCTCTGGATGTGGGCACACTGCAGTGCTGAGCTGACCACACTTACTGCTGGAGGAGGCACAAACCAGAGAGAGGAGTGGGTAACCCTCTCACAGAGACATCAGCACTTCCCTGGTGCCTGGCATAAAGCAGTGAAGAGAGAAGCTGGGGTTTTTTATAACCCAGGCCTGTATTAATTAACAATTAGTATTCACCTGAGCACCTCCAAACTGGCCCATTACACTGACTCCTGCCAGCTGGGATGCTGCTCAGGCTGTAGGACAGGCAAAGGAACTCACCAACACTTTCCTAATTGTTCAGATAAATAAACCTCTTCTCATTTCACCTTTTGCAGCTGGGGGTATTCAGTGTCATCTCCATCTCCCAGATGGGGGAGTGTGTAGGCTGGGGGCTGCGCTGGGTTTCTGCTTGTTCAAAATGCAGGAGAAGCTGCTGGTGTTAAATGTTTTTATAGAGGCCAGCTCTCTTGCAAAAGTGGGTCCAGAATTAGGTTAGTAAGTCGATGTTGACACACAAGATGATGTGCCCTGGTTTTCCAAAGTGCTGAGCACCCAGCCCAGAAGTTCCCTTCTGGGGCTGCAAACTTTATTTTTGGCACCTCCATTTATAAAAAGACCCTCTGTAACAGCTAGCTGTAGCTGCCATGGAATGAATTCCCAGTTACACAAGCCATTCATGAATAAGCATTATTTTCCATATATTAAACTTGCAGAGACCCATTTCAGAACCGAATGGGTATTTAGTGAGGTAAGCCTCAGAAATTATCAATTAATGCTCCTTGACATTTTATAAGTATGTTAATTTATATTAAACCTGCTGCAGCTAACTTTGCATAAGATAACTCCAAGCCTCAGTCATAAACTAAAAAGATTTATGCAGTTCAGGAGCATTATGGCCGCTTTTTGTCATCTTCCTGACATAATGCACATTGTGTATGCAATGCAGTGAAGATAAACACATATATAAAGCAGGCAATTACCTCAGTTCACACAGACTATCATATTTATGACCATTTGCAGAGGCTTAATATAATTCATTTACTCGAGGTGCTGGAGTAAATACATCATTACAAACCCAGGAGCCAGGCTGTGAGAGGCAGGTATCAAGATCTGCTGCAATCCAGCCAAGCCAGCAAAAACTCCTTACTCCTTTCAAAGGGGGTCTGTGGTGGTCCAGGGGAGACTGGTGGGAACTGGTGGGTTCAGAGCCACTCGCTGCCATGCAATGGCAGGGAATGCAGCCAGGACACGGCATGGAGAGGGTTAAATTTGGCTCCTGAGGTTTAAAATCTTGCTCATTTGAAAGGCAGGTGGTCCTCATGTCCGTGTCAAGTGGCCACTTGGAGTGGAGCCTGGCAGGGAGCTGGTGTAGTTGTGAGGGTGATCCCCTAATGACACGCCAGGACCTTCGGCAGGGAAGGGATGGCACTGGGGCTGAGCTCGTCCCAGCTCAAACACTTCCCTCAGGCTCAGCTGAGGATGGAGAGGATTCTCCAGAGGATGGAGAACCAGTTTTGATGTGAATTTGAACACGGGTGTTTGAGCAGAGCGCAAGAAGTGGGGCTCGCTCCAGCACCGGAGGGAAATTGGCACTTTGGTGACCTCCATCCAGCCCCACAAACACCTTTGATGAACAGTGGGGACAGTTCCCCCAGACACTCTGCCCATTGAAATTGCCACAGATATCAGTATATTACATGTGACTCGCCAGGGGCAATTACAGCCCAATGCCTCTGTGCTGTGCTCGCTGCAGTCGCTCACGCCGTGGCGCGGGTGGGCAGCCCAGCCCGCCCTTTGGATTCGCTGTCACTTCACACCTGGCCTCATCTCATGCAAAAGGGGGAAGGCAGTGAAGGATCAAATCAGAGAAACCATTTAACCTCACAGATAATGAGAGGATGTATCACTCAAAACGCAGCATTTCCCAGATTCTCAGTTAAGCTGGTGTCAGCCTGACTTGAATCCCAGAGACATCGAGGCTGTGCAGGCACATACCTGTGACATGACAGCACAGGGGAGTTCAGATGTATGTTTAGTAAATGTAGTTTTCAGTGGATATTTCCATAAATCTGAAACACTTTTGGGTTATATCTTTACCAATCATTATCTATTCCAGACATCTGAAACATTTGTCACTTATATCTTTAACAATCATTGCCTGTTCTATTCCATAATGAATATGAGCAATCGCTTTTGGAGATAAAACACATGCAAATTTTTATTAAAAAAAAAGATCATAGGAAGTGATAACAAATGAATTACACAAACACAGTGAGAAAACCAAAAAGGGAAGAGCTGTTCTACAAGAAACACAGCTGATGCCTTGATATCGTATCACTTTGGGAAAGGAAAATAGGGGGGGTAAATTAAGCACTTCCTTCTGTAAATAAGTTTTAAAGCAATCTGATTACAACAGCTCCCAGTAGCACCATTCCATGGCAGCTAAGGGTAAAATCAATAATGAACATCAACATTTCCATTCTGTTTAGTGGTTTTGTAACTCAGCCACGAGAATCTGCTTCTCGCTTACGGCTTGGCCATGGGGAGGGCCACGATGAGCCCTGCTAGAAAGTCCCCAGTGAACATCTCCAGAAACTGCTTATTTATTGATTAACAAAGAACAACATGGCTTCAAGGGGGATACTGTGGTGTAAGTATTTTGGAGAACCTATAAAGCTTTTAGGACTTAGGGTTTGATTTGATTTGACTAATGCTGCTGGAGGATTTGATAGAATTTAGTATTTAATAGTCATCTAACATCAGGACACTGTTGTCTTTACCCTTGAATATTAAAAACTTAAAGACTAATCCTTGTTCCCAGTGGTTTGAACAGATAAAATAGAGAGGAAAACCACGGTTTTGAGTTCTACACACTCTGGATGCTCACCAGAGTTTCCATAGGGGAGCAGTGGAAAAGGCAGGGTGCAGTTTTTAGCAGACAGCGCCCCCCTCGAGGCTCTGAGGACCTGAGAGGGTCGGGGGGCATGGAGAGGCCTGCTGCCCCCATCAAACCTGAGGAATTTTAATTGATGGGTTTGGACACCTGGGCCCAGCTCTTGGAAGTATTAAGCATATTCCTATTACTCTTTGAAATAGCACTGTTGGTTTTTTTTATATATATAATGAAAACTTATGTAGTTGCATAAATCTGGCACTGAAGAGCTGTTTCCTGCTCACAAGCTGCCATCTGCCATATTTCTGATCCAGAGAACGCTTTCTAAGAGGTGCAAAGTGAGAATAAAACCCGAGACCACGGCAGGTACTGGAAGCTGTGCTGAGCTCACCAGAACCACCACGCTGAGGGTGACGCTGGGACAGGAGGGGCTGAGGCCACCCAGAGCATCACTGTCCTCTGTCCCCCTCCGCCAGCACCCACGGACCTCAGAGTGGGACAGCAGTGCTGCAAGCAAGAGAAACAAACCCCAGATGAATATTTGCCTTGCAGTAGTTGCAGGCTTCCCTAATCCCACGTCCTCTGGACCGCCCTGAAGGTGCTCTGAGTCTGCTGCACATGGGCTGAAGCGAGCTTGTTTCATCACACAGAGAAGCCCAAGCTGTCTCACATCGTGGGAGCAGGCAGACCTTTCACAACCACTAATGAGCAAATAATTCACTTTCACCTACAGACAGTCCTGTGTGAACTCACAGAATGATCCTAATGCATGAGCCCAAAGCCATCAGTGCTCTGCGCCACGCCTTGACAATGAGGGTCACATACATGGCTTGCTTCATCAGGGAGCACAGAGCCTCGTTAGCTCAAGCATCCTTCAGCAGAATTTCCAGAGCTGGATTACACTCTATAAAAGCTCTGACACTGTGTCTGCTCAGTGACAGCACAGCTCTCACACACACTGTGACCGCTGCAGGAATTGCCTCGGTTGCAAGGCCACACTCCATGACACAACCCAGCTGGAGGAATCACCATCACCAGCGCTCCAGGCCAGCCTGTGTGGGCTCCTCCGAGGGGTTCAACAGCGGCATGACCCACTCCAGCCCCTGCAGAAGACATTTCACATGTACTGCACTGCTTACCTGCTGCAGCCATGGGTTTGTGACAAGAAAACATGAAGGCAGCTCGTGCTGGCCAGCTGAATTCCCAAAGTGAGGGATAACAGAGCAGTAACGCCAGGAGGAGTTCAGCCTAATAAAACCTCCAGCCCTGGGGCAGAACAGAACTGAGAGTAATGCCTCAGTGAGACCAGCATTTGTTTCTCAAACACAGACATTTCTCAGCACACAGTGTGGGATGGATTGCACGGATCACCTCAAGGGTAACGTGGGCATCTGTGAGGAAAGGGGCATCTCCTCCCTTTGCCATCCCAGTCCCTGCCTGCCACGCCACCGACCACCTCCCCGTGCCCTTGGGGTTTGCCACGGCTCTGTTTTTCCTGGGAGAGGAACAGAAGGCTTAACAAAACATTTTTGGTTTTATTCCAATGAGAAAATAAGAATGGGTACATTCACAATAAATGGATATTTGTATAGAAAGCCATTTATTTGGAGAAGAAACATTTCCAGTTTTTAGAAAAAGTCCTTTTTTTTTTCCAGATTCCATGTCTGCATTTCATGGTTCTCACTCACCCTTTTTACTGGCATTTCCCCCACTGAGAGAAAACAAGGGAGAAAAATAACACAAAGAAGTTTTGCCCAGATTTAAAATAACAGTATATTCAGAAAAGCACTTGTTTTTTGAAGGGCAACAGCCCCAGATCTGGTGGTACTGATGCTTTGGCTCCTGTCTGTATCTAGAACATAAACACCTCCAGAAACTGAGATCTCCATCTTATCCTGCCCCGCAGCACTGCAGCTCATTGTCCTCCCCCACCACAGGGCAGCAAGAAGGAGGAGCAGATCACAACAGGCAGCAATCTGGAGAATGTAAAAAATGAGTAGTTTGTGTTTCACTGATTTTGATGTGGCCGTATCATCTGTAAATTATACACCCAGCTCTTTTTCCAGTCAGCCATTATTCTGTCAGCGATGGGCTGCCAATGCCAGCCCTCCTAACCATATGCACGGCTGTAAACCCTGAAAGCAGCTGTCTCCAAAGCAAGCCAGATCAGGAAGAATGGGGAAACAAATTACATAAAAGCAGATTAACTTCTCTTTAACTTCCTTCAAAATATTTCTTCCCCACAGCCTCTGTTATAACCCCACTTTTTAAGGGAATTTGGTCTCTTTATTTGTTATACATATAAGTATGACTTTAATTTAAAGCTTTGTACTTCATATTTCTGCCCATGGACCTGTTGCAATTATAATCCTCAGCCTTGTCAGTGGTGGGAACAGCTCTTGGAGCAGTTCTCAGCCCGTTGCACTGATACCTCCCAGAGAACAATGACAGCCAGGGCAGGCTTGGTGCAGTTAGCTGAGCAGCTCCTTGGTGGCAGTGGCAATATTCTGGTTAGTCTGGGGGTTTTGATTGTTTTCTCTTCTAACCTTGGTCTACTTGGACACAAAACTCACCATCCCATGGGCAGCACTGAACCAGCAGCTCAGCAGTTCAACCAGGACTGACAAGGTGGAACAATATCTCATAAGGACATTTCTAACAAGTATGATTATTTCACAAGGTTTCAAAAAGTGTCATGGTTTCTTCCTAAGGAAGCCAACTATTCAGAAGAGACTCCTAAAATAATACCAAAATGCTTCTGTGTGCACACTGCTCTGTATTATCTAGCTCAAATACAATGAACCTAAATGTGAGGTACCCTCCCACATCCTCTCCATTCTGCTCTGAAAACTTCATCTTATTGTCTGCAAGATAAAAAATAGGGAGAATGGTTTGTCAGGTGCCTAAATGAGCAGGAAGGATCCCTGCATGGTAGGTGCTGCACACCAATGGCAGTGAGCACCAGTGCAAGGCTGGGGTGCCCCAGCAGCCGAGTGGGGTCTGGGCACAGCTTGGGAACCTCAGGGCTGCACAAAAGGTCCCATCACCTCCAATCAGGTGAGAAGAGATTTGTTTGCAGGCCTTCTGACTTTATCCCTATGTGATTGTGAAGAGGTCAAAGGCAAAGGTTGGGTGATGAAGCTGGTCCAGCCCCAGTGTGGGACCACGAGAGGGTAAGGAGCACACAGAGCCCTACCTAAAATAAAGGGGCAAGGTAGGAAGGTGGGAGTCCTGGGGCACTGAGGCCCCGGTTATGAGCAGGGGTGCAGTTGGAGAGTGAGGAGAACAGCAGCAGAGATGGTGTCTGGGCTGTGGTTCAGAAAGGCAGAGGGTACTCAGAGGTGGGCACAAGGGCTGCATGTGGTTTGTGGCCGAGCTTTACTTACTCTTGCCCCTCTCCCCTTGCCCAGAGAAGGACCTCAGGGACTGCAGAAGAGCTGCTCTGCCCTGGACCGCAGGCAGCCCAGGCTTCTGCTTCACTGCCAACCCCCCCAGCAAGGGCTGAGCGTGGTGGGGGAGCCCTGGGGAGGGAACTGGGCATCCACCCCCTTTTGCTCCTGGAAAATCACATGCAACGTGGGAGGAGAGGCAGAGTGGTCCCTCCAGGGAGAGCAGGAGATCAGAGAATTAAACACTGAATGAGTTCCCTGTGCCCTCTGCAATTAAAAGGAACTTGAAAGTGTTTCAATTTGGTGATATCATTAATTTCCCCTCTTCCTCCTCCCTCCTGCCGCAGTTCAGAAGAGTCCTTTTCAACTGTTTATTGACTCTGTGATGAAAGACTGAGCTGAAGAGACCCTAAGAAAAGGAAAGTTTGAAAAGTTTTCAGCCCTTTCATCAGTTCTTTAAACAATGTTCAGAAAAACATGAGAGAAAGACTGTGTTTGAGAGAAATATTGTAATTAAAGCTGTGTGCAGTGGGCTTTGCTGTGACTCGAATGCTTGCAGCCCTATGCCATGTGAAGACTTAGCTCACGATTTCGCCACAAACAAGGCTGTTGAGAAGCACATTTATACTTACCTAGTTATCTCCTTTATTTGCTAAGGACCAAAATTGCTCTGGTACAGTAGCTAGGTAGGAAGAGCAGCATTTTATAGTTTAAAAATATATGTGTGTGCACAGAACATGCCTATGGCATGAACCCAGGGATTTCAGGGAGCACGGGATCGTCCAGTGTGCCAAGCACCTCTGAAATAAAACCTGAGCATGGGGCACCCCCACACACGTGGGCAGACCCCATGAGCTCTTGTCTCATCCCAGGAGTCTGTGCCTGTCAGTGACCCTGCAGCAATATCTTTTAACATGTCCATCTCATTCTGCTGAAATTTCCATCTTTCTCAAGACCACACCTGAAAACTTCTGCCCAGTGTTTCTTTTCCTCTAACTCCTCGCAGTCTTGTCCTGTAGCTGGAGGGTAACTGGGCCTTGATAACTCACAGGATGGTCCTGCAGATGATGGCAGCAACAGAGGGATGGGTCCCAACACCAACATACCAGTGGGTGTAAAATGCCCTTGCCTGGGTCTGCTCAAACAAGCCAAGGGGGAGAGCTGCCAAATCTCAGTTTTCACAGCTCTTGAAATGGAAGAAATCCTGAGAAATACCCTGAGCCCATCAACTTTCCCAGACACAGTTTGCCCACAGAAAGGATCAAAGACTCCAAACAACTCCATTTCATTGGCACAGATGGATCAAAGCACTTTCAAAGTCTAGGCAGCCACAAGGCAGTGACAGGGACCCATCCCTGATCAAAGGCATGCAGGCAAACACGTGGAGTAACCTCTTATCAGAGCTTCATCCTGCAACAGCTTTGTTGTCATGGCAAGAGACAAAGCCTGACAGGGACGTGGTGGAGGAGGAGAAGGCACAGCCACGCACTCCCTGGCTACTCACAGGGGTCAGCACTCGTGAACAGCTCCTGGCTGCTCACAGTTACAGTTAAAAACCTCCACAATCACAGACCAAGTCACCACACTGGTGTGCAGAGCGGGAGTCCCTGGGGCGAGCTGGCAGCCCATGCCAACAGTGACCATCTGGCCTGCCTTTGGGACCTGCTGGAGATGCCTCCTCTAAGTATTAATTTTTGTTCAATAAAGCTTTTCTGACATAATGCTTGCATCTGCTGGAGTCTGTTAGTCCATTGATAGGCGCGGTGCTGAAGGCACCTGATATTTGGCCACTGTCCCCAAACTTGGCAGCAGTCACAAGCAGGGAGCACGAGGGAGGAGCAGGAACTAAAAGGATGACTGAGATCTGCAGGGCAGGACTGAAGGATGCAGGAAGGGCTAACATGGTAATCAAATTAGAAAGCAGTCCTAATTATTTCAGCCATCAAAAGCAATGACTCACCTTACCAGGCAACCAACTAATTCCATCACAGACATTTTTCTTGTTGATTTTCTTGTCTTAGACAAGGAGGAGAGCATGGGGGATCCCAGTCCTGGCCATCTGGCATTGGTGTGAAAAATACAGTACGAGATATACAGTTGTCTCAGTAACTCCCTTCTGGGTGATAAATTTGCATGTTCTCATGATCTGAGGTTTGGTTGGTTTTTCCTAGGCTTTACTCACCCATGACTACAACCCTAGGAGATCTGCCCATTTACAATCCCAGCCTCAGCCAGCTTACCTCATGTGCCTTACTAAAACTGTGGTTCCTAGAGAGTAATTTTTACTCACAATTGATAATTTTATATACTGAAGTCACAGCCAGTGACCCTGGCCGCTGTTCACGCTTCCTCTGAAGGCTGCCTGGAGCATCTGCTCTTGGTGTGACCCAGTGCACTGGTAGGGGATGGGGTAAACTCCCCGCAGAACTCATGGACTGACCACCAGGGACAAGGCAAAACTTGGCTCTGTGATTGGCAACACTCCATTTGTCCACTACTGGCTTCCCCAGCACTACAAAGTTAACCCAGACCTGGTATAATGACATAACCACACCACCCTGCAGAGCGCGAGTCACAGCTCTCCTGAAACCTGGTACAGAGTCAGCCTGAGACATCCAGGCACGCTGCTCTCCTGGGCAGCTGCAGTTGTCGCCCATATAGTCTTGCATTTGTCTCAGAAAGACTTGAGAAACAAAAATAAGCTCCCACCCAAGTTTGCTTCTCCTTCTCTCTACAAAGCCGCTCTGTAAATTGCCCCCAAGCTGCACCAACGAGGCAGCTGCCGCGAGCCTGAAGAGCACCACGCGCATGGGAAGCAGTCTCCTAGCAATAGGGAAGACCTAAAAGCCCTCAAAATAGCTCCTCCTTCCATTTCTTTTCAGTGACTCATACTGTACAATATGGGTTTTAGGGTTTGGTGCTTTTTGTTGGATTTTTTTTCACTTTCTTTCAGCAAAACCACCCCTGCCCTGTGCGTCAGGTGAAATGAGGCGAGGAAAAGGGTGCATGCACTGCCTCTGTTTAAGAACACGTGAGCATCCCAGGTGTCCACACAAGCTGAGTGCATCCCACGTTTTCTTGCTGACACAAGAGAAGAAGCTGTCAGCGCTGCAAAGGCTCGCAGGGAGGAGGCATTTTGCACAGCCAGGGCAGGATCACCACCCCTCTGCTGCCTCCTACCAACAAAGCAGAAGGTGAACAGTTGTGAGTGTGCCTTGTGTTTGGCAATCAGGAACAACTGCACTCAAGGCAATGGAGTGGTACAGCTCTGAAATTGGTGTGAGAGAAGAATTATGTTGTCTGACCTGACCGGGGTTTTAGCAGCAGTGGTAAGCAAAGGAGGAGCAGGTTTCCCATGCTGCTGTCAGACTTACACCATCTCACAGCCCCGTGCCGTGAGGGACTGTGCAAATGTCCAAGATGGAAATAATTATTTAAAAACCAAACACACAGAGCTGAATGGTCAAATTTGCTTCAGTCTCAGGAGAAGCACCAAGACCTGTTTCCAAAACCCCCCATAATTTTCTTCTCTTTTTTTTTCCTGAATAATCCTCACACACTAATTCTGTTTGAAAAATATCTAAAAATAGTTCCAGAGAAGAACTCTAATGAATTATGCAATGGACATATGCTCTCACATCAAATCTTGATGTTTACTTTATTTGATGCCATGCAGGAGATGATTGCAGCTCGGGACTGTGCCGGGAGTGACCCCGGACACGCAGCAGGATTCTGGTTCACATCATCTCTGCTGGGGCGTGGGAGCACCTGGGGGAGCAGATGGCTGGACAATGTCACGATCGCTGGTGGGTTTAATTTTCCTGGATTAAGAAGCAAGTACTATGCAAGTAGTTTGATTTGCTAAAGACAGCAGCAACCCTGGCAGAAGCAATCCTTGCAGAGCTCTCATCATGAACTGCCTTCTCACACAGTTTGTGGTAGGACTGCGTATCTCCAGGCAACTCATTCACCACTCACTCTCCAGTTATTGCCATTTTTATCGCATATCTCTAAGAAATATCCTGCCAAAAGGACAGACAATTTAAAATCTAGCTTCCAACCACACAAAGTGCAGTGCACTTTCTCCCAGTGTGACTGTACACAAGGGGAGAACAAACATCTTTAATTTGTTTTGTCGTTTTTTGAAACCATATCTCCTTGCCACTGTGAATCTGCAGCCTGGAGATGTGTTGGCTGCAAACCTAGGCTGTTTCCAGAGCATCCTTACCCAGAATCACCTTCTTCAGAGAATGCACCACATGCCACAAACCAGCAGCTTCACTCCATTAGTCCTCGCCCAGGTGAGCTGGCTGCAAGGCATCAACTTGGCTGCTGCCTCCTACACCCTGGCCAAACCTGTACTTGGCACAAGCAGGGGCTGCTCCTGAGGGTCAGCAGCACCAAGCCCTGGGAACTGCTCACCTTAAAGACAAGGTCTCATGAGGAGCTTTCAGGGCTGAACGTGGGGGGAACCTCTTGAACAGTAAATAAAGAAAGAAGTATTGTCCTGGAAAAAGAATTGCTAATCTTAACACACTGCAATTTCATTCTGTAAGTAATTAATTAGCCAGTGGTGAAAAAGAGATGGATACAAGGGGGTAAATTTATTCCTCATATAACTCTATTGTCTTCCATGGAACTACATTAGGAGCAGACTTAGTCCAGCGTGGGTGTACAATGTATCCCTACAACTTCATCCTGAAACCACACAGACAGATGTGAAGATTACCACGAGGGCTCCCAGACTGAGAAATCATAACTGAATACTTTGGTTCTCTATAAAAAGGGCACAGCAGGATTACGTAGAGAAAATTACACATTCTTATCCTAAATTTCAGATTGGAGAAGCTTTAAGATAAAATTAACCAGTGGTAGCAAATGTATTATAATAAAACAAAACTGATACTAAAAAAAGGGAAATACTCTCTTACTACTTTCACACCTATCAAATGCAGAGGAAGGAGAAAGCCTACAGTACCAGTGTGTGTGTTATCAGGACAGTCAATGAGACATGAAACAAGGACGAACTCCATTTGCCTGGGCAAAGAGCCCAGTTTGGAAGTAATTGCTGTAGTGGTGCAGCAGCTGCAGATATAGCCAGATCAAATCCAAAGATCAAACGCTTATTTCATTTTGATAAAAGTCATTAAACCACAAATCAACTTACTTTGGAGTACAGTCAGGAAATAACTCTGTATATACCATCTGCACATAACTCTCCTCTAATAAATTAAAGCAGTGACAGCAGCTTTCTTATGTGAAATCCCCAAACTTATATTTCATTAATATCAACATTTCTCATTTAGATTTTATTTAGCAGATAAGCCACCACACCATGTTTAAAATCAGAGGATTTCCGAGCTGAGGGCGTGTGCTGGGACCGGCTGCCTCACTTCACAGCTCAGGACCAGGCTTTCACGTGCAGGCGAGACACCCCTCTCCCTTTGAGTCCCATAATGAGAGACAGAGAAAGGAAGAGCATCAAAGGCTTACCTGTAAAACTCAGGGAGGAAGCTCTGAAGTGTGGACTTGTGCAAGTCAAAATACAAACAAGAGCACAAAAAAAAAAAAAACCCACAGTTGTAGCAGGTAGCTATTGCATTGGAGGAATTCAATTATTGAAGTGCACTTTCTTCAAGACATTAACTTGGCAATTTAATCAGTCTGTGGAGAGCTTTTGGCCACTGGCTACAGGGCTGCTCCAGCAGGCACAGCCTCTGCCTGCAGGGTGGGTGCAACACCAGCCCACCCCCCCGAGCATCCCTGGGGGCGGCAGAGATACCCGGTGGGGTTTCACAGTGGTCACAAGCTTTCTACTTCTCTCTGCTTTGATTTCCAGAGACTTCATTAGTAATACCATCCCAAGTTAGACCATGATGCTATGGTGCATCATGGCTTCTCCAGGGGCTGGTGTCAGTTGTGTGTAGAGCCAAGCCAAAGTTAATAGCCTTCCTATACTTATTTAGGCTTGTCTAAACTCATATGGGCTTGTGAAGAGTAACTTAGGACTATTTTATTAGATCAAATTATAAGAGTCTCTCCCTTTCTGAATAGCATTTTGTTCTCCTTTTCAATCCATCAGAATTTCAGCAGACAATTTCTGCAGTAACACACATCTCTGCAGTTGTGCCAGTCTGGCCCAGTTATCCGCACCTACAGAACAAAGTTCAGCTTCATGCTGTGATTATAGCAATCAATCTCAAACTCTCACTGCCTATTAACTTAATAGATTGTTCTGGATGTCTGGACCTGCAATTCTAATACCACTAATGCTCATCAAAACTCTGAGAGATCAAAGGTCAAAACTTCACCTTAATAAATTGATCAATTTTTTAGACTAGGAATCAATTTGTTGACTTACTCCTAATACACCTCCCACAAAAGGCAATTCACTGTTACCTGTGCCCTTCAGAAAACCTCTGTATTAATGATCGATGGATTTAGAGCTAAAAAGACCATTACTAAACTCAAGATTAATAAGTTATCAAGATAATGTTAGCCAAACTAATGGATAGATTATGAAATTTCCATATCAATTTTTTTTTCTTTTTCACAGCAGTTCTTTTTTACATTTACCTGCTAAGGAAAAAAGGACTCACCTACTAAACCCCTGCGGAGCCCCCACCATTCCTGGGATGGTGCCCTGTCCTCTGCAGAGCCCACAGAAGAGCTTCATTTGGGTTGAGGAAATGAATACTCATTTTTTGCAGTCCTTTGCTGTCCCATATATATTCTTTTAGAGAGTCTCCCTTCCACCTGCATTAATGATTTGCTTGGAAATTTTTGCCACATAAGTGGGTATTACTTCTAATCCTCAAATTATTAGAATTCTTAGCATCCAGGAATGATTTTTGAAGAAAAGAAGCAAAGTTTTAAATAAGTTTTGAAATATTTTTCTGAAAACTAATATAATAGCATAACTACTGGGTTTTTTAATAAAACTCGTCCAATTTGAATTAATATATTTATAGTAATGGATTCTCTGTCTCTGCTAAGCCTTGAGATGTTCTTTCTTCAAGCCAAACTTTTCAAATATTAACCAGGAAGGAGAGGGAGTTAAGTTACAACGCACAGTCATCAGGAGACCAAGGCAAAGTTAGTCTATGAAAGGTGATGATATTAATAATGACATTTATGCTGCAGGAATTTAATTAGACTGAAAAAGAATTTGTAGTAAAGATGTCACAATAACTCAAGACAAAATGAAAATCAGTCCAAAGGCATTCAGTCCTTAATTAGTTTGGGAGTAGTAGATTAAAGATAAACTTAGAAAAATTGGTGGAGTGACTGGCTATTAGGGGTCACTAGAATTTATAATGTCATGTTTGATTTTTCATTTTTTGATGCTTTTAGGTAAGACCAAGTGCAAAATATTTTTAAAAATACAGGAGCCGATTTTTTAAAATTTCTTCAAAAGATCAAACATTTATGCATTTAATAAAACCAAAGATAGTCACAAACCTTGGTTGTTGAACCTGATTTTTCTTCCCTAAATATTGTGAAATAATGAGCTGCACGACACCTTGATTATGTATGGAAAATGACAACTCTGTGTACAGACAACAGTTGATTTATGTGTGCTGCCTTTTGGGGAAAAAATAAAGGGGGGGGAAAAGGTTGTTTCTGATCATCCACCATAAGTTACTTTCTTGGTGTTGGCTTGTTCTGTGACGGGAATAACAAAGCAGAATGTTCATAAAAGAACCAGGAATATTTTCAAGCGCCGTTGACTGATCTGTGTGTGTTCTCACATTTGGGTAAGAAGAAAAGGAGATCTATGCAGAACACCCTGCAGTCACCAGTAAATGGATTGTAAAGCCGTGAGACTCTGGTAGAGCTCTTCCAGCTGAGCCCTCGTGTCCTGCGTGGCTCCAGGATGCTGATGCCCTTAATGTCAGGAGCGCCTGGCTGCTTCCCACCCCCATGGATGTCAGCAGCAAACTCACGCTGACCTCCAGCTCTAAGCTCACATCATCATATATTGACCAAGCAAAAATAGAAGCCAAACACTTAGGTCAGTCAAAAGACTTGATTTTATGTTTGTGTTAAAGGAAGAGACCTGAAGGAGGAAGTAAGTTCATCCAGACAAAAATCCTGGGAAGCTGCCATTATCTGTCCCGTGTTTCCAGGACCCTCTGCCATGAATCCTCTCCCTGATTTAGGTACCAAGGCAAGCCAGGTAAGTGGCTCATCCTTCATCTTCCAATAGTATTCATTTGAAACAAAAACTAGGGAAAAAAAAACCTCACAAAAAAGACAATAACATGCTGCTTGCTTTGGTGAAGGGACCTTCACCCTGCATCCCGTGGGATGGCTTCAACAACCTGTTTTGATTTCACACAACACATTTTCTTCTATTTTATCCCAAATGGAACAGACTCAGCAGATGAGAGAAATTCAAAATTAAGAAGAAAATATATTCAATAGAAAAATCCAGCATTACACAGATCACAGATTTTAAACATCCTAGTGGTAGCAGAGGCTATTTTGAGAATGTTATTCAACTATATTCCTGCTTTAAACAATTTCTGCATCAAACCCTATCTAAAACAAGAACACAGGGAACAAAGCAGAACAGCAGCTCTCCCTAATTTGCATTCAAAGCGGTTAATTTGCTGGGTTGACTAATGGATTGCTTTTTATTGTAAACTTCATGCAACCATATCAATACTTATTTCTCATCTAAAGAAATACCCAACAGCCATGCTAGATTCCTATCTGCACTCCCTGTGAACATCTACAGAGCCTCCTTAGCATCAACACACTGTATTTTAAATAAAAGCAAAGCTGTGCTCACCTAACATTAAAAGTATGGTTGTAAACTGTCCATCTTCAAAAATTCCTCTCTCTCTTTGCCCTTAGTCAAGGACAGAGCCATTTCCCCCATCTTTAGGACCGCTCCAAATGCTGTTCTCAGCCTTTCGGTGCTCGGTGCATATGGTGCTCCCCATGCCATTTCCCACCACAATCTTTCTGCCACTTTCCTGGCTGGCCTCGGGCTGTCTGTACAGGTGCTGCAGCAGACTGCTTCTTTACTGCTGATTTGTGCTGTCGTTACTCACTCTCTACTCTTCTCCTCGGCTTGAGTCGTGCTGTTTTCTTCTATGCTGGATTATTAAACCAAAGTATGAATAGCATCCGTCCAATTAAAAAAAAAAGGCAGTGTTAAATCAGTTAGGCTTTTCTTTCAACCTTCCATAGGGTCAAAATAGTTTTTTTCACCTATATCTAACCATTTTTCATTATGGGAAAGTAGTAAATTACATTACATACGCCAGCAGTATGAAAGAGTCTACCACTGTGAATTTTGGAGCACAATTCCCACAGCCAGAGGGGAGAGGGATTTTGTCTCACCAGCTCATAAAACAGATTAGTTTCTCCAAACCTGATGTTATTTTGGTTTCTTTGTTGAAATCAAGAGAGATTTCTGAGTGAGGAGCTAAACCAAAGCATCACTGGGTGATACCAGGCAGGTTGATGCTTACACCCACCTCCTCCAGGTCACATCTTCTCAGCAGCCTTGTGACACTGCTCCAGCAGTGGCTCAAGGGGAATCGGTTGTCCAGGATGGAGAAAAGGACAATTCTTCTCTCACGAGTAGGCAGGGAAGAGGGCAACCACAGCAGATGGCAGAGATGAAGAAGCAGAGTGGCTTGTGCTGGATGACTAGCTGTCAGTTAGCATTTCTGGAAAAAAACCCACCAAATTGCATATAATTACATGCATCCCTCATACTTTGTCTTTCTCCTTGCATGGAAGATCCCTCTTTGTAACCTGTGAGGGACTAGAGGCACAAAGGGAAGGTGCTGTGACAGCAAGGTGCACTGGCCAGCTTCTGATGGGGGAAACCAGCTTGCATGGTGCTGTGGAAGAGTTGTGCAAGGAGCAGACAGGGGGTAAATGTGCCAAATATCTTCGTACCCTCCAACTGTCTCCAAGCTTTCCCATTGCTTAGTCTCTCTTGCAATTGCTTTATGGGGCTCCATACACTCTCTGCTTCTCTTAGGTGTGCTGAATTGACTCAAGTACCCTAACCATAGAGTCATGGTGGAGCTCCAGTCTGCAGGTCTCTACTCAGCCTCCAGCCTGCAGAGGCTCTTGGCTGCAGGATGATGGGCACAACTGTTCTATCACACCTCCTAGCTCCACCTCCAAGAAGTCCCTCCATGACTCCCCCACTCAACGTCTCCTCATTTGATAAATTGTGAAACTACTGCATGCCTTTCATTAGTAAAACTTGTTCCAACTATATAATGTTTACGGTGAAAGAAATCAAGTGGCATCCCAGGAGCCACTGACTAATTATTTGGTATCTAATTAATGACACAATTTATTTGTTGACCTCCTAGTCAAACTATGCAGAGTTCTAATTAATTGATAAAAAGCTGAAACTACCAAGGGTGTGCTGAAGTTTTGTTTGGTCAACTTTGACACAGAAGAGGTACATACATTGTCTCTGGCACGTTGTGTAGAGTTTAGTGACTGGTTTAGAGGAACCAGATCATAAAATGCTGCTGAGATGAACTTGGCAAGATTATGTGAGTAAAATATCATCGCCTGAAGCCATGCCACCTTGCTGGGATAACATCCAACCTCTCATGTCAAGCCACATAAACTGGAGTAATGAGTGAGGAGCACCTCAATGGCCCAGGATGGGGCACTCGTTAGTCAGGACGCAACATGCTGTCATCGTGGTCAGAGCCACACTGATTTCCAGCCAGGAAAGGACAACTTACCTTTGCACGAGTGCCTATTGGATGAGTGGCAAAACCCAATGGACAGCTAAAATACAGAACATACTCACTTCTTTCCTTGAGCTCTCTCTTTCTCAATTGCACCTTTTATTGACAGATGCAAAGCAAGACTAATGAACTATTGATAACCCTGGCACAAAGGATTATTAGACAAAGCAATTTTATTTTGTGGGCATTGATTTATATGTCACAACCACAGTGCAAATGAAAATGGTAGTTTAGATAGATGAACTTGAATGCTAAACAGGTGGTCATCCTGCTTATTCCTAATACCTTACCTAAATGCACTTACAGATACATTTACACATAACTCTGCATACTCTATATACTTCTAGATAAGCTTGCAGATTTTCTAGATAATTAGTGGTTTTTGAAGAGAAACCTAAAGCAACCCAAACATTTAAACAGGGCTGTTCTGAAGGGCGTGAATCTTGACAAGACATCATACTAAACAGTGTTAATTCAAGCCAGTGATTCCCAAACACACCAAAAAAGAGATGTCCAGGCACAAAGGGAATCCACAAGTGAAAATATATGAAAAGAAGGGGCTTGTCCTAGAAGCAGCCTATAATGTATGAAATATATAAAGTATGAAATTTGCTGGCCTGAGAAAGTATGCTGAAACAGGAGGATGGGTTTTACCATTTTACTGCAGACACAACCATCAGCCCGTGGCGACATCCAGAAGCTCCGTCCATGGCCTCTTGGAGAGCTGGAGCCCGTCCAGAGCCAGCAAAGCTGCTGATTAGCATCTGTGAGGAAATAAACTCTGTCTGATCCCCAGAACCAGGCAGACACGACATCCGAATTTTAATTCTCATCTTCTGTGGCATTCGTCTGACATTTAATTTGACAGCAACTGCTGCGTTAAGGACTCTTACCCCAGATGGAATTATTAAAACAGTAGTGAAAGTTGTCCTCTTACCCTGCTGAATCCAGAGGGAAATTTCAAAGGCTAAGACACAGAGACATAATATCGCTGGCTCTCCAATGGCAAACAGGTAGCCTGCACCCAATTTTGTCTTTAAAAGCTTCCTCTAGCTCTCCTGGTGAGCAATCAATCATCTCTTAAAAAGAACTGCCACTGGCCTCTCCACCGTCATCATTAATACACAAATCCCTTCAGATCACAAGCTCAGATTAAACACTACGAAATGACCCAATGGTGCTAAGGCAAAAACAACCCCCAGGATTTCCAGGACAAGGCTGTTCCACCTGCAGCTTCCAACTGGAAAATAGTAAAATTAAACTGCACTTTAATGAACTTTTAGAGGACAGAGGTTTAGCTTTTTTAATACAAGCCACAGCAACTGGACACTTCCCCTACCTTAGGCTCTGTTAAACATGACACTGAAAAGCTATGTCTAATACTCCAGGGATTAAATTATTTTCTGAAAGCCAATTTGTTCCCACCGCTATTACTGGTTTAAGGCTGTGACTTTTTCTGCTTTCCCCACTTTTCTTTTCAGTGCTAGAAATAGATTAAACTGGCACTTCAGGATGCTGAGCTGCAGTTTCAGCTGAGCTCTGTGGTTCACAGAGCTTTATCAAAAATGACAAGATTCAACATCTAGGAGATGTCTCACAGTGCCCAGGAGCTCAAAGAAGATGCAGCAGTTACAACAATAACCAGAGAGAAATGAGAAAAGTGTTAGAAAAAGAACTGCGTGGTCCTTCAAAATCAAGGGTCTGACATGAATGGGAAGATGCAGGTGGAACAAGAGGATCTTTAAGGTCCCTTCCAACCCAAACCATTCTATGATTCTATGCTGTGCTGATCAGCACTGCCCATCAGTGGGCAAGGAGGAGTCACTGCCCGCCTCCTCAAAGTGAAAAAGCAGGGAAAGCTGCCCTTCATTTCAGTCCAAGGGATGTTATAAACTTCCTCACAGGTACTTGTCAGAGCCTCCAAGATGCAGAGTATTTCTCCTGTTCCATTTGCAAAGAGCGTGGTATTAGCTGGGAAGTGATGAGTGTCTATTTGGGATCACTTCTGTGTTAAGCTATCACTGGAATGGTAAAACATAATACTCAGTAAGGGCATTCTCTTTTTCACACACATGCATGTAATGCAAATTATGACACATTTGAAAAGGCTAAGAAAAACTGGAATATCTGGACAATAAATACTTATGAAGCACAAAATCATCTCTGCATAATGAGCCTTCGCTTGGATAACCCACCCTGCCTAAATTAATACTGATGATTGAGAACCACCTTGCAGCCAGACTGCATCTTTTCTTCTAAAATTAATATAAGGCAGGTGGAACAGAGGCACTGACTGGATTTCACTGGAGAAGCAGCAGCATCCTTTCCCTGCACCGGACCAGGACCAAGCACACCCCATCCTGCAGAATTCCTTCTCACACAGAAATATAATGCAGAAAACCTGGGGTTATTTCCAAGCCACCCAGTGAGCTGGGAGGATTCTGCAGAGACTGGCTGCCTTTTCCCTCTTGATTCCTACAACAAAAGTGAAGGGAAGAGTTAAGGATTCATACAATGAAAGTGAAGTTAATTGGAAACCCCAACATATGGTGCTCTATATTGTCTCTGTCTGAGCAATTTTTATTTAGTGGCGTTGGCCTCTTGCATGTAGGTGGCAGGTGGCTGCGTTGTCCCTCCCGATGTCGCCGCCTGTACTTTCACCTTGGACACACTGTGCTTTCAGCACATCAGGCATCCTCACATGCTTGTCTGCAGCCAAGGCAACACTGCTCTGCGTTACACTTCTTGCATCTACCTTTCATTTAGGTGTATTTTAGAAAGGGCTTATTCCAAAGTTGTACACAGTAACAAAGAGATAACAAAAAAAAAGCTCAGTATCATAGTACCTAAACACAGCCACCTCAAGGCTGCTCCAATACTCCATTAGTTATTTCACATGCATAAACTGTGCTGAAGTAACTATAGCTGTAGACAAGAGCAGGGAGTGTAATCACAGCAAGGTATGAGAGCACCCAGGCTGCTTCTAATGAAGAACAATTATAATAACCCCCTGCAAGAGACACCCATTATAAAGCAATAAGCTTGCAGGGCAAAAAAGGAACCTGAAAAAGAAAACTTCACAGTAAGAAAGTCCTTCATTCAGGCAGGACACAGTAGGTCTCCTGATTCCTTTACAGAAGTCCAAGGCAAATTCCTCTATGAACAACATGATGGCCATCCTCCCCTCCCTCCAAGACCTTCTCCTTTACAGATCTGGAAGTAGTGTGAAGGAGTTGGGCTAATCCAGATGAGAATGAAATGGAAATAATTCCCATAAAACCTTTGGGAAAGCTTAATCCAATCTCTCTTGTGAATGAGATATTATTCCTCTTTTACATGCCTTTAGTGGTGATAAACTGCAGACAAAAGAGATAAGGGCCTCACACATCTCACATTTAACCACTCATAGTAAATACGCTTCTCGCTTTTGCTTATCTTACAGCCTAGTATGGATTTCCTTTTAGCAGCCTCCTGAATTACAATCAAATTATCCTTCGAGGGCCAGTGAATTGCATGACTTGCAATACCTTAATGGGTTCTGTTCCGGCTCCTCAGGAAGGACTTGTAATCCCTGTCATCTTCTATATTTCAGTGAGACCTAAGGATATGCTTCACTGCTATGCAGAACAGCACGTACCTTAAATTTACCCGAGGAAGTTCCATGCAAACAGGGCGTGGGCGAGTGAACCGCCCCTTATAAGAAAAAAATTAACAGCATACATTTCTTCTTTTGCCTTACAGTGACAGGACAGGGTTTGAGTGGTACAGCAGTTCCAAAAGCTCTTTCAGACACGTGTTCCATTTGATTTAAGGGCGCACAGTCTGTGTGTCAGGTGTCGGCTGCTCTGCAAACTGTTTTAAAATAAAGTATTGATGCTCAGAAATGGTGCAGCATGACACATTCCTCTTGAAACCACTGACAGTGTATTTCTTAGATATGTTTTCATCCTGTAATAAAGAAATTGTTGGCTGGTTAGTTACGGGCTACGTAGCGAAGAAAATACAGTATCTGGTCTGTAGCTTCCTGTGGTCTGCTAAAATCAATTTTTGAATTATAAAAAGATTTAGGTAATTGAAATGAGAGAGAGGGAGAATAAACATCATCTAAACATCCTAAAAAGACCTCTTGTCAGGACTGTTGCTGTGCCCTGAAATTTTGAAGGTCAGGATGGTGTCTGAGGTGTGTTTTGTGCTGCTTTGCCAGCCGTCAGCTCAGTGTTGGGATGTGCAGCTGCTCTCCTCCTCCTCCCCACTAAGGATCCAACATGAAAACCAGAAAACATTTAGGTATTTATGTTACACAGGACTAAGCTAAGAGGTACAGCACTGTGCCTCTCCTCTCCTGTACTGCCTTAGCACACAGTAAGAAGTACTGCCTGTATTCAGGTATCTCTGGATACTCCCTCCCCCAACAGCCAATCAAGGGTGTAGAAATAATTAAGAAATTCTGCTTAGAAGACAAAGTGTGTAGAAAAATTGCTTAACTTTCAATACTGCTGATTTTGTACCAGTTAAAACCAGTGCACTGTACCATACCACCACCACCCCCCCCAAACACAGAAGAACTGGAGTAAACTGAGCTCATTTTAAAACTTTATGCTGGTTTGAGCAAAATCACCTTTGCTGTGGGTATTTCCACCTGGGTTTGAACTTCTGGGCAGTGGGGTACCTCCCTTCCATCGGCTTGGCTCCACATCTTAAAGACCAACAGCACCTACAAGAAAGCAGTTATTTCAGAGTCACAGAGTGGTGGGGGTCGGAAGGGACCTCTGAAGATCATCCAGTCCAACCCCCCTGCTAGAGCAGGATCCCAGAGTAGATCCCACAGGAACACGTCCAGATGGGTAAGGACATCTCAGAGGTAAGAACATCTGTGCCTTCAAAGAGAAGACAAATGGGAAGACTCTGCTTCTACAGGGACCAAGCACATGGCATGCAAAAATGATGTCGAGCTCCCCACCACTCCTCCACTGTCAGGTGGGCAGAAGTCATCTCCTCCAGTGCTCCATCGGAGGGGACAGCCCGCTCCGCTCACAGGTGACAGTGGGGACCTTCCTCCATGTGCCAGCACAGCAAGCTTGGGAAGCCAGCAGCCTGCGACACTCTGGCTTTTCAGCTCAGTACTCAATCACCAGGGTCACTAAGAAAAATTACACACTCTGCAGATAATCAGAGTGGGAACTCCCTCTGTCTGCAGCTACTAGGTGGGAGATACAAATCTCTCTTCTCCCTTGAGTCCATCATGCTTTTTAAAAAATGTTACCATGTTTTTTCCAATTGTGTTCCCAACAAGCCATCAGGTAAGAAATAGTGTTTGCCAGCCCTGAAAAGAAGTAATCTTTGCTGCCAACCTCATTTATCAGGATAGGGAAAAAAAAGCGTTCAAGTAACACGTAGGAGGGAATTTCCCCATCAGACAATTTGAAGAGTTGTCGACAGGCACCAGATGAATGGAGGGGAGTGCTCGATGCCGAGCAGAGAGAGGGAATGCTTTTCAGCAGCACTGGTTCCAAACTGGAAATTAATTTCTTCCTGACTGGGTCCAAAGTGCTTTCACCCTCGCCTTCCTTTAAATGTCTCGGGACATGAGTCTGCTGGGAGCAGTGTGCCAGAAGTGATTCAGCAAAGGAGGGACATCGCCAAGCACACCCCACACAGCCCCAGGTCACCTCCTGTGGCAGCTGTGGGGTCATGGTGGCCTTTCCAACAGTCACACACTCTGTATACAATATTACTTGACCATAATATTCATTATCTGTGCCATAGAGCCAGGGGAGGAAGCCAGCCTCTGTGATTTACGAGCTTATTTGAGGCCTCAGGCAGGCAGCAGGATTTCTGCTGGCCAAATCTCACACTAGTTTTTCCCAACATTAACGTTTCTGGTAACAAAACCTTGAAACAGACACAATGCATTCACATGAGCAGAAAATGGGTGAATATTAAAACATGCAACATGAATATTCAAATACATTTGCAAATTAAGAGACTTCAGCAGTGTCCTTGGCCTTTGTGTGTTTTCCACAAATACTGAAAATGGAATTTTCCTGATAGAAACATTCATCAGAACAGGAAGTTTTTAAGAAGTAACTGCTCAAGTCACAGCAGATATTCACCAAGCAGGTACTTCAAACCGGCGTGTATTCACAGGCGAACGCTGATTCTGGGAACCTCCAACGAGGCACCAGAGACTTTTCCTACAGCCCCCTCAGAAAAGAACTCAAGAAAAAGGCTTATTTTGATAAATTATTCAGCAAAGATTTTTGAAATAGCAAACATAAATGTGAGAAAAAGACAAACTCCATCCATGAATTATTCACCCAGCATTGTGAGGGGAGGAAATGGCACAGCAAGCCAAGCTGGCAGCAGCAGCTACGCCTAAGTCACGTCTGGTAACTGTGTGCAACCAGCAGCTGAGGGACTCGTGGGTACTGATCTTCCTGAAAGCTCTGAATTGAGGTGTCCAGCCTCAGATCTTCCTAATTAAGAGGAATTTCTAATAACTTAATCTTGTGCCTTGACAGGCTGCCCAGGGCAGTGGGGGAGTGCCCATCCCTGGAGGGATTTCAGAGCCGTGTAGATGAGGTGCTGAGGGACATGGGGCAGTGGTGACTGGGCAGTACTGGGTTAATGGTTGGACTGGGTGATCTTAAAGGACTTTTCCAACCAAGGCTGTTCTGTGTTTCTGTGATTCTATGTCAGGGTGGTGGGTTCCTGTGCCCAGAACCCTACTGCCATCAACTCCAGCCGCCTCCATCCCCTGCCTTGAACTAAGGTAGCTGCATTTTTCATCCTCAAAACAGACAGAATCATCCCTGTTCCTTTCATAACTGCACTGTGATCACTTCAGAGGATATTGTTTTTATGTCAGTCCAGTGTCCATAATAAGGCACCTCCAAACCCTAACAGTATCTAAAGCATTAACAAGAAATATTTAGCCTTTCAGTTTAATCATGATAATAAAGGGGCATGAAAACTTGCCCATCCTCCCGTAGATGTCTAACAACCTTCAAACAAACCCAGTTCATAACACTACCAGATGTGTTCATTTTTCTTTCCATGGGAATATGGCATGAAATGTCTGTGGGTGGGAGGTAACAACACAAGCAAGAACAGGATGGGTTTGCTGGTTTGAAAGTGGGGCTTCAAATATCCTGACCTGTCATAGAATTTTATTTAACTCGCAGAATTTTTTGGTTTACAAAAGGGCCCAACAAGGACAATTAGTCTAGAAACATGCCTGACTAAATGCTCCCTGTCAAGCATACAGGCTAACACTTATTTTTATTAATTCTGTTTTTCAAGGGAGATACAATTGTATTAGAAGCAGTATGTAGGTGTCTCATTTTTCCCTCCTCACATTCCCTTTGACAGTAGTTTGAAATAACATTCATCAAACAGTATTAAACAGCTGAAAGAAATTAATTAAGCAACCTAGAAGGAAAAATAAGATGTCTTTTCAACAGTACTTGGATTATTCAGTCTCATGTTGTAATTTTCTGAGCAGAAGAGGCAGAATAATGCTGTACCTCTGCAGGACTACGAAACATCACGTTTTGAACATCACTGTTGGAAATGCAAGTTCTTGTCCTGGGTGCTTGCAGCAGGACCTGGCATGGCCCAGCACACACCCACTGACATTCCTTCATGGCACAGCTCTCCTCGAGAAGGACCTGAGGTTTTCAGGTCCTCCTGATACTCCTGCCTTGTAGCATTAAGGGTTGGGAGCAGAGATGCCAATGCCATGTTCCAATTTAATCTTATCAGATTAACAAAACCCTGATTTTTAAAAATGACTGTTGTCCAATAGCATTTCAATTCTTGTTGTCCAATTTTTGTACAACAGCCCCATGTGTGCACTGCAGAGCCTGTTGCCAGCTCTCCACCCGCAATGAGGATTAACCACGTGTATATACTTTACTCTGTGCACTCCCATTTCCACTCCGTGTACTTCTACAGATGCCTCTGCCTGTTTTTCGCTTCTCCAACTATACCAACCTCACTAAGCTATGAGGCCAGCGCTCTCCTCATCCCAAGCTCTTATGTAGTTTAACCATCACCAGCAGAAGCAGCACTGTGAATTAATTTGTGGTCTTTCCAGGAACAGCCGAAGTGCAGCCCTCCCCATGCTGAGCTGGGCAGGGGAGGAGCTGTTCAAGGATTTTACTCCACCAGATCGCAGCTGGCTCTCTCTGTCACATGGCTTAGGGCACACAGAAATCTGGCTGTCCCACTCAGTTCCCCGTGCCACAGCACACAGAGAGCCAGGGGATGGGGCACAGTCACACCGCTGCCAGAGTGGAACTGAAGTCACTTCAAACCTCCAATGTCTAAAGGAATCCTAACATAACAGGACACTACTCACCAAATTAATTTCCAAGTATCTAAACCAAATAACTACCTAAATCCAAAAAAATGGTTATGAAAACACATATGTAAAGACCCTTGTATCTATTTCTGACTGCTGGGAGACTCCCAGCTGCTTTATTGAACACAATCCTCAGGTAATTCTTAATTTCATGTTCGTATTATCTGTTCCTCAAGGTAATAACAGAGGAAAGACTAGAGATAAAATGGCACCAGGTTCCGTTATTCACAATGAATCTGCTCAGCACTAAGAAGCCATGAGGAAGGGATTAACTGTGACTTATGCAAGCAGCTTCCCAAACACAGAGTTAATCTTTCTCATCAGGTGCTGTTTTCACATGAGCAATGGCTTGAGCATCTATCTGCCTTTCCATCTACCTGGTTTAAGGGCTTCTAACCCTTACCAGCATCATTCAAGAATGGAAGCAAGATTGTCAGCAGCAGTCCATCAATCTGACTAAATCCACTTGCACTCAAGGACAGGACCAAAGGCAGGAAATCTGGATTCTCCTTTTCTGCCCCCACTGCTACATGACCTTGGGCAAGCCTGCTGAAGCTGGATTACCCATGGAGCAACCTCCCTTCTGCTCTTCATGGAGGTGGGTGCTGGAGTTCAGCATGTTGTGGACCAGGGTCTGAACCTCTCCCAAGCTCTCTCTGTAAAGCAGGGTGGGAAATGCTCCTTCCAAGAGGCTCGGGAAGACTTAGTCTGTAATTGCTTGTAAACCACTTAAGTGGTAAGTGATA
The DNA here is from genome assembly GCA_028020825.1 of Podargus strigoides. Lineage (NCBI taxonomy): Eukaryota > Metazoa > Chordata > Aves > Caprimulgiformes > Podargidae > Podargus > Podargus strigoides. The sequence goes on along the minus strand of CM051629.1, from coordinate 2,057,158 downwards.
CAGAAATCCAGAGTGGTAATTGTAATAGAGGCTTGAGATTAATCTATTTTTGGCATGTTAGATGTACTGATGGACTTGATTCAAGGCAGTTCCTGAAAACTGTCAAGTGTCCAAAAAGTGATGGAAAAAAAAGTTTGATTAAAACCACTCCAGAGACAAATCCAATTTTCAAAACACTCTGAACCCCATTGTTATAGCCTGCAGATGAAGCACTCTTCAACATTTACTGGTCACAATAGGAGACAGAGACCTGGGAAGAGCCACAAGTTGGTTTTAAATCCAATAAAAGGTGCTTCAGCTTTGGATTACCAGGAAAGTAAGTGACGAGAGGACGTGTTTCCTCTCCTGCTTACCTCAAAGCAAACCTTGGCTAGGAAAGTCCATGGACAAAAGTAATAGGAGTCTGCCAAGAGGGGACAAGGTCCCCAGTGTCAAGCTTTTCATCATCCAGGATTCAGGGCTGAGAGCACTGACGATCAGCTATTGGGTTATATTTTGCTCACCTGCCTTCAAGCACGCAGTGACTAAGAGAAGACGTTAATTAGTGACCATGGCATGGAAACCACAGGCAGAGTGGTATTATTTGGTATTATTCTCCACATCACACAGCAAAACTGTCAGTGCACTAATACACTATCTGGCATGAGTAAGGGACCCAGAAACCCTCTGTTTATCTCTTTGTCTCCCAGAGACAGGTAGCACCAATTTGCTATTAAGTGCTAGAAACATCCTCTTTCCCCACAAACTTTTCAAACTTTCCACCAACTTTCACTTTACGTAGCCTCAAGGTCAAGATTACCCTTTATTAAAAAAAAAAATAAAAAATCAATAATTCCCTTCCCATTTACTTTGGATTAGTGGATGCTGTGTCAATAAGGACAGATGAAATTCACAGGCCAATATAAACTCTCGCTGCAGGATGAGAAGTACTTTTTTATACAGACTTTCTATGAAATACAAAGTGACTGATGCCACAATATTTTTTAATTATTTCCTTCACAAGCTATCAAATTAAATTTTAAGAAGCTGGAGATGTTATCTCTTATTAAATTGAGACTGAACTCAGAGATATAACTTGTAATGAAACTTTCCACACCAGAAAGCTTTTTTGTAATTTTAATCATTCTCAGCAGCCTGCCACGCACAATTTCTTCCCAAAGCTCCTTATTTTCATGGCATTGCAATGGGCTCCCATTTCATGAGAACCAGTAAGAATTTCCCCATCTGCCAGCTCTTCGCTCGGCCGCAGCCCAGCCCTCCATATGCAAACACCACTGATTTGCTACCACACATCTCCAATATTTTATCTGGGATTTTCTCCTCACTGTACCATGGAGCACAGTCCCAAAGAGTGGCATTGATTGTCTCAACAATGAGCACTGCAGCACTAAATAAACCACAGCATACCTGGGAAACACATAAGTTCATCAACACTCACTGGATTTTCACTAATTTATGCAGCAGTAGTCTCAAACTAGCAAAGAGGAGCTGGTTTGTGAGTATTTGGCTTGTAAAACTCAGTGATCAAAACATGGCACATTTTGGGGCCAAGCCAACCAGCAAAATATAAAATCTGCAGAAGTCACTGGATTGTATTTTTGGATCATGCCTTAAGGGGAGAAGAGGCGAAACAGAGATGAAAATGCAGCAGTTGGCAAGAACATGATAAACCATAAGGAAGAATAAGATAGAGAAGGGGAGAGATGAGGAAATACTGAAGCTGCTGCGGACAAAAAAAAGAAAGTAAGAAAGAAATGGAAAAAAGACTCAGTCTGCCCAAGTTTTCATGATTTCATATAAAGTATTAACGTAGCAGAAAGGGAAAATAATCTATAAACCAGTTGCTGTCTTGGATATGAGTGGAGTACACAGATTATTTATTTTCTTATTTCAAGCTCTGTCAGTCAGTGTGCTCCCCCACGGCGAGTCCCTGACCCCGTCCCCTGTGCCCTCGTGCAGCTCATTACAGCTCCTCTGCTGACCATGACCTTTCTGGTCACACAGGGGCTGATTTCTTACATTCTCCTCTGGGCCTAAACCAGACCACTAACAAACCATCACTCATGGACATTAACACTGATTTTTCCAAATGGCAATTTCTTTGTTTTAAGTGGCAAAATGATGGTGTACTTTCTCTTTTTTTTTTTTTTTTTAAATAATTATTTGTGAGCCAAAGTGACTTTGGGCAGTCACAAACCACTTTTTCACTGTGCTAGGAACAGATGGTTGTTCCAAGAATACCAGCAGCCTGGTAGTGTCAAACAGGCTTGACCTTCCCAAGCAGCGCTGCAGAACTTTTATTAAAAGCAAAGAAATAAAAACCCCACTCACTTATTTCCAAATTTTCCAGGATTATTAAGACACAGCCCATGGTGGTGGACAACAGAGGCACACGCTGCGTTCTAGGACAACCTGAAACTCAGCCCCAGAGAAGCAAGAATGGCTTCTGGAGTCCTTGTGCTATTTTGGTGGTGCACAGCCAGCTCCAACACCACGTCAGAGCCCCTCTGCAGAAACAGCAGAGAGGAGGGAGGTGGTGTGAGCCTCTCCACACTACCCCAGCTCAGCCTGCCCTAAGGAAAGCTGCTGCGATGGGCTTTGCACACTCCAAAGAAAAACCTCCCACCAGCCCATGAAATATCCCAGTCCTAAAGTTCAGGGTTTATTCAGCAAGGGCTCAGTTATAATTTCTCAATTACAAATAGCTGAAGTTAACTGTGAGCCTTCAGGAACCATTGGCCAGCACAGCTTTAGGGACTTTTGCTGCCAGAGCCTTCAGAGGGAAGGCAGCTCATTTTTCTCTGCTTTTTATTTTTTTTTTATAGCAATAATCCTATTTTTAAGATCATTTAAATACCATCTGTGCTTACTTTTCCAGAAGCCACACAAAAAAAAAATCCAAGTCAATTTTACTGCAGTGTTTTTTGTTAAATCTCTGTGTCCTTAATCTCAAGGAAGAAAGATGTCCATTATCTTCCCAGAGACAATTTTGCTTTTTTAGCATATGTGAAGTATTTTGTACCCAATCATTGTCTATAAAGAAATAAAAACTTTGGAGGACAGCGCCCAGGGAGCAACTCTTGCCACTAGATCAATACCTCATTATATATTAAACGTAAAAGTTAAGCCATCCTTAGTTTCCAGTTGACAAAGAGTGGCATAAATACCCACACTGTTGTTTGGGGAATTTTGTGCAAATTACTCACTTGACCTCCTTCTCAGAGCAAAGGGAAAGATGTCACCCTTCCAGCGAGCGCTGCCTTTTGCCTGTGAGCTATAAAACATCGCAGGGGGACTCTGAGAGGAGCCCAGTCTTAGCCAGAGAAAGCCAACACAATCACCCCAGCTGGTGGCCCCTCGGATGGCAAGACGAGGACTGCGAGGCCGATGGAGTCGAAGAGCTGAAGCTCTGCCGCGTTTTCAAGACAACCACGTGTGAGGAGTGGCTGGGCTCAAAGTCGGGCTGCTGAAGCACCACTTTCATGCAGGAGGCAATTACAGCCTGACGAGGTGTGAGCACTTCTGAGCGCAGTCCCTTCCGTTCTGAAGACAACAGCCTCTGAAGTGACAGACCATGGTGGAAAGACAAACCCAATGCTTTAGTGTGAAGCGTATTGCTTCACGCAGGTCGCCCGGGGGACACTCTGGCTTTTAATGCTATTGAGAACCACTCATTATTCCACTGACTCAGAGATTTAACTAATTCAAAACAAAGCTTTGTAACTGAGGAAAGCAGTAAGGGGAGAAGAAAGCTCTGCTCAGAGGGTCTGTGATATGCCTCCAGCAGAACATCCTCACTGTGGGCAGAGGAACCTGCGATTTCTCTTTTACATGAGGCACAGGAAGAGCATAATGGAAAAACAAAAGGCATTTCTGCTGAAGGGCCATGGGGGCACAGGGGGAAATGAATGTAATTAAGGTTCAGAAATACTCAGCAGACCAAACTGTAGAAGTTTGTCATTCTACAAACAGGAGGTGTATGGACAGGGCACACGTTCACCACTAACCACGCACTCAAACACGAGGTGTTCTGGTTGGTGTGTCTAACCTGGAGAGAGATCCAGGTCAGGGAAAACACCGCCCAGCAAATCCAGCACCAACAACCCATGCTCTGCCTAAACTCAGCAATCTCCCTCCGCTGACGTCCCCACTTCACCATCGTTAAACACTGCTATTTCCACCTCTCAATTGTTTAATGATTGGTGGGAAAGCAGAGAAACGACGAACCTCTCGCCCAGTGCGTGGGATAATGAAACCGTCGAAGCAACGATCCAAACTCAGCTGAGTGGAAATTTGGCCCTGAAAGAATCCATCGCATTTTTTTTCTGACTTCACCATTTTACTTCAGCTGTCAGAGTGGTGATAAGAAATAACATCGTATATTCACAGTGCCATCTGCATTATGGTACAAAATCTCCTACCAATCCATGCAAGTGTCCAAAGAACACTTCCAATTTGTCACAATAACCTTCAAAACTTGACAGAAAATTATGCGAATTATTTCTTTCAGATCTCTGTGTATCTTGTGATTATTTATACTTTGCCAACACCATTCTAAACATTTTTGTTTGCATTTCACATATTTCTCCAAAGAAAGGTGGCACTGAGAGGTTAAAACCTGCCATAGGTTTATTTTGCACTTTGTGCCCCTGGTTTGTGTTCTTAGATGTTTAAGAAACACTGGTATGACTGCACTTGGAGAACGACCAAAAAAAAATAAAAAATCAGTGAGGAAAAGCTTTAAACTGGCATGTCTCAGAATATCAATAATCAAGCTGCTTTGCTCAATTCCATTTTTTTTCTCCTTTACAAGAAATGTTAGATTTTAGTGGGAACAACTGCATTAAAAAAGTACAGTGGTTTTTTTTAATCATCAAGCATGATACTCTCATAAACTTCAGTTTTAGCCTTAAAAAAAATACCATTAAAGGAAAAAGTATCAAATGCCAGAGCTCGGTTCCCTGAACAAGGTGCTCACTGGTTTATGACTCAGAGAGAAGGCTGTAAGTCACTCACTGCGGAGGTTGTTCCTGGCACTGAGCTTGTTGGTAAGGCTCACGCTGTGTGTGTTTGCAGCACCAGCCGGTGACACTTCTCCTCCCACTGTGAACATCTGGCCAGCTGCAGGTCCCTCAGCTGTGTGCTGGGGGCTTCCCTGGGTGCTGGAGCAGCGCAGTGCTCAGGCAGATGCTGCTCATGCCATTTGCTGGTTCCTTTAGTGAAGATGGATCGGGGTTAGAAGGCATTAAAGCTTATGGGAGAAATATATTCAAACCTGTAAACAGCCTCACCAGCTGGTCACATCCAGCTCCCAACCAGGAATCCAAGGAACAGCCTGAACTGCTGAGCCCTCCTGGGAATATGGACCACAGCAACTTGCTTGGCTTTGCAAGGCATGAGAGAGCAGATCCCCCAGTTTCAAAAACAAAAGCAATTTGCTCTCAGCACAGAGCATTTTCTAAATGCATTCAGGATTGGGAAATGCAGATTACATTGCAAGTCTATAAAAACCTCTTAAGTAACAACTATAGAGCTTCACAGGAGAAGGTTTTCTACGACAATGGGCAGACTACGGGGATGCACTTGTAAAGGTCGTCCTGTAAGCAACTGTCTGTACAAATTTTATGACTGGAAGCTAATAAACAAAAAAGTGAAGGAAGTAATCAATACCCATTACCAACCAGAAAAACAGACCACAAGCTCTGTAAAAAGAATTTTAAAAGTTGTTAGTGGTGGATGTGCTCAGAAACCCACCCGAGAATCCACAAAACGTGGAGAGCAAAATGCAGTCGCTGCTGCTTTAAATCAGAATTCTGCATTTGCTTTAAAAATTCATCAGAGTATTTATAGCCAAGTTAAAAAAAAACCCACAACAAAAAACACCAACAACCACCCCCATTGGTGTTAACAAACTGTTGCAAATGGTTCTATTGGGCAGCACCTTTCCTGAGAGCGACGAGAGCCCAGAGTGCTGTTCCATGAGGTGCTGCTGGCAGATGCTGGTGGCTGAGCCAGTGCAGTGTGCTGCAGTGCAGCTCCTGCAGAACCACCCTCCGTGCCAGCTCTGCGCAGCAGCAATCCTCACTGGCATGGCACCACACAGCACCCAGGCAGGGAGACCCGTAGGTGGGAAGGGAATGCCATACAGCACATGGTCCCCTGACTCAGTCAAATGAGCAGTCCTGTTAACTGGAGATATTCCACCCTTCTTTGGGATGACACAAGAGTGTCTCGCTTTGGTGAGACACTGGCCCAGGGTGGCCAGGGAAGCTGTGGCTGCCCCCTCCCTGGCAGTGTTCCAGGCCAGGTTGGATGGGGCTTGGAGCAACCTGGGCTGGTGGGAGGTGTCCCTGCCCATGGCAGGGGGGTTGGAACCAGATGAGCTTTGAGGTCCCTTCCAACCCACTTTGTTTTGATGTAGCTAAAAAAAGCCAGTGTGTTTTGTCACTATTTGAGGTGCAGTGTCATACCCAAAGACAAGCAGTGAGAAGACTTTTGACTTCAGGCAGTTTGGAGTCTAAAAGATAACTTTGTGAATAAAAGGCAAAGTTGGATATAACTATTTCATTTCTCATCTATTTACTAAGAGAATTAGAAAAGTTAGAGAAGAACAGTGGTCTGTGAAATGAGCAGAGCAAGACCTCCTGAATTTCAAGGTGTTCTGCTTAGTTCTGCTTGATTTCTCAAACACGGTCCCTTACATGTATTCATTTTTGTTCATTTAATCGTTATAAATGAACACTATTGACAACAATTGCTAGGAAGAGGTTAGAGCACACCCAAACACTATCAAAAATTCCTGTCCTCAGCTCTGCCCATTGCATAGCAATGTCCTTTGACCACGAGACCTCTAAGATTTGAAGCTTCATCTTCTCCAGAGCAGAAATCATTCCAGCTGCACAAAATTGCTTCAGATCGAAGAATCCACACATCTGCCTTCCCTAACTAGACCTGCACCAACTGAAATGCAGTACAGCAGCTAAATTACCAACAATTATAACACAGCAGGATACACAGTTTCCTAATTGAATACCCTAAGATAGAACCAATCAATAAAATAAAGAGTACACTTGGAATAAATAAAAAGACACCTTTGCATAAAATATATTCTCATTAGAAGGAACGATGACTGCTACCAAAAAAAAATCACTGACACACTTGTGACTGGCAATTTTTAACCAAAGTTCTATGCAAATTAAGGAAAGCAAATCCCTAAAGAAATAATACAGTCTGGCTTAACAGTTTTATCAGTTTTACTATATAGGTACTGTGGATGCCATGTTGTAATTGGTGCTATATGGTGTCTTTTAAAGCTCCTGCTTTGGAGCCCTCAACATAAGAAGGATGTGGACCTGTTGGTGCATGTCCAGAGGAGGGCCACAAAAATGATCAATGGGCTGGAGCATCTCTCCTATGAAGACAGGCTGAGAGAGTTGGGGTTGTTCAGCCTGGAGAAGAGAAGGCTCTGTGGAGCCTTTAGAGCACCTTCCAGTACCTGAAAGGTGTCCATAAGAAAGCAGGGGAGGGACTGTTCATGAGGGCATGTAGCAATAGAACAAGGGGTGATGGCTTTAAACTAGAAAATGGTAGATTTAGGTTAGATGTAAGGAAAAAGTGTTTCAATATGAGGGTGGTGGATCACTGGTCCAGGTTGCCCAGGGAGGTGGTGGAGGCCCCATCCCTGCAGACATTCAAGGTCAGGCTTGATGGGGCTCTGAGCAACCTGATCTAGTGAAGATGTCCCTGCTCACTGCAGGGGGGTTGGACTGGATGACCCTTGAGGGTCCCTTCCAACCCAACACATTCTATGATTCTATGTTTGCAAGAATTTAAAAAGACCCAAACCACAAAAAAACAAAAAACAACTGAACAACAACAAAAAAAACCAACACAAGAAAAGGAATCGCTAATAGAAAATCTGGCATTTGAGACATTTCACAGAATCACAAAATCACAGAATGTTAGGGATTGGAAGGGACCTCAAAAGATCATTTCATAGAATGACATTTCAAATTGGTTTTGATATATGACTATCTACAGTGTTTTATATATATTTTAATATATATATATATATAAAAGTTCAATTAATGATCAATGCAAAATGCTCAGTTAGGGGATTAAAACTCCAATCAATCCGAGTGCATAAAATTTTAGGGGCTCTGTTGCTCATTATAATCTCCATCTGTGTATGTCCTGATCTAACAACTACTGAAATCAATAGCAGCTCCTGGATAAGACCCACCACACCTATTATAGTCTAAGCAAGCTTGACTCAACGTGTTCAAACAATTCAGTGTGATTGGGACAAGTATTTCTGGCCAAAGATAAGCAAGTTTTGAGTGGTCACACAAGATACACATTGGGAAATGAGTGTGCATGAGTGTTCACCTGGCACAAATTGTGTAGCTTAATAACCACTTGTAAAGGTGCATGCAGATGTCCTCCAAGCTTTCTACACCTTTCTATAAGAACACATCACTTCTCAGGGAAGGGCTCAGCAGCACCTCAGCCAGACCCATCCACGCCGTCCGACTGCACGTCAAAATTCTTTGCCTTTTTTAACATATATAATCAACATGCAAATTTGTTCTCAAGCTGCCATAAAGCACTAATGAATTTAAGTAACCACCTGGAAATTAACTGTGGTGCTTCAGTGTTACACGTCTCCAGCGGGAGCGGTTGTCTCAGGTACTGCGTGTTGGTGGAGTGGGGAAGGATTAATCTTTATTACACAGCTCACCAGTTTCATTGCAATTACTTCAGCAATTTACTGCTCTATATGGGACCTTTGGGGAAGGATGAAAATATTTTTGGTGGGTTTTTTTTTCAAGTTCACCTTCGAGTTTTAGAAAACGCGGTTCCAGATTTTCCTCACTGGGAAAGAATTTATTTAGGAAAAATATTCCATGGGTCTCCCTTTTACCACAATGTCCTTGGCCTAAACCTTGAATAACAACTGCAGTGATGAACCAAGCCCAGCCTAAGCAGGACACACAATCAGGAGACAAAGGAAAAATGGCCAAAATGGTTGTTTTTAACCAAAGCTCTATGTTCTACGCAGTGTCAAACTACCAGCCATTAAATGGCACAGAAATGAAGAGTGGGGATGCAATGATGCTCAAACACAACGGAGTGCCACCACATAGGAACTGTGATATTTGGGTACAGCTCCCTTACACTTTGGTTGCAGAACACTGCAATAACATGTGATTCAAGGACAAACTGACAGCAGATGGGGGTTTTGGAGGACTGAGGTAGCAGATCAGGAGGAGCCCAACACTGTGCAGGAAAACCCGGGGCCACTGGAGCCAGCAAGCCTTCTTGTGGGCTCAGGAGAGCCCACAAAGCCATCAGCCCTTTGGAGAGACTCCTCTGGAGCTGTGGGCTCCTCCTGCACACACAGACACCACTAACAGGTTGCTGTATATAGGTTAGTAATGACAAAGTATGTAAGTAGAGCTCAATTTTCATGAATCTACAGCTATTCTTTCAGTCACAGTTTCTCTCTGTCTGTTTAATACCCCCTCGCTCTCCAGGCATCCTTCCTGGTGTGCCTCAGTCTGAATTTAAAGTCTTTGCATCTTCATTTCTAAGATTGAGATGTCCGTGGGAGCAGGGGGTGTATAAAGTCTTCAATACAAAATTAATTTTAATAGTTAATAATGGGTGAGGATTTCAGAAGGAGGGTTGGTTTTTTTTTTCCTGTTCTAAATAAAGTTTTGCCTGATTAATGGTGTTACCTGGGAGGAGATGGTAAGCTTTATTGTTTCTGCTTTGCAGATTCCTCCAAACCAGTGATATATCTATTAAACAGCAATCATTATCTTCATTGCTGGCACAGATGGCTGCATGTCAATGTACTTTTATCAGAAAAATTGAAAAATATTGGAAATAGATGCAGTAGAACACTGGAGAAAACTCTTAGTGCACACTGGGACACTGAATTTAAATACCTTACTTGGATTTGTCCTCCAATTTACTGTAAAGTTTATTTTAAAGTTAGCAGTCTATTTTGAGTTATGATTAATGGTTTTGAAAAGGCTTTCTTCAGCTGCACATACCAACAAAGGATTTAGAATTAATTCACATCTTCTAACTTCTTCCTTAATGGATTTTTAAGGTCCACTGCAAAGAATCAATCAATAGCAGGCTGAAAGCTCTGGCGTGCAATGCATCCTGCAGCCTCAGAAGGCTTGTGCCTGCAGCAGGGTGAATTATGATCATCTGAATTAATTGGAATTATTTGCAGTTATTAAAAAAAGCAAAATCATCATTTGCATGAATTTAATTCCAGGATATAAATACAGCAACTCAGTCTGACTTACAAAAAAAGTACCAAAAGTGGGGTTATTTTTCTATTCACAAAAGCATTTTATGAATCTCCCCTCAAAAATCTCAGCGCTGACGCGCTATTTCCTTGGCAGGAAACATTTCATTCCCAGGGCGTTATTTCCAGGACAAAGTGATATTTGCACTTTGATTTTGTACCTTGCGTGACTGCACATAACACTAATGTAGCTGGCAAGTAGAACAAGTAAATTAAAGCTTTTCCATGTATTTTCCCTTTTTTCTTTTCCCCCTGGTATTGATTGCTTTCTTTAATCGATAGCGCATTTTGTTAGCTCAGTTTCACTGTTTTTTTCATAAATCATATGAAAACGTAAAAAAAATGCCTGGCCTGGTGTGCACAGAGAAGTTGCCACTGACTGAGCTAAAACAGGGCCAGGGCAGCGATGAAGGATTTTCCCAAGTACGCAGTGAATAATGACAATACCACCAAAAAAAGGGCTTGGGTAAACTGTGAACGCCTTTTTCTAACACTATTCCTCTGGAAATAGGAACTTTTAAAAACTTTTTAGCTACCAAAAGAAACAAAAAGAAATTGTCATGTCAATGGCACCAGTCTAAATGACAAGACCATTCTAAAATAATGCCAGTTTGGAACTCCTGAGATAAAAAGTTATGATTTCATTTTGATTTCCAAAAGGAACCCACATGCTACTCCTCACTGATTTCATTGCTTTAGGCAACCACGACATCAAGTTGTAAAACAACACGTAAAATTGGAAGCACAAAACTCCAAAAGTACATTTTTCTCTGATTACCTTAAGTCGTGACGAGAACTCCGAAATTTTTCGTGCCAAAATCTTTTATGAGGAAAGGACCAAATCCACCCACTGGCAGCAAGTCACTAAGCCCTGCTGGAAAAAAAAAACAAACCCTAAAATATATATATATAAAATTTACTTCTACATTTTATCTACATTTTTTGCCATTTATTTTTTATGATCTCCATGTTTTATTACTTTCTGTTGGAGGAGACAGAAGCAAGAATCTCCATGTGAAAAGATCAGTTCAGTGTAACGTTTGGAAGTGAATTCTTCTCACAAAAATAGCTATGCCCTCAAAGATACATCGAGTTACAGATCTTAAAAGGTTCTACAGAGGGCAAAGAACAACTGTGTCATGTCCAAGGAATCAAAAAATAGTACCAGATATTTCACATGGGCAATATCCAAAATTTATCTCTTGCAGCAACAATAAAGCAGGTTGAAATGTGGACGGGATCAAGCCAAAGGTCCAATCTGAAAAACACAAACCTTTAGGGGAAAGTGGGGGAAAAAAAGGAAATGATTGCAAAAAAATATTTTCTTCTTGAAACACAGTGTGAGCAAATATGATTTTTCTTTTAACATCTTGGTTTGTTTCTGTTACTGCTCAAGGACAGTAAGGTGAAATGCATTCAGCACACAGGAAATCCCTTGTCCCTGCCTCCTCAGCAGCACAGCAGCACAGCTCTGAGCCCTGAAAACCACATCCATTTCCTTTCTGCCTCATGCAACAGCCTGAGAAATAAGATTTTGGGCCAAAGTTGCCCATTTCTGTGAAAATGCATAGAATAGTTAGTGATCTCAGAATATTTACAGCAGTAAATATCTAAATGGCTGTTAAGTGGAGTACAGGTAGGTAATAGATCAGGAACACAGTAAGCTATCAAACCCAAAAGATGCTTATCAAGCAGGACTAACCTCAACACTTACACAAGTTCAGTTTTTCTCCCTCACTCTTATTTATACTGCAACATTAGTATAAAAGATTTTTTTTAAAAAAGTTGTAAGAACATTTTGCATAGAGATGTGACAAGTAACACTGCAATAAAAATCCATCATATTTTGCTACCCGAGCTGTTCCTACTACTCTGACATAACTTTCACCCCAATACTTCAGCAAATAAAAATCCACGCATCAGGTTTTGCCGAAAGGATCATACAGCATAAAACTAGACTTAAGAAAAAAGAAATAAATAGTCTGTTTTCCTGCTGTTTGTACTTATCTGTGTAACAGATTATCATTAAAACACCCCGTGACACAGATGCCCTGTAGGCATTTTGGAATGTGTTTGGGAGGGAGTCTGTATGTTTTAAACACCACTCTGGTTATTTTAGAGAAGATTAATTGTCTATTGCCTTTATGTAAATAGGAAAGCGAAGATTCCTGTGCATCCTTATTCATAAATTAAAAACAACGCTTTCCTACAGTTATTGCTATAAAGGGGAAATAGACCTTGACTAGATGTAATGAGGCATTTGTGTTCTCCATAACTATAATTTACTATTACTGCTTGAAGAGCCATCAGTTCTTGTTTAGTCTGTTAAGTGACAATAAGTGTGGCTACAATAAATTCTAATGAATGCTCTTGGGTCACCTTACTGAATTTATGGGGCATACTACAGCATTATTGGAAACAACTGTAATCTTTGGTGCAATACTTTGAGCCACCAATTTGGTTCTTCAGGCCATACATCCATACACACCACTCTTGAGGTGCCTGGCTTTTGGAAGGGTGACCTCTCATGGAGCTTTGGCTCTCCGGTAAGTGCCAGGCAGGGTTAACAGAGTGAGCGCTCACAAAGGGTGGGAAATGAATCAGGAAGCTGCTGGTACATCTCATCTCAGAGATAAGTATATTAGAATCATAGAATAGCCTTGGTTGGAAGAGACCTCTAAGCTCACCCAGTCCAACCATTAACCCAGCACTGCCCAGTCCCCACTGCCCCATGTCCCTCAGCACCACATCTACATGGCTCTGAAATCCCTCCAGGGATGGGGACTCCCCCACTGCTCTCTCTTTATGGAAAGAGAGAAATTTAGAAACAATCCCAGAGGGCATGAACAAAGATAACTGTCATGCTGAAACACACGGGGTGCCAGGTCCACAAAGAGACCGACACCAAACCACAGCAATGCTTACAGAAGGGGTCACGAGAACTCCCCTGTCCTGCTCATTCTCCCACAATGACATTGACATATCAATCCTGCAAGATAAAATTTTGGAGGGGAAAATATTTCTTCAAAATTTCAAGTCACTGTTTGAAAAGTAGAAAATTGTTTGGATGTTTTATAGTAAATGGAATAAAGAGCAAAAAAAGTGACAAGAGAGAAAAAATCCACCAGAAAAAAAAATAAATATATATATTTCAGAAAATATTAAGCAAGAAAGCACAGGTTTTCTTGATAGCTGCCACAGCAAAATTACTCCAGCAATTAAAAATCAAACCCAAGCCCTCTTCTCATTTGTTGCCTTATTTACATACACATAAACAGAGGATCCTCTCGTAACATGTTTCACTGAACAAAATAATCACATCCACACGCTACACAGAGTGCTCCACGGTTTGTTGCCAGGAAAATGCTAAATACAGGAGAGGTTTGTACACTGAATCAGCCCAGGCTGTGATTTCTTCTGTGCTGTGGGGAAGTGGGGCTCCTCCTCCCAGCAGTGGCCATGAGGGACACGAGCACCCTGAGAGCCTTGGTGGCCTTCCTGTGCCTGCCTGGCTCCAGGGAAGATGCTGCTATGAAAAACTTCATTACTCCAGCAAGGGACTTTTCTCTGTGCTGCAACACTCAGCAGACAGTGACGCCGGGGAGCGCCGAATGGGAGATGCTCTGCTCCAGCACTGCACCAGCACAGACGCTGCTGCCACCACCTTGCAATGAGGAGGAGGAGGAGGAGGAGGAGCAGCGTCTGTGCCCAAGCCAGGGCTGACAGAGGCCACTTAGCACCAGCAAAACAGCTTTTTGGAAGATTTCCAGTTGAAGCAGATCTCTCCAAAGACTGAGCTATCGACTGTCTGCAACTTCTCTTCCAAAAAATGTGCTGAGCGGAAGCTAACAAGTGCACCTCGCCACCATCTTCTGAGTCAAAGATGGCCAATGAAGAAACAGCAGCCCTCACTCAGCTCATGATGCTGAAAACCAAGGAGTGAAATCCAAAGTCTAATTTAAGTAAGTGAAAAAGTCCTATTGACTTCAGTGAGGCAAGGCAGTCTATATATGGAGATGATGGCAAGCCCTCGCTCTTTGTATTCCCCTGCAGTCCATGACACAATCTGTTCCCAAGAAATGCAAGGACATTTTGCTTTTCAATTAAAATAATGTACTTACATAACATTACTGCTTTTCACTCTGTTGTGGCTGCTCTTCACTTCAGGAGCTCATCACTGTGATCCAGGTTTCTTTATCCACCTTTGCATCTTATTTCAAGGGATTTTGACAGAATTTCAATACAGAACCAGAGTGGGTCTTTAGAAATGCTTCTCCAGCCCCATTGTGTGTCTGAGGGGGCGATACAGTGCAGATTATTGTCCTGCTGCCCTGCGTCATCTTCCTGAAGTACAAAAGAGAAAAATGCTTGAATACAATTTTTAACCTATTTTTTGAGGGAAATAAAAGTCTGAACTCTACAGTGCCTGAAGACTAATCTCAAAATCATGAGACTCTTAATTCTTCTCCTGCTTAGGGCATGGGAAAATAATGCACAGCAAAATGTACTTCATCACATGAGCTTTCATTATGGATCGTGCTCTTATATTTATTAAAAATTATATTAACACTACTTCCTATTTATTTAATGCTTTTCCTCTTCAAAGCACTTTTTAGACATTAGCTAATTAATGTAATGACTTGTGATATTTCAAGTGTGCCTCTCCCAGCCAAAGCTGAAAAAGGGCTCAGAGCAAGGAAAAGAGCATTTACAGACAGTTTTTGCCCAGCTGTGGTCTCTCAAAGGCAGGTCCTTACGTCCAGCCCCGTCAGCCTCTTCAGAGGAGCAAGGGTGAAACCAGGGCCATGTCTTTTTGGTCTCTGAATGTCTTTGTGGTGCAGCAGAGTGAAATAAATGCTTCACTCAGAGTACGACACAACCACTTGCAACCTTCACCTCCTCGAGGCTACCGCGAGCTCTCCCACTTGGGGAATACGCTGTGGCAGAGCTCCAAGATTAAAAAGCTCAGCAGAGCATTCAGGAGCTGTTCTCTACCAGGGGCTACACCTCCTTAGAGGCTCAGCTCTCCCTGTTATCCACACCGTGAGTTTTGCCATGGGTGCTGGCGGAGGGCAGGTCAAAGCGCACGCACCCGCCAGCTCGCGCCGTGGCTCCTCCTACGCCAGGGCTGCATCACTCACAGCTCTCAACAAGTGATGGCACAGCGTGGGATCTACTTGTCCTTGCCACAGCTGTGCTTGAGGCTCCTATGCACCAACGTACTCCCATTCCAGTTCTGCAGACACGAGACCCCACAGCCCTCCGTCCCCACATGGGGGCTGTTTAAATCCTGCCAGCCTCCTCTCCAGGGAGCAGTCAGTATCACTTCCCTGTGTTAATTATGGCAATGCTTTAGGGTACAGAGGGGGATACAAGGACATGCAATGTGCTTCAACTGCCCCTCACTGCTGTGCCTTGCCAGGCACACACACGAGCTCCCAGCTGGGAAACCACGGCTGCACTACACGGCCCCTCTGCAGCACTGCACGGGAATGTACGAGGACATTGGATTAAAATTAGCTTTTCTAAACCTGGTGCTCAGCACATGCAATATTGCACAGACCAGATGATAATGCAGCCCCTTGTAAAACCACCCTTACCTGTGTTGTTAATAACAAGGTGACATTTATGAAACTAATAAACTGTTAACTCCATTATGCTTTATTGCAACTTCTCAAACATGAGCTCTGTAATGTGTTCATTTACTGGAACCATCTGAGTCATTTAAATACCATTAAACCATGAAGGAATTAGTTCTCCCCTTGCAGAGATGGGTGTACCGTGGCGAAGCTGTCTCAGCCTCAGGCCTGGCAGGGAGTTCCCCCCCTTCTTCCCCAAAGCTGCGTGCTGCTACCCACAGCACAGGGATGTGGTCTGGGGACTCCAACCAGATGGTGGCCAACGAGTGAGACTTCAGACCTGGCTCTGAAGTCACTAACTGGGAGTAATATATCACACTGAACAGGAAACTGATTATTTTGGATTAAAAGTTGAGGCTGCTGTGCCCCCTTGGCCCAAGCAAATATTAAACATGAAATGTGCAATGCAGATGAGAAGGTTAATTTGAAGAAGGGTGTTTTAGGGCCTGCTGGGATGTAGATCTGTTACTTTTGCCCCTTTGGGTTTGTTCCTGGGCATTAGTTGCTGTTCCTTTCCACTACAGAAACTCCATCAGACGAAGACCTAAGTTATTTTTTTCAACCTATATCAACACATTTATGATTCATGATTTTAACAGGTTATTCCTGGACTGTGATTATGGGTTTTGGCACCACCACAATACCAGCAATACAGAAATCACCATTTTTAGGCCCCTGTGAACTGCCATAATGAACTACTTCTACTATGAAATGAAGAACATCTCAAACTAGGAAAGAGCCATTCTACTGATCACGGATGCTTTAATGTCTATTGCCACCATTTTCCACTAAAATTAAGTGAAGCCAGACCTCAGTAATAGAGGGCAAACACCAACCATGTGAGAAATTAGATCATGAAGCAAAATTTTGCTTCAATGAGCCAGGAGTAACTAATGAGATTCCATGTCCTCAGACAGCCCACTGCTGGCACAGCCACGGAGGGACCCTCTGCTGGAATACCTCTCCCCTCTACCCATCTGCTGAGCAGGTTTTATTCTGCTCATGCACATGGATCCTTGTATAATCTCAGTGACGTAGGAAGCCACTTATTTAGCACAGGATGCAGAGAAATCCTGTGGCTGGTACCCCATGGGAGATGTGACCAACCCCGTCACTGCTCCCCACCTGCAGCAGGGACAGTTGTTGGCCACAACCCCCCGGAGGGACTGGGGGATGACCATATGGTCCACAGCTACCAGGATGGCATCCTCTCCGTAAATCCTGAGAGCCACGTGGTCCTTGGGACATTTCTGTGAAGAAAGGGTACAGCATCTCCCTGGAGGGCTGAAGGCCCTTCTCCCAGAAACTGCTGAGCTAACTAACTGCTAATTGCTCCCTGCTCATTAGCACTGAAGATGGCTGAAAACTATGGAAACATAAACCACATCATTAAAACAAGCGATTGTGGAAGCCAGGCTACACAACTCCTGTTTTATAATCTGAAAGTGTGTCCAAAGAGTTCCCCCTCTGCTAGAAGTGGGTGGGAAGTTTGCTTAATGGATTGTCACAGGTAATCCCTCATCCCCTAAAACTATCTTCAGTTCTTGGTCACCAAAATGAAACCTCTGGGCTCACCCAACCTCTAAAGTTTGGTAATTACTTTGGTAACAAAGCAAACATATGGAAAAAACCCTCTAAACCCCCTCCCAGGCAGGCAAAAAGGAAATTACTTCCAGAAGAAACTGAGTCAAGCTGTAGCTCCTGGACACTCTCCCTCTCCCTAGGAATAGCAGAACCATCACCTGGTTGAACATCGGGGGCCACCCCATGTCACTTTGGCAAGGGTGCAAGCTGGAAAGGAGGTCTGGGAGGTGAGGAAGGATCCAGGGGACAGCCCCCTCGAGCATTTCCCTCCAGGTCTCTTCTCACTACTCGAGGAAAATGAGAGTGTTTGCCTCTAACTCAGCAAGGCGGATTCTGCTCCACTTCAAAACCACCCCCCACACACACAATGTTGATAAAGATCTACAAATATTTAAATTGAAAAGTAATATAATTATGCTCCTTCCTCATCTCCTATGTTTGTATTCTCAGGCTTTTTAGAGAAAATTTTTAGATATATCAAAGTATCTGGAAATGTACTAATTATTTCAATGGCAGTGCAGATTTTCACATGATGATATGATCCCAACTGGCAAAGTAAACATAATTACCAATATTACCAGAAAACAAAATCAGCAACACTTCAAGGCTCTGTGGGGTTTAGTTAGCAAATATTTTTACGGTTGATCATTCATTGCAAAAGGCTACTTATTCTCCTTGTAAGTAAAGCTGCACCAATTTAACGAGCAATCTGAATGACCTCTCTAATATCTCCATTAGTTAGATATGGGAAAGCTCAGAGTGAGTGAAAAGAGCCTAGATTTCCTAGTTTGATTATTTTCACTTGATTGTGACCTGCTTTGAAACCCTGCAGCTGTGTTTTCTTTTCTTAGCTTTTCAAGCAAGTGCTGGGTGTCAGAAACCTTGGGGATGGATGTTAAAAAGCTAAGAAAGAAAGTGAAAGGATTTTGCTGATTTCACTTTCTGCTGAAAATCCGCCCTTTCAGCAGGCTGGAGGGATATCACTGGGATCTTTTGTTACTTCTGTGAGCCTGTAAAGGTTTGCCTTTTTTTTTTTTTTTTTTTTTTCCTTCCCTTTTTGGAACACCAAAATATTTAGACCCATGCTTAAACAAAGATTTATTACTCTTTCCTCTCTACAGGGGCTGTTATGTATTTCATATATATATATATATAATTTATTATATTTATTTATATTTATATATATATTTTTATATATATATATATATATATATATTTACTTGTGGCTTCGAAGCACTGTGGGATTTCCCTTCCGTCCTGCAAGCACCTCCAGGGGTTACAGTACCTTTGTTTCCCACCCATAAAATAGCAGTGCTGCCTCTCAAAAGTGTCACAGTGATGAGCAGCTACTGCTTGAAGTAAGGGAAAATGCCCCTGCACTGGCAACAGAACCACACCAGCAAACCAGCCGAGGGGTGCTGGGCACGTGGCCAGTGTCACCCCCTGCTCTGGGGATGGGAAGTGGCACAGGGCAGGCAGGAAGGACGGAGCATCTTCTCTGCAGGAGCTGCTGCCACTGACACCCAGTATATTAAATTGAGAACCCCTGACAAAACATTTCCTTCGACACTAAAAGAACTGACAGTACCTGCTGGATGGCACCTGCACGCTGACAGCCCGGCAGGGAGCAGGGGCACTCCCCGTGCACCAGGACTCGACCTTCCCGCTGAAGCTCTGTCACCACAAAGCCACGCTGATGTCCCCTAAGGACACAGGGCTGTCAAAAAAAGGATTTGCTCTTTTGCTACTAATATCCTATACTTTCAATAAAATATGCAGTCACAATTTTTTTCTCCTTTGGCTACGGAAAGTGTTTGGTGGCCTTTGGAGGTGGGGGGACATCCCTGTGCCACATTCAGTCACACCTGGTGTCTGAAGCATGGCTGCTCACTGTGCTTCCAGAGGACCTGAGTCAACACCGGAATTAGTGTCTCACTTTCCACTTCTGCCTCTCTCCCTGATTCCTTAAGGCAAAATCCAATTAGAAATTTAAATAATAATTAAACAAAAACCTTTTAAATTTTGATTCATGTATTCCCCAAGTTTTTTCTTTCTTTTGTGTGCCCATCTCTTAAGCTTTCTCTGCCATGGCTTCTTCTTACGAGTATACCTCAGGTTTAGCATTAGGTGATGAAGCATAAACCACTATTTAAATACTATAATTTCAAGAGCAAGCAAAGAACATTGCATTTATCTTCACTAACCTTGAATGTGCCTGTCCCATCTAATGAAAAAAGTGATTGAAGGGACTTACTTTAGCTTACCATCCCAAGGCCCCCATAAAAGCTGAATGGTAATTTAATTAGTTTCCTTTCTGGTGATTAACTAGGAATTTCTGATCATTTAATCTGAGTGCACTTTGATTCATTAAATATCTGTTTCCATTTTTTTAATGAGGTTATTAAATCACCCTGCCCAGGTAACCACAGTCATTGGCATGCAGGACCGCCGAGTGTTTTGTGTGAATCAGATGGGAAATGTGTGTGATGCAAACTGGGGTTTCAAACCTATTAGGGACTCACCTGACCAGATGATATATTAGCAGGTAATTTATTCCGACAGAACTCGCAAGCCGTGAGTCAGATCCTGCGATGGGGAAAATCAATGCAGATCTGTGACTGTGGTTTGTCCCTACTGCAGACCCAGTCCCCGTGCCATGCGCTGACAGCCAGAGCTGGGTGGGCAGGGGGTCCCACGTTTGCACCCAACAGCTGCGAGGATTAATGTGAAACCCAAGGGATTCGAGCTCTGGGGATTCTCCCACCTGAGAACAGGGTGAGTGGGAGCTCTCCTGCCTCAGTGACATTTCTCCTGACCACAGCAACTCAGTTCCCTGACAGATCATCTCCCCTTTGGTAAGAGGGAGGCAGTAACTGCTAGCCGAGCTCATAAAGGATGATTAAATAAATCTATTAAAGTGCTATCAAGACTTAGAGTGTGATATACTTAACTTTTTATTTAGATTTAAAGCATATTATAAAGGCTGTACATGCTCTCCAGGCACCCATACGAAAAAGGAAACTTACAATGCATTAAAATGTTGCTTAGCAGCATAATGTAATAAAGAATGTTAAATTATCAGCCAGCTAATACTGCAGCAAAACATATTTCATCAGTTCCACCCAAAACTTTCCCCTTGCAGCCCTAACAAACAGCATGAATGAAAAGCATGTTGGAGGGCAGACACAAAGGTTGGCTTCTCCTTTATCACATGATCAAAAATAAAGAGAAAACCTAAGTATCTGTATCAGACAAAAGATACCAGGCCAGATTTCTGAGCACAAACACACTGTGATTTATTTATATCCATTATGCCAAAACAGTACGATAGGATTTGGTTCCTTGTATGAAAAGAAAAAATCCAGTGGCTGAATTGCGCCTCTCATTTGTTTGGATTCCCAGATAAGATGGAGATAAGGACACCTGATTACCCTGAATGGGTTCCAGGGACAAACTCCAAATACAGCAATACCCACCTCCAGCACGTCGCACGCTGGGCTCTGGGAGCCAGCTGAGTTCACATACTGCCAGCCCAGCCCTGCATCCCAGCAGGAGCCAGCTGCCTCCATGGGGGTGGTGCAGAATTGCACGGGCTGCATTTGTCACCCTTACCAATAATTAATCCATTTCTCTCCCTGAAATCATATCAAAGGCAATGTAGCAACTCAAGGAGAAAGGAGACAGCCTTACACCAACAGATCATGAAGTGTTTTCATTTGACTGAAGGACAGTTTCCTAAATCAAGGTTTCCCTCTCCAGTGCTGGAAAACGTGAGACAAATCTGCATGAGGCACAAAAGGAAAACTGACAACAAATAAGGAATGTGTCCTACTTCTCCAGCCTGATGTACAGCCCAACCTGCCAGCGTAATCTGCCTTAAAAACAATTAATTCTCTAACACTATTACTTACCATGATGAAGAGCCAGAATTTTGTTATTTCAAAGGCAGTCTGCCTTTTTAATTATGCTGAATGCTTTTCAGAGGATAACGTAAAAGGTGTTATAATTCTAATTGTGCATCAAGAAAAAGTGTCATGATAGTAAAGAT
Source organism: Podargus strigoides (assembly GCA_028020825.1). NCBI lineage: Eukaryota > Metazoa > Chordata > Aves > Caprimulgiformes > Podargidae > Podargus > Podargus strigoides. Next base: position 2,035,560 of record CM051629.1, on the reverse strand, counting down.
GTATCAGCTGATATTCAGTACAATGATACAAAGCTGGGAACGCAAAGGAAAGCCTGCAATTATTCAATGTAAGCCGAGATAGTTAATCATTTTGTTGGACTGGAGAAAGATTGCTGTTTTGAATTTTAAAGCAAGTTACTGTCTATCCTTTTCACAATGTGTCATTTTGTAGGAAGGGAGCCACGAGCTATTATCATCATCTCTGCAAATGAAGTTAAAACCAAGCACAAATCCAACCATATTCCCGCAGCAAGTGGTAGCAGGTCATCAGGCAGATCTTCAAGGGAAGGCTCCAAGGATGAACCACATGTACTGACTGCAATCGCAGCTTGCAGTGTGAACACCGAGGCTGTGATGACTACACAAGGGGATAACATTCACAGGTTTATGAAGGAGATAATTTTATCCACTGCATTAAGTGCAGAATCAGCTGTTCTTGCTGACTGCCTCAAAAAAAACACCCCAAAATAAGACAAAACCCCTCGAGAGGCAGCAGCCACAGCCTTTGCAAAGAGGCAATTTGCCTTTGCAGTCTTTGGGGAAAAAGACACTAGAAGGAGAACACAAAACCAGAAACTGTGCAATCTCAGATCCAGGCAGGCTCTGGCCCTGAGGCTGTGCTGTGTCCAGCAGAGGAATCCAAAGTGGGTCCTGACACCAGCTGGAGGGAGACATAACCAGACTGCAATGGCCAAATACATTTTATAGAGACATACACTTGTATGAAGGTTGGTTAGGATTGATGCCTGCAGTAGAAAATGATACAGAGGTAAAATTATTACCACTGGGAAAGAAAAACTGTTGGGAAAATTAATTTAGAGTGGAAAGTGAATGATGACTCACAAAACATGGCAGGTGACTGCCTCATGTGCACCGGCCAACGTGGTCCCACCCTGCTGCTGGAGCAAAGAAAACCCAGCCCTTTCAGCACCAGCAGGGACACTCAGCACCGCCGTGACAGCTACACTGAGGTCTGTGCAGCTGAGGATTCCCTGCCCAATGAGGAACAACTCAGGAAAGATTCAATACCACAACATATAAACTCAGCCTCTACAAGAACAAGCTGTGACACAGCACCCCTCTGGGTGAGCATCTCTGGTGGCGCTGCAGCCTGTGCCCTGGGACCATGCAGCAGTGCTGGGATGAGAGTGCAGGGAGCAGGTCAGAGCAACACCAGGTTTATCACAACGGTCGGGGCCGTTTGGCCGCTCTGCTCCATGGGCACTGTAAGAGAAACTCAAATTAAGTTCAGATGTTCTACCAGTCTCCTAAGGAGAGTCACTGTTACCAGCAGGGATTCCTCCTGAGCCCCTGTACCACAACTGCATCATTGCTTAGCATAAAGCCACCCACGTGGGAACACACAGCGCAGCGTGGCTGGGAAGGGAACGGTGTATTGGCCCTTCCATGCTAGGGCACCATTTCCTCTGCACTCACACAGAGCAAAGAGCACTACATGCAGTGTGCCCACAGACTGCACGGATGTGTGCTGAGTCCCCACAGAGAAGGATTTCCATTGGCATGAACAGCAGTGCCTCTTGTGAAGCTCCTGTTGAAGCACCGGGCTGGGCTCAGGCCAGGGGAGGGAGCCTCTAGGAACAGTGCTGCTACAAATGATGATTCAGAATCCCCCAGTATGAAGTTAGATGAGGATACAGCAGGAAAAGATGGAGAGCAGAAAGAAATTACAGCAGGGATGTATTGTTCCACAGCCCATCAATCCCTTTTGGGTCATAGTCCACTTGCTGTTACCATGAGTGCATTACTGGAATGCACCTGAGAAAACACAAGGAAAAGATGAAAATGTTCAATCATTTGCAAACGCTCCCCAGATGAATACAAGTGTGTATTGGAAGAACAGCTCTAATACAAAACACTCCACCATGGTCTAATCTTGCAGGGAACACAAAATGAATTAAGTGGCTGAATGCATCCCAGGCTTAATCCAGCTAAGGAAGTGCATTCCCACAGCCAGCCCGCACGGGCTCCTGCCCCAGCAGCACCAGAGGTGCCCGAGTGCCAGGCACAGCCCTTGGCACAGTCCCCCAGGGCCCAGAGGTACAGCCAAATTACAGCCACATCTACTTCAGCTGCCATCAACCCCCACCTGATGGCACCGCGGGATGTGCAGGACGCCACGTGGCCACAGGACAGCAGAGCTGCCACATGCCTGGTGGCCTGCTGTCACCTGGCAAGATGTGGTTATGGGGGGATGGTGACAGAGGGGCAATGCTGCCATCAGATTTTTTGCCAGAGCAACCCACACAATCTGCCAGGGAGTTTTGGTAGTGTGGTGGCATCTCCTGTGCAGCTTTAATGAACAGAAAACTGATTTCAAAGCTGGAAATGCAAAAGTGTGTCACTGACCTGTGATTGCCCAGGGAAATTTCAGCCAGGAAAGGCTCAGTCTCTCATCTAAGCACCTCGACTCGCTCCCACATCTCCGAGTGGCAGAAACAGGGAGAGGCTCAAGCCCCAGAGAATTAGGGTGTGAAACCCTCTTTCAGTTTCTCCTTTAAATACCTTCCTTGATGTGATTTTTGAGAAGAGGTTTTAATCTAAGGAGCAAAGTAATACTAGACAAAATACAGCCTGTCATGTGTAAACATTGCTTGCTTGATTCTATTATTGATAAGAAGTTTGCACTACAACAGTGGAAAAGCCTTGCCTGACCGATGCAGAATGAAATGGGTAATGCAGCTTTAACCAAAAGCCTCTCATTTGATAGGAAAAATATCATTAAAATGGATGATAAAACACTGAGGCTTTGTGGGAAGCTGACGGATGGGTTCTGAGTGCTTACATTTTAGGATTGTTTCATATCATTCACATACTAAAATCCATATATTTTTATATTTCCATGATTTGATGCTGGGTTTTGCCTTCATCTATGCTCCTGCAAAGCAAATCCATACTACACTGTCAGGTAATATTATAGATTGGGGGTTTTTTTCCTCTTTTTTTTTTTCTATTATATTGCTTACAAAAGAGAGAAATAACCTGGGACCCCAAAGGACCTGCACAATCCCACCTGCTGCAGCCTGTAAGATTCCTGGTCAGAAATAGTAACCAATACTTGGTGGGGAACATCCGTACCATGGTCCCACGTGCTGCCTGCTCCAAAGGCTCCCTCATCTCAGCTGGGCATCACTCCATGGGATAAGACACCATTTCTAAGGGCAGCACCAGACTGGGCTGCAGGACTGCCTGGACAAGGCTGTGTCTGCACCCACACTCAGCCACAGCCGCTGTGCTGAAGGACATAATCTGATCTAAAACGTACCTGATAGTGCCCCACAAAAAGTCTCCATTAGCTGCCTAATGAAAAAACGTGGGTACAGTTTAACACTGGCATTACCAAAAGCTAAGTTAGTATGAAGAGAAAAACCATCATCAGTGTTAGATGAAAAGCTGCTTCAGAAATGTCTGCACCTTCTGCAGTGCCACGAGTGGGAAATCCCCACCTATATTAACTCCCTCCATGTGCACTGATTTGTGTTTCACCAGGTGGGAAGTATTCATCCTGCACTTCTCCTTATCACCTTTCACACAGTCCCTGGCTGCAGGGTATCTGCTTTGTTTGTACTTGTATGAAGCATTGCTACTTTGCCCTGATATTTTATTGCCCTGTAAATGAGGACCCAATGCCCAAAACCTGCTTTTATTTCTACTGTGACAGCCGATGTGGCAGTGGTGACAAAGCCACCAGCAAGGCTCTCACCCTTTCTCATTTTCCATAGAAAAACTCTTACTAGTGTCTCTTCAAAAGCTTTCCTTATCAAAAACTTCACTGCTGAGATGATTTTATTCACTAATTTCCTGGGATGAGGTGGGAAGCCTGCAGAGGCCATCCCCTCCAAAGCTGGAGCAGTCACAGCCACAGCTGCCCGCAGAGCTCCGCGCTGTAACCTGACAGATGCAGCCAGCACTGCCTCTGTCATTACACCAAACCAAAAATCACCTGAAAGCACCTTTATTCCAGACTTTGGGAAAACTTATGGCACTTTCAGATTTTTACCATTTCTCTGTTACAGGGATGCAGTGAATGTAAATTATTTAAGCCACATCTGTTTAATCACAGATGCCTTTTTAAAGATGCGTTAGCTTGAAATACCATTTCAGCTTTTCTGCTGGTTTTTCTCCCCACTCTCCCACACACAGTATGGCAGCAAGAATAACATCTTCCCACACTTTGGAGGGACACAGCACAGGACCCACGACACATTCAGCTTCAAACACTGCGAGCAAGTCTAGCAAAGGGTGTGTGAGACAGGTTGGTGAGACAGGTTTGTGTTGGCTTTGTTTGCCACGCGGCAATAAAACATGAGTCACATGCCAGAGAGCCCAGAAAATGGTCTGATCACCGAGACCAGGCTGTGGTGACAGCCACACTCTTCAGATTTTATAGAAGCAGCCCCAGCTTTGGGAATGCTACTTTCAGAAGCGTGATGGAAATGCAGGAAACAACTCTTCAGCTCCTCTATGGAATTACTTCATTTCTACCTATGAAATCTCTTTCTCATTAAACCAACTGCTGTGTATTTAAAAATAAGAGAATAGAGAATTGTACCTTCCCTCTAAAGGAGTTCCAGCACAGGTCAGAAATACAGAGAGAGGTTGCAAAGCTTTAGCAGAGACGAGGAAGCTGAAACCCTGCTCCTTCCAGGGCACCCACAGCCTCTATTGCATACTCATTTTGCATACCTTTATTTTTCCCCCACAATTCCCATTATATTATTATTATTATTATTATTATTATTATTATTATTATTCCCATCACGATTTTTTGTTATTATGCTTGCTACTACTATTACTTACAACCACTAAAATCCACCTTACTCAAGGTAAATTCCCTTCCCAGCTGAGGGACAGACAAAAATATTTTCCTCTCTGTAAGAGAGTGGCCCAAAAGCTTTTCAACAAGACTCTAACAGAGAACCTGCTGCCTCTCAGAAGCACTTACCAGCCTCACTTCACCCAGGGTTGGCATTTTTTGAAAGATATTTCTCATTGTAGTGGCCTCCTGCTCTAAGAGCTGGGCAGACCCGGAGGACACCTGCCCTGCAATCATCCCAGACACAGCGAGCTGGAGGCTGCAAAAGGAAATGCAGCTGAGAGTGGACACGATGAGAGCTGTAACTGTACCCTGAAATGATACAGAGATGGCAAAATGTAATGCAAGGTACAAGCTAGCACAGATTCCATAACAATCTGAGGAAACAAAAGAAAACTCAAATATATAAAGTAAGGAATTTCAAAGCTGATAGCTTGCTTTTTTTTTGTGACAGCCACTGAAATTGGCAAGGAGTGGTAAACTCCTTGCAAAATTATTACTTACAAACCTCTTTTCAGCCAAAGGCAAGGTTTTTATAGCCTCTTACTGGATATTACTCATGTGTCACACCAGGCAGTAAAATAAAGCTGCACTCAAGAGCATCGGTGGCTACTCAATTCTTTGCATTTTTTCCTAAAATGTCTTAGTGGCATTTTCCCAAAATCTTTTTCTATCTAATATCATCACAGATTTGCCTTCTGCTTTCCACAGAAAGGAAATGCAGAGCTGCACCTCGCTGGGCACCAGCAGAAAGTGCTGCTTCTCCACGAGCAGCTTTCTACAGCACTTCAGCATCTCCGTGAGCACGTGGAGGACCCCAGGACACAGTTCTACTCCCAAAATGTCATTTCTAACAAGTTGATGTTAGACAGGAATCCTAAATGACCTTGACCTGCCTGATCCCAACCAGCTAAAAAGCTCTTCTGGCACGATTTGCAGGTTATTCATCTTTTATCCAGGTGTAGGCAAGCAGCACTGAGTCACACACCACCAACAGATGGAAAGTACCTTATATTTATGACCTGCCATCTTTTTCTTTTTTTTTTCCCCCCCTAGAAATTAATTTTTCATTAAATGACTTTGAAACTCTTTGAATTAGCTTAATAACTTCATTCAAGGAGGAAAGGTAACCTAAACCGGGTGGTTTCTAAGAAAATGATGACAGGGTCGACTCTGTGCTCAGCCAATTAGCAAATTGACCCCCCTGGATAATAAACAACACGTGACAGACAGAGTAGGGAAAAAAAATAGCCATGTGGCATTACTTTTTGTTAAATTAGTTTGCCTTGACTCTGCTTCCTTCCATGGAGGAGCATCACCCCATTGCCTCATTTTATGTGATGAACTGCTACCAATAGATCATAACCAGAAATACTGAGGAAAAAAAGGATACTGGCTGTTACTGGGAAGGTATGTCAGCCAAAAGGGGAATATCAGAGAGTCACAGAATCATCTAGGTTGGAAAAGACCTTGAAGATCATAGAGTCCAACCATCAACCTAACACTGACAGTCCTCAGCTACACCATCTTCCCGAGCACTATGTCAACACAACTCAAACACCTCCAGGGGTGGGAAATGTCCCAGAGTCTGTGACCCCCTGAGGCATATTGCCAAGAAATTGGTTCTTCTTTCCCTTGGCTGGAAAAATCGAGCTCATGACCACGGAGCCCCTGGAAACTCCTGACCCCAGGAGCAGGTTTTTTCACCCGTAACCCAGCTGAGATGCACCAGTGCTTCTGCACCCCAAGAGACTTTGCAAATTACAGATGAAAATGTAATACTTCAGAGCACAAAAAAACCTCAAGTTTGTGGTGGTGGCTTTGTCAAAAGATTTATAGGTTTTGAGTGCTTCAGGTGTTTAAGTGCACCTAAAGTGCACTTCATGTGAACTTGAATTGCCTCGGAATGGCTGGGAGCACAGCACAGGCTCCAATTGTTCATGACAGACTGCTGGGAGAAATCCTGTTGTATAGTTATATTAAAAAACAAAACAAGAAATAAAACAGCAATTAAGAAGAACCATCAGAAATACGCATTTCTGAAATGACTTTAAAAACAAAAACCCAAACACGAAAGCCACCGTAAAAAGCACATTATTTCTACAGCAAAGTCATAACCTCATAATTTAAGAAATCCCCAAAATAAAATCACTTCCTCCACTCTGTCTCAGCAAAGACGTTTTAATTGCATGACCACATATGACTTTTTCTTCTTCATTATTTCTCGTTCAGTGAGTAAGATGAAAGGGTAAAATTAAGGCTGTTCAGGCAACCTGAATTCTGACATTTAGAGAGGCAGTGAACTTCTCAGATCAGGAAACACTTAATGTGGAATCTGTGTGGGTAATACATGCACAAATAACACATGGGGATAGGCATGTAGGTATTTGACAGTACTTCTGGATAGCCTGTACACATAGAAAGGCCACACTTGGCCTTTGACAGAACAGATCAGTTCTTTTGTCTCCATTGGCACAGGCAGAAAGGAGCCAGAGGAAACAATTTAGTCCTAAATATTTTCTCTGTTGGCTTTACACACTCACTGGAGCACTGCTATTTATATGCATGAATGATTTATTTCTCTATTACCAGTTACCTCCTTTGATTAAATATATTAGTGCCTTTTAAGTTATTTCAAGGCTACAATCATTTTAAAATTAAATGATCCTTCGAGTACCCTTTGGGAACTGTAGCTAAACTGACATTTCCATAAAGCAAAAAAAAAAAAAAAAAAAGCAATTGCACTCATTTTATTTAATTAAACTACTTTTTATCACAGAAACCAAATGGGAGAATATTAACTATATTTTTTATTTCTAGAAAACTAGTGAAATAGAGTACTGGAGACTCTTTATTGTCATGGTCTAATTTGGTTGGTATTCAAAGAGTTGACAGCTTGAACGGTCGCATTACGCCAGCTGTAATTTCATTTGGCTTCAGCAAAGGTCCCCAGAAGAACAGTTCCATGTTTTACCCTACTAATGATCGATTATATCCAAGTAGGAAACTTTATAAAAAAAAAAAAACAACTTTTCTCCCTTTAAGCTTTGCGAAAGATCTGAATTTAAATGGCACATTTAGGGCACTCAGTTTTCTGTCTCTTTGGAGCCCCAGTAACAGCAGCCCTGCTTTTGAAAGAGCACACAAAAATACTTCTGGCCTGAAAGAAAGGAATGAAGTTACAAAAAAAGAGGAAGATAAAAGCAATTTCAAGTCCCAAACCTACAGAATCCCCTCCGTCTTGGCCTATTCTTTAGAACTAAGCCTTGTTTTGCAAATCAAAGGACCAGCTGCTAAACTTGCTTTAAAGAAAAAGAGGTAGGTCATGAATGCAAGGCTAAGAAAGTCCAAGGGACGCCGGCCCTGCTATCAATCAGTCCCTCGTGTCCTCTCACTCAGACCAAGAGCCTCCCCATCCCTGGGCTGACACAGAGCTCCGACGCCCACAGACCATCTCCCATCAGCAGATTGATGCACAGAGCCCCCCGAGGAGGCACTGCTGCCTGCCAGACCCCGTGTTCTGCACCCTCACGACGTGGCTCAGCCCTTCCAGAGGATGCTCTGCCCACCGGGGCACAGGAAGCTTGTGGCAGCCTGCAGCCCTGCAGAGCCACCGCGGAGCGTGACTGATGGCCATCAGAGACACGTTCAGGGCTGCACATGCTGTGCTGCAGCAAAAACACCAAACGCAGTTGGTGTCTAGAGAAAGCACTGTACACCCTCATGGGAAATTAGGTGTTACTGGGAAAGGGACAAAACTGGGGGGGGGGGAAATTCTCTTTGAGTAAAACTTTTAAAAATCCAAAATTTCACACAGAAGCCTTAAAAGTAGATTAAAACTAATCCTCAGAACACTATTAGCTTTCACCAGCGCTTAACGACATGTTTTCCTATGTGAGAAGACACTTCTAATTGTATTTGTAGTTCTACCCGTATGTTTTATTTCCCTTTGTGATCTAAGTGACTGCTGCTTTGTAAAATTTATCCTGGGCAATTAATATATCAGGCAGAGAATCATGTGATGTGTTTCCCCCAAAGAGGTTTTGGCAGCTCGGTGGTGCAGTGGGAGCTCCTGCCACATGCTGAGCCCAAAGGTCTCAGCCCTCAACGTTATTAAGCAGCACCGCCCAAGGACGTCACAAAATCAGGGTAAAAGTAATTTAGTTAAAATGAACATGTCACTTGAATCACTCAGAGACAACATACATTACACCTGATAAAAATGCCTGCTTTCCATCCCAAGACAACAGGTGTTTCAGTGATAAAAGTCAAGACAAAAAGTGCTAAAGCCTTTCACATACTTGCTCCAATTTCTACAGCAACGGAGCTGTGACAGAGGGCTTCTGACTGCTCAATTTGATGGCCAGGCAAACTTCTAAAAGCTGGAGCGCTGAGTTTCCTAGGGGAAGCCATAATGAAATAAATGCACTCATGAATATGTATGGAGGGAGGCGGCCATCTGTTCTCCACCAGCATCTTTTCTTAAAACAAGTTTCAAATATTTCGGCAGAGGAGTCGTGTCTTTATTTCCATGTATAAAATTAGACCTTGAATGTTCACCATCTCCGGTCATTAAGTGCTATTGTTATGGAAATATGGGGGTTTTTTCCCCAATGATAATCAAAAGATTGAGTGATAATAAAGTTTCACAAAGTTCAGGTGGAGATTTCAGCCTGTCTGTGTAGAAGCTTCAAAATATTGGCAGTCAGGGCACGCGACATATAATGTAAATATAACTGCTCCGTCCTCCTTCAGAGAAAGGAGAGCCTGTGATGTGCTGCCCTCATCTGTATCCTACATCCATCTGATTTCCCTCTCGTTTTGAGAGAAAACATCATAAGGCATTTTCATCCAGTGTTCATGCAGTCGGTACCGGCAGGGACCCTGATTTGCACGGGGGGAGCAGAACATGAGTGGAGGAGCCACTCTGCCCAAGCCCTGGGTGGAGGTGGGAGCCCCCCCACACCCCATGACACCCCTGAGGTTTGCCAGGAAAGCCGAGCGCATCCCGGGCTGTGTTTATCTCCTGGTATTGCTCTGCAGGGAAGCCAAGCCTGGACCAGGCTGTCAAGGACAAAGCCTTTTTCCCTTAACATCAAACATTTCCATTTGTTATATTTATTCCTGTGGACAGTGCAGCATCCATTCCCTGTGGATGACTTTCCCTGACCAAAGAGCATGTGTGCATGGTTTATAACCCCATCCCATCTCAGAGCCCAGCACAAGGGCTGGTACCAGGGCTGCCAGAGTCCCTGCATGGCCCAGCAGGGACCAAGGGGGACACAGGGTGACTTTGAGTGACCAAGCTGGTCCCAGCAATTCATCCCTCCTCGGTATGCAGTAGCCAGACCTCTGGTTTTGGGGGGATATCAAGAGTTTCCCTGAATACCAAGGCAGAACAAGGGATGTCCACTTCAAAGTTACATTTGCAAAGCATCCACATAACAAGACAGCCCTCTGAAAGCTGCTCAGCTGCAGGTGTTGAGCAGACCTGGTGCAATTACACACCCCTGGTGCAATTACACACCCCTGACAGGGCCACAACCACACAACCAGCACAGGTTCTGGTACCGACTGGTAACTGCTGGTGCACTCAGAGGACTTCTGAGCAGCAGAAGCTGAGAGGTGGGAACAGAAAACCCAAAAGTGCATGGCAAGAGGAATAGAGCTGAAGTCTCTCATTGGAAAAATATATTTAAAGCATGTTTCTACCTGTTATTCCATTCATTCATTGTAATTGATTGTCAGCTCTTGATTACTTAGCGCAATGATGAAGACGAGACAGCCCAGATGAACAAAATTCTGACGACACAAAAGGAATTAGACTGTAAGGACATACTTACCTCGAGTGGCATTGGCACTCTTCTCCTGGGGGCACTCACCAGTGTCACCACCTCCTTGCAGAGCAGCGTGGGCTCTCTGGCAGTGCTGGGGCACACATCTGTGCCGTGAGCCACCACACTCACCCCTCAACTGCCTCCCAGGGGTGGCTCTGTTTGCTGGTGGGACCAGAACAATGTTTGGGAACTGGATTTTACCTTTGATGGGAAGTTCAGTTTCAGATTGGAGCAGATGTACATGAGATGTCCTGTGCTGAACTCTGCAAAAAAACAGAAAAGGATAAATAAATGTGGGGGTTAAATGTTTTAGTCTTGTAACCCAAAACATTCCTTTCCTGTTAGGTGTATTTTCCTATCTGTTTTAAAAAACATTTCAAAACAAACTGAAATGAAAAGAGATAGTAGTAAAAGCATTAAAATTGAATGTTTTCTATACAGTCAGGATTTTTCTAAACAAACCTCAAAAAAATCAACACTTGCCTAAACGTTTCCATTTCACTGAAGTGAGGTTTTGGTCAAAAAACTGTCACAATGGGACCTTCCCACCAGCCATGGCTAGGAGTAAGAGCAAGCAGTGACACCACAGCACACGCTTTGAAATGCAACGTGGTTATTTCAGACACAGCGAGCTGCAAACTCTGCTTCCAGCCCAGCCACGTCACTCTCAGTGCTCTGCTTAAAGAGCTGCTCTTTGAGCACAAAGAACCTCTGACAAACCCCAGACAGGCCCCCAAAATCAGGGCAGCCCAGCATGAGAGCCCCTCGGCTGATGCCGTTAATTAGCCGAGCTGCCCGGAACGAGCACGCCCTGCGAGCTGCTATCACAGCCCCGTAGCAGGTTTGATCCATTTATTGCCCCATTCATGCTCTTAAATTAAAAGGTAGGAGCCGAGCTCTGCGGCACAGCCTGCAGCTGCCGGAGCAGTGCTGTACAGCTAGTTAGAGAGCTCTCTCCATAATTACACAGAGCATTAACCCCAGTGCTGTCAGTTAGCATCGCCCCCCTGGAAGTGGGGCTCGCTCGTTCGGAGCTGTGAGTGGGGAAGTGCCTGCTGGAAATGGCCAGGCTCACCCCCCAGCCACGTTCCCACCCAGAGATGGAGAAGAGGTTGGGCTGATTTCTGGCCTTGATTTCCTAAATTGATTTCTGCAGCTGATCCTAAGCACGGCCAACCCAGGCAGGTTACACCATAAAAGTTTTTCCATTTGCACCCAAACTTTGGGCGTTGTGCTCAACCTGCACATCCACTCAAAGGTGCAGATTACTAAATTTGCATATCTACAACTAATTATTCACATTTGTTCATGGAAACAGCCCTCTTTCCCTAGGGCTTAAAATTACCATAAAGTGTGCATAAGAATCAAGAGAACACCAATTTATCTTATTAATGGTAGCAAGGAGCTGAGCTGTTAATCAGCAGTGTCTTACTTTGGACCCCTTCACCTGGTGACCTCCAAGGGTTTCTCAGGATGCTACTGGCCACCGCTGATGCAGAAGAAAAGCAGAAGCTCTGAGAGCAATCAGTGACACAAATTTTTTAACATACTTTTGGACACATCTTTATCAAGGTGCAAAACTGAGGTTCTGTCTCCTCCTGATTTTAAATGCCTTGATGGTATTCTCAGTACTCTGATTGCTCAGCAAGCATCTGCTGCAAAGCCATCCCCTACCAGAAGCTGTCATAGAGCAGTTCCCATCATATTCATTGATGCTTAATTTTTTTCAGCAGCAGGTGGTACGATTTCTGTAGCTGCAAATGCTAAACATTCAAATTGAGATTGTTCTGGTTAATAGCTATTACACAACTGCAAAGTGTTATCACTCCTACACATTTTTAATACCATCAGTAAAACCTCAAGTAAGAACTTGTGTTTGAGAAAAAGAGGTTCCCATGAACCTTTAAGTGAGATGTGCACTCTGGGAAGAGATTACAATACTGCAGTCTCTAAAATATAGAGCCATTTACTCTCAGTTTTTCCTACAATCCAGAGACCCTCCTTAAGGTTTACCAATGGAGGCTCAAAGGCACCTGGGCTATGTGGATGCTCAGAATTGGACAAACTCCTTACACAGACTGGAAACTTCTAGCCAAAAGTAGGAATTTGGGTGAGGCTTTGTTGCCCCTCATGCCATCAGGACTGCCCAGCCCTTTGGTACTGAATTCCTGACCTTGGGGTGAATGCTGGAGTTGGCAGGAGGGATGTGCTGTAGAGCTGGGCAGGGCAATGCCCCAGCTCTGTGCCAGGGCACACAGGACCACAACCAGGTTTGCTTTCAGAAAGGAAAGAATCAGGCTCTGCTGCTCCACATCAGGAGGCAGAAAGGAAAAGTCTGTGATCTACATATACCCTGAACTCATCCCAGATCTGTGCCTCATTCTCATACCCCAAATCTTTCCTACTTCCAAGAACAACTGCAAGAATATAAAGAACAAATGAGAAACAGATTGCAATAAACAGTCAGTTTTCACTTAAAAGACTCCAAAACCTTTACTTTGTAACAGATATGTAAACCCCAAACAAAAATAATTATTTGCTGCTTTTCCGTTAAAGCAGGCAACAACGTTTAGTGGAAATGGTCTGCTTTCAGACAAACACTCCTGTGCTGCACCTCATTTTCCCGTCTGCTATGGACTGTGAACACAATGCTTTCTCTGGGAAAGCCACAGAAGTGTGGAGTCTGGTTCACATAACATAAGTTGCATGACTATCCATCTTTATTTCATGGTGGTGTGATGGATTTAGTAAGAAGATGGATTTAACAATTCCTTTTTGCCAACCATTTCATTAATTTCTTACTAAAGAAATTCCTGGGTTTGAGGCATGCTTTAAGGAGCTAATTTTGCCTCAGTGATCCTGAAGAGAGCTCTGGTGTAATTGCCAGGTAGTTAATTTAGTCATTGTACATATTTTTTGCTCTTCATTTCCACAATTTGAACCTTCCAGAGAGACAACAAAAAAAAGAACAATAAAGGCACCTTTTACAACCCATCAGGTGAGATTCTCATCACACACACCCCACACACAGCTAAAAATTAAACTGCAGACCCTGTATCAGCTGCTCTCCAAAGCCGTTTTCCACACCAACAGAGTAGCAAGTCATAAATAAATAATAACACGCAATGGCCAAAAGCATCCTTGCTTTTCTGCAGTCTGCTGGAATTATTGCCCTGGCTGTGTGTGAGGGAGGAACATTTAGGCTATATTCCTTCCCACAGACATGCTATCATCTCCCTCTCCTTTCATCACCTGCTTCCTGAACATGGCATCATCGCCATCCATGGCCTCACTGCAGGTTGTACACACAGCTGGTGGCACCACACTCTTGCCTGAGCTCCCTTATCTTTGTTACACCCCTACCCAAATGCCCACACCCCAAATGGACCAACAGCTCCTTGGTTTTCATGCAGAAAATGGCTTTTCTATAATGCAACCCCAGATATCCATCACATCCTTCCTGGGCAGTGTTTTTAACAGGGAACGGTGGTCACACAGGACACCCCCTGGTTTGGGTGCAACGCAGATGGGAGAAATCCAACTGTTTTCCACAGATGGCCAGAGTGCTTTTTGCAAAGAATGTTTTTAGCCACAAGGTTGACTTTTGATCTTCAGGACTAGAGAAACATCAAAGGGAAATACCTGTGGGTATACGCTAGCGCTCTTAGAACAAGTGCAGGCTCATGAATACCAGTTTACAAATACCCAGTATAAATGTTGTACCACCTCAGTGCAGGCCACACTAATAGCTGACCTTCCCCTTGCTCTTCTCACCCTGCAGCACTCACTGCCAGCAGACCTTGGGCTGCACAACACCCCAGGCTGAAGCTGATGCTCAATGAACTCCTCCAGGTCGTGTCTCATCTAGTGGCTTCTTCCCGTGCCTACCTGTGATTTTGCTGCTGAGTTAAGACTGGGCTGTGAAATCACATTGACACGTGATTTTAGGGTGGTGATGGGTTTTAAAGGTAGTGCTGGGTGTGGGAGGGAGAGGGAGACTGAGGCTGTGAGCAAGGGCATGATACTTGCAGCAAAAAATCATCAATAGTCCAGGATAAAACCAAAAAGGGCAGTTATTGAACACAGCTGATATCACTGCATTTCTCAGCAAAACATGCAGCAAAAAAGAGAAAACCTGAAAGAGTGAAACTTGAATGCACAAGGCTTTACACAAGCTTCCTATGAAGAATCTCCCACGGTGTGCAAAATTAATTTGGACTTATCTTCCACACTGTTGTTTTTAGAAGCAACTGAAGAACAGAGGGGTGTATAATTTCGTTTGGAAATCCACTGTTTCAGGCTAGCTCTCACTAGCTTTGATAAGCTGTTTCCAGTCGTGTTGTACAAGTTCTCCTTTAAAGACCCACATTATTACTAATCCCACCCAGAGAAAGCGTTTGTAAATCTGCTAAGCGACTCAAATTTGCAGTCTTCTCACTCTCACCTTGCAGAATCACTATGATCAAATAGTTCCTCTGCCCAGCTGGATTTTAAAAGCAAGTTCATAAAACCAATGTCCATTGACAAGCTAATTTAAGTCTATAAAGAAAATGTTTCGGTTTTCCACACAATGCTGAAAAAAAAATCTTGAAACTTTTAAACAAGTATGAGATGTGACAGCAGCAATTGGGCTCTTAACAGCTGAATACAAAGGAAGGAAAAATATTAGCAGAGAAACTGTATCTGTGCATATATAATACAGTTTTTCTAGTCAGGAGGTTTCACGGGATGCAGAAGTTTGACTCAGTGTTGTAATTAAAATGTTCTGTAACGGTAGTAATTACCCCATCAGGTGAGGCACAATGGATTGTAGCACATACCTACAATATGACTGTTCTTTAAAAGTTTCATGGCAATTTTGGTAGCTTTTGTAGATTTTAAGCAGCTCCCTACTGCCTGTGGAGCAGGAATGTCTAAAGCAGGACGAGGTGTAACAGCACAGCCCAAGCACCTTCACAATATATCTGATTGTCACCACCTTTTCTGTCCTACACTCAGGGCACACAACGACCTGCAGAGAACAAACTGACAGTATTTCTATAAAACACAGGGTTTTTTAAGAGAATTAGTTATAATTACAAAGTGACCAAATTAAAACCCCCCTGGGTACACCTTGACCTTGGCAGCAGCCACGCACGGTTCAGATGGTGCCCGGAGCACGGTGCTGGGCAGAGGGCTCTCACCACCCCCCCACACCACAGAGCATCTCTGCCTCCAGACTCTGGAAACTTCTGGAAAATAAACCAGAACAGCCCAACTGCTGCTGAAATGACAAAGCCCCTTCCTTTGGCAAATGGTTCTGAGGCACATTGACCGTAGGGGTGCTAAAATTTATTTTACGGGGAGAGGACTGGCATCTTAAAACCTATATTAAACCCAAGGCATATAAAGCATCAGATTATTTCTGCACTTCAGAGAATTCTGTGGTTTGGAGACTTTGCACAGCATTTTCAGTACTAGAGGAACATGAATTACCTCTCCTTTCTTGTATCAAACCCTGGTGTCACATCTGGAAAAACACTAAACCCTGTTAATTCTCTCTGTCTTCCCCAGTTTCAATCAGTCCTTTGCAAACTTTTCTAACCACAAAATAAACCCTTTCACTTGGAAAGGGCCAATAAAGATGATGGATGCTTTTTGGAGTTGATTTTCAATGTGTCCACAAACATTCCCCTAATAGCTTATCACAGCTGAGGAGGAGTTTTGCAAAGCCAGCTGCTGTCAACTGAAAATATCTGACAATTTTTTTTTTTTTTCCAAGTGTGCTGTACAGAAGGAATTATTTATATTTGAATACCACTTCCCTGGGATCATGAAATACACATATTTGTCATAGCTAAGGCTGGGACCACTGACACAGGCACTGTTAACAAGCTTTTATTAAGAAACCCTATTTTAGTCCCCCTCAACCTTGGTCCCTTCCTCCAGGGAGGCAGCACATGGCTCTAGATGCTGATCTGGCACAGTTTATTTTCCCCTAAGATAATTAAATCACTATACCAAATTCAAGACAAGAGCTGGCCTAAGGACCATGCTACTACCAGGATGTTCCCAAAGGCAAAAATAATCCAGCCCTGAATTCCCCCTCTCCTCGCTAAGGACCACAGGAACGATGTCACGTTGTTTTAACAAAGGCCTAATTTGAAAGCTGCTTTTGGATTATTTTTTAAATTATTACTCTATTTTAAAAATGTGCACTGCTATCTTTCTACCTTTAAAGAAAATCATGCTAGAGAAAGAACATGAACCATACCCACATTTTCATGTTCAAGAGGCACTTTAGCAGGAGAAACAGGTGCATGGTTTAGAAATACCACCATTTATAGTGACACCTGGATTTCTGGGTGTGAAGCAAAAGTGAAAAACAGCAGCAGGACATCAAAAAATGTTTTTAAGCAACTTCCACCACAGGCTGTACATTGTCAGAAGGAAAAGCCAAGTCCATGGGCTGATGAAAGCATGATGGCCCAGCTGTGCCCTCCAGAGCATCCCCTCGCTGGAAGGGTCATGGTCACCACATGCAGCTTTGAAGGGCTGACCCCTCCTTCCTCTCCAGCCCCCTCAGTGCTCCCTGCCCAGAGATGGAGATCTGGCCCTTATGTGACCTGAGATGTGCATTTCTTTCCCTCCAATAAAAATAATGTGTTGAATACCTGGCAATGTGCAATTTATCATGCTTTAACTATTTGTTTCCTTGCTTTTAGAAGCTGGGTTTAGTAAGGAATGCGAAAGGCAAGCACGCTGCTGTCACTTAGCAACCTAAAATGGGGTTTGGAACAAAGATCTTTATTTCTGGAACCATTTCATAGCAGTGGTTGATGAGGGCTGAGGTGTTTGAGGACAGCACGAACCCCAAACCCTCTTGCTGCTGCTCCTCTCCAGGGCTGTACACAGGGCTGCCTCAGTGCCTGGAGCTTTTTACCCTCACTTAAAACTCCTCAACTTTATGGCATAGAAAATTTTAATAAAAAGACAGCCAACTGGTATTATTTCATGACTGTGTTTCAGCTAATTCACTATAATCTGCTTAAAGCTAGGAGACTGGTAAATGCAGAGAACAGATCATTTACACCTATACATACAGATCCTATCAGTTATTCTTCCTTCTACAGAACATCCTTGAGTCTCTTCAGGTCTCTAGTTTTGTGGCAGTTCCTAAGAACAGAGCAGAAAATCCTGCAGAGTATTTGCAGGTGGAGGAGCCTGCAACACAGCACGAAGGCTGCTATGGGCAGCCCTGGCATGGGGTTTTGCTGGTGCCTCCAAACTTATGGATGAAGACTGGACAAAATCAACTGAAAGGTATGACTGCTGTGTGCCTCGAGCTACACCCAGCTCTGCTCCAGCTTCCTCCTCCACCAGAAGGAGGGAGGAGGACAGTTAGACATCCTGCATCTAGGCATGAACACCAGCTCCTGTGTTACCCATCAGGTGGGAGAGCCAAGAGCCTCTGCTGACTGCAGTGGATCTTCCTTCTTCTTGCCTGAGCTAGGACATGCTTAATTACTGCCAGCTTTAATTACCGTCCCAGCTTCCCACAGGGCTTTCAACCTCTCTCAGTTTTCACATCTCATCCCTACTAGTTCATTGTTGCTCCGTCACGCGCGGTGGTGGCTGCAGAAGCTCCCCGACACCTCCAGGCTGGAGCAGAAAGAACAGAGAATTCACATAAAAGTGAATGAAGCTGAACCTTGTTAAACTGGAAATTTGTCTGTGCTGTCTGCTCACCACCATGGATGAATATGGCTTTAATGGGCAATATAAAACCAAGCATCCACCATAAATTTGTCATTGATCACATGCCAGAAACAAACACTGCTGCACACTACTTGCCCCTTTATGCTTGCATCCTCTTGTCACCATATACACAAGGTGAACTCATATCCCTGGTAAACCAAGATACCTTGGTAAAAAATTAGCATGGGCAGGAGAGTATGAAATACAAAGAAAAATGAAAGTGGGAACTAAAGAATCCACAGCAATTATAATAGCTAAAAAGCCAATTCACCTTCTGAATATTCTTCTCCAAGGAAACAGATTCAAGATGACTTTTAAGTCACATTAACCAAACTGAACTGTTCAAAGAGCAATGAGAGAATGTGAAATAAATGCCATACCGGGAGACAAAATGCATGTGCACACTAAGCAAGACACTGCCTCTAATCAAAGCCTAATATTCTAATTAAAAGTAGTAGTATTATCATCACAACCAAGCTTCTCCTACTGTTTTGGAAAAACAATTCTTGCTTACCCATCTTTAACAATTTCTGTTAAGGACCATCAAAAACATGCCACATGATCAATGATTTTACCAAAAACAAGCCAAAGTTTAGGAGTTTTTATTTAAAATAATTTCATTAGTACGCATTAGTTCACTGGGTTTTGTCAAGTCATAATAAAGGTAAATGTTAAGATAAAGTTTTCCCACACATATATAGAGATACACACCAGTGGGAAGCCAAAGTTTATTGTTGGACTCATTTGATAATGAAACAGCGTCAGATATAAGCTACCCAAAACACTGAGAGCTCTGACATCAATTTATATGCTTTAGGTGAGTCTAGTTAATTCTCTAAGCTGATTTCTGGTTTCCTGCAGGAGATGGGATATAGGCAGCATTTGACTTCATGTGAGAAATTTGGCATTGTCTGGCTTCACTACGAATAAAGGTAATGAATTTAGGGTGAGATAGTTCCAGTGCATTAACCATCTCACTGCTAAATCCAACTGTGACATTAAGTCCAGCAGCTTTTACAGTGGCTAAACCACACCACCATTATCTCCTGTGAACAAATATGATTTCATCAGCCAACAGAATGGTAAAACCTGCCTGATTTTCATCTCCACTATACCAGTTTCTAGCTGAACCACTGATGTTCATTAGTTATCTCTCCCTGGCAGCCAAGACCCTATGGAGAAAGACTGTTCTTGGAGGATTTCTGCCATTGGCCTGTCAAGGTTTTACCTTTGTCTACAGTGGGACTGGAAAACACACTTCTTAAGCTCTGAATTCAGATAGTTTCAATATAAGAGCCAAACAGGAAAAAGGTTGAGTGAAGTGCTTGGATCAGAACCTGGGAAGAGGCACCGGAGCAGGACAACACGACCACCAAGGCAAACCTGGAGCACATGCAAGTGAGCAAGGTTATTGTTAGAAACATTAACAAGTCCATTCCCAAATGTCAACTTATTTTTGCAATTATATAACCTTATTAGTGGGGTTTTACCTGCCAATTAACTCCTGCAATTGACAGATGACTTTGTGACCCTTTGAGAGGAAGCACTCTGTCCACGTGTGCAGACAACCCAGCGCAAGGATAGGAATCAGCATTCATCACAAAAGTGACCCAGTTTGAAATGCACAGCAGGAAGCAGTTTCCCTTACAACCACATTAGTCAGGATGAGAGCAAGTTGTCGTTAGTGAAGTTTTCATTAAGTAATATTCAAGTCCCTTTGAAATCAATAGTGTCTTTCTATTGATTTTGGTGGGCTCTGGATGAATCTCCTGCTGCTGCCATCACATCAGAACAAAGCGAATACACATTTTCATTGAACCAATTTACATTGCTTAAATTAATTTGCCCCACCATAACTATGAAGAGCTGCAGAAGACTCCACTCATTCCTGTCCCCTTGTACACATTTTCCCTGGTTAAAACGTGTAACGTGCTACAGCACTTCACAGGCCCAGCCAAATCCCAGCCTGGCACACCACCAGGGTTTCACCAATGGACTCCTGATGCCACTGCCTAAACATAATGTCTGAAAGAAATCACAGGTCAAAAATGAGACAGCTTACAATTTATTCTTACCTCCTATTCACTTTTGCCCTTCAAAAGAACTCAACCCTGGGGAGCTGACAAATAAAGATAAATTACCCTTCTGCAGCGTTCTCTAACTAAGCCATTGTAGTGATTAAATGAACCTTAGGTGCCAAATTCAGCTTTGATAGCTAAAATTGGGCGGAATTTTTTTGCCTTTTTACAAATACAAAGCTCGCAATTTCCTGGTAGAAAGGGATGAATTCACGACATTTGCCTGGTTTAGCATTTTGGGAAGTCAGCTCCACGTTCATGTTAATGGATTTGGGTATAGTAGGCACCCTAGACAATTTACAGACGCATCTCTAACAAGTCATTACATATATATGTATGTACAAATATATTCCTGTGCATGACCTGTCGAGAGCTCCCTGTCTCCAAGCCCAGACATCTCCCAGGGCAGCACATCTCTGCGGTGAGGCCACTGGCTGCACTGGAGCAAGGATGCTGCTGGGTGCCTCAGGGATGGGTGCTACAGGGAGCAGAGGACACCAATAGCATTAAGGACACCAATGCCACTATAGCACAGCATTCATTCCTCTTCCTCATTGTTTGAGAAAAACGTGAAAAACAACTGAAATACCAAAAAAGAAAGAAACTGAAAGAAGTTGTAACTAGTTTAGCAAGAAGATGACTGAGAGATGGCTTGATTACAGTATATTGCCTTGATTATTTTCAGGAAAAAACAGCAGTGGAGGGTTCTTCAGTCTCCCACTGAAAGGTGCGAGAGGAATAAATGACTGGATACTGAAAAATTTAAATGAGAACATCCAAACAAACTTAATCAGTGCGGATAACACCAGGCTGAGAAGCACTGAATCCATCCTCACTATGCATTCTGAAATCAGGAGGAAATGTATTTCTATGCACAGGTATTTCAGTTACAGGTAAATGAGGAAAGAAAGCGTTGATGGTTCTTGCGTTTGCAGGCAAGACCTGGATGAAGCTGAGTGGTGCCTCCGAGTGCCTGTTCTGCCCCTGACAGTCACAGCAGGAGATGCTCTTCTGGGGAAACTCATGCTCCCTTCTTTTCCAGGGGCCATTCAGCCCTGGTGACAACTGCTAGTAAAAAGAGACTGAACACTGGTTTTCCATCCTTTGCCCACAGATAACCAACTGGCTACCGAGTGGAGTAGTGCAGAGAAAACCTTAATCAGAAGACTCCTGTATGCATCAGCCAGCAAATTACAGAGACAATATTTATTGTATTGGGTTTTGGACCACTAAGTCACAGTAAGCCCAAACTTGTGTTCACTGTTCTCCCCAAACAAATATATGACTTAAATATACTGAAGAATGATAAAGATAGCACATCCATAAGTAAAATATTTCTAAAAAGAACTAAAAGGACCTAATATTAATGAACCAACAAAGTCACCAGAATGTGAAGTACAGATGTGTTACTGTTAGAGCATCCTTCTGCCCTACCAACATACACATCTGGCCAAGGCTTCTCATGAGGGCAGGTTGTTCACCCCAAGGATCCAGAGGACTGATGTTAAAACTGACCCAAAGCCCATAACAGGCAACAGGTTTGATGATTTCTGCAGAATAGGACATAAGTAAGTTTTAATTCTGGAATTTTCAGATTCCAGCAGCACAGATTCACTTTAATACAAGGGTGGTAAAAGTATCTGTATACAGAACCATTTTAAGGAGAAGACAGAAAAAACTGTACGTCTGTATGCTTCATTAAGAATGAAATGCAGGAAGGTTTAGGAGCTGTGACAGTAAAACAAGGGGGCTTTCTTATTCCAGAAAATCAGAACTTCAGCCAAGCAGTGAAAAATAAATGCTGTGCTTGCAGCTTGTGGTTTGATAAAAGACAAGTCTAATTATCCTCCTTTTCAGCCTGAATTCTGTCGCATTCAAGAGATATACAGAGAAAATATAGAGGTACATAGAGAAAAACACATTAAAAGAGGATATTAACCCCTACACTTTTGCCCATTCCAATAATTCTTATAACTCATTAGGTAAGCTCTGCTGTGCTGTTGCTGGTAATTAGGTTCAGAGTTTGTGTCGCTGTTGTAATGGGTTATTGATCACTAAGTTCTCAAAGAACTTCATAGTTCCTGGAGTTGGGAAAAAGACAAAATCCACCAAACCTCATGTAACAAGTGCTGGTCTTGATAAATTTGATTTTAATTACATATTACAAGTCTTGTTACACTTCCCAACCCTGAGCTTTCATTTCTCCCCAGCAACAGTTTTAATTTAAGCTTTCCTTCAATAGATGTCTTTGTTGGCCATTTGGTCTGGGGATTATACTGTTCACCTGTCCCAGGACTCTTGGGAAGAGCTATTTTTTATTTTATCAGAGTTTTTTTAAGAGACAGAGCACATGCCTGAGGATGCAAAAATAGGCTGTGTTAGGGTGTCAGCTGCCAGAGCCGCACCGGTGGTCTGCAGACACAGGAGACCACCCTGTTTGTGCAGTCCTGTCTTCCTTATACGTTTCTGCTCCTTTCTTGTCCTTGCTTTATGCATACTAATTTTAGACCAGTGCAGCTCCTTGGATGCCAACAGCATGAACTCATCGTTTCCATCTGCAGGAGGACACACCATGTGGAGCATGGAGGACTCATGGCCTCTGAGACATGCAGCTCACCGTGTGTCCATGCTGGGGAAAGCCAGTGATGAAATACCACCACACCTCCTGGAACACCCCCAAACCCAGGCTGTGTGTGATTCCCCTCCTTGGTAGTGCTGGGGTGGGATGCCAGGGAGCACAGCCACACCACACAGACCTGTGTCCCAACACCTGCAAGCTCTGCACCTGCCCTTGGGCCAAATCCTTTTAAAAGACTAAAAATTAAAACTGGCAGGAGCTGGTAAGGCTTCTCCCCACCACACATCAATCCTCCAATTTCTCACCAGCCAAAACCTTGGAATTGCTCTCAAAAGTGAGTGAAATCCCAGTGATGTACTGCATTCAGGAAAGGGTCTGTGGCCCTTTCCAAAGTGACCATAAATCTCCACCAGCCAAGGCACACAGGCATTATTACAGACTGCAACAGTGTGAAATGATCACTACATTTAGTTAACACACTAAAAATTTCCAGTTAATTATTCTTCACATCTTTCAAGACACAGCTCTGCCACTGTTGGAGCTGAACTGCTCTCACCTATCAGGACTGGATCTAAGCCATGGGAGAGGGGGAAGATGTCACCCTGGCGCCCTTCAGGCCTGGAAGAAGATGCTGTAAGGATACAGAAATCAATTAAGTGCTGGAGGAAGACAGGAATAAGCACAATTAAGGGGGTAAAAAAATCCCCAGTGAAGTTTAAAAGCTCTTCCTCATTCCCCAGCAGACTGCAATTGATACCTGCCATCAGGGCTGGCGGAGGCGGGCAGGAGCAGCTGCTCTGGAAGGGAGAGGTTTCGCCTTAAGTGAAGGATTTTGGTTTCCCATTACAACAATTCGATATTGCTTAATTCTAATTGCATCCAAATATATATGCCAAACCTGCAAGATGCCAATACGCTCACAATAAAAGGAAAGATGAAAGTTTACCTCTTACCAGAACGTACCCAGCCAGGCGGGAAGGCATGAGTGTGGGGCAGGTGGCAACTCTGCATTAAGAAAATCAAAATTTGTTATTTTTTTTTGCCAGCTTACTGGAAAAGCCAAAGGGCTTTTTGTTCTTTAATGCTGCTATGACTCCTCCTATATTTCAAAATGCTATATATAATTATCAGTAAGTACATTTAACCTGGCAGTTTGAACTGGGCCCAAGCTGGCAGAAAGCAGGCGGGTAATCCGTGCCCAGAGCATCCCGACAGCTCTGAGCCCCCCTGCAACTCCAGAGCAGATCTCCTGCAGCAGAATCCAGCAGGCCAACAGCACACTGGGTGCCTGTGGTGACCCTGCAAAGACCCAAGCTGCAGGAAGACCAAAGCCACATTAGACTTTTCTATTTATTTCTATGGCACTGATGGCAAAAAGCAGATTGATGCACCTGCAAAGGACGGGCAGCACCTGGCCACAGCCACATCTCGCCCTGCTGTAGCACAATGAGCACGGAGTAGCTGAGGGGACGGGGCAATGTCTCAGCTGAAGGTTTACCCCTTCACACTTGCACTACTACAAAACCAGAATAGTCCTTTTAAGGCACAAGGCTGTAATGGCAGCCATAAATATCAAGGCGTGCTTTTATAGCCAGGGCTATGAATGTTCAACCAGCCAGAAATAGCACAAGAAAATCCTTCTCCTAGTTTGTTCCCCCTGTGTCTCTTCAGTATTTGTACAGCATCACCCTGGAGCCCGAGGGCTCCTCGTGCTGTGGCTGCCCCGCTGCACCCTGACAGCACACACACTCATCACCCCCCAAACACCCAATTTCAACTTATCCAAACGCAGTGAAACCTCCAACGAGATTCATTCTTTGATAGTTTGGGGCAGAAATCATGTCTTGTTTCAGCTTTTGTGGCTGTAGCTATCCAGCTCAGCCACCACATCAAAGTCCTGCAACCCACCAAAGCTGCAGGAGACAAGGAACTTATTTTCTCAAAAAAAAAAAAAAAAAAAAAAAAAAAAAAAAAAAAAAAGTAATGAAGCTCACAAATTGCTTTATTTAAGAGACTTTTCCTCTTTTTCTAAACAAGATAATTCCTGACTTCAGTCTGATTCAAGCCAATGGTGGTACAAATGTATTTAATTAAGCACATCTTGAAATAACAAGCCATACCTGGGCCTTACTCCTGCAGTACAAATATTTTATTTCAAACAAAATATTTTTTACGTTTGCTGCAATGCTAAAAAGATCATTAAGTTGTGGATCTTCTCTAGAAATATCTATTTGTAAGAAGCCAGAACTCACTTCTCTGAAGTTATCAAGGTAAGTGTTTAAGAAGCGTGATTTAACACACTAATTTACATTTGTTAATTCAAGGTTGTTCAAACTATTATAAAAATTTCAAAGAGGAAAAACGAATTGAATAGCTTAAAAGCATCCTTTGAAAAAGAAGATATTGCTTGCCTGCAGGATTTTCTTCCCCTAATCAGCCCACATAGAGGAGTTGTCACTTCTATCTAGCTCACTAGCAGATATGCTTTAGTTATTAAATATTAAATCAGAGAGAACAGAGATTCAATTCACAAAAACATAGTTCCATCTTCCAAATTGCTACTTTCATAAATTATGTTGTGAACATATTTCGATAAAAAGGGGGTTATTTAAAGATGCAACCAAGTCTGATGATAAATGAGACCCTGTTTCAATTCAAGTCTGCAAGTTTTAACTCAATAAATATAAAAGAAATCAATCTTCATGGTGCATTTTCCTTACCTTTTTTAATTTTTTTATTTTTATTTTTGCTTTCAAGATAGATGCCTGCAATAAGAAATGGTGTTTACTGCACATAAAGATTTTAATATAATATCCACAGAGGAAACAGCAATCTGGCTGAAGAGAGTAACACAGAAAAAGAGAGCAGGAAATATTGTAAATATTCCCTCAACTAGGGCTGAGCAAATAATTCGTCATGAATAATTCCATCAACAAATGTAGCCTCTTTTTATGCCCACAAGTCATTTATAAACAAACCATGATTTCCTTAGTTTCCTTTTAGTTATTTGACTTAATTCAATAATTTTATTCTTTTGAAAACAACATCTCCAGCAATGGACTGTGAATGTTCTCCAGTGAGACCATGGGTTTGGTTTAATTTAACCAGAAAAAAACCCAAACAGTGCTACTGCTGAAATAACACCTCTCCTGATGAAACAGACCGAGGCAGCAGGAACTGAGTGTGGAGATGGGGCCATGTGCCATGGGACTGCACTGGCACAGGGATACCTCTGACCTCTGTCATGTTCCTCACCAGATCTTGGGGAAGACAAAGCCCATGAGGGCTTCAAAGCCATCCCATGGGTCACCCTGGCATCAGCCCTGAATTTTGTGGGGTGATGACTCTGCTCTAAGTAAAAGGCTTGGAAATGGCTGTACTTGGGTTAAAAGCTTTAAACAGGGAAGACAGTGGATAACAACATGGAGCCAGCACCAAGGAGAGCTTCAGCTGCCACCCACACCACTGCTGGAGCCACGGGTGATGTGAGCATCCACAGTTACCTCTGGGTACTCACTGCCTGGTCTGCATGTGTTAAAGTCACATCCCCACTGGCACGTGGAGCAAGGACACCCAGGCTACTTCTAGCAAGGAAATCTGCAGCTTGGAGACACATCTTCAGTGACAGCAGCCCATGGAAACGTGGTTCACGGTGCGCTGCTCTGAGGACATCTCGTCAGATGTTCAAAGCCGTATCATAACCCACCCCCCACGGGCAGCCAAAGCCCAATGGTCCCATCAGGCCACTGCTCAGCTTGGCACTTCTTCCCCCCTCTTTTCTGCAGGGTGTTACAATTCCTTCTGCAAAACTAACAGCTCTCACCTAAATAAAAGGGCATTTAACTTTTGGTTTTACAAGGGCTTTTTATGCACATTACTGCAATCAAATTTAATTCACTCCCAGCTAGTTGAACTGGCACTCATTTCGGGTTGAAGTGATATCAAATAATAGCCCCTTTCAACTGAATTGCTGAATAAAAGTCCAAGTCAACCTCTGTTTAAAGCAGCTTTCCATTCGGCCGGCAGTGGCGGTGCACGCTCAGCCACACTAACGACGTCGTTAACTTCAAATTGGTTGGTTCATTTCACAAGTTCATCAGCGGAATGAAAATGTCACCTTCTCATAATATTGTTTTAACTAGCATTGTTACCCTGTGACTTACAGTTATACTGAATGCTAAAACTGAAATTACAAATGTCTTAATTAGCCAATACGCTGATCATTTCATTTTAATTTCAGGCCACAACTTAAAAGGCATCGCTGTAATGTTTCCAGTTTATTACAATAAACTGTATCAAAATGGTCTTCCAGGAGACACATAAATATCTAGTTTGAGTCCCTTTGCTATAATATATAAATAAGTGAAATGTTAATATAACATTTAGGGCAAAATAAATTAATTCTGCTTTAATTTCACATTTACCAAAATATTTGGTTTCCAAAGCTCTGACTCAAGAGCATGACAGCACTGATGTTACGCTTTGCAGAAAGAAAAGGAGCAGAGAAAGGACTGCAGGAATGGAAGACGAAGAATGACCAGGAACTGGTAGAGACACAACCAGGCACAGATCCCATGAAGATGAAGACGAGATGCTACCAAAGCTCAGGACATGTGTGATGCTCCATCTTCCTACTACTAGTTTCAAAACCTTTACCCTTATCACCTACAAATTTTCCATCCAGATTTACTAATTTTCAACACATAGCTCATTTAATAGTGAACTCATGTCTTCCTTCATTTAAGAAAATATTCTTCCTCCTTGACTGTTACTCCTGAACGCCCTTGCAGAGTCAGCCTCTCTCCTCTCCACCTCCATCTCATCGAGCTGAATGCGACAAGCTCCTGTAATATACTTTCATAAGGAAGATCCTACATTCTTCTTATCATCCCAGCAGCCCTTTTCTGCCCCTGATCCAAATAAATAATTCCATCTTTTAGAACATAATTCCTGGAACTGCAGAAAACATCCCAAATGAGGTCACCCCAAGGCTTTGCACAGCAGCTGCAACCTTGTCGAGTCTTTATTAAAGATGCCTTACCAGATGCATCCTAACAAATAAATAAATCATGCAGTCTCTTTGCAGGTGGGTCACATCCCTCACTCATCCTACAAACAACCATTGTAAGCCTGATCTTTTTCCCTCCCCATCATTCCTAGCTGACAAGGCTCCAGGTGATAGCAAAGTGTTGCTGTAAAAGCAATATTTTTGCATTTTCTGCTATCCAGTTTCCTCTCACTTCTATTACCCCAATCAATATTGTCATCTAATTCTCCCCGTAACACATCTAGACCTCCTCAGTACTGCCAATTTTACTTTTGCAAGCTTAGTGAGCACATCCCCTGACCCCACTGCTGCCACCCACCCCAGGAACCCCCCCAGTATACACCACACAGGAGTCACCTCCTTATACTTTTAATAATAATTGCTATTGTATCAACTTTAAATAATAATTTCCTGTGTGTCAGATGCTCTGCTTAAATCTAGACACATCACATCCAACTGTTATCATTGTTTTAAAAAGATCTTTTATGGAAGAAAAAAATATTAAATTAGATTGCAATGTAATAGTAATAAAAATGTATTTCCCATCACTGCCCATTTGCTTCTGTGACCACAACTCTCTCCTTCTGCCTCTCCAGCACTTTACACAGTGCTGACCTGAAGCTGCCACTTCTCCCCTTCTCAAAGGGAAGCATCACCCGTGAGAACTCTCTGGTTACAGTGCATCACCTCCTACAGATGTGGATTCATTAAAAGTCACCACAATTACACTTAAAATTCATGGGACACCTCTCAATAATCCACCACTGGGATGATCAGGCAGCTCCAGCAATGTCACATTGGGCACTCAAGGCCCTTCTCCTACCCTGGGTATTGTAATCCCCATTGCCCCATGCTCGTTTCCACAGAAGAGCCTATCATCACCCTGATTTACATCTTCATCCTCATTAAGGACCGAGAGGCTGCCCTCGCTCGCTGGGCTGGGGAGTAAGGATATACACAGGGCAAAGTACAACTATTAGTAACTCCAGACAGTCTAACTGGGCTTTCAAATTCACATGGAAGTGCATCTCTAGAGTAGAATGGTATATCAATATCTAGATATCAATTAATAGGGGGGAAATAACCCACCCCAGGACCTCAGTGATGGCCAAGGCTGTGGCCAGCTGAGCCAACCAGTGGAGCAGGGATGGGCTGGAGCTCTGCTTCTGTTAACCACACATCATCTGTATTCAGAAAAGGAAAGGGAAGGCTGAATTTCATGCTTGAGAAAACTTCAGCTGCTTCCCTAATAGACCCAAATGAATAGAAATGTATCAGCTGCAAACCTGCTGAATAACCAGAAACACATGTAGGAAGATCTGGAAAACCCTTGACTCGAGGATACCACAGGTCAAAAACAAGTGCTCTTTAATATGTCTACTTGGAGACCATTTCCTCACTAAAGCATTAATTTATCACATAAAACCCACGAGTAAAGAGGATTTGCAAAGGTCATACAATGGACTATTCCTGACCTGAGCTGTTATTGCACCTACTTGATTTCTCTGCAATAGTAAGGCGAGTCTCTGAAAGTACAGCAAAAAAAAAGTGGCAGTCAGCAAAACAGCTGATAGCTGCAGAGGAAAAGAAAAACAGTCAATAAAAATATTCACTGGGGTCACAATGATGTTGGAAAAAGCCTCAGACTGAGATCCCTGCACCTGTAAGCAATTTCTTGAAGCTGTGAAAGAAGTGCCATATGGTGAACATTCAGTCTCTAATACCCTGCCACGCTGAAAGCAAAGCCTTGTAAACAGGCTCACACGCTGCAAGTTCAACTAAGGTAAGAAAGGCTTAAAGGTCAGCCTGGAGGGCATGAATTGGGGTTTTGTAAATGATGCTGGGAGATCACAGAAAGAAGAGATTTGGAGAAGCCTGAGGATGTTAATCTGCTGCAGACGGCTCGGATGCTGCAAGCACGGGCAGTGTTTCCAGCGCTGAAGTGCTGGTGGCATCTCCACAAAACGGGATCCTGACAGGGAGCTCACCTGGAAGCAGCTGATGGGTAACTGCTCCTGCATGCTATATTAAATAAAAAGACATGTAAAGAAAGGCCCCTCTCTGCCTCATGGCAGAATTTCTGCCTCCCATATTCCAATATAAAAACAGTGCACAGAGGTGTACTGGGCAGCCAAAGATAAATAGCCAGGTTAAATACAGGGAAGAGGGTTTTTTCCTTCACTTTCCTCACTTTTGAGTATTTCAGCTGAATCCATGGTGCCCAAGATCTCCAGGAGTATTGACATTAGCTCTTGTTTAGAGAGCAGGCATCAAAGGGCACCAGATCAGCCCTGGAAGCAGCTTGGGGTGTTTGAGCAGCTACGAGGCAACCAGAAAGCAGGAAAAAGATGTAGAAAACACAATCAAGATATGGGGAATTCAAACAGCTGAAGGGCAGATCACATGGTGGAACTACTCATATAGAACAACACCCATACTACCAACACATCGCCCTGAGTTAAAGGCCTAAATAACAATAATAAATAATAATAATAGCAATAATAATAATAAAGACCTCTCTACACATCACACAGCTCAATGCAATAGGAATCATCTATCACAGTAAAATTTATTCAATTATTCTTCTTCATTAGCCAAATTGTCAGGCTAGCCCCACACCTTCAGCAAGACTGGTGGGATCCAAAACTCAGTCGTATCCAATGTTATGTGACAGATAGGAGCAGTGGGATATATCTGTTGGGGTTTTCATCCAAACACTGTTTCAACAATGCACCTGGTGAGCAATAACACTGAAGACAAAGCACGATCATAAGGTCCACATACGCCAAACACAGGAGGAAGCACAGAGACATGAGAGATCTTCCACCTCTCACCAAAAACACCCATCCTACCCTTCCATCTCGCAGCCCCAGAGGTGTGATGGCCCATCCCTGCCTCTCAGGGATGATAAGGGCAGAAGAACCCTTGTGAGCTGCCTAAGGCTGCTATCACTCCAGCAGTCCCAGTACCACGTACGTTT
This sequence comes from Podargus strigoides, assembly GCA_028020825.1. NCBI lineage: Eukaryota > Metazoa > Chordata > Aves > Caprimulgiformes > Podargidae > Podargus > Podargus strigoides. The sequence continues at coordinate 2,004,469 of CM051629.1, read as the reverse complement.
TCAGCAGTGGCGTGTCAATCCAAGCACTGCTTCAGACTCCCCCCAACCACACTGTGACAGCAAAATATTGTCAAAATAAATGAAAAGTCAGCACAGACTTGGAGAGAGAGGAAAAGATTTAAAAATCTTAATGGAAGAAAACCTAAGTAATGGTCACTTAATTACTTAACTTCAATGTTCCCAGCTTTAATTAGGATCCGGGGAAATCAAATGTTATAAGCCCATCTGCTTACAGGCTCCAGAAAGATGAAAACCTTCAAAAATTACACAAATAATAAATCCCCAGGCTGCCAGCATTTTATTGAGTTCCTCCCCACAGATTTCACTACATACCAGTATTGCAGGCATGAAATTTGTTTTAAAACACATTTTGCAGAAAGTTAGGTTAATTCATTTAACAGTTTAATACATTAGGGAAGTATGATTATTTATTAAAAATGGCATTCCCTGTTCTCAGTAAACCCTGTGATTGAATGGTGATGGTACCACAAAGAAAGGCTGCTGGAAGCAGGGGACAGGTTTTTATTTAAGCATCAAGCTGCCCCTACAGCCACATGTTGGGTCCAAGAGCCCCGTCCAGGCTGCGAGGGGTCAGACATGTCACGGGCTGGAGAGCAGAACCTCAACGCAACCACAATTGCACATCATACACACACCCACTGTACAGACAGCCTATGGATTTAAGTACCAAAAAGGTACCACAGATCCCAGGTGGAGAAGAAGATTGTAAGCTAGGGCTGACTAAAACCTTTGCTGAAAGAGGGTCAGGGTTTTTTAATCTTAAAATTCTCATATATATATATATATATATATATATTTTTTTTTTAATTCATTCAGTATCTTTCATCACTGATGCCTTCACCAGTGTTCACAGGAGCCATACACAGCACGCCCCGCATCATGTCACATCACGCACCACAGGACACATGTCACATTTTGGCACAATATCCCTATCTGAAGATTTGGGTTTCTTGTCAGGCTGCATTACCAGGAGGTGCAGCTGCATCTGCCAAACACCCCAGACAGGGAGGTGACAGCATCACCAGCCCCTGCTCACACACCGGCTGTGGGGAAGCCACCAGAGATGTGCTGGCCACATACATCCTCTCCTTAGAAACATCTGCTGGTCAGCAAAGGAGGAGAAGGCTTCAGAAAAGTAATATAAGGGCTGCATGGCTCTGCCTCAGGACCTTCAGCCACCTCTTTGACCTACATCTGCACACCCCCGAGCACAGAGGAGGCATTCAAAGCCAGGCCAGACAGGGCTTGGAACAACCTGGTCTAGTGGGAGGTGTCTCTGCCCATGGCAAGGGAGTTGAAACTAGATGATCTTTAAGGTCCCTTCCAACCCAAACCATTCTATGATTCTATAAATTGCAAACAGTACTCCCAAAATCTCAGTGAAAAAAAATGAACAGCCAATACAATGAGTGATTAATTGTATTCAGCCACATCAGAGCTTTTAGCTTTAACAAGACCCAACACATTCCCCACATTGCCACCTCCCAGCTTTGGGTGGCATCGACATCCTTCATGTCCTGGCCCCAAGGTGACTTTATTTCTGCACAATCTTAGCTCTCTCTTCACATAAATGCACTTATTTAAAGCTTTTGTAGTGGAAGGAAGAAGTTTCAAAGCACTACCTCAGTATGCTCCAGAGGATCCTACCCACCTTTTCCTGAGACAAAATTTAATTAAATTCTAAAATCTTGAGACTTAAGTTAATCCAGTGTTTTGTTAGGTCCCGAGACATGACTTCCAAAAGACTCAAACACTGGTAATATTTCTTCCTTTTTTAATTAATTTGACTTGAATTCAAGACTTTCACTTGAAAAAAGAATAAGACAGAAAACCCCCATTTTCATTCAATAGTATGCCTTATTATATATTTCAGTCTGTTTAAACACTCCCAGAAATGCATCGTGATACGATAAAACCAGCACATTTCATTTCTTGTTCAGTCTTGAGTTAAACCTACCACAAGACTGACCTTATTCATAGGAGATGAAAACTAAGCCTACGACAGCAGGCATTTATCTAGACAGTTTTAAAGCTGCCAGTTCTCTCTCCGCAGACCCACACACACCCTTGTACCAACATCGGATTTCTGAGTATGGGTTGGATTATCTGTTGGAAGATGCTAAATGTTACACCTGGATGCTGTTTTACAGCCCATGGGGAAATTATGTTGGTTGACTTTTTCACCTTCATACTGAACAGATGTTCATAATGAACCCACACTAAACAGCTCTGTTACCAGCACACTGTCTGCAATGTGCTTGAACCAAATTGCAGTGAGTAGTGGGAGGGCACTTGTGCTTCAGGTGATGAGAAGAGTCTTTCCCACCCTCAAAGCTGCCTGGCACTTTATAAGGATAACCAAATGACCACCAGCTCTGTCCCTCTGCAGAACACAAGCTCTGCTTACAAGGGTAAAGCTGTCTCTGCTGGAGATGGTCACCTCCAGAGCTACCTACTGCTGCAAACAGCAACATCTGCTCCAAGTATGGGGCTGTGAACACTTAGCCTGGACCCAGGGCTGAACTGCAGCAGTTGTTCTGCCACCCCATGACCCCTCTCCAGCTGAGAAGGGGAATCTGGGGAAAAGGGAGAAGCCCCATGGGTTGAAGTAGAAACAGATTTGATGAAATAACAAAACTGATACAATCACCAACATAAAGTACACAAGGTTCTACTCACCCTGGTCCTTGGGGTCAGCAGCAGAAGGACAGGAGAGAGAGGAGCCCCAGGAAGAGGAACTGCACCCTCAGTGAGCTCCCTCCTTTTGTAAGGAGCATGATGAGTGGTGTGGGATACACCTGTGAGTCCCTGCCTGGATGGGATCTCCCACTGACTGGGGGCTGCTCATGGCTGGGGCTGTGCCTGGGGAACCAGGACAGAGTTACATCCTCCAAGGAAGACACTGGGAAGAAGGCACATCTACGAGCAGTGTCCTCATGATCACTAGCAAAACACCTCACCACACACACAGTCCAAAGGAGAGGATGGCAAGAGTGGCAAACTTCCTATGACAAACGCAGGTCCTGTTACTTAACTTGTCTCTGAACACACTACACCTGCTGAAGCCTCACTGGAATTCTGCATTGTCTCTAAGTCAGTCATTTTTCAACCTGCACTTAAAAAGAACTGAAGGAAAATGTAGGGTGACTTAGAGCTACAGCATGAGGTGTGCTTTCATATTTTCCCTTAAACACTAGAAAAATCACCTTTTCCTTCCTTCTGAAAGAGTCTGTGTTCAGCAAACACCCTGCTGAGAGAGGGTGGCCAGGGAATTACTGCAGGGAAGGGTGAAGCCTTCATGGCCTGTTAAGTGCCAGCCCCTAAAACCAGGGCTATGCCCTGGCTAACGAGCACTTGCAATTAAAGCAAGGTTAATGCTTGCTTTATGATCCAGACTTGTTAATTTTAACAATACACTTTTATTTTCTATAGGTAGTATTTTTTTAAAATGAGCCTTTTGAGTCATGGCTTCTAAATATTGATGCATTTCCTATCTTTCCTAATAGCCTGCATTAGCCATGCTTCAGAGAGCATCCTTGCCAAAACTGCTTGCTGCTCTTAAACCAACTGCAGGTTCCTGGGTTCCTCATAGATCACAATGAGTTTTTCTCAATTTTTTTTTTTTAAAAACCCTGAATTTAATTAAATATTGAGTAAAGTGCCACAGCAATCCATTCTGTGCTTTCGAAGGAGAAATTCGGTGATGCACAATCATTTTGTGCACCGAGACAAGGAAGAGTCAATTTTTAATGTGCCATGAAGGATTTATAAAGAATAAATTTCTCTCCTTGCAGGGAGAAATAAATATGAGCAGACATCTTTATCTCTCTGTGTTGATTTGGTGTCCATCTTCGCAGATTTCAACTTCTTTAATTATGTAGTTAGAACAGAAAGAGCAGAGAAAGAGCCAGGAGTATTTCCAGGCTCTATGAATACCTCGTTCCACGATGAATGGGGAGCACCTCCAATAACTCCAACTGAGACAAAGATGCACAAACTGTCACGGGGACCAAGACAGAACTGAAGGACTTGAGGCAGGTGAATGGTGATGAATTTCCTGTGAATGTGTGTGGTTAAATGGTAATATTATACAAGAGTCAGGGCTGGGGAGGGAAGGGTAGGATTCCTCAATGTCAGTGAAGCCAGACCCACTGCCAGAATTGAGGTTAATCAGCACCATTGAATTCTCTCTATATACATCAAGGAGTTTTATAACAAAACAGAATGAATAACAACTGTGTGCTTATATAGGAAATTATAGGGAATTAATGTGAATCTGTAATTTGCTCAAGGGGCTCTAAATACATCATAAGCTTGGAAAGTACAATTGAAAAGATTTACGGAGGGCTGCAAAGCCTCGTGAGGGAGTTTAACTGCAGGTTCCCCAGTCACCACTCCTGCTGGTAATTTACACAATAAACTCTACTGTTAAAGGGTAATTCCACGGGTGGTTAGAAAACATGCAAACTTACAAGTTTCTAATGATTATTCCCTCTTTTTGAACACATAGAAATAAACATGAGAAAATATTCTTTCCATTTCTAGTGCATTTCCCTGTGCTTTGGCAGGCCCAGCAAAGCTCTCTGGAAATCCTGATCAGAAATAGTCTTTGCCCATTGAAACTCTTCTGCATACCCCAATGAGCAGATCTGTTCTGGACAGAGAACAAAGAAAGAGGCTTCCTCGAGACTACCGAGCTGAATCAGCATCAAACTGCCAGGAGAAATCCCCTCTGCTGATAAATACGTTGCAATTGGAAAGATGGAGTTGTGAGCTGCAAGTGAGGTGGTACCCAGTGCCCAGAGGTGAAGCATTTACTAAAGCAACATCCCAAACAAGACTCCTGTGCCACATCCACCTCCAGCACAGGACTCGAGATGTCCCCTTGGCAATGAAGTGCCTGTGTCACAACAAGTCCTGCAGAAATGCCACCACCAGGTTCCCATTCCAGACTCTTACAATCGAAAATCCTGCTGCCCAGATGACCATGTGCTGGTATGAACCTGCACTGTCCTCAAGGAGCAGGCAGGATGTACTCCACATGGAAAATTGCTCTATGAAGTCAGAAGGTTTGGAACCATCAGCAGCTTTCAGCTGGCATTGGCAGGACATGATTATCAAAGATGTTTACTGTGGACTTGCAGTTTAATAAATTGGGTCCTACAGCTCTAGCGAGAATGGAGAAACAGGAGAGATGGGCAGGGGAGACCGCTCGGAGACGACAAATGAACAGTAATGACAGAATTTTAACTGCTACTACTTTTCTTAGTCTTTGTAAAAATTGTTATTTTTGCTATGAGAAAAAAAAAATAGCCCAGCTCTTACAATTATCCTGGCATGGAATCTCATTTGCAGGGCATTTGAGGGTGGATCCGCAGCTGGTGGAGTAGGGAAGGGATGGGGCTGGATTCTGCACTCCATGTTTGTGCAAATCTGCTATTAAAAAACTGGATGATTTTTTTTTTTCTCTGAATAAGCCCAGAAATCAGAACCTCCAGCATGTAACAACGACAGCTCTGACACTGTTTTTATATAGGTCACATTATAAAGGAAGGCACGTACCGCTCTCTATGAAAAAATACCTTTCCTTTTGACAGACTGCAGGAACTTCTGAAGAAATGCATGGCATCCCCCCCTTCACTCCTATCAGCCTGTGAGGCACTGATCCAGATCAGCTGTCAGAAGGAAACCCCATTTCTTAAAAGCAATGCTGCTTTCTTGTACTACCTTCAGAGGCAAGCACCTCTGAGACGGCAGGTTTGTAAAACCGTAACCAGAAATCACCAAGCTAAGCACAAAACCTATTTACCAGGCTACAAATATGGCTTAGTTGCATTTTATTTCTAGTCCTTCCTCTCAACAACTAAAAACTAATAAATGGTATCTGTTGACTGCAGTAAGAGGGTCAGGAGAGTTTTGCAGGGGCTGTAAGGGGGGTCCCAGACACCCTGCGAGTGGAAAAGATGAAGTGTGCAGCACCACGAGTGTTTCCATTAACGAGAAGGTAGGTCACCACCAGGGACTCCAGATATTAACACACCAATGTAACCCAGTTACATTGTTCACTGAATTTTTAAATTTCCATCTTCCTGCCAAGCAGTTTAATTACATTTAAAGGGAGCTTCTTAAAACTGCACAAATCAAGTGTGATCTAATCAGCTTACAGTCACACCAGATGAAAGCTATTTCAGGTAATTCTAGATTTAAGCACATTTTGTGTTTAAATGAACGTGTAACCTTACCCATCACTAGTTAAAGCCTAGTTAAGATACTAGAACCAAAAGTCAAAACTAAGCAAACGCCTTCAAAGTGACCCAAAGCCCAGCACAGCAGTCCCTGGAATCACAAGTAGATATGCATTACTAAATAAATACATCACCTCCGGTCTAGGGCAGGCTCTGTTGTCTCAGATATTTCAAATAATTTCACAGCAGTCTCTGCAGACAGCTACATGGATTTTGGTAGTGAAAAGCAGAAAAATAGCCAAGCATAAATTAAAAACAAACAAACAACAACCAACACTGAAAGCTTGCCTTGGTACAGCTCTGTTGAAACCCAATCTAAAACCCACCCGTGCCCCCGAGGAGATTGTCCCTGAAGCTGCTCATGCTTGTTGAGGGCAACCACCATCACGTCAAACATTCTCATCCAAGGGAGTCAACAGGAGCCTCACTGTAAATGCTTGGGAGCAGCAGAAAAATGCCTGCAGAGGAGTAACCACATCATCTCCAAAGTAGGATCTGAACCTTGCAGAGCACCGCAGGATGTGACTTTAAGAGGGCAAGCTTCAAATCAGACCCATGTGTAGGGGTGTACTGGATCAGGACATGAATCCTGAAGCTTGCTGCGATGTCTCAGCGTTAAATGCTGTACCCCCCAATTTTTGAAGGAGCAGCAACTTGCTCAGAGCCTCGCTGGGAGACTGGAGAAGAGATGTAAGTTAAGCCCAGCTCTGCAGCCCAGGAGCAATCCTTGATCTGGTCCTCCTTACTGCATGAGCAATGCCTTGAGGTATTCAAAGACATCTGTTCCTGTCTCCAATCAACATTCAAGCGATTTCAAGGCATGGGAGCTCTCATCACCCAGATCAAAACACCTATCCTGATAGACAAAGGGAATGAAGAACACAAAACTCAACAAAACCCCAGCTTTTGGGGCTGAAGATGTAACTTCTGAGCACTCCCCTGACTGGTCTAAAGCAGAGTTCTCTGATGCTCCACAGGGCCTCTCAATCATGCAGCACTGCCTCTGCACACAGCCTGTATGCTAAGCAGTGCTGATAAAGGGATCTATTTTCACATCGTGGGAGAATAGCAATATCTGTCCTTCATGAAAAAAAATTGAATGATAACTCTTTGCCTGATGCCTGCATGATGAATTTGTGATGGAAAAAGCCCTTTGAGTAAAAGAATTGGCCTCGAGTGAGCCATTAATATCGGAGCGTTGCAGCTATGTCAGATGTTACAGTATCTAAATGAATAGAATATTACTTTTTCTACTTAACCAAAATGATTACGTACACACAGCCCAAGAAGAACGTTGCACAGAGCACACTGAGATTTTACACTTGGGGACAGCTCGCCAAGACATCCCCAAAGTGACTGCAGCAGAGCACGAAAGTGCAGCCTGGCAGGGCACAACCCCCCCCAGCCCCAAGAGCAGTTGGGGGCGCAGATACAGACTGAGGAAGAACAGGCACCTGTAACATAGGGCTTTCATCTGAAATTCAAGTTAGGATTTTAGAGCTATTTTAAGGAATCATTAGAACAGAAAATTGTAATGATCTGACAATGTTACAGCAGAATAACCCCTCACCTGCCCAAAATGTTTGGTAGTAATGTACTTCTCTGTTGGCATATAAATGTGTGGGTCCCTATTAAGGTTTTGCACAGCAGCACAAGTTTGATGACATTGGGTTATCTGTTGTGCCTTGGCACCTGCTGGAGGAAGGAGCAGAAGCTCTATGGATGTCTGAAGCACATTACCAGTAGCATAACAATACAGAGGCTGCAAGGAGCACAGCAGATTCCCTGTAGCTATCTTTAATGCCATGCTCATTTTTCTAGGCATCTCTTTCACCCCCAGAAAAAACAAAACAAAACAAAACAAACTTGTTTTGCTTATTATCATCAAGATCACACAGTGAAATCACAATAACCTTCAAGTCTTACCTAAAATGCATGATCAGCTAGCTGCTTTTGAAGAGCCAGCACCTCAGCACACAAGAAGAAGGATGGGGGCTCCACCACATCTCTTAACTACATCATAGTGAGGTCAAGCACCACCCCCAGCACCCAGCTGAGGATGAAGAAAAAGCTGCTGGAGTTGTAACTCACCTCAGCTGTGGATCTGCTCTGATGGGCCACAGAGCTGCCCTGCAGCCACAGCCTGTGGGGGTGTGGGCAGGTGCTGCCCCTGGGCCTCCACCTGGGCAGCATCAAGGGTTTGACTGATGTAGAGCAGATGTGAGAAGTAAGGAATCCAGCCCAGCCCTCACATTGGTTGGGGTTCCACCCCAGGACTGCAACCAGAGCACTTGGGAGGAAACCTCACAGACATCATAAATGTCAATGCCAACAGGACCACTTTTAGAAATTGCATTTAAACACACCTAGGCTTCCTATCATCTACAAATCATTTGGGAACAGTCAGAAAAAAAGTTACTTTTCACAAGAAACACAACATGCAAGTGTCACTGATCCATGCTGCTAGATGCAGGCATCTCCCCCATCCAGTGTAAAGGGCAACCCCTGGAGACTCAGACTGATGGCACTCTGGGAACATGGACACTGACTGGGTGGAAGAAAAGCATGAGCTGGGTCAGACTTACAACAAACAGCAGGGATTTAATTCCAGGCTAAAAGGACACCCTGGCACACACATGCACATTGCATTAGACACTCCCAATTACCTTCATTCACCTTTAAGACTCGATGTGGCATGGGGATTTCTGCAGGTGTGGCAGTCTGTCCGTGGGGATTACAGGGTAATCCTGGGTGACATCCACATTGGAGATACTCATGATGGAGAAGTGCTTAATGACATGTTATGGTACCATTTCTTGAAAAACTCTGAAGCATCAAATATCTCATTCTGAACTGCTCAGCAAGAGGTATGAGCCATTATTTATTTTCTAAAAGGAAGGAGGATTTTTAATGGGCTGGTAATCTTTAAATCCTTTCTTTTAAAGGACAGATATAAGAGATGGTTTGCTGCTCTATAATAACCACTGGTATTAACCATTACATAAAGGAGAGTGATACAAAATACATCATTTCCCATGATGGTTTCCTTTGAAGCAGAACTCAGGATATGAACCCAGCTCTGCTCCAACTCCAGCAGTGGAGTGTATACTTTTAATTAAGTGCGGTGCTACGTTACGCTTGATGAAAGGCAATATGCAAAGCAGGCCTCGAGCAAGCCCAGCCAAAATGAGCATCATCGTCCTTGGGCAAGCTGGAGCAAGCTGTTGTGGAGGAAGCCACAGTACTCTGTGAAGAGACACGGGGAAGTTATTAGAATGCAAGTTTTAGATCCTAAAATAAGAATAGAAGAAAAGTTATGGATCAGACCAGTGGCCCACCCAGCACAGCACTCTGCCTTCGATGGTGGCAACAGAAGAGACTGTTTATGGACAGCCTGTGAGCCAGGCCCATACCTGTGTCAGGAGGACAGGAGGCAGAAATGTGCAGCCTGTTCACACAGGCAAGGTCAGAACAGACGATCAGATGGTCCCATCCAGCCTCAAGCTCAATGAACTGTTTATGTAAACCCAGTTTTCATGTTCGGTTACAAGTGAAAGAGAATGGATTTGATACTCCTGAAGACACAGATATTCAAGGGAAATTTGTAAAAACCTATGATAACTCAGTGAAGAGATGGGGTCAAGGAAGCAACACAATAAAATAGAGTAAGAATTAAATTACTAAAAGCAATTTCTACTTCTCAAGAACTGATGTAATGACAAAATCATAGGCATGCACCAGTATTACACAGAAGCTAAAGACTCTGATAATACATCTTCATCTTTAATTTCTCTTAGATTTACAAATCTAAATGAGGAAATGCTTGGAATTTGGCCCAGATCAGAATTTCAAGCCAAGACAACCTCAGGCTGTGGAGATCAGTGGCTCTCAGCTGTGAAGTGTGCATCCTCGAGGAGACACGGAGGAACCGCAGGAGGTTGGAAAACATAAAAAACCCCACAGAAATTCCTTCCAGCCTTCATTATCACACTTCTGTTTTCTCTGTCTCTCTTCTCTTCCCCATTTTCTGCACCCAACTGCCTCTCCTCGAACAAATGCAAAGCCTGTAATCACTTTGAGGCACTGCAGATGAGCAGGAGTGAAGCCACAGCACAGGAGGAGCAATGGGGGAGTGGGCAGAAGGACATTCCCAGTGGGCAGCTTGGCAGGCTTGAACTGCAGGGACCTTGGGCTTGACTTAGGGCTCCATTTCAGAAAGGGGCAACATGGGCAGGATTTTGCCCAGCCAGGCAAGGGTCCTGGGGCTAGGACATCTTCCAGAAGGAAAAAAAGGTATTGTGTGAGCTCTTAAGGAGAAAACAGACTTAAAATTGGGTTTGGGGTTTCAAAAAGAAAGAGTGGACTACCTTGGTTTATTGGGTAATAGCTGAAAGCCTGCAGGGCTGTAGGGCTAAAATATGTGCTGCAACTTCCCTTGACAAATGGTTCATATTTCCTTCTGAGTTGAGTTTATGCCAACAGTTCAGGTACCATAGGGTCAGGCTGCAAAACAAAGAGCAGGAAAAAATGGCTTTCTGGTGGTTCCTTGAGGACCTGTAAAACATGGGCCAAGACCCACCCATGAATCAAGTTCTTGAGCATTCTGGTCCTCTGAAAATTCATCAAACTTCTGCACCAAATTTGGGCTTAAAACCAGCTGAGAGAGTCATCACTATCGTTTGATAACTGACTGTAAGCCTTTTATCCCCGGCAGGGATTTAGAGGATCAAGAGTAAAATGGGTTCCTGAGGATGCCAGTCTGACCCCTAACCCGTAACCTAACCTCAGCCCCAGTGAGAGCCCAGTGATTTACAGCTCACATAAAATTCAGCATAAGCCTTTTGTCTTTAGGGACACAAGATTTAATCTTAACTGAAAGCTTTCCATGGTCGGCCAAATAAATGGTTTCTAAGCCAGGAGCTGTGCTGATCACTCTGTCCCTAAGGCAGCCACCCCACAGCACTGAGCATAACCCACTTGCCCACGTGGGTATCAGCCCCTGTCCTAAAGCACTGAACCCACACCCGAACTCCTCCGTCTCCAGCCATCCAATTCCCTAAGGAGAAGTCCAGCTCCGCTGAACTGCAGGATTCCCTTACAGCAGAGGTTTACCCATCAGTGGGCAGTGGGGTGCAGTCCTCGCCGTGCCCCACAGCCCTCCAGGGCTTGCTGGGAGCTGAAGGCATCCATCTCCTCCTGGTACCTCACCCTGACTCCCTCCACTGCCACCCAGTGAGCCCTGCAGGACTTACAACTAATCTAACACCTTCCTCCCTTGGACAGCCCGAGCTTCCTTAGCTCAGCTCTGTGGTCCCCAAGGAATCAAAGCTTTCCTGCTCCCCACCTTCGGAACCCAGACTCCCACTGACCAAAGCTGGAATCCTCTGACCCACAACCACGTCAGAACCTGCTCCCTTTGTGGCCATTCCCTGGTTAATCCCCCTGGCCCTGAAAAGAAGCAATAATAAACATTACCCATCTATATCTGTGATCTTTTCTCAAAGAAATGCATACAAATTCATAGAGCACTCTTCCAACAAATGTTTTCTGTGCCTTTGTGGTATTTTTATAACCTGCATCTCAAGTGCCTTTCTAGTGCATCATCCCATATATAACGAAGAAATACCAGACAAGGCTATAATACTGAAACAGATGCTTCCCCTACCCAAATGAATAATTTCAACATTAATTCAAAAATCTTTAAAGTAGTCATGAGACTAAAACACAGAGGATTACCAGCCAAGGGAAATTTAATGTATGCAAGTAAAAGCAATTATTTTTTTCATGAGCACTACATACTAAAGTGAGTTGCTATAGGTCTAATACAGCAGGTATTTCTTACCACAGGCAGGGTGCAGATCATATGTCATACTCAGATTTTGATATCTAAAGCTAATTCATGTGAATGTCATTAGTTTTGGTGCCCTAACTAAATTAATCTGAGTTCAAATTCAGCAACCAGCCCTTTTCAACCAGATGCTGAAGGCTCAATAGGTAATCAAGTGTTGTAACTCAATTCACAGAGACCTCCCAGAAGGAAGGCTGGAGCCCTGGCAGCCCGTGCGGGGGCTTACGGAGGAGCTCCCCTCGCTTCTCCTGAAACCTCTCAGCCAATGTGCCAGGGAAGCCCATGGCTGATCTCCTTCCAGCAGTCTGCCCCCACCCCACTCAGTTTTTCAAGAAGATTATGACACTCAGATTTCATTTCAGTCATGTCCTTTCCATTCTCCAGATCAGACAAAAGGCCCAGACAGAGATCCAGACACCTGTGTGCTGCTGCTCCAAAGGATGCCCATTTTCCCTCTCCTTATCACCCTTCCCCAGCCAAGCACAAAACTGCCCTTAACTGCCCATTATCCCAACACAAAGTCAGGGGAAGAATTACTGCCAGGAGCTTCAGTCGGCTCTGTGAGGTTCCAGGGAGAAAGGATTTCATCACAACCGAAGGGATGGATACAGCCTGGGACAAAAGCGATGCTCTGCCCCTGCACAGCCCTCCCCTGGCCACCCTGGCTGCAGCCCTGCTCAAGGCCAAGCCAGTTTCTCCATCAAAGCAAACCAGCAGACAAGGGCTCAGAGAAGAGCATCAGGCACAAGGACACTCCCTGCCCTCTGGATTTTGACGAGCGAACTGAATGACAAAAATGCTTTTGATTATTGGCTGCTGTCAATCAAGGACAGACCCAATTATAATGGCACCAAAACAGCATGTGGTCACCAATAGAAACTACAAGGATTGATTTTTACATACCAGCCTCATATTCAAGGATACCTCATTAACTAGGGAGTCTGTGCAGCAGTAAAACATGAAATTGCACTGAAATAGAAATGTAATCTCCACGGATCTTCTCCTTCCCCACAAAACTCTAGTTCAACATTGATTTTTTCCTGTTGAACAAACATATCGTGAGGCTGAAATGAGAAAGGTGGATTCATTTTCAGCCTTTTTCTGCTAAAAAAAATTCTAGAAACAAGGTGAGCAAGCCCTGTAAGTACAGACCCAGGATTAAGGGAGACTGCAGGAGTTTCCTTTGTGTGCAGTGCAGCTCCCTCCTGACCCCAGCGTTCACAGACGAATGCAGTGTGGGGTTTGGTTGCCCCATCTCTGATGAGGCACCAAGTTCCAACACTGGCATAAACTGGAACTTGAGAACACACTTTTTTTTTCTCCCCTGGTGTTACCTGTAAGCCATCATGTGAACATGAGGACATGGTTTTGCTCAGTACCTCTCACCTCCCCTCCTCCCCTCACCATCATCCATCACCATGGCACAGGGAACAGCCCTAGGTACAGCAGGAGAGAGGGCTGGATGAAGAAAAGGGCCCTGATTTCCTCCCACAAAGATGAAATACCACCTCTGACAGCATTTTTACACTATTCTGTGGTCAGCACCAAGAACATGCCAAGTGCCTAGGTAGTTTGACTAGATATTAGGCAGAAATTGTTGTCTGTGAGGGTGGTGAGACACTGGCCCAGGTTGCCCAGAGAAGCTGTGGCTGCCCCCTCCCTGGCAGTGTTCCAGGCCAGGTTGGATGGGGCTGGGAGCAACCTGGGCTGGTGGGAGATGTCCTGTCATGGCAGGGGTTGGGATGAGATGAGCTTTGAGGTCCTTTCACACCCAAACCATCCTGGGATTCTATGATGTAACCTCATGGCTACTGTCAGTGCAGGGAGGATGCTGCACCTACGTATGCTTGTGCACAGTACTCCTAAGCCACAATAAAACTCACGCAGTGCCAGCTGACTGACTGCTCAGTTCCCATTCTGCTTTTGCACTGCCCAAATACCAGCAGTTACTGGAGGAAGGAGATGGGGGAGAGCAAGGCCCAAAGAATCACAAATATTCTCCCAAATGCTGCTGCTCCAAATCTTCCACCAGCCAGAAGCAATCACAGACTAATTTCAGTGAGATAGGTCCCGAGGCTTTTTTTATTGTTTTTTATACTCCAGTGAGTAAATTCATCAAGAAAAAAAAAAAAAGAAGCAGCAAACCCTAGAAGGCACCACACATTTCCAACACTGAGCACTTCGAAGACTGGAACTGAGCGAGTGAGCAAAGGGTGGGAGGACAAAAGGCAGAGGAGCTGGTGGCCTGGGAGCATCCTTCATGGCACCTGGGGGTCTTCTGGTGCTGCAACAGACACTGGCTGGGTTTCAAGCAATTTTGCAGTTTCAATGACTACAAATGCTCCAGCAGGTAAAGCCCTTGTTATTACTCCTCCACAAAGGTCTGTCCAGCTCACTGACACACTGCACTTACAGCTGAACCAACAGACCCAGCTGGGGGGGAAACACTGCCAGGTTTCAACCACTGACCAAGCTACCAATGACCCTGCCCTGCTAAGAAGCCCCCGTGACATCCCATCACCCTGCCCCCATCTCAAACACAAAGGCTCCCACGAGAAGCAGAGGCATTTTCCACACGCTTCGGGGTGCAGGGCAGCCTGGCTGTGGGTGCTTCAGGGATTGTTCTCCCCCTCAAGAAAACAACCTGCAAAATGCAGCCAGGCCACGTGTCCTGCAGAGCAGCGCAGTGCAGCACCCCGCTGCACCAAAACAAACAGGCTTTATCCTAGGTAAGTAGTGAAATTCTCTCTTTTTTCATTGAATTGGAGTTTTAACACATCTCCCTTGTAAATGTGCCAAAAACAAGAGCATAATTTATAAATTTCCTCTGCGTGCACTTTGTTCCCAGTTATCTTCCCAACTATTTGACTGCTGTGAAAAGTTAAAAAAGCAAAAAAAAAAAAAAAAGGGAAAAAGCACCTCTAAAGGTGAAAACTTTGAGCCAGTTTCAACTTCCACACACATCAGAGCAGTGCATTTTTCATTCACTCGTCCCGGTGACATTTCAAGCTTTGTCACAAATCAATCAGCATTTCCAAAAGCGTTTGGAGGAGCAGGAAACGACACTGGGTACAAATCCTACAACATCTATTATTCTTGCTATTTCACTCATTTTGCTGAAAAACATTTCAAAGGTTGTTTTAAAAGAAGCAAAGATTTATTTGAAGTTTCTGGACGGATAAAGGATTTCTCTATAATGTTTCAACAGCAGAACAAACTTCAGCAATATACATGGAGTTTATTTCAAAATTAATTTGGTGAAGCATTTAAAAGGACAGGGCTTGCAGTAAGCTGGTAAGAGATACAGTTAACACTATATAACACTACTCAGCATGATGGAGAAATACTGGAAAATATGTAAAGTACCTAAAAGTCATAAAGGACAGATCTGAGGTGTGATGAGGAGCGGTGGCAGGGGTCCTGTGGGATGGGACACAGGCACGGGCAGACACGGTTTGCCCTCAGGTTGAAGCCAAACAATGCACTGAAGAGAAATGGTCACTTTGGCTGTCACTGTCAGCTGTCACTGCAGAAGCACACTATGTGCAGGTGACAGGCCAGCACCTCAGCCCTTATCTCCCTCAGCAGACCCACAGCCACCCCCTTCCCTCATCACCCCACACTGCCACTGCAGCAAAAGCCAACCCTCTGTCACCTGTGGGCAGCCAGGGAAGCGATGCAGCTGAACAGTTATCTTGACTTGCACACACTGTGCTGCCCAGGCTTTACAGTCAGAGACTGTAACTGCTCTTCTGTGTGTGGGAGCTCACGGGGAACAAGTACCAGGCAAGCTCAGAGAGGAAACCATGCCAGGGAGGCGACAAAAAGGAGAAAGAAACCCTCAAACCTGCACACCACCAGCCTGGCAAAGCAGCACTCGCTGCCACGTCCCTGCTGGGTGGGCACAGCAGACCCTGGAGGATGGGTGAGCCCTTCCAAAGCAACACACCTCCTGATCTGCCCTCTTCCATGCATGCAGCAACCAGCAGCACAGCAACAGGACTCACACAGCCCAGCAGAGCACTGGGGGGAGGGCAGAGGTGCCCCATGACGGGTGGTTTCCAGCTCCTGGTTACCACTGTGGCAAATGATGAGGAGAATGTGAGCTCTGAGTAACATTACTCTCAGTCTGGGGAGCACAGCGGAGGTTTCAAAGGAGAGCATTTCCCACAAATGCTAAGCAAACCTTTCTAATTTTCCATTTGCTGCCATTCTTCAGCCAGAGCTGCCCTCAGCCCTCAGATGAGGACTGATAATGAAGCATAAAGTGACACAAGGTCATACATAATGATGCTGTAGGTTGGAAAATGGGAAAGCGATGCTCATATGATTTCACATGGCTTTCCCAGCCCTGTGGCAGCTCCTTCAATCACTGCCCCCCGAATGGTTTCAAAAACAGCATCAGGAGGGAATGCAGAGATATTACAGTGGAACTGGAAAAGATCCACTCCTGCTGCAAGCTCTCTTTAACCTGTGCAGATGCACACTCCCATTTCCTACACTACCTTCTCCCCTTATTCAATCTCAAACAAGAAAGAAATTCAGAGTCCAGGCAGAGGAGCTCTCATTAATTTTCTTGGCGATGCTGGACCGTTTAGAACTGGTACGATGCTAATATGGAATTAATTTGACATTTAAATTGGTTTGTAAATACATCTGTTAGAAGAGATGTAAAACCATAGTCCTTAAAGAACCTATATGGTCCTTCAGGAATCCATAAACGCTTTTCATCAGGGTAGGTCTGTTAAAGCCACTACCCTGGCCTAATTTGCCTAATTACACACCTCCCTAAAATTCTCTTTATAGTTTCGACTGCATATGATAATTTCTTCCCATCCTCTCCTAAAAATGCTGTTAATTGTCCTTATGTGATGTTAATCAGCTGTGGCATCCAAGCCCAGACCTAATTTGTAGCAATCGTGTACTTAGAGAGGTGTTAACACTGCTAGATTGAGAATTTAAGACAAAATTCAAATTTTGAATGTAAATTAAGCTACATAGCAGAGATGAAAAAGCTCAATAATTATTAAAAGTTCATTTTAGAAGAAACCTGATACCTGAATTCAGCGATTTGAAATTTAGATTCAGTGACATCATACATGTGGCAAGCAGCTCCACCACCACCTGGTACTTTATATTTTGGAGTTAAGGCAGTGTCTTGGGCTCTCTGCTAGGAGTGAACCCAAATTTAAAAACTCTGCACAGGTGCCTCCAGCAAGTTCTTGCTTGTCTTTATAGTCTCACCAGAGCTATTTCTGTTCCGGGACGTAATGCAGGTAATCCTTTATGTAGGAAACAGCTTATTTGCTCAATTTGCCCTATTTTTCTGTTCATAATTTTAGTGAGAGGTTTATCATTTTCCTGAGTTTATTAGAAATTACCTGCCAGATATAATTGCAGTAAATAAAACTTGCTCTGGAGCTCAGGCTTGTATGGCTCAAAACAAATGCCTGCAATTACTGTGTTTGTGGAGCATGAGCTCAAGAGAGCAAGAACACAGCGAAGAAAATCAGTCTGGGGTCTTACAAGGTGCCCAAGGGCTGTAAGAGCCTCTGTTCCCTGGGGGCTGCTCACCACACCCCCTAAGGGCATTTTGATGAACGCTGCCTTCCTTTATCCTGGTGAGCAAGCAGGGACTGAGATGGAGAGGGGCACCTTGGCTGGCTGTGCCCCCTCCCCACAGGTCCCAGGCTGTTGTGGGAGGAGGGATGCCAGTCCTCAAGGCTCTGCCAAGTGCTCCCCATCTGGGTACTACTGCCCTTTGGTGCTGTGCTCTTTTCCTTCTAATTTACTATTTCCTCTAATAGCTTGAACTTGTCTTTGGCATGTTGTTAAATCAGGTATGAAAGTGTGACGCCTTTGCTACCTGTTGACACTTCTGTTTCAGACCAATAGGCTGGAAAACACTCCAGCTGTGCATCAGCCTTGCCGAGGACCCGCAGGGCTGTGTGGCAGAGGGCAGGCTCAGAGCAGAGCTGGCATCAGCAAAGCAGCCAGAAACGAGAGGAGAGCCTTACCCGTGTGTTTGCAGCAGCGGTGGGAGCGGTCCTGTGACAGTGAGGGATGGGGAATGAGGGGACTGTGAGGGTCACTCTGCTCTGGGAAGGTGGGGGACATGCAGATGTGCGATCCTGGAGCAGAGCCTGGCTCAGACCTGGGAATAAATGTGGGGCTGAGCATAGCCAGGGGACAGGCACCCAACCAGAAAGCTCATGTGCCATTTCTGCAGTTATTCTGTGAATGGCTGTGAGAACACATTAATTAATGAGGTATTTTAAACAGGGGCCATAAGAGCGTGCAAAACCAAGGTATGGTTTCTGTATAGTGATGGGCAGCAGTGGAAATCCAGCTTTTCTGGTTAAACACATCCAAACTGTTCTCCCTCTTAAACCTCCTCGCTCCTGCCCGTTTCTGTACGTGTTTTGCAGCCCTGTGTTAATGAAACCGATGAAATACTGAAGGGGAACACGGAGGGGGCTCAGAGGAGCCCAGGCTGTGTTTGAGCTGCCCTCCACCAGCAGCTCTTTGTACAACTCCATGGGATGAACCTGCTTTAGAAGTGACCTGCGCAGTGCCCAGAAGAATTAAGAGTGTCTCATCTGCAGGACGTGAGGACAACAGCACTAGCAGGGTGGCCATCCCACGGGGAGGAGGAGCGAGTGTGCACAGCTCCCGGCCAGGACAGGATGAGGAGCAGACCCAGTGTCAGAGGGAGCAGCCCAGGGCACTGCGACCCACGGCGTCAGTGCCAGGCAAACCCCACGGGCACAGCGAACAGGGGTCATTTTGCTGTTGCATACTGCAACTGCAGGTGCAATAAGCAGGTTTAATGTCTTTTTTGCAGCTCTCCCACTGCTTGGGTTTCCTCCTAAGATACTACATCTTGTCATCCAGATCCGAGGCTCCCACTCCCAGGCAGCCAGACACAACCACCTTCCCCTGCAGCAACACCGCAGTGCTCGTCACTGTCAGAGCAGGGCCATGGCTGGGCACCCACGAACAGCATCCTGTAAAGCAGATCCTTGTTTACTGGGGGAAAATCAGCAAGGGATTACTTTGTTATCACACTTTGCTTTCCCTTAGGACTGTGTGACCAACTCCTGTGCGTGCAGATGGGAGCGGCTAATAACGAATTTCCTTTTTTAAGGAGCAGCTTTGCTTTGAAAACATGCCCTTGCATTTATCTCAACACTGCATAGTAAAACACAGACACAGAGGAGGGCAATTTCCTACAAGTCATGGGCTGCAATTCAAAAAAAGAACTCCCTTTTAGTGTTATTTCTAATAAATACTTCTTTTATATGCTGAACGGAATGACTGGAAAATACTGTGTGTATTTTATTGGCTTCCTAAAGCAAAAGCCTCAGCCCATACCCCACAGCAAGGCACACATCCAAGGTTACGTGTCCCTGCACTAAGATCACCATAATCCTTTTTGCATTAAAAAATAATGAACTTCATCTCATTTGCAGATTCTTAAGAGCACAGAACCCTATGGTCACTTGGCAATAGGAATGAGCATCTCATAAATAGTAAATGCAAACAGAGCTCTCTTACCTTCCCACAGAAGCAGGACTGAAAGCTGGGGAGTCCCACAGGGAAATAATTTCTTTCATTTCAGAACAGCCAAAAATCCTGCCCATGTGGGCTTGTTTGGGGGAAGAGAGAGGATTAAACTGGACATTTTAAATGCTTGTTTCACTGCTGCCGTCTTGAAAAATCACTCTAAAAATGTAATCCTTTCTCAGAATGGAGAAGTGCCAGAGCTCTTGGTAAAACCCAAATCAGTCATTTTTATGGGGAACCTGCACAAATGCCTGTTTCACCAAAGAGCAAAGTTGGGAAGCATCTACAGTTAAGCATAACAGAGCACCTCACTGAAACGGGTACCCAAAGGCAGCTGCCTCCAGAGAAGAGATCTGTAACACAAAGCTTTGCCAAAAAAAAGGAGCCTTCTCTATTTTCCCCCTTTCTTCCTAATATACTTGTTCATTTTCTTTTGTAATAAAAACTCCTCAGAACACGTAGTCCCTCATTATGGATGTGTGTGTTCTGCCAAAGCTGTGGTCCAAGGATGAGGTTACTGCAATAATGTGCCCAAGACATCAAGAATAAATCTATTATTTGATTTTTTAAAAAACCCCACAACTTTAAAGAAAGGCCTTTAGAATTTAATAGCTATGAAACCAATTAGACTTTATAGGAGCAGGGTCTCTAGAAGCTGCTCTTACAGCCATCTTCTCATTCCTGAGCGAGAGAGATAATGCTCTATTAAGTCCTATTAAATGCTTAAAAAATCCACAGGAGAGTCGGCCTTTTCACTTATATTTTACTATTCTCTTGGGTTTCACCTTGGGTGGTGCTCCAGCATTCCTCATGGGCAAGCAGGTCCCCAGGAGGCTGCTGGGGTCCTCATGTGGATTTTCAAAGCAAAGCTATGGTTTTGTGGCGCAGTGCTTTGGCCAGCAGCACTGTTTTCTGCTTTTTCCCAGGTGGAAGCCACGGACAGATATGACAGGGTAGAGAGAGGCAGCTCTGTCTATCAGCATGAGCATTAACAGCACACTTCCAGGTACCATCATAGACCTCAAAAACCCATTAGATGTATTTAAGACTAGCAGAGTTTGGTGATTAATCAGTCCTGGATTGGCACTCAAATTCTTATCTGAAGTTGGCCAAATACGTGGTCTGCTCTGGAGGGGTTTGCTCTCCGTGAACAACCAGAGGCAATGTCACAGCTGGAGGCTGGGGAGCCCTGGCTGGGGCAGAGGGACTGTGGGGCTGTCGCAGCACGCCGCGGCTTCGAGGGCTCCTCCAGCACTGGGGTTCAGCATCACCACTCTCCAGCTCCGCTCTCTGCAGTTATTCCTGGAACACTTATCTAAAAGCAGCACATTCTCTTTGATTGACTTTACCTTATGGAAAAAAATATCTTCTAAGAGTTGCAGCTGGTTTCACAGAATACTTGTATTTATTCAGTAAAATAATTGGGAAACTGCTCCTAGGTTAGGTACAAAGTCATGTCCTAGGGCCGATGTTTTTCAGGTCGGGTGAGAACAGCCTGAGAACCTGTCACTCTCCTGCAATCTCTACTCAATGTCAGCAACAGCAGAAAAATGAACCATTGTTTTATATTATTATGGCTGAAAGAACCCATATTTTTGTTGTCAAAATCTTAAACTGATGCTGCCTTGACGCTCCATATGTTTTCTTGCCCCAGATTAAAAGATCCCATATATTCTAATTCATCCATTTGGCATTATGTCCCTACAGCTGGCAGTTTGGAACACCAGTGCTCCCGCCCGAGAGCTGCTCTGGCAAAGCTGCCACCAAAATCACACGGTGTTTTAACAGGGCGAGAAAGGAAGAAGGAGGTTCCAAAGGCTTTTTGTTCCTCCGTGGTTAATAACATGGGGAAGACTGTTGAGCAGGCATTAATAAGATACAATCTGCAGCCCTGAACGCCATAAATAAATGGCAACAACCTTGTTTTGTGGAAGAGGAACAGTGGGGAGCAGGAGGGCCGGGTGTTTGTGGTGTTCTGCAGCAGAGAGGATGGACCTGGGGGACACTGGGGACACCAGGCATGGACACAGACAGCACTGCACCTACTGCCAAGCTCACCTTTAAACACTCCCTTTCAAAACGTAAGATATGTTTAAGAGGTTCTCACACAGACAGGTTCTCCCCCTTCCCCGACACCAGGCACTCTGCACCCTCTCACTTTCACCACAGCACCCGTAAGCCTTTCTCGAGTGCTTTAACCAAATCCACTCTCACCCCTGGAGTACAAACAAACAGTGCCACCATCAGCCAGCCTCCAGGGCTCCTGCACCTTTCAGCCTACGAGGATGGAGCTCAGCTGACTAAATTTGTACTACAGACAGGAGGATGCTTTAATGTGGAGATCAAGGAAGCAATCAGGCACCTGAAAATTTCTAGATGCCCTCTGGACATTGGAGCTCAATTCTGCTGTCTAAGGAGGTTTTCGACGTATGCACAGGGAAAAAATAATGAAAAAACATAAAATTAAAGGCTTGAGATGAGGTGCTATCTAACACACAGTGCACAAGTCATTTTCACACCCAGGCAGCTGCTTGGGTGGCACCTGCCTTTCATACACCAGTTCAGTGCAACTTTTCTGGCTAACTCCAATTAGAGCAGCCACTGGCGTCAGCCAGCACACGGAACGAGGTTAGCCCAAAGATGTGTAATGCTCTGTTGAGTATTGGTAAGTTATTGTTATTTATGTAGGACATACAGCACTAACATTGACATCCATAATGTGCTTGGAGTATTATACAAACAGATGGATTTTTGCCTGCTTAGCATTACATATTACGCATCTGTCCTGCACTGTGGCAGCTTTCCCTGCCACTGGATCCTCACTGTGGTAGGAAATAACAGGGATAAAGGGATTAAAAAGCAATGATTTTCTGTAAAGCCTTATAGGACATGTCTGCTATGATCTCAGCTTACTTGACTCATCTACACCAGTAAAACACCATTGTACCAGACAGATTTATGGATTAAATGCAGACAAGTGTGTAAAATAAATATTTTGCTTATAGTTTCTACGCACTTTAAAATATTCTCTGATTATCATAGCTTCTGAAGCCTCTTTCCAACGGGGTGATTTGCAGTTCAGAAGTTAAAATCAGGGACCTCCTCTAGCTTCGGTGTAATGTAAAGGTCACGAGTGAAGTGTGGTATTTAGCAATTCCAAATAATTGTACCCAGACCTCAAACATGTCATGCTTTGTCAGAGCTGCCACTTAAGGTCAAATGAATTTAAATCATATTTATCTTATATTAATAGAGCTACAGTTCAGGCTAAGCCATGCAAAATACAGTTCTCAGACTGCTCTCTGTGTTTCCCCCCAGCCGACAGGGACCACAACCACAGCAGATGTGAGAGGGAAGACTGAAGTTTGGGGATCCTCATTCCACAGAAGGGGAACAGTTTAACAGGGCCACGCAGGTGGCCATAACACACCCTGCAACTGAACCAGCACCTCCTGAATCACAGAGGAAGACTGCAAGGTCACCCCTCTGTCATCTTCCTCCACCTTCATCACCGCCCAGGTGCCAAACCCAGGAGCCTGAGCCCCCAGACAGTGCTCTGTCTGAGCAGGAGGGGGCCGTGCAGGACCCTGGGTGCAGCACCCACCCCTGCGCTCCCCGAGCACCAGGAACTGTCACCCATTTGTATTCACAAGGCAGGAACTCTCCTGCGTGGAGACAGGAGCAGCACAGGAATGGCAATGGGCATCGATCCCCTGCAAAGGGACAGCAGGTTTTCTATGAAATGCTGTTACCAGTCCTTGTTGTACCTCACAGGCTTTATGCTGCATACCTGTATGCCTTTCCTGGGGGTCTTTTCCAGAGCAGTGATGCAACTACCACACCTCTGCCAACATCAGCCCAGGAGTGCTCTTTTCATTTTGATGTGCTGAAATGTGAGTGCTCTCCTCTGCAGGCACCTCAGAATCAGAGTCTGCCTTTGGGGGAAGCTGAATCTCCAGGATCTAGTTAGTTCAGTCAACACATGCTTAACCAAAAGCAATGCAGCATCTTTATTTCTGCCTACCTTTCTCCTCTCCTTTTGTCATAAAGCACACATAGTCTTACACCATACTTCTAATCAAGTCTTTCAACATTAAAGCCAGTTTATATTTGAATTTAAAATTAAAATTATTTCTATTAAGAATAGAAATATCACTGTACCTCCTATAAAAGAATGCTGCCCAGCCCCTCTACACACACACACACAAGAGCATAATTCAGTACTATGGTGTATAGGTCCCAGAATTTCCATTGTATGTCAGTTGACCACAAGTACAAGATTTTTAGTGTGGATCACTGATTCACCGAGTAAAACACAGCCTATAATTTACAGCAGCTTCAGATCCCTCCCCACACGTGGGAAGGAGAAAGCGACCTGCGTTACCTTCACGCTCTCTAAGCAGACTGAGCGCTCGGTCTCACTCCAAAGTGCCAGACAGACACGTGCATCTCCTCCCCGCAGGATGGGAAGGCAGCACTGTGCTCAGTCTTCCCCACACCACTCACAGACCCAGCTCCATCCTGTGGGCTAACCAGCCCTCATACCAGTGCAACCCTCACCACAGATAACTGCCTTCTGCTGAACAGAAACCTTTGGCTCAGAGCTAGATGGGAAGCAATAAAGGATGGGTTTGATGTTTGGGGGTTTTTTAACATACCACTATACAGCGAACATACAGTCAAATTTTTATATCACTATCCACTTGAAAGTTAAAGGGTTCCCCTACAGTTTACATACTGAGTATTATCATTTATTTCACACAAAAAACCCAACCCAACCAAACAACAATAACTGAGATGCTATATTAAGATATTAATACATAGAAATATTGAGCAAACAAGGTCTCAGTTTTGGTGAAGTAACACCCCATTGAGGATTCCTCTCTAATAGAGCAGGTTTTTAGATCTACAGATGTCAGCTCAATGCCTTACCATGAGTGTCAAAGTTAATTTCACACTAAGAAGGCTTGCAACAAACAATCCATAGGAAAAAATACACTTAAAAAGGAAATACTGAGTTCTCTGACACTGACAAAATATTCTCAGTAGAGAACTAGGGAGGGAGAAAAAGGGGAAAGAAGACAGTTTTTAGCTGGGCATACCAAAAACAGGAGCTGAACTGGGTGGGAAGGAATACCTAATTATGGCACTTGGTATTGGAAGCAGCTCTGAAATCAGCCCAAGAGTTCTCTCTGCTATGGTGGTGCACAGACAGGGCTGGCAAAGCCATCAGTGGCATTGATGGGAGCTGGAACGGGCATGGGGACTGCATGTCTTCTCACGTGTGTTAACCAGAAGCAACTCAGACTCGGCTGTAGTAACTGGAGCCAAATAATACCATCAGCCCTGTGTGGGTAACACCACAGCACGGCTGTACTATTAGTCCTCAACACCCCAGGCACCAGTCTGGGATTCAAACACAGCACCCCTGCCATCCAGTCCCCTGAGCTTGGTCACTGCCACTCACCCTTGACAAATGAGTCACCCTGACACATGGCCAGGGAGTTCCTCTGCCACACCGCTTCTCTGCTGCGTACGAATCTAAGGCAGCTCTTCATTTTGGTATTTCTGCAGAGTGCCAGAATAGGTTTTTCCCTGCAAGTCCTTCTGTAATCACTTTATTATCCTGGCAAAGGAGAACTGTATCTCAAACGTGCTTGAGATTGCATAAAATTAAATGTCGACCTATTCAGGTCCTTGAGTTGGATGACGAGACTCAGACCTTTCTCCTGGAGACAGAAACAACCACTTCACACCCTGTTCATAAGGAATTGCAAACTCAGCTCTTAAGACCTGAGCCAGGCCCAGCTCTCCGAGACCTGCACGCTCAGCCCTGTCTGTACGTGACCTCGACACCAGGAGAGTTGGGAAGAGCAGGTTTTTGACTGACTGAACACAGTGCATCACTTCTTGCATCAGAAGACGTGGAGAAATGTTTCCATGGATGTCCATCCATTAGCACATGATGGGAACCCAGTGGAAAGGGGGTTCGTACTCTGCATGTTACCACTTTTACTCCTGGAGTAAATACAAATCATATGCTTGCAATGAAACTCTTCCATTGTCTTTAAGGTGCTCCAGCTTTCTAAGAAGCTTTGGGGGTTCCTAGCAAGATGCTGAAATGAGATTAGAGTCCCTCCTCATGAAACATTCACATGACAGATCATTTGGGAAAAGACACATCAACCTAAAGGAAAAGCTTCACAATTAATAATACATAAGAGAAGTGAGATGGAATAGTGTGTGAAACGACTGACCTGCTTTAAAAACACTGCCTGGTGTCATTTCAGCTCCTTATTATAGGATTCCCTACATAAAGACACCTAGATGTTCGCATCTGCCTCCAAACAGACAATCATCAATAAAAGGAAGAGCGAACCACAATAATGATTGCTACTGAAGAGCTGGTTTGTATCTCATGAAAGAGAAATGCAATTCCAATCAGCAGGTAGAAGGCTCCTCCTAGGTCAAAACAAAGACTGAAATTGTTGGGTTTTGTACAGCAGCACCATGGTGACTGCTGCAATCACTGCTCACACCGAGATGCTTTTTGTAGTCTGCATACATGTGATCGCATCCACACTCCTGCACCTGCAATCACTTACACCATTTGTGCATGCAATTATTATATCCGCATGCATAATTGGGAATGCATTATGCAAATAACCAGTTATTGATGTAATTGGTCATTGGCTTACACAGTTACTCACTGGTAATTTGCATGTGCAGTGCCTGTACCTTTCTGAATAAATTCAGCACACTCATGCAATTTTGAAAATAAATGCACAGCATCTGAAACAGCAGGTGAAAAGAAACCTAGCGGTGTTTCATCTCCCGAACAAAAAGTGTCAGCTGAGCTAAGGAACCTGTTGGCACAAAACACAAACCGTAATATCTCTTTCTCTACATAACCTCCAAGTAAGTCTTCAACAATTATCATACTTCCAAAAATTCCAGCTAACTGCTGCCTGTGGTTATAGACTTATTTCCATCTCATATTGATTAGCAGCTATCAGTGATGGGACACAGGGCAACAGATTTTCACCTGCCCAGGAGCAAGTCTCTTCTTCTTGGTAGTGCCCCTTCTACCTCTCATTCCCACTCGAGATCACTTCCCAGTTCACAGAAAGGCACACTGGAGTCCCACAGCACAGTTCAGGGTAATGGATTATGCATTCACTCTGGATGTTAAGCAGCTTAATGGCAGGATGTCTGCTTCGGAGAAAAAAGGCAGTGACACGCATGACAGGTCACCCAGAGCTGTATTGTTTGGTTTTGCTCAATGTAAGTTATTCAGACTCTGTTAAAAGTTTAAAGGCCGGGTCCCCAAATGCCAGGCACTGTCCAGACACAAACCAGCAGACAGGGCTCTGTCCCAGAGCTGCTGGAGCAAACAGGTAGGGCAGTAAAGGGGGTGAGTGAACATGGGGATGGCAGCAAACATCATACTGGTTTCACAACACTTTTGGAGATGGAAGTGAACCAGGAAAGCAGCTGAATGCAAAAGGAGTGGAGGAATAAGGAGACAAAGCCCGAGGGCATGGAAGGAGACGAGAACAAAGAGGCAATCAAAAAGGAAAGTGCTCAGCCCAAATGGTGGGGTGTCTCATCTTTTCCTGGGAGCTCCCTTTTTAAAGCCACTTGAGCAGGAGTGTTTGGGAGAGTACTCGGCTCTGCCTGAACACTGCTGACAGGAAAATGTCTGCAGAGATTGTACCTTAGCAGGTCATGGGAGATGGAAAACCTGCTCCCCTTCTCCTTCAGTGCAAACCTCCCCCTCACTCCCAGCAGTGCTGCAGCAGCTGCTCCTGGGGCTGTTGCTGCCTTACAGACACCAGGCTGGGGGAAAGAAACCCAACTTTTACTGTCTTTACAGCACAAAACTATTTCATTCCTACAGACTACAAATGAAGACTTTTTAATTTCATCTCAACATTATTCTCATTCCCGATGTTTTAGTGTTGTGAAAACTGCCTAGAAGCAAAGACAGCTTAAGACTGTAAAATTTTAATGCTTACTATATTTTGCCTCCTTTTTGTTTGCATGTAGGTTTTAGGTCCATCAGGTTTATGCCTTTCAAGCTTTTCTACACAATCAGGAGGAATTAAACTTTTTTTTTTCTAAGTGAAGCTGGCATTTCCTTCCTAACTATCATTCTAGAAGCTTGAATTTTAAGACAGACCTGAACTACCAGTCAGAAGCCCTACAGAACTATGAAGTTTCACAGCGCTTCCAAAAGAAAAACCTTGGAGGTGAAAGATGAGGAATGGGATTTAACGGTTCATGAACAACCCCTGTAACGACACAAACTTCACAGGACCCAGTATGAGAGCTCAGTACATGGCTTGTGTGGTGATGGGACAACGGTACCCGATACACCCATCGTCTCAGGGGCTCCTCCAAACCAGGGAATTTTTGCAGAGAGGAGCACAATGATCCCATGTAACTAATGCTATGTGAAGGGATGGAGCTGTGCTGCTGAGAAAGTGAAAATAAATTCCCTGCCCTGAAACAGCAAAGAAGCAAAGCCATTCACAACACAGCAGATTTTCCAAGAAGCATCCGCTATTACATTCCTTCCACACCAGGAATAAGTGATCGATGGGAAAAGTAACATCCCGGCTGATGAGAACAGACCCTGTGGAAGGAAAAGCAGCTTTCTGGGTGACACTGATGAGTTCCTTCTGGAAATTCAATTTCCTTAAATATGAAAATCTTCACTTTTGTGTTGTTACCCAAATGACCTCTGGGACCTTCAGAAAAAATGCATTGCCTCAAGAAGAAATCTGAAGCATGAGCTAAAGACCCTATTTGCTATGTATTTAACTTAGTGCTAACTCATATCAAGGGTCTTCCTCACTAAAAATTCTCAAACTAATTTTTCAAATCATTTCCTGAGAAGGTTTCCCTTCGGTATATCCCAGGAGGAGGTGCTGGGCTCAGCCTGTTGTGGCCAGCAGCACAGAGGATAGATCCTGGGAGCACCCCGATACCTAAGGGAAGCCCTCGAAGGTGGCACCGATTGCTTTGGGCTGGAGAGGTGGCACTGTGACACCCAGCTGCAGGACCCCCCAGCACATGCAGGGAACTTGGCCAGCGGAGTGGGTACAGAGCGAGGTCAGGGCAAGGAAATGAAGGGGAATGTCCAAGTCAATAACTCCAGGCCAAGATAACAGAAAAGAGTCGAGACAGAAGACCAGGAGCTGATCATATCCAAGGGCTTATGTGGACAGCTTTAAATCCTCGAATTTCAGGCTTGAATGGCTCAGGGTTGAAGTCATAGCCTACTTTTCTCCTAGTTAATTCACCAATCCCTTACTCAAGCAGCCACAGAGGATACACGAATGTAATTTCCGAGAGCAATGCTGCTTTAGTTACCTAAGGAAAATGTCCCCGAGCTTTAAGCGCCTCAATCGTGGTGCCCTGTGCTGAGCCTCGGGGCACAGAGAGCAACCCCAGTACAGCAGTTCCCATGAAGAATTCCTTCACTGAAAGGGTTCCCCAGCACTGGCACAGGGCAGTGGGGGAGTCCCCATCCCTGGAGGGATTTCAGAGCCGTGGAGATGAGGTGCTGAGGGACATGGGGCAGTGGGGACTGGGCAGTGCTGGGTTAATGGTTGGACTGGGTGACCTTAGAGGTCTCTTCCAACCAAGGCTGTTCTGTGACTCTGTGACTGCAAGCAGCTCTGCACTGCACATCCCCACGGATGGAGGTTCACCTTCCTACAGAAGGCAGAAAACCAAATGTTTTAATCCTGGAAGGCTGCTACAACACACAGTACTTTGCCACGACGCCTTCATCCTTTGTGCCACATTTTAGTAAAGCCTATAAAATTAGAGACCAGATTCAAATGGCAGGTGGAAAGTTACCTGGCAGGTCCACACTCTCTGTTAGGTGTCTGTGTTTAGCCTGGACCAGGGCAGCAGTTGTTCTACCACCCCTCCCCAGCTGAGAAGGGGAAGCAGGGGGTGAAGTAGAAACAGATTTGATGAAATAACAAAACTGATACAACAATCGATATAAAGTGTACAAGGTTCTACTCAGCCTGGTCCTTGGAGTCAGGAAGGCCAGGAGGAGCCCCAGGAAGAGGAACTCCTTGATGGGATCTCCCACTGACTGGGGGCTGGGCTGGGGGGGCTGTGCCTGGGGAACCACGATAACTCTGAACCCTAATGATGACTGAATCAGCGACAAAGCAGAGAACACCGAAGGGAGGCAGCAAGCGGACATCCTTAACCCTTAGCGCGCCACCATCTGCGCGGGGCGGGGCGGGGGCGGGGCGCGGGAGGGCGGGACCCCGCCCTCCCGCGCCCCGCCCCCGCCCCGCCCCGCCCCTCGCAGATGGTTGCGGGCGCTCGGGAGCAGCCAATGGGAGCGCAGCCCGTCAGCTGACCGGCTCCGCTTACCCAGGTGCGCGCCGGCGGCGGCACAGCGCGGGTGGCGGGCACCGGTACCGCATCCCCCGCCGCCACCACCACCGCTCTCCCTTCCTTACAAGAGGAAGGGATTCTTGTGTGTCTCCACCCTCCCCCCATCCCGTTTTCCAACCGCAGCTGCGGATGTTCCGCTCCCCGCTCAGCCACCGCCGGTAAGTGTCTCCGCGGGGCGCTGCGGTAAATCTGCACGGGAGGAAAGTTTGCGGTAGCAGCCGCCCCCCCGCCCCTGGAGGATCCGGTACCGGGGAAAGTTGCAGCGGACGGTGATCCCGTACCGCACCGTGCGCAGCCCGGGGGATGCGGAGGGGGGATGCGGTGTTTGCGCGGTTCCATCCCCATCCTCCTTTCCTCCGGCCGCTCCGCTTTCTCCTCGTTTAATTTATTTTTTGCCGTTAATCGGTGGGTTTTTTGCTGACCGCCTGACCCGGTGTCCCGGGGGGGACCTGCGGAGGTTGCGCGGTTGGGCGCGGAGCCGGTGCGGCGGGGCTGGCAGCATCCCCCGCCTCCGGTCGCTGTGCCGCCGGGAGCGGATCCCGGCAGATGTCTCCGTTCCCGCGGCGGAACGGGAGGAGAGAAGGAGTCTCCAGCGAAACAATAGCCCTTCAGAAAATGGCATAAAGGCGCAGTGTGTGCGGGGCTGTGCGGGACCGCCACCTCCGCACCTCCTCCCGGGGCCGGAGTCGCTGGCGGCGGGGCGGTACCGGCGGAACGGTGTTCCTGCGGCTCGGCGGCATCTCCCAGTCGGCGTGCGGAGGGATGCTGCGGGGCAGGGGGTTCTCCCTACTGGGGCTCCGCACTGCTTTGGGTGGGTTTTTTCCCCCGAAAGATGCGCGGAGGAGCGCGGCCCGCCGGGACAAAGGGCGGGCGGCCCTTTGTTGGGGGCTGTCAAAGGGGCCATTGAGCGCCGGGGGCGCCTCCTAAAGCCCTTGGAGGGAGGGGGGAGAGCCCTTTGTGCTCAGCCGTGGCGGGGGGGACACAGCAGATGTTGGCCCGCGATGATCCATCTCCCCCCGAGTTCTTTAGTGCTGGGTCGGTGCGCTGTTCCCACCAAGCCACGGACGGGAAAGTAACGGGTCAGACTGGGAGCAGGGAACAGCGCTGTGCCACGGCGGGAGATCACGCACGGGATGCGGATGGTTTTGTCCTAGGGCTGTGTGATAGTTCCCAACTCATGAATCTCCTCAAGAACAACCCGTTTGTGAATCTTCAACTCTTCCTTCCCGTCAGGGATCCCCATAAAACGAACCTGACACTTCTAAACCAGACTATAAACCTTTTGGGGAGAGCGAATTCGATGCCCACGACGTGATGCCACAGATGCTCGTGACCCAAGTCACACACTGCCACAGTCCCGACTGTCTGAAGGGTCCCACCAAAGCCTTCCAAGTTGGGAATGGAAATTAATTTGAGGCAGACACACGGAGAGGGAGAAAACCCAACACACAAAGCTCCCCACGGGGTTTGGTGTGCCCCACACACCCCCTGTCCCCCCAGCGCTGCAGCAGTGTCACACTGTGGCCCTCAAAGAGCCAGACCTGGGCTCTGCATGGGCTACTGTGTCACGTTTGCTTTGAGGGTTAAAAAGTTATCTGAATAAAATGTTACGTAGTCCCTATACAGTGATATACCCTAGTAGCATTCTGGACCTTCACAGACCACTTGCAATGACTGTAAAGTATTTTCCATTTGCCTAAACCAGACACGAATAATACTGCTGGTTATTAAAGGAGAGAGGGGTTTGTATCACCATGTATAGATTATAAAAGGTTAAAAAGTTTTTCATGTTAACTGCAAAAGACCTTTTTTTTACTGACATGAATAATGCTGAGCGTGTCCAAACTTACGCCACAAAAAGAAACTTGTGTTGGGCCTGATTTCCCAGGGCTGGGACAACTGGAGGCACGGATCCAGCGGGGAGGCTGGGAAAGGCTGGTTTTCACCCAGCCGTAGGTGCATTCCACTCCAACTCCTGGAGCAAACACAATCACTGAAAAAACCATTAGGTTCAAGCCTTCATCATCACAGCGTGCCCCAGCCCTGGGTGCTGGAGGGACTCCTGGGGGCTGCGCAGCGCAGGCGGAGGTGGTGCTGCAGCCTTTTGTCTGACTCCCATACAGAATCGTGGCACTGCAGAAGCCAGGGAAAACTTTTGCTCCTGGGCGTGCGGTGTTCCTGCTGCATCCGTCTGTCAGCAGGCGGCTGCTGCCAAGGCAGGCGGCACCACCAGCTCCTCGCCGGGTTTGTGTAGGGACACTTGGGGCGCCTCGGATGAATCACAGCCCCCGTCAAGTGTTGCTGGTGCTGCAGCTTGCATAGCTTAATATTTACTGAAAAGGTAATTTATTTGCATTATTGAGTCTGGGGGGGGGTTGTTGTTGTTGTTGTTAGGGAGGACATAAACTCCAAGTTCCTCTAAACAATCATTCTTGATTATTTTTTAAAAATTTCTTCACTGTTTTGAAGCTTTTATTCTTGTTAATCGTATCAATGAGTAGAAGAAGGTTCTTTCCCTCTAGTCGATGGGTTAGAGCTCTGTGCCACGTTATTTCTGCCTCTTTTGGAACTGCTGCTCCTCAAGGCAAACGCCTTGGAGCATGCCTGGTCCCAGGCCAGGCTTTGTGTCAGGCTCAGACTAAGATCAGGCAGCAGAAAAAGACAAAACCAATGAAAAAAAGTTAAGTGACGTTTATAGAATAGCACTGGTTGTTAACAACATTCATTTATTTTTTTTTAACCAGAAAAGTAGCAAGAAGCTGGAAATATTTACTGAAGAGCCAAACATTTTAAGAAATAAAAATCATGTTCTTGTACTGCGCCCTTTGTGACTGCGGAGGGGACTGTTCTTTGAAGCCCTGATTAATATAAATGAGTTGTAATTTTCTGACCAAGCCATCCCAGTTCACATATATTATTCCATTGGCAGACATGTGGTCTCCACAGCTGTCCCCTCATTTGTGTATGAAATGGAAACACTGGTGGCATTTGTAAGTTACCATAGTTACACGAACAATACATGTGTGAGGCTTCATCCTGCCAGGCTCCAGATTTTTTCCTGGCAGACATTTTGTAGACACGGAACTGAAGAAAATCTATGTAAAGTTTTTGGAAGCACATGAATCCTTTTCTCCTCCTATGTGTTTATCTAATGCTGATTGAGAGGGAACCTGTGTTTCAGCCTCATGACAGCTCATTTTTACATCACTTCCCAGTTGGAAATGCCATCCTGGGAGATGCACGGTGCTCCCAGGAATTGTAAATTCCAGGCTCTGGTCAAGAGGGAGGTTTAGATTGGGTGTTAGGAAGAATTTCTTCACTGAAGGGGTTCCCCAGCACTGGCCCAGGCTGCCCAGGGCAGTGGTGGAGTCCCCATCCCTGGAGGGATTTCAGAGCTGTGTAGATGTGGTGCTGAGGGACATGGGGCAGTGGTGACTGGGCAGTGCTGGGTTAATGGTTGGACTGGGAGATCTTAGAGGTCTCTTCCATCCAAGGCTGTTCTGTGATTCTAAGAGCAGTGAAGTACTTGGCAGGATCAGGCCTTAAACGCTATGGCAGATACAAACCACATCTTTCTTACAAATAACTCGCAGCATAGGTTAGCACAAACCACAGCCTCTGAGCTGAAGTCCCGGATGCGTTGGGCAGGTCGGCAATGGCTGTTGGGTTCCTGGGGGAGCGGAGGCAGGAAGGGGCCAGCCCCCACCACGCCTGCTCCAGCAGGAGCCTCTCCAGAGATCCAAGGAAGTGCATAATCCCAGTATTAAAATACTCCCATGCTCAGTGCTGTCTCTACAATGAACATGTGCCCGCTCTGGGACAAAAGATGGGCCAGAGGAAAGCAAATTGTGGTGCTGGCTTAGTGACCGATTTCGCTAGTATGTCACAGGACTAGTGAATAACGGGGTTCCTCTAAGACTCGGAGTGCTTAAATTCTGCAAAGAGAAATCAAAGGACTACTTTGATAAGAAAAAGCCTGCTGAAGATGTACTTGAGTTAGTCAATGATTTTCCCAGTCTCATTCTTTTCCTGTAGCTGAGTAATTAAGTGCTCCACTAATGGACCTCATGAGGTCAGGCCCAGAACATGTCTCCACACAGGTTTACGACGGACCCAGATTCAAGTTCTTCTAAAGCACAGTCTCTTACTCATTGCTGCTTGAAGCGCTGCGACTTCATTCAGGTGTGGGTTTGTGATTTAAGATGACTTTTGTTTTTCTGCATGTGGCACTGAAGGAAAATACTGGATTGGCCTATTTTGGATTGGCCTCATTTTCCTCCTGTGGAGGACGGAAGAAGTCTTTGGCAGCAGTGGGAAGAGAATTTGTCTCTGCTCTTAAATTCTACTGCAAAATGTTTTTATAAGTTCACCTTGTAATTCATAAGACCTTAGTTTGGTGGTATAAGCCAGCATTTTCTTGACTTTCCAGCCAGCTGAGTTATCTGAAGAATAGAACTCAGTTTTTACCTGGAGCACAGTTTCTGAAGATAAAGTATTTGAGATGGAGTAGATACCTATTGCTTTTTTCTTCTTTTTTTTTTTTCCCTTAACTTAAAGAAAGACAGGAGAAAGCAATTGTAAGTAACAGCCTTGAAATATTTAACAGGCTGCTCTATTGAGAATGCACAGAAGTTATAAAAGCGCCGTAGAGAAACAGCTCTTTATTTTATTGGGTACAGTGGTCTTGCTACATAATTCTCTGTCCTCGGGTGCCGCCTTTTAGTCCTCTGTGGTAGCACAGGACAGTATTTTCCCCGGCCACTTTGTGAACTGAAGTACTCCACTTAACACTGGAGGCAAAGACTACTTATGGGTTTTATTTAGAAATTGTAGAGACTGTCAGCATCTCATTCCCAGGTATTTAATTTAACAAACTCTGGTGAATCCAGCCATTTATGCATCTGTCAGCTTTAATTAGAGCAGGAGTCCCAGCCGCTTTTTGAAGCCAAGCCCCTTCAAGGTACTTGGCAGCATTTGTCTCTCGCTGGCTACTCCAGTGCTGGCAAGCTGCTGGAAGGGAGCAAAACCCCAGGCAGGTGGCAGGGTGGGTGGTGGTCTTCACACCATGATGAGCCAGGAGCAGGATCTGCCCACCAGCTTGTTTCTCCACTGCTGTGGGTGGGAGCCATCACTGCCCTGTCCTGCTGGCAGCCCCAGTCCCAGCTGGATAGTGCAGCCCCATTTCCCTGGGGACCACCAGTGGGGAGGTCCCAAAGGGCTCCCAGATCTGGCTGGGCATCTCACACTTCTGAGCCCTGCATCATCAGCTGGGAGTCACTTGCTTCATTTCAAAAGAGTTGCTTTTGTAGACAAGCAGGAGGTCTGAAAGTCAAGTGCAGGACTGAAAAACAGCATAGCTGACACTGGGCCAGAGGAGACTTCTGTAAGGACGTGTCTGGTATGTCCTTTGGACACTCCTTGTGTGTGTACTGAACATTGTCTCCCAGAAATACCAAATTCTGGTACCATATACACATATTCAATACCAAAGACCTTGTAGGGTTAAGGCTGAGACCAAAACTGGGTTCCCCTGTGTTCAATAAATGCCTTTCAAAACTGGAGAAACTCCACTGCTGACGATGCAATTAAAGCAGATCTCCATCTCTCTAACTGCTGTCTGTCCCTTGTGCTGAGTACTTCACCAGAGGTCACTCATCCTTATTTTATCAGTCAGGTTTTAAAAATAACATTAATGGTTTGAAGAAGACATGGGGCTGTTTCAGTTCATGGGAACTGTTCCCTGGCTGTCCCTTCCACACTGCAGTCTGTTATAGCACATACTCCTCAGCGCCCAGTTTTACTGGAGGTGTTCAGTCAACATCAAGCCAAATGCCATCTTTGGAGTTTGTCTTTATGTAGGAAATTGGAATCATGCTAAACTTCTCGCTCAGCCCCAAGTGCACCAGCACAGCAAGGAGTGCAGAGGGTGCCTCCACTTCCAGGACATGCACCACTATGCCAGCTCAGCACCCCAGTTTGCAGTGGGCCTGAAAGACTTGGGCCACGTGGACTGAGCCCAGCTTTCCTGTAGTCTTCAGCAACGAGGGGAGGAATTGGACGTAGTAACTACTAAGAAACACGTAAAAGTTATTCAGAGGGAATTACTGAGCTTCTGCAAAATCTGGTAGCATAGCATTGTATTGTCTATGAAATACCAATCAAAGCTTGGATTGTCTTTTCGTAATTGCGAGATGATTATCATTGATATAAAGAATCCTACATGTTTCTGCTATTCCATGATTTATTTGATTAAGCAAGTCCAAAAACACTTAGTAAGTGCATACCTTCCTAATGTGCTGCGTGTAATTACTAGGATGCAGACGAGCTACTGATTGGCCTTGCTAATTCTTTAAATTACAAATGATCAATCACTTTCATGGAAATAGAGGAAATATCGATAGCTACGGAGATCCAACACTTGCAATAGGCATTGCAAAAATAACTTATTTTACCCACAGATGAACAACACTAGTTGCAAAAAGAAAAAAATTTAAACCGTTGCTTTAAACCCAGTCTTTAAAATGAATTCATTGTAGTATAAGGCTCTGAGTAAAACCACATAAGTGTTCTTTCTAAATTCACTGGCAAATACATTTTCCTTTATCTTTCTGCCCCCTTTAAGTGAAACAGGCCTGGTGTATACAAATTAAACATTACTGGGCCTGCGTGAATCACCTTAATTAGGTAAAGACTTTTTCTGTAAAGCATCAGGAACTGAAAACTTTGAGAGAAATAACTTCTCCCATGTTTTCTGCAATAGGCAGCAATTTTAGTACCTCTCTGTTTTGCAAGCACTTCTGAAATAAACCCATCTGTGGAAAAAACTGCTGACTTTGCCACGACAAGACTGAGGACTAAAGCTAAAGGAAAAATTTATAGGTCTGTTCTTAAACATACAAATACATTAAATATGATGTATTTTCTCTACTCCTCTCTCTTCATCTCATGAACTTCTCAAAGCAAGATTGTGATCTGTTTTCTGTGTGAAACAAAGTTAGTCTCAAAAGTAGGTGATACTTGAGGTAAATAGCTAAATACAGGTGATTAACATTTCTGCCAGTCTCAGTTGAATGAGATATGGCAGATGACCTGCTCTACGCTCCAAGGAATACTTCTCAAACAATTCTGAAATGAAATAGCAATGGAAAACATAGACTCCATAAACCATGTGTTTTCTCAGCACAGTGCAGTGGTCCTTTGGGTTATCAGTTGTGACTGGAAGGAGGTGGTCATCAGAAAAATGGAACAACTTCATGTAGAAGCACATTCAAAAGTGCAGAAAGTCTTGTGAGAAGGGGTAGGGGAGGGTCATGTACTACAGCTAACAGGAGAGAAAATAACTTTTTTCTTACATCAGAGTAGTACCAAAGCAAATCTGTGGCCACTTAGTGGAATTACGTCCATCCCATCTCAACCTGGTTGAGTTCCAAATCTTTGTCTTGGTGCTAATAACCTTTATATTAGATCCCTCAGCACCTCTGATGATAAATCCATTTATTTTGTTATTGGTATGTTCACAGTCTTGAGTGAACAGCGAGCTGGCTCCATATCAGTCAGTTCAATACATGGTTTTATTAACATTTGTATGTAAATATAGCTCCGAAATAGAGAATCTGATCTTGCAAGCATATAACTCCAAGAAAAAAAAAAAATCAATAAAAGTCTGTTCTGTTCTAAGGGCTGAAGTCTGCATAAGCACCCTACACGTGTAGACAGAGTAGACAGAGATGTAAGCTAACAGTAAAGTACTGTTCAATACTTCATCACTAGTAATTGAAAACTAAACACATAGTATGGCCACAGAAAACAGAATTATCGAAGTAGAATGTAACAAGGACCAGAAAAAGAACTTTCTTCTTGCTTGAAGATAAATGACTGAAGCTATAGGTGGCTGCCTCATCCCATATACATACACACACATGCATATGTATAATTTTTTAATAACAAGCCTTATGCGTTTCCTACCGCCAGTGCTATTATATGGATTTTACAAAACCATACTGAGATACTGACTCATTTCAGTTTTTATTTATTGGTTACCATTTCTAGAACAGGATTTTTTGGCATCCTTTATGGTAGTAACAACTACTTACACACCGGGGTCTTTCCCAACTGTGGGGGATCCTAAATGACTCATAAAACTAGAGTTTGATCTAGAACTGTGTAGGAAGCAAAATAATCACAGTGCCAGGAAGCCAGTCAGCAAAAAGGGAGGAAGAGGATTTTCTGTTGTTTCGTGAAAATCCTGTGGAGTTCTGGCATCCATATTTCTCATGGTTATATTTCTCATGTGCTCCTTATTTCATCATTATTAACACTTAAGTTCCACTAGCCAAGCTGCCTTGGTTCTCAGAGTAGTCCAAAAAAACAAAACAGAAATTCTACTCCAAAATCCAACTCCATCTCTTAATGCCCTTGTTCCTCTCCCAGAGATATTTCTCTCTCTCTTTTTTTTTTTTAAATTTAATTTTTATATGGACTGTACTGATTTTGGTAGTCTCTGCTTCTTACTATCTCTCGTTGTTCCAGTATGAAATCCTCATGAGGTAGGTGTCCCCATGGGTAACAAGATGTTCAGATCCTTCCGTGTGGTTCTGAGATCCCAAGTATGCCAAGACTGAATTCTATTTTCATTCTTTAAATATGATCAAAAGCTGAAGCAATATTTCTCTAGTCTCAGACCTCTTTCATTCTTCAGCCAGCAGATACACTAAATGCAAAAAATAGTTGGAACAGGTCTTCTAAAATTAGTTATGCTCCATAAATTTTAGACACTGTACAAGCTAAACCCAAGTAGGTTTAAATTCTCCCTTGCATTTAAAATATACTGAAAGCTGTTAATGCATTACAGCATGTACAGGTGGAAATGAAAGGATTTCCCCAGTGGTTTGTT
Organism: Podargus strigoides; assembly: GCA_028020825.1. NCBI lineage: Eukaryota > Metazoa > Chordata > Aves > Caprimulgiformes > Podargidae > Podargus > Podargus strigoides. The sequence continues at coordinate 1,965,465 of CM051629.1, read as the reverse complement.
CTCCAGCAACTGTAGGTATTCATCCTGCATTGCACTGCGGGAGGGAAGAGCTGCAAGGAAGGGCTCATGAAACTGGTTGTAACCCGACAGGAGAAGTTACTCAGTGGCTGTCAGGAAAGCTGATCCAGTCAAATAATGTTACCTGGTAATCACATGGAATGAGGATAATAATCACAGCCATGATTCTTCTCCAGCGAATGAAATAAAAGCTTTACTGCTGCCCTCATATCAAATGGGCAGACCCTGTGTAACAGGACACAAAAACCAGAGTCATGGGCAAGGAAAGAACAGCTCACACTTTCCCAAGATTAATCTTGAGAAAATAAACAGTAAGAAAGGAGATAATAAGTTGGGTTTCTAATGGAAGACTGTACAAACTGTACAAACACATCCTGCCTTTCAGGTTTTCAAGCTTTTAAATGGTTTTATGAGGGTTTTTTCTTTCCTAAAGGAAAAAAAAATAATGAGACTATATAATTTGGCAACCCACTGTTTGGAAAGCACTTATTATTCCTGATGTTTCTAATATGACTTGTTAATGGTAATTTGCAGGAGATTTTCAAACGGATGACAGAAGCTGGGTTGCAATTCCATGACTGATTTGATGGGCCATCAATCCCCAGTAGCCGTACTCTGCATGGTGTCCAGCCCCTTCTACTCCAGATCCGTGTATGAATGAAAAGAGTTTTTCTCTTGCCTGCAAATTTACTTTCATCTTTTAATGAAAAACATTGTATCAGATGCAAGTCTTAAGAATAAACCCCAATAAATTACAAATTTTAAGGATGTAATATGCTGTTCCTGCAGTGCAGGTGTTATGAATAGGATGCGCTTGGCGTGTCTTCTGGGGAGATAAGACTGGTGTTTTTCAACAGAGCACAGATAAAGCATGCTGAGGTTGTCCTGAAAGACAGCAAATTGCCTCCTCACCAGAGCCTTCCCTCAAATTAAACACTGATTTTATTTTGATGGAATGTGTGTACAGACAAGAAGAAAAAGTAGGCATTCTTTGCAGGGGAAAAAAACCGACCAAACCTTAAATATTTATAAACCCCTGAGGATGTGTTTTGAAGCTTTATACCATTATTACATGTCCTATAGGCCCTTGTTTTTGTCTTTGCTTTTAATAACAAGCTCCTATTTTCAGATTTTGGTACGTTCTTTCAACTGACTCACATCATTTTCAGCTTGACTTTCCTCTATTTTACACAATTCAGGTTCATAAATAGCTTAGTTCCCGATGACATCGGAGACTTTGAGACCCTCAGTAGAAAAGGCTTACTATGAGGCATAATTCCTCAATATTTCTCTAAATAGACAGGATTGCCCTTGTAAATGTGATTCCTGGGAAAGGAGCCCATTCCGTAGGTTAGCTGTAAATACCCTGGTTATTAAATTCCAAGTCCAGCCTCTTTCTCTAGGATGTACAAGGTCACTGATTCTCTTGACTGAAGCACAACATTTCAGGCTAGGTTTTGCGTGGTGCTTACTTGTGTGACTTAGCGGGTACACGTCCCTATTCACGTGGCAGTACTTAAATGTCCCTCTCCTCCTAAAACATTGCCACAGGTTATTGTTCACCTCTGTTACAGCACCAATAGCTCCGTTTTTCTCTACAGAAAATGGGTGGATATAGAACTGCAAAGGCCCTGTTGAAGCTCAAAGCAAGGCAAGTCACTTTTTACCCCCAACATCCACACAGTACCCCTTCCTTAGACTTCTCAAACTGCCTTAACCCGTAACGAACTTAACTTGAGCTCATTATGGGAACAGTTCATCTCCAGTGTCCTTCTAGCGTAAGTACTTCTTCAGGCTAGATCTCTGCCTAACCAACCAAGCCAACCTCTTTCAGTGTCCCCTGTCTAAACAGGCTCTTCCATTCCTCAACTATGGAGTTAACATTTTGTATTGATCCCAGTCGTGACTTTGATTTTCTTCAAGCTTCACCAGTTCTTACACCTCTTAATCACTGCAGTACACTCTGGATCCCTGGGCATCCCCTGGGCTGTCTAACGTGCATTTTCCTAACGCCCCACCTGAATGCAGGATGCAGCAGCCCAGGATAAGTTTTCCCAGACTGACTGATGCCAGGGGGGGTGTTTATATAGCAGCAGTTTCACAAACAATGATAGGGAAACAAGAAGGCTGCACGAGTCATTAGCAGAACATTAACACAACAGACAATTTTCCGAACGACTAGCTCCAGTACTTAGGCTGGAGATATGGAAATGTTTCTGGGGGGAGATGGGCAGGAGATGGGTGGATCAGTGTGTGCTTCTGGCTCACAGCAAGTGCTAAATAAATTGCTTGTTTTAGCCCGAGGTAATTTCCATCATGTATCTGATCCCTCAGACTTTTACCTAGGCATATGCAGTATGTGTGGCTGCCAAGCAAAATCTGTGCTGATGCCACTTGGGATATAAAAGAAATTTTGCAAGAATGAACCCCTTAACTGTGGAGAGAGAAGGTTTTCTGTGGCAGTGTCACTGTTTCAAAACAGACCTCCAGATATCTGTGTGCAAACTACAGTGTTTCTTTTTTCAGCAAATTTTAATAGTGACATGGAAGTGAAAACACTTTGTCTTCCTATAACCAAGAAAAATATTTAACATCTATTTTTTCTAGTTAGCAAGTTAACTATGAACACTTTTTATGGGCAGTTTGTTTCATGATTGTCCCTTTATGGTCTCCTCTTACTGCATTGTGGACTTCAATGTAGTTTTTCTTTGGGTTGCCTGAACAACTAGACAAACTAACAGCCATCAGCAAGGCTCAGAGTTGCTAGGTAGGACTAGATAGTCTAGGTAGGACTTCAGAACCTGAGAAAAGGGGTGTAATGTTTGAGAAACATAGTCTTCCAGCAAACAACATCACGTTATTTTATTCCTTTGGACACTGCGTGACACTGAGGTGTCTGGGACCAGTCCTGCCAGTGCTGCAGAGACTGGAAAGCTGAGACATCCAGGGGCAAGGGGACGGCTGCCGGTGACCGCTCAGCTGCTGGCAGCTGCTCCTCACAAACACAAGAGCTGTGATGGTCAAGCACATCAGATATAGACGGCAGGACAAAGGCAGCCATTGCTATTGAGTTATATAAAAACCTGCAGCGCACTACACACAGAACGGCCGGTGGGGTTTTACGGCGTAAGCAGCAGCTACAGCAGAAGTCCCTGACTTGGCTTTTCCCTCCTGCTGTGGCCTCTGGGCTGCGTTCACGTAAGCACAACACTAAAGTGGAGTGGGGCATGTGGAGCCCATCAGAGTTTACTTTTTAATTACACTGGCTTTTCATTTATAGCTTCAGCCAAGGTGCCCGGGGCTGGGGGAGATGGAGGCAGTAACATGCAAGTCACTCCTAACGAACATTTTCCAGTTAAGGAAAATTAAATCCATTTGCAATAGAAAATAGCCAGGGAAGGGAAAGTGTCACTAGTAACTTGTAAAATCCTATGTCTACAGTGATCATAAACCCAGAACTGGATTCAATAAAACCAGAAATGCCTTCTTACCAAGCATGAACAATAAATGTAATGTGCAAGTAAGAGGATATAAATATTCAACAAAGGAAGGATCAAATTCTAATTTTTTTCAAAATCTAGATGTGCTACGACATATTTTAAAAGAAGCTTTGAAGTCTTTTTTGGGCAGTTTCATTTTTCAAGTATTACATGATTCATATAACTACATCAGAGCTAAATCAGCACTAAAACATCATTAGGGCCCACAGCTTTGTACAGCACGGGCCTCTTTCTCTTCCTCTACTTAGAAAGAAGTTACAGGAGCGACTCCGAAGGCAGGAATGTTTGGAGCAATCCTGCCTCTGGTAGGGGTGCTGGCTGCTGCCCCTGGCTGTGCTGCTCCTCTTGGGGCCTCCCCAGGACAAAGCTGGACCAGGGACATCTGCCTGTGCAAGGGAACAGCCCGTGTGTAACGGCAGCTCCAGGCACCCCCAGGACCTGTCTGCAGCGGTGCTGGATTAAATCACTGCCTGCATTATTCGCTGGCAAATACTATAATTTGAAAAATCTGGAATTAAGTCAATTAAACTTCAGATGCCATCAGTATTCCTACAGCTGTGTAGTCTGGGTCAGCTACAAATGGACTGTTACAGAGAGACACATCCATTAAAGTCAGCGTAACTCAGTTGATGCCAGCCTCCTCAACACTCAATGTTAATATATTCCTTACTGTGATAGTGCTGTTAGGATGTATTTTTTTTAATACAGTTAATGTCTCATTCAGTTCTTCCATCAGTTGAAAGTTAAGTGAGAAGGAATGTTAGTTCTACATCTGTTTTCTTCCCCCTCCAGCACAGTCTTCTGGGCTCTCATTAAGTCTCAGCTACCAGAGAGAAAATCTAACTCAACAGGGCCAGGTGCTTTCTGGCTCATGTTCCTGTTGCCTACCTCCAAAACACCACCACAGAGCAAGTAACAGCATGCCAAAATCAAAATTACATTTAGTGTGTTCTACTTACAGCGTTATATCACAGCCTGACATAACCCACTGTCATTTCATTATTTAATCTGCTGATCAGACTTTGAACTAAAAGCACTGTATAAATGGCATTCCTGTCACCACTATCTAGGTGACTATTTGAAAACTACTAAAAGCTGTATTCAGTTTTATTATTTTACATAGTACTATCTTTTGTGGGCTTTGACTAGGTTGAGGCTTCACTACATTCTCATTGACAAAGATGCTGTTTCCTGCTTTCTGCTGTTCCAGCTTCTCTTTGCTATGTACTCTGTCTCAGATACGGCACAATTCGATTATTTTGGTTACATAAAAGGACAGAACTTTTGGCTGAGAAGCCTCAACTGCAATCATTAGAGCATGAGGTTTAGTGTCACCTCGAATTTCAAGAGGTCTGCTCTTTAAATCCTCATTCGGATTTGTCACATGCCTTTGTCTTTGATACAAAGCTTGTGGAACACGTGCACTAACCTGTTCAACCCTCACCGGGCAATACTGTAAAGGTGTAATTCATCTGCCAGGAGTGATGGGCCCAAGGAGCCAAGGGGAACACCCCTGTGACATCACCACCACAAGCACGAGTTGGGAGAAAATCAGTTCATGCACCATCGCCAAAGCAACGTACTTCCGAAGTGGAAGAGGCAGTTGATGTGTTTAACAGCACAGGCCCCAAACTGCACATTTTTACACATCCAGAAACTCTCAAAACTGTATCCATGCTTTTTACAGCAGCGCAGAGAATAAAGTGAGACTGAGGAAGATTTTACTAAGAGCTTAGATTTTCCGTGAATGCGTTTAAAGGCCCACGACACAACAGGTTTTCTGAGGTCCACTGTTGGGTTAATTTAAACATACTCTTGCATGAGTAACTTCAGGCTAAAAAAGACATAAATTGTGTGGTTTACAGAGTAATTTGGAATTGTAGTGAACAGTTCATATATGATGCACAATGCAGTACAAAGAGCTAAAGTCAGGACAGTACATTCATTTAATCAAATTTACTGTTGTTTGGTGCTTAGCTGGATTAAATCTAAGCTGTTATCTGGAACTGATTTGATTAACTCGGATGAATTTTGGCCAAGTTTGTATGCATTTAGCTTGAAACTCATAAAGCAACATCGTCCTGAGTCTTAATTGCACAAACCTGAAATTGGAGCCTCGGGGCCAGCTCTGGCACCCCGACTCCCATCGGGATTATGCTCTGAACACTCACTGGAGACCCAGCTGCCCCCGCAAGCAGATCCTCTATCTTTAGCATTTCTCAAGCCATTCAAAAAAAATATTTTAGAGTAAAACTGCAAGGTAGCTGAAAGCTTTATTTTCAGATGCCTGCACGCATTGTTACAGTCACTCGGGAACTATCAAAGAGTTTTCTCATGTAAATCCCTAGTACAAGTGAGTTCCAGACCATACATAACTTACCTAAACCAGATCAGGATTTTCATAAGAGAAATGAATGCTAAATTAATGATTATTATCAGATTTTTTTAAAAAGGATGAAGAAATTAAGTAATATATGAACTGTTAATGAGATGAACATAACATGTACCTTAATCTGTTTTCAGGAACATCTTCAGACACTGATTTGCAGAAGATTCTGGAACACAGAGGAGCAGCTGAGAGTCTTCAGACCGTTCCTTGTCTTCTCTGAACTCAGAAAACCATCTTTCACCTTCTGGATGTCCAAGCCTTTCACCTGAAACTTTCAGCTTTACCTTTTCTGCCTGATACCGAATTGCCCTCTCCACCTGCTGTTATTTTAAGGGGCTGGGGAGCTGAACTCACTGGCTGACCAGCATGGCAAAGGTTCGAGTTGCTTTAACTGTTTGCCAGTTGGTGCTAGAATTGTTAATGAATTCATTAACTGAGTCTTCCATACAGAGTAACGAATGTCCACAGCTTTGTGTATGTGAAATCAGGCCATGGTTTACACCACAGTCAACGTACAGGGAAGCCACAACAGTTGACTGCAATGACCTTCGATTAACAAAAATCCCCAGCAATCTTTCCAGTGACACTCAAGTCCTTCTCTTACAAAGCAACAACATTGCAAAGACCACAGATGAACTCCAGCAGCTGTTTAATTTAACAGAATTGGATTTTTCACAAAATAACTTCACAAGTATCAAAGATGTGGGGCTCTCAAATCTCACTCAACTTACTACATTGCACCTGGAGGAGAACCAGATAACAGAGATGACTGACTATTGCTTGCAAGACCTTTGCAACCTGCAGGAGCTATATATAAATCACAACCAGATCAGCAGCATTTCTGCAAATGCATTCTCTGGCCTGAAGAACCTTTTGAGATTACATCTCAACTCAAACAAATTAAAGGTTATTGATAGTCGCTGGTTTGATTCTACTCCTAACTTAGAGATTCTCATGATTGGAGAAAATCCAGTGATTGGAATACTAGATATGAACTTCAAACCACTCTCCAATTTAAGGAGTCTAGTTTTGGCAGGTATGTATCTCACAGACATCCCTGGCAATGCCTTGGTAGGCTTGGATAGTCTTGAAAGTCTTTCTTTCTATGACAACAAATTGGTGAAGGTTCCTCAGCTTGCACTTGAGAAAGTTCCAAATTTAAAATTCCTGGATCTCAACAAAAATCCGATTCATAAAATTCAAGAAGGTGATTTTAAAAACATGCTCCGATTGAAAGAGCTTGGAATCAATAATATGGGAGAACTCGTTTCTGTTGATAGGTATGCGCTGGACAACCTGCCTGAACTTACAAAGCTTGAAGCCACCAACAATCCAAAGCTGTCTTACATACATCGTTTGGCATTTCGCAACGTTCCTGCCCTGGAGAGCTTGATGCTGAACAACAATGCCTTGAATGCAGTCTACCAAAAGACAGTGGAATCCCTTCCAAACCTGCGTGAGATCAGTATCCACAGCAACCCGCTCAGGTGCGACTGTGTCATCCACTGGATTAACTCAAACAAAACCAACATCCGTTTCATGGAACCTCTGTCCATGTTTTGTGCTATGCCTCCAGAATACAGAGGGCAGCAGGTGAAGGAGGTGTTAATACAGGATTCAAACGAACAGTGTCTTCCAATGATCTCTCACGAGACCTTTCCCAATCACTTAAACTTGGACATCGGCATGACAGTGTTTTTAGATTGTCGGGCCATGGCAGAACCCGAGCCAGAAATTTACTGGGTCACTCCTCTCGGCAATAAAGTCACTGTTGAAAGTCTCTCTGACAAATACAAGCTGAGTAATGAGGGCACCTTGGAAATCTCTAACATCCAGGTTGAAGATTCCGGGAGGTACACCTGTGTTGCTCAAAACATAGAAGGGGCTGACACGAGAGTCGCTACTATCCGGGTGAACGGAACGCTTTTGGATGGTACCCAGGTTCTGAAAATCTACGTTAAGCAAGCCGAATCACATTCAATCTTAGTTTCATGGAAGGTTAATTCCAACGTCATGACTTCCAATTTAAAATGGTCATCAGCCACCATGAAGATTGACAACCCTCACATCACGTACACCGCTAGGGTCCCGGTTGATGTACACGAATACAACCTCACACATTTACAGCCATCTACAGATTATGAAGTGTGTCTCACGGTGTCAAACATCCATCAGCAAACACAGAAGTCCTGCGTTAACGTTACAACAAAAAATGCAGCTTTTGCGCTCAATATTTCAGACCAAGAAACCAGCACTGCCCTCGCAGCGGTCATGGGATCCATGTTTGCTGTCATCAGCCTCGCTTCCATTTCTGTTTATATTGCAAAAAGGTTTAAGAGAAAAAACTACCACCACTCATTGAAAAAATATATGCAAAAGACCTCTTCAATCCCACTGAATGAGCTCTACCCTCCACTTATTAATCTCTGGGAAGGTGACAGTGACAAAGACAAGGATGGTTCTGCAGAGACCAAGCCAACCCAAGTCGACACATCCAGAAGCTATTACATGTGGTAACTCAGAGGATATTTTGCTTCTGGTAGTAAGGAGCACAAAGACTTTTTTGCTTTATTCTGCAAAAATGAGAAGTTGAAGACTTTTGTATTTTTGACTTTGCTAGTTCGTGGCAGAGCGGTGAGGACAGGTGGATATTTCAGAATTTTTTAGTATAGCGTATCGCAATTGTTTGACACAAATGGCAGCTTCACCTGGCTTCCAATTCTTCTTTCTTTTCTTTCTTTTTTTTTTTTTTCCTTTTTTTTTTTAGTTCTTGTGCTTAAACTTAATGCTGTTCTAACTACAGTGCTGAATAAAATTAATGAGAGGCTGGGGTTACCCTGGGATTCAAAAATAGCACAACCCCATTCTTCTGAAGCCATCAGTAGAGTACAGTGTCTCGCACAGCTAACACACAGTTTTGAAACTGCACTGAACTGGGTTTGTAACGCTGGTCTAAGGACTCGCACGCTGAGGAAAGGAGACCTCGAATGATGTTAGTTGACTGTACTGTAATGTTGTATCAACTGATTTGAATGTTTTTGACTTTGAACAATGAGGTTTGGTTTTTTTTCTTTTTATTTTTGTAGTACTTGTGAAGGCTTAGGTCAAGCTAACAGGCAATAGAAATACGTACATCCCATTTTTTAATGTAACAGACTAAATGTTAATTGTTCTCTTATTCTTTTTATTATATTTAGTAGAAATTTTTGAAGAATACTAGAGTTTTGTTGTGTTTAAATCACCAACATATGGTGATTTAGTTTTGTTCTGATTTTTTATTTTAGAAGTCACAATAATGTATTGGGTTTAGATGTCACTAGTTTGACTGGTGATGATGTTTTGACATAAAATATATCCCAAATGTTATATAAAAATATTGTGTTTTTTTCCTCAATGGAATTATGTTTCAACAAAGTTCTGATTTTTTTTTTCATGCATTTATTTTAATAGCAGTGTTTTCTCTGCGCTAGATGCAAAATATTGAAAGTAATTTAATCAGAAAAAATGTATGGGTACAGCTTTTGGACTGTAATTCACATGCAGAATCAAAACTGTTTGGCATAAGGTACAGAGCAAAAATATTTCACAGAGTGTGTAACAAAACATCTTCCTTTTTGTATCGTTTTCTGTTTATATTTTGAGCTAAGACACAAACGAAGCTGACATTTAGCTGTCATTATGATCAGTTAGGACAAAAAAAAACAAACAACTCAGTGCTACCAGACTGAAATAAACCAGTTGAGTTCTGGCATATACTTTAAAACAAACAAAGAAAGTGAATTGGACTCATGTTCCTTGCAAAGCAGAAATTAAGAGAACTAAAAGTAACAGGACAGTAATATATTTGGGCCCAATGCCAAACTATATTTTACAGGCTTAAAATTAACCGGTACTCTAAGTATTTTACTGAATTAATGTGTTCAAAGTGCAAAAACTCCGAAAGCAGTGGTGTTTCTATGTGTGCACTGGGTACAATATAAATGCATCATTTACAGTTGAACCTCCAGAAGCTTTGCACAGTGTCTTTTCTGAACCCATCAAAGTTCTCCTCCGCAGGGACTGCACACGAGTCACAAGCAGGGTGGGTTTCTGAGGAGGAACGTGGTGACATAACAGATCCCTAATCAGCAAGCACAGAAGTTTCTACACCTTATGACCACTATCAATGTGCAACTTTTTACATGTTTTTGCATACCAAATACATTCTTGGTAAGTAAAAGTTAATTGTTGAACGAATGGACGTGCCTGGCTTTTGAGGTTGTCTGAAGTTTTTTAACTCGCTAGCTTCTCAACTCTATCAAAGACCCCTCCCAAAATTTACAGACACCTTCAAACTTCTTTTTCCCCTTCAGCCAACAAATGAAGACGTTATCAGCACACTTTCACTAATAAGCTGCTTTGGTGCAAAAACTTCAGCACGTCTCTTGGATACGTGCCTTGTTGATCTTGCCTTTCAACGTAAAGCTGAGTGAAGCTATTAATTATGCATTTAAATCAAGTACTTATGCTGCTACACACAACCTTTTATATGTTCATGAGATCTCATACATTTTTAATCATGTGACAAGTAGATGTTGGGATTAGGCAAGTGTCTTTTGATCATGGAGAAGTAGCATGGTGGAAGCATTTATTCATCACCTTCTCCTGTACTTGTTCCTAATATTAATGGAAAATTTCCCCTTGCCGCCTTCTCCAGAAAAGCTTCAGAGCAATAATTATCATCTTGTCTATACACTATTCTAACCTTAAAACTGCCTCTATTATTATAGCAGGCATGATGAATTAAAACTCAGATGTCTTTTGCAGTGAAGATTCACTCTACTTTTTCCAGAGAAAAGGACACAGCGAGGACAAGGTTGACAGCAAAATTATGGCTTCCAACTTGCATGACATCATAAAATTGTCTTTAGGAAATAATTAATTGAACACATGTCAGGTGGTGCAGAGCAAGCCCCTTCCTCCATCACCTCCTCAGCTTCCAGCAGCACTTGAACAGCTATACCATAAATAGTAACGAAGATCACGCAAAGCCCATGGTGTTCTACCTGAGCCTCCTACCAAACGTGTGGAAGAACAGATCATTTTGGGGCCAAGGTGTTGGTTCAGCAGTCACCATAAGCTAACCTGAGCATGGGGCTACCCTCTGAAACAGCAATCCTGCTCTTCCTCCTCCCTGTCCCCACCTCCTATCCTTGATTACACACGACTTTGAGATCTACACGCCTTCTGAACATGCTCATTTCAACCAGTCCTTGCTGGTGGAGACAGACCACAGTGAGAACTTTGCTCTGTGTGTGTGTATGTGTGTGGCTGGGTTTGTTTACACCTGGCCATCTTCTGCAGTTTGGGTAGTTTCAGAAACAGGATGACTGGCAAAAAGGAAGGTGGCAGGGATGCGTGGCCAAGGAGCAGGATGGAGCAGCACTCAACAGTTCGATCAGCCATCACCAAAAGCAGCTGGGGGTTATGGGATGTAAAGCAATGTTTAACATGATCCTTTCCACTGGGGAAATAACAGGCCTTTTTGTTCCCTGCAGACCTATCTGGCAGTTTTATGTCATTTGTTATCTTTTTAGACCAATGCTGTTGAAGAACAGCAGGAGAAAATGGCCTTCCGACAGCCATACACTTCTCCAGGATGTGCTGACGTGAAGGGTTTCAGGGTAGCTGGTGTTGCTGAGACTCTGGGAGAGAGGTGCAGCATCCCTGAGAGCAGCAGAACAGCAAGAAGCACCTCGTTAATGCAGTTATTCTGCACACACAGCCATCAGTGAGAAGTATTTTCAGCCTAATGTGACCACTTAGAATTCTGTACAGATCCCCTGGGAGTTTAAAATTTTGCTAATAAAAGGGAAAAAAGCGGGTAAGAGATTAATCACATGTGGCATATCATCTTAGTAAATAACCTTCAACCTTGTGCTAACAATTTTGTGCTTGCAGTTTATTGTGAGCAAAAATAAAAATACTCTGCCTAATTGCCTTCAAAATGTATTTGCATCGACTATTCACCGAAGACAAAAAAACACCCCCAGTTTGCCCAGAATCAGAGACTGAGACTGACCACTTGAAAACCAGCATGAGAAAAACATTGTTATCTTTCATTTGGCTCACAGCTCAGAAATGCTGTGTAAGAGGAGATGTTTCATACCCAACTAAACTTCTGCAGTGTTACTTCCACTTGGTTGCGCAATAATAAAATATTTCAGTCCCCTGAAGAGTAAATAGCTCACTCAAGTGTGGTACGCAGTGCTCCAGCTAAACCCACTCCTCATTTCCTCACCTAAATCCGAAAATCCCATTGGATTGAGAGAGGATATTGTCACCCCTGAGCCAAGGCTCACACTGGATGTGGTCTTGAGATGAAATGCACAAATACCCTGATACTTTTGTAGGGCTACAATCTGCCCTCCAGCCCAGCCTCACGAATACCTACTCATTTAGTTACTAAAAGAAGTTTATGAAGAGAAAAGGCCAACAGTTGGGACCACTGGTTTCATAAATGGGTTAAAACTGGAAATAGGTCTGCAAATCTGAGATCCAGTGGGAAGAGCATAAACTTGCCCTATTGCCACTGACACACTGGGACGTAAGTGGTCAAAGGAGCATCTTTTAAGTTCAAATTAATCAACTCCTTTGGCTATGTGCTGGCAACCTGGAAAACAAAACCAAGGAGAAACCACTGCAACGGAATTCCCAAAATGACATGGGGTAAGCAGCTCGGGGCCACTTCTGCAACATCTCCACCACAGCCGAGGCACCCTGTATGGAACAGGACCGTTCACCTGGGGCATCTCTTTCTAACCATCTCCCCAGCCCGCAAAGCATCACGATGGACACGTGCACAATGGGCGAGTAAAAGCACACAGACATAGGGGATGAGTGCTGGGGGAGCTGTTTCACAATCCACCCAACCCAGCAGGAGCAGCTGTTTGTTACACCACCATCCTGCTCCATGACCCACCACCCAAACGAACGCCATCAATTTCTGCTGCAACGGGAATTCGCCTTCTCACACTCCCCGTGCTGACAGCACCACTGCAGCCCCAGCACCCACAGCTACAGAAACCCCAGGACCAAAGGGGAAGGGGAACGTGCTACCATTGAACTTCTTTCTTCAGGGAAACCCGGAGTGCCTGAGCTGGAGATCTCAAACGCTGTTTCACATCGTCCTTGTTAAAGTACTGGCACCGTGTCCCTGCACAAAGCCACGACAAACCCCCTGATGACATTCGCTTCGCAGTGTCGTACGGAAGGCAGTGTTTTGTGTTTCCCCTGAACTGCCAGCCTTGTGATCTTCTCCTTTTCTGTTCTTTCCAACTATTGCAGTATTTTACGTTTGAGAACATTTATCCACCCACTGCCCCGTACGTTTGCTCTGCAGTCAGCCTCCCCCTGCTCTCCAGCAGACACCCTTCTGCCACTCAGGGGCAGATCCTTCAAACCCCCAATGCCTTCCCGTCTCCCTGCTCATTCTCTATCTGCCCTGATTTGCCAGCACATTATGACCCTCTCATTTTTTTACTGGTACAAAAGCAACAAAAGACTAATTGTTCTTTCTAGTAAGGTAATGAAGATTTACGGTAACATTTGTACTGTTGTATATTTATGTCAAGTAGACCAAAGGAATGCTGAATCGTAATAAAAGAGTCATAACAACAGGTTTTGAAATACATGGAAATAAATACTTTGGAAAAGCTGGAACTGATCATTAAGTAAAATTTTCAAAAGCAACTAAATGACTTAAGAGCTTACATCTCATTAACTTCAGTGGGACGTTAGGTGCAAAATCAGGTAAATGAGATTTTTCTCGAGTGCATCTGGGAGCATTAATTTCCCTTACATTCTGAGCAGCTGGGAAACGGTTTCTGTGGATTTTTGTAACACAGGTTTTTTTCAAAAACCACTTGAAACCATAATTTTGATCTCAGTTTGGGGGGGGACGGGGAGGGGGAGATTTAAATCCTGTCATCCTCAGTGGAGTTACTGATTTGGAGCGATCTCAGTAAGGTCTGCATCTGCAGTCCCAGGTTTCTGCTCACAATTGGAGCAAAAGTCCTTTGGCAGATTTTTTAGACAGTAGCTTTCCCTACTGCAGCCTATTCTGCTGGACTCAATCCAAGCAAGAATTAATGTATCAGAAAAGATCAGGTGGGGAACAAAGAAAGATCACTGGAGTACTGACTGCTTCCAGTTCTGAACAAGATCATTTAATGTGAACAACTCCAAAGACTGCAGTGTGTTTAAGGACTATGTGAAACCTAATAATGCAGGTCACTGACAACCCATTGCTCTAAAACATGAACATGAGAAGTGTTCATAACTAATTTTTTTGGTTTAAGGTATGAAATTACCCTTTTATCCTTCATATTCCATTTGAAGAGTTCTCTATAATAATTAAAAAAATAAATAAATAAGGATTCTACATCCTATACTCAATTCCATGTTTGTCTTTCGCTGCAAATCAAAGCACACCCAGAGAATACAGATGTAGAGCCAGGTGCTGCAGCATGAGATGAATGCTTTCAGTGAGATGAAAAGAAACAACCCTAACCCCCACATCTGAGGTTGAAATGGCAACACATCGTTCACATGGCTGCCGTGCCCCACACCTCTGGAAGTCACAGTCCATAACCAGTAACAGATTACGGATGTATGTCACCCTTTTGCTAAAAAATAAACATGTTGTCACCTATTGCTGTCAAAAGGTACAGCAGTGTTTGTTGGGGTGGCTCTTGGAGATCTGTGCTGAGCTCAGATGCCGAATACTCTGGTAACTGCTAAAAATCACAGGGGTTTAAAATTAAGCAGTCATGAAAAGCAGTGCCTCAGCTCTGAGTGTTCCCACAGGAGGAAAGAGACCTTGCTCCTAACAGCAACACGAACGTCTCAGCCTTTGCCTTTGTTGTCATATCACCAGAACAGAAGAATTACCCAATTTCCTCTGAATTTGATGAGGAGCACACTAACACAGCCAGACAGTCCCTGGTGAATAGGGCTGGATGCAGCCACGCTGCTAACAGCAAAGGCTGCACAGCATCTCTCTCCACGTACGACACGATGTGGAGCAGTGTGGGGGGGCTGTGGTCACGTACGTCCTTCGTGTGGCATCCCCTTGGCCTTCAATAAACCTGGCTGTACCTGCTGCCTCCACGCGCCAGCACAGCCCTTAGCTGACATTTTCCAGAGAACAAGCGCTCCCTCCCCACGCTGGGGAGCTCCAGGTCACTTCAAGAGTCAACTGCTCAGTATTTTACTCTCTCCTTGCTGCTCCACAGAGCTCTCCAGTGCCTCATTTGCAGGGAACCATCCCTCAGGTGGCTGGTGCTCTTGTGTACACTGTTCAAACACTCTGCAAACATGCAGCTGAATTCAGCTTCTAAATATTACTGCAGGAAAAGGAGAACTATATAAATAGATTAAGGCCAAGAGGTTTGGGTGCCTAATTTCATTTCTCTGGACCTTGGTTTTTCCAGAGTATTTTCTGTTCAAACACAGCTGCCATGAGACCTCTGTTCAAAAATAAAGACCCAAGTTTTTCTGACTTGCCTCACAGCCCAGAGGAGCTCTTGGTGGGAGGCCAGGATCCATTTCCAGAGAGCAGCATTCACCCTCCTGAAACTTCCCAACATCCTCGTCCCACACTTTCCAGCCTCAGCCTCTGGCACCTTTCAGCTCCGAGACATGAAGCAGAAGCCCAGCTGACATGAGAGCAGCCCTCTTTTCCATGCAGACATAATTTATACCAGGAGAACTGAGCCATCCAGGCTGGTATGAAAGCTGATGCAGTACCTGCTAACACCAGGCAAGCACTGAAGAGAGATGGGGCACTGGGCAGCAGGTTTCACAGAGTAAAACAGCAGAAAACCAGCGAGATGCAGCAATGCCACGTTCTGGACTTCACAGGTATGCTTCAGGGACTCCTTTTACATACTCTCCTACCCTGGCCACTCCTGTCCTTTCTGAGCCTTTCCTGTTCTTCTCTCAGAACACTCCAAATCACAGTGCACCACACCCAGCAGCCAGGTCCCATCTCCTCACCCAGCCCACTGCTTTTCCTCCAAGTCTTCTCAGACCACCACTGATGGTTTCCCCTTCTCTGTCCTCCCTCCTGTACACTGGCCACTCTCTCTCTCTAGCATGAGCCATAACAACAGAAATATTTCTCTTGTTTAGATGTGAGTGGGTTGGAACACTGCTAACATTACCCTGTGATGAGGTAGCCAGAAGGTGGTAGCTCCTGCACCACAAGTCACAAGACAGCAAGCCTGGGGATAAGCTGAAGATTAAGGTCACCAAACGTGGACATAACACACAACATTCCATAAATGGAATAACCAAATGCTCCTGATTTCTAGGATGAAAATATCTCTAGAAGAAATATTCCTCAATTTCTAGAAAGATATTCTAGGTATTTCCTAGAGGTTTGCTAAGGGAAACAATGAACTTCTGCTCAAGGAGCTGGTCCTAAACCAAAACAGTATCTACAGCAATACCATGGTACATCACAGCCATTTGTGACACACAGATGTAACACTGGTTTGTAAACACTTCATAAAGCCCCACAGGATTTACGAGGGTGTCTCTGTGTGTACAGGCAGGAATCTATTCTGATGGAAATACGCAGAAACTAAAAAATGTAGAAAAGTGGCAACAGCAATGCCTTCCACCATGGCAGGGAAAACAAAAAGCATGTGGGGGTACATCTCTATTTCCACTCTGCCTTAACTGTTTCTATTTCCCCACAAAGGACCACCTACATACAGCAGATCATCATCAATTTTACTGCTTCTCTGTCTTTTACTGAAACAAAACCGTGGTTATTTTGACATGGCTTGTAGGAAATGGAAATATACATTTATTACTGGTAATACCATCTCACTGGCTGGACTCATATCATCAGGTTAGCAAACTTCAGCCAGTTTTTGTAGGAAACAGAGCTGAACCCCAGTACTACGTTCCAGGAGACTCTGTCATAATCTGTACAAACTGCAAATGAAACCAGAGCCTAATATTCTACTCATCAAAATGCAGGAGGAGGAAAATCACAGTACGAGCATCTGCACAGCCTTGTATTTGTACAATTACTGAACAACGCTTTGTGTGAGAGTGGAGCCTGGGAGAGTACACAGCTGTTCCTCCCCCTACTCCTCCTCCACCACTGAAGGGGGGAGCAGAAACATTAGACACAGCAACTTTTCAAGATTGACCTAAACATATCTTGGGGAACAATTAAATGAAGGTGCAGATGTTTAAGTGCGTTGCTGAACAGCACTTCCAATGAGCTTCTTCAATGGCAAGAGCTCTTTAAGGCCATTTGCAAGTCCCTAAACAGCAGATTAAAATTGGTTTTGTGGAAAATGATGTCGTTAGCAGTTATTGTACTGCTCCCTGTCCTCCCCCAGTGTGAAGTTTTGCTGTCACACATCACATGGGACTAATGTGAGAGAAGTGGTTTCCGTGGCTTCCAAGTTCTTTCATGTCAAGGCAGAAGCTGATGGTGAAACTATGAACATTCAAGGGTATCAACCAC
This sequence comes from Podargus strigoides, assembly GCA_028020825.1. Classification (NCBI taxonomy): domain Eukaryota; kingdom Metazoa; phylum Chordata; class Aves; order Caprimulgiformes; family Podargidae; genus Podargus; species Podargus strigoides. Next base: position 1,948,028 of record CM051629.1, on the reverse strand, counting down.
AATTAACTTCTGAACTAAGTTTATCAGAAAAGACTGGGAGAGTTATGCTCCAGCTCCAGTGATATTTTAATGGAGTCTGGAAACCCAATTTCCTTTGGAACAATTTGAAAAGCCCATCTTGAACGAGTTTTCAGTGAGTTTGCCTTCCCCAGTGATTAGTTCTCCTTCCCATAATTGTATGAATTGAACTTACACAAGGTCTCAGCTTTATCTTCTTACACTCAGTAAGAACTGTACTACTTCTATAGGTAATAGCTCATTTCCACAGCCTTCTTCAACTGTCTTTGAGAATTTATATAGGAGACTGCCTTGATAGAGAGAGACTAGGAAAAAGGCAGAGGAAAACGTAACAAAAAAAGACATTACAAACCATGTACAAATGTACATTATTTCTTTCTAATCCTTTCCTGTTCTCCTCTCCTGTTTCTTTCCTTCCTTTTCAAAATTAAAAAAAAACAACTCTATTTATTCTGTTTTTCCCGAGATGAACCACTGCCTATTTTTGTCCAGCCAAGGCCTGAGCTGCTGTTTGGCTAGCAAGTAGAAGTAAAAAGCTAAATGAAAACTTTATCCATGCTTTTCTCATGCTGATAGCCTTTTTCATTAATGTAATTACAATACAAATTCATAGTCTGAGCAAAGGAATTCTATAAAAGCATTCTGAATGTAAGTCTCAGATGAAGGTTGTGTGAACAAATTTTTGGGATCGTTCCGTAATTCTGTTCATTTCCCCATTCCCTATGCTTGATCAAAATACTTTTTGACTACTGGACAGCCACAGCACATTGACTCTGATTCCCTGTAAAAGACAGGACATAATTCTCCTTCAAAGTAAACCTGACCTTGGTGAGGGTCAGGCTAAAGGCACAGCTCTGTCCTCCCTGGCTCTGGGCTGGGAAAAGGACTGGTACCTCGTCTCTATTAAAGATCCACAGCAAGACAAACACTCGAGTTACCCCAGCACAAAGAACATAACCTTATGTCAATAAAGGCAAGGAGCCTTATTCTCTTCTGATACACTGAAAACAGAGCAGCTTCACAAATTTTTCACTTGCTTCTACACTCACATTTATCCTGTAAGCAAACTGAAGCCTAACAGCACAGGTCAAATGATCAATGCAGATAAAATACATACTTTGACTATTTTGCCTACAGCAAATCATCAAAAAGCTATTAAATAATTCAAACTGTATGCAAAGCAAGACTACTCTAGTATTTATTAACAATTTTTCCTATCTATAGAATGAAGTCTACAAAGAAACTATCAGCATTCAGTGGCAGAGGCCACTGAATAAATGGTATTAAAGGGTTAATATTATTTCAGGTCTCCTCATCTAAGGAGCTCTAATATTCCCCAACGCCTTTAAGCCAAAGTGTTTCTTTACTTTCTTCTGCTGCATGTACTTCCCTGTGACCCCAGAGGCAAGCATGTGAGCTGCTTGTCCTTCTGAAGCTCCTAAAGCACAATCATTTACAATTCTCAGAGCACAAGTCGATTCAGACCATCAGTTCTTCTGGAAACCATCTCCATTCTTCTTTTGAAGAGAGACAGGCAAGACCTCCAATGTCTCATCTCCTCAAAGAGCAGAGCTGCTTCATTTTCTTACCCCTTAATGTTCTGAGTGGGGAGAAAAAAAAGCTTATACATAAACCCATTAATCTTAATATTTTTCAAATAGTTCTGTGCAATTGTTCTAACCTCTGCCATGAATGAGAGCAATAGCTGTCAAGAAATAAAAAGGCAAATAAATCCTCAACAACTCATCCAGCAGATGAAGTCTGGAAAACCTGGAGCTAGTGCATACATATCCCTGATCTACTCCAACTACACTGACTAAACAGATTTCTTAGTGTTTTATTTGAAAAGCTAACTGATTGATGGATGGGGGGCATGAGCTTGTGTTATAAACAATCTGCTGGGGAAGAACCACGGCTGCTTCCTAACGACAACTACCTCTCCATTTAGGAGAAATAGTCAGCCAAGCACACAACACAAACAGGCTCAGCATGGATGAAGAGAGCAGTCAAGCTACCGTTTGGGAGCAAAGTTGCATCTTCTTATGAAAAATTAGTGACAATTTCCAGATGGACTAAATATAGGAAAGGGTCAATAACACAGGGACATGGGAAAACGACAGTGCTTTTGTTTCAGCATCCTGGGCAATGGGCTGTATCCCTGTCCCTGGGGATGTGAAGTGATTGTGTCGCTGCTCCCCTGTGCTTGCAATCCCAAAGCAGGCTCTGCTCTGCCCTCTTCTTCCATTGTATACCTCAAGCATAAAACACCAGGGTGTGGGACAAGCACTTCCAGGGTCTTCTCCCCCCCCTCTCTGCAGGTGCCCTCGGCAGTGACCCACAGCCCCCAGCTCAGGCTGTGAGGATGCTGAGCGAGAGCTGCTGGCCATTCAGGCAATGCTTGCTGAACGAAGGGCATGTCATTTGGGAGGAGGACTACTCACCTGACATACAGTAGCAGTATACTTAACCTTTTCTCCAAAGATATCAAGAAATGGAGAATTTCCCACGTTCCTTGGTAATTTGTTTCAGTTATTAATCATTCCACCATTAAAACTTGTGTCTTGGTTCAGTTATAGCAGCTTTAACTGCAGCCACTCTGTATAATGATTCACACTTTCCTCCCCTAGATTAAAGAGCCCCTCAGTATCCAATACTTTCTCCTGTGCAGACAGTCACATATTGCAATCAAATTGCATCCTGAGCTTTTTGTTAAGTTAGACAGATTGTGTTCTTTGACAGTTTTGCTTCCCCAGTGCTCACCTCTTTCTTTTCTTTAATCTCTCCAGATAAGCAGTTGGCACACAAACAGAAAGACAAAGTTGATTTCAGTTGTTGTCTGCTGAGGATTTGCCACATCTTTGCAGACAGAGTTTTGGGAAAAAACATTGTCTTTTTATAGGAAGGATTATACGCCGTGACACGTTCTACAGCAAAACCAATTAATACAGACCCAGGGTTTGGTAAAGCTGCCCAAACTGGTCAATACACAAGGAAAACAATCTCCTTGTTTATCTGCCAATGAATCCATAAACAGGAGGGTGTTTCTGCCCAAACCATTTACCACTCAAGAATAATGTGGCTACTGGTGAGACAACATTTCCTGTAGCTACATTCTAAATGAGCAAAAACTACATCTCTGAACAGCGTAATTCTTTGAAGATTCAGTACGTGCCACATCTATCAGAGAGAGGATCACAAAGAAAATTAAACACATACTGGCTCGAGTCTTGACACTTGTGAGTAGACACCTGTCTGTACAGAGCACAAGGGGAGGAGTCACACATTTCTGTGACTAAGGTACATAATAGAGAGTGCTTGCAGCAGTGGCTTGGCGTGTCACACTAAGGGCTGCAAAGACAAATGGAACACCAAAAAGCTCAGGAGTTATTAAAACTAGTGATCCTGTGGAATTAAGACATCTAAAAGCTTTTAAAATCCCACTTATACATTAGTATTATTTAAGGTAAAACAAAACACAATGTTCTATATGGTATAATCCTGAGACACCCTGATATATCTTGAAAATAGCAGAGTATTTGGGAAAGACTGCTACAAAGTGCTGTGTACTTGACACAAGGAACTTCAGAGACAAAAGCAGTCATGGAAGAATAATTGCAGGTGCTGGTGACTGGAAAAAAACAGCATGAGCTCTCAGGAGGATGTTAAATTTCAGCAGCCCACATCTGTCCCTGGGTATGTACCTGGAGTCCTCTGCAGTTTTGATCCCTCAGGCAAAAAGTATTTAAGCCAGTTTGAACCTCTTGCTTGTAAAGAAAAGGAATCACAACAAGCAAAGGAGTAGAGGATATGATTAGAAATAAAGGGTGAGGAAAGGGAAAGGTATTCAGGCCAAAGAGGCTCAAGTGGGGCTGTGTCAGCTATAGCTCAGTGCTAAGAGTAACAACCTAAGGGAGGAATAGGGATCCTTTATTCTGGACATCAACAGCAAAGTGAAAAGATTAATATATACTGATGGAAGTCAGGGCCAGAAGGGCTGGGACCTTCTTGTCTGTCTTCCCACACAGCAGCAGGCATCAGTTTTAGCCACTGAACTAAGTTCAAGTAAGTGCAATTAAGCAAGGCTGAAGAATCTTTAGAAAGACATAAAACCTGAGCTCGAAAGTGTGTGTGACAGATGAATGCTGGCGTCCTTGGCAAAGCAGCTCCAGGCACGTAGCTCTCTTTAATGTCCATGAGTAATAAATCTCATTTGTAATTTGAATTTTCCCAAGTTTTTTCACTGTTCAGACTTTTAACAACACAAATTCACCGTGACAAATCCAGGGTGGAATGGGCTGCACACCTGTAGGTGCAGAATACCAACACGTTTGCTGTGCCTTAAACAAACACCCACCAAAATGTGCAATCATGCTGCTGCCAGACCTCCTGTGACAGCTTCTACCCTAATACAGCACCTCATTAGAATTAGCAACTGTGCAATTAACTCCTTACTCATACACAATTTGCACTGTGACAAAGGACAATTTTGCTTAAATAAAGATTTCAGTGTTTGACTTGCAAGTTGTACATGTCATGGAAACAAGGCCGGATGACTGATGAGATTCTCCCTACTTTAATTGCAATTCTACACAGGAAGATGGTGTTTTCCATGCAAAATACCAATAAATCACATATACATATTCCTGTCGTGAGGCAGGAGGAAAAGTGCTCTCAGTACAATAATACTGGTTTGACTTGGCATATTTCTCTTCCTCTCCTCTCTTGTATGTGCCACTTACACTATGACAGAATGGAAGAGAAAAAGGGAGAAAGCATGTTTGCTTATTAAACAGCACTTGCAGAAATGAGAACGACAGCATTAGCCACCAGCTGATACACACAAATTAATAAGCATTCATTCCTTCATGTTTGTAGACTTACTCATCCTACTTTTCTATTCACAGAAGGACTGAAACCTAAGTGAAGAGACACAGCCCTGGATCTGCCATATTGTAAGCAAGGCATGGACAGAAGATCTGGTCTATGCCTCAAGGAGCTGGAGTGGGAATTAATGGCACAGTCAAACAAGGCAGAAACAAAACTGGAAACCAACATCCCAAAACAAAGGTGAATTCAAAATACAGAAAAAATTATTAACAAAATAATTGCCAAATAAAAGTTGAATAAATTTCTAACAATATCCTTCTTGTATACTAAAGCATACAAATATGGAGGAGGGGGAAGAAGTAATAATGACACCAGAGAAGTGAGGGGAACCTGACTTACAGTCACCAGTCACTCCCAGTTGCTTGTGCACTTCCCTGCCCAGTGCTGTGCCAGGACTGACCACTGTGAGACAGATGCTGGATGGATCACGAGCCAATCCTCCCATAGCAAAGTCATCTTTTCCTATAATCTATAGTGTTTTAGAAATGCTGAGAGCCACATTTTTCTGCGAAGCCCTGCCAGAACTATTTACAGGGGCTCCATAACATTTGGTGAAGACATCCACTGACATTATCCACACAACTTCCATCAAATTTCTTTCCTTTTAAATCTCTCTCTAGAGGAAAAAAAAATTTCCTTTGTCACAGCCTCTTTTATCAGCTACAAAAGTCTCTGCTTTGAGCTAAATCTATGCAGAAGGAAAGTCTCCCCACACCATGTGACACACTCCTGGTTGTTGTCTTCACTCCATTACCTCATTTTATTTCATGTGATCCTATCACCCGCAGTCTCACAGCTACAGGGGTTAGAAGAGGCTCAGGCAGATTTCCTCCTGAGTGCACTGTGACTTGTATGTGTGTGCAGAGCGACGAGAGCAGGGCACTACTAAAGTTTAGGGTACACACACTGCAGAATATGGAATAGAAAAGATATTTCATATGTATTTTGATATATAATATATACACACGCTATATATAGCACTATATACTTACAATACACGTAGTATATAGTGCTACAGAATCTATAATCAGGGTATTACTAAAGTCTAATTTAATCAATAGCTCAGGCAAAGACAAAGCAGTGACCACAGGAGAGAGACATACTGGGAGACAAGCAGATGTAATGGTATCTTCACATGGTTAATGGTCAACGGGAGAAAAAAATCACAGTCTGAGAAGACAAATAACTCTTTAAATAGTTACTTGTGTGTATAGACACTGTCACACACACAAAGAATTCAAGAACGTGCTGCTGTTTCTATACCAGCTTTCTATGCAATATTTTTATCAGACTTTCTATTAAGTAACATCTACAAATCACAAAAAGAACTAGACATTATATATTGAGTTGGCATTTTAAAAAAGCAGCTAGAATGTATAAATATCATCCAGCTGCAGTGCCCTAGGTACAAAATGACTTTTTATGAAAAAAATCCATTACAATTACACAGGAAAATAGGGAACAAAAATGAGCCTGCACTGGAACTGGGACACACGTAATAAACATGATCTTACTTAACTGAAAATCACATCAGCAATTAACATCTCCTGGAGACAAATGACTGGGAAGCCTCCTGGTTTAAGGGAGTTATGAAGTTTCATTATACCACCTGCAAGAGATTTAACTCCATAAATGAAAAACATTTTCATCCCTATAAACATATAAGTAAAAAAAAACCACCTAGATATAAAGAATGTACAAAAATTCCTGCTGAACACCAGTGTTAGGAACCACACTTCTGCAAAGGAATTGGCAGAGCTGCACAGTTCTGGAAACAGCCTAAATTGGGATTTATATACACACACTGAGGGTAAGATTGTTCGACTGCCTGAGGTACAAAGCCAGTACATTCTGATTGTGACGGATCTTCAAGGAAAATTTCACAGACAGATTTGCAGCCTGGTGGATTTCTTGCATTTATAGCAGTCGGGACAATAACTCAACCTGCTCTGGAGCCTGGCTACCAACATACCAGTGCAATCCAAGGGCACCCTGTGCCTAATGAGCCTGAGTTCTGCTTTGCAGAGCTGTCCACTCACTCAGCCACAGCCCTGCACAAACCAGCCCTTGCCATTTCCAAAAAAATGTCATTTTAGAGATACAGAAAAAAATTTCACTTGGGGCTAGGTTAATGCCAGGAAACGAGTCGCTGCCTGAAATGGCATTTGTCTACAGGTCTGCAGACAAAGCAAAGCAAATAATTCAACCAAATATGTTGGAACAGATCGACCCAGATCTCCTCAGATCTCCCTCCTGCAGCATCCCCATCTTTCAGGAAGAATCTTACTTTATATATAAAATCTCTAGAAGACCCAACACGTACACCCACATTGTGGTTATGATGCTGTACAGCTTCACTTCTGTGTCAGATTCCTGCAACATTTAATAGCCAAATTAAGAACAAATTCTGACTATTCACCAGTTCCCTGGAGCCAATCAAACTGAAATGGCATTTCTTGCAGCCCTGCAGAAGTATTTTGCCCAAAAAACTCTTCCTAATCACATTGTTTTGAATAATCAGTTCATTGACGTTCCTGTGCAAAGGAAAATATCATTAGCAATTTATAGAACTTGCATGGAGAGGAGGAGTTCAGAAAAGCCCAGTCTGAGATAAATTAAGCCTACACCTTCATGAAAATCATGAAAAGGTAGCTGTAATGATATGCCCAAGAATTATCATTCAGATAGGCTGAGCAGGAGCCCTGCCAGATGTCAAGCCACCCTTATCTCAAATACTTAACACTATAGCACTGTCTGAGACCTGAGCTTTGGTTTTGGAGAGGTGCCAGCGACTGGAATTCAGAACAAGGGGGAAAAATCAGATCCCAAAACTCCCACAGAAAGGGACACTTTGATTTCCTTTAGCAGAGGCACCTTTGTTCTTTCTCATGTTGCTTTCCATCACCGTCCACAGAGCCACATCACTGTCCTTAAATCACTCTTAAAGACTCAGTGTGGCTATGCCATCCACAGGGACTACACAGGAGCCCATTGAGGTCCCGTGAGCTCTGGTCCATGTTCACCACTACTTTCTCAACAGGGTACTTTTTTGCCCACCTTCCATCTCCCCAGGTGAGCATCTGTCCCACCTCCTTTCACCTTCAGATCACAAATATATCCACACAAGCTTTTTGTTCCCATGCTCCATCTCTGTACATAAGCAAGGGCTGATGCTTCCTCTCTCCTTCAGCCTCTGAATTCTCTTGTATTTCAGATCTTTCCTCATTACCTCACACCTCAGAGACATGACCTTGCACCATGATGCTAGCATTTACTTCGTCTGCTCGCTTCCATCACTCTTTGCATATCCTTATCAAAATATTATTCCAGACAGAGCTCTGCAGCCAAGAAATGTATGAAGTAAGTATCACACGTGAAAGAGCATCACCAAATGAAGGCACATTATCCTCAGTTGTTCATGTTAGCAATACAAATGATGGAGGAAAAGTGGTCTATGGCAGCCTAATTTATTTCCTGCTACCTTTCAACCAATTACCAGGGACTTGGGGCTTTCTAAAAACTTAATAATAGGAAGCAATGTTATTTGTAGATTTAGTTAGTGGGGGAAAAATGAACAGTGTAAATTTGAGTGAAGAACTTAATTATACACATTTTACACACATACAACTTCAGCTACCTGAAAGAGTATTGATTAAATAGATTCACCACTTCCAAATTAAATTTATTTTCAAAATACTTCAATATAAAAGAGGCCTGCAGAAGGTGTAGCAGTCTATACTCATACCTAAATAGGTTTCATATTGAGAAATAGCACTCCTGTACCAAGATGAGGATTCCAGAAAACAGCTCCTGCCTTATGTCCCATTTCCAAAATAGAAAGATAACAACTCATCATGTTTAGGAGAGTGATGGTATCAGTCACAAAATATTCAAGTTTATTTTTAATCCTGATGATAGTAAATGTGAAGGGACTGGTGAAAACAAGCTCTAGCAATCAGTTATTTTTATAGGAGCTTTGTGCCACGTGGTGCTGTTATTTGGCTGTGGGTTACTATCACATTGACAGCCGCCTCCTCAGGATCTCCACTAGTGGTATGAAGATTTATGTCCTTTGTACTGGGTCGATTAACTCCAATCCAAAACAGAGGCACACTTTTTTGATCTGATCCAATTGTTGGATTGATCTATTCTTAGTTTACTGTGACAGCAAACGAACGCTCAGGATGTTTTTCTTAACGTGTTTTTGTGTGTGACTATAATTTATGGAAAAAGATTTCAAGGCACAGCCCAAGTCATTGGGAATCTCAGTGAAAAGGAGGAGGCTGCAGAGGGATATTGACACACAAATAGGACATTAGTCAGAAAGCTCTTTGAATATTTCCTTGGTGCTCAGTATCAAGCTCTGTTTCTAGTTACTGCTGAATACAAAAGTTGTCACAGCATGCATCAAGGTCCCAGCAAAGCTCCCCTCCTGCCTCACTGCAGCCATGCAGCATAGTGCTGCAGACATTTCACAAGACAGTGAGAAATTCCACTTATAACTCAATTTCTTTACACAGATGCAGCAGCAAATAAGTTGGATTTTTGTCTTCACCCTGTTTTCTGTAAGCTTTTACTGCATACTTGTGGGAACTTCTTATCAGATCAATAAAACAACACTTAACCAGTTGGAGATTTGGAACTACCGTTGCTCGGCTTTTCGTGCCAAAGCTCTTTTAGTTACCAACAAATGTAAAAGGGTAAAAGACTCACACTCGCTGTTCTGGAGAACTGCCAAGCTCCCAACAAAACCTCACACGTGCTCCCGAGTTCCACATCTATCTCACTGCTCTGCAGGCAGTTGGCCACTCTGTTATATTTAAGAGCTCAAAAGAGGCTGAAAGAAGGGATGTATAAAAGGAATGTGGACTTGCACAGCCCCCAACATCATGTAACCCACCAAACCCTAACTGAAAGTTGAGTAGAGAAACTCCATTTCCTTTCTTTTATGGCACAGTGTAGGTATTTTTTACTATAGATTTCATTATCTTCTCTTTAGCTCACCACATCACAAGGATCAGGCTCTCTGGGAAGGAAGCCTGGGCTTTGAGACATCTGTTCTCAGATCAAGTAAGAATTGTGCACAGATCAACTGACTTTTAGCAATTAAAGGTCTGTGGGGAAGAGAAGATACAGAAGTTGGCATTCACTCACTGGCTCGTGGGTGTGGGTACAACAGGCCACAGTAAAAGAATGCAAGGCTTCATTAAACACGTGGCGTCCTAAGCAAGGAGCAACAACCTTTAGTTTCTCCACTGGATCTGTGACTTAGTGAAACAGCAGAATGGAAATGTGCTGAAAACAACAGAAATGCCCAAAGGAAATTCTTTTCAGTCTGAATTGTTCTAATTCAATATAAATGACAAGAATCCCATTTAAAAAAAAAAAAAATAGTGAAGTCATTTCAAACTTTTAGTTAGAATTTAAAGTAAAAATTCCACAGGATCTGATGCAATCAATACAACAGTCAGTCCCAATACAGAGCAACTCCAGAACAAAGGGAAAAGGCAGATGAAAATGAGCAGCTGGTTGCCTGAGAGCAGTGAACTGTGAAACTAAGCATTTAAATGTTTACAAGTGTAATGGGTTTTGCGCTGAAGTTTTCTGCATTGTCTACAACAGGCTGAAGGCTGACTTGAGCTCCAAGCAAATGAGCTAGTGAAATAGCTGAAAGTCAATCATCCAGACTAGGTACAGAACACCCAGCCATGCATCTGGCAAGTTTCTGGACTCTTGCTGGTCATACCAAAGCTTGTACCACCGGGAGCATCTGGCTGTCGTTAAAATGAAAGCCTAGAGAAGGGTCTGTGTAAATTTAACCCTCCCCGTTACAAGTGAAGGGTACTACAGACAACACAACCACTCTACTTTTTGGTTTGACTTCAGAGCCTGTTTACTATTGTTGAATCTTTTTACTTCTACTTGAAACAATCGGATGAATCTAACCCTGGGAAATAAGCAGCCCTTTATCTCCAGCATCCCCAGAGAGCAGAAACAGCTCTGCATCCTTGGGGGAACCCGAGCAGCTAACGATTCACCACTCCTGGGGTGCAAAGCAGCTGAATTAACAAAAAGCAGTGTTTCCACAGAAGTTGGTTCTCTGCTCGAGTTAATGGTGCACAATATTACTAGTCAATCCCTGCTTGCTAGTCCAGTGAACCAGCCCTGCACTGGCTTCCCTGGTGCTCTCTTCCCCTTTCAGCAGAGAACCAATTCCACTGGTAAAACACACCAGTGCAATTTTTCTACTCTTTGTTGCTATTCCATCTCTCATCTTATACAAAACATTCACTCATTTGCCATTCCTCTGCTGTCTTGAACAGCAACATTTCCATCTTTTAATAACCTTGTGTATTTCTAACAAAGCTTTTAATGCATTTGTACACATGGAGAATGAAGCAGGGAATCCAAGACATGCTTTCATTATAGTATCCTTGGGATGCACCTGCAATCTCAGTTCTAGTTCACCTATTCAAGCTGCTTTGTTTGGTGATGTAGAAATCCACACAATAGCAACCATTTTTCACATCTGTAGCAAGTGGCACACATGAATCATTTTAACATAAAATTCAGTAGAATAAAGTTAATTGAAGGCCACCAATTTTTTCTTTTTTTAATAATTTGAAGTGCCTCCACTGTCTATCAGTATGGGGGAAAATAAGATAATTTTGTTAAAGCTGATGGAATTAGCATGAGATAAGTAAAGGTTTAATGTCACAATGAAGACTGGAAGCTCAATCTTCCTCCCAACACACAGCAGACCAGCAAACAGAAGTGAAAAGAAGTATATTTAATCAAAAAGGGGGCAAAAAAGAACTTTTGCATCAAAAACATGCTTGCAAACCAAAATAGATCAAGGTCTTGATCAAAGATTGTAAGGTTTCCAGTCAATAATGACTCTTCAGAGACCAGACTTTTTTTGCAATGGGTTAAGCCAATGAGATGAACCAAAATCAATTATTCTAGAAGAAGCCAAGTTGTGCTGGGTGAATACGTGGGTGCAGAGGAGTGAAAGGCCTGTATTATTATGCTGCTGGAAGGGAAACATCCCCCAACCCAGCCAATAAACCACTGATCCCTGGAATGGTTTGGGCTGGAAGGGACCATTGAAGATCAGCCAGTCCACCCCCCCGCCATGGGCAGGGATGTCCTTCACTAGATCAGGTTGCTCAGAGCCCCATCCAACCTGACCTTGAATTTATCTTCACCATCGTCCTCATAAAAAAGCAAATGAAACAGGCTAGGAAGAATGCAGTTATTTTGAATGACATCTTTCACACAAAGCAATCTGAAAATATTTTAGACTGCAATAACTTACTGTTGATATAAAAAGAAAGCTTGGAAAAAGCTGAAAAATAAAGAAAGAGAATATTTTTTTTATATAAGATCCTAAGTGAAACATGGCTAATGAAGCTGAGAAATATAAGTAGGTTACTCTAGATCACAGAGAAAGAGTTCTTGAATAAGCAGACAGAAAATATTAGAAGAAAAGAGTACAACAATGTAACATTTCTAAATAAATAGCAGTAGAATCTAAGTTTTATTATTGCATTTCCTTTTTGACAATAAAAACGGGTTGTGAAGAAAAAGAATAGCCTCATCACTGTACTGGCTGCTTTTATCTCAAAGAGTAGGTGCCAAGATTTTATCGTATGCATTTAATATTTTTTATAATTTCAGTATTATCTGGATGAGCAGCATCCTCTCATTGTGATTCCCTGAAGGCACCTGCAATTGTGTGAGTGGAATAATTCACCATCACATCCGATAAGGTAAACACTTGGGGATGGGGCACAGACTGCAGCTCAGCTCAGGGACAGGTGATGTGATCTGCATGGTACTTCTCTCAATGACACTACTCAAATTAACTGTTAATTAACACTTATTATTTCAGAAATGTAGGAGGCTGAAGCAGTGGTCACAGAAGCACAAACCAGTGGCACCAGCAGCAAAAATATCCTGACATAACTCAGTAAAGACAAAGCTAGTGGGCAACACCAGAGTTACTTTTACATCATCACTTAAGAGGGAATAACATATTTTTTATTTTCAACAATACTACAGTAGATGACTTTTCTAGTATCACATCTCCTTAAGAATGGTTAGAAACACAAGTATGGATAGAATCTATAAACCAACTAAAGCTTTCAAGAAGTAAAATTATTTTCAACTGAAGTGCTTCCATTCCATCAATATACATTGTCTGGACTAGCACAGGTCACCAGCACTCCTTGTCCAGTGCTGGATAAGACATGCAAATATCCTACCAATTCATAGTTTTATATTCAATAAAAGTCATTTGTATGTGTAAATTATATATAAAAATATGCACAAAGAAATTCTTGCATCATCAACTTATATTTTATATTCCTCTAAAAAGGGAAGGCTTTTATAGACTTTCCAATACAGAGAATGACTAGAATCCCAGGACAGCTGGCTGTCCTATCCATTTCAGACTAACCTGAAATAGCACTGTATTTGGCATACCATATGCTTCAATCTCTCTGTCTGCCACCTTCAGCTTTTAGTTCCTGAGCTGCAGAAATAGCAAGAAGTCTGGGGGTAAGATCATGTTCAGATTTCTCTCCCCGGAGCAGAGTGATGTTGGATTAAAAGTATACCTCAAAGAGTCTTCATTTTAAAAATTATTAAACAACCCCTCCCACCATAGGGTAAACACATTAAGCCTCATTACACTAATGTCCTTTCAAAGCAGAAGGGGTCGAAATGCAGGTTAAAAACCACACGTTCATTGCTGATACTCTGCTTTTCGTGCTGGGTCATGGCAGGCGCCGGGGAGGACTGGGCAGGCTCTAAGCTGCAGCTGCACTGCAGGGACACCCGGTCCATCAGTCTCCTCTCCATCAGGGTCTTGCATTCATGGACAGCCAGCCACCACCCAGCTGTGTTACTGGTTAGACACTGTGGTTTCATTCTGCAAAACTTCTGTCATCTGGGAATACATCTTCAAATGCTAAAGAAGGATTGGGCTGAATTTTTCCAAACCACCAAGTTCAAAAAAAAGAAGACAACGGCTAGGCTTCGTTAAACAAACAAGCTGAGGATAAGAAGCACACCAAGAGGAAACAATTCATGTTGCCAAACAGGATGTCAGCTCTGAAGTATTTCATGTGCAGCAATGGCAAGCCTGACACCCTCCACACCTCACCTCGTATTCCTCCCTAGTACGCATGGCAAGACACCATGGGACAAAACAACTTCAAAATTAGGAAAACTGTATTCCTTTAGAGCCTCAGAAGACTTTCACCTCCCAGCCCTCGGCCCTCATTCAAGCACCCTCCACTTCTCCAAATTATCAGCACTCTGATATTGAACACAGTACTTTGCTCATTTTCTGTTGGAGTGATTTGAATTGCATCAGTGATGCCTTCAGAAGAGGTGACTGTGACTCAGATGGTCACCAGACCAACACCAGCTTCACAGTGGTCTTGCAGCAAGGAAAGATCATGTGGTTTAAATTTCTGTGTAATTGGGAAAACGTGATCAAATTTAGCACTGCCTTTTTCTCAGTAAGACAGTATAAATCTCTCCACAGTAACTTTTTTTCCAAAAGGTTTATCAGAAGAACAAGGAGTTACCTTATGTCCAGCTCTCTCACAACCTTATCTGCCTCTGGAAAACACAGATTAGGTGGCTGTGTTTCCACCACCACATCCAGCTTCAGCACAGCTGTGTGTTTGCAGGAGTCAGGACCCTGTGGGCTCAACACTCCATTACACTCCATTACCCCAGGACAAAGGGGGCACGACTGGCCATTAACCACCACTCACTGTTCCACTGCAGGCTGGTTTTCCAGTTTTGCAGCCCCCATCAATACTAATCACAGACAGGAGCACGGCCAGGAGTCATTCCCTAGCACTAACATCTCCAGATCCTGCACCCTGACACAAAATGCACTGAGGCCAGCAGAAGGCTTTTAATTTCATCACCAGAACTGGCATCGAGTTTGGTATGAGGTTTCACCTCCAAAAATAGTTCTTGAAGCTCAGGCAGTTCATTCTCGAGTTGTTTGGCAGCTGATCAACTAGTGTTGCTATTAAAAGCAAGCATTTAGTGATGGATGATCTAAGAGCTGGTTAATTGGACTGGGAAATAGCTGAAGAGCCATATTAGGACTAACTGATAACATGCAGTTTTTCATCTCTTGTCATGTGTGAAATGCAAAGGATGGGCTCAGCCCATGTGGTGAGCACCCCAGCACTGTGAGGGGCTCCCACTGTCTCTCCAGAGATACATCAGAGTCTGACTCGCTTTCCTCCACAACACCCCTGAGGACACTGATGGGACCTTGTGGGGATGCTCGAACCCCTCTGCATTGATGCATTTGTTCTGTCAGTACAGAGAGACCTTCAGCCTTCCTGGCTGTCTGGAATTTCTCATCCACACAGTAATTCACTCTGCTTTAACAAAAGCCTAGGATATGAATAACCTCTCCTTCATATTCCCTGAAAATGAGAAATACTCCTTTCATTTAATTATATTTAATTATTCATTACATAATTCTTATTAAAAGTCAAAGTGCCATTTAATGAAATAACATTTTTAAAGTATGATTGCATTAAAAACAGAATGCCACCGTTTTAGAAAAACACCTGTCTCAGACTCTGTTGAATTACCAGAGAAATGAGTCTGAAATCATGCTTGCAGCTCAACAAACCTCCTCACTGATACACAAATCAATACATGATTTAATTGTGTTTTATTGCTTCTTTCGCTTCAGTCTGGGGTCGGAAAAGACCCTGAGAACATCCTATTTGTTGTTCTCTCAAGTCAGACTCACTCCACATGCACCTGTGTCTTAATTCTGACCTTCACACTTTCTCCAGCTGCAGGGCCACAGGGAGACCGAAAGAGCAAGCACGTAACTAGAGCAAGCTATTTATTCTCTTTCTGCACCGCAGCTTGTTGGAAGGTTTTTCCCCTAAGATTGTCTTCCGAAGATGGCAACAAAATCATGATGGAAACAGCAGAGCTAAAATGCTTATTATGCAGAAGTGCTGTGCACTGTCAAGGTGGCTCTGATAACACAGTTCACTGCTGGGAGCTCAGCCCAGCACACCTTGGTGCTGAAATGCTGTTCTGTACACAGCACGGCTTGGGATCATTGGTGCAAGTTTGCGGAATAAAATAGAATAGAAAATGCAGTATTTCATCAAGACTAGATTAAGGTAGGTTTTTTTACTTTCTTTACTCCATGTGCTTTGAGATTCATCAAACATTGTCTCAGGGTTTCATTTTTCTCACAGGCCAATGTCAGAGTGATTTCCAAGCACGCGCTATTGGCTGATATCCAAAGCTACGTGCACTAATCCCAGCGGAGAAATTCTCATGCAGTATGTATGGACTCCTTTAATCATCCAGCTTTTTCTAAAAGTGGAAGAATTTCTGAAAATTCTTAGCTTCAAGATAGAAATCTCAGTTCATGCTCCCTATTTAATCTCTATCTTCTACACTACCGTTTTAACCTCTCTCTAACATCAATACACGGGCTTGATGGCTGTTTTGTACTCTGGAAAACAGCTACAGTTCAATTAGAATCAGGAAGAATTTTAAAACTAGAAACTAACACATTATTTGAAAATGAACTGCTGATTTTTATTCTCCACAGGTCTCTAAGGAGACAATCCATTTTCAGACTATTTACTAAAGTTTTTTAAAAAGCTGAAATGGATTTTATCCTGTAGGTTGGATATGTAGTTTGAAACTTAATTGAAGGAACTAATGGAAAACCATGTTTTAGCTTGAGATCATGCACTTATCCAGCCATCCTTCCCCAAAAAGGTAGGTAGGCACAGAGATTACAACAGACCCTTACTCCACGCTGTCACACTGCTCCCATTTGTCCTGCAGTAGGAAGACTGGCTGATCCATACTGCCTTCTAACAGCAGCCTTGGGGGCTGCTCTGGGAACGTTCAGCTCTGTGCACCAACTGAATGGCTTACAGGGAAAATCCATCTTGGATGCATCCAGCCCCTCCTCCTGAAGCTGGTTAAAATAAGCCCTGATTTGCCATTTCTTACCACTTTTTACTGGTGATTAAATCTGCCCACTGCACAACTTTTAGACAGGTATTTATTTTTCAGGATACATAAATAGAAAGATTTCAGAAATTAAGTAAAAATATCAGAAGATCCCAATTATACAAAAAATCGACACCTAGGGAATCGCACAGCAAGATAAATCTACCCAGAAGTGTTTAACATTTCTTAGTAAACAGACATGCTGGAAGCAAAATTACTGCTTTCTGCAAACAACCAAAGTATTTGTTCAGTAAGCTGAAAGAAAAATAGACAAATTTGCCTCAGTTACCTTTATATGAAAGTTTACTGAGTCCTAGTGCGAATCTCACAAAGGCACATCACATTTCATTTGCACAGCTGGAATAACAGCATCTCCTGACAACAGGCCTAGGTCCCACCAAAAGCCATCTTGAACAGAACCAACGATCCACCCTCAAGGCACAAAAATTGCCTTTTGCACTCTCTTTCCTTGCTTAATGGCCATAAAAAAAATCCCTGTAGTTGAAGAAGCATTTTTCCTCCATTAGGCACTAATGGTTAATTCACCAGACTGAGAAAAGCACTACTTAAAGATCAATTTTACAGCTGGAACTGAAAAAAGTATGAAGAACAATCACTCTATTCAAAGCACTACTGCAGGATGAGGAGCTTGATTTAAAGAAGTCCCAAATTCAAAAGATTATGTGATCTACCAGAAGAAAAGCCCATCATTCTGTATGGTCTCAAGAAATTCTCCAGTGGAACTACATGGACTTGAATACCACATCCCTCTAAGAGGCTTAGTTACCAGTGCTGCAAATAATACATGAAACCCAAACCACCACAGGTTGGTGAGGTCCAAATGTAAAGGCAGAAGAGTGGCAAAGAGAACCATGCTGGTCACTAGCTAGATATATGCTCTTTTTCTGTTTTTTTGGGGGTTTTCTTCCCTTCCCTGTGCTGACAGCTGCCTTACTACAAATGCGTTCCAATTCCTCAGTTTCTGAGAAAATATGGACCTAGAATTTAATTTTGCAGCTTCATCTATGCTCATTGAGTACTACAGAGAAATTAAATATATCCCCTTTTCCTAGCAATATGACAAGTCTAAATCCATCCGTAATCCAATTACTGTTCCAATATGAATTGTTCCAACACATATCGTATAAAAATACAATACATTAAAAAAAAAATAAAATCAGTGGTATTACTAACACTTGCCTTGCTCCATTTGCAACAACTAACTTTCTGAGTAAGGCAAGGGTATGATAAATCTTTACAGTGATACTCATGAATATGTAACCAAGCATGCATCAATACACTTACTCCAATATGCATCCCTGGAGGGATTTTGTACATTACTGTGATGATGGGAAGAGTGCAGTGACATCCACATTACAGTTCTTGTGTATATGGCTCCCAAAAAAAGCACGACTCATGCCCTCCTATTTCTGGTGCCAACACACAGGAGAGCTCCTGCCCATGCTGGATGCTGGGGTGACCTGTCCTGTCTCCAGCACAGCTCTGCACAGCCCCTGCTCCCACTGCACAGTGTCCCTGCAGAGCTAACAGCATTTTTACTACACGGGATAAATGAAGGATCTTCTAACTAAGAACTGTCAGACTGATGACAAACTCTGGACTCTGAAGAACCAGGAAATCCTCAGGGAGCTGGAGGTTACACAGCCAACAAATGAGATAGGAACACACAGGCTGTCAGGAAGAAATGGAGTGTGAGAAACGCATCTGATGAGCGCTCATCATCCATCGTGGGAATATCACCAAATCACTCACTCTTTGTACCAGTACTGAGATGAATAAGAGAAAATACCAACAAAGTAGAATGTTCTTACAGAACCACATACTTTTGGTCCTAGTTTGCATCTTGGCAGTTCAGCTGAAGAAGCCTTAACAAAGTGTGCCCACCCAGCAAAACCCAGAGAGTATCTTGTGTCCCTTCCAGCTTCATTGCAAGCATTTGCTGTTTCCACATTTCCCAGATCAGGTGGTTTCTTTCTTGACATACCTCAATATGCAGTACTTTCATACAGGAGAAATAATTTCCTTCGCATATTTGTTAGTTTGGATTTTACTCTCAGACATGAGCATGAAGTCACAGAAGGTACCTAAATATTCACAGCAAAGAAAGCGAATGGAGGTCCACCCCCTATTTTTCTAACAACAATAATTCACCAGAAAATAAAATCGGCACAAAGCATCACCATTAATGCACAAATCTGTAATAAACCACGTACTTTTCACTGCTGCTTTCACAGTGTCAACCTTTGGGGCAGAAAAAAGAACACAGAACATCTACCAGTCTCATTTGAAGAAGTGGGTTTATTATGGGCCATTTCCTGGTACTGCCCACTAGAGTATCTGAGGTCACTACTGCCATCATCAGTGGCTGTAGTCAGACACAAGGCTGGAATGCAATGCTGTGGTCATCTGTGATCCAGAACATATTGGGGGGGCAAATACGGATGTCTGTCAGATGGAGAAGGATGAGAACAGAAAAGGACTAACAAGGTATTTTCAGGATGTGACACCAAAATGATTCATAAAGGGACTGAACACCACAAGTGACAAGAAAGTGGATTACCCTAATATTTTCCTTCAGTTTTGACTAGAAAGTACTTCTGTGAGCATATTTATTCAGCACTTTCCTCTAATTAAAGTAGTCTTACTAAAGGTGTATGATAAGGAAGTCTTACTAAAAGAACTCAGAGGTGGAGCTCATGAATTGCAATATTCTGAGCGGAAACTTCACCTTTTAGCCAAAGCACAGGGCTAGGTGTCAAGAAACTAGAATCCCATTCTTGGCTCTCCCACAAAATTTCACAGAGCCCTTTCAATTTTTCTGCTTCAGTTTCCCACTCGGAGAAGGAAGGTGTCACACCTATTTCCCCAGAGATCTGACCCAGCTTGCTGCAGCAGGAAGCGCTGCATGTGAGGCAACAACCATCAAACCACCACCAGTACCACTTCCAGCCGAGCCTCAGCTCTGCAACGGAACAGAGAGCAGGACCAGCACCACAGACACAAACCTGACAGTGTCACAGGAAAGTGTTTTCTTCCTGTTTTCTTTCAGGACATTTGAACAACAAGTTTCCAGCCCAGCTACTGACTTGCACCTCAGCAATGACGATATACCCCAGCAGCCTGTAACTAACACAGGGTGTTATCACAGCAGATACCACACTGAATATTGCATGCAAATTTATTCTGGAGATCACTAAATTATCCTAAAATGCTTCCTAAAAGGTTACAGTCTACAACTGGCTTAGCCCAATTAACTGAAGAGCATATTCGTTGATGCAGAGGCTAGCTAAACACTGGCTAGTGGGGTTTTTTTGAAGTGCCACCAACCTACCTGTAATACTCCTTTACATCTACCACTGCATCTAAGCCTTATTTTCAGTGAACAGAAGCTTTTAGTGCAGCACTCAACAGACATGTAGAGTGCTTTAATAGCTAGGTACTGAGATCTTCCGTTGTGGTTGCAATCTGCTACAGTATTAATCTCACCCCATAATTAGCTGCCTGGGGAAAATGTGTGTTATTCAGAGGACCCAGGTGAAATAAAAAATAGCTCCACAGGTATGAAACTCGATTTATCTCCCTTCCAAAGCAGAAAGATGAAGCAAGGCACATCTCTTGCTCCATTATACACATTTGACAATGTTGCTCTGCACATTGCAAAGTGCAGTACTGAAAGATGAACGAAAATAGTACTGCAGAAAATCAAAACTACTTATTTCTGATACAAGAGCACAGCACGAAAAACCTTGCACTTAAAGATCTCCACCAGCGAGCTCTAAAGAGGCTGCAAGGTACTGTACAATATTTATGAGTATGAGATATATCCTATAGATTAATTCATAAATTCTCCATACATAATTTATAGTCTATTTACAGAGTAAAACAGTCATCACATAGCAGCCACCACAAATGCATTCACTTAAACTTAAGGGCATGTGTAATGACTGCTCAGAAAGAAGAGGGCCATAATAAACCAGGCACAGTCAATGACAAGCTGCCTAAAACGCACAGGAGGAGAAAGAAAGGAAATGCATTTTTAAAGCAGTTGATGCGCCATAAATTTTTAATGCTCTATAAAAGCTTTCATTTATTTAGGAATATTTATATAGTATTAAGTACGTTATTCCAATTCAGAGCAAGAAATTATTCTTAACTGGTTTTACAGAGGACTTAGATTTTCTTTCCTCAATTTTATCCTCGCACTAACACGCCACAAATTGTGTCTCCAAATTTGTACCAAAGCAGCATAATTCCTCCATTTCCTCAAAAATCCTCCCTGAAGACAACTCCTTTTTCTCTAGTTAATAAAATAAAGCAGTTATGCATTAGTTTTTTAGGTATCATGTGCAATGAATCTGATGACTGAAGTCTGCACAGGTAACACATGCAGGTGTAAGGCACAGTTCCTGCATCTGGATATAACTTAAGACCCACAGTGAGTAACGTACTCCAGTATGTGCTTGCAACCTTGAAATAAAAAGCAGAATTTGCTGCACTAACAGCAAGAAAGCAGCTCGCTGTGACTGCTACAGTTCTTACACACTGGAAGGAGACAGAATTTATCTGGCTCTACCTCCAGGCATCACCGCTGCAGAGCAATTAAAACAATCAGTCCTTTAGTTACACATCGTTCCACTGTTTCCCTATAAATTAGCTGCAAGATCAAAGCCTTAAATGCTATCAGATATACATACATATTTACTTACTCACACGTATTTTAAGCGTCCATAAAAGGTATAGGGCATGTTTCTTAAGGAATGTATAGGATGTGCTTCCCCCTTCGTTAGTTGGTTTAAGGAACAAGCTGTGAAAGGACCTTGTTATCAGATAGCAGGTTTCCCAGTAGAAAAAGAACACATTGAAAAGCAGCAGTGTTACCATGAATCACAAGGCCCAAGACACACAAGTTGGGTTTTGGGTCAAATTACTGCGATCAATGATGCTGCATGGCTTGGCACAAAGCCAACAGACCCCATTCCTTAACTGCATGAGCTTGTTGATAGAAAGCACACTCTCCTCTTTTTGATGATGTTTTTGGTTCTTTCCGTGTCTTCCCGATGTTCCTCTGCATACATTCCTGAACGTGGAAGATGCCCCACTTTGAGAGCAGGCTCCCCAGAAACCTGTCACGACCCCACAAAACCTGCGAGAGCTGCCTGGCTCTCCCGCTGACACCGCCACGTCCTTGACGAGCTCTGTGATTGGGATTTTGTGTTAAGAAGGTAAAGTTAATTACCAGGCTTAAACTTATTTAACTTATCTGAGTTTCAATCATTTAAAGTGTCATTTTGGACATGTCTGATAGCAGATCAATTGCTCAAGGTCCTAATATTAGATTTGCTGAGACAATAAATCTTCCAGTGTGGCATTTTTCTTTCTCCTCCTGACGTTTTAATTGACTTCTATGGACAAAGCTCATTTTATGTATTTCAGCTCCTTTAATTGCTGATCACTTTCCTGGTTTTCTTTAACACAATCATATTTAAGTATTAGGTTACTTAAGAGGATTAGTGAGATTTACCATTGAGAGCCATGCAAGCAGTTACAACTGAAATACACCATGGTTTATAAATTGGTTGAGCAAGAACTTTGAAACTAATTTTGAACGTGTGTTTCACGCAGTTTTGTAGATGGGATTTTATGAAAGAGTAAATCTGACGCTGCTTAATGCATCAAAAAGACCAGCCTCCACCCCCAAAATCTGTAATTGTGTGTGATCTGCATTAATCCTTAAAAAGAAATCCCTAAAAGAAACAGAAAAAGCAGATTAGGAGTAATGTTCTGTTGACAGTCTGATTTATGATTCATGTCCGTTAAGATTATTCCCATGCTCTCATGAAAGCACCTTTCTCTCCATCACTTAGGAAGAGGGGGATGTTGGTGCTAGGACCTCTCAGCACTGATGCAAAGCAGCACAATTCCCTTCCACAGAGAAACAACCTGTCTTCAAGTTTATCCAGTGCAAAGACATTCAACACAGCTTCAAAACACCAGCTTCAAAGCTACCAAACAGCAACAAGAGAAAAGCCATTTGCTCCAGCAGGGAGCAAACCACTACTATTCATATATGAACCTCAGGTGGATTACCTGTGTACATGTGAAAACTGCACTGTAATGTTTATCTTCAAGGAAAACTGACTAAGAGAAATGATTAATAAAATGCAAGAATATCTAATTGGCATATTGTTAAGGGAAGAACCTTAATTGCCAACTATAACACACTGAATAAATTAGCATAGCCAACCAGCTGAGGACTGACAAGCATTATCATGTACTTCACACTGACTTTTTAATTATTCAGAAAGCAAATTATTTTCAAGCTTGCATTTTCTTCTGTTTCATGTTGTCCTTGTAGCTTTTAAATACATTTCAAACATTTTTCCTTTTAAATTCAAGTCTACCAAGCATCAGTAATTCAGCTTATTTTTTCTTCTACAGAAGTATACAGATGGGAACAGAAATCAGTGTCTCGCCTGGAAGAGCTGCAAGATTTCAGTCATATTTGTAAAACGTAGAACTTTAGGGCTTCAACACTACAAACACCACCCTTCCTGACTGAGGAGGAGGAAGAGCCTGTCAATGTCAGTTTAAGGCACAACGATGGATTTAAATATAGTGTAGTTACTGGTTTTGAGCTCCTCTACCCAAACAAGTTGTTAGCCATATTTAAATCTAAATAACCACAATACGACTTGGATCAGTTTCCTTATATTTTAAAATGCTCCTTTTTTTAACAACCAGCACTTTGAACTTCACAGAAAGGCCCATCACTAAAATCATCTTTGTTTCTGAGACAGACATCTCCACTCTCCCCTTGCCTACAATTCACAAGCTTGTACATATCTAGCTCTAGTTCTCCCTTTCAGTTCCATTTATAAAGACTATTTTTAGCCAGAGCAAATGTCAGTGTACAAATAAAATTAAAAATGCAATTAACATTACCAGATATAATGAGATGTTTAATTATCCTTGAAACTAGGCCTTGTAAAGATCCAATAAACTTTAAAGTGCTTTTGTTACCAATCAAACTAACCATCATAAAGAGTATCAGTCTGTTTGCATTACCCATGTACAAAGGTCTAACAGTCAGGACACCAGAGCAAGGAAAAGACTTTGCCATTAACTTAGTGGAAAGCATTAAAGAAACTTCAGTTGTTCACTCATCATCCCTGCCAGAACACCTGCCAGAAGCAAAGCCCTTCAGAAAGGACATTGTCCCCAGTGGGCTTGGCAGCACCGAGCCCACCATGTCCCAGCCTCTGCTGAACCACCACCATACTGCTCCAGCACAAGGAAGGAAGCTGTTCCCAAAAACCTCCTTTTTTTTTTTTTTTTTTTTTGAGAAAACATCTACATTTAGAACTCTGAAGCTGCCACATCAGGAGGGAACTGTATGCCACTCACCTCATTTCAGAATGCAAAAAGCCCTGAAAACACCCCAAGTTTCTCCATATCCCACCACAAAGATACAACTGCAATTTTTCACTTGTGGAACCACAGCAGAAAGCAGTGGAGTAATTTGCCACAGGTCCCACAGAGAGGTAAGGTACAATGCCAAGATAGGAATCCATCTCTCTGACCTTCAGTCTGTGACACCGTGCTCCTGCTGTCCCACCACTCCAGAAGAAACAGCACTGCTCCCTCCCCAGAATGCCCCAGCATACCCCTCCTCCAGGCTGATGGAGATGTGATCCAACCAACTTTCCTTCCATGCCCTTCCACTCCTTTCACAGCTCCCAGCTGGCCAGGAGATGCTTTCATACTCTGAGACTCTTTGCTTCACACCTCAAACCCAACTGCAGTAGGAAGTGTTGAAAATGTTGTTACTGAAGCTGTTCTCAGCCCTAACTCTAAAAACAGACAAGAAAAGCTTGATAAACTGTAGAATATATAAAATAGTTCTTCTCTACTGCTCTGTGCGCCACAGCCCTGAACAAAAATACTTTGTACAGAACCCTAAAATGCTGGAGGGCAACTCAGTAGAAGCAATACTGGCAGACCCATGAGCCTTCATCATCCTCCAGAACCAAAATTCCAGTTCACACCACAAATCTCTGGTGCCAGCTGACAGTGGTGAGGAAAATAAGTTCGCATTTTTTTTAAAAAAAATGGATTGTACAGTATTATCTTTAATAAACATTATGATCTTTGTATACATCTGATATAGCACCTTCAGGAAGGATCAAAGGATTAAACCAACAGTGAGTTGGTCAGTGGTACTGAACCCTTAATAAACCTATGAAACCAAGTGGCACACTATGGATAGAACGTATTTTGATCAAAAGATATCTTCTTCAAGATAAATTTTGAACGGTTGGGGGTTTTTTTAACACTTCCTAAATATTGAGACACATTGACAGACTGGAGAAGGAAACTCTGCACCACACTGTAGTTCCACAGTACCAGGAATGTCCTCCTCACCACACATACTGACCATGCAGCTTGTCTGCTAGATCACTGACAACAGAGGATGGCAATCACAAGTACAGCAGTGACATAAATACAAGGCATTTTAAGGGAATTTATTTCCAACAGAGCTATGAAGCATCCATCAAACACTAACTTCTGTAATTTCTATTATTCTGGGTTGCATTTTGCTTAAGTGGCCTGAACTAAGTTCATATAAAACCATCACTGAAAGGCTTGAGAGCTTGCCCATTCACTAGAATAAAATTTTAAAAGTTAACCAGAATACAAACCAAATCAAAGCAGCTTTGCACGGCTCTACCAGATTTTAATTCCAAGCAAATACTTACCATGTAAGGTTATATTAGCCTTTGCAACCCTGTTTGTTGTGATAGAGATCCTGACAGGCCCTTGACTACACTGGCAAAAAATGGCAGTTTTCATCTTTGTTCAGATAATCTTCCTACAATTGTGAAGCTTTTAGCACAGGATAAAATTATAGCCTGCAGTAATTCTCAATTACAACCTAGCCTAGCATCTTTTGTCATGTCACTGGGCACTTCCACTTCAGTACTTGACAGCATCATTGAATTGCTGAGGTGGGGAGGGAGGATGACCTCTGGAGATCATCCAGTCCAACCCTCCTGCTCAAAGCAGGGTCAGCTGCCCAACACCGCTCAGCACCATGACCAGGCAGGTTCTGAATCTGTTATTGGTAGACATGGAGGCTCTTGCCATGATCAGCTCTTCCTCACTGGAAGAGCAGCTCTTTTTATTCTTTAAAGAGCAGACGTAGAAGCACCAAAGCTGCTTTCACAAATGGAGATGTGATACTTAGGCCACACGAAATGCCCTACTCAGGCAGGAAGTCCAGCAAAGCTTAGAACTGAACTGAAAATCAACGAGTTCTATGGTCAGCTCATTAATCACTTACATTCTTTAATTCACAGCAAATACTTTAAAAAATAATTAGCAGATGTAAGACCAAATCTCCTGAATTGGTCTTAATTAAGTGTCCTATTAATGATTAACTTCTCCTCATCGTGACACATATTTCAAATGTAGACTTTTGGCTAGGGATTTATTCTGAGAAAGAAGACAGCCTGGCACCATGCCCTGGAACCTCTGCAGCAGATTTCCTGTGCTCATGTCAGGGCAGCGTTGTGCTGAAACTTGAGTTAAACACATAATTATAAAGCCAGCTAATTACTGACATGCAAAACAATCTCTACTGAATTAGGAAAAGCAAAGTTGCTGGCTGACATATCAACTTTATCCAACTGCCCACGTAGGGACAAACAAGTAAATGAGAAGTTTGCCAGTTTAGCAGTTGTTAACAATCCTTTACAGCCCCAAACCCTCATCAATATTTGCTTTTCTGATGCTCCTCCAGATTTCAGAAATCTTTGGTAACAAAGTTGGGTTTAGCTGATTTTAACAAGCTGCCAAAGACATTTCCAAGGAATACTTTTCTCTTCAAGCATACATTGCAATGACTGACCATACCTTTCCTGAACAGAGCATATCAGCTGGATACAACTTTTTTGTTTAATGCTGCTTTTTTTTAACTATGTAAAATTCTGTAAAACACTTGTCAAAATTCAGTACTTACCTAAGCATTGGAATCAGCATCTAATGCTGAGTTAGGTTATCATACAGTCTAGTGTCAAGCAGCACTTGTTCCCTACTCTGCCACAGCCTCTTGCAGCTCTAACCAAAACATCAATATCAGTAACAAAATCGAAAGCTCCAAAGGTGTTGCAGTAAACAGTGTCTAATTCAGAACAGGACTGACCCACAGAGTACACATTAAATGGTACCAAACACTGCACTTGTAGAACTCAGTGGGCCATTTGGCACTGGCCTCAGCTGGAGCCGAATTTGTTCCGTTAAATTTTGATGCTAGAAATGGACCACAGATCAAGAAAGACAGTACACTTCTTCACCTCTACGTGCATTTACAGATTAAAGCCCTTACATCAGGTTTAGTTTTATTTACACAGATGAAAACTCTAATAAACTCAAGGGAATTACTCTGAATTCATGGATTAACTTGATAGAATAATTTTGTGTTCAACCCCTCCTTAATAATACTTTCTGGAGGTTAAAGACAGTGAAAACTGTTTGTCTGCCAGTTGCTTTTGCAGATAGTTAATTAAAAAACCCCAACCCTGTGTGGACTTTTCGACCAAGTTCACATGACAATTTTCTGTACAGTGGAAGTTCTTCATTGCATTATTACTTTCTTCTGGAAAAAATCAATCCCTAGAAATTTTTGATTAATTTGCAGCTTGATGCATAAAAAGTGAGCTTGAAATTACCAGAAGAGGTAAATAAATGATTCATGCGGGTTGGTTTTGCATGAATAAATTATTTGTTCCTTCTCTGTGTTTCATTTGATAGAAGAATGCAAAATTAATGCTACTCTATGCAAATAGAAAGCCTTTTCTAAAATTCTGACCTAATTATAGGCGTTTGCTAAGACTCACATACTTGAGTTTGGCGCCATATTAGTGTCATGGAAGGAAAGATTCAAAAAATAAAATATGCAATTTGAGGATATTTCCTGGAGAGAAATACACATTATTAATATTTCTGTCTTCCTAACCCATTTTCACCCTTTCGGAGAGGCGACCAGATTGGTACCCTAAATACTACATCCCTACAGCTGATGTTTTAACACAGCTTATGACTCAAATGGATGAAGGATGGAATTCCATCTTAAATGTGTGATACACATTTAACTCAAATTTACAGGAAATAATTATTTGAAAGGCCTGTCCACAAAGCAATGAGACATTTCTCAAGCTCCAGTCACCTATTGCTGGCCATATGCAGTACAGGCATGATCCTGCACTCACGTGCTCCCTCAGTGCAAGATGCACCAGGCATCTCATCCCCCAGGAGCAAGCAGTTAAGCCAGAGCTGACTTACATCTAGATAAATCTGGCAGATTTTACAAGCAATGTGGGTAATTAGCAAGCTATAGGTTAAACAATCACAGTACTCTGAAACGTTATTCCGAGCTTGAATGCCCTGGATAAAAATCAGTGAGGTATCTACTCCAAACATTTTCGTTTCTGTACACAATGTGGCTGCTACAATTCAAAACAGACAATTTACTGGGTGGATCTGTAATTAAATTATTATGGCTCATATCTAATTAAAACAGATTTCAAGGCACATTTCAAGCTTGTGGTTGGATGTCAGTTTTAAGTTGCCTCACATGGCTTGGCAAGCAATCACGCTGAAGGAGGGCAGAGGGAACCAGCATCCAAGACTAAGAAAAGGAGGATCTAAAAATAAAAATGCTTTGGAATGACTGCCTTTCACTGTGAACCCAGCACTTCGTTATTGGCATGATACCATCTCCCACCACAGAACTCTCAAACAGGCCTTTACACTCACAGAAAGAAACAAGAAACAACGGAGAATGCACAGACCGTGGTTGTATCTGGGTTCTATACCCAGTTTAACAAAATGCAGCTGAATAAAAACCTTCCTGCTTTATGGGAAAGCAGTTTCAGAGTGAATATGTCATCACAAGCCAGACGAGACAGAAAGGTATAGCCTGGCAAGACACACCACACGACCCACGAGCTCGTAATAATGAAGTACCAGGCCTTCCCCTGGCACAGCTCATCCCAGCTGGTGCTGCTGGTGTGCAGGACAGACACAGGCACACCCCGTGGCACCGAGAAACACCTCCGTGCCCTCCGCTGGCAGTGCCACCACACGCTCAGCAGCTCATTGTGGGACACACAGGGTCTTTGGTGAGTCAAGACAAGACCAACCCTTTCAGTTCTTGGCAGACAGACTTACCCTGTGGAAGGCAGGCGAACACGTCTAGCTGTTTTGCACCATGCTGTCTTGCAGCTCTAAAAGGGAAAGAAAACAACGATTTAAATTTAAAATCAGAATTCTACACTCCATTGAGATTTTGGGTCAATGAGTAACTTGTTTGAAAAGCAGTGATCATTTTATATTGTCAGAAATGATGCATTCAAATTTTAAAAGTATTCAAAACTCTAGTGTCAGTATAATTCCTGTTCTAACAACCCTCCATGACTATTTTGCCTTTACCAGTACATTACTCCAAAATGTTGATTATTTTTCTACTGACTGAAGCCTTTGAAATGATCAGGGAAAAGGATCAGGGCCAAACTAAACAGACAAGCACTAATCTAAGGGAATTTAAAGGTTTGTGAAAAGGCCAAATTCTAAGTGTAGCATGATAATTGGTTCTGATGCCAGTGTTTACACACAGTGCAGCATGGCTGTTACCGCTCTAAACAACGCAAACCACTCGAGGTTAAATCCAGCAACATGAAAACATTAACTTTCCTCCATAAAACACAACATTCCTGTCAATTTTGAAAGAGTCTCCTAGGACATTCTGTTTATTCTGCACGCAAAACTCTGAGACGGTTCATTCATTCATCAATCTTTGTCTACCCTATAATCCTTATTGTCAATTTGCTGGCCCTAATATTTGCATTGCATCATGTGTACCTCTCTCTGGGATATATATTTTATTGCATGCTAGATCTAAAAGTTGTCCATGTTTGTCAATAGCAGAACACAATAAAACCAGAACCAGAACACCCCTACACACACCATCTAGACACTCTCCTCCAGCAGCAGGGACAACGACCAGAGGACAAGTAGAGACAGCACCCCTGTGCCCACTGAAATGAACTTCCGAGTGCTAAGGTTATACAGCCTTCTACAACTGGTGCTCTTCAGTTAAATACAACTGTAAAACTGGCAAAGACAAAACTATTTGTTAAGCTGAACATACACCTTAGGTTTTCGCTTTGAATTCGGATAAATCAGTCAAGGAACAAGAACAGGAGTTTCATGACTACCTTTGGCAAACTAGATAGAATGGGTTTAAAACAGTGACATTTTAAAATGTTGCTTATTTTTTTTTTCCTTTCATTTTCTCCCATTCACTCAACTGGGATTTTATTTCTACATAAAACTTAATGCTAAATAAATGGATATATTTTCAGAAGGCCTCAAGGTGCTGAAGCCACTGTGGGACTGAACCCACAAGAGGAACAAGCAGGAACTACAAACCCAGCTCTGGCCTCCCCTGGGACCTGCCCCCAGCACCCCCATCCTGCTCACCAATTACTTCACCTCTCTCGTTTTTCTGTACTTTTCCGTATGCACTTAAACACATTTGAGATGTAATTACATTTAAAAATTGCCTGGTTCACCCAGGAACTAAGTCCATGTAACTGCTATGACAAAACTCAAATCAAAGGCACTGAATACTGCCATCACAAAGTAATTAAGCCAGTAAAACTATCGACAACTTGAAGTGCTCTTTCATTAGTGAAGAGATTGTAATTATTTTTCCACTGCCTTCTCTGACTCTATTAGTCTGACAGGCAGGAACAGACACCCTAAGCAGGCTGGTTTCTCAGCAGGCTCCCTGCAGCCCAAAGCACACGTACGTACCCGGGCTGTCTCCAGTGGAGCCCTTCACGCGCAACTGAACGCCTGATGGTCAACACATCGCCTCCGCTGTCAGGACCTAACAGCCAGCTGCTGAGCTTCAACATCTCCTGCCAGCTCAGCTGAGCAGCATCCTTAAACCCTTTAGCTTTCACCAAATACTAAATAAAATTCTAAACGGTTAGGGAAGGAGCACAGAGAGCACAAGGTATTTGGGGGAAAACTCGTATGGCCTTTTTCACTTTGTTTCTGTTCACTAAGGGCCTGATGTCTTCAGCAACAAGAACACATGCATTGCTGAAACACAGCTTCTCACAGTGGTGACACACTTGCATAAAACAATTCCAGGAATTCTTTCCAAAACCAAGTACTCACTATCTCAGCTTTCTCTTTTTTAACCTAATTCCAAATATATTTTTATGACAAGTGTGTGAAAAATGCAATTTTGTGATTTCTAGATGTATTTTAGGCTCTTGCCTCACCACAGCTCCAAAGCTAAGCAGTATCAGTTGGCATCACTATTTGTATTGATAACCTTCAAATGAAAATCAAGACCCTACACAAAGTGACACGAATAATTCATTAAGCCACCCAAATGCTACTGTAGCATGGAGATGAGCAAGTTGGAACCTAGGATGAAGGGTCTCTAAACAAATAGATGAGCTCTCTTTTAAATTATTCAAAAAGGTGCAATCTCACTGCTCACAAGCCTTCTCAGAGCACATTTAACCACTGCAGCCAGCAAGTGGGAAGTGGTTTGGTGCAAGGGTAAGACTGTGCAGGGCTGGAGAGCCCTCGCATCCTTCTCCGGCTCAGTGCTGCAGCTGGAAACACAGACCCTGCGCAGCACAAACGGCCTTTCTCACATCCCAGGACAACAGCCCATTTCTGACAACCGTCCCGAGTTTAACTCAGCCCTGTTCAGCTATCGGACAGCCCAGCAGAAAGGGCCAGCTGGCCCTGGGGACCGAAGGGGTGTCAGCACGGGGCGGTGCGCCGGGGTCCAAGGGACAGGGAGGAGCGCACAGCGCGAAGCAGCAGGGCACCCGACCCAAACTCAGCGGGTGGAATAACTTGATCCAAAATATTTGTTGGCATAGGAGACTGGCAGGCAACCAAGTACAGAAAGCTTTGATTGAACACAGTCAAAGGAGTTTTGTTCTAAGGAAAATAACGATTGGACAGTATTCCCATCCACCCTGGGATAACTGCGACGCACAGCTGGATTCAGTGAAGTATCAAACAAGAGGGACTCAGTCACAGAGCCTGGGGGGCCACTGCACGGTGCTTCAATACCTACAGAGGAAAGGAGCTGGCATTTTTTAAAGGTTTTTTTTGTTTGTTTCTCATAAATGTCTTGTGGTATGTGAAGGAAAAATAAATCCTGAGCTATGGATTGTTAAAGAATTCAGTGCCAGGCTTCTGACTGACAAGGATGGAATTACAGTGTCATTAAGGATATTAATTGAACAAAAATTGACCAGTGGCTTAGCTACAGATTTATTCTCGCAAGCAGAAGCAGAACTTACACAATGATGGAAACACGAGTTAATGTATTTTTCATTTTAAAAAAGGAGAAAGGCTAATTCTCCTTGATTTCCAATTGTAGTGAACTTCCCAGAGTAGTTTCCATGAAGTACAGCAAACAGGGAACACTAAACGAGGCTAATTTCTGCCCAACTCTACAACTAGCTGTGCACCTGTTAGCTCTGAAGTCGTATTTAAACTTTTCTTGTCCTTTACAATAATAAATATTTGCAGTTCTGCTGCTGTTACCTGGATAGCTAATGTCTTCCACTGATGACACATGGCATGCTTCTTAATTTCATGAGCCTCTAATTCGAGTAAGAGGGTGCCAGAAATTGCCTCCCCCTCCTTTTTTGTTAACAACAAAAGTTAGCAACTGATGCACAGAATGCTATTGTTCCGATACATGTATGAGCAACGTGTACCAACTGAAACTAGCCATCACCTCGACAGGACTGGTCTGTAACTGGGACAGCCACAAAGGCAGTTCAGGCAGTGCCAAGGCTGCTGGGAGTCTCACAAGAGGTACACAGCAGTGCAGGACAGAAATACAAGTAACTGGGTTAGACAGTGAAATTCATTTGAGATTAATTGGCGAGTAATCAACCTGATGGAGTTTATGATCTTTGAACTAAGAGTAATACAAAGGCACAATGTCAACACTGAAGTGGTAACGGCTGATGAAGGTGTCCTTCGAGGGAAACGAGATCCTTTTTTCTTTGGCTGGAGGCAAAGGCAGCATCAGGAATTTGGAAAGCGACAAGTGCACTTTCTCTCGACTGGTTCTAAACCATACCATTAAATAATGCCTTTGCTCTTTGAGTAACCTTTGGCAATTGTTCAGAGGGAAAAATATTTGTGATGCTTTTCGGCTTGAGTGCAGCAGGTACCAGAATTTATGGTGAGACATCTCAGCAGCAATAGGAACATCATGCCGCAGAAAAAGAGTTTATTTACAAACGCATTGAATCTATATTTAAAGCAACATTAGGGAAGCAGAACAAGGCACAGAAAAACTATAGCGGAAGATTCCCCCATAATTTCTTGTTCTTTAAAAAAAAAACAAACCCACAACCAAAACCATCCCACCTCCCCAGACAAACCCCTTCACCTGAAAAGTACTGGACCTAAAATCCACAGAATTAGAAACTGATTCATTCTAATATAAGTGAGAAGCAAAGCTTAACTCAGCTCCAGGGTCAAACTCACCTTTTCCAATGTAGAACTCAAGTTCTCCCCAACTGCTGATTAAGGAAATCTCCTGTTGTCTTGTTTTTAATTTCATAGCCTTGCTTTCAATTAAATGTCAGCAAACAATTAACAGTGTAGTACTTGGAAAAGGATTTACCCTTGAAATTCTGTGCAGGACTAAGGCAACTTGTCAATGTTCTCTACAGAAAAGCTGCTGCAGTCCTTGAATTCACAGAGCCATGCTGCCTTGGAGCTATCCAGGAGTGGGCTCATGGCATCAAACTTATTCCCTTGCAATTACTGATTTGGGACAAAAAATTTCAAAGTCGTAAAGGGCCACCAGGGATCACAAAGTGGGACTGCTCTCATGTGCCTTTAAAAGTCCCACCTGCCTTTCCCTTGCCCAAGAGTGAGCAGAGAACCCCCAGAAGCCTTTTTATGAGCTAAGAGAGGACCTGGAGGGGGTCTGCTCAAGCCCTTCAGAGGCAGACTTGGGCATGTGTCCCACTATTCTGATAGTCATAGGAATTGCCAATTTACTTCTCCCCGATGTCCCAATTTCCCTCTCCAATTTACAACTTGTCTGAACAAAACACCAGAACTCACCAAGCTGATAAGCAATTCTTTAGGATCATTATTGCATTCAGTTGCTTGTATGTTCAGACTTTTCTAGACGTTCCCCAACCAATTCCCCCTCACTGTGCTGTCTCACTGGGAGCTGCACTCATTTCTTTTTAAGCACTTGGTTATTTCATTGTCATCTTATTTGACATCCACCTGACCCGTGCAAAAGCACAGCTGCTACGGTTATAGTTTGATTCTATCTGGAAAAAGAACTTCTTTAGTTTTAATAAGCACTACATGAGGAAATTAATCAGTAGAAAAACAGTGCTTTCTATTATTGTGACTCAAGTCTTCAGTACTGAAAATATCAATGACCACCCTCCTACCCAGAAAAACAGATCTCCCCTCACAGCACAAGATGGGGAGGACTTGGAGAATGACTTCATTTATCTCTTCCCTCACTGGCTGTAGGAAACTACATTGAGTAATCTGGCCAGTTCCTGCCAGTGCTGTGTCTTGTTCTGGGAGGAGAACATGCTAAGGAAGAAATAAATTTGAAACATTTAAAGAGAAGCTTCAATAAAAGCAAAAGAAAAAGACAAGCTACTGAAGGAGCAAAATCTCCTGCTGGGGAAGGAGTAAAATGCATTTATGGTGTCCATCACCAGCACAAATCTAGGAATGAAAAATACTGAAGCAGAACAAGTGGAGCTTGGTGGGAGCAAAACCAAAGCGTTTCTTATCATGGATTTGTACATGGAGCTGTTCACACATGAAGAACTTTTTCCATCATTCCTAAGGAGCAGCTGGCAGTGCCATTTCTTATAAAAACTCTTTTCTTAGCTGCTGTTCTCAGGTGGCACTTTTAGTGATCATCCCTCACCTTTGCAGGAATACTACAGCAGACAGAATTCCAGTCTGCCCTTCTGCCACCACTGCTGTCCTTCCACAAACCTCACTTCTCAGCATGACCATCTCTTCAGTGCACAATACCAGATCCAACCCTCTTAATTTTGCATCTTTTCACTAGAATTGTGAAAGCCCACCTCGAAACCCAGTTATTTTTGATCAATGGTTATAAATAGAATCTGTTTACGTGCAAATATGCCTTTATCTGCATTTCCCACATCAGCATTGCTTAAGGCGACCCAGAAGTGCCACAGGAGTTTGAAGGCTGAGGAACACCATCTTCTTGCCAGAGATGAACCCTTCACCAGGGCTGCTGAGTTTGCTTCAGAATTACTCAACTTTTACTCAATTTGAGATTACAGCAAACTTCTGCAAACTTTTTAAAAGTACACTACTTTTTGCCTTTAAAGAACTGGCACCAAGCTGGGTTTTCCCCTAACAAATTCCAGACATGGTTTCAACTCTGTCTTACAACAGATGCCTTTGGCTATATTGTTCAAACTGTTTGAAATCAAGTTAAACAACAAGAAGAACAGAGTTACATTTGAAGCTGAGTAGGTAAAAAAACCTGAAAACAAACATGCTAGGTGAGTCCCGACCGTGGCTGTGCACGCAGAGCCTCTTAGCATGCATATTTATAATGAAGATTTACTGCAAAACTGCCAGCGCATCTTAATACTAATGAAATTCAAACTGAATACTGAAAGAGACAAAGATTGCTTGAAATGCAGCTAAATGTGTGCTTCTATCTGACACAGCAGCAAACCAAAGGGAAAAAAGGGTTTTAATTTCAGTGGGTGGTACAATTTTATGAGAGGGAAATAAATTTTCATAGCGTATGACTGACATTTCTGGAAACGGTGTTAGCTTTGTTTCCAACCATCACGTCAAAATAGATTTGGGTGTTTCTACTCAGATCAGCACCATAATCAAAAGATTAGAAAACATCTCCTTCCTCCTACACCATTTTGAAGCCATCTCTTCATTTTACATTAGGACTCCCCTCTGATGTTGCAACTTAGATTTAATTAAAAAGAAAAAAATATTTCTTCCAAAAGCCAGGGACAGTTTTCCTCATCATCTTTATAGTATTTTCCATGTGACAAAACAACTTCTCTTTTGAAACATTACATTGTCTTACAAATATTAATATATTTTTTTAAAAATTCTATGCTCTCTCAAAACATGATGCAATTTTGGAACTGTGATTCCTTGT
Organism: Podargus strigoides; assembly: GCA_028020825.1. Taxonomy (NCBI): domain Eukaryota; kingdom Metazoa; phylum Chordata; class Aves; order Caprimulgiformes; family Podargidae; genus Podargus; species Podargus strigoides. The sequence goes on along the minus strand of CM051629.1, from coordinate 1,911,781 downwards.
AGAAAGTCATTTCCAAGTGCAGCAGCCTACAGAAACCCTGCTTGCTATATCCATGCTGCAATCAGAGCAGCAGGCAGTGGAAAGATGTATGAAGGTCACAAGAATGATTTGATATGAACGTCATGGTTTCACACGCTGTCAATCTATCATGAAAAATTCCCCGTGGAGGTTCACAGACAGGTCCAACCAGACAGGAGTTACTCTCCTCTCACATGTCCCAGGAAAACAACCTTCCTTACATCCCTCTTCTTTCGTTGCCTGCAATCACAGGATCTAAGCTCTGAGAACACAGCGGTTTATTCCTTATTTTCAGCAAATGCAGTTCTACCACAGAGAAACAGAGGAGACTGAGAAGCCCAGTGAGGCATCTCAGTCTGGGGATGGTTGATCTCTGTGAAGGAGGAAGGGCAGCAGCAGGGGGTCACTTTTTTATACTGAAAGAAAACAATGCATCTGCTGCAGTCATGGCACAGCACGCTGACCTGTAACCCCATGTCTCTATCTTTGGAGATGATTTGATGGAAGCACAGCAAGTTCATGAGCTGCTCAGAAGTTTCACCTCCCAGTTCTGAGGCTTCTGATGCTCACAATTTATCCAGCTGGCCACTGATTTGTATTGATGCAACCCAACCATCCAGTTCAAAGGTTTAAGTATCAGTAACAGATTTATGGCTTCTTCAAAACATCTCCAACAATCTGTTGTCTAAATTACAATAAGAAATTAATTTTTAAATTCATTTTCCTGGGTTTCAGCTGACCTTCCTGAAAATGACCACAGTGATTCAGCAGCAATGATCTTGGTTGCCCACCCTCTTGCATGCTCCTCACCACTTACAGTAGCGAGACCACAGTAAACACATTTTTCTGCCTCAAAGCCATTTACTAGAAAAAAAAATATCTTCTGGGACCAATGGCATAACGTCAGAAGACAGAGGATGAGTGACTGCTCATTCACTTTAGAAGGAATTGGTGCTAAACATTCGTTTATTCCACAAGTGTCAGGAGCACTGTTTGCCAGAGACAGAGTCTTGGCACTCTTAACATTCCAATGCCCACCTTGCCATTTAACTGATCAAATTATCATCTGATGGCTCAACATGGCAATCTGCAGGCCCAAATCCCTCTCCTGCCAATACAATTTATCATCTATATTTGAAAACCAGGCCTCTGCACATTTTCTCTTAAGTAACACATCAATCTCAATCCTTTTGCTTACTGTAAGCAAATGACTTAAGCGATAACTCTCTGGGCAGTACAACTGCTGTGTTCAGAGCGTTTGAGGTTGCATGGTGATGCATTCCCAGGGGAATGATCAACATATTAATGTGAAATATAAATAAGTATTTCCCTCCAGACAATTACCAAACACAGAAATGTAAAATAAATATTATCTGGCATTTTCACATGCTACTAATTTAACTCATTTAACAATCACACAGAATTTTGACCTACACTACCACAATCCATATATAGAATCAGATGTCAAATATCCATATCCAAGTATCCATATATAGAATCAGATGTCAAATAGAAAATATCTGATATACCCTGGAACCACTGGGATGTTGGGAAAAGTGCCCAAAACTGCTCTCCACAAGCACTGAATGAGTTTGTCCTCAATCACCTACTTATTCACTGAAGCAGCTGAGGACATGGTGGGATTCCTGAAGACATCAGATGATGTGCAACTGCAGCAAAGTACTTTGACTTGCATCAAGATGTAGTCTAGACTTACGCTAGTTCAATAACAAAGGATGTCAAGAGAGAGTGAAAAGACCTATGCTGAAGTGATCTGTTCTAAGCATGAACTCAATGAACCTTGGAATAAAGCCCAAAAGTTAGTAGAAATGCAGAAAATGAAACATTTGACAACACACAATTATTCCCAATTTGGAGTAGATGAGGGTGTCAGCCTCCCTTTTGTAACATCAGTTTGAGCAAACTGATAGTAGCCTCAATGTAAAAAATGTAATTGCAATCAAACAGAGCAAAACCTCAAAATAGAGCAAGAGCGAGCTTCTCCTGTTGCGCAGCATTCTGGAACACAACAGCTACTATCAGCACAGGTTGGCACTAACAGCAGCCAGTTCTCACAGCTCCTCTCTGCTTGCTGTGAAAAATAATGATCTGTTGATCTTGGTTTGTCATTCAAACTGTGTGCCCACTAAGTCAGCATCTGTCTCTTTACTGGATCTTCTTCTGTGATGTTTAGCAACTGTCAAAACAAAACAGAAGCAAACCAAAACTTCTAGAAGTACTTTTGAAATTACATTTGTCAAAAAGCCCTGACAACAATGGCCACCAGAGTTCAAAAAAACCTCATCCACAATGACATTCCAACCACGTGTAGGTCCATACAGAAAAGCATGAACTTATATTGTACTGCCAATATCAGTACAATTTAGAATGGACTTTTTTTGCACTTCCATTAGGGAAAGTGTGAATGGTTTGTGCTCAGTTATAAAATGGAAGGCAAGGCTTTGCAGGACCAATTTACAAAAGTAAAGAACTTAACTTGCAATATAATAATTATTATTAACTCCCTCATATTTTACCTCACACAGTCTAATAACTTTTCTATTAAAAAAATGAACAACATGTTCAACTGGTGGAGAGTCTGAGATTTGAAAGTAAAGCAACCACTACAGCTGCTGCAAGACACAGTCTAAAAGAAAGGATCAAAGCTTCCACTGGCAAAGCCAGAGTGGCAGGTGAGAACGCAACAAGGTTTGGTTTATGCGTGTATGTCTGAGTGTGTGTTCAAGCAGGCTGGTTAAATTACCAGATCTTTAAGAAAGAATCAGACACTTCCTGAAATGGGCTGGGTAAAACCAAGCAGAGGGGAGAGGTGGCACAGACAGGCAGAGAAAAAGGCGTGTGTGGCTTTGGCTGGGCAGGGGAAGAGCTTTGCTTTGTTTTACTTGAGGATTTTGCCAGAATTAGTTTGCTTGTGTTAATAAACAGTTCCCTGAAGAGAGAGCTGGAATTAGACTGATTTGCTTATGGGATTTCTATTCTCCTAAGTGCGAGAAGAGAAATCTGTCAAGTACCTCAGCACCTAGAAGACCTGTGAAGCCAAGAAAATCCCATCGCATCAGTAGGAATCAAGTTATCACAGCTTTCCAAAACCAGCCAAAAGGAAGTCTCCATACTGGAAGATATTTGAAGTTAACAATTCCTTCAGATGTATAAGAAAAAAAAATTGAAATGCATCAGAAAAGAATACCAAAGGATTTGATCTAACCCATAACTTCCCTTCAACGAGCCATGACTGACCTGTATCTTAACACTTTCTGCAGTTCCCCATCACCGAATAACAATCAGAAAAGCAAGTCATCTACAGCCCAACTTGCAGCAAGAGACAGTTGTGGCACTAAGACAGAGAGTTCAGCCCAGCAGCAGGCAGGTGAGGAATACAAACAGCCCTTCATGGATTTTTCCATGCATTTCTGAAACACAACAAACGCTGGGGAGCAAGAAATGATCCGTAACAATTTCCATTTGTCAGTAGCTGCATTTGGGAGAACAGGTTAGAGTAGGGATGGACCCCGTAACCAAACAAGGGGACCTTCAGCCCCACAGGCTTTACTCATTTTCAAACATCACCACCAGGTCCCCACGCCTGGGGCTCACTGCCACACTCCCACCAACTCCCCTTTGTAATTCAGCTGCAATCCAAGAGGTTCCCTTCAGGAAACAGGCACCAGGAAGGGTCTCTACTCCCTGCAGCAAAGCAGCTACAGAAAATGAAAAATCACCTGTGCTGAAGCTGCACAGCATCACCCCAAGCAGAGAATTCAAATGGGTATTTGTGGCTTTCCACTACACAGGCCCTCAGCTCCCTATGCCAAAGCCAAGTTAGTTGGTAACTGAAGAAAATTCCAACAGGAGAAGGACTAAGGTCATCAGAATGAGTTAACTGGAAGATGCTGTTAAAGGACCTCCTGCTCATCCTAGTCATTTCCTGCAAGAATAACCCCCAGTCTGTGCACAGACTACACTCCATTTACATGTTCCAGTGCCTCCCTTTCTAAGTAATTTCAATAAACAGCCAGACAGCATAAAAGAATGTACTGTAAAGACAATTTTCTCATTATGAACACTACAGTTGCACCCAGAAACACGAGTCAGCTGCACAGCTAACATTGGTGGAAGATGAAACAGCCCTATGTAAAGGCAGGGGAAGCCTACAACCCTGAAAGCCCTGGCACACATGCCAGTCTTCAGGCAGAAACAGTACCTGAACACTGGAGATGTGCCTAAGCTTTTGCAGGATCATGAAATGCCAGGTAAAAGAATAAACAGCTGGAGACAGCAGAAGATAACAGTGAGACAGCACTACTCCATAAAACACACACGTTAAGTCAAAGGAAGATGGTATCGCTCTGGTTATTTTTCACCTGGAAATATTTTATTTTCAGTAACACAGCAGTTTTTGTTCAAGTCTTCTCTAACCATCACATCCCAACAGACTTAGATGAGCTCCTTCCAGCTCCCCAGTTCTGGATTGACACTCCACATGTTTATCCCCATCACCCATCCTGCCCCCACACTGGGGGTGGGACAGGGGGACGTGTCACTTTGGGCAGAGACAGGAGAGCTTTGGGAGACAGAGACTTGGGGAAGTTGCAAAAATCTGCAAGCTGTTTCTGTAAGGGATTCCAGTGTGGATTTTCCCCCATTTCTCTGCCACGTGGCTAGACTCTCTCTAAGTGCACTAACATGTTTTAGGTGGTGCAGCTGGTGAATGGAAGGAGCTGGAGCCAGCCCCTTCTGCCTCACAGAAAATACTCTGTCCTCCCTCCATATCAGCATCGGGGACTTGAACAAAGCGGAGCCGGGGTTGGCGCTGCTGTGAATCAGCCCTCTGTGCCCAGCTGCCTCACCAGCCTGGGGATGCACCCCCCCGACACATTCAGACAGTCACTGAGCTTTCAACCCCTCTGCATCACCAAGGGGAAAAAAAAAAGTGAAGGGAAGCTTTCATGTTCTTTGCAGTTTAGGCAGTGCCCTGAAAGAGGCAGACGGGGCTCCTGATGCCACAGCCTGGCCCCTGGGCCATGAATAGCTCAGGAGCTCTGCCACAGCCTCGGCAGGCATGGCCTGACTCTGCCAGGACTGTTCTAACAGCTGCCACGTTAAAATATCTTCCCTTTATGCAAAAATCCTTATTATTGATGGTCTTGGTTAGGCCACGTGTTGTCAATTAAAATCATTCTAAAGGTGTAGACCATTTATTTAGTATTAATTTTGAGTTATTGTGAAATTGTGAAAGAGAAATTACTCATTTTATGCGTACATTTATCCTCATCTTCCTAGTAACACTCTGGGAAGGCTTATCTACCACCCCTCCCCCTTCCCAACCTCCATTCCATCCCAGAGGGACATAACAAGGCACATAAAGAGCGTGCTCATTGATCAGCAAGACAGGTGGAATCATTAACAAGGTTCAGATGGCAGGATGGGGCCCTAGAGCACTCTCCATAGAGAGCCTGAAGGAAAATGATCCTTAAATGCATCAAAAGTGGTCTGCCATGCCTTGTAATTTGGCTCCCTAGAAAGGTATTTCCATAGTAGATGGGAAAGTTTGTCGTGGAGGTGAAGGAGCAGAAAGTTTAATTACGCAGCTGAAAGAAAGCAGACAGTGAAGTTTGCCAGCCCTAAACTCTTCCTTACTACTTTGCCACTATAATAAATAAGATTTGGTTGGACAGAAACATCTCTACAAGTTTTTTTTTTCTTTCTAGATGATCTGAAATCAGAGTCTAGCCTGGAAATTTTCTTCCAAGGAACTCTGGAGTTTTAAGAGCTCAAACTATATTTAGACAAAGACAAATAACTGAGGAACTGAACCCCACCCTTTCAAAGTCTCACCTCACATGCAAACAGTAGGTGCAGACACCCGCCAGTGTAATGCAAATCCTTCTCAGGGGGATGGTAAATAAGCAATGCTGCACACGTAAGATGAACTGGTGAAAACTTCTTGACTGGATGTTGAAGAGCAGACAATCAATATAAGCACACTTTAGGTTTTCCAGATTAATGAATGTATTTTATGGGAACCCTGATGACAGTGTCCAGGAGCTTCAGATACATCCTTGATAACAATTCAGCATCCTCAAACAAGAGTTCAGGCCATTGGCTTATAAAGCACTAAACCAAAACCAGCACTCTCAGATTGCCCAGCATTACTTCTTGAAGCATCCAATTTGTTCTTTACAACCCACTGTATAAATTGGTTTGATTAACTCCAGCTCTCCTTATCTACTTGATTTCATCTGACCATCTGTGGTCAGGTGTTAGAGCAGCAAGCCTCCTTTCTAGGGCAGTTAGTAGTTAATGAAAGAAAAAATGAGATGATCATCAATCACTTTGAAATTGTCTCCTGTTTATAGAGGGAAACAGAGGAGTTAGCAGGAAGAGGGCAGTACAAGGGAGGAACCACAAGCAACTGACTCCATCCCTGCCAGACAGCCCCTCAGTTTGCCAGCAGCCGGATTAACAAGCAACAGGGAGCAGATTAATGCCTGTAAACAGTTTAGGAGAAGGGCACATAAATCACTGCACTACTGTTACCCTATCCTGAGTTCAGGAAAAAAAAAATAACCAAATTAACCAACCCTTTTGACTATTGTACTCTACATTTAGAGACTGAAGTTCATACCTCAACAACATATTTAAAAAGCAGCTACATATCTAACATCACTGAGAGGGAGAACTCAAACTCGGAAGGACACAGCAGGATTGTTTTTTAAAAAAGATGAGTCTTGAAATAAAGACACAAAAATGAGACAGAACTGACCTTCCTTACTGTTAGGGATGTAAAGTTTCATAAGCTCGTTCTTGGAGGGGAAATTCATTGATTTCCTACCAGTGAAGATCAGATGCATCTGTAGAATTGCACCAATTTGTATTTTCTGTGTGTGCAGAACTGTCCATGTGAGCACATGTGTGTATGCTCTTCCATGCATGGACAAGAGGAAGGCGAGGGGGATGTTCCTGCAGTCGGCAGAACTGGTAGAACAGTCTGAAACTCATCACAACCTGTGGGCCTGCATAACAAACCTGGAATCGATGACTTTTGGAGTAACTACCAGGAAGGAAATGATCCCAGAGGCTTTTGTCATCACTGCCCTGGTAACAGGAACTAGTTTTTATCACCATTTCCTCGAACATACTCTACCCCTCTTCCCAAGGCAGGCAGACGATGTGCTTCTCGGCGCTGCTTATCCCAGAGATCCTCACAGGGGAGGAGGCAGCAGCCAACTGTGTCTTGGCATTTATCCTTCATCTCCTGCCCACTGCAAGGCCGCTGCTCCCAGTCCACAAAACACTCTCTGCACTTGCTGGCAAACTATCTGCGAGCTTTCTGGAAGGCACAAAGCTCCTGCTTTCTTCTTCTCTTAAAGGGCATGAAACTCTTCTTACCTTCTAATAAAACCTTTATTAAATGAAACCACAACCAATTCCTTAGAATAAAACAGTTCTATTAGGAACATCTTTATTATTAAGCTTTTAGATGTATCAAATAATACAACAGACATTTCTGTACTAACTACTAAAACAGCCTTTAATTTCAGGTTGGGTTTTTTTTTTTCCCTTAACAGTTAAGTAATTACTTAGCCCATCGCTGCTCAGTTTTCACCCTGACAGTATACTCATTCTTGAAACCTCTTTGATGGTACCCAGAAATCCCAAGTCACACTGCTGGCATCACTGGGCAAGTGGTGAGTTTGCTGGTAATGTGTCTGGAAAGTCACAGAGAACTCATGTGATTAAGTAAGAATTTTTCCAGATTATTTATCACAAGTGTATGGTAGTCTTTAAATTCACCTGCAAAACCAGCATATGCATGATTTGCACATTATGAACTCAATTTACCATTGTGTATTACCACTTGTCTGTCTCTAACAAATGAGTAGCCTGAAGAAATCAGTGGGTTTTTACACCTACTTAGAATTAAGCTCATCTATAACTACCCTGACGAATCAGATCTAATGTTTCAGTGCTATAATGGACTGCAAAATACATATGCAACAGGCTGAGCCCAACAAGAAAAAGAAGTTTTGGTTTTATCAATGCCTTAAGCAACTTTATTTACTACATTATACATCGCTCCTGTAATGTACAGCACGTAATGCAACAGAGTGCTGGTCCTGATCAGGATTCTGAGACATTACAGCTGTAAGTAAATAAGTAAAGCTGATTTTAAAAAAAACCAAAACAAACCCACAACAACAAAAATCACACTACAGAGGAAAAAAATAAGGTCTATTTCTGAGCCATAACTAAGGTAGCAAGGAAGTTAATAAACCTGCCAATAAAACTGGCAACCACACACAAACCTCATTCTGCTATTAATGGAAAAGAAAATATTAAGTTTTCTATAGAATTTTTAAAAGCTCAACAACAGTCTCTGCTACACTGACATATTTGCTACATAATTAGGTTCGAAAGCCCTGGAGGAAGGTCTTGCTTTTGTGCCATATTCTATTATGTCCTTACAATGGCCTGCTATAGATTTTTCAGCCGCATTGAACTCTCCAAGACTTTTTCAAAAGGTTATTCAGAAATAGCTACTTCCACATGCATAAAAATGAGACCCACCCCACAGCAGGTTCACAATAGAGACCACAATCGGTGCGTGCACCAGAGTTTTTAAGCCTGTGCAGTGGGAAACAAAGGCAGCTGAGAGATCAGCAGATAGTGCCCCTGCAAAGAAGGCTGCTGGGTGCCCAAAGACACAAGAGAGAGCATCCAGAGTCACTAAGTCAGTCTCAGGATCTAAGGACAAAAGCAGCTCCTGAGAATCCACGTCAGCAGGTTTGTGGACAGGTCTCTATACATGATGCCCAGTAGCTGACTGCTTTTTTCATGAATCTACATTTTCACAGTTGGGAGTGTAACTACTTTAAAGCCTTAAAAACATCATCACTGGTAAACTGAGGACTCTAGACAAAAGGGGCAGTGGTTTTATTCAGTGACAGCCTGTAAGGAGAATCTCCTTGCACCAGTAAATCATACATTCCCAATAAACACTCACCATTCCTCCTGAGACAACACACTGCACTCATCAGTGGGCCCTAAGGGTTTCACCTTTCTGACAACCTTCTGAAAACATGTCACTCCTGCATCCAGCTCACCAGGGAGGGTGGCAGGTCATGTCCAGCCCAGGCTGCCTGGCTGGACACCCTTCTGGTACCTGGGATTCCCATGCTTCAGGCACACCATCTCCCAATAAACCATCAGAGGGGTGAACTACAGCCAGAGAAAGTGAAAATAAAGAAAGAGAAAGACCTAAAAGTAGTTAGAAGTGGGGTGAGAAGGAACAAAATAAGCTCAGAGAAGTATTACCCTGTGCTCTGGTTTTCTCAGAGGCAAAGCATGGCAGCTAAATAATTTGAACCATTAATCTCACGCCTCCGTACCAAGCAGTCAGGTTTTGTCACTGGCTTTTATTCCACACGGAACTTTCAATTTGTTGAAGTGTCAATCGAGGTGGCTTTGTTGGAAAGCAAAGAGGTGAGATTACTTGAGCAATTATGAACTAGAGAGAATTGCTGCGTTTGAGAAACCTGCAACCAAAAAAATAATCATAAAAGATAACCCTTTTCATTCTTCAGCAACACCAGTGGTTACCAGCTTTAACACTAGAGGTGCAGGTCATCCCTGCCACACGCAGAAAACGCATGCAAGTCTGATTTTTCAAAAATTTAAATAGTCATGGAAGAAGTATAAAAACATTTGGGGTATTTTCTTGGGTTTATTTTGCTAACATTTTGCTTGTACATCAAGATTTGCCATTTTTACACTTTAGATTTCAGAAAGTGTGACCAATCTGCACAGACCTACCTTTCATCAGCTGTGTACCCGCAGAGGATCTAGCAAGTCATGGGCAAATCCCTTTGTTTATAAAGCACACAAACTGAGGCACACGTAATGTAAATGAAGAACAGAGCAGGCACCTTACCTATTTCAGTACTTTTTGCCTATATTTTCACACCTAGCACTTGAGAGAACATGGAGGAGATGTTATAGTGCTCAGTGACAGTAAAGAAATATATGTGTCCTTATTGGGAAGGGATTGTATTTCTGGAGGAATTTCTTTAACCAAGAGTAGTGTATGCTGGCCTTGATCCAGCAGAGGATGTAAATAAACTCAGATTAGCTAACTGCATTAAAGACAGATGACTGGACTGTGCCTTGCATCTTCTGCTGCAAGAAGTGAGTAACCTACTCCTAGACTCCAAATCTCTGAAGTGGCCTGGCACAGCATAGCTCAAAACATTCCTGAGATGAACACAGCCATGCCACTCCACACTGCAACTCTAGGAAGTTTCTTAAGCTTTAATGTGATGAACTAAAGAGGCATGCCTGCACAGAAATACTAGACAGACATGCTGGGTACCCAGAGCTAAGTCCTAAGCACTTCATTAAAACTGTGTGTTTTCAAACAGGCAATGCTGCAGTGTGCTCTGGCTTTCCTTGCAATGAAATTAAACACTGGCAAGTTCAGGTCAAGGTCTCATTCACATGAGTATTTCCTCAAAACTGCTTGGACAACATGCTATAGATAGTGTTTGTGATGACTACTGGTTTCCTCTTCTAAACTGGGAAGCAAGCTCTCTCTTTAGCTCATGAGTGCTACTGAGTTCCTCTGGGAGCACAATCACCGACTTGTAAGGTGCATTGGGTGGGGAAAAAAAGAAAAACCAGAAGCTCCTGAACACTTACATAACTTGGAAACGAGCACACAACAGTCCTGCCTTGGGTCTGCAGCACCTGCTTTCCCCTCAGCCTCCCAGTCTGGGTGAAGACGTTACCACCACTCCGCGAGCTCCATGGAAACTCTGGGATGTAACCTCTAAACAGAAGTTCATCTACTGAAAATGGTATTTGTGCTTCTTTTCAAGCGAGTGCCCAAGGTTGGAGAGCTTCTTTATTCATGAGATTTCAGCTTCCCTTCTCGTAGAAGCAAGGCCTAACAAATGTGGTTTTTCAGCATCCTGACTCAAGTACCCGCCAGGCACAGAGCAGAGAATAGAAATTCTTCTAATTAGAGACCTCTTTTCAAAAAATTTAGCCCTTGCTGCTGTCTTGCTCAAGGTCATACACTAAGTGGCTGACGAACAAACAGATCTGCTAACTTGCAGCAGAGTGAAGAATTAAAATCCAATTTAACTTCAGTACTAACCCAGGTATTTGACACTGTCAAAACAATTTTCTGTTTTAAAGCAACAGCAGACTATGAGTGAGGCAGCAAAAGAAAACTGGCATTGAAATGAGACTCTATAATGTCCTTTTTTCTTAAAATTAAACTATTTTCTAAGAAAAAGGTTGATCAATAATATTAATTAAGCAAACTGTTAGTTCTAAATCCAGATTTGTGGTTCTGCTGGATTGCTAGCTTGGATTCTACATTGAAATTAGTAATTGACTGAAGGCTTTCCTTAGGTATATTCTTTATGTTGAATATGCAGTGCCCAAACAGACACTACTTTTTTTTTCCCCCTCCTCATAATATTGAACTTGGTGCATAACAACGTGCACAGGCTGGTGAGCAGGTAGAACAGTATCAGTATTTCCATAATTTTATACCTTGCAGTTACTGTTCACTAGAAATAATCAACTGTAATCATCCAGTATCTTAGATCATTAAGAAATTATTCTTAGAAATTGTTTTTAATATTAAAATATAATTGACAGTAGTACTTCATTGCTCAGTGCTGAATGTTTCACTGTTTTCCTACATCATTTCTCCCCTCTTTTTCTCAATGCTTCATTCATCATGAAATAATCAGGACAGTAAGCACTATATTTCACATCACTGTGATTTTCTATTTAAACAGTTCACCTGACATTTTGACACAGACCAGAAACCCACACTGAAAATAAAGCACATCAGAGGCTGGAAGTACCACCTAAGGTGAAAGATTTCAGCAAAGTAGGAAAAAATGTTGTGAGCACAACTGGCAGCTCTTGGCCACTGAATAAAATCAATATTTTTATTTTAAATTATCTGGGAATTCAAATAAAATCCACTTCTGTCTTAGCTACCAATTTAATTGATATTGATAGTCCCATATGCTCAGTCTTTAATAGACACTAAATTCCTGCTAGACTAATCATGTAGTCATCAAGGATTTGCTTCTGATTTACACTTAGACTCAAACACAGCATTTGTTCTGCTGCCGTCCTCGTGACCACTGATGCAAGGAAGGGCAGCACAAGTTTTACTGTAAAAATAAAAGAGTATTTTCTCAGCTGCACGGCCAACCAATGTAAATAGGAGAAATGCTGGTGTCACACCTAAAAATAAGCACCTTTCCCCCCAATGAACTAGAGGGAAATGGATTCCAAACAAACAAAAGATGTCATTTAGGTAAAAAAAAAATTTTAAAAAAATGGAACTTTATTAAATGCAATTAATTTGGTCTCTTATTTGGAAGGTTTAAAACTCAAGTTCAAATCTACAATCTAAGACTCTCATGAGCCAGTGTGAATCTGATTGTTAAAGAACTGGGGAAGAAACCAACACAGTGTAGACGCTGCCCTTACACTTCCATATAAGACCATCACCCAGTAAATGCTGATTATTTCCAGGATCTGGGCTAAAGCCCTGTGCTAGAACAGAACACATGAAGCAAAGGTGCATGGACACATGCTGCTCTGCAGCATCACTGCCTTCTCAAATGTGGGAGCCAACACAGTCCAGGGGACCTTTAAATACACAGACCTTGCTGACTCTCCAATGCCAACCTTCTTCAGCAAGCCTGCCAATGTTCAAATGAACACATGAGATCACAGGAAGGCTCAGGAAAAAAATAATTCCAAATTTGGGGGAGCTGGAAAGCAGATCTAAGCCACTTTCTCAACTGCTGCCCTTATCCAAGGGCCTCCTCTGTAGCTCACTGACATCTGAATCTTACCATCAGCTCCTGCTGAGTGCAGACCAGCCCTCGAACACCTCTGAACATAACACTCTTTGAAAGATGGCTCTGCTGTGCCTACCGGAATTCAAATTATTCTGGTTATCACTTAAAAAATATTGTTCCTTTAACTTCCTTTGACAGATGAAAATTGGGCACATTATCAAAAGGTCTGTAAGCTATTACAGATGGCATTTGAGATAATGTGTGTCCTTTTGCCAAGATACACACTCCTCAAATGGCAGGAGTCTGAAAGCTCACAGAAGTTGAGCAGTCAACAAGCAGTGATTGACACAGCTCTGCTCCCAGTGTGAAATGTCCCAGTTAAGGCTTGCTGGGATGCACTGCCTCGAAGAACTGCAGCAGCATTACCCTTTGCCTCCTATGTGGATTTAAGAGCTGGCACAGAAGTATGATGCAGTCCCTGCTCTCATTTTCTGCACTGTCATCTCTAACCACGTGTGCCACACACACATTCTGACACGGCCTTATTTCTCTGAACCAAGAAATGTTATTTTTGGTGTGCCACTTAGAGGGTTCCTTTCCTTTGCTGTCCTTGCCCTGGGCTTTCATGCCATCGCAGCTTTGTTAAGGGGAAGTCCAGCCCACCCTCAACACCAGGCATGAAAACTTTGTTTTGGTGGATGCTCAGATGCAGATAAAGAAAGAACACAACTCGAGGCAGACAAATGGAGGAAAGAAGCACTTCCAAATTTCTGGAAATGGTCAGTATATGTAGTTTAAAGCTTTCCTTTTGGAGACTGGCCAGAAGTATCAGAAGGGAGTTCACGATTCCCTTCTCTTTTCCATTATCATCAACACCAACGCCTGACCTTTATATTCAGTGAAGTTATGGGAAGATTTTACTTCTCTGCAGTGAGATGACTTTCTGTACTAAATCATTTATAGGAGGACTGTTGAAAAGAATCCCTGTCATAAAAATGGAAAAATGAGAAAGAATTTCTAACTTTTAAAAAACTAGCAGGGGAAGAAGGAGGCATGTTAAAACCAAAGAAAAACAGATATGAAGATGAGTCCACGTGGCTCCATTCCATGCTACACTTCCAAAACATCTGTATTATAGTTAGCTTAAAACTTGAACAAAAGGTCCTCTTCAGACTGGAAAAGTTAAAATAGGTGAAAACAGGACATTTGAGAATCTGTATATGTATCAACCTTTAAGAAATACTTCCTATAGCATACACTGGATATTGATGAGCTATCTTGTTTCAACAAGGGGGAAAATGAAATTTAAAAAAAACTAAGAAAACTAAGAAAAATATTTTCAATAGTAGTGTGCACTTATTTCTGAAATACTCCACATCCTGAACTGACCTCCTTATTCCTCATTCACTGGGCAGGAGGCAGCACGTACGTGCACACTGTGTGCCCAGCAGAACATGAAAGGGATGCACAGGCCTGAATGCTTAGGCAACAGATACCAGAAAATCTAATACCTGATGAGAGATAAACTAAGGCTGCAGTGTTGAATACCTTCTCAGAGATCTGAAGGATTGTATTTTAAAGCAATATACTGGTTTTAGTGTGGCTTATTCACAGAATTTTACTATAGAAGGAGCTCCATAGGAAGGAAATTACTGGACTGCATTTTTCTGAGAGAAAACAAGTGTGAGGCATGCTCTACTGTTCTCTAGTGAACTGGTACAAAGCAAGTCTCTATTTTGCTGGCTCAGGCAGTACAAAAGGTTACCATGATGCTGACAACTTTTCAATCACCAAAACAGGTGCTAGATTTGAAAAACAGACCCTGAGATGGAAAGCCTTATACCATTAACAGTCTCCCCAACCCACTCTTCCTCCCATTACGAGGCCACATAATAGCAAGGGCTATCAACTGGGGTAACCCACCCTGCCACCAAGCCCCTGAATGGTCTGGGGGCACACAGGTCCTGCAGGAATACACTCAGCACCTGATCCTGATCCAAAACAGGAGGCAACAGGCTGAGAAAGCAGAGCTTTGCTTTCCTGAGCCATGGCTCACAACAACACTGCTCTCATTACTCACTAGTGTACAGCAGCTTTTAGACTGCTGGAGCTACAGGCCATGGCTTTTCAAGTGCCCACGTCCAACATCAGGCACAGTAAATGGAATATCCTTATCAACATGACCACATGAAACTGATGGGTTCAGGACTACAAGATCTAGAGCCAGAGGCAACAAAGGGCCTAACAAGTCAGAGATGTGAAAGTACTAAATCCAAGTTGGTGAGCTTGGAAAACTATGACAAACCCTTCTCCCATCAGTCCACCTATGGATTTAGCTCCTTTTGCTGCTTGTATTACTGCAGTTAGAACAGCTTTCAAAACTATACATTCTTTAGAAACTTTAGAAAATTAGAAGTCCTCTAATTTTTATCCTTCCAAACTCCTGCCTCATGCAGGCATGTGGTCTTTGAGCAGACCATCAGACAAATCTGTTCCTTAATTAATTATCTATGAGACTTCTCAGCTTCAGGTCTTCTAAACAAGATTTTGTCTCTAGAATAGACAATAGAAAATTTCCATTTCATCACATTAACAAAGGGCAGTAAAAGCATAGCCTAGAAGAACAAATGCATTAATATTGCCAAGAAATATTAGCCTTGGACTTCTTTTGCAAGGGAACTTCTCAGACCAAGACACCAAATGGGTACAAGAAGGAGCATTATTATTATTAACTATTCATACAGCTTTGATAAATCTCGAGCATTACACGGAATCCAGTACAAACATTGCCAAGATATTGCAATGATTTAAGAAGGTACAAAAATGATGTTCAGCACATCAAATTTTTAATAGAAGAATGGCAGGGTTCATCCCTAGCACTGCATTATATTAACTTCCCTTAGAGCACACACTGCCACTTCACTCATTTCAAGCATTTGTACACACTCAGTCCTCCTTCTTGTACCCACCTGGAAGAAAATAATTCACATCATGAGTAATTATAGCATAACTATAAACCCAGGTATATTAAATTCATCAGTTTTGAAGACTGTTAGCCTATTTTCTCTTCAGAAGGTGGAATGATAAAGCTTCTTTGTCACATCCTTCAGGTTTACTGTTCATCCTATATATAAAAGCCAGTACAGCAATTCAAACCTCACTCTATACCAGCCTGGGGATTTCTAAATGGCTCGGATGTTCTTACAAGTTGCCCTACAAGCTACTTGCCCCACTGAGTTCAACATCTCACACAAAACTGTTTCCTAATCTTTTTCTTCTTGCAGTTCTCTATTCTACGTGAATTAATTGCTGACTTCTACAACCACCAGTCCCAGTTGTAAGGTAAGTTCATACCTAACTATCCAACCTCTTGTAAGGCTGTATCTAACGACTGTTAACAGGCAAGCCACTCAGTGACACAGGTCTGTGAAGTGTTATGCCTCAGTACTCAATAATTATACACAGTTCTATGTTTGGGTTTTTTTCCAATACGCTAACATCAACCTTTAAATAACTTTTTGTAACTGTGCACACAGTGAAACAGGCATCAGCTGCCAACACACTCAGTAAAGAATGGAACGGCAAGTCAGCAAGTGACATGAGAATTACTATATTTGTAATTAAATCCACACTGAATACCTCCAATAACCCCTAGATGCAAGGAACTGGTTTGAATTTTGTAAGGGAGAATAAGTGTCTTATTCCTACCAAAAATTATTCTGCTAGCAATTCTGCACCTTAACAGTTATATCCCCAAGTTGGTAAGTGGGAGTCATGTACAATGGAGGCATGTACACTACTGTAAGAAAGGATAATTCAGTAGGAGAAAAATCAGTGGCAGGGATGATAGAACAAGTTGTTCCACATTTTGGTTACTCCATCTACAATTTTTTCTTTACAAAATGTGAAATTTTAAGAGAGGGACGAACTGAAGATACATGAATCCAATAATTCTACTGGAAATATTATGCTGCTTATCTTGAGATTCAATCAGCCTCTGCAAACTTAAGGTAAGCAAACAGTCCTAGGAGTAATCACAGTCTCAGTTCTATTACAATTTCTCAGAATCAATGAGCCACAATGCAAACGTTTGCCCACAAGCAGAAGCAGCAGCGCTGCCTGCACTGCCACTGGCCATGACTAATAGAGACCTCACATGGGGATGGAGGGCACAGAATGAAAATGACTGCCATGTGGCCTTGTTCCATTTGTTTCCATTTTCCAGTAATAAAACAATATAAAATCCAATATTATTTTTAGCTGCTAGAACAGGTGGCATAAGGAGAAAAATAATTTAAGAACTTATTTGTATGAACACGTAGTTCTGTTCCTCAATATCCTTCACTTTGTACCACCAAAATGTAGAATTAACTGATTCTGATTAAATTGTGCTATTTTATCACTTAAATCTCCTGCTACACATTTATACCCTTGCACTCTGCAGGCAGCAGAGCACACCCACTCTGACATTCATGTTCTTTTTTGGTTGTCTTATATGGCCATGACTTTTCTTCTAATTCTAAGCTTTTGCTGCTTGTAATATACAGGGTGACAGTACTTTACTCTTGGCCTTGATTAGCTTGTTACATCTCTAACAAGTAGTTCTGGAGGCCCCAAGAATTTTGTAGGTCCTTGTGCTACAGCCTTGGGAACCAAACCCAACTTTAGGGCTGGGACCCCTGGACACCCTGTAGTATTGGTCACAATACTTGTGTTTCCAAGACCAGTATAAAAGGACACAAGACTGAAGTAGTTTGATCTTTCACCCCTTCTATCATGGTGCCAGTGAAACTCCTTTCTTGCCTATGAAAGGCAGTGATCACATTTGCAGCAAAGCAGCATGGATCAGACAAGAGAGAGCTAAAAACAGAAACAAATTCTTAGGAGACAAGAAACTGAAACACTTAATTGCTGCAAAGAAATACACAAAAGCAAGCAGAGGTCTATAAAAAAAATATATATAATATGCCTACTGTCACAAGGGACAAGCCAAAGGCTATATAGATGCCAACATAAAACAAATTGTTCTCCTAAAATTAGATGAGGCCTGATTTTGCACATACACACAGCAACTCAGCGTTCAGATAAATTTATTACAAAGAAGACAAGGCATGCAATGTTTGTCACTATTTCTCATTTCCTGCTTCCATCTGTTTAGACCCAGTTGAAATCTGCTACTGTACATTCTACAACCCCTTTTCTCTGGGTCTCACTGATTATTACCATAAAAGGTGAGTAATGAAAAGGCTAACGTCAGATCTGCTGCCAGTATTTTCTACACAAAGAATTACAGTGCCATTTTTGCAGGGTTTAGAGACAAGTGAAATGCCTAGCAAAATTAAAACAAAAATAAAGCAGAAAAGCCCCTGCTTCCACAATCTGCTTCCAAGGCTGTTACATGCTATCAAAGCAGTGACATTCTTCAGCAGTAAAACCCAAATGAAAGCCACAGTTACCTTCACCAGGAGACCTAGGAAGCATCACAAGACAAAAGAACAGGCACCGTCTGCTGGTTTGCTATGATCTTTCATACATGGAAGTTGAATTCGACTGGAATTTTAATTGCATAAGCAACTCACTGCAAATACTAGCTGGATTATTTATTATAAGGAAAGTCATCAACATTAGCTCTATCACAAGGGCAGAAAGGATATGGATGAGTGTATTCTGTTTGTTTGTTTAACTCTTTGGGAGGACCCACATGATAAAAAAATCTCTGAACCTGATGGATGTTTCAGCCAGGTCTTCCCCACTAATTTACATGGAGCTAAACAAAACTAGATCTCTAACGTACAGTGACACCATAAACCTACAGCTGGATACAAAAAGTTGTCGATCACAGTCAGAAATACCAGGAATCTGCTGTTTCCTCTCAACATTGTCACAGCCTACTATTGTTTCCCATAGTTTATCCTCTTGCTGACTAACCTTTTATCACCCAATTTGAGATTATGGAAGTCAACTATTCCACATATAATTACAGAAAACTCAAACCCAAAGTTTAAATAATGAATAACAGCTTACATTATATAAATAACTGTTTTCAAGCCCTTCGGTTTCTATTTCTTCACTCATTATTTTTCATCCATATAATATGGCAGCATTGTGACAGAACACAAGCAAAGAAATTCTTTCCCCCACTAAAAGGTAATGGCTTTGTGACACAGAAGGTCAGACATCATCATTACCATGACTTCTTCCTCTGGTCTTAAAATTATAAATGTTTAGTTTCTCCAAGGAACAGGTCAGGCTAAATAAGAAGTTACCAGCAATATGTCTAGACTACAACAGCACAAATTCTGTGTAGTTCTGCTAGGAGTGTTCTCACCAGAACAGGAATCAATCTGACTGGATAACAAGGAGGCAATAAAAACTTAAATGATGATTTTAATGGTAAAGATAACGCACATTAAATACCAGGAAAACAGACAGGGAATAGCTGGGCAACTTAAAGTGACCACACATTTAACTACTTGCAAAATAATCTCAAAGTTCTTACAGATGAGAACTGTTGCATCATGTATCAGCCCTGAAAAGTGACACTCCCAAAATTCTTCCAGGAGACTCCTTACAAACCAACCTGTTTATAGCAATGAGGGTCAGCTTATTTTATTCAAACATTCTGTACATGTTCCTTTTATCAACACACAGACACCTGCATGTGGCAACTGCACATTAACAGCACCAGAAGATTGATTGTTAATGGGTTCTGTGACTCTCACCACATCTGTCTCCACTTCTCCAGGTGGTACAAGAAGCCCCGTAGTGTTCTCCAACACTTCAGCGGCAGGAAAACAAGCCCCAGGCCAGATGTTCTCCTGCATCTTTCTCCTCACTACAAGACCCATTAGTATCCAGATATTTATTAAAAAACCCTTTATATTCTACTTCCTAAGGAGGAACAATATTATGTTTTGTTGCAATACTTCAAAACAAGAGCTGACTAAGAATTTTGAGCTGTTAATTGTTGGTTATTAGTTTATGTTTATATCAGCAGGAATTTTGAATCTTATCATCTCTTCTCCTCTGCCTCCCTCCCTCCCAGCGCTGCTGCAGACAGCTCACTGCCTTTAAAACATTTCCTTTCCACACGCTGGAAGAAGGATGGGTGAGGGCATCTGTCATGTGCCCTTTCTGAAATCTCCACAATGAGAGTTTTAAGGGCTAAGGTAGAAAATATCAAAAGCCTTGTTTGAAACCATTCTAGGAGAAACATTTACACATTCTCAGCATTGAAGAGAAACAATAAAATTTTATAGGGTTTAAATAAAACGAGGCCAGTGGCTAATACTAAAAGTTGGCATTTTACCAACTGCCAAAAGCAGATCAATAAATAACCATCTTCAACCAAAGAGAAAAGGCTTAGCAATGTATTATCCGTGACCTGCCACCCAGGGAAAGGACACGGGAGGTACAGTGTGCTATGCAAATGTTGCTGTTGTGGTGGGAAGATGTAGGTGCTCTGTACACCCAGTGTTAGCAGTTTATTTTGCTGCCACTGGGGATGACAAGTAGGTACCCACCTTGTCTCCTGGGAGCATGTCTCTCGGAGGAAGATGGGAAGCTGCAATCTGCTGAAGGCTGGGAGGGGGCTTTGAAGAATGAGTCAGAGGTGGCTGTCCTGCTCTGAATTCCTTCAGCATCCACTGCTGACCACTGCTGTGCAGGAGGCTCCTGCGGCTCGACGTCGGCAGAGGGGCTCTCCCACCCGCATCACGATCCAACAGTGAGCACTGCAACTGTCAGGGAATCATGGAAGGGCATTTAGTGGTACAGGATAAACACAACTCATACAAAATTGTTACAAGTCAACCTCGAGCCTCACATATGAGGCAAAAGTAGCAATGACTTCCTATGCCTGAAAGCACAGAATTTATAAAGGAAAAAGGGGAAGTTGGAAGACCTGCTCTAGAACAGGCCATACTAGAAGGGACATGTATGGCAAGTCTAATTTAGGGAAGCAATTTGGAAAGATTTCTGATGCACAGGATGACCCCTAACAAATCCACCCCAGAAGCAGACAAACATACCTAAGGTGAAGCAGCTGCAGCTACCAAACTTGCTCTCACAAGAGGGAACTTTAAACCTGCAATGGGAGACAGCACAAGTACCCCAGTCCAACGTATCTCACCCACTGCTTGTAAGATGGCCCAGCTGTGCAGCGTGCTGCACTGTCCCATCACTGATACTATTGTTCTCTTTTATTTAGCCAGGTATTTCTAAATCGTTTTACAACACAATAAACAGAAGGTCAAGTACAAGAGTTATTTATAACACCAAACAACTATTGCTTGCTGTTCTCACCTCACTCTGTGACTTGCTCTTTCCAGCAATTTATGACCCCAAAAGAGAAATGGCTTATCCCTTGGGTATTTTAAAAATGGGATCCGTAAAGGTTTAACAGTCACTAGGTCAATGATCCCAAATAAAAAACCGGACAGAAAAGAGTTGGCCAACTCATCTCACCCACAGAGAAGTGACAGAGAAACAAGTGATTCATTGATTAGTGGTATTTGTTTCTACTCTACCCAAAAGCTTCACTAACCGTTTACTTTACAGATTAAAAAGTCCTTTGTTCATATGTCATCCTTTTCTATCTCTAATCATCCTTGCCTTTAATCACTGTATATAGAATTTTTCACAGAATTAAAAGCCTACGGAGACAGAGGAACAAGAGTAACACCTTAAAAAAAAGTAACAGGAAAAAGCATTATTAAGGATTAACGTAAGTGGTTGAGCTTTGTTTATTTGTTACAAAAGATGCTGTGCAGAGAGCATTGTAAATAATTGCCATACCTTTTTTCCTTCTTAAAATGCAATTACTGTGAATAGTGTCTTTGGAATTCAAGGCTTTTTCATAGAGAAACTACTTAGCATGCATGCAAACTCCATACCAAGACAGACAAACAAGGCAGCAGGCTCAGCAAAGTCAGTTGGTGTTTACTGTTGGACTCAGAAATAGGGCTCTACCACCTGCACCCAGACTTGTGTTCAAACCTCAAAGCCACTGGTGTCCACCACTGAAAGCTCAATGTTGCAAGGAGGAGCACAGCTTTAGGTAGCACACAGCCCAGGATCATCTACGTCTCCCAGTGTCAGCCCGAGTTGGAGCTGATGGCTGCACTGTCAAGGGACACTAGTGACAGGCTGGCTGCGGTGGGGAAGTGGGAAAAGGAGCCAGCACCAGCAAAACTTCCTCTGGAGAGACAGTGCATCTCCAGTGTATGTGACACTTCACCTCTAATTATAAGAACACAGGAGAAAATGTGCCTGACATCACAGGCTGCGTCGCAATGCCAGAGGAATGGGATGGATGATCGCGTGCAA
The DNA here is from genome assembly GCA_028020825.1 of Podargus strigoides. Lineage (NCBI taxonomy): Eukaryota > Metazoa > Chordata > Aves > Caprimulgiformes > Podargidae > Podargus > Podargus strigoides. Next base: position 1,889,579 of record CM051629.1, on the reverse strand, counting down.
CACATTCTTCTACATTCAGGAAGCAAATTCCTGTTTTTAATCAGAGTTGGTATTTACAGAACAATCAATAAGGACTCCTTTAGAAGGAATCATGGAAGTGTTGAGTAAGGAGAATCTCAAATAATTTTCCATGTTCTCTGCTATTACATGACATTAAAATAGACTTCGTCTTCCAGGCTTTTAACAAGCAGACTTCCAAGACACAGAGCTAAAAATAAAACCCTGAAACAGTCATCACAACAGTGACAAGGAAATGTTTATAGCATCAAAATGAGACACCAACTCATCCAAACACTGAAAAAAATTACAACACTCGGACTCAAAAAGATCCTGACAGGAACTCAGACAACAGGAGGTTAATATACCAGTGAGGAAGAGCATGAGCAATTGTGCTGATGGACACCAAGTACCTGCAAACAGCCTATACACCAAAACAGCTCTGTTAGCCATCCACTATCTTGCTAGGATGTTTGAATGTTTTATTTTTAATTGTGTCTTTAATTAGGGAGTAAAACATTTTCATGAGGTGAGATGCTGCATGTACTATTTTCAGAGAAGTTATGTTTACTGCTTTGTAGTGTACATGGCATTAAGTATCTGTTCATTCTCAAATTGCACTGCCCCTGAAATCTCAAAACAAGCTTGAAACACAGAAACCTCCGTCTCTAACTGCATTGTTTAATACTCAAAATTAAAATCAGGAGTTCTTCTAGGAAGAATGAAAGCCACTTGGCCCAGTGTGGGACAATCCATTCACTGTACCATACTCCCTGCCAGGCTGACTAATTAGTTTTTTGAATGACCCAAGTGTTTTTGTCACAACCACCTTAAACTACGAAGCTAATTCTACACTTTTTAATTATCTGGAACAAAATAAAACAAACCCCAAGAAAATTACCCTGTGAAAACAGAATCAATTTGCACACCAAGAGAATAAAGCTGCATACCATGTAGTGACCATGAGATCCTTAAGAAGACACCAACCAGAAAGGGAACAAAATGTTTATTGGTAAGGAGTTCTTTAAATGGACAGACAGAAGAGATGGATGCTAAGGAGAGAACAAAGATGACTTGAGCAAACAACATGGGGAAAGAAGGTTTTAAAGTAACATACCTTTGGAAGACTAAAGATACCAATATTGGCTCTGAACCTATCTGTGAGGTTCTGTAACAACTCTGAAGTCAGACATCAAGGTCCATCCACCAAAAAACATATAACTTTTAAGTTAAAAATGCTTAGTAAGAGGTGTGCAACTTCCAGTACCAGCAAGTGAAAGAAAAATCATCATCCCATGTAGGCACAAGAAAGGTTAACACAACATAATTTGTCAGCAAACAAAGAATTAGGGCTTTCCATGAAAATGGTCTTAAAAGGGTTTCATCTTTAGTCACTCACTTAAAAAATAAAAAGTACACACAAAGTCCAGATACAAAACCACGTACAATTGTGACAGTCAAGCAGACCATTCCCTACATCATGAAAAGCTCATAAAGGTCACTCAATCACCAAAAAAAAAAAAGAAAAAAAGAAAAAAAGAAGTACCCAAAAGTATATGCTGAGAGGTGAGTGGAGGAGGAGGGGCCTCCTGTGACACAGTGCAGTGAGAATAGGACATTGTAAAGATGGAACACAAACCACCAACTTGAATTTTATTGCTTTGTGGGTTTTAGTTTAAGGCCCAACGTTATCTTAATGTGCTTCCTGGCTCCCATAATTAAATTCACTAATCCCCAGTCTTCAGGTATCAGCAAGTGAAGCTAATTTAAAGTTCGTACCTGAGCTTACATCCTTTTTCCCCCCCCTTTAGCAAAGAAACAAAATTATTGAACCTTCTCTGTGACAAGTAGGCATTTTCATCTCTACTTTAATACCTCCTTCTTCGCTGTCCTCATTCTGTACTTTAGGGGTTAGGAAGGAGGCTCAATATATTAGTTCATGAAGATTTAGATATATTTGGATACTTAACCAAGCTACAGAAACGTATCTCACAGTATCCTCAGTGCATGGCTGCTCCATATTCCCCAGCTGGCAGTTGTGCTGTATTTGCAAACCTGCACATCTGTTTACTCTCCCTTACTTCTTTGTTTCAGGGTGCTGGGATCCCTGAAGGTAATACCTGAAAAACTAGCACCTCAGTCATACCCTTCTAATACCCTGATCGTGACAGACATCACGAGCTAAACAGGATCACTTCGCCATCAATCTGCACGCTGCAGACAAACACAATTACTAGATAAAAATCTCACAGAAACATTACTAGCTGGAAAAATAAATTTACCTCGTTATCTGCAAAGAAATCACCTAAGTTTCTCTATCACTTCAAAATAATGCAGCGAGGTCATCTTTTTAATTATACAGAGAACATTGCTCAAGTATTTCCAAGCACACAAATTTCTGCTGGCCCTTTCCATCAGCAGTGTTAACCATCTTATGGTCCAACCTGAGCTCCAGCAATTCTTTGTCCTCCACTCTGTGTCCACGTGTCCACGCTGTGCTGGACAGTCTGTGCACAAATGAGCTACAGGCTGATGCATTCACGTCGCTATCAAGGTAACAGACCCAAGACTTTGATGTAGGAGACACTACATGCTGCAAGGCTTGTTTGTCCTGCAGGCTGGCAAAAAGTTATTAGATGTGATCTATAAGGTTCATCTTCAGTATTTATGGAACTTCTCACCTAGGCCCAGAATTTCAGTAACAACTGCTTAACTAACAATACAATGGTACAAAATGATCTCATTTCATGCTGTACCATCAGTAATCTTCATAGCTCATGATCTTCTGGTAAAGCTTTTAATTAATGACCCATTTCCCAAGTGGATTTCTCCTAGAAACACTCTTTAGATGCCACATGGTTATCCTTATACTATGCTTTTCCAGCTGCTTCTCAACCAGTCCACATCCCAGTAACAGAGTATGTGCAAAATTAATAAATACAGATTTTTCTTTCCTGTACTTCTTATTAACCACCAGTAGAGAATAAAGACTTCTCCTGTCAACAAGGAACTCGCTCTTTGGCCTCAAGCCTCCTAAATACATGGAACGATGAGGTTTGTTAAGTGACATCTGACCAGAAGCTTATTTTTCGTTAGAATCAGTTCAGAAAATCCAGCTTTGAAGTCTGTGATGCACCCTACTGTAGGTATTCATCCAGGTAAACAGCCAGCCATGGATCAGAAACAACATTTGATTTCAAGAGATCTGTTTTGTGCCCTCAATCTTAAATAACAGTACTACCAGCCAAGCATGCTCCCAGCAGAGGTAACTGGAACTAAGTGGGGGCTGTTCACATATTTTTTCCCCGAATGACAGGTCAGTACTGTGCACATGAATAGCTCTGTTTTAACACTGCAGATGAGGTATCTCAATTATTCTCACACACAAAGCAAACTTCTGCAGGCAGGTGAAGCACTGGGATGCCTGCACCCCACTCAGCGTGGGGAATTGCATGGGAAGTTTGCAATAACTGCATTTAAGGGAAAAAACCTCAGTACACCCTATTACACAGAAGGATGGTCAAAATTTGGTGGAAGCTCACCTCCTGTTCCCCAAACCAGCCCCTTCTTTCTCACTCACCAGTTAGATGACGGGTCAACTCTTCCAGCCAAGAAGGCAAGCTCTCCAAGCCAACAGGTTGGTCTACTTAATACCCAATATCTATTCAAATGATAGTTACCAGCAATAAATAACATCAAAATGTCTACGATGAAACATTTCCAATGGTATTTCAAATGAGTATTGAAGATAGTTAGCAGGTATGAAAGAAAAGAAAGGTAATGTTGCCATTTATTCTTGCTAGAACAGCTCTGGCTCCATAACACATTTTGTTAGTGCCAAACCCACAGTGAATACATCTGTCCAGATGAAACCAAAATGATGGATTACAAATTTTACACACAAATAGCAGTGTGTGTGTATATATATTACAATGAGACCTTCAGTGACTGCTATCTTAATTAACATCTTATCTTACTAGAGCAAGATGTGCAGCATTACCTCTAGAGGTCTGCTGCCGTTTCCCCAGAGGAGGGGGAATGCTGCTGTTCCCTTCAGCAAGGGCAGGATCGCTCCCTCGTTACTCCCTAAGCATGTTCCTGCTCTGAGCGAGGGGGATGAAGCACCCACAGGATCCAAATGCAGCAACACATTTTTTATTGCCATAGCAAACAGTAACTTGCAGACCCATGAGCAGGCAGTGATCATTGATCACTCTAAAGGATGGTGCTGCTTATTAAACTTTGGCTTATCCTCCCACTTTTTCTTTTCCCTGTTTTTTTTTAACACTAATTAAACTTTAAAAAGGTAGTTAGGATAAGAAATTGCAGAAAAATTATGGTTATTTTATTGTTTATTCCCTAATTGCACAAGTAATGAGGCAAATTTAAAGTAGTCTACCTTTGAACTTACATTTTAATGATGCTTTTACTGTGGTCTGAGTGCTAATGTCTTCATTTTTATTACTGATTACTGCTTTTTAGTGACTGCTCAAGGAAATGTCTTGCTAAGAAATGCTTATGAGGCATTGTAATTATATATTGTACATATTAAGGTTACAGTTAAGGAAGATAAGAATATAGCTTATGAAAATATCTTTATTGTGCATGACAATTTCCTTGTCATAGTCCCTTACTACTGTACAAGGCACAAAGTCTTGGCAAAACCCCTTTTGAATACCAGTGGCATGATGCTTTGCTGCTTTTCTAACCTGATATGCTGCCTTTAATAGATGGAACACCAACAGCTCTCAGAAGGTTAGCTCAGAAGTAAACAAAAGGCACAGTAGGACCGAGGAAGCAGATGAAACACTGCAGCTCTATTCCTCCTACTTCTCTCAAAGGGACATGACATGAGAGGCAGGTCCTCACCCACCTCACAGCCCTCTACATGACAATAAAAATAATGTGAAGTTTACAAAACTGTCAAGATGCAGTCTATTTAACATCCCCAGTTCCTATGAATAAAAATCCTTCTTAGGTGAAAACTTCCCAAGAGTCATTTTTTTAATATCCTTTTCTCTGTAACTACTTGTGTTGTGCTGGACAAACACACATTTAACCTCATAAAATGTGCAGAAATTACTCCTATGAAATACTCCCAAAAGCCCTGAAACATAACTAGGCAGGGCTTGTAAAAACCAATAAAGAACCTTTAATTGTAGTGGGATATCATCCACAAAACTGAATACAGAGCTATTTCCTCAGGTGCCATGGAACATCTCATTTGCTCAGGCAGGCAACAGCATCCCTGAAATACTCTGCATTTTGTGTTGCTCAGTCTAAAACTGCCCACAGGATATTTCTGCTTAGGATAATCCGTTGCTGCAAGGAAATAAACCCAAAAAATGCTGAAAAACTTCCCAAAACATAGCAGCAAAGCCAATGTTTTGCTTTTGACTCTTACAAAGGCTGCAGCAGGCAGTGGTAGGAAGAGGATTCAATAGCTGAGGGTGCCTGGTTTTCCTGTTAATCAGTGCAATGAGAAACTAGTGTTTGATCTAAGTGTTCTAACAAGTTTCTTCTTTCAGTTCAAATTCTGCCCCATCCCCAACCACCTCAAAAAGGTCATGTAACATGCTCAACTAACAAGACTGAGAACTCCAAGTAGGAAACAGTAAAAAAATAAACAATAATTTACCTCTTCTTCATGCTAAACTTCAGAGGCTTTAATTTAGCTTTCTCAATACAAGGTCTCAGCAGGAAGCAGCTAATGACTTTTTCCACCTTAAAATAAGCTGTTCCACACTGTGCTATGTAAATCTCACTTAGCTTTGTGCGGGAAGTCTGAAGTCAGGTAAAACATAAGCCTCTTAAGGCACAAAAGAAAAAAGAATACCCTAAAACTAAAACTAGTTATATGGTTTAATATCAGATTTCTAGTGTGTACCATCAGCTTTTTTTCCCTGCTTAGATTGAATTGGAAGCGTGTTACCACGAAGCAGTGATATTCAGATTTAGCCCACAGCAAGCAAGAGAGATAAATGTAATAAGGAACTAGAATACAAAATGCAACAGCTTATCCACAGTAATTGTGTACAACACACGTCACTTGAGAACACTTCCTCTGGTTTTAAACTGTTTAAGTCTCCTTCACTTGACACCTAGTTTGCCCAATTCCAAATTTAATTATATGCATGTATGCAGCTACACTGCTTCAGAGCAGGGGATCATTAAATCGCAAAATATTACAAGGTTAACTTTTTTTAATGTGTAAAATAAAAAGTGGGTCAGAACACAGAATAATTTCCACACGTGGATTATTATGAATCATTCAAGGTCAGGTATTTACTTGCAGGTTCAGACTATCAAAATCTGAAGATAGTTTTATGTCGGTTATGTGCCAACACATCCTCAGGAAGGAAACCCCTGGTGTCTGAGTTATTTTCTTTCTTATTAGCTTCTCCCACATGAAGAGAGGGACAGAGGGAAGCAGCCAGCTGATCAAAAGGAAGAGTGACTGAGATGAGTTTGGCAAGCAAACAGGGAGTCACAGAGGGACTTCGTGCTCTCATGAGCAAGTCCTGCAGAATTTAACTGCCATTAAAACTGGACACGTTCCCCAGTGCAATGCAGTTACATTATGGAGAACTCAACACAGCAGATTCTCCTTTTGCCAGGATTTTCTTCCTGGGAATCTACTAGACTGGGTAACTTTCAAAAACTGGACATGTGCCTTCACCTAGAAAATAAATCCTGTCCATTTTCTATTTTTTTTAAATGTGAAAAACAGCAAAAAGAAATGAAAATAAAAGTTGTAGCAATAAACTAGAAGTGGATTCTAGTGATTCAGTAGCTGAAGCGACCAAGAAAGAATGCTAACGTTTATTTTTTTAAAAAACATCCTAAACCAAAGCATACTTCAGTGGTGAAAATCGGGAAGAGAGAAAATTGACAACAAAAGGATGAACTGATATCACTGATAACCAAGAGCTTTCACACTCCTATGCTCTGGTGTTGAAAACCCAAGGACAAACACTGAAAGACAGAAAACATTTCCATATTTCCATGTGTATTAAAAGGAAGTCTTCCTCTCGGAGGAGTTTCAAATGTTCAAGGATAAACCTCAGACACGTTTCATTAGTTGGGCAAGAGTTACTTAAAGGAAACTCTGGTGGTTTTTATAGCCCCACGTACACTCTGCCCTGCCAGCCCCACAGTGAAGCTGTAATTGCATCCTCCTCTGGCACACGGTGCTTACACTGTCACTGCTTAATTGCTTTGTGCAGAGCCTTGTCATGAGCACAAAGCCCAGCAGCACCCCTGCTTGCTCAGCAGCACTGATGGGGACCAGAGCCCAGCACATCTGCCCTCCCCCTGCACACCAGACCTGCTTGCCCATGCTTCATGCTAACATAAGCCAGCATGGGTTAAAAGAAGCTCTGAGATCACTGTAGAGCTGTCAGATGTGGTGTCCACTGCTTCAGCTCTTACAGCTTTTCGGTGGAGGAACGGGGTGGGCATGGGGGAGAAATCCCTTTTTCCATACGATGGACACACATAGACATCAACCTAAGGTAGTGTTACTCTTGGAGTAACAGAATCAGAGATACATATCTATTAATAACAGTGCAACCATTCTGTCACCAGGGCTGTTAATTACTGTGTCAGAAAATATTTAACCCACTAGAGTCAAACTAGACTTTTTATTCCAAGTGGAAAGCTAAAAATAGTTTTTTCATACTTTAACACACAATTTGTCACCAATATTCCCATTTCTAGTGCCAGGAGGTTCCAGCAGGCAGCAATACTGGTGGTTCTGCAGTGCTTATACAGTCCAGTCATTAGTGACAGCACACCAGCCTAACGAGCATAACAAGGCCTTCGCTGCTGCTTTGCACTACTTGCTGTATTTTACTGCCAAGCTCTGCTACTCTTCCATCCCACCAGTACAGCACATGCAGCAGTTAAATAAAAATATCTTTCTGTGTAAAACTCTGGAGGGACCACAGAAAAAGTTCCATGCTCAGATCTCAGCTGCAGCCAGCTTATATTTATTGCTATCAACAGGCACACCAGCTCGGAGACCCACAGCACCCATCACCAGTCTGTGTGGCACTGCCACCTTTCCCCGTGCATGGGCTGAAAAAGGAGCCACTCAGCACAGCCAGAACCACGAGACATTTCCCCCACTGCCTGAAGTCTGTCACTGAACTGAGAACTGAGCCACAACATGTAATGTGTCACTTCAAGGTCAAGAAAAAAGCTGTAAGGAACATGGAGAAGCTGCAAAATGCCTTGCTGATGCCAAGTGCACAGTTTCTTTTAATGGAAGCAAAGCTCTCGTTTTGTGGTTCTTCCAGCACAGGTGAAAGTACTTGGAGTGGTTTGGCTGCTTCAAATACTTTCTGCTCAAATAAGAAAACCTTTCCAGAGATGTATCTGTAGGTCAGTGACACCACAGTAAGCACTGACCATCTCTGTCCACAACACCAACACACATGGGAGGAGTGCAGGACAAGAGTACTCACGTAAAAAATTCAGAGATGCTCATTCCCTGACAAAAATCTGACTTGTCAGGCGTGGCTCCCTTGAAAAGTTATGTCTTCCTACTCTACCATATTTATGCACATGTCTAATAATCTTCATTACCTATCAGTGTGCTGACACTGAAGCCACACTTGCTTACCTTAGTTCCCCACATCACCTCTCCTACTCTCTCACAGAAAGAACTATGTCCTTTTCTCCTCCGTAACACCGAGGCCGATGTAAATGACACGTTACTCTACAGTTAATAGTGTGTATTTAAATTCCTATTCAGCAAAGATGCTGCCATCTGTTCCTGTCACTTTGTTGCTTTATCGATTGTTTTGACCACCCTCTACTGACACATCAATTTGTGACAGTTCCTTACACTATTCCCACAGGAATGGGAGCTGACAGGGAGCCTCCCTGAGCTTCCCCACACTGCATGCCAAGGCAAATGATGCATTTAACCCTTCTAGCATCATATTACTTCCCTTCAATGTGACTTCTTTTGTTGTTTATTACTTTACTATTGATTACTGATAAACTGCAAAAGCAGGATGAGTGCCAAGCTGTTAAAGATGGTTTCAGCGTGTTTGGGCTTTTTTTTTTTTGTTTGTTTTTAAATTATGACTGTCAATTTATCAGAATCTTTTTAGCTTTTCTTTGGGTTCTACATTTAAATTAATCAGAATGTATGTTCCTTACATTCTTCCTTTTGCTATGACATCCACTTTTGAAGCGCCTCTTCCACTTCAATTGTTAATCATACTAGCTTTTGGTGTCCTTTCCAAGGCATTGTGCCTGAAAGCATTATACTTTCAGATGCTCCTTTAAAATTCTTTTGAAACAGCCTCCTAAATAGGTGTAGTTTTTGAAGTGACATGTTTTTACTGTGCCAGATCTATTGCTTCAAATTTGAGTAACATGATAACCAGCTTCATAGGAGTATCTTGAATCATGCCCTGTTCGTTATGCAGGACTGAGATCTCCTCAGTCTTTTCAGATTATTTAGTTTTCTCAAAAAAAAGAGGTTTGTAAGATTTAAGATCTTTAGCCTCTTACCTTCAGCCCCAAACCCAGGTGATATATCTGTAATTACAGTCTAATTTCTGCTTTTGCAGCTTTTTTAATCTCACTTAGCCTTCCATGAATATTATTAGTAAATTGTGACAATATCTTCTGTCATTGTCTCAAGATTATAGTCTTTCCACCCAGGTATGATTATTTATAACATTTCACAGCTCCTTTTGATGCAATTTATTAATTTACCTTATTTGACTTTAAGCTGTCTTGAATATATATAGCATAACTCCTCCATATCATGGCCTGCTCTACCAATCCTATATAATTTTTACCCTGGAAAAAGACCATCTGTCTGAGTAACTTTCCTTTTTCTCCAGGGAATAAATAAAAGTATATGACGCTTGCCTAAACAGGCAATTTCATGATATGTGAGAATTTAATACAGACTTATCATGCACATAACACTTCAGGCCTGAAAACACATGGAGATCAGGGTAGACAGACTTGGAAAAAAGTGTTAGTCTCTCTGGTTCCTTTATTGTACTCATCAAAATAATACCTGTATACCTAAGGCTGGATTTAAGGAGAATCAGTAAAACTATTTAGTGCACAGAGTGGAAAAACCATATCAAGCTTTTAAAGAGATGAGAAATAGCACCTATGTGAGAAGGGGACCCAGAGATGTGTGCTGTGGATGCAGCACAGCCTGGTGTGCCCTCACCAGAGCCACTACAGCCAGCACGGTGCTGGAGTTTACTCACCCACCAGTACATCAAGCCACATGAAATGCCAACTGGATCCAAGCATGAAAGGTTAACATCAAAATTCACTGAGCTACCCATCAGGGGGAGAAAATAAACAGGACATGACTTCCTTTGTGTTTTATCCTAACTGAGAATATTTCTCAAGGGTCAGAAAGCTGGGTCCATATCCCTCTCAGCCAGAGCTGCCAAAACCTGCTACTGATAGAGAAAATTAAATCTGTAACACATGATTCCTGCAAACATTTCAGCTGTTTTCTCAGACACGATTGAGAAATTACACCAAAACGTTCACCATTCTTGCTTAGGCTATGAACTTTTATTTAATTTCACTTACACATCCCCTGTGCACAGAGGTTCCAGACCTGGCTGTCACAAGGGAATATCTGTAAATATCTCTGGTCCACAAGAAGAGAAAGAAAGCAGCAAGCCCCCTTTTTAAAAAGCTTTCATCACTCCTGATCAGCAAGTAGTGCTGATGCTCCCGGGACATCCAGCACAAGCCCAGCTCAATTGATTTGGAGCTCACCCCAAAGACAAGGGCACTTGCCCATACTCCCCCCAGGCATCCTCCCAGGGCCTGCCAGTGCCACATAGGGACCAGAAAACCAGGCAAGGACCTTTTACTCCCTTGCACCTCACAAGTATTCGATTGCTAAATGAGACCAAGTTCCCTTGATTACATGAAGTGATACAAGGACTACAGATACTCTGAAACTATTTGGTATCTGTAGATGAGAGAGACTATTTTGAAATCTGGTCTGAAATTCAGGCTGAAGTTTTTCACAGCCCATGAAGATGCTCTGCCACCTCCTCTGGGAGCAGGACACCAAGCACACCCTGGCCCAGCCCAAGGAATGAGCCATGCCAGTTCCGGACCCAAAGTGGCACCAGAGACCCAGCTCCAGTGGGGACATGTTAACCTGGATGTTTGCAGACAACTTTCAGCCAATTACAAACACAGAATTTAAAATGCACTCAAGCGACCTCATTAACTCTACAGTCAGAAATATGCTGCTGGAACTCTCACCAGCATGAGGGTGCAAGTGTCTGTCTGGTGTAAAACTCCTCCAGGCACTAAAATAAAATATTTCCTCAGCTGAAGTTTCTTTATATCCCTTGGGTCATTCTCTCAGAGTTAACGGTGCCCCGTAAATCTGACTTAACTACGTTGCATAAATCTAACTTTTCAGTGACAAAAGCTTACATAAATGGATGATAAAATTGTCTCGATTCCCCCACTGGGGGCTGGAGCTAAATGAGAGACAGATTTAAGGTTTCAGATGAACTGAGAATACTTGCAAGCTCTTTTAAACAGGGTTTGGGATTTAGCAAAACAACGTTGTTTTCCCTCAGGCTGCCATATCTCTGTCTCAGCACAGAAATACATACATACACACTCAGCTCATGCAAACACTCCCAGGCCTCCGCCAGGCAGCGCATTCACGCTCCCGCACCGACCTGCAGCTCTGCCCGCTGCGCTTCCTGCAAACAGCTCTCCAAGGGAACATAAAACATCCAGAGAAACACCCTGGTGCAACTTGTTCCGTCAAGAATGCAACTTCTGAGCAGGGATGAGATGCAGAACTGAGGCATTTTGGTTTGCCAAATGTTTTAAAGTTTAATACGTATGAATAACTGCAGATGCAAAAAGCTATTCGTGTTCGACTGAAATTCTGGTTGTGATTGAACAAGAATTGGTACCGTGCCAAAAAAACATTTTGGCCAGAGTGTGCCCCTCGGGGAACCACCTCCCCTGCCCCACCTCAGAGGGGTCTGAGCACAGCAGCCCTCGGCTCCCTTCCCTCTCTCCCTGCCCTGGCTGGCCCCAGCAGCCGCTCAGAGCTGCCAGCAGCACTGCCACGCTCCAGTGCCACGCTCACTCTGCTGTACTGGTTCATTTTCACTTGCAGCTTTTCAGCTGCCATTACTTCAAAGCTGAACTCCAGTACAGTTGAGAGGAAGACCTTGTTTCTATTTCTCCTACTGAACCTGTTCTTTTTTGCATAAATAAATATTCAGGAGACATGGAATTAGAATTCAGGCTCTTTCTGTATCACTTTGTCCATCCCAAGAGTCCTCTACCCCACTGGCTATAATCACTCTTTTCCATCACTCCTCTCTCAAAGACTAAGTTTGCCCTAATAAGGAGAACAACTTCAGAAATTCATTCTGTAGAATGCTCTTTAGCACAGTGCTTGGAATATTTATTGGATATTATAGGAAAATAAAGAATTGAGCACAAATCCCATACTAGACAAAATTAATGATGTGTATACAGGACTCTTAGCACTGAGTAAACTATTTGTACAAAGCAATCCCAAAGATACACAGCAAATGTGCCATAAAGAGTGAAGGGGAAGAGGGAGATGTACCCAGAATGGTGACAACATGGGGACAAGGGGAAGAACAAAGCTGGATCAGTGCACGTCTTGTTCGTCTAAAGAGATTTTACAAGAGGCCTCATCATCCCCACGAGGCAGATCTGCACAGGAGGCTACACCCCTCCCCAAATTACTAAGGGAGGCACTGCTGACAGATGGGGCCCATTATAGGAGCTTCCAATACTTGATCACAGGCAAGAAGTTCAGTGAGATTCAACCTCCACCCCCTCCCACACACACACTTTTCTGGGAGCTTCTCTAGCTCTTTGAAGGCAATTAAAGCTCCTATCAACACTCCACCAGCTACTTCAATGTATTTTAATCATCTACAAGTAAATTATTAAGAACTAGCAATAATATCTGAAGGAGCTTCCAGGCAAACACTACATTACTAACAACCCATTCTTCTAAAAACATCAGGAACTCCCCAGAACAGTGCACTATCACTGCTGATGAAGTACGCTATCATCCACCAAACTATCTTGAAAATTTATGTATTCCCTCCATTCACTGTTTCAAAGCCCTTTGAAAGATGGATAAATCGATTCTTTTTCCTATGAATTTCTCAGAAAAATGAGTTCTATATACAGATCAACCTGCAATTTGCTTCTGCCATCTTTAGTCTCCTCTTTTGATCCATAGTCCCAGCTAAAAAGCTTCCAAGTCCTCCTTGGGATACTATGCTTCTAACCTGGCCAACAGCACCATGGCTGCTGCTGCAGGACTTGCTTTGTTTAATGGAAGTGGAGTGCTCTATGCTTTTGCAACAGCAAATACAACTTTTGCCATCTTTGGTTCATGCTTAGCGTGGTCTGTCCTGACTCATAACGCTGCTGCCATTAACTTTGGCATATGCAGTAGTGCATTTTTTACAGATCTTAGTTTTTCAAGCATTCTCCCAACTAGACATAGTTATTAAATCTGTTATGAGCACAAAAGGCTCCTTGAATACCTCCATAATTTCAAAAAGTGAAATACAGTTCCTTATCAGCTTTTTAAATGAATTGAACTCAAGCATTAACATAAAAACAGTTAGACACTAATCATCTAGCTGAAGAAAATGACATTACAAACCTAATGAAAACAGCAGGGAAGCACAGGGGAAATAAGAACAATTCTTCGCCGGCAGCAGCATGTCTGTGGGCACACCAAAGTTACCAATGAGCTGACATTTACTAAACAGAGCACAGATGCAACCAAGTTTTATATGAGGTTTTAGACCTCCTGAGAATTTGCCATCAGAAGGATCTCTGCTCTGAAAAGCTAATCACATCCAGCTCAACATAGCTGCTCTCTGCAGTGAAACAGGAGTTTCCACCCAGTCTGCCTTCGGATAGGAGTACAGAGCAGGAACAGCCGACTGATGAGAGGGCAGACAGCACACAGAATTACAGTGCCAGAAGGCAAGCAAAACATCTTCAGTGGAAAAATACATACGTTTGCTTTTATTAACACATAACTGTGCTAACAAGTCTTGGGCACAGATTGACCAGGGCAGACAGCTCTCCATTTCCCAAAAGTAATATATGATTCAACACAGCTTTTCTACATTACAGCTCATACCTGTGGATCCCTGTACGCTCCCAGCTCTTTTCATGGGCAAATTTCAACTCCATGTATGTAACAGGACTTAACCCCTGGGAGAGGCTACAGCAGCCTTTAGAAATAAGCACTAAAACTAAACCACACCTAGACCTTGCCTCTACTGGGATTTTAAATTGCAACTGCTTGAATGGAAAGTGAAATCTTTTCTCAGGGAAGAGAAAGAATTAAAGATAGGTTTCCTGTAAAGACAGCAGCATCAAAAGTATGTGTGAAATGCCTTTTCCAGAACACATAAGAAAGAGGTGATGATGTTCTTCAGGCCATTCTGGCATTACAATTTCAAGTAAGTGGTAAAAAGAGGAGCAGTTAATACTCAGAGGTTCCCAAAACACTATTCATTTTTTGCAATAGCCTCTTATGCTAAAAAAGCATGAAGTCATCTACATGATTTCATGATTTAAAAGCAGAGAGAAAGGAGAAAAGCCCCAGAAGTGCTCAGATTTATAACTGCTTTTCTTGGTATAGCCCTTAACTTTCCCTGCATCTGAGGGCAATAACCATTTCCAGAAGTCTGTATTTCACTGAAGTGCCTCTTGAGGAGGCTAGATTTATTAGAGGGAACAGACTGAAACAATGCTAAAAGAACACATGGGCTTAGTTCATCTATATCAAAGAACAAGGCCAACAAGTCACTAGTGTTTCTTCCAACTATGTTCCAATTTTCTATAGTTAAATGAAAATAAGATCATCCAAACAATTATTGTATGCAAATACTTTGTTTTCTTTTCTAATTTTCAGCAGTCAGATAGGAGCACCTCAGTGCACAGGCTGCCAGGTACACACAACATGAATGAACAAGGTAAGCTGCCAGGAGAAACGCTGAAGCATAGGGACAAACTGAGCAGGTGAGGAAGGGCTGGGCAGCTCCACAGGAGAGGGGCCCGGCCAGTGGCTGTAAATGGGCAACAGTCTCTCCTCCTAGCTGCATTTCTGTGCAGGTATGTCTGCTTTGACTTCTATCATGTCCCACAGGCAAGACAGTTGGGGGATCCCAGGATCCTAAATGACACTGAGGCACTCAGGAGCTTCACAGTGTCAATGGTGGGCAATTCTGCATACACAGAAAGGGTTAGGTCACGACTGAGCCCAAGTATGGCAATGCTGGTATCACATACATGTTCCCTCCCCCTCATTGCTAATTGTTAGCACAACATGTCAAATATAGTTAGGTACCCATGGCTCATGACTTCATTGGGAGCTGTTTTCTTTCTCCTAGCAAGAGTATACATTTCCCATTCCTGGTTGGAATGCAATTAGTTTATTACATGGAGGACTTTAAAACCAAGCAAGCAGTAATCCACAAAATGGAGCTGAGCCTAGAGCAGAAAACTTTGTATCTGACATAAATGCAAGAGTAGTAAATCACACTAGTTTCATCCTGGAGAATTACTGTTACGTGTTTTTACTTGTTGCTTTCAGCCCCCTTAACAACTACAGCTAAGCAGACTCTGCCTTTTCTTATTTCCTAAGTGTTCAGTGATAAGCCAGACCTGATTAATCCTCCTTCCTTTGGGGAGTTATGGGCACCAAGCACAAACTAGTCAAAGTTAGAGCTCTCTGGCTCATCTGACAAAATAACTGCTGCCAAATCACACCAAAAGAGATGGAAGCTGATAAATCTTTAACAAGTCTCTTAGAGCCTGGGTTTGCTTTTTTTTTTTTTCCTTACCTAGCAGCAATTAGAACACCATATACCTTGAGAAAGTGAAATGTTGCAAGGAGAGATTGCTATTAAGAATTAACTTTTTTTTTTTGGTGTTCAATGATAGAATTCAGAAGAAAAGCTTTAACCTTAACAGCACAATAGTCAGAAGGCCAACAATCAGCTAACAGAAAGGACACATTTTTCATAAATATACCTCCCCCTGGCTCTGCCTTTCTTCTTGTGTGCTCAGCTGTAGCAATTAGGAGAATAATCTATAGGAAGCCTACCCCCAAAAGCCTCTTGCAGCTTTCTCCAGCTGTTTCCTTCTTTTTGTTGCCAGCAAACTCAAGCTCTGAAGAGACGATTCACCTCAGCAGGAATCCAAACTCTACATCTGCTCTGGGGGCATAATCTTTGCTGGGTACAGGGAAATGGTCTTTCAACTAACGGAGTCGCTAGACTAAGAAATTCTCTTCTCTGGATCTACATGCTAAGGTTTTATTTCCAATTACATTTCTGAGTATTTTCAAGATAATCTTTCTTCTTTAATCATCACAATGCTGCTTTGCAACACACATTGCTCAAAGTACCTTACTGCACTCTATAAATGTAAATCCACATCTTCTTAGAGACAAAGAAACTATCTGAAGTGACCCATCCAACAATCCAGAGAAAATCCCAAGTTAACAGGATATCCAAAGCAAAGAAAGGCCATAGGCAAGGCCACTCTTCCAAATGATGGCAACTTCCTCAATATTAGGGCTACACGTGTGTGGAAACAACTCAGATGTGAAGTCTGCTGGAAAAGCAGGACATTATGGACTAAAAGATCTTGACTCAGAATTCAAAGGAAAACAGTCATACAGAAGCACAAATACGCATGAGGAAGGAAACAGAGCTACAGATAAAACACTCAGATTTATGTGCTTTTCTGCAAAGTAACACATTTCACTAATGCAAAGAATTATAATAGTTTTCATCCTTTACTGGTCGTTAGTGCATTTAACACCACAGGTCACAAGAACCACCCCACACTTACAATATATAATACAGAAGAATACAGTCATCATTTTCATCACCCAATGATTTCCTGGCTAAAAGAATTTCCTAAGGTTATCAGAAACTTCTCACAGATGCTGAGCAGGCCCATTTCCACTCTCCAGAGACCAAAAATTGTCTCTCAAACTCCTGTGATTGTGAATTGACACTACATCCGCATTCATTACACAGTCACCATCTGCCAGTAACTAATAAAAACCACAGTTACCTCATGCTCCTAAGATAACTAATCTCATCACCTTTTTAGAATCATTAACAATGGAGAAAAGCAAGATTAATAATTCCTCCCTTGGTATCTGGAGTGCTAGGAATGTATTATCATAAATAAAACTCATTTTTATTGTATATGTCACTACATGAGTTTCCATATAAGACACAGAAAAACTGAGGACCAGGAAACAAAGACTGAAAGAGTCATTCAGTCATATATTATGCTTTGCCTCCCTGGGGGAGGAGATGGTTAAGCATGGTCCAAAGCTCAGACTGGAGCTTAGCTGTGGACTAGCCCTTCTAAAATAATTTAAAAAACATAGAAAGGGACCCCACAACCCCAAAAAGAACATTACAAGTACTCCTGAGATCATGCATTTTAGCTTCTGAAACATAACAGCAGGAGCTACCCGTCGTCATAGCATAAAACATGATTCTCTTGATGAATTTGCTCAAGTAAACACTCTTACCCTCAAAGAGCTCAACAATCTGTTGTTTGAAATGCTTACAACACCTACTTCTGTGTTTGTCATAAAAACATTGAAGTAAACAGCCAGCTAAAATCAAATGCATCAAAACATCCTCCACTGGACACACAGACAGACCAGCTGGGCCCCAGCACACAGGTTCACACTCCACACCTCTTCAACAGCCACCCAAGCTCTGCTCACATTTCTGAAGATTAAACTCGCTACAACCTTCAATTAAAAAGAAGAAATATTTATTTCTCTTTAAAAGAAGAGACTTTTCAACTCAAACACAGACATAACAGCAATGGAACACAACAAGAAACAAACCTTCAATCCCAAAGGAACACCTTTACATGAACAGTCACCCAAATTCTGCTGCAGTGAAACCCCCGCAGCTCTGATCATGTTGTGCAGCTTGTGGCATCAAAGGCAAGCAGAAGGGAAAAGTCTCAACAAATTCCACGTTCTGTAGTGCTGCTAATACAACCTTTCTCCACAAATCTCACCTCTGTTATGGCCTCTGAACATCAAGGCTATCTTTTAAGAAGATCAACTGATATAACCGAGGGAGAAAAAAAAAAACCATATAAAAACTTTGAAGTACCCAAACCCTGACGAAAGACTTAAAGCTGGACCTGTACACCCAAGAGCTGCTTGGTTATTCTTATCCTTGCTGACAGAGTTGCTTAAAAATAGTTTATTTATAGTCCTCATCAACCTTTGCCTTTCACTTAGTTCATTATCAGGATTTGAGGCACTGCTTGCAACACAGAATGAAAGAAAGTCCAAGTAAGTGACATATTCAAGTTGACAGCACCCTATTACCAGGCTCTGCATTAGCTATCAGTTCTTCTTTCTCTCTGTAGTCAGTAAAAAATGTGAAGCTCTCTTGGCAAATGTACTTGGTACCAGAATGTCCTCGTGCACTTGGCCATGTTGTCTATTTCTGTTCATATCTAACAGTTTAATTAGTCTCTTGCACCTAAAATGACTACTTTTGACTAATTTGTATACAACAGGATGGAAGGATGAGAATGCTTTATTGACAGCTTAAAAATGTTAAATGTTTCCTAATGCCACGTCCCAGCTACATTTGTATCTTGCTTCAAATCAGCCATTTTAGGGCAGTATCCTTTATTGTAGAACTCCTGTTGCCTTCCAGACTCGGTTTTTGGTTTTGTCACATCTAGAAAGCTAGGGTCCAAATTATAAACCAATTAATACAAATGTGATTCTTAAAAAATATTTTAAATGAACCAAATATTAGTCAAAGTAGATGTTGAAATGAGTTCTCCCCTTCATTCCCCAAAGTACCACAGCAGCCCGTTGCTGCCCTGCAGCCCAGGCATCTGCTGCCTCTCTGCAGTCTTTCCTAATGTGAACTTGCTTTCCAGGTCTGCAAATTCCTGCCTGAGCAAAGCACAGCCCCAGTTTTCCCAAGGTCTCTGTCTCCTCCACATCCTTCAGGCTCTGGCAGTGCTCAGCCTTTACACGTGAGCTCCAGAAAAGCTGCCCACAGTGACAGCCTGCTCCAACACCCGTGTCTCCAGTGCTTTGTGCTTCACCTTGTACACCTACAGCAGCAGCAGCACCATCCTGCAGAGGTAACAGATTTTTCACTGTGTCTTTGATATTTCAGTGTGTCTCACCTAGCTGTAGCTGCAGCAAGGAGACATCCACCTTTTCAGGAAGGCTGCCAATGCACGCCAAGCTGAGCCTGCAATCAGCTACCAAGCCCAGTGACTGAATGAGGAGCTACCTCCACATTTAAGATGAAATTCAGTACTCTTGCTCATGTTCAGCACAGCCTCAGCTCCCCAGCACACACCTCCACCCCAACACCAGGCCTTGTGTGTCACCACACAGCAAATGTTTGTCCTTTATGACAACAAACAGAATCTGAATTCTGATCTGTAAAATCCTTTAGTTTTACTTAGTGAAAAACCTAAGGCAGATGGAAAGCAGCAAGGAGGATTAGAGAAAACTCATTATTACAGAATATGAATTATTACCCACAAGTCTCTTAGGTCACCTCTGCTATGCTGTGAAACACAC
Organism: Podargus strigoides; assembly: GCA_028020825.1. Classification (NCBI taxonomy): domain Eukaryota; kingdom Metazoa; phylum Chordata; class Aves; order Caprimulgiformes; family Podargidae; genus Podargus; species Podargus strigoides. The sequence continues at coordinate 1,869,904 of CM051629.1, read as the reverse complement.
ATACTCTTAGCACAAGGCTTATTAAAATGCAGACTATCTGACAGAATGGGGCTATTTTTACCTAGGCTGAACAATATCCAGGTATCTTTCTCAAGCAGTTAAATCAAACTCATACTAAAAAGCACATTAGGAAGGAACTTAAACCAAGGGAAGTGTCTCAGAGACCAGTTTTCACCCATATCCTCATCTTTCTGCTGCTCAACACGGTAAAAACAAACACACTAACAGCCACTAAGAAGCCACCAAAATGCTATACCAAGGAAGTGAAGTTATCTGAACTTCATAAAACACACAAATCTTCCCACAGGATCACAGGTGGCATCTCAGTGTGTGATATCCCATCACAGTTATTTAGGCCACGTCCATACTGAGCTGATTTTAAACCAGCTGGTTTGGGTACTCCCACTCTCGGCGCTGAAGCTGGCTGAGAAGTAGTCAGTGAACCTGCCCTGAGCTCACTGTTGCTATGGCCGTGCTGCAGCAGGACCTGTGCTGGCCAGCCTAAAGCCAGCTCATCTATGTCCCCATTGGTGCCAAATCAAAGTACCACAGGCACTCCCTTAAAGAAAAGGTGATGCTTGCTGGTTCTGTGAGCTACAGTGATTTCTGGGAAAAATACTCCAGTAGGAATTAGGATTTTCTCAGGTGTTTCCAGCAGTCACTCAGGAAAAACATCAGTCGTGCTGCATGCTACACAGCATCTTTGTGTGGACCACCACCAGTGCTTGAAGAAGTTAACAACTCATCACACACTAGACAACTCACAAGTCAATTCTGTCTTTTGTCAAGAGTGTAAATGGTGAAAGAGGGAATGGCCACTGATATCCCAGACAGACTCCCTCCTTCAGCAAGATGAGGAACTGCTCTTCTTAAAAAAGACACTGCCTGGAATATATTGAAACCAGTATTACACGATCTTTGCCTTTGACAATAAACCAGCTGGGAACATAAAAAGCAAGAAGGAGTGTGTGTACTCAGCCTGCCCATGACCAGGTATCAGCAGACTGGTAAGAGCTGCAGTGATAAAATTCTATAGACAAGTTGTCTGGTTACAACAGTATTCCTTGGAATAGCAATATTCATAGCCTGTGCTGATAGCATCTCAGTCAAGATTCCTTCTGTGAATCCCTACTGGCTTTGTAAAACGTGAATGCCACTGATTTCTGATGGCACGGTGCTTAGCTTTCAGCTTGCATTATCAATTCCCCACCTCTGAGCCCACACCCAGTCCAGCTTTCCAAAGCAGCCCCTTCGGATGCTCCAGGAACCCTCCTCAGGGTGCACATTCCCAGGCACCTAGGCACAACTGCTGCCATAACAACAGCACACAGCACGTGGGGACTGCAGCGGCTGCTGCTGGTGCTCCGGAGCTGAAGGCACTGGTGTCTGCTCATCACACCAGGACCTCAGCGCTTACCTTGATTTCACTGCAGCTCTGATCATAGAGCACATTCCCAATCTAACTGTAGAGAAATGTGACTGGAGAGCAGCTAATCAGTGAACAGACTGCATACCCAGGTGATATTACTCTTCACAACTCTAAAGGTACAGAAGAGGAACTGCTGGTTTGGGGGGCTTTGCTTTTATCCCTCAGACTATTCAGGCCACAGACTGATGTTGGATACAGACATCTGTTAAAGCACACACAAATCTACTTGTTAAAATTCTAGCTGGCCATAAGGAGCCCTCCTGACACCTTACTTCAAGCAGTTCTCTTTGATGAGGCACAAAGAAATCTCCGAAGTAAATATACCCAAAGCACCTGCATGCAGGATACTGTTGCCTCTCAATTCTTGTAAACAGCAGCTTATCTGAAATAATATTCTTTGTTGGTTTTGTTTGGTTGGTTGTGTTTTTTTAACTAAATAAGGCTTCAGCATATCAGATTTAATCACTGAGTCTTTGCATTCTCTTATGTACTTAAACTACTGTCTTCCCATTTACACACACAACCCTGCTGAAAAGTGTTCTCATCTCCTTCATATCTCGTGTGCTGCTTATCATCCCTGGGCATGCTTTTAATGGCATTACCAACTGGATGGTAATTAACTTTTCCTCTGGTTTAGTTATTGACCATTTCCCAGAGGTAACACACGATACCTAGTAACAGAGAGTCTTTTTTTTACCCTTCAGGGAGAATAAGTAACCATGGATGCACAAGAAACAATGCCTGCAGATAAAAAGAATACCTCCAGATAATTATGTTTGTCAGAAGAGATTTGCACATGTCTTTGAACTGATATATTCATATCCTGCTAATAATTGGAGGAAAATCTCAGAGACCTTATCACAAAGAAAGTCAATGCTATGGTTATAATTTTCCCCCTCAAGTCTTGGTTTCCTTTTAATGTATGTCTCCAACTTTAAAGTTTGCTTTTAACAGTTTTCTTTTCAGTCGTTTGAGTAACTTACACCTATGCAAACACCTCTACCCTAGAATATACCTGTACAACTTGTCAGGAAACATCATTAGGATGTTGTACAAACGGCCTGGGTCACATCTGGAAAGACCTGACCTTACAATTAAATACTCTCTTCTCACTCTGCTTTTCCATGGCAGCTTCAGTAAGTTGGACAAGCAGGAAGCAAACAACACTAGATTCCTGACTTTGGTTGCTTTTCAGAAAAGAAACTTGCAAATTGCAGTGGCAAAGTGCATAGTGGCAAAGGTAACATTATAGCAAAACAAATCAAGCCAAACCAAACAAACAATCCTAACACAAGCCAAACATTTCCAGTTGTTCCATCAGTCCAAACACTACCATAATACCTTCTATACTACTTCATTATTTCACTGAAAATTAAGTGAAACAAAACTAGGAACTCATGGCAAGCCAATCATATAGAAGCTTATCTAAGCTTATATGAAAATATTTTCATTTCTGTAGTCAAGCAACCACCAACCTGATGTCCCTTAGTGGTAGATTCTCAGCTGGTGCCAACTGCCACACTTCTCCTGACCTTGATGAGGGTAGGAATATTTTTATCACCCAAGATCCATTTCTCACTGTTTTCACAGAGGCAAATCACAACCAATCATTTAATCTGGTCCAACAACTATTTTGTCATTTCTGAAGTGTCTGACTACTTGGTACAAAAATAGGAAGCATATATATTTTATGAAATATGGCTCTTTTCACCCTTGTATACAAAACATACGCAGACACTGTAAACACAGCAAAAGCAGGTACAACAGTTTGATTGCAAAGGGATAGGTTCTACCCTTTCCCCTGAGGAGTCTCAAACTGTGACTCCAGGAATAAAGGCAAACACAAGCACTTGTCTCTGCTGAAAATTTAGCTACAAGTTAGATAGAGATTCAATTTACAGTTTTTCAGGCCAAAAAGTGCCACTGCTTATATATATACTGCACTCCCAAAAACCCAAGTTCACTAAATTTAACCAGCTACTCCCTTAGGAAGAGCTGCATCTTACTGTACTGTATCTCCCAGAAAACAGACTTCCTTCAAGAATAAATACCTAGTGTGGAATTTCCCTTGGCACCAAGTACTGAGCCTGTGGCTCTGTAAGGCCAAGAACACTGAAGTGCAGGGAACACAAAGCAATGAGCAAATGGGCAAAGACCCCTAAGATCTGGCCCTGCTCCACTCCACGGCTGTTTTCCCCTACAAAGGATCTCTGTAGAGCACATAACCCTACAGTCCAGGGAGCAGCAAGGGAGCCAAGCAAAGGAAGGAGGAACCACAAGCTGGCCTGACCTCCCAGCACACCAGGGGTGCTGGGGACTGGCAACATGAGGAAATGCAGGGTAGTTGGCTTTAATTTGTGACTAATGGCGAGGGATATTACAACTGAAACAACCTGAAACTGCTGGGGTTTGCTACACTGGATGTTAGAAATGCAGAAAGGAAGTCTTCACTGCAGCCACAGTGAGCAAGCTAGGGTTATTTCCCCTTTTTATCATCTCTTTCTCATGCATTGAACAAATTTGTCTGCTTTGTTTATATTGTCAATAGTACTGTGTGACAAGTGAGAGATAAAAATTTATTTAGAATTTAATTAAGTTTCCAAAGCCACCAGGAAAACAATGGAAAGTGGGCACATGAGAAGAGGGGGAAACATTCTCATAGTATGAAGTTTGAAGCCCTTTACCAGTTCTTCCTTTAAAAAAGAAAAAAAAACAATAAAATCCAGATCTTGGACATGAACTACTTAGTGGAATTCCTTTAATACAGTGTACATCCTGCTCAGGTGACTGGAATTAAAATTCGAGCCACCAGAAACAAGCTCAAGTGCATTTCATTATCACAGGCTTGTGTATTTGTTTATGTCCTGGAGTCACTTTGAAAATATCTCCCCAAAACAGGCCAAGCCTGGAACACCAGCACCTTCATTCAAAAGAAAACCAAAATTACAAAGCAGTGTGAGAACAAAACTGAAGGGCAGCTGCCTATAACCCATACTACCAGTCTGCTATTTGTAAAGCTTGTGATGCATTTAGTAAAAGAAAGGCAGCAGTCAGATTCCAATCTCTGTTCCAGCAGGTCATCCAGCGTAACCCAACAGAACCCAGTGTCGCTGCTCAGCATTCATACCAGCATGAAATTCTATCAGGTTGACTCCCACAATAAAGAGGGGGGGGAGAAACCTGGGGATGAGGGGGGGGTTGGTGCGTGAAATATTTCAAATCCACAGCTCAAAGGACTGTTCAAAGCAATTATTCACAGCGATGAAAGAAAAGGTATTTCAACCGTAACAGAAAACAACCTAAATCACACTAAAATTATGCGACAGAACTACAGAAAACACAAAGTTTTGAAATGACACAGTGAAGGGAGAAATACAAGAGCAGACTCAGATAAAAGGCACATGAAGAAGTAGATCCTATGCAAAAAAAATCTGGTTTTGTTACTTTATATAAAAATCTCGTCAGAGTTCTCACTGGGAGGAAAGTGTCTGTGTCAGAGAAAGAGAGAGGAACAGAGGGAAGCAGATCTGAGTCGGGAACAAAAGCAGATCAGTACAGGAGAAACAAGTCAGCAGCCAGTCCCCAAACAGTCTGGCACACAATAAACCGTACCAGTAATTACCAGCTTCAGAGCAGACTTCAGTGAGAGACAGTGGCAGAGCTGCAGACGAGATGAACAGATGGAAAGACAAAGCCAATCAGGAATCAAAATCCATAGTTCCAGCAAGGAGAATCTCTGCCAGTGGACATTTTGCAGTCTTTATTTCTGGAACTAGGTCAAGTGATTTTTTTTTTTACCCCTTAATAGCTGTCTGCAGTAAAAAGTTCTGAAGTGAGAAGGATGGATCCCTGAGAACCCCAAAAAACATTCTGAGCATGTATGGAAAACAAAGGAAGGGATGAATCTACTCATGTTGGAAGCCCTTTAAACAAAGAAGTGCAGCAAAGACACAAAGTTCATTCCAGCAATGTGAACAAATCACAGCTTGAAGCATAAAATATCAGGGTACAGACCAGTGCATTCCCCAAGAATATATGGAAGAGGGTAAAATACAAAGTGCTTTTGAGAATGAGCAGAGAGGTTGAGGGGGAAAAAGGCAAAAAGCCTTTGTAATTGCATTCAGTTTTCTAAGCAATAGGAATTACTTTTCCCCTCTTAATCTTAAAAGTTGTTTTGATAGCAGAACACTGAGAAAATTTGTGACCTTAATAACACACTTTATTCATCAGCTTTCCACAGGCTTGTGAACATAACTAAACTCGGGAGCAAACTAATGGGTTGTTCAGGCAAGTGTACAAAACCTAGTCAACCACTCAGTAACCCAAACCATCTCAGCTAACACTGCACAGACACTAGCAACAAAAGGCTTTCTCTGTTCTACCCTGCACGCTCAGATCATCTGACTGCTGCAGCCCTGGCATATGTGTAGATAATCCTGAGCAGGGATGACTCTGAATGCTAAGCAACAGTTGATTCTGATGGAGTGACAACACAGATTGGCACTGTACACAAGTTTCCATGTGATAACACACAACAGCCTCAGCATGCTTTTTGGCACAAGACAGACCATCATTCCCAAGAACGAAGAATTTAGTCAATATTAGATCTAAAAACCCCTGAACACCACAAGAATTACAAAGATGCTTGATGCTGAAGATTATGTTCCCTCCTCTGCAAAGCAGGGCTAATCAAAAGCCTGCTGATGTCAATGGAAGGGCTCCCACTGCCTTCACTGGTGTTTGGCGAGAACACAGAGGGAGAACCCAGCATTGCTGGAGCCCAGGGGTAAGGAGAACCATGGCAGCAGCAGGCTTGATTGCTCTGCTCTGGCTGCAATCGTTTGGCCAGAAGTCTGGGACGGACTCAGAAAACCAGAGTCCCATGCCGCGTCCTGCTAGGCAATCTTTGATGAGTCATTTGTCCTCTGCATCTCAATTCTCCAGTCCTTCCCTCACCTCACCTCCAAAGTTCTCCAAGATCTCCTGATGTGCTTAAAAAAAAAAGCACAGCACACTGAAGCTCCACTGACCTCTGCTGACACAGATGAAGGTCCAGTCCTCTCTGGAGTTCTGTTCAGGGTTTAGCTTCCCACTTTCTTATCTTGCTGGCCAAGAACCAACTTTTGGTCTTCCTGCCAGCCATCTGCAGTACAGCTGCACTGAGTCCCACAGCCACCGAGAGCACGGCTGCACTCATGGCTTTGTAACAGAAACACCAGTGCCAGTGCCACAAAGGACACCCGAGTTTAGGTTTATTTTTCAAATGGTGGTAGACTCTGTTTGCTAATTACAAAGGTTACTCCTTCATTTTCTTCAAGTGCAGAATGTCTTTAGAAAGACTATTTTAGACCAACGAAATTCAAGAGTAAGTGAAAAAATTGACAAGATGTGCACTAGGTAAGAAATTTCACATTCACAAGTACAATTGTAAAATGCTAGGAAATTGGAATAAGAGTATAAAGTATTTATTACAGTAAGGGAGACATTAGCTAGCAGTATTGGATTGTATTAAAAACCAGAAAATTTAGACTGAATATTAGGAAGCTGTCCTCACAAAGTGCTATTGATTAGAGAAATAACATCCTGTGTGAATGGAGGGAGCCTCTTCAACTGACAACTAAACCAATTTTGGACTAAAAAAGGCCCAGCGGATGTACAAGGGGTAATTCAGTAAGAAGCTGCTTGTTTCTGCCCACAGAAAGCAGTAGTGTTCAGCAGTGCCTACCTCAAATGGTACTCAGGTTCTCTTCCTTTCCTACCCTCCAAAACAGAATTTTAACAGTGGCTTAAAATTGCTTCAGTTAAAAAGAAACTCACTGAAGTGCTGTTTATTTACCTTCCATGTTCTGAACTACAAAACTATGTATTTCAGAAACATTAGAAACTTGACCCGAGGTAGGACCCTAGCTGTAGAGGGCTGAGGAAACCCGGAACGTGACATTTAACATCTTCTCCCACATGCAGCCAAACATGGTGAATTTCCAGTGTTAACCTGCTCCAAACACACTCTTCAAGCTCAGAAGGAACAAAACCAACCTGACGCCTCACTGCAGGCACCAGAACATTTTGTTACAGTCTTGGGTTCATTATCATCAGTCTTAGAAGCTTGGGAAAGAGCCACTGCATTACAAATCACAGGCACAAGTGGGTCAGGTGAAGAGCAGCTTCTCTCAGAAGGTGAGCCAGTATCACAGGCCCAGATACACCGAGATCTGGAGAGGAAGGAAATTAAGCTCATGGCCAGATTTTTCTGCCCTGTGCCCATTAAGGATGACCTTCAGGTCCTTTATGTGGAACAGCAGAAAGCTCTTGAGAAAGACTTTAATCACCTGAGACAGAATGCAGGTTTTGAACTCCATCACTCTTCTGACCCCACTGCATGCTGGAGCATGGTTGACATCAGTGTCATCTGCACCCACAAGGACCATGAGTGTTCAGATGAGTAAATGAACAGAGCTGCACCCTGCCTCACACCTTCATCCCTTCCATCTCTCCTGTGTCACCTCAGCCAAAGCAGGATCACTGTGAGTCATGCAGCAGCAGCTTCCAGCAACTGCTCTCCACTTTCACCTGCACGTGGCTGGGGTGTGGGGATGGGAGTACCCCTGAAAGGTAATGGCCAGATCCAGACCTTCTTGCAATAATAGAACAGCAGTCATTCTTCCCATTCTCAAAGAACAGATTTCCACCTTGAATTTAAGCCTTTCCCATGCAATGGCAAGGGAGCAAACACACCAGGATTACAGTGCAGCAGGAACACCAGTGTCACTGGTACAGAATGCAATGTGAAATCCGCAGGATGACGTTTGACAGCGGGTTAGCTCAGGTCAGCTGATGGTGTTTCTTCTGAAGATGAACACCAAGGCTTAACACACTCCCCTCAGGGGCTTCTCTTCTAAATCAGAACTCTGTCAACACCAGCTCCCAAACAATTATAACCTACAGACTGCCTCTGACTGACATCAGGAGCTAAATTACGCTTAGAGAAGGTACAAGCACTGGCAAACTTATACAGAATTCACATCCATCTGTCAAATGCAGGCACAACCCACCAAAAGAGAACAAAGAAGCCTTTTTCAGACATCATCTCAAGTCCATTTGGTATTACCAGTAAACCAGAGCACTCTGCAGCTATCCCTCTGATCTCCCACCCACCTTTTTCAAGAAACACTTTGGTATTTGGAAGACAAAGAAGTTTTTCAGTATTAACAGCTCTGTGTTCTGGTGTGCCTAGAATGTCTGAATGTACAACAGAGACTTGAAGAAGTGCTTTCATACCAGAAAGCTTGTCTGTTCTTGTAACTCTGACAAATAAGAGAGATCACCTCTTTCCACAAGCCTTGCCTCACTTGAATACATACAGCATGTAGCAGAAATACAAGGCGATTCATATGTGGGGATTCAGGATTTCATTTTTTTAATATTCCATAGCTAACAGAATCAGTGTAGATCCACTGACAGCAGTGCTGCAACATCAGCTGTGTGCAAGCTAGAAACCATGCCAGCCTAAGAGTTACCTTTGGATTTCTCTAAGAAACCTCAGCAGTCTGGAAACCTACTCCGCACGCAGGATGGAAGTGTAACTTCCCAGAGATGATCAGAGCACTGCAAAGCAGGCAACCATTTCAACTCCTGTTTATTTGCTCAGCCCATAGCGTGTAGGAAGTAAGCTGATGAATGTGTCGGTCTGTTCTAGGAGAGGCCCCCAAAAGCCTCAGGGAAGAAGGCTCTGTATTGTCACAGCTACTAGAGCTCATCCAGCACATTGAGCAGCGCTGCACTGCCATCTCTTGGTAGATATTTAGATAACAATTTAAGTTCCATGCAAGTACAGGAATAAATTTACATGAAAAAGACATTAGAAGATACTAAAGAAATGTAAATATTTATAGGTATGTTTCTCTTACTAGCTAAATAAAAACAGACAGCAACTCTAGGGGAAGAGTCTGGTCAATATCCAGTCTATTTCCCTGACTCTCAAGATTTGTACTTAATGCTAGACACACCTGAAAAGACAACTCTTAAGAGTTAAACTACAGTCTAAAATCCTTTATTAAAAAAAAGTTTTCCACAAAAGAGTACCGAGTACCTATTTTTATAGCCATCTTCTATGAACAGCACATAACCACTGTCCTGAATTCAAGATTTTATCCACTTGATTAAGACAGTATCAAAATGCCAGCAGAGTTGTGGGCAAAAACATGGCTTAAAGTTCTTGGTCCTTTCAAATATATAAAATCGTAAATAATATGATTTAAAATATACAGAAAGACAGGAGTACAGCCTAATGCCACCTGTGTGTACTGGAAATGCAGAGGCAGGAGAAAGTACTTCCCAACAGTTCCTGATGTTCAACATTTACACTCCCTGTAAAATAACATCTAAAAGATCACCAAAACACTGCAAGCTCCAGAAAACAGCTCTTACAAAGCACCAAACCTTGCACCAGTGCATTTTACTATTATTCCACTGAGCAAACAGAAACAATTTGCAGCAGTTCAAAGTCCAGCCCATCCAATGTGTCTATCTGTAACGTGTTATGGAAGAACGGCCACAGCTATTTGTTAAGAAAACAAACCACAGAATTATGAAGTTGCCAACACTGTGCAGAGATAAACAAGGTCACTGTCTGCTTACTTGAGATGCAGTCAGACACATTTGACCTTTCTGGAGTAAGTGGTAATTTCAGTGAAAACAACCCTTGGTTCAGAAGCAAAGGGAAGTAAGTCATGTATCCTGCAGCTGCAGTTTATGATGAGACTCCCAGCCCTAATTTAAAGGTCACCAACAATCCTTTGAAAGCAAGATTGCTTTGCATTTTTTCCATGTTTCATATGATGGCATCAGGGCTGACAACAGCAGTACCACACAGCTGCCTGGCCAAGAAAGAACTCCAGCCTTCCCTTCAGTACTCATCACCTTATCAGGTGTGCCAGAATTACCAGCAAGAATATAAAATAATCAGTAAGAATGGTGGTACAAACAATTAGTCTGCTAATCTGTATTACAATAGTTACAGCAGTATTTTCACTCTGGTAACAAGCAGAGGAACTGAAGACCTTACTATGCTGGCTGGTCTGCATAAAGGCTGGGACTGGACAGTCAGGTTTTTTCTTCCCCTGAAGACAGTCATAAAATACAACACAGATGGAAGTCGCTCTGGTTTTGTTTGGTTGGGTTGATTTTTTTCCCTAAACTGACTCTAGATATAGCCTAATCTCTATCAAAACTGCTTATTCTTAGTGGCCACAGCACCAGGAATACTAGCTGCAGCCAATTAATTTTCTTTATTTCTAAGACTTAAAAAAATACATAGACATGAAAACTAATCACAGCTATTAAATCCACTGTGTTCAAATGAGTTGATGGTTTGCCCTCCGAGAAGGCAAGCACCTTACTTGCAGCATTGGTTAGTACAGGTGGAGAGTCACCAACATTACACTGGGATCTTCACATTTGTAGTTTTAGATTTGATTTGTACATCTGGAAATACCTGCTGTGAAATCCTTAACAGAGCTGGAGAACACCCATGGGGAACTCTTAATCCATGGGATGCCAGAGCCCAGAAGCATGCAAAGTGCTGCTTGTGCTTTCCACCTAACCTGAAGAATTTCTTCAAACGTTTACTCACCTCAGTAAAGCTCTCCCCAGAGAAGAGATTTAAGCTGGTACTGAAGACAGATAAAAACCCTGTGACCACACAGCACAGCTAAACTAAAGACTTTCTTGAGACAAGGAAGCTGGCCACTCTTGCTCTTCACTGAGCTTGACAAGCTAACTAGTGGGGAAAGCTCCATAAAGTCCCTGAGGAAGCAGCCCCTGGCAGAGAAGAGGCCAAGGGCAGTCTGGTGCAAGGGAAGGGAAGGTTTACCATTGATCTGGCTGTTCAGCTTCTGAGGGCTATTCCCTTCTCCAGAGGAAACACAAACCAGGATCTGCTGGTTGCTACCTGAAGCAGGTAACTGTATTCCCTGCCCCACACTGACAGATTACGGGGACTGCTGCCCTCTGCCAAAAACAAACCCCACAGAATGGAAGGACTGCGTGGGCTCTTACAACTCCCTGAGCTGCCTTATGCTGCAGCGTGGTAGCAAAGCCTCAGGAACCTGTTTTCAACACCTTCATCCGCTCTTTTATCGACAGCAGTGCTGTTGGTGTACATGGAACAGACTTGTACAGCACACAACCCTGTTGTAGTCTGCTCATTTCATACCAATGAGCTCTTCAAAGTAGTCAGTGTTAGAACAAACAAAGATGACAGCAGGCTGGAGATATCTGAGAAACATATTCAAAACACATCCTTTTCACCGAGCATATGGTTAGAACCAACACCAGTGACCTTATCAAACTACCCCTGTTTTTCCCCTCCCAAACTGGTAGCTGCTGCCCTTATTCTCCAGAAGCAGGAAAGGGCAAGTAACTTGCCACAGAGCAGAGGATAGCTAATGATGTTCAAAAATTTGGGGCTGGTCATGATTTCAGCTTCTTCCCAGAAAAGGAGCAGTTAATGTGTCTGTGTATATCCCAAATGATTTTCATGGAAAACTGTTTCTCTTGCTAGACCCTCACTAGGGAAGTGATTTCTGAACCCGCTCTCAATCCAGATCCCTGTTTCAGGAAGGACTGTTAAGGGGGAATACTATTACAAAGGTAGCCACAAGGTGACAGCTAGACAGATTTTTGATGTCTTTAAATTTCTGTACAGAAAATGAAGTTTTACTTGCTCAGGGACAGCTCAGTTCCAAGTCTTCTCTTTTTTTTTTACCTTCCTTTTTTCCTGCTTTAGAACCTGCAGGCATCACTCGAGAGCATCACTGCACAGTGCACACTCCTGCTCTCAGCTCAGAAGAAGCTACAAAGAGAAGCTACAAGGGCTTTTGAGGAGAAACTGATGGCCAAGGCATGAACAGATGTTTGCTGATTCACTCCCCAAGCACCCAGGAGGTCACACCTCCTGCTACCTGGAGACTGCACACACAGTGCTGTCACTTAAAGGAGACTTGCACATGCTTACATGGACAGAATGAGACCATTGCTCACGGCTCCCAGTTATTTGGATTACACTTGACTGTGAAGCATTCAGAAAGACTGAAAAGTACTTGAAAATTTTTGTTTTGTAAAACACACAGAAATAGTGTTGCAGAGAACATTATAAATAAAAATGGAGAGATGACATCAAAATTAATAGCTTTGAAAGGTAATTAAATTCTAAGCAACTGGAATGCTACATAAACTATCTTTTTTTTTTTTTTTTTTTTTTGTAAAGCATTATTTCTCTTTTTTCCTTCCTAAATTTTCTTTTAGAAGGAACATTGAGAAAGTTTTAAGCATTATGCCTTTGCGACAAATTGTTTTTAAAGGTTACAGTGCAAAACTAGGTATCTTAGTCCTATACAAGATGACTTATTAATTGCCCTGGATACACACATAGTCATAAATTTGTTCATATAATTTGACAAGGGAATTGATTTACTATCTCAGTGAAATACTACATTAAATGCACATAATTCTTTCTTTGTACTGCTCCTCCTCTCTTAAAAGCATTCTGTTTGCCTGCATGCCATACTGGATTATTATTCTATAATCATCAAGTGATTTATTTAACTGCTACAGCACATACAGTTAACATTCATCTATATTCTTATTCTAATTTCACCTTTATGTTTTCTGTTGTCATATCAACAAAGAAAAATTTGGGATTTCATTTAAATCAAAGTGCAGTTATTGAACAGCAAGAGAAGACAAGGGACTTTTTTATTCTCTTGCGACACATCTTTCCCAACAATGCAAATACAAAAAAATACGAAATACAATCCTTTTGAAAGCATAAATCGTACAGAATCATCACTTGAAAACTCTGTAATATATTAAGCAAATATTGCTTGGAAAACAAAACAAAACATTTGTATTACTGTCAAGCCATTTAATAAAGACTGCAGGCCAAGATGCTAAGCATGACAAGCACTGGAAGGATTCGTTCCACAGTTCCATGCTCATTCCATCGTGCATAATCCAACACTGGCTGAAGATAAAAATTATTATTCCTGACTCAACCTTCTCTTTAATTCACAGAGCAGTATAGTTTTCCATCAGGCTTACTTTATGTGCATTTTTAGATTACTTTCATCCCAACAATTATTGAGAGATACTAACCAGCAAGATGAAACCTCATTAACACTAGGGTCTCGGAGTACACAGAGTTCATTTCATATTCAGTGCAACAGCCTTCCCATGCTCATCTTTCACTGCTTAGAAGATCACCACCATGTTTGCCAAGACAAAACTGTACTTCTCACTACACCTATGTTGATTTAGGGCTCACATTGACTGGAAATACGGCTCATGCACAGCACATGTGCCTGAAGATCCCCCAAACCAGTACAGCCTAATAAAAAAAGCAAAAGCTACCATGCCAGACTACCCATGAACTAAATCACCCTGTACAGGCAAAGGTCAAAGAAACTACAGAGCCACCATGCTGGTGAAAGGCAGCCCAGCAAAACGAGATGGCTGCTCCCTCAACTTCATTTACTCATTCCTTGCAAGCACTAGAACATGCAGTTCTTCTCTGGCAAACTGCTGAAAAAAAGCAGCATGTTAAGTGAAACCACGAACCAAACTTGGCAGCAGAAGTTTGCTAAGCACACTATAGTACCAATACATCAATTTGAAACACTGGCTTCAGTCCCTTGAACCTGTCCATTACATATGTAGTCCATAAGAGACCTGAATGGTGTGCAAATACATCTTCCTTATCTACATAGGACTTGCCAGAGGTCACTGATGTCAAATTAAGTTTTTTCATTCAAGACAGATGGGGAGCACAGAAGGAATTTGATGTGCACTTCAAAGGGAAGAAATTCCTTCAGTCTGTGAGGCAGTTCTATGACTACTGAGCAGTCAGTTTCTTTTCAAGAAATATTGTTACACAGAAATCTCTAACTGGAAAGCTGTTAAATAGCATCCTCTGTGAACAAAAATAGAATAATTTACTTGGGATGGGTTCCCTGCAAAACATTATTACCATTTTAGCCAGTAGACTGGTGGTCCATCTAGTCTTTGCAAGTAGCTCACCTACTGCCATCGGCCAAAATACTTTATGTATGTGAATTTATTTACCGAAACACATCCTGAGACTAATTTTCACTGAAATACATTGCTATTAATCAGGAAGCAATTTGCATGGTGAGATCTGGATTGTCCCCATTGTTCTAAACTTGTTTTATTTACATCTGAGGATGTGAGTTAAGTTATATAGCTTTTCTTTACTCATGAAAGTCAAGACTTTGTGAGTGTTTGTGTATTGGCAAAGAGATTTATGGTTCATGTTACCTAATCGATGCTGCAAGAGCAGCATATGATGAGAGATGAAATGCAGAGCCCTGTGATAACTCAGAACAACAGTTCAACCACTGGTTAACTCTTTTCATGTGTTTCTGCGTCACTTCTCTTAGCTGTACAAGAAAGGAAACAGAGTTCATCTATCTCTACAAAGCCCTTGGAGATATTTTGATAAACTATGTTATTCAAACACAGCATTTTCCAAGGTCAAACTTCTCTGCACAGCTAAAGCATACTTAAATAAACTGATCTTCAACTTCTTCTTTGGATTTACAAACACTACTACCAGACATTTCATTCCAGCATCCAGTTACTTACGGGAGATTTAACCAGCTCATTAGCACACAGCAGGAGAGAGTTTCACCAGGCAGGAGCCAGGGGCTCAGGACTGACCCTCAGAACTCCTGCTTCCAAACCCAGGGAGGGCCAGATGCGACTCCGATAATGAGCTTGGCCTTGCAAGAAGCAGGCAGCATGCCAGGCCAGCTCCACAGCAGTGGCACAGCAGACTGCAGTCTCTCATCACTTCAAATTCTCAGCCCATAAAGTACTGTAATGTACAGGACAAGCTATAAAGCATAAATGAATTGAGCTGTAAACAGAAAAAAAACTCATTTCCCAACTAAGCGATTAGTAGAGGATATTAATGTATTTATTAATTTTTTAAAAGACAGTAACAGCAATCAGGTGTGTGGACAGGAATCATAGCTGTGGTCAGTCAGATGTTTATGACTAGTACTGAAGCACAAGTAGCAAAGCTTAAAATAACTGTGGACTCTGGACTGGTCTGAGGAGGATTCAAAAGTAGGAAACAGAAAAATATGTATGTTTTGACTCTCCATCTTCAACTGGCAGACTACTGTGCAAAGACCAAGGGGGCAGGCAAGGGAGCTGCATCCATCACCTGTATGTGGCAGGCATCTCATACTGACCAAAAAATAATAAACCTTTACACAAGTCTGAGCACTCCAGAGCAGACACTGATATGCAACACCAGATGGCTCATGTCTATATATCCTGCTTAAATACATTGCAGAACATATAGATTGTACTGTTGTTCTACTAAAAACCAATACATTGCAAGTGCCATAATAAATCAAAGTACCTTTTTGCATTAACACCACTTTTGAAAATGTGGTTGCCTGTATTGACTCTTCCAGCCACGAACACATGCAAAGAAAACCCTAATGTGTGTGTTTTCTCTTATCTGCCTAGCCAAGACCACATGGGGAAAAAAAAAAACCATCTTAGTGTCTAGCCACTTGACTTTGAACATGACCAGCCTTAGAACACTGTCACTCTGCTCCACTTAATGGGATATTGATTTTTTATACTTCACTCTCTGCAAATCAATATTCTAATAGGGGCACAATAGACTGGCAGAAGGACAGAGTACATGCCCAATAACCTGATGAAAACCATCATCCAGAAATGAAGGGCAAATCAAAGGAAAAATTAAACCTGAGATTACCTAAGAGTAACTAGAGAAGGAAGACACAACCTAAAGAGTGCATGGAAAAGGCAGCTAAACTCTCAACCTGGGAATGATGGACTGAAGTCCCTTTGGACTGTCTGCACTCAATGTCATGAGTTAAGAAGCAATTTAGGTCTCCTGCAGGAGACATTTCCAGCGTACCACCCAGGAGATATACTTCCCTTTAAAGTGAAGCTGCAAGTTTAAATATCTGAGAACTATCTGAACAGGCTATGCAGAACAATGTCAGACAAAAACCATGTGCAATGTAAAATAAAATACTTCAAAGGAATACATGATTCTGGCAGAGATGGGTTCTGTGGGAAAGCAGGAAGCTGAAGGGAGCCTTCAAACAGGCTTTTAGCAAAAGACCTTCTGATCAGGTCTTCCTGGTGCAGGCAATGAACAACCTTTTCTGCTACAGAATTTGAAGTGGCCAACTCACATGGCCTGTTAACTTGCTGGTGAAATTTAAGGCAAGCTGGAGAAAGAAAATACTCCAATGGTGCAGACAGAGGACCAGTGCAAGAGTATTCCTGGGGCAGAGTATCCCCATACGCCAGCACACTGGGAACAGAGTGGCAATCCCACTGGAAACTACCTCAAAGGTCACAGTGGAAGCCAAGCTGTAAATAAGCCCAAAGTGCTTGCTCTTTGCAAATACGGCAAACCTCACACTGGGCTACACAAGAAGGAACACAGGGAAGTTATTAATGCTCTCTACTTGGCATGGTGAGGTAGAGATGCAAGCTGTGGCCAGTTTTGGGTCCTTCAGCTCAAATGACAAAAAAATTGGAGATGATCCAGCAAAGGGCTACCAAGATGGTCAGGAGACTAAACATATCACCATTAAGAAAAGTTTGGGGAACATATGCTTGCTTATTCCAGCAAGGACAACACTATGGGGTAATATAAAGGACACTACGAAGAGCAAATACGAAGAGGATAGAGTCAAACTCCTCTCAGTACTGATAAATACAGCATAAAGGCAAAAAAAAACAGCTAGGGAAGATCAGGTTTGACATTTTGAAAAAACTCTCACTGGGAAGCTGGTACAGCCCTGAAACCAGTACCCAGAGAGGCTGTGAAATCTCAGGCCTTGAGATTTTTCCAGAAGTCAGCTCAAGAAAGCAGCAGCTGACCCAATCGAGTATTGGCAACACTCCCAGTTGAAGAAAAGGTTGCACCAGAGTTCCCTTCCAACCAACAGTGTCCATGATGACACTGAATCATGAAATCACTGTATTATCTATTAATCACTTGAGATTTCCACCACACTGACATTAGAAAAAAGCTTCTTTGATTCTAGGGCCTTCTGCCTACCAGAAAAGACAAGAATTTTTATATGTAATTTCTTGTAGACTAGGACTGTACCCAGTTTCCTGAGCACAGCTCCCTTGCTGCAGTCTGAGGAGTCAAAGGTTCACACACACCCCTGAGCTCCACCACCTTGTTACAATATCCAGTGTCAGCCACAAAAGTTCAGTGAAGAAGTCAGATGAAGACAGCTCTCACATGAACTCACTGTTCCAGGCACAGCTAACCTTCCAAACTCCAATTATCAGATAGATATTAATAAATCTGAGAAACTGCAGAGAACAGTCATAAAAATGATTAATGAGCAGAAAGCATTATTTATACAGAGAGAAAAAAGCCAACAGTGAAACACACACAACATATCAAAGAAAAATGATTCAGACAGTCCCATCCTAGAGAGCATCGTGTGTTGGAAAGGAAATTCACAGCTGCACCAGGTGCCTTAGCATCACAAAGTTCACATACAATTCACTCTTTGAGCTCCATTTTAAGCTTGCTTTCAACAACAATTTTAGATAACAAATTAAAATGAGCTTTCATCAGTTTTTCACCCAACCTGGACATCTCAACAGCTCAATACAAGTACTACATTTGTAGTTCAATACAGTAGAAGCCCAGGGAGGGAGGAGGAGGAGGAAAACACTGGATTTTCCATGACCTTTTGCTGATTTCCAAAACCCAGTCTCCTGTACATGTAAGCAATCTGTTTCTTTTACTACAGAGTAATGACTCATTACTTCTGTCATTTAAAAATGGAAAAGAATTCCATCTGCACTAAGGATTAGCAGCCAAATTACGTGTGTCTTGATCTAAAGGTCACTTTGGTAATAACAGAAAGCCCTAAACTACAAAACCAAAGTGTATTTTGATATCTGCAATCACTCAACATTTCAGCATCTAGCTCATAAAACTGATCTACTGCCTTCCCCACAATGAGAAGCGCCCACAGGATGAAAGTATCACCCAAGGAGGCAGGGCTCAGAGGCATTCATGGGAAACAGCTGCTCTGCTGCTTGGATGGACAAACCAAGAGTGACAGGCTGTGTATGTTTAAAGCCTTCCACCATTTCTATGATTTGCACTCCATTCAGTTATGAAGCACTGATGCTACATGTACACTTCCTTTACATTCACAGCAGAACGCACTGAACCAAGGTTTACACTGATGAAAGTCTTCCCCAAAATTATACCTGGCCAGACACCAGGAGGCACTGACCTCCAGAAGCTCCTCTTCCACACCTTCCCTTCTCTCACAGGCTGAGCACAATCCCAAACAATTCCGTTCATATCTTCCTACCAGTTCTGCTATCCCCATTTACTGTCCAACCCACAAACATGGACTTCACCATCCAGTCTCACCTGTACTTCTGGTGCTGCTCAGCTCTTCTTCACAGGCAGGAGGACAGGGACACAACGGGTGAAGACTCCATTTCCTGGGAGGTGCAGAAACAGGGATCAAAGTCCCATCAGTAACCACTGCAGGGAAAGAGAGACACAAACACTCTCTTGGAGGGTCACAGAGCATACTCCAAAGGCTTCTGTCTCCTAAGACAAAGGAGCTCATTTCGGGATGTGACAATTGATTTCAAAATTAAAACACATGGTTCACTCAAAGGACAAAAAGGAGGTGAAAAGAAGGTAAGACTTCAGGCCCCAAAACAACTAAGCCAAGGGGCAAACACAGAAGCTAGCAGAACCACCAGCATCCAAAGAGCACGAGTCTGGCTCCTTTCTCCCAGCCACAGCTCAGTTTGCTGTTCACAGTGAGATGAATTGAGACCAGTCCTGACTGCTCTCTTATCACACCACACCAAAAAAGAGTCATAATTGCTTTAGAAGAATATTAAACATAGTATTGGCAAGGCCTCCCGTATCACACCAGAGCTTAGCTCCACAGCTCCATATCTCCCTTCATCCAGAGAACTATTTTGACTGAATTATCTCCCTACAAACCAGCCACGGGGATGGTGAGGGCCATGCTCTGCATCCCTGCGTGGCACAAACCCTGCCAGACCTCCTGCCTTCCCCAGGCAGAGACCAGTGGCTGCTGCCTCCATCGCCCAGCTACAGCTGGCAGAATTCCTGGGCCTTTTGGGATGTGACCACGGGGCTTCCTACCCACGTCACAAAACATAGTGACTTATTTAAAAACCAAAAATGTAAAAGGGTAATTAAAAGTGCAAATGCACCAGGAAGAATTTAAAAGGGGAAAAAAAAACAAACAAAAAAACCCCCCAACAAACCAGACTTGTGTCTTCAAATTACACCAGCAGTTACAGTCATGTGACGAAGTGAAATAACTCAGCAGTTTGTAATTAACCTGTTAAACCACTTGGTGTTGATTGCTTTCACACACATCACCCAAAGCCGCCCCTGTTTCTGGAGGGACAGCCCCATGGCAGGGTGTGACCCACAGCGGCAGCCACACACGTCCCCACGCCCCTGGCCGGCGGCAGCCCCGTCCCACAGCCACACGGTGCCCGGGAGCGCCCCTCGCCGCCCAGCCCCGCGATGGCTCCGCGAGGGAACGCGCGCCACAAGATGGCGGCCCCCCGCCGGCACGAGGCCAGCGGCCGCTCTCGCGCCGCGGCTATGAGCGAGCACAGCGCCTGCGCACACGCACGTGGTCCATGCCTGCCGCTGCCCAATCACAGAGCGGCGCCGGCCCGGGTAGCCAATCCCCTAGGGCCAGGGGCGGGACTGAGGCCATGGCGGCCAGGGCGGACCTGAGCGGCGGGCTGGAGCCGGTGGCGGTGGCGCTGTGGCCGCCCGGGGAGGCCCCGCCGGTCTTTCAGGTAGGGGCGGGGGTCGCGGCCGTGCCCGGAACCGGACCGGGGGTGGGGGAAGACGGAGGGGAAGGAGGAGCGGGGCGGTCCCTTAGGCAGGCTGCCCCGGCCCCCGCCGGGCGCTGCCCTCAGCGGGAGGGCTGTGGAGGCCGGCACACCCCGCCGCCAGCCCCTCCGTGCTGGCTGCCGTGGCTCTCTGTTCCCCGTGCACTCCGTTACACAGACAGTTGTTCTCCCGGTACGTGGCACCGTGCGGATTGTGACCGCGCAGGTGAGATCCAGGCTGGGAGTACAACCCGGCGGGCCCATCCGATGGTCCCCGCCGCTAAACCCCGGCCTGAGGGGCCTGCAACAGCGGGGACAGCCTGGAAATACAGGGGCACACTTCCAGCCTTTCCATACCTTCTCAGGCGTAGCCCAGTTCCTGCTCTCTGGGTTACGTGGAGTGAGTTCCGAAAGCCTTTCCTGGGAGTGCAGCTCACAGCCCGGGAGTTGGCCGCTGTCATGGTCGAGTCTTTAGAAAACAGAATGAAGAAGGTTCTAGTAACCCTGGGAAAAAAAATAAAGATGTCATCCAGATCGACTCTGATCTGCCTTAACTGCTGTGCTTACAGAAACAGGAGTGCTTGCACACAGCAATGGGAGAAGGTGGGAACAGGTAAGGGAGCATTCAGCTCGGTTTGGAGTGAATGGCTGAGAAAGCTGATGTTTATTAAAAAAAAAAAAAATCTTCTGAATGAACAGGCACGTTTCCCAACACCCAGAAGCTACCAGACATAAGCTACTATAAAACGTAATATTTAGTAACAGCCCCTACTCCAGGTTTCTAAATAAAGCTTTGCAAGCTGAACGCTGAGCAGAAAGTAAAAATATACACATAGCTGTCTTCTGGTTCGATTTTCACATTCAGCAAAGTTTCTGTCGGCTTTTATTTTGCAACAGTCTGTGGTTCTGTAATCATCCACCTGCTGGGGGCATCAGTGTAATTTTGAGAACTTGATTTCCAGCTTGGGTTGTTTGAACTGAACCACCTCTCTTCCTGCAGACAGAATTTAGGGTGAAGCAAATACCATCTCACTTTCTACCCTGACAATACAGTAGTTAGCTCAGCTTTTTTTGTAAATATATAGAGGTGTGGTAGTGCAACCCCATCCTCACTTTCTAACAGAACTAGGAGCAGGTTTAAACACAACATTTTGAAGGCATAAATTGAAAGTATCTTCATTTTTAACAAAAATGGACATTTGAAATTCTACAGCTTAAAATAGCTACAGACTAACCTTAGAAGTAGCTTATCAAGTGTTTTTAAGGGGGGAAAACTAAAGCTACTTGGTTATTTCTGTAAATAAAAATCATATCTAATAAAGTAGATCAAATTAGCTGACATGTTTTTCCTGCAAAGAGGGTTTTTTTTCTGGCTAACAGACTGTTTTGGGAAATTCAGTCACAGATTATCAGTTCTTTTTGGGTGTATATGGAGTATCTGATTTGCATTCTTTAAAATGTTTTAGGAAAGTGAGACTTGTAGTTAGGAGAAATTTACAAGAAAATGAAGTGTTCATGATTTCAGCTCAGACATGAATCATGACCAGAATTCATAGCCTCTGTGGGAAGAAGCATTGAGCATGACAAGGATTTGACTCTTGCTCTCTTTGCAGTACAGTCCAGACAACGTGGCTGGAGCAGACGGAGACGTTGACCCCACTGAAGTCACCTTTCCAGGATGTCCTTGTCTTACCAGCTCCTGTGAGGCTCACGTGTGCTCGTGTCTTCGCCACGGTGAAAATTACAACAGCTTGTGCCTCAGGCCTCCAGAGGAAGAGGAGTACGCCAGGCCTGTTTTTGAATGCAATGCCATGTGCCAGTGTGAGGAATCCTGTCAAAACAGGGTTGTTCAGAGGGGTCTGCAACTCAGACTCGAGGTATTCAAGACTGAGAAGAAAGGGTGGGGGCTTCGCACTCTGGAATTCATCGCTCAAGGAAGATTTGTTTGTGAATATGCTGGTGAGGTTTTGGGCTTTAACGAGGCACGTAGGAGAATTCAGGCCCTGACAGTAAAGGATTCGAACTATATTATAGTGGTGAGGGAGCACGTGCACAGTGGTCAGGTCATGGAGACGTTTGTTGACCCTACGTACACTGGTAACGTAGGCAGATTCCTGAATCACTCCTGTGAACCAAATTTATTTATGGTGCCAGTTCGAGTTGACTCAATGGTGCCTAAACTGGCGCTTTTTGCAGCTACTGATATTTCTGCTGGAGAGGAACTTTCATATGATTATTCTGGAAGATTTCATAATTTACCAGTAACTAATAGAGAACAAAACTCTTTAGAGGAAGACAACAGACTGAGAAAACCTTGCTACTGTGGTTCCCACACATGTGCTTCCTTCTTACCTTGGGACAGCTCCCTCTTTTCCACACCAGACACTTCTTCAGGGACCTCTCTGTAGCTTCTCAGACCCCAAGCATACCTAACACACATCATTTTCTCTAGTTGAAAAATTGCAGTTAAATAAACCTCTGGTTTTGTATTTCAGCAGGGAAGCACATGTTTTGAGTAACAGCTAGAAGATAAGACTGAAGAGTAACTTCAGTCTACATCCTACACTGTTTTCAAGGTGGATGATGTGATATGAGGGAGCACTGGAGCTTCAAGATGTTCCAAAATTGGTTACTAAGCCAGGCCTGGTGGGTTTTTCTTGTTTAAAGCATCTCTCTCAGTTTGTACACCTTTCAGAAAGAATGAAGTTGAATATTGGTACAAGGCAAGGACATGTGACACAGATGAGAAATGTCACTGAAAATCACAGAACACCAAGGAATGTTGACATTTGCAAGAAGGGCACTAGGTTTCTTAAATCCCATTAAATAATATTTTTTAAATTACTTGCTATAATTTTTTCGTTCCACAAAACAAATAATTATTATTGATATAAAAAACTTGCCCAGAAAGATTAGCCTGAATGCTTCCTGTCCCCCGTTTTCTATCTCCAATCATACCTAGCTGCATGCCAAAATCTGCTTTTAAGTGATCAGTTCCATTTCATTACCATTGAGCATCTGTGTAAATGGCTCTGAGAAGTACAATATCCTTTTTAAGTCACATCTATCTCGAGGCTCATCTCATAAGGCTTCTGCAGTAACAGCAAGCAGCACCTCCCTGTCACTTTCCAGCATTATCATTACACACTTGGGAAACAAACTCAGGCTCTGCAGTTTAATCAGTATGATGCTGCTGTTACGACTTCTGAAATGGATTAAAGTAGGAAATAGAAAAGTAGATCTGAACAATTTTTATGCTGCTGAAGAGCTGGCAGATATGTGAGCATTCCTTTCAACTACCAACTGGTTTGTTTTCACTGTTCTGACAGAGCCAAGCAGTATTAAGCAAGGTTTGTCCTTTCCTGGCAGAGGGAGGTCACTGCCTCCCCCCATCATTCCTGCACAGCTCTAACAAGCACACACAGCTTCACCAAGCATCTCCTTACACCAGGGATACACGAGGGAGCTTGCCAGATGGGTATGTTCTGCAACTGCACATTACTTCACCTTCTTTCTAGAGCAGTCAAATGAAGGAAGCTCCAGACAGGCTTGTTTTGAATTTCCCCCAGCTCTGCTATACAACAGATAAACTGCAATGCTGCGTTTTCCAGCCAAGCCACAGTACACCATCCGTGGCACAAACCCCTGGGTTATTTGCTCTGTACAGTCTGATCTTTAACTGTATTGTAACCTTTGACATAACATACACCAGGCAGCACATCTCGGGGGAGCTGCTGTTCTGCACGCCATCAGCAACTTTTTTTTTTAATAAAAAAAGACAACTTTGATTTGGACCTGAAAGATTAACCTGATACTGACAAGGGATAAAGGACATTTTGCTGCTATTCTGCTATTTGCTAAACAAAATCTTAGTTTGTGTTTACCTATACTTCCTTGATAAGCTTCAGTATTAGCTTTTCCTCATTTAACATCTTATCTTTTTTCTTCCATTATGAAGAACTGCTGTTGAGATTTACAGAGAGCTGTGGTTTTAGTTTAAGATAAAGATTACCATGTAATTTTTCTTAGGGTTAATGATTGTCACTTCTGTCAGTACAGAAAGTTTCCAAAGGATTTCAGCTGCTTGTCAAAAGTAGCTGAGTGGCCATTAACTGTATCCCTCACCTGATTAAGGGTGGCTGCTTCTACAGAAGAGAAGTTCTCCAGGTCCTGTAACTCAGAATACACACTGCACTGATACCAGAGCACAGCTGCAAGTGCTCCTGTCCTACTTAAAGGCTTCTCTGGTTTTCTTCCCCCCAAAGGGCACTGCCCCAGGCACGTTCAGCCTGTGGGACTGGAGGGCTGGGAGTGGATGAGCCAACCTACTTCTTTCCCTCCTGGAAAAAGTTTCAGGACTAGTCTTACACCACCTGTATTCCAATTCTTTGAGATTAGATGGGTTTTCAAGATGACAGCACTGTTTGTTAGCTTCCTGTTTTGAATATATACTTGGCATGACTTGTAGTAGCTAAGGAAGTGTAGATTCAAAAAAAAAAACAAAACCACACACCCAAAACACAAACCCCCAAACACCCCGAGGAGTAACTACTCCTTTTGTCACCAGCCTTACAGCAGAGAACACAGCCCAGCCCTCTGTCCATGTGCAATCCCACCCTTTCACTCCCAGCCAGCTCAGGCTGCTTCAAACAAGTGAACCAGGTATCAGTTACCTGGTTAGAACAAACTTCCACATTGCTGTATGCTTTTTTCTTCAGGCTCCTTTCAACTTCAGAGTCCCACTCTCAGCTCAGAGTGCTCCTTCACAGGGAATCCAGCAAAGCAGCTCTAAGACTCAGCTCTTTGAGAGTAGAAAGGAGGGAGGATTACAAAGTGCAGTAATGATTATTGATATTTCAGTATTCAATAGTCACTCAAGCTTGGAGGTTTACTTTCCCCTTGAAACCTGATCAGATTAATGAAAATCTTGTAATAAAATACAGTAACCATCAGCCAAACAAAAGCAGCATCACTGGGACATATTCCACCATCTCCCCAGAAGACCAGGAAGACTTTCCTCCACCTGCCACCCACAGCACAGGGAGTATTGAATGACATACACCTGATGGTGTAGCATCATGTAGCTATTTAAGTAAAGTCATAAGAATTTTCCAATATATGGAGTCATGTGTTTTATCAAGGATTTTATTCCAAAATAAAAACCAAAACCACCTCTAGGAAAAACCTTTTATAAAGGAGAAAGAAATAAAAACAGAATCTCTCCCTGTTACTCTTAGCATAAGATATCTTATTTAATGCAGTGGTTTTAATTAAACATTTACTACACAAAATATTTACTGTAGCTTTTATCATTCCTATGTGCATGCCAAGTCCTAGTGCTGTATTCTGGAAGCATTTTTTTCTGCTTGCTAGAATGCCCTTGACCCCCACCAGAGGCTGGTGTTTGTTGAAGGGCTCCCCAGACCTTCTCCAGGATCTTCCTTTCAACATAAAACACCAAGTGGAGAAGGAGCTGGCACATGATGGATTTGTATTAAACCCAAACCCAACTTACTACAGAAAAGACAATGCTGGGAAAGACTGGCTTCAATGCAAACATTGTTCATCCACCACATTTGTCATTGTTCTCACTGCACAGGCAACTTCTTCAGTCTGCACTTACAGACCGTGTCCTAGAGCAAGTGACAGTGCAAAACACTTTGTGAAAGGCCTGAAATAAATCCAGATCCCACAATGAGAGAGCTTGCACTATTCCCATTTCCCTTCCTCCGTGCTAAAATTCCTCTCCTTGTCAGTGGGATTTTTTTTTTTTTCTTTTTTAAAAACAGAACAGTTTCAAAATACACTTTATTAGGCCTTAGGGCTCACAGTTACATCTGCCATCTTTTCACTTTAATGATCGTATATTCCAGTAGAATCATTTGTTAGCTTCAGTTTCTAATGATGACACTTTTGCCATTTGCAAGTCCCCAGAAGAAGCCTACACCATGTCCCAGAGAAATTCAGCAGGAAAGTGGCAGTGTTTTTCCATCAATAAAAGTCTTCAGCATAAAGAAATGCTTGAAATTTTATTCAAATCTGTACAACATTTCTAATCATCATCACCCTGAGGATTAGCATCCCTCAACTGCAGAAGGCACTTTCTAAAGAGGAGCAAGTATCTCACCAGAAAACATTTCTGGACCAGATTTTCCCTGCAGCAGGAATGTAACACAAGGGCTGCACTACTTGCCCATGTGGGTAACTGTCTGTCTTCCAGTCCTTGTCTATTCTTAACTCTAATTTTCTATTAAAGCTGTCTGGAAGTCCATAAAGTCCTTATTTATTGGATTTGAGTGTAGGAATTCAAACTATACATAAATATAACCATTTAATAAAGATCTTCTCTAAAGGAGCTATTAACCTTTTCAAACACAATCACCATGTTTCTGCTCAGTTTTGTGCTAGTTACCTCCAGAGTTCTCGCACTAAAACCAACAGAAATCACAGACAAAAAGTTTGGTCAGGATAAAAGTCCAAGCCAGCTTCCCCAGAGATGAACACAGGAAGGTTCTTCAAGCAATGGTGAGTAGCGCTGGATTTTTTTTTACCCCCAGCAGGAAGTTTAAGCACGAGATTTTTCTATTCTGTGTCACCAGCAAGTGACACTCCACACATCTCCTCTTCTTTGGGTGAAGTTGAGCCCTTGATGTCTCCCTGTGACAGCCCAGGTGCTCAGGGGAGCTCTGGTGAGGTGTCTGCTGCGCAGCGGAAGCCCAGGTTGGAGGCGGAGCTGTCGGGGGTGTTTTGGCTCCGGGCTGCACAGCGATACCTGTAGCAGTAAGACTGCAGAGGAAGAGGAGAAAAAGTGAACTTCAGAGCTTGTGCTTCCTCAGGCTCAAACGCTGATGGACAGATCAATGAACTGATACAGATCAAAATCCCTGTGTCAGAAACAAGGGGAATCCCAGTGTGTACAGAGACCAGTTGCAGTGGGTACAAAAAGCAGTTTGAGTGGCAAAGTGTCCGATAACATCAGTGTCAACTAATAATACATCCTGCTCTGGGGAAAAGCTAAGATGTCCATTCTGCTGCTCCTCAGAGGCAGAGAGAGCATCTCAGTGCCTTGATCTGTGTTTCAATGTGCTACGGAGCGAGTGGAAGTGGACAGGTACTGGCACCCGTCAGAAAACATTGCACTCAATGAGATGCAACAGGGAGGAATAACTGGAATCCCAGTGTTCCTATGGCTGGCATTCCAGGGATATTTATACAACATAATCTGGACTGCTGGCTATAAAAACAGCAGTAGAATAGAGCGATTCATCTCAACAGATTTTTAGGCACCTAATAAAGAGCCTTCACACTCAGTATTCAGTTGGGTTTTTTGTCTTGATACACAGCCTAGTTTTATCACCTACAAAAAAGACTAGGACAGACTAGAATCTTCACAAGCCTTTAAAATGGGTCACATTATTCATCACTGAAGAAAAGTCTATTCCAGTGTTAATTTAATCAAAACTGCTAATTAACATCTGACATTGATTTCACCTAAGAAAGAAATCAGTGTAGAAAATGGGATCTCACTGCAGAAAATGTAATCTCATTATGAGAATGATTTGCCAGTTGCAGGCTTTGAAAGGGAAGAGAGAGGAACAGGGAGACTGACAATGAGCATTTTTTCCAGCACTGCACGAACAGAGTTTCAAACACGATTTGTGTCATGAACAGCTCTTGCATTGTGGTGGGAACCAGACAACATGAGGTATTGCTCTGCCTTAAACTGCATGAAACCCCTGAAGCAGCATCCAGGCTGACAGGAAACTGTCAGAAGATCATTTCACTGTCAAGTCAGGTACTTTCAGAGGAAAGATGCATATGAAAATGCCACAGGCCTTTTCACATTACCTTATGGCACATATAGGATCCACCCTTCTTCACTCTGTCCGTCCCAGCTGAGGGCCCTGTCTGTGGAGGAGCAGACACTGGTTAGCATTCAGGGGAGAACAATTGCCAATTACAGAGTAAAGGTAAAAAGCTGTAAGAACAGAGAGATGGATAAGAAGCAGCCATAAATATTCAAAGTAAACAGATTTCAGCTGTGCCTGACATAACCAGAAAGCTTGAAATGATTATGTTGTAAAAAAACTTGCAGACAGGCCAGAGTAACTGCTGCAAATACTTAACATTTGAGTTGCTGCCCACTGGCCAAGAGTGCCTGTGAAGCACCTGATAAGATGCTGTGAAAAGAGAGAGTAATGATCTTTGCAAACAGAGCAGTTGCTGTAGTTTCAGACACTTCCTAATGGGAGATTAGGAATTTCACACACTGGCCTTGCACATACAGTGAAATCTGTGATCCTCAGCAGTTTCACTGCTATGAAACAAACATGTGGAAACCTGTGAGCCTCCAAAAGGAGCACAGAGAGCTTCCACTTGTCCAACTGCAGTTACACAGCTTGGTGGCCAGCTGCTGCAATGCCCAATCTTTGGTGCTACTCTCTTTCCACTCCAAATTCTAGCCAGAAACACCAGGTAGTGACTGTGCAGCAAGGCATTCTGTATCCTCTCCCAGTCACTACGTACTGAATGGGTCACTATGTGGATCCTGACAGCTAACGAGGTCTGCAGAAAGCACTTAGAGCCACAATTCCATAACTGTGTGTACATTTGCACTGTAACGTATGCGATTTATTTGAAGTGCTTATGAAATTGGCCCTAGAATTGATTTAATGAGGTTATTTTGCTATTCTTTTTCAATTCCAACTCTAAAATGTGGCCCAATAGTTCAAGGGGAAAGCTGGCTTCCCTGCTAACACTCTTTTGCATGCTTTGATGCATATTTATTATGCAGGCAAGCAATTCTCCCACTTAATTCCTTTTAGCTGTGAAAGTTACTACTGCACTCATCTAATGCTTCAAGACTACCACTATGCTTCACATTTGCACTGTTGTGCTGTGCCTTCTGCAAAGCCTTAACACCACCTTGACCAATATACATGCAGTCACCAAAGATACTGTAGCATCACCTGAATCCAGGAATAATCATAAAACTTGCATGTAGATGCAGAGAGCCCCACTCTAAGATAAGCCACGAATGAGCATACTCAACTCAAACAGCCTGTTAAACAATCTCACTTTAAGGGAAGCCAGGGTAGAGCCAGCCAGAATAAAACTGACCTAAAAAAAGCTACATGAGAACAAGACAAAACAGAGAACAATGGAGCTGCTGAGCAGGATTTTCCATTAAAAAAATTAAGGCAAATACAGAGCAACAGTGTTTGCTATTAGCTTGCCCTGAGCTCTCCTGCAGGGGCTGAGCTGTGAACATACTGGGAGCTGTAGTAAAGGGCTCCTGAAGGAAAGGAAAGGGAATACGGCCCTTGGCTGCTGGGATGCTGACAGATCACTGGGGAGTTGCTGCTCAGTATCACATATTTCTTATAATTAAAAAAGGAGAAAGCCTGCAATGTTGCTATTTACTCATGCTTGTATCTTCCTTAGAGATAAAGGACACCTGCTTTGATTGTGCTTACCCATAATAAAAACTAACCCAAGCACGGCAATTAAGTCCCATTTGATTAAAACAAGCCAATCTTTGTTCAAAACAATATTGCTTTATGCCACTGTCTGGAGGACTGCACCACCTGGTACTGAAGTGGACAGGCATCTGCTGTCCCTGTTCGGAGAGCCAGAGCTGTCCAGACTTTGATCCCAGATATAAACAACAGAATTTACTGGATATTGGCAAGTTTATTTTGTAGTTTAATGTTCTAACGGACACATTATAGTCTGATTGTGTTATTACCAGTGCTTGTGCACTCAATTACCAAAGCTCCTGAGTAGGATTATTCTTTAAAGAGTTATTAAAATGGACAACAGAAAATCTTGTTAAAAATGGAAAAGACAGGTGTATTTCTTTCATTCTATCAAACAAACGCTTCCTGAAGTTGCATCATAACACGAGATGTCCCCTGGACTGCCCTGCTGCACTAAGTGAATGTTATTGGCTTGGATACTTCCCATTTTTTTCTGAGAGTAACAAGCCCATTATCTCACACAAAATCAAGGGAGCATTCACTGTGTTCCAGATGACAAGTGAGGTCATTCACTATATACAGTTTGTTACTTAAAACTCCTCCAAATATATTGTTTATTTCATTTCACAGCCAGTCCAAGTCCAGTACACTAATCTCCACTGATCCTGTAGGCCTGTAAAATGGGGAGACTGTCATTTACTTCAGGCAAAAATGACCACAGACATTCACAAACTGATGGGGAGTAGAATTCAAAACAAAAGTCACTTGCTCCTATGTTTTGAACAAGCCACTACTATGGTACAAATGTCTGGTCTAGAATAGTTGATATTTAGTTGTTGAAGTATCTAATTCAATTATTCAAGGTCTGTACAAACAAATCTCCAGTTACACCAACACTCTGCCCAGTTACCTCCATAACATATCCCAATGCCCTTCAGTGTCACTGACTTGAGCATTCTGGCTGCATCCCCAAAACCCCACTGCTGCTGATGGTGTGCAGTGTTCCTGGCACCTCATCACTGGTCGTTTCAAGGATACAGTACCAAGCTCTGCATTCTACATCCTGAGCTGCAGAAAAATCCTTCAAGTTTGTTTACTTGGCTTCAATCCTTACCTGCACAGGCCCTAAAACTGGTAAAGAAGAGGAAGTTCTTTGTTGTTTGTTCCATTTAAATCTAATATCTTAAAGAGTAGCAACTCACAAAGTACTTGCAGTTTATTTTTGCTCTTGGTAATTATTTGTGAATGCAAACCCATCAGTTACAGGGGGAAAAAGAAAAGAAATGGAATTTTGCACACAGATTGCTACATTCTGCATAACCAATCCACTGTATACCCAAAATCTCTCCAGTACCAGAAATCTTCAAAGCAGTTTTCTAACGTTAAAATAAGTACCTTAAAAAACTTTCCCTAAGCTCTGACCCTCTAGAAGAATTCCAAGCCTTTTAGGCAGAAAGAACACAGCCTATATATAGGTTATGCTGACTTGTACTCTGGAGAGACTGAAGAGATTGGCTCTGATAGATATGGTGCTAATCATTTTTAATGTCTCAGAAGATACTGCAGCCTGGCTATTTTGGGACACCTTTTCACATTATGAGATTCAGTTTCCTTATCCATTTAATCAGAAAAACCCTTTGGAATTCACTTTGAAGTGCTCTGCCTCAGACACTACATTCTGACAGTTAGTTTCCAATGAAAAAACCCTAAAAGCATCACTGTTAACACCTAATTATTCAATACTTTCTGAAAGCTACAATTTGGTTGAAGGCTCATGGAGGTTCTTTGCATCATTACCACAGTAACTTCCACATGAATTAGTTGTTTCATGTCCTTCACCTACAAAAGGCAGTCATCTTACTTTATAACAAGCTCTAAGACTTGGCCAGTGATGACACAGAGCCTTTAAGAGGTACTTGTATAAACAAATAGTGGGCATTACCTTATGCTAACCTACAGACAAAACCAAACTAAAACCTCTAGAACATATCTAGGTGCAACAGACCCAAGATATGTGACTTTTAAGTTCTCTATATCCAGTTCTGTTTATTCTCCAGGCTCAGCCTACTCTATTTTTCTTTCCCAGTGCTGCCATTTCTTCCTAGGGAAGAAGACTTCTAGAGAGCCATGTGCTTTTCCCTGCCCTGAGAGGACACTGTACAAACAAGGAGCCAAAACTGAAGTAAGTGTCAAACTGCAAGAGAGAAACAACAGCAGGGACAGCTGCAACATCCTAGGAACTGCCAGACCTGTGTTCTTTACCAGGGACACAGATGCTCTTTGTCTCTGAAAGGCTGGGGGTCCTTTCCCCTGCCCCAGTTAAGGCAGCGGATGTGGATCACAGTGCACTTGTTCCAGGCACTGAGGTGAAGCTTCAGCGGGGAGAGGGGTAAAGCAGAAGTGTCCCTGGTACAAACCATGGTGAGTGAGCACACAGGCTGGAACAAAAAGTTCAGCCTTGCTCACTCTCCTCTTCCTACCCTGACTTACCAAATCAATACTCACCTGCTCCGACACAGGGAAGTTCACTCATCTTACTGTTCTTCACTTTCATCCAGATTTACATCGTGCCAACTACTCAACACTTCATCTTTAGAAATACTGCTCTTAAACTGGCCTTGTTTCCATTCATAAGGTACAAAAAAAACACCCCCATTTATCCTTAGTTGTATATAAGACACCCACCAGAATGGAAACAGAATTACAAGACAGCAGATGTTTCTGTCCTAATAAATCAATATGCAAACAGGAAAAAAAAAACCTAATCTAAAGAGTCAGTTTGAATGCTAAGTGTTAAGTTCTATATGAGTTTCAGCTGTATATGTATGCAAGCCATGAGTCAGTTGGAAAGACAGGTGTGTTTATACATTCAAGAGACAATCCACACAATACAGCTTTCCATTAGTGCTGAATTACAGAAACTGGCAGAAAAATTTGACTACTGTGAAATATTCAAATCACATCCTATGAATCCATGCAGTATGTGAGAAAGAGAGCAGATGGAGATACAACACAGGCAAGGTCCCAGTGGGAAAGAAGGTTCTTTACCCATGGCTAGGCCACTAAGACTGGAATAAGGATTAGGGAACAGTCCATCCTATTTTAAATCAAACAAGAAAAAAGAGCTACAGTCCCAAGCAGCTCAGTTACTCAGGAAGCTGCACGTAGCACCCTGTCCAACACACTGATGAAGTGTGAAGTTCCACAGACCTGTGGAATCTTACTGGGATACAAGTGACTCGAAATTGGCCTGTGTGACTGGTGTGGGTTAGGAGGTTTCCAGATGCTCCATCAGTGAGATGGAACTGCCAGTACAGATCCAGCACAACCCAGACCCCAAGATGAGTCTGATTTCTCCTGCTAGACACATCCTCCTGGAAGAACAGAATGTCAACCTCTGAAATGGACAGAACAGCAAAAAAAGTCTAGCAAACTCCACAAGCTACTTCCAACTGCTGACTTCCCAGAAAGGCCTCCAGTTATGTCCAGCACACCAAAGCAAGCCTGCACACATCAGAAGAGACCACACCATGGGGATACTCAAATCCTGCAGCAAACAGAGCTCTTGCCCCATGAGCTTCACTTGGTTTTCTCATTACAGTGTGTGAACAAAACAAGCTCTGGGAGAGCAGAGCAGTGCATTCCTCAGGTTCAGTCTTCCTGGATAAATGAGAGAGGAGATGTAATACTAGAACTTGTACCTGCTGGGAGAGTGCATGAGAAACCCCATATACAAAGCTTACCCTGCAAGACCCCGTTCTCTGCCTGCCACAAAGACAACCAGAGTTTAACCTCTCAAAGCCTAGTAAACTGCTTCTCCCCATAAACTTTAGCTTTATTACATGCTGAGTTTTAAACAAGCTAGTAAAAGCCATAAAGATAACTCACAATGGCTGGTTCTTTACCTGGGAGAAAGAAGGAGGGGGGGAAGTACAACAGCTTGTAGCAACACAAATGAACAAAAAAAACCAACAAAAAAATTTCTTACTTTTTTTTCTTTTCTTTTGAAAGTAATTGCACTTGATTGTGAATTCTGGATTTCTGTAATACAGTGCCAGTTTGGAAGCATTCACCTGCTAACCCACTGTGGAGGCCTCTTCAACAAAAAAATAAATAAAACTGGACTACAGCATTACAGTTCCAGTGTTGATGACATGTGGTGTGATACTGCCTAAATGCCCAGAACACAGCCCATCCAGCCCCTGACAGAACAGAGGAGTTTTCAAACAGCAACCAGATCAGATTCTATGCTTCATGTGATGCCAATAAAATACTCACAGGGTTGTGAACTTCATCTGCTGGATGATGCACAGCCCACCAGTCAGATGTCCATTCCCAGGCATTCCCCACGACGTTGTACAAGCCATACCCATTGGGAGGAAATGCAGTGACCTGTATAAGACAGGGAACACAAGTGCCAGTGCTATAAACAACTCAACATGAAGTAAGGCTTTTCATCCTGAAGATCAGTCTGCTGAAGGTGCATTTCTCTTTATGAGGAGCGTCTGCCTTCACAACTCAAAAGCAGACACCAAATTAGTAGTGCAGAACTGTAACACTTCACACACTCCATTTCCACAAAACAGAATGAAAGAACAAACTATTATCATCCTCAGTGTTCTCAGCACATTTCCACTGTGGCACAAAGCATCTTCTCACTGGTTTTGGAGACTGATCCTCTAAAGAGAGGCAGTT
Organism: Podargus strigoides; assembly: GCA_028020825.1. NCBI lineage: Eukaryota > Metazoa > Chordata > Aves > Caprimulgiformes > Podargidae > Podargus > Podargus strigoides. Next base: position 1,835,338 of record CM051629.1, on the reverse strand, counting down.
TGACCAACAGACACAGACCTGAACATAGCATTAGTGATCTGACCTCCAGCCCATGCTTACAACTTGCAGACTCCCCTTCCCATCAAAGAAAAGCAATCGTAAGCAATCATGGCTGTAAATTCATGCATATCACAGAACAGCCTTGGTTGGAAGAGACCTCTAAGATCACCCAGTCCAACCATTAACCCAGCACTGCCCAGTCCCCACTGCCCCGTGTCCCTCAGCACCTCATCTACACAGCTCTGAAATCCCTCCAGGGATGGGGACGCCCCCACTGCCCTGGGCAGCCTGGGCCAGTGCTGGGGAACCCTTTCAGTGAACAAAAGTTTCCTAATATCCAACCTAAACCTCCCCTGGCACAACTTGAGGCCATCACCCCTCGTCCTGTCACTGTTATCTGGGAGAAGAGACCTACCCCCCCCCCCCCTCACTACCCCCTCCTTTCAGGGAGTCATAGAGAGCAATGAAGTCTCCCCTCCTCTTCTCCAGACTTCTCTCCTGATGAAACTTTTTGGACTTACTTTAGCTACCATTTAATAATTCATTCACATTCTTGATGGCCTTTAAAACTCCACTCCACTGTTTGCCATACCACCCAGACTCAACCTTTCCAAAAAAAGGAAGTTTCATTTCTTTTAAGCTATTGCATGATTTTTGTGCCTCAGGAACAACCACCCCCCCCCCAAAAATGAGAGTTCAAACAATTGTAATGTGAAAGTACAGGCAGAAAGTATTTCAGCATCAGACTCTAAACTGACTGGAAAGGGGGAAAAGAGGTCAGTTTGAGAGAAACTAAAAGTTAAAGTAATCTTTACTTTTCAATTAGCTTTTAAAAATTGTCCCTTGGTAACACTCAAGCCCGCAGTGAAATAAACTGTAAGTTTAAAAATCTAAAGAGTACAGGAATGGAACACAGCCACGGTTCATTGATTGAACACAGACCTCAATTTTAGGACAACTAAGTTGACTTCCATATAATGAAATCACTTGGAGACACACTTACAGGTGCAGTCCCTTTGTAGCCATCTTCTGCCGTGTTATTGGTTGGGAACACTCCCTGCCAGATATTGGCATAGTGTTGACCTTTTGGCTGAAGCTTGTTGCCCCATGGAAAAAGTCTATTAAAAGACATTCAGAACAGTGATCAAACACTTTTTTTTAAATAAAATTAAATGCTCCTGCCCTGCCTCCCTCCCCAAGTTCAGAGTCAGTGATACATTCACCCAGATGTGCATACTACACATTGAGGGTAACAAAAGCCCACACAACTCCTCCTTATCTAGTCAAATACCAGTTTTTAATGTTCCTCAGGGATACATTTGTGACAGGTACCTATTTTCAAGGCCCCCTCGACAGCTGTATTCCCACTCAGCTTCAGTCGGGAGTCGTTTCCCTGCCCACGTGCAGAATGCCACAGCATCATTCCAGGAAACATGAAGAACTGGATGATCCATTCTGGGGGACAACATAAACAGGACAAGATCAGCAGCAGCGCTGGGCAATCCCACAGCTACACAACACAAGCACTTGATCAAACTCTTTTAGAGACGGCCACAAAGGGCTGTGAGGAAGTTCACAGTTCAGTTGCCACCGGAGAAATGATCAGATTGCTTTTACAGAAAAGCTATTTAAAGACAGACAGCAAGATGCTGGAAGGGAAATGCAGCCAGCAGAGAAAAACAAGGAAAAGAAAAAAAAAAAAAAGAACTTCTGTTTGTCTCATCATGCTTTTACATACAGCTCTCCACAGATAAAGCCAGTTGTGGCTTATGCTTTCTCGTGGTCTCCCCTCAGAAACCAGCTGCACCCAGTGAAGAGCTATTGATACACTGGCTTCTGGGGAAATGCAGGTGCTCAAGGACCCAAAGGAAGGCACCAAAGGCCAGCAGCATTACTGCTCCTTGCCAGGCTGGTCTAACAGTACCTTAACAAGGAGCCAAGATTGTCAATAGGAGAATTTACACTGCAGTCTAACAGCGAATGCTCTTCACCTCCCTGTGCACTCTTTGCTGCAGGTTCTTTCTTTCAAAAACCCCATACTGAGAGCAAAGAGGGAGAGGTGAGAGTCCTCGCTCTTAGCAACATCATCTTTTGCAGCTCCCAGTCCAGGAAACAGTGAACTGCAGAAATTTAACATGAAAGTTTTTCTCTGGGTGTTTCAAGCAGTTCACAATTTACACAACAGCTCCCACCTTTCCTTTGGTTTGGTTTCAGGATTGCCCTCACAGTCCCAGACTCTTTTTCCAGAAGAAGTCAGAAACAATGCCTAGTCTTTCTTGTCACAAGGATGCTCTCCATCCAAGCCTCTAACAGAGCAAAATATTTCAAGAGCTGAGGGTACTGGTCCAGAAGACAGGTACAGAGGACTTCCTCTTAACTTGCCTTTCCTGCCTCGTTTACCAAGTCAGTGTGTGCCCCTGGTCCACGAGGTCTGTAACTTCCATGGAGCAAGTTCAGCAGCAGCCATACCAGGCTAGGTTTGCACCATACTTCTACTACACTAGATGTACATGGCAGCTTTCCAGCTCTTATCTGCTGACTGTGACCTAAATTTCTCTGACTCCCCCTAACAACGCCTCCTGATACTATCTCTATTTTTGCCTCAGATAATTCTTTCATTACCCTTGGAGGACAGAAAACGGACTTGTTACTAAGCAGTTCAGCCATCAGATGATGTTACACTAACATAGCCCTGTCCTTAGAGGACTCAAAAACATGCCAGCATCTACTAGATCTAGGCTAGAGAGTCTGACTTCATTTCAAACAGCAGTTTTGAAACTTTAACTAGTTGATTAAAGCAGCTAGTACCAACTTCACTGACACCTGCCTAGCGAGAGAAAGACTTGCTATGTAAGAGGTCCCAAACAAAGACAGTCACATCCAACTAAGCATACAGTAATATGTGTAACTACACAATGGCTTCAACATGTGCAACCCAGGGCTAGTTCTGCAGCATCCAAAAAAAAGCACCTGAGAATAATGAAGCCTTTTGATTTTCTAGGCACCAAATTAATTCCACTTCTGAATGGAAAGAGATTGCATAAAGACACGGATCAGCGAGTTTCAGGGTTCATGCTAGCAAAGCATAGCACTAACTATAGGCTGTTGAGGAAAAGTGCAGTTTTCCAAAGCATTTTGAGCTTCTAGATAAAAATCACAACTGATTTTCTACAATTATCAACCCACAAAGTCAGAATACATTAAAAAGCACAAAACTCTTCAGTCATCTGCTGCCAGAGAGACAGGCCTCCAAATCCCAGAGAAAGGACATGCTACATGGACTCCTAGAGTATTTAACTCTTCCTTTCCAAACCCAGATCTGCACTGAATGCTCTGAAGTTGCTCATCCTCTAAAGATCTACTCTGTTTTACTGCCGACAGATAAATGTGAACAGCAAACACTGCAGCCCATTTCAGTAGGGTCTGTTTTCCCTTGGGTAGAAAGTGCTTACAGACCTTTTGGCAATACTACCATGTCACTCACTGTAGGACCACTGAACATTGCATGCAACACACTGTAAGACAGGAGAACAGTTGCAGAAGCAGCAGCAAGCAGGTTACTAATGAAAACCCCTTTCTTGTACCTCCATTCCTGGTGCAAGTTTATAGGTATATTTACAAGCACTGTGTATTATAACTGAGTGGCTGTTTATGGCTCACCTGCTGGAGATACTTGAGTCAGGACCCTCGGGGTGCCTCCAGTTGGCTCCCTTCACAGGCAACCACCAGGGAGCAGCTGCAACCTGGAAATGGAGAAGAATGATCAAGGAGCAAGACTTAAATTCCCAGCTTAAGGCTATTCTGAAAAACCATCAGGTGACAACAGGCTACAAAGCTTTCACTCACAGCTCATGGCTCTGCCTGCAGCCAGTTGACCTATGGTGTTCCAAATCATCTCTGACAAATGAAGATGATCATTTGATCCATTAGAATACTGCTGGCCAAGGAACAGCCTAAGGTGTAGAACAGCACAAAGAAAACACCACGCAAAAACAAGTGAGAGGGAAACCAATTCCTGAGCCTGCTTTCCTCAAGTATTTCCCTCTGGCTGTTTCCATTCTACATTTTCTCACCTGCAGGTCTGATACAAGGCAGAGTTTATTCTCTTTGAAGGCACAGCCTTCAGCACACTACCTGTGGTGGGCCAGACTGTCCTCTCAGAAATTCCTCGTACTCCACCTCTGAAAACACATGCCAAGAGCGCTCTGATGGCAGAAGTTGGAAGAGGTCACCTGGAACATGACTGCTTTACTCTTCTCTTACAACAGTATGCCCACAGTAAAGTTAAAGCAGCTAACCTGCTGGCTGACTTCAGTCTGACACATTCTGCAGAGAAGATTAAAAAAGATGGCAGTTTTGGCTTAAAGAGATTTTTCATCCCAATTATTGGGTCCCTAGACTCAGCGTTCTAGAGTAACTAAAACAAAATTCTGATGACATCCTTTAACTAGGGTCAAAACACGCATCTTGCAACACATTTGCTTTCTAGTTAATTAACTCAGTAAGCTGATTTTAAATTATTTGCTATCAGCTTCCAGAAGGTGGAGACAGAAGAGCCAGAGAAGTCAAGTGAAGCCTTTTTTTTCCCCCCTCCAGTTGGTTTGCTGAGCAACATCAAGCTTGTAGAGAAAATACTGTATAACAATGCAGACATCAAGTACTTCTCTCTAACCAAAAGCCTCAAACTCGGTTCTGCAATGCCAAGGAATGATTCCTGTAATACATTCATTACGGATTTCTTCTATTAAGCTTACTTCAAAGCTGGGAAAGTCAGTGCACAGCACATTTAACTATTCTATTCTGATTCATATTCATTTAGAAATACTTATCTTAATAACAGGTCTTTTCAGAAAATTGAGACAAAAAAGAACACTTATGCTAACCATCAGTAGTGGTTTTTTCCAGCAGCTTGAGTGCTTGCTTCCAAAATACTCCTATCACAGAGGCAATTTCCATAATGAACAAAAATCAAAGTAAATAAGCCCTTCATGCTTTAGGAGTTAAACAACCTACCAGCTGGTTAGCCCTGGATCTAGGAGATCCAGATGCTATGCTAACACTGGCCTGTATAAAACCTTCAGCCCTCTCTGCTGCCCTTCAGCTTTCCCTGCTCTACAGAGAGCAAAGGAAAGAAGTAGAATATTTCTTTCTCTCCATCACGCTGCTAAACTGACTTGGTGCAGTGTTGTACACAGAGGTGGGAATTGTGCCAAAAGTGTTATCCTTTAACTCACCAAATCCTTCATAGGAAGGCCTTGAAAGGTACATAACTGCACATAACGTAACTGCATGTGTTGGAGAGAAAAAATTCTCTATGACAAACATAAGTTGTTAAAAACTCTGGTCAAACCTACACATCAAATCCCTCATTTGAATGTCTCAGAAGAAAAATAAACTGCAGCGTCTCAGAACCAGAAATGCTGCTAATACAGAGATATATTATCTCATCTTTAAAGCATCTGATCAATCTGCGCTGTAACAGCGCCCATGAGAGCTTTGCACTCTTCTCCCATCATCACATACAGATTTTTGCCTACAGCATACATCTGGGTACCTTACCTACAGCTCACTGTAAATCAATAGCAGTCCTGGACTACAGCTGTGGAGTTGTTGGCTTACACTCAGCTGAAGAGCCCACAGCTGAACGCGCTGCAGGACTGCTCCAGGCTGGGAAGCCATCCACACACAGGTTTCTGAGGCCCCCTCTTCCCAAGTGAGTGAAGAGAAGACATTGGTGTTAAGCACAAAAGAAATAGAGATGCTCCCAGCAGTTTGTTGATGACGGAGATGTTCTGTCCTTGTGCTCTCCATCTAAACAGGACCCTTCAGGCATACAACTGCTGTAATGACATAGCTCAAAGATCTTGCTTTCTGACTCCCTAGCATGACAAGCACATAAATTGACATCAACCACACAATTCTGGCTCAGTATCTAACAGAGCCAGCGGTATTATCCCCACAACCAGAGCCTCTACTCTTAAAAAAAAAAAGCATGAGAAGTATTCAAACTCTTACTAGAAGCTACAGTGCTGTTACTGAGCATTCAAACCCAAAGATGGGATCTTCAGAGAGATACTCCACTCTACTCATAGCACTAAAGCATCAGAATGACCAAGTTGCTAAGCAAATACTACAGTCAACAGGCTTAAAACTAGTCTGATTTTACCAATTCCTTGTATATTTTGAGCTTTAATCTTAAATCTATACTCAAGATAGGACAGAAATCGCAAGTTAGAATTTTACAGCCCTAAGGAAGAGAGCTGCAGTACCATTTGCTGAAGGTTCTCCTTGAACCTGGAAAATCGTGAGTAAGATTTCATCCCAATAGCTCCTAAGCACAACACGTTTTTGTACATCAAGCTGCTGGGGTTTTTTAGATAAAAAGCTCTGCAGGAGACTGCAAAGACTTACGCTTTACAAGACTTGAATTTTGGAAAATATTTTTGTTATGCAAAAGAAAAAGCAGATGCTTTCAATCAGAATGGTTTATTTTAAACCGAGAAAAATATACTCTCTCCGCACGAGAGCACTACGTGTGCATGTCTTCTTTCCTGGCTCTGCTGCACACCGAATGGCTGCCAGTCTTTGCAGAACACCCAGATCTTTAGAGTTACACATACAGTACTAGGACAGTGATAACAGTGATAGACTACGTGCAGCCTTCAATAATTAATTGGAAACTAATCTAAGTCAGCCAGTGACACCAGTGAGCGCGCACCAAGATGCTCCTTCCAAAAGAGAAAGTCATGTACCCGAAATTTACAGAAGTCTTTAAAGCTTTTAATTGCTCTAAATCTAATTAGTAGAAGAGCTAATTAGACAGAGATATTACAACATCACGGTTAATACAGCAAAGCCCTCCCTTGCCACTAATGAGCTTAGTTACTTTCATAATGCTTGGTGTTCTCATGCTTCGCTCCGAAACACGCGTTGGGTAGACTGGTGACAGATTCCTTCTGTAAAAATAGCAGCATATGCTGCTGAGTAGATCTTGAAGAGACACTGAATTAGAGGGCAAGATCTCCTTCATTTTGATTAACTTTTCAGCACAGCCTATCACTTGTAACAGAGGTGGTTAAACCTAACTGCCCTGCAAACGTTACACAACTGCCTCCAGACACAAGGAAATGCAGCAAAGCAGCAGAGCACATTGCAGCAGCAGAGAGGCTCAGTGCTTGTTTTGCTCTGATCCAGCTGAAAACTTGGAATTATCCAGCTCTCTGTTCCAGGATTAAAGTTTAAGAACTCACTGTTCTGCTTATCACAGACTCGGAGCACTGTGAAGAGGACACAGTATGGTAATACAGGGAAGATACACTAACAGTTAATTCCAACCCACAAGTTTTCCACTCAGATGAAGCCATTTGCAGCACTGAAGCCTACACTCCCACTAGCAGCTTGCATAAAATCCAAAGTTTTCAGTATTCAATTTTCTTTTCAAAGCAGGCTGGGATATCCTAAATTTAATTGCACCATTAACTCGTGATTGCAAGGTTTTTCGAGTACTTTACAATCACATTAAAGGAAATTACTTCCTAAATATACAGAGAAAAAATGAAAGGGGAGAACATCAGGAAAATCAGTTTCATCGTCAGCATTACACCATTACTGGCACTGCACAAGCAGAAGGGGAATACCTTCAATACTTCACCAAAAAACAGCCAATAACCATGAAAACCTTTGTACTGGTCTTGTATCACATGGCACTGGCCCTGTCAGATGAAAACAACCCCCCACTTTAGCTCCAAATTTTAAATTCAAATCACATTTATGTATTAGAATAATCACCAAAAATAAACTCAACTGAGTAGCTAATCTTGGCATTAACTCCATTCCTAATATGCAGCAAGTCACTTGAAATAACAAAGCTATAGATTTTAACCCCAAGTCAGGCCCATAGGATGATGAGAAATCCTTGCTGTTGTCCAGACATGTAGCATCAAAGGTCTTTTTTTGATGTGCTACAGCATTATAATGCTACTTCAATATAATAAGGCCTGCATACATTAGGTCAAGAGAAACATCTGGAACAATCAAATGCTATTGCAGAGTAAGAACTTCAGCAATTTAGGAATCAACTGTCTGAAAAGAGATATTCTGAATGAAAAGCAGTCTAAGTCTGGAAAACACTTCAAGAATCATTTATTAAGCAGTGGGTTCTTATAGATACACACACTTCAGTTTCAGAAGCTGAGTTAATAGGTTTCCACTCATTTGAATCAGATTCTGTTAAGCACTGTACGTCTTTAATTTGCAAAAGCATCCTCTTGGCTGCAAAAGCAATGTGTGCAGAGTCTGGAAGCAGGGAAGTTAAGCAGCATTGTCTCTGGGAAATACAGCCAGAGGTCTGGACACCCTCATTGCTGGCACTGGTAGGATGTGAGGAAAAAAAAATCAGTTATTCAGTAAAAAAATATAGGTGTTGGATGAGGTTTTATTTTATTAATGTAAGGCAGATACACATAAATCTCTGTCAAGTTTTCCTCCTTTAAGCTTTATCTTAAATGCTGAACAGCTGATTAATAAACTGCTGAAAAAAGGCAGACAGAAAATAGAACATTTTTAGTAGGGTAGAGAGTTTTAGAAATAAAAATAAATAATTACTGTGCAACAGATGAGCCACTGCCATTTTCCACTTAGAAACCACAAAGAAATTACATGTGTTGGGGTCCTGGTCATAAGTAATTTCACACCTGTTTTTCTCAGCAGTATTAGTGGACATTCCCAACAACCCTCAGAAATTTTTGCCCTCGCTAAGATTCAGGGCAGAGCTCTTTCTCCCACCTTCCAAAGGCAGCTCTAAAGCATGTCCCACTACAGCACCTCCCTCCCTCCATGGGATATGGGATGTGGGATGGGAGCCCACTGCCAGCCAGGCACTGGCACTGAACGGTGACGTTGGCCTGCACCTGCATGAGTGGACGGTGGGAAGAGATGGATGGAGCACTGGGATGGTGATTCAGCAGTCCTAAGTCTGTTCTGGGCTGCTGTGTTAGCACAGCCCAGCTCACAGCTGCTGCTTCCCCAGGCAGGGTTTTGGCTGGCTGCTCTCGCTGCCTTCCTGCAGTCCTGCTCTGGGTCGCAGAGGGAAACCAGCGCAGGGCAGAGACAAAGCTTAGCCCCCCACTCTGATTCAGCTCTGCAGTCACATGCAGGACACATCACAGCATGAGGGGTGGTCTGAAACAAGCCAGAGCAATGCCATGGTCCCACTTGATTCTAAAGCCATTTTCCAAATGGGAGGAGAAGCCCTCCAGCAGATGCACGCTCCCCGTTCACCTTCGCCAGCCTGCAGCTCTGCTTCTCCTTTTTATCAGCACACTGAAACCAGCATGCACATGACCTATTTCTATGCAGTACATCATCTCCATAGCAACGGGCTTATGTTTAAGTTGAAACAGCTGTAACCGAGTCAGGGAGACATGGCAATGTAAATAGTGTGGAAGCGAATGCCGCTTCAAGGCTCAAGACAAAGACGAGATCTCTCCGAGCCCATTATCAGGGTTGTCATAGTAGCTGCAGAAGGGAGACATCATCTACATGCACAGCTATAATTCATATTTGTACTTGAAGATACTCTGCAGAGAAGAACAAACCTTCTGTAATTATGTACAGAAACGGAACTGAAACGTGATTGTCACATTCCCCACCAAATCAGTAATTAAGCACACTGAAACAGCTTAGAAGGAGACAGTTGAGTATTTTTTCCAGAAGATAACTAATACTTGATGTTGCCAGCTCCTGCAACGCTACTGCAAGTGTCGTGCTATTTATTGTATCAATCAAAATTCCCAGCTCCACAAAAGCTCTATTTACAGAAGAATCTGTTTTCACTCTTATTTTCTAAGGTTTCGAGCAGCATTCTAGCTCAGAAATGAAAGCAGTAAGGGGTTTTGTTCAATACTGAGTATTGATATTGTTTGCCTTAAGTCCCAATACTTTTTAAGTAGTTTAGAATTGCAGTACTACAAAAAGAAAAGGCACTAGCTTTACAGAATAAGTATGTTTTAAATCATCAGTTAGGGAAAGGATTTCAGACTTAATTAGAAACTAGCACTTGACAAAGGGGCCTTTTCCTTTGCATTAGGAAAGCTTGTTGAATCTTATTCAAACAGTGTAATACTGCACAGCTATGTCAATCCTCCAAGAAAAATAACCAAAAATATTTGATGATAAAATCCAGTAAGATTAATTAAGTGCAAGTTTTGGAATCCAAAGAAGTTTCTTTTGAGGAACTGATATTCCTGGTGAATTCCACCTCTGCAAGTCTGTTTTTCAGCTAACATCTAAATCTGCACTTGAGCTTGTCATTTTCTCCAATAGCCACATTAATATGATCTGTAAGAAAATGAGGTGTGCACAGATATATCTGTAGCCTTGGACATAAAGCAATGCCTCTATTTAAGGTTGTAGCCAATACTGATAAATGGAGACTACTCTTACTGGTAATTCCCAGGGAGAGATGCTTCCTGCACATCCTTCTTCGTCCCAATAGTGGGAATACAGGATAAGAAGGTAAAGATGAACAGTTAAATTGCTCCATCTTCCCAACTCCTTACAGGGGATATCTCAAGTGTGGTATAGGTGAAATATAAAGTAGTAGTAAGTGTATTTATCAACTTCTGCTTATGCATCCCAGGTGTGTTGGCATTTTATCCATCAGGCAAACTGTACAATAACCTACCTGCTCTCCCCCCAAGCCACAGAGAAGTGAGTTATTCTTGCATGCTGTCAGAAGCATTCTCCATAGTAACTGCTGCACACACCAGCACTGCTGACCTGCCTGCAAACATGGCTCATGTCATGATGCATTTGAAATGCTCATTTGAAATGCATGACGTTTACACTGGGTTTAGAATAGGACTGTGCCCTTTGAGTTTAAGACTAGAGGCACTGCTATAAATAAGTAAATTGCACAGCTCCAGACCACTGCAGAGGTTTCCATACAAACAGGGATGAAAATAGCATCCAATAGTACTAGACTGACCAGAACTCCTTAACTGTATTTGCTCAAGTCTGCCAGGGAACTCATTTCCTTGCATTCTCGGACCAAAAATTCAATACCTCCTAAAGACAAATGAAGTATCCAGGTTTGTATGCTTTCAGTCTCTCCACTGCAGAGTTTATCTGGCCTAGAAGCAGAAGTTAATTTTGCTATCTTCCACAAGCCAAGAAAAAAAAATGTTCCCACTACTCTCCAGTGAGCAAATCTGCCTCGTGCTGCACTCGAGTCTCGGGAAGTGCTGCCCTGTTTACCTTCTTCATGGTAGCTGCACAGCGAGCGAAACTCTCGCAGTTATTTGCAAGAGCTCTCAAATCCCCTCACTGGCAAGCACGCCTCAGTACCTTCTCATTTCACAGACACAATCCCCATGCTTTTTGCTCTGGGATACATTAAAATGCCATATAAATGACAATTTACAACACCATGGAATAATAGCACTGGGCATGCATTTCCCCCTCTCTATTTCCTCCTTATCTCAGTCTGGGAGATAGAAGAGCAAGAAAACAGTTTCATCACAAAATAAGAAAAGCAAAATTTTGAAGTTTTGAGCTTTTTCCATTTCCCCAAATTCCCTCAAAATTGAAGGAAAGAAAACCAATCTCCAAATGCCCAGTTACTGGCAGTCCTAGGCTGTATTTTATCTATGACATCTAAACCAAAGGCCGAGCATACAAAAAAGGTCATAACTTAAGAGCTGTAATAGATGCAGGAATTAGTAGTTGGTTTTAATCTGCAAGTGTGAGAGCTGATTATAATATGTGAAGCTATCAAAACTTGTTAAGCCCACACAACATGTTGTGGTTTCAAAGGACCTTCCACCCTCGCCCTAGAAAATCCTTTTTTATTTGAAAAAGCCCTCGCCAATTCTATCAGTAACACCTTCATCTGGTACAGTGCTAAATTTTCACTCTCTGCCATGTTCCCACCACAAACTTGGAGGCCAAAACTAAAACTCAAGTTCCCAGAAATCTAGAACAATTCACTTATTGGCTGCTACACCCCTTTTTACTGCTTCCCTTCCAGAGGAGGGTTAGGGCCAACCTCCAATCCTGTAGCAGTGGCTATCTAGGAGACCACCTCACCTCCAGGAAATGCACACCCAAAGCTCCAACAATTATTCTACGTGCTAAGCTGCTATGCTCCTGCATTAGCTCTCACCAGCCCCACCTCTGTTCTAATTTAGCTGTCTGCTGCCTTTCAGAGCCTGTAATAAATTTGTCCAGTTGAGAACTAGAGAAGCCAAAGTGGCCAAATACAGCAAAACCCCCAGATACTCCCCAACACACACATGCACCTCATTATTTGTAAAAACTGTTACACACCATTTGGTTCAATAGCTGCACTTCCACCTTCCCCCAGTTTTTCACTGCATAGGAAATCCTACTTCCAAAATACACATTCCTGTTGCTCTTCCCCTCAATTCACATCTGTGGTTGGCACTCCTGTGCTTAAACTGGAGAAAAGTCTTATCAAACACAGCTGAGCCACTAAGGCAAAGTAATAATGCAGTCCTTCCTCCCATCAATTTGCCAGAGGGATTTTCAGTACCAGTAACACACCAATGTTTATATCCTATTTCTGCACTTCATGGCAATAGTTATGATTCAAGAAGGCACATACCACAGGCTAAAACACTAGTTGACTAAGGTACACATTGAGAAACAAGCCTTCATGTTCTCTATTGGTGATCATTACAATCTGCTGATACAAACTAATTTCATTCAATGAATGCTTTTTCTGATCACATTTGAACAGTTGTGCTGAAGTAGCCAAGTTTTAAAACACGATTAAAGTAATTGAACAGTACTAAATTCCTTTCACCATTTTCCCCCTGCAGACATTCGTAGAATTTAAACATTTGGGGCAATGTAACAAGAAGCTATCTTTTATTTTGTATTATTTCATTTAAGCTTGCAGACCTCCAGGAAGAATTTGCCTTTGCAGAATGCTTGAAGTCCCTGCCCCGTAATTGAGATGCTTCTGCATTTTAGAATAAGAAGTTTATTTCTTGAAAGCACAATCTAGAGCAAACTGCTAATGCATTTTATTCATTTCAATTAGCTGAGATAAACATTGCCTGCATGGAATTTGTCTGAGAAGCAGTCTGACAACATTACAGTCTAACACCACATCCCCATGGCTGAGGTTTCCCTTCCCTGCAACTGAAAGATGCTCACCTGTTCTAGTCTACAAATTTCACCTTCTCACAATACCACCATGTTTTAGAACATCACATTGTCCACAGCATCAGCATAAAGTTAACAGTGCCAAATTAAAAGGCAGACAGGCACTGTTCTCCTGATCACTTTACCAAAACAAGTGGCACAGTCTTTCTCTATGCCTATTCCAACAGTAATCAGCAAAATAACCTAACAGTGAATCCTGAAAAACACAGGAAAAGGACAGTCTCTTAAAGTTTACTTTCAATAAATAGAGAAAACCTTAGTAAAGCAGCAGCCAAAAAGGCCAGTTTGGGCTCCATTCCAGCTCTGGATAATACTTCTTCTGTTGGTCTTACAGCCAACACTTGAAAGCTTGGCTGACACACCCAGGAAAGTGGCTCCCAGCTCTCTTGATGTGTTTACACAAATAGCCAAGGCCGATCTTACAGCAGCATTCTTCGGGTTTGTTTGTTTGTTTTAAAACAAAGAGCCTGATTTAGGGATTTCTGCATCACAGAACTAGGGCAGGAAGAAGAATTTCTCTAATACCAACAGCTGAACTTTCTGTTGTGAAGACAGGATAAGCCAATCTGCATTTATTCTGCCTTCAACATCAGTTATGCAAGCCTTTGTCAAGCCCAATTTAGTCTTCTTCTATCTCACAGTACACAAATGCTAGTCCCGAATTAAAACAAACTATTCTTGTAATCTTCCTTTGCTTGCAGTAGGAAACAAACCCCCATATTTTGCCAGCACATTCACATAGGGCTTCTTGAAACCTCCAATCTATCAGTCTGCCCCTTGAAGGTAAAAATCAAACTCTACAGGCTTCCCTCCCTCAACCAAGAGCACAATTTATATCGAACAATGAATATTTATTACTCTAAGTTATTACACCATGCACATGGAAGGAAAATTCCCTTTGTGTGATACACTATTTCAGAGAAAATGAAATGATTAAATACTAAAGCCCCAGGTATTCTCAGTTGTCTGTGATATCAAATAATAATCCTCTAATCTCTTCAAGCTGTACCTTGGATCAAATGTTGCGCAGAAGTAAAAATTATTTCTTTTAGTTAGTAGCAAGGTTTATCTCAGACTGTCCCACCCCTCTCTTTGCTTATCAGAAGGTGAAAAAAGGTGGCAGGGGAAGGTTGTGCTCCTCCATAGGTGCAGTTTCACTGAACACTTATTTATGTCTCACTGAACTGTAGCCAAAAGGTGCCACTTCAGTCCTCCTGCCTTATCTCTGCCTCGTGTACATCCTGCTTCCCTGCATCCATTCAAGCAGTTGCAGAATAAGCCAAGTTAGCTCCACTGATCCAAAAAATTAATCAAAAAAGCAAAGAATTCCCCATCCAGAGTAAATGTGACTTGCAGCCACACAGCCCCCAAAACTACCACACTGGACACATGAGAACACTTCATTTCTAAGGCCTTTTTAAAGGCATGGGACAAGAGATCTGGAAACGCAGTGTGTCCATCAGACCTGACGACTGTTCTGCTGGGAAAGGACCTCAGCAGGTTGGCTTGTCCAAACTCCTGCTCAAGGCAACATGAACCCCGTTTTTGAGCATGGTTTTGGGAACATCACACCGTTTCGATATTACTGCCATAACTGATAACACATCTACCCCCATGATTGCTCAGTAAGTTTTACCCTGCTGTGTTACTCACTGCCTGGTGGATGTCAGCCTTCACTGCTTCACTCAGCATTCCCTCAAACACAAAGGAATCACCAAATTTCTCTGCCTATAGAAAGAACAAAAGATTGAACCATATTATCAAAGGAATGTTATTCTTAAAACACAACTCACATGTACAGCTTTATTTTATCAAGAGTAAGGAAATTCTGAGAATAATTTTGAGTTCTCTTTCTAGGAAGCTATTTTGGAACAGAAGAGAAGGCATTTCATCTCTGGATGTCGTTCTTCTTCAACAGCCACTGGACAGATGGCAGCTCACAGAGCTTCTGCAAATGTTTTTACTTCTGTTAATTAAAAATGCAGTCCCAATTGTCCCAACTGCTTTAAAATGGCACAGTCCATAATCTAATATTCAAGGGCATATTTCATTTCTCTTATTTTTCCTTTGGGAATCACAATAAAAGATGTAAGCCCTTGTCACTTACTGCTCCTTCATCATCATTAGCACTATGTTTTAAAGAGCTGTTACGCTGACAATTGAAGAGTTAAAAGCAACCCAATTATTATACTGAGAATTATATAAAGCCAAATGAGACAAAAAATAGGAATTTTAGTGAATCACAGTAGATAGTACTGATTGTAGATCTTTTTCTTCAGCTTTCTATTTACTTTCAGGTTTCATTTTCCACTGGAGTTCAGTCTAGTCCTTAATAAAAGCAAACCAAGACTTAGGTTGGCTGTTTACTCGCAGTAAGTGATGTGGACATTATTTAAATACACACAAATCAGCTCAGCTGCATCCCCCAAGAAAACTCTGCAGAATCAGTGCTGTTTACTGAGTTTATTTTTCCAAATCCAGCATAAAAGGGGGCCCCAGGCAGAGGGGTGAAGGGAGAAAAGGTAAGTGGAGCACCCAACTACACCAGCTAGGCCATGAAGCAGTGTCTGATGCAGTGATACATATACATACCACTGCACAGGTGCTCATTATAGAAGCTGTTTGCAACAAGTAAGCTCTGTTAGAACTCAAAATTGTTCAGCAACCCTTTTTCATAATTATTGAGCTAAGAACTGAAAAACAGAAATAGTGGCATAGATAGAAGCAGCCCTTCAGCCAACCAGAAGGATCCTGCCTTCCAAACAAGAACCAGTTTATCACAGGAGTTCAGCAAAGTGCCTCCTTTGAGACCTGATCATTACAGAGGCTTTTATTTGCCTAAAAGGCCTGTCAGGGTTTTATAAAAGTTGCGTAGGAACAGTCAACTGTCAGGAAAGATCAGAGCCTCAGGCACAGGTAGGTTCTTTCTTGGAAGAACTTCAACATATTATTTCTTAGTCCATTGTTCATGTACTAAACTATTATTATACTTGCTATTATCTCTTCTTTAGACAGCAGAGCTTTCTGCTGCTTGGCTCATCAGCAAGTAGTTGAGGTGAACTAACCTGCAGAGTCCTCTGCTACCACAGTGTTTTAAATCCCTTCTCCCCTGTTCCTCTAAACATACTTGTATTGGTACACAGATGTCCCAGGACCCAACGGTCAAAAACACCTCACCAAACAACAACAACACAACCAAAAAAAAACTGCCTAGACATCTTCAGCCTTCTGTTAGCTTCACCCAGGCTGCCTCAGTCATACCACAGCAAAGACACTAGTTCAGGTATCAAGACACCAAAGGTAAGAGTATACACGTAAATGCCCTTTCAGACCCTTGGGCAGCGGCAAGACACTATTCTCTGTACTCTACTTACATCAGAAACATGTTAGTAAGCAAATCCCAAGCAAGTATTGTGACATCCTTCAGAAGAGAAAAGCCTGAGTTTTTAAGGGGGATTTTGCCAACACAAAGCAAGATGACAGGAGAGTGCAAACCCTTCCACCTTACCTCAGTAACATACCCAGTAGAATTCACAAATCTCTCAAACTCCTCATTGCTGACCTCGTACTGATCCATGTAGAAACTCTTAACATGGACTCTTCTAGCAGGCCATTCTCCATCTTGCTGTATTTCAGGCTCATCAGTGCCCATTGTGAACACTCCTCCTGGAATAGCAACCATCTGCAGAGAAAACACCACCCAAAAGTTTATGAAAATGAAAGACTGAGAAGTCTCTTAGCAGTCTTACTCCACCTCAGCTTTGGAGGTGTTTGAGCAGCATTTCACTGACAGAAACAGCACGACAAAATGGCAACAGTGGCATCTTGGACACCACTTGTTTGGAAGAATAAGCAGGCAGAACTGGGAACAAAAAAACCCATTTGCAGCTCTTTCTACATGAAGTATGGGTAATTCAGAACTTTTACTGAAGGTAATGCTTGCACTTTAATGAGAAGAAACACGTTCCCCTACTGTACCTAAGAGCCAGGAAACAATCCAGAGTCCTTTCTGCTCATTTTCAGGTGAGGAATTTTGGCATTTCACTCTATTCCTAGGAAGGCTTGATGCATCAATGAAGGATCCAGAGACTATGAAACCATGAAGTGCTCTTTTGTGGATAAGCCCATGCTTGTTTGCATATCAACTACATGTTTGTTTTTCATTTAATAACAGGCATGTGCAGCATTTTACTACCAACCAGGCTGCTAACTGGCAGGTAGACAGAGCATCTACAGCTCTGTGTGCCAGAGGTGAGACAAACTTCCAAGTCAGTTATATTCCACTCCTCTCAGAGACTGGCCTTGGGTAAGAGCCTCAAGCTTCAGAAGTAAAGGACAAGCAGCAGAAGAACATTTTCACTATTTCAGTAAGATGTTTTCCCTTTAAAGCCTCCGACAGTTTCCAGAGCAACGAAACCCATTTCCCCTCAGTGTTAGCGGGCTCTTTCCAGGAAGACAAAGGCCCCCAGAAGTCTTGTTATGCCTCATCAGAGGTTTCCTGAGAGCCCTCTAAAGACCACAGACTGAGCAACATGCTTCTCAACCAAAAAAAACAAGAGCATCCATGATCCCTGCTCAGAAGCTCGTGCTGGAATGAGGAACGCTAGCTCAGGCTGCGTAAAACCTCCCAATGGGCAGGTGATGCCTCAAGGGCTGACTACCCCCGAGGTAGCTTACCAAGAAGTTACCCAATTCACCAACAGATAAGAGAACTGGGGAAGAAAACTCCCTCTCCTTTCTTTTCAGTATTCCTGAGGTACCTTCACCCCCTAACTCACACTGCATTCAGCCACCTCACTCCTCCTCTGGCAACACAGTCTTGTGAGTGGGCGAGCCCCAAGAAAACCATCCAGCACTGACATGCACTGGGGTTTGTTCTTACTGTACAGGATTCTCTTCATAAAGTTGGATGCTTTCACCAAAACAGTTTATCCAGGTGCCCACAATGGCTCATGAACCAGGAAGACAAAAAGAACCATTAGTTACCTTCCAGCTTCTTGAGTTTTACTGTTATCTATGTGGTTACAACACCACCAGGATCAGTAAATAAGTTCACATCAGCTCTCCAGCACCTCTCCCTATTCCTAAGAGGAGCTGGAGTATTTGACATAACCCTCCATATCCAATTTTCTTGTTTCTTCTCTACTACAGATCTCTCCTTTTGCTTGGGTCTCTCCCAGCAACACTCGAAATTCATACAACTTGCAAAGGGCCTGCAAGAAGTGCTACAAATACTTTCTCCTTTGAACTAACCACATTTAAAGCTAACTGCATCCTCATGACTTTTTCTCCACTAAAAGTAAACTGAGCACTTACAGATGGTCTTTAACCGAATCCACAAAAGGGCTTCAGGATAAACTTGCTTACATTTTTTAGGACTTAGGGAATGACAATGTCGTACAAAGTTGTACCACTTCCTTCCAATCTCTTTCCAACCCATTGTAGCTAAAACAACTCCTTGAAGCAGTCTTCAAAGCAAGATTCAGAGCTCAGGAGTGAGCTGCTGTCTATAAGCATGTGAAAAATTAACTCTCGCTTTACAGCTTAGCATTAGCTTCCACAACCTGAAAAACCTTGATAGATTGCCAGAGTATGTTCAGCTAGGAAGGCCCAAAGGCTCCCTTATGAACCTGCTGCTTTTGTAGCCCTCTCACACATTACCAGCTAAGACTTCTGGCACGGCCACCAGTTGTGTGCAGCTGATACCACAGGACCATCCTTCCCCACAAGGCTCATTTCACAGCTCCACCTCCTGCTTGGGAACAGGACCTTCCCCTGGCAGTCAGCTTTAGGGTGACACCTATCAGGCTGCAAGGCTCAGAGGTCCCACAGCACCCTTCAGGGAGACACTACACAAAGTGAAGAACAGTTTCTGCAGAGATGTCACACCCAGAAACCACATTTGTATAGTTAATTAAGCAGCTCTAACATCCAGTTTTAAAATACATGTAGCTGCCACCAAGGAACTCATCTCTGAGAACGCCAAAGGTGAACTGTAGAGGCAGAATCCAACGGCAGAGGCTGACAGATGTTATTTACTGTGTTAGGTAGAGTGTACAACAATAACTGCCTGTATCTTCACAGTATTACTTAGCTAGTGCATGCAGCAAAAGAGAACACATTTGTCTGTGACTATAATTAAGCTGAAAGTATTGTGGTAATGTCTAGCAGGCCCACTGAAGCTCCCCACTGCTAAAGATGCAGTGGAAATAATTCACCTCGGTTGTGGCTGAGGTGGAAGCCAATTCTCCCCTCACTTCTCTTCTGGTAAAAATGTTTTGTAGTTAAGCACAACCAAGGTCTGGCCCTGCCCGGCCTCCCGCCTCAGGCCGCGGCGCCCACCGCCTCAGGCGGGACCCCGCACCGCTCACCGTCCTGCGCCCAGCGCTGCGCCCGCCGCCCGCCGAGTACCGCTGCGCCGCTGCCTCCCGCCCGTCACCGCCGGCCCGGCTGGCGCTGCACCCGCACTCCCCGCCGCCAGCCGCCGCCAGCCCCACCGGGAGGGCAATGAGGAGGAGGAGAAGGCAGGGCGGCGGCCAAGGGCGGGGTGCTGCGGGCGCAGCCATCTTGGCGGGAGTGCCACGTGCTGCCCGCCGTCACGTGACGAGCGGCGCCTTAAAGGGGCCGCCCCGAGCTGAGCCCTCAGCGCCGGGCCCGGCCCTGGGGAGGCTCTTGGCGCCCTCAGGGGTGCTGAGGCCCTGGCAGCCGCGGGACCGGGCTCACTCCACGCGAATGTCACCAAAAGCGCTGTGAGAAGCGTGAGGGAGCGGGGGAGCGTGCATTGCCCCCCGGGCCGGGCTGCCCGCGCCTCTCCCCACAGGCATTCCCCGGGTGGGTTTGAAGTTTGCCTTCCCGTTGTCTAAAAATAACTCGTGGTGAAGCAACAGGGCCTAAATAAAGCACACGGAGCTGTGCTTTTGAAGAGAGACCACAGCCAGTGCTGTGGTACCTCACAGGTAGCGTTTGATGTGCATGGTGTGCAGGTTTATCCACGGGGTAGGTGCAGCACTCGTTACCGTGAGTGTTCTTGAGAAAAATATGTAGATGAAATGAATGCAGAGGGGTCTGTGTCCCTGAAAATGATTTGTGAGCTATCCATTGGTATAATCTCGTGTCACAGCAGTCGTTTACTGCTCATTTCACCTCCACAGGGAAACCACGAGGAAATAGACACTGCCTCAGTATTCCCACTGACACAGTGCTCCCACTTCGTCAAAAACTGCAGCTAGAGGTCATTGTAGCTGACTGTGTTATTTAGCAACATCCGTAGTAAGGGGAAGTTCAAACTGTGTAGGTATCGCTTGGCAGAAGTGAGGACTGGCCCTTTTGTGAACTCTTTGGCAATCCCTGCTGGTAACTTGTACCAAGGATAGCGTCCTCGAGGCCTCTGGCTCCGGCCATCAGCATTCGTGTGTGGTTTAAGCTCTTCTTTTCTCTTTTGCAGCCAATTCCTGCAAGAGAACTGCAGCTGAAGGACAGCCATCAGCATGTCAATAGCATTCATGTTAGAGACTCATACAAAGTGCAGGTCTAAAGCCCAAAAAGTAAGTGCTTACACCTTTGTGTTCAATAGCAGTGTGTAATGTAAGAGTGTATACACGCCTTCCTCCTAAGAGAACCCTCATCTCCTCTGTTAATGGGGGGATGATGCAACTCGGCATCATTTCAAAAGAAGGACTTAAGAAAAAATAAAGGAATGGTAAATCCTTGGGCACTTCTGTTTGTGTATCTATCCTGGGATTTTGATTTTTCAAGCTTAAAAATGGATTTTACCAAGTATGTCACAACGAGTCATTATGGCAATAGTATCGCCCCAGAGGGGGGAAAAATATCACTGGAGGGGGAAAGGAGAAACCTGCTTTTCTTTCCAAGTTAACATCAAAACCTGTTACTGTGGTTTTGGGGTTTTTCTACAGGAATTCTCAGTGTAGGTGACTGAGAAGCAGTTTGTCACAAGCCAGGTGAATGGCAACATGCATAGCGTGCAAGCCGAGCAGGTCAGGAATGGAAACGTACTTCATCAAGGCACAATGGCCTCCTGCTTCACTCTTGGGAGAGGTAGCAATTTGCTGTTAGTAGCAAGAAGCAAATTACTACCTCACTCTGTGCCAGCTCGGCTGGCTGGGACTTTGTGATCAGAGCAAAGGCTCTTCCCACTCACTGTCCCCCCGCTAAGGAGCTGGGGGAGTAGCAGGTGTGGATGCCTGCTCTCTCATGTGCCGTAAATCCAAAGTCCTGCTCTCATTCACAGGCAGGAAGGGTGCACTGCTTTGTGGTCTGTGTGCTCATTGCACAGCCAAGGTTCATCACCCGAGGCAGATGGCGATCAGCTGTCTCCATCCAGAACTGTCAATACCTTCTACATCAGGGAACTGGTAATGCCCTTGTTTGCCTTCCTTTTTCCTGTGCTTCACTGTAAATTGTTGAAGATTTTGGTGCTCTGCGATCTAAATCTTTAATTTGTGTGGGAGCTTCTGTTGAGGGCTGTCAGCAGAATGGATCTCCTGGATCCTCCACTGTGCTGAAAGAAATCTGTACTCATTCTGTAGGATATTAATTCAAAATACTTAATATCCCTTTTCCCTGTACAGATTAGGACTGTGCAGTGGAAAGCAGCATGGCCACAGTGAAGGCGAGGGGTTTAGTTTGGTGTGTTTGTGTTAGTACTGAAAA
Source organism: Podargus strigoides (assembly GCA_028020825.1). Lineage (NCBI taxonomy): Eukaryota > Metazoa > Chordata > Aves > Caprimulgiformes > Podargidae > Podargus > Podargus strigoides. The sequence goes on along the minus strand of CM051629.1, from coordinate 1,813,474 downwards.
CAAACACAACTGCATTTGCTGTATGAAATTTTACTGCGTGTAAAATGACAGCGCTGGGAGTCTTCAGAAGCACACATTTCAATTATCCATCATTAGTCCCTTTTGCCCTGTGACGTGCTTAGAAAAGCAATGGAGTGCAGGAAAACAAATGAATAAAAATTTAATTATATAATCAATCCTTGCTGCTTGGGGGTCAGAAAATGTAAACATTCCTTTTATGTTGAAACAGTGATCTTAGTCCTGTGCATTAATGAGTCTCTGTGAAAATGCAAAGTAAATATAACTTACTTTCTCGTTCCCAATTTCCAGTGCAATTTACTGCAATAACAGCAAAGTCTAGGTATCCAAATGCCTCAGTCTTCCAGCACTGAAACCAGCCTCCCCTTATTAAAGCCATGGGATTCTGGCTGTGTCATGATGGAGTTCAAGAAAACCAGCTCATTTCCAGTGAGCTGGGACAGTTCTCCAGTGTATCTTTCCCACTCATTCTCATTGCTTCTTTTCCTGCTATTTTGCATCATTTCTGTCCTTCCATCAGGGAGGTTCATGTTCTTTATTCTGTCAGGAGATGAGATTAAATAATTACAATTACAGTTTGCTTCTGAGAAACATCCAACTTGCAGTCTGTAATCCTGAGGACTTCAGAAAACTTTTGCTGCTGTCATTTATTGATCATGTTTGCTCTCAAGTCATTTGTTCACAGGCAGCTGATCTCTTCCATGCAGGGTTTAATTATTCTCTTTCCTCACACTCAGTATGCCTAGATTAAGACACTAATTTTGCTGTTATTGAAATATTATAGAAATGAGAGACTTTTCAGCACTTGGCTGAATGGCTGAGATGTTGCCTAGCACTTGTCCCTATTGTTAGCAGTGCTTTTCATCTCCCAGTGCTGCAGCGCTGGCGTGGACAGCTCTGACGATGGGAAGCTTTTGCGATCATCTACCTCATCATGAAGACCAGCCACGAGCAAGACTAAAACAGTTTGATCCTTAGAGTCCTGGGGGCTACCTGGAATATCTCCTGTTCTCATTTTTCTTCCAGGGCTGCTGCTGCTTGTGCAGCTGAACCAACAGCAGATGCAAAAATTGTGCAAACCCACCCAGCAGGCTGGAGTGCTTTCTGATCAGAACAGTACAGAGATGTCAACAGCTAATTGCCAACTTGGCAGCATAAACCAAGATGATATTGTTCTTATTCTTAGCAAATAAAAGACTTCAAACTTCATCTTAATATCTTTCATCAATGTTGAATTCACGCAATTGCTACAAATAAGGTAGTGATGGACCAGAATAAGGTTCAAAAAGGACAAGAGGAGCCGAGTTCTCCAATAGCAAAGACAAAGATGTTTTCCTGTGACTGAAATCACATATGTGGTTGGGCTAAACATCTCTGTTATAGCACGCTAAACACTGCTGTGGTATCTAACAAGTAGTATTTTTTTCACTATTTCCTCTCTGAATTCTTGAACAGTTCTCATTCCTTAAACCCTCTTTGTGTACGTGTGTGTGATCTAAGCCCAACCTCTTGTTTGCTACTGAGCAAACAGGGCTCTTTTCACCATCTCAGGGGCTACCTGCTGGAGGTCACATTGTCAGTGGAACAGTTGCTGTAAGAGAATAACTCCATGGTACTTCAGAGTGTGACATTTTTCATTTGCAGACTGCTCTGCCATTTCATCTCTCCTGAAAGCTGTAAGATTTTAGGAACCTTATGGACTCACCATGCCTGCAGCAGCATCCCAAAGCGGGTTCCTAAAGAGAAATGGAAACATTTCCCACTGCTGGAAATTTGCATTATTATCTTGTCTTTGCCAATACCCCTCCAAATCTATGAAGTTCTTTGTACAGCTGCAAGGTCAGAGGACTGGTGGCTGCAGAAGCAGGAGAAGACAAAGGACATGACTGCTGTAGGAGAAGGATGGAGAGATGTATGCAGCTCTTTGGACAAGGACTGGGACAGAGCAGAGTGTCCCCAGGTCTCCTCTGCTGCCTCCTGTGCATCTCACATTCACAGGACTTCATGCTGTCAGGTTGGGGGACCTGTTCATCCTCTGTGGGACATCCCCCAAAGCTATGACATACATTACATGCAATTTCCTACATACTGCTGCTCTTATGTAGCACTCCGTAATGATGATATTTTGAGGCACACTTCCAGCGTAACCCTAAAGGTGTTCAGTGGGCAATGCTGTTCTAGTGAAAGTCCTCCTGTCACTGCCCAAGTGCACCGGATGTGCCAGCCATTCGCTGTCCTCAGCCTCCTGAACTCATCCAGAGATTAGATTTGATTACACAGGAATTCATTAGGATGACCTAATGATATCAGGCACCATTCCTCTGCCAGATTTCTGATGAGTAATGACTTGTAGTATCGCAGCCATTTATGAAAATCACAGAACTCTATTCATTGACCTTCGCTTCAGTTCCTACGTCATGGACTTCAACTTCTGCACATTCTTGCTCGATAGTCATCCTTACAGCTCCTCTGGTGTTACGTGTGAGTTGGACCACTGGCTGATCTGGACTTGTTCCCTTCCTCCAGTGGCGGTAGAGAGGGAAACAAGCATGGCAGCAGCAGTTGCACACCATTTCCTATCCCTTCCCTAAGGCAGCGGGTAGGTGCGGGTGGCAGTGAGAAGAGGGAAGCGTTTATTGTCCCCTTATGCCAATTAAAGCGATGGAGCAGTTCTGCAGCGCACACAGCGCATCCACCTCAGCGAGGTGCCTTGTGCCACCATACAGCCGCGGGAAACAAAAACCACGGTGTGATCGCGGACAGTACGCCTTGACTAATATTTTACGGACAAATAATTGCGGAATGTACTAGCTAAAAGGAAATATTACTCCTGTTTTAATCCCTGCTGGTCATTCAGGCTGAGGCTGCGCTGTCAGGCTGGCAGCACCCCTGTGCCAGGCAGTGACCGAGGGGGAACCAGGAGGAACTCACTGCTGGCCAGGTTTTACAGGGTTCCTGGGCACAGGAGCTGTTTCCCCCCACATTCCCGCACTCCCCTCAGCGAGAGGCTCTCACCTTCCCGCACTGAGGGCCCCGGGGAGCCCGCGGCGCCGGCCCCGCCCCAGGGGTCGCCCGGCCCCGCCCCGCCCGGCGCGGTGCACGCCGGGAGTTGTAGTCCGGCAGCGGCACACCTCGGCGGCCGCGCGGCGCCGGCAGGACTGCGCTACCCAGAGTGCTCCGCGCGGCTATATAAGGCGAAGCGGCGAGCTCCGAGCGCAGTAACCATGTGGATGTGCCGCTAGGGCGGCGGGGGGAGCTCGGCGCAGCCTCCATCCTAACGGGACCGGGCAGCGCCGAGCCGCTGGCATGGGGCTGCCGAGCCGCCGCTAGCCCGCCCCGTCGCCACCAGAGCCAGGTAGGGCCGGGGGGCGGGCAGGGGCCGCGGCAGCGGCTGGGGAGGGAGGGAGGCGGTGAGCCCGCTCCGCTGCGGGGCAGCCCCCTTCCCCAGGCCGCCGCCGGGCTGCGGGAGCGGGGCCGCCGCGGGGGGGCCGGGAGCTGCAGCCGGTGAGGAAGCCTGGCCGGCGGAGCGGTGCCCGGAGGGGATGCCCGGCCGGGGGAGCCCTCTCCGCTTTCCCGGTCCCGGGCCGGGGGCACCGCCCGGGGCTGCCCGCCCGTCTCTCCGCGGGACGGCCGAGGCCTCGGTGGCGGCTGCGCTCCAACTTTCCCCGTGTTTTCCCTCCCCTACTCGCAGAGGATGTTCCGCGTTATGTAAACACCGGCGAGCGCCGGTGGGGACACGCACGGCCACGGGCGGTTTCCCCCTGAACCGGGCAGCGGCGGGTGGGTGCTGCTGGGGGGCTCGGTGGCTGCTCGGGCAGGACAAATATCGGGCTGTTTCCTGGGCTGCAATAACCGGCCTTCAGCGGGGGGCACATGTGCGTTCCCCGTGTACGTGGGATGTGCTGTAATTCCGAGCGGGTTTGTGTCTTCGTGTTCAAATATGAGGGTTGTTTGGGGGCTGAAGACCGCCTTGTTGCTCCTCTGACTCTGCAGAGTCAGTGCCTGTTGCTCCATCACCCCTCGTTGTGTTACCCTGGCGCAGGGGCTTTGCTGCAGAGCTGCATGCAGCAGCGATGGTTTGGGGTCAGCCAGGCTTTCCCCTCGAGATGAAACCTCTTGGTCCTGTGTGGGTTCAGCCTGGCTCACAGCAGTTTGTATACAAACTCCAGCAGGTGAGAAGTGTGGGTTACTGCATCACACCTGTAGCCCTGCCCACCACACAGTGTCCACATGTGCCCACTCAGCTGCAGGTGGGTCTGGCTGTGGGGCTGCTGCTCACAAATTGGGAAGGGAAAATGTGGCTAATACAGTCCAGATCCTTCCCTTGTGAGGACTGAGTGACTCGGAGCTGTGTGTTGAGTAGTGTGTGTGTGTGTGGTAGCTGTTTGGTTTATTTCTTAATGAGGGCCACCAGCACCTGTGTTTTATTTCTTAAATGTGCACTTTGTTATTTGCTGTCGAGTTTCTTTTCCCGTGCTGGGAAATTTGCCTGGTATCCCAGGACTTCCAAACCTGTTGAGCGAGAAGACTCTTTGACTGAGAGCCCAGTCCAGAGGCCCACATCTGAGTTGCTTTCCTCGCAGGTTTTCCAGCTCTGGGAGTGTGGGATGCAATGCAAAGTCAGTATCCATTTGTTTCCCTCCATGGTTTCCCTGTGGCTCAGTTAATGGGCTGCCAGGTGCTGGGTTGTTTGTTTGTTTGTCTTCGGAACCTCTACTTTAAGTCTGTTTCCTTGCACAACAAATATTCCAGGTTCTAAAGGCTCAGTGGTTTAGTCAGTGTGGGGTCAGTGCCTGAAACAATCACAATACTGCACGGTGTCGTGACTGTAGCAAAGTGTTGCTTGTCCAACACTGGTTGTTCAGTGTTGAGAAGTGGTGACATGGATCAGGCCCAAAATTCTGGTGTAATAGGACACCTGATGGAACAGATGTGCAAGCTGACTGCTACAGAAACCAGCGACTTGCAATGGTGTGAAGGTGTAGTGGTCAGTGTGTGTAAACCAAAAAAGGAGTCGTTGTGGAAATGAGAAACACAGTTGCAATGTTTCTCAAAACAAACTGTTACAGGAGTGCTGTCGAGTAAGCTGTTTGAGTTGTTTCTTTCTAATGTGTTCTTTAAGCCATCTTTTGTTTGTCAACATTTTTTTTTCTTACTAAAACACCTTGTTTTACCCTGAGATTAAAGTATTTATTTAGACGACTGTTTCCCCCATCTGCTTGTTTTGCAGCGTTGATGAAGCCTTGCAATAGGGAGTGATCTGGTTTCCTCTTACAGGGCTTCATAAATTAGGAAGTAAACAGCAAGAGTAACTTTGGTTTGCCTTTGCAGTCGTGGGGTGGAGCCTAACTATGGGAAATAAGGTATTTTTCAAAGATTTGCTGGTCCTGAATGCCATCCTTGGAGGGTGGAGAGGGCCCAAGTGGAGAACACTGAAGGAGTGAGGACTTGGTCAGTGCATTTCTTGGGTGAGTGGTGTTGGAGCTGCAGGTCTGGGTGAGAACAGCAGGGTGGAGGAGGTGTCCTGGGACTGCTAAGCATGGGGAGGGTGGTGTGAACAACGGTGATGGGCTCTGGTTAGAAACAAGGGGCTTAATGCAATCTTACTCATGGCACCTTCAGCCTTCTCGCATCACCTTGACAAATCTGTGCTGGTGTGGGGTAGACTAGAAAGTGGAAAAATCAAGTTGAAGTGAAGAAATAATCTCCACAAGTTCACAAGTGCCATTGCAACTTGGAGCAAGACTTGCAAACTATGATGTCCCACTGTTGTGTGGTGTGAGGTCTTGGTCTAACTTCATAGTAACACTTCTTGCAAAGGCAGTGCTGAATGAGCATTACAGTGTGGCAGTGTGAGAAGATGGCCACAGTATTGAGGTGAAACATCTTTCTCAGTGCAATAAAGCAGGCTTAAAACAGGACCCAGGTGTCTGGAGCCTTGCTGTTGCACCTGCCCTTGGATGGGGCAGTTGGAAGAGCAGGTGTAGCCCGTTCTGGTTGTGTTGTTGGCTGTGCTGTTCCCATGTGATGCTGTGCGTGGTGATTCTTCAGTGCATAGTGTACTCCTTAGGAGGATCTGCTGTGTCAAGTTGCAGAGCGTACTGGGAGTCTTTGAGACATTATTACCCCATAAATACAAGCTAGTTGTAGGATTATGTTTTAAAGATGGGAAGAATCTCAAGATCCCGTGGGAGGTGGGATGAGGGTAGTGGCTCTGTAGTAGCTGATAGACGAGCTGCTCGCTCGCCCGTGGGTGAGTGTGAGGGGAGGCAGCTTCACCAAAGCAGCTGATGGAGACCAGAGGGGTTTCGAGGCAGAAAATGGTGTGCTGCTAAAAAGTTATGTAAACGTAACGTTTCTGTCACAATGTGACTGTGGTATTAATCCAGTTTGGTAAAAATCTGCCGTATGGTACATTCCAAGTTAGTTTCTTCTGCTGCTGAGATAACAACTTGGCTATTTTCTGTCACTTCAGTAGCTTGGAGCCTTTTTTCTGCTGCTTTTGTGTGATAGTAGAGAAGTTTGGTTTAAAGCTATTGAGCAGTTTCGTACCTGCTGTTATGTGCTGGTACAGGCAGGTACTGCTTTACTGGGTGCTGCAAAGGAGAAGCCCTGAAGAGCCAGTGAGTAGCATCTGTGGGCTGCGAAGCCAGATCCTGTCTGTGTCCATAGCTATCCAAAATGATTCCTGTGCTCTTCTGCTGTGCATCTCCCAGAGGCTGCTGTGGGAGGCAGGATGCCAAACTTCACAAGCTTTGATCTGACTCAATATTCCTTTCTGATTTCTGTTCCCAGTGGATGCTACAAAAGCACTACAGCAACTCTTGCCTGGTTCTCCATCCTGGCACAGATGGACGGTGGCTGAGTATGGAGGCAGAACTCTTTCCACGGGGCTGCAACTGCTCATTAGATTGGCAGAGGCAGCCGCAGGAAGCATGTGTTATTCTTGCTTGTTCTGTACCTGTTGAGAAAGTACATTCCCAAGTCGTCAGAGCAGTTGTGTTTTATGGGCCTGAATTCCTTTGGGGAAAAAAAAATTAAAATGAAAACTCCAGGAACAATAACTTAAACGAATTCAAGCTGCAAAATTCAGCTGTGGATTCTGAACTCAGAAAAGTTTCATTTTCATAGTTGTGGTTTTGGTTAAGCCTATCAAAACTTAGATCAGAACTTATTTTTCCTTCCTAACAGCGTTACATGGAGAATAAAATGTGACTTCAGATGTAGGCGAGTTAACCTTCTAGAGAGAAAATTGCATTAGAAATGGGCATGGAAGCGTGCGTTATTTTGCTGATTTATGGCTTGCAGTGATGTAACTGTGTCCTTGTGGGCCAGAATGGGGAGTGTTGCAGAAAGCTGGGTGTTCATACCTCGCCAAGCATTTGGCCTAACAGGTTATCAAAGGATGGCAAATAGCTCTGAGAACAGTGAACGCCAGATAAAGCAAACCTCTGGGTTAGGCTGTTAGATAATGTTTCGGCTTTTGGAGTAATCTGATACTAAGCTGTTAGGAAAGAGGCTTGGATGCTGGATCCAGATGTAATGATGTACACAAAGAGTTCATTCTCTCCTCATCCCTGCCGTGTGCAAGATGTCTGCAGTCAGGAGACTGTAATCTCTGTGCTTACACATGTAGGAAACTTCTGATCACAGGAGGCCAAAAAATGGCTACTGCCAAAAGGCTGCAGCTTGTTTTAAAAAACCCCAACACTCTGGGGATTGTTTAGTAGCAGTTTAGAGTGAAACTCTTGCAAACATTTCTTTTGCACCTCGGCCCATCTTATCTGCTGCTTCAGAAATGCTGGAATGTGCCAAGAAGTTCCGAAGAAAAATGTTTTGCGTGCAGTCCAGATGTGTCCTGTGTGCATCACTGTGAGGAGAGATGGATGGGCACACGGGCAGATCACCTGAGGTGGCTGATGATGCTTGATCTAAAGGGTTAATTGAAAACTTATGATTAAAATAACTCCGCAATCCTTGGCCACTCCTCCGTCTGTAAGGGTTAAGTAGATTCAGTTGCTAATGCTCTTTATGAGATAAGGTGGTACAGCATTTTGAACCTTTGCTTCAGAAGAATGACTCATGCTCGCAGTCTAGAAAATTACTGTTGGGGGGCCAACACGTACAAGGCAACCTGGGAACTGGAGCCTTCATTTGTGAAAGAGCCCAGCCCATTGGGTCTTTTTAGATCATCGGGGCTCAAAGTAGGTCCCCTGGCCACCAGTGGTGCTCTGCACGTGCTGGTCATGTGGTGGTAGTGGCTCCTCCTCTTCAGCTGCTTGTCACAGGCACTTGGGTTTTAGCCTGCAGACCTGGATGCCTGCTGAGGTGTCTAGGAGGGACGAGCAGCGAGCTCACCCTTGTAGAGGTTGCTGCAGCTGGAAGACGAGAGAAGACTTAGAAGCCTTCGATAGGAGAGCCTTGCTGGTGGAAGGAAAACGTTAACTCCGTTGCCAGCGGGGGACCCAAGGCTTCCAGGAGGCACCCTGCAAAGCCCAGTCGTGGAGAACGACAGCAGTGCCACCATGGAGGCCAGCGAGCCCCCACCAAGGTGCGGTACTGGCGAAGGGAGATGTGGGAGGTGTAGGACATGGGAAGGTGCTGGGCAAGGACGGGCAGGGGCAGATGAGCAGATGCAGGCTAGTGAGGACAGACAAGGAGAATACTTGGGTAAATGTAGGGAGTATCGCATTTGCTAAAGCGTGTATATCTTGTGAGGAAGGAAGCGTGGAGGCTCAGCCATGAGGAGCAGGGCTGTAGGAGACAGCCTGTTCTGTGGTGGAGCCTCAGTTGATGAAATTGGGACCGTTCCGTGCCCTCTTCTTCCCTGGCCATTTTCCTTCCTTGGCCAAACTCCAGCTGGTGTTATAAACCAAGCTTGCTGTCTTTCCCCATGACATTGGTTGCCCTGTTTCTTTTGGCGTGTTCCAACTCTCTCCTTCTAATAGAAATATGCTGGAAAACACAGTGTGCTTGTAGGGGCCTCATCCAGAGGCTGACGTCTAAGCTGCCTTGTCTCAGCCAGTAAGTACCAACTTCAGTAAGTATCAACTTCATAAGTGCTCCTGACTTGTAATGGAATTAAAAAGATGCTGTCAGGTCATACTTGGTTGGAAATGAAAAAAATGATGATTTTTTTTCCCCCTGATGGTGTATTTCTAATAGATTTTCTTCTTTCAGCAGATGCCTGTCAGTAGGATCCGTCAGTCGTGTTTCTTACGTCAGTCTGGTGGCTGCTGTGTGAGCTCTGGCTGTCAAAGTGTAACTTCACGTTGTTAGGAGTGTGGTACTTTCGACCTGAATTCTCTGTAACTGGCTTGCCTGGTTGCACTGTGCAAATGAAAACCTGCAGATGCTCTTTCTGAGGATAAGGGGATGTTGTGTGTGTTTGCGTTCCTGAATTGAGGATTAAGTTAACAAAATGAGTTACTTTATTTCTCCCTTTTTCTTACACCAGCTTTGGTTGCACCTATGACATAGTAACTTCTCAATAACTGTCATTGGTATAGTTAAAAAAAATATTATTTATCTGTCGAGTGGCAAATAATGTGAATAGAAAATAATTAACCATGCCATCATTTTGCTGTATGAATTTATAGCCTCTTCCAGCTTCCTTCAAGAGAAGGGGGAAATGTCTGCTTGATTAGATGTGCAGAGACTGATTTTCCTCCTGGGAGAAGGGGGGTGGTTGGATCAGTGGATGGGGATTCAGGAGACCTGAATTCAAATCTGGGCTCTGAGTCTGACCCGCTGCGTGTCCTTGAGAAAGTCCTAGTGCTGTGCTGTTCCTTCCCCTCTTCCACACCCCCCAGCTTGCCTGTTCAGGCTGCAAACTGTAGGGAAATCTGCTGGGTTATAAGTGTTAGGAGGAAAAATGCTGTCTCTGAGAAAGTGCATTTCTCCCCTTTAATCTAACGGTTCATCAGATGGCAATCTGTCGGCAGATAGCGGGCTCCTGGACATGAAAGGTTGCATTTAAATGGAAAACAAGATCATGTGGTAGATAACGGTACCATGCTGATATTCTTTTAACGTGTAATCTCTAAAATGTAACTACATGTGCATCAAATTAGCAGCACTGAACCCTTTCAGAAGCTAACATGATTGCTGAGCTGCCTCTGGCTGCAAGTGTGTGAGGGTCCTGAGGCTGGGGACTGCGTGGCTATGGGATCCCAGTGCTGTTCACCCTTTCTGTGTGCTGCAAACAGTGTTGGTGGCTGAGAAAACACAGGATTTTGCTCTGCTGTTGACTTGGTGCTCAGCTGAGGAGTAAAGGAACCTCCCTGAGATGGCCTGCTTGGTACGTGGCACTTACCCAGCTCTGCTCCCCCAAATCCATTGTGTCTGCCTTCCCTCGGGGTGTGCGCAGAGCCCCGTTTGGATTTGCTAAGTCAGAAGCTTTGCAAATGACAGCGCTCTGTCCTGCAGCCCAGGCAGAGTGATTTCACTAGATGATCTTTTAAATAGAGCACTTCCTCCTTGCTTTGGCTGTTTTAATGGGATTCTCTGAATCTTTCTGGCAGCCCTTGGGGAGGAAACCTTTTTTTTTTTCTTTTGTTTTATTGAAATAAGAATGGGAAACATCAGGTTTTGACTTCAATTTTTAACAAGTTAGTTGAATGTGTAAAAACAGATACAGAATCCTGAGTGAGCGCTGTCCAAACAGCCATGGAAATCCTTAGAGGAATGTTAGGAAACATTGGATTAAACCTATAGGGCCAAATTTTTGGCCAAGTAATCTTACAAAGCTTGGATTGACCAAATTGTTTAAGCACTGGACTTTGACTTAAGTCTGGGGAGTCAGGGTTTGAGTGCGTTTAGAAAAACGTTAGATTGCTTGGCCTAATTTACAATTAAGAATTCAATTCTGTTTGTTTCAAACACACTGACTTACCTGGCCTTGTGGGCTCTCAGCTGATCAAGCCTTGATGTGTAATGCATGGCGGTAGCTTATGCCATTAAGCCATCCTTTATGTTTGCTTTTTTGTTGTCCTGCTTTTAAACTCTCATATTTCTTTCTTTTAAAAATTGAACCAAAATTAAACTTTCACTGTAGAGTTTCCTGTCTGCGGGAACGAACTTGAAGCAGTTAAGTACAATTTGAGATTCCATTCTTACCTAAACAACCTAAATAGTGAAAAAGACTGATAAAGTGCTGCTCTAATTTCTGTAATGGTACGTATAAAATTGCCAGTCTCTATTTAATTGAGCACCAAGCCACAGTGAAAATATAATAGAGAGCTGAGTACATCATGGGACTGCAAGGCACAGCAAGGAGCATTTTTTCTCAAAACAAACATATTAGAACCATCTTAGAAAGATTAAGTCGTTTGTGTCCCAGTTGCTGGAAATCAAACCGTCGGCAGTAAGGCATAGTTGGTCTCGTTTATTTTACAAATAGGATTTGCAGTCATAGGTTAAAGTATTAAAATCCCACACAAAGCAGACACGTGAAACAGGGCATCGGCAAAATAGCTTCAGGTTCTCTGGAAAGCCTTTCAGCCTTCAGTTGCTTGAGCTGAGGGACAGCACAGTGCAGAAATCCTGTTACACACAGTCCCCGTACGGAGGGACTTCACCAGGGGCCTTGACTCTGCTGTGGAAGGGAAGGGAACTTTCAGCAGTGCTCTGAAGCTTGTTTTTTCTAACTTAGCATCGAGATTGAGATGAGTGATGGGAGAAATTAGTGTGAAATGTTTACAGAGTCGTTGCATTTCCTATTCTGAGATCTTCAAAAAGCAGCTGTCTCATTAAGGTATTTGATATTTAACAGTCAGTTTGATTTCTAAGTGTTTGCACTGATAATTCTGCTTTAACTACTATTATGAAATGTGTTTTCATGAGAAAATGGATTGAAGTGTCTCCAAGTTGAATTTTGGTGACTATACCAAACTTAGACCATCTTATTCAAGTCCATCAGGCTAAGCATGTGATCTGCTTGTGCCCTAAAATATGACTTAGTCATTTGAATCTTCCTGAAAGCAGTGGAGACAGTTATGGGGGGAGTCTGCAGAACATCACCTTTGGTTCTGCAAGGAAGGGTCGTGCTGGTGGTTAAAGGGTTTGTACAAACCCCATCCAAGTCCTTAGTTTGCCTTTTGGGATTGGTTCTTTCCATTGGCTTTTGCTATATGAAATGCAACTTGTTTTGAGGGTATACACAAAATAATCTATAAGTAAGAAAAGAATAAAAAATGAGCCCTCTAATTATGCCACTTTCTGTTCAGTTGGAAGATGAAGCTCGCGGTCTTGTGATACAGATTTGTGTTCACCAAAGCAGTGCAGAGTAGCAGGGGAAAGGCAAGTCCTCACACTCTTGAGGTGAATAGAAGGTTTTCCTGGGTTTAATTCACCACCTGGATTTAGGTAAGGCATTTTCAGATCCAGTCCCACAGAGCAAAGCCATACACTGGCAAAATGACTGGTAAAGCAGTGCCTTGCAATTCACATGAAATTCAGTGTGTTGATTTTTTTGGGGTAGCTTCTTAAACAGAGACTTAATTTAAATCTCCTGTGCAGATAAACTGTATATAAAACATACCTAAAGACTCACTTACTTTTTATAGATAATATACATGAGGAGTCATCACCAGCATAATTAAAAGAATTCAAGCTGTCAAGGCTTAAAAAATACTGTAGCATGTGTTCATCTTTCAGGTATTTATTGATGTCTATGGGTAGATACAGCCTACTTCTCAATGTACAGTCCACTTTTAGTTCGTGTTTCATTTCTCATCTTAAAAACTAAGCCTGTCCTGTCTGTCAAAATTAGAGTCTTCAGCTTAGTGGGGAAAAGAACATTATTTTGAAATCTGGTGTTGCTGCTGTTGGCATTGCTGCCACTGGAGTTTAGCCTTGTAATAGTTGTTTGGAGAAACCTGACTCACTTTTGCTGGATTTGTATGCTAATATCGCCCCACTGCTATCATTTCCCTGTCAGAGCACTACTTTATCTTTGATTTTTCAAGTCAGGTTACCTAGAAGGAATCTTGTTTCTCCCCAGTGTTTAAGTGGAAGAGGATGAAAAAGCCCCAGGGCTGGGACACTGACTTGTCAAGTTGGAATATGATGGGTTTCTTGCAGGACTCCTCGCCTGCAAGGATGCAAGATTGCCACTAAAACTGGGATTGTGCATAGCAATAACTGCAAGTGTTCTCTTAGGGCTGTCCCTCCTCTAGGATTAATCAATTGCTCTTGGCACTGGCGTATCTAAAATAAATAAATAGCAGAGTAATGGTTGTATTTGTCTACTAAGCACAATTGCTTTTTGAGCAGTGTGATTGTGCTGTTCACTGTAAGAGCCGGGTACTGAGGGGGTGTGTGGGGATCCTCCTGCCCTGCCCTTCCAGGGGGGTTCTGGTGGTCACCTCATGGCTTTGGCCAACGCAGTATGGGAAGGGAAGCAACCTCTTCCCGGCCAAGGGGACACTTGTGGATGCTTTGACTGATGTGTCCAGGAGGGAACCTGTTCTCTTAAGTCCCTGTGGCCCACCTGTGCTATGAACTTGGGATAGATGTACTGAGGTTCACAGATTTTTAGTGCCTCGACTCCTGGGTTCTCCAGCTGAAGGTTCCCATAGAGGTCTGGCTGTGGGGGGCTTCGTGTGGTCAGCTGGTGCTGACAGTCAGAGCTGTGTTTAAAAGGTTCTCAAACTGGGCACCTGGAAACTGCTCTGGAAAACGTTCCAGTTTTGCTTTTTCCCTCAGATGATCCCAGTTGTCCTTCTCATCAGAGGTGGAAAACACTCAGCTTGTGGTAGCTGATCATTTAGTGTTTAATGCAAATAATTGATCGCTTAGTGGAGTCATTTTGTGAGGTGTCACGAGTCCCATGTGAGGAGACTATGAATGCAGTTTTGAAGTAAGGTAAATCAGTCTAGAAACTATTCTCTTTACTTGTAAATCTTGTATGTAAGGAGGCCTGTTGGGTCATTTAGTTCCTCACTCCATCTGCCAGTTCAGCATGTTCCTGAGCACCGGCCAACCTCAGAAATGTTTAAAGATAAATGTCAAGTGGACTGACTTTTGGCATTCAATTAATCAAGAACATAATAGATCACAGAGTGGTTGGGGTTGGAAGGGACCTCTGGAGATCACCTAGTCCAGCCCCCCCTGCCAGAGCTGGTTCACCTAAAGCAGGTTGCACAGGATGTGGAAGGTGTTCATGTACCAGTTCGTGCTGTGGGTAAGCCTTAGGATTGATGGGTATTTTAGAAAAAAATTACTTTTTAATTGGCAGCATGCTCTGAGTGGTGGAGGCACATTCCACCCGAGTATCTCCTGTTGCGTTGGAGATAACATCATGCTGATTGGCATTAAAACAGTACTGAAAAAGAACACAAGAAAAGGGTGAGTGAGGACTTGCGTGCTAAATACTGCATGCTTAAGAAAAGCCTTAAAAAATAAGATTATTGTAGCCAGATCAACCCTTTTGTAAGTCTTAACTCCAGCAAAGCAGGAAGCACGAGGAGCTTGGCTCTCCTCTTTGGGAACAGGAGAGGCTGGGGTTCAGTGATGTGATGGTTATAGGTAAAGCTGCTAAATGTTTTATTAATGGAAATGTCAATAAATTGCAAAAGGGCTTGTTTTTAGGGGTTTCACTGTCATGGTGTATGACATGGTATGTCGGGGTCTTCCACAGTAAGGAAAATACAAGACATTTGAGGCTGTATTCTGGAAAGTAGTGCATAAATTTGATTGCCTGTCCTTGGGCCTGGTTTTGGTCAATGGTCTGAGATAATTATTTTTTTTGCCAAGAAAAGATTCTTTTCTCTAATGGAAGTCAATAATTTTGACCTTTGCGTTCTCTTGGGAACAGCTGTGGTCAACATCTGCCTCTTCCAAAGGAAAAATGACATAGTCCAGGAAACTGGTCTCCCTCACCCCCCAAATGGGATCCCTTAAATGCCAGGGTAAAAAGGGGTTATTTGGAGGTATCTACGTTTCTCGTTCACTGAGATACCTTTTGCTTTAGGCTGTATTAATTTAAGGCTGAGCTTAATTTTGAGGGCTTTGTAGTATGAAGTTCATGGTTAACTTCCACATCAGGAAATGAGGAAAGCTGTATTTCTAGTGATGCTAATTCAGTCACGCAGCATATTTCTGTATGTTTTGTGGCATATATCTTAAAATAGGTTAGTGATGTTTTTCTGTCCACTTCTCAAGAGCGAATGGGAAGGGACTGTGTAACATATGCGTGGCTGAAGGACTTGGCATTAAACGAGCAACCTGAGGCCAAATGGTTTGCTTCTGTATGCACACAGATTTCATTTCAGAGGAGCTGAGACTTCGTTACCCTGCGGATGAACCTGCCCTGTTATCTTTAGGTTTTGGTTTTAATTGCACAAATAACACAGGGGCTTACAGGCATGTGAATGCCAATGATGTACTGACTTAATAATAATGAAAGCTGTTATTATTACCACCACCTCCAATACTTTGGGGGGTGAGGGAGGGATAGCTGTTCACAGCTTTTCAGAAGAAAAGTGTAGCGTCAGGTTTTTGCTTGCACTTTCCTGTCTGCAGGGTGTTATCAACTTTTAAATCTCCATGAGTCTGTCCTTGTTGAGCTCTAGCCTTGCTTAATAAACTTGATCCTTCCACTTTTGGTAAACAAGATAATGTTTGGTGAAAGGGAATATTTATCCCCTGCACAATGTCAGGGCTGTGCTCTATAAGAAGCATAATTTCCTGCTGCTTAGTTCTCCTGGTGGTAAACCATTTCAGACTGGTTTGGGTGGGATGTCAGAGAAGGTCAAAGTGTTTTCAGTTATTTTCCCTGAACTCTGGGAGCCCAGTCCTGGGCAGTGTTCAGTGGCAGGGCTGCTGTGCAGAGCAGCCTCCAGCCTGCGAGGAGGAGCAGCTTGGAAGAGCTGCCTTGCTGCCTGCTGTTGGAAACCTCGGGCACAGAAAGCCTTTTCAGTGTTTTGAACTCAGTGATCAAAAAGCATGGCTTAGGAGGAGCTCCAAGAAAGCAGCAAATGGCCTTGGAAAAGATGGCTTTGAAAAATCTCTTCTGTTGGGCTTCTTTTTATCCTGGCTCATGGTGTTTGTCTCTTTCTTTGTGGCTGTGACAGATAGAAACTCACTTTTCTATTTTTATTTAAATGATAGGTAGGGCCTGTGTTGTTCAATCTAGGATTTGAGGCTTTAAAGAAAACGAAGATAGTTCTTGATTCTGTGGAAGGTGACAACACTAAGTGGCTGTCTCCTCAGTGCTGTATTCAGGCAACCTTTTTTAAAAACAGAATTGGATTATTCCTGATTTCACAGGGATTTGGCTTCCTGATACATACAGTTGGAAGTATTTGACTGTGAAAAATCTTAATCTTTACATTTGTACATGCAATATCTATTGTCAGGCTTGTTCAATGGGCCTTCACCTACTGCTGTGTCTGGGACCAGAGCTGTAGGTGGGTGGCAGCCTCAGTGTTGGGCACATCAATATTTTGACATGACCAACAGATATTGACATGAATCATGTCAATATCTTACATTAGTTTCCACGAGCAGCACACCAGAGGACATGTAAAACGTGCTCAAACCTACCTTTGATTCTGGCAAAGAATCTGGTGAAGAAATGTGTTGTGATATAGATGGTACAAGTAATGTCTTAAACTGAGAATGCCCGCTCTTCTTCCCCCATTCCCTCTCGCAGGTGGGATGAAACGAGTCAGTACACCTGGATGGAAATGGCTGTGAGCATCTGTTGGGATGAATATAGCTACCCATAAACAGTCCCACATGGAGTGAGATACCAGTAGCTGCTTGTTTTTCCCCTAGTTTATTTGTCTAAGCAAGCATTTTGGCATGTTGTGTTTTGATACCTGAAATTCCAGTGCAAGAACTTGGTTCAGTTTTTGGAACAAATGCCCGAACAAAAGCAAGGGGTCCTGTTGTTGTAACCTCCAGTAGCTCGTACTGAGGAATTCTGCCTGATAAAGAGTAACGCTGTGCTTTATCCTTCTAGGGGCAGTAAGCCAGAGATGACCGACAAGATGTCGAGCTTCCTTCATATTGGAGATATTTGTTCTCTCTATGCAGAGGGCTCAACAAATGGATTTATTAGCACTTTGGGGTAAGAACAGCTGTTCTTTTGTACTACAAACATCCGTAAGAAGGCCTAGCAGAACTCAGCTAGCTATCCTGAGCCTGGCTCCCGGGAAATACTGGGTAAAGAAAGGTAGCTTTATGTACAGATTTGGCCCTAAACTTAAAAATGGCCTGAAGCTAATGTGGCAAGCTAGATGTCGGGAGGATGGAGAGCGTATGGATGGCTGTGGTGTGGTTTTGATGTCCTTGGTGGGGAGGAAGGAGCTTACCAAGATGGAGGTGTGGGTAGAGGGAATGAACACAAGCAAATGATTTTCATGTTGTTGTCTGTCCCGTGTCCATCCATGTGTCCCGTCCTGTCCCTCCCTGCCCACCGCCCCCCATCAGGAGTGAACAGGCCCAACCTGCTGATTGAAAAAAGGGATGTAGCATAGACAGTATAAGTAGGCTAAAAAAAAAGCAGCCCTGAGCCAAACAGTTCCTTTACCACTGGCTTACCACTATGACTAGTTTTGTTTTTCGTCCAGCATTTGAGGTTTCTCATACCAACACAATTGTTCTTCTCCAGTCGAAGGAGAGCACGTTTTGATCCTTCAGCTTTGCCAGTGGCCAGCACCCCGGAGCTGCGGTGGGAGCTGTGCCTTGCTGGCTCTGGCCCCTTCGTGCTTCCCCACGGAGCTCCTGTTCAAAGACACGAGTAGGTGCTCTGTAGGAGAGTGCCTCTTAAGCAGTATGAAGTGTTTGCCGCTTCATTAAACAAAACGTTGCCATTCACATAGGGAAAGGAAGAGTTTGCAGAGAAAAGCTGTGGAATTGAAATACATCTCTGAGGAGTGTCAGGGTATGCTTTATTCTGCTCGACTGCTGCTGAGGACAAATCTCTCCAAACCTCAGAAGCTGGCAGAGGAGCTGTGTACTGATCTGGAATACCTCACAGGGGGCTGGATGAGAAGCTCAGAGCACATCTGCCACCTCATTTCAAAGCAGTGAGAAATTAGAGGGAGGGAAGTAGCATGCATGACACATTGCTGTGGTACTTCGTACTGAATGAGTAGGAAAGAAGCAACCAGGAAGCTTGATGATATGGTGAGTGGGCACACACGCAACATGCTCTTTCTCATTTCCAGTAGCCGTAAGGGCCTCAGGGTGGGTACAGTGACAGCAAATTTTTTGGTGCCTACTGTCCAGATGCATCTGCTAAATGGAGCTCCCAAGCAGGGTACAAAGACAGCATCCTGGTAAGTGTCTCGGCAGGAAACGATGGGCTGGAATCTCACCTGAGTGACTCCGAACTAACTTGTAGGTTTAGTCCTCTAGCTATTAGGCTTCTGGAAAATAAGGGGGCAGAGAAGGAAGCAGACACTGAAGATGCACCATGATCTATTATAGGAAAGAGAAGAAAATATGGGATGCTGCCAGAAGGGAAAGAAGGTATGATAAAAGCAAGGGATGTAGTAAGTAGGGTTGGTCGAATAGTATTTGGCGAATGTATTTGACAGATTTCCCAGGTACTCGTCAAATATGAGATGCACACTCTGCAGTATTCGATAGCTGTGTAACTGGCCAAATACTATCTGCTGAAAACTGGCACAATGAACTGAGCCATACTATACAGCTGGCTATTTTTTTTCTTCCTAGTATTGAAGCAAGTTTGGCAGTAAATAATTCCAGAACAAGTAGAAAGTTGTTATGTGATGTTGAATCCCGTACAGTGCATGATGAACATGATGCAGTGGCTGTGGCTTTTGATGGCATTGCTGAGCAGATATTTTTCACCATGGGTAGTCCTTTTAGACCTTCCAGGTCCCTAAGCACATGTATTTTCTAGGCTTGATGAGATGTTCTCATGACAGGTCTAGAGATCCCTTAGTGTTACAAGCATCCTCTTGGATTCAATTAGTACTGTTTTAAGGTAACTGCATTATATAATGGCCACACATCTTCTGAGCCTAATTTAAGCCAGAAATCCCAATTGCTATGTGAAACATGAAATGCATTATCATCTTAATAAGCCTTCATAATCAAATTAGTTTTGTCCCATATTTAATTTAGTCTTTGTCCTGGAGAAAATTAAAGAAGCAAAGGAAAGATTCAGTGTAATTGTACTCTATACCATGTGGAGTTTTGACAGTCTTATGTCATAACAATGTGTAATGACTTGTTCATGTGGTTAATGAAGGTTGAGAAACAGATACCACTATACATTCTAATGTTGTTCTAAATCTTTGAAGAATGTTTAATATTCCTATGACATGACTGTTGCCTAATCAGGACTTTACTCCTGCTGTTTCCCAAACTCAGTGCTGTCATCATGATGATTACCGGTGTACAATATATCCTCTTCTGTGTTCTCACCGTGTAAAATTATTTCCTTAGAGTTTGGGAAAGTTCCTCTTTACTTTCAGTTTAATTTCAGGATGCGAGGGATATATTGCACTGAGATTATCTCTGTGTGAGATGATCAGAGTAACCCATTTGACTTGGTATTTTTTTGGCCCTTTGTTCACTAGAAGCAACTGTTTCAGTCAGCTCAAATATTAATACTGCCATTCTTATTGGAGCACATATATGTATATATAATACTGGATAGGGAGAAAATCCATGGGGAAAAAGCAATTTACTGTGAATGTTTGCATATGCAAATTTTAGATGCATAGAACTGTTGAGTCCACTTAACCTCTCTGATCTCTTAATTTTTATGCACTTCATTCTTTTCCATAATTGTTGTCTCAAGATGCTCCCTGCATGTAACCAGCCTCTGCAAGGAACAACTCTCATATTCTAGGTCTCAATCTTTCTCAAGTTGATTCTGCATGAGAATGGACCTCTCAAACCTTTAAGACCTTGGAGTTTTACTTTCTACTTCTGTGTAGAAAGCCTCTTTGACAGATTGGTTTTAAGGGGCCAAATTGGGTCACTAGGATCAAACCAGAAACTACAAACAATTTGGTTACAGTTGCATTTTCACAATTTGGAAACTATTTGTTAAAAGTGCAATTCCATGTTGATCCAAAGCATGTGAAGGGCAGAGCAGTTCTGACAGCTGCATCTTAACTGTCTTCTTTATTCTGTGGGCTTTGCATTGACCCTGTGGGGACTTTTTGCTGGTGTATATTCACAGGAGAAGCTCTGTCCTGGCATTCCCTATTGGAATCTCCTGGGTTCACTTCTCCAGCTCACCTCCTTTCTGGTAGAACAGGAGGAGGTCAGTTCTATCCCGTGGTTTATTTTGTGTTTGACTGGTGTACTTATGCGTTCCTTTCTCTCAGGAGTCAATTTTTATTGTGGCAGTTATTGTTTCTGCCTTTTCTTAATACTTGAGGGGTCGTAGGAGCAGAGTCCAGTTTGCATAGTTGTCATATTTTCCTGTTCTCTACCCTTATAAACACATTTGCAACATAATTGAAATCTGTCCAAGAGGCATTAATTGTTCTAAGGCTGTCTCTCACCTAACTAGAATATGGGCTGTTCTGTCTGCACCTCAAGGAGGGGACATAAGGATGATGCAGTATACAGGAGCAATGACTTATTTGTTGTCCCACCTATCCAGGAGCATAGCTCTGGGCAACAGTAAAAACTAGCTGCATGCTTCTTGGAAAGATTTGGCATTTGGGGAATGTCTTCTGCTGAAGTGGCCACTTGGATAAAATATTGCAAATAAACTACTTTGGTTTTGCTAACAAGGCTGTAAGCAATTGCAGGAGAATGGAATCTCACTTTACTGCTCATTTCTTTGCAGCCTTGTGGATGATCGGTGTGTTGTACAGCCAGAAGCAGGTGATCTTAACAACCCACCCAAAAAGTTCAGAGGTGAGTTTGTTTATTAGACAGTTTCTGGTCAGAAGAAGTCCTTCCTTTTGTGCAATCACATGTAACTAGTTTTGACCTCCATGCTTTCTATAGGCTATTGTAGTGTCATCTCCTTCTGTGAAGGGCAACTCATGAGGGGGGGAAAAAAGTACGTAAGTCTGGATGTCTGTGTGAAGTGAGTTGTGGGACTTAAAAAGAACACTCTGAGAGGGTGGAGGTGGGGTTGCCAATGGAGGCTGACTTTCAGATCTGTCCAAACTTCCAGGGTCCCCGTAAGTTTCAGTGCTTTGTCTCCATACCATCATACCTCCCAGTTAGTTACCCAGTACCGAACCTATCTCGGAGAAGAGGAAAATGAAAAGTAGCAAATGTTTGTAACCACTGTTGTTGGTTGACCTCATTTGGTATTAACTACGTCTGACTTTGCTTTCATTCTGCCAGGAAACTTATGCTTACTGATAAGAAATTAATGCCTCCTTCTTTGCACCATTTGGCTAGGGCTGAATTGTTTAAGAAAAATCTCCAACAGGAAGAGAAGCACTAACTGGGATTTTGTTTGGAATAAACTTGCTGATTTCTTTTTTTCTACCCATTGGTTACATCTTTTACCCTAAGGATAACTTGTCCAAATACTCTAAAAATTTGATCTACTTTTTATTGCTGATCTCTGATGTAGCAGCAACTGTTTGTCTTGTTTCTTTGATGGATGAATCAATCCTGTTTCCTTGGTTAGGTTTTGGCTTTATCCGGGGCTCAGAACTACCATAATTTTGTTCATGTTTGGCCACAACTGCAGGTGATTGCCCTTGAAAATCAGATACCTTCTGTACTGCTGGTTTTCTTTGCTGCTCTTTAGTGGATTTTGGGTTGTTTTTTTTTTGCCATGGCATGAAGATGTCTCGTATAATGAAGCTCTCCTTTTAGAGTGTTGAAATCGGTGAGTTCTTGTTGGGTTTTCTCCCTTTTTACTGGAAAGCTAAATAGCTGATGACTCAAATACTTGAAGAGGCAACCTGGGGAAGTTTTAGCATTCACTGTTGAGCTCTCCAGAAAAAGAACAATGGTGTTACGTGAACTGGAGCCCTGACCCTAAGCATTCTTGACGTTAAAATCATATGAAGGAATAAAGCCAGATTTGACTGAGACTGCTGGGTGTAGAGGGAGGGGGGAGAGAGAAAAGAATGAGAAAAAGGCAGTTCATGCTAGCACAGTTTAGGAACTGCAAGTACAGGGAGACATTTGTCTGACACAAAACATTGTGGTTAGATGTTGTAAATGTTCTCATATTACTTATAATTTATACATGGAGAGAGAATGGTGTGAACCTTTTCCAACCTTTGTAGTTACTTCACTAAAGCTTTCATGGGGAAGTTTATGCTTAACAGTAAATGGCAACAAAAGTCATAAAATTTTAGCAGGCATTTCTGTTATTTATACACGTGCTTTGTAAGTGTAGTTAAGATAAAATGTTTTCCATGATAAATATGTTCAGAAGAAGTAATAATGAAGTTTATCTCACCATCTTCAACACAAATGGAAAATACCCCTGGTTTTTATTATGAAGCAAAGGCACCCAGAGGCTTGTCTGGGGTGTTGCATGGGAAATCTCTGGCAAGGTCAGGAACTGCAGCCATGTCTCTACAGTCATCTCACTTGGTGTTTTTATCATACCTTGTGAAAACACTTCCCTTGCAAATGGAACACAAGGTCTTCCCTAAGGTGCATTTATCCAAACAACATTTACAGCTGGGATATGAAGCAGCCATGGAGATCTGGTGAATGTAATTCAGTAGTCCTGGTATTTAGTCTTGCCATACTTGAGATTTAGTCCTCATTGCCTTGGGCAGTGTCACAGGTAGAGCAGATCAGTAGCACAAGATAGCTTTTGTACCGTAGCAGCCTGTGGTGGGAACTGATGTGGATATGCTCTAGTATCCACTAAACTTGGTCCGTGGCACTCCATTTGTTCAATGATTTCATATAGTCCCTTGTGGTCATCACAGCTGATGGGCTCACTGCTGTTTGAGGCCTGAGAAGAGCTGTGATCGTGGTTTGAAGTCAAATAGGTGCAAAACAGTTGCACTGGTATCTGAGAAGTAACTTTTAAAGAGCTCATTAAAGCAGGACCAAGATTAATCAAATATAAGTGACTTACATTACAGCTTTACACAGTACTGGATAAACACCTCTATGCTGTAACCTGCTTTATATCATCTATGTGCAAATCCTCTTTCAAACGAGCTGGGTTTCAAGGTACCCAGATGCAGGTCAGTCAAAGCTGAAGTCACCACCTGGAAGGAACACGGAATGCATGACTTCGAGGCCAGTCTTTTGAGGATCTTGCTTTGGGTAGTCATTTTCAGAAATGTAATTGTAAGCTTCTCTGAGCAGATCTGTGGGCAGATGGAGAACAGTTGTAAATATAATTTTCATGCTTAATCGAAGTGGTAAAGGGATATCTAGAAGCAAGATTGACTGCTTACAGATGCATCCGTGACTCTAAGAAAATTCAGTGTGAAATTAAATTGTATATATCCGGTGGCAGAATTAATCCAGGCTGCTTTTTTCTTAGCCATGGGTGTTACAGGTTTTAAAAAGTCTTGTTGCCTAGGCTACACTTAATCAGTTGCATCTCATGGCAGCAGCAAGGTCCTGGCCTAGAGGGTGGTGTTTTTCATTTCCTCTCTACTTTAGACCCTTGAAATACTGTGCACGAAGCGATGTGTATGAGCCATCCTCCTTCCTGGAGAGAGCCCCTCTCGTACGAAAGGCAGTTGACAGTAATACTCAGCCATGAGTTTATGCTGTCACTAAATGCTGGTAACCTGCTCGGGGTGTGAAAACAGTCCATGCCTGAGGAATGTGTTGCTAAAAGCAAGCACTTGGTAGCTGAAACGGAGGTGGGTTTTGTGTGCTACTAAGTCATTCCTTGAAAAAAATGTTGGTTTCAAGTTGTCCTAAGGAAAATTCAGTGAGAGAAGCTTGATGTGTGCTTGGATGAACTGGGCTGAGCAGGATGATTTGCAGCGGCACGACTGGAGTCGGAGCTGGGAGCCATAGAGCCTTTCGGTCTGCTGGGAGGAAAACGTGCACAGGTACCCTGAGGAGAGGAGGGCTTGCTTTCTTTTCAAAAGTGGTGGAAAAACTAGGCTGACAGATCAGTCTGGTGGTGGTGGAGCCCTGAAAGGGATGAAATGCAAGAGGAGGCTGAGAGTAAGATGGAGAGAGTCCAGGTAAGATTTGGAGTGTGGTGTAAAAGTATAAATGAGACATTTAAAAAGAAATAAAATTCAGAGAGTGTATTAGATGGAAAAAACTGAAGTGGTGGAGTTGGAAAGGACTCTAAAGAAGGGTATTAGTCCAGTACCCTTGAGTGACTGTGTGGTTATCTGTAGTTATTTCACATATTAAATGCAGTTGTGCCTCTAGGTCCTTAAAATATTAATTTGATCACTTGAAGATGTGAAGGCTGGTTCATGTTAGTTTTGTTCCTTTTTCCCATCCCAGTCAGAAGGAGATAGCACCTGAAGTTAGTGGTTTGAGGGTGGATGGTAATTATGGTCTGTGAGATTTCAGTTGAATTTTTTTTTATTCTGGCTTTCTGAATCCACTTTAAATGTGGTGGTTTGGGTGTTTGGTTTTTTTAGAAGTACAGTGTTTCTCTGGCCCTTCATGTTTTCAACTCTAACTGGTTCAAAAGTCCTCTAGAACTGCCTTGCAAAACATTAAGACTTTATAATCGATTCATTAGGTGATTCTTTTTAAAAATGTTAATATGTAAATTCTTACAAAAGAGTGTTTTACTTCACTGGTCTGAATATAGTGTGTACAGACGAGATTTCTGGAAAAAATCCTAGTTGTACGAGTCTCCAAAAAAAGAAAGAGTGCGACAGTTCCTTGGTGATCTGCACTGCTTTGAGCAAAAAAAAGACATTTTACGTATTTTATAAAGCTGGAATCGTTGCTCTAATTGCCATCTTTGAATATGACTGTGCATGTGAATAGTGACTATAAATGAACATCCCTTCAGTGTGCATGGGTTGATGTGGAAAGTATGAACTACAGCTGACCCTCTAGCCAGGCTAAAAGCACCAGGGTTTTGTTAGCAATCATTTGTCCTTAAATGCCTGGAGACAGATAGCTGTTCTGCAAATTGAAGTCAGACCTAGCAGTAGTGGTGAAGCTGAAGCAGAGCCCGAGGCTGATAACGTTGGTTCTGTGCTCTGTCACTTAGTCTGTGTGTGCTTTTGCAGAGGTTTTATTTGTGTTCGCGTTGTATTGGAACGTAGCGCTGCGCTAAGCCAAATGTGTTTGCTGCATGTAAGACACTGCTACTACAGCAGAACAGTCTGTCTGACAGCCTTCTCGGGAAGTGCCTTGCAGCTCTTTATTTGGGATGCAGCTCTGTCTGCCAGGGATCCAGAGGCTTTGCTATAGCTGTGTGAAACGCAGGGGAAAAGGGCACTTACTGGGTTAATTTGTCCAGCAGCTCCCTCTTTCCAGAACATTGTTTTAGTAGTTGCTGGGCAACACTCTTTTTTTGGCAAGATGTTCAAGGAATGAACCCATATCTTAGACTTAAAATACCCTCATGGCGAAGCAGAAGATGAGTAGTTCAAATTCTGTTTGTTCTTTTGATCCTGATCCATTCTGTGTGCTCTCTCTGAATATTGCCTTGGGTCAGGCTTGGCTGCTGGTGGTAGGGGTAAGTGCCCAGGGTCCCAGCCTTCAGCTACAGGTTCAGCTTCAGTAGAAGAAATGACCTGGGCACTATAAAGCTTTAATATATAAATATGTATACATATATAAATATATCTGCATCTACACATCCCATTTTTTTAATTTCTCTTAAATTCACACTGTGCTCAGCGCTGATGAAAGTCAGTACTTTTCTCCATCAGAGAAATGTTTTGAGTTATGTGTTGTTCTTCATAGCTTTGCCATCAGTGACCTGAAGCCTATACACTACTGCTTTGTTTAATTGGAAGGAAACTATATAATGTATGCAGTACTAATAGAAGCTGTGGAGTTACATTGCGTGCATACAGAATTATTTAGCCTTATTTAGCCAATGCAAACTTGTTTATAGCTTGGCATTAGAACTGAGGTTAAGGGAACTTTCAGTTGAAGGGTCACATACATAGTTTTCCCAAACACTTCAGAATATTAAAAAACAAACTAAAACAAATACTCAGATCCTTCTGCCTGTTAGTTTGAGAAGAATATTAGCAATATTTGCAGTATAAGCCATTAGATGTGTGTGCAGCTTCAGGTAAGTGTGTAGCCTCAAATCCTATTGCTCTCCGTGCATATGTTTCCAAATCTACTCTGGTGAAAGCAATTATATCAGCTCAAATTGCTTTTTAAACTTTGATGTGAAATAGGCTGAGTTGTATGATTTTCTGCATGCATTAGATGAGTTCGAGTGGGTGTTTTGGAGAGGTTTGAGGGCATGGAATGATGGTGAGAAGGAGAGGTGATAGACCTAGGCTGCATGGCCAAGCTTGGGCTTCTTTTTGAACATGGAGTTTCTAATGCTGCTGAAATGCTTGGGTATATTAATTATTAAGGTGCCTAGATTTCCTTTAAGGCATATTTAAACAAATGTCTAAATATGGCCTTTTTCACTCTGATAACCATGTATTTGCAGATAAAATAGTGGGATTGCTTTTTCACGCTGGAGGCAGAACTTCAGAGAGTGCTTGCGTGCGAAGTTCAAAGCTTAGCGTGGTGGTCTGGAGGAGAAATACATCACTTGCAATAGAGAAGTGACTCCTTTTCAGTTTGGAGATGTCTAAGATTAAAATGCACATGCTGAACACCAAGTAGGAAGTGGGGCAACAATAGTAAGCACCTACTTAACGAACTTCTGTTTTATGGCCAAGCACCATACAAAGGAAAAACTCATGCTTCTCAGCCCCTTTTCAGAAAGAGTACTAATATAATGAGTTAGTGTAGAATCACAAGAAACTTTTGGGCTGGTATGGTGTTGTCCCTATATTTTTTTTTTTAATTTAAAATTGAAGCATTGGTCATTTTGAGTAGGAAAAAGTCTTTTGATCTTTCTGAATTGGGATATAGTTTAAATATCTCAAATAGAGTTTCACTGCCTTGATGAGGAACCCTTTAGTATGATTCTCAGTATTTATAGAACTCTACTAGAAACCTGCCAACTGCTCGTACACATTTGAATTTGATGCCCTTTATACGATGAAGAAATCCTGAACGCTGTCTCTAAAATCTGAATCTTTAGCCCACTGCATCCTACATACCAGCAAATGTCAGAGACAATTGCCACCGTGGCATTTAGGTAGCTCAAAAAACTCAGGAGTCCAAGTGTGGCATTCTCATACAGACAAATGTGCTTTGTATCTGCTGAAGTTAAGAAAACCTCTGAGAGGGGTTCCTGATGTAGAGTTGATGCAGCACTCAGAGGGACACCATGAACTCCTCATCTCCAGACATTTTTAACCACAGGCTTTGTGCCTGTTTCATCAATGATAACTGCTTATATGGTTGGTTATATTAGCAAGCAGAGGAGGAAGTGGAGCTTTCCTGTGATGAGCACAGCTGCAGAATAGGTGTTATATTCTAACTTGCATAGCTGCTGTGTCCTGTAGCTTATTTAAATGTGCAAAAGTATCTGGCATTGCTTTGAAATCCAGTGGTGATTGGATGCAGGAACTAAAGGGAAGTTACCCCAGGAGGGTCAATGTTGTCATGGAGAGTGACTCAGAAAGGTGGTTTTATTTAATTTGCATATGTATTGCAGTGTGGTTCCTTACTGGCAAGACAAGCTTGTAGTCCAGTTGGTTACTATGTGTGCTGGAGCACCACGACATCCTGAGGACATTCTAACACCACGATGCTGATGTGCTGTGCTGAAACAGTGGATAAATGATGGGCTAAGTAATTATTGGTTTCATTGAGGTGGTTTAGTGTCCTAGCGATGGAGTACCATTACCACAGGTCTCAGTGGCACAGATTATAGCAGTGTCTGTTTAACTTGGCATAAAAAACTTGACACTGAACAAGAAGAGGAGATGGGTTTGCTCGGATTATGTGGCACAGGCTGTGAAGATTGCCTAGGCTGCGTTTCTATGCTGGTCTGTGCTGAGATGCTGTGGCCAAACAGCTGTCTGCCAACTACAGGTTTTCAAGTGCTTTGTCTTGGGTGTTTTGCATCTAGATGAAGTCAGAGCAAAGCCCCTTTGAAAGCAGCCATTAATATGCATGGCTGGCATGCTGTATGAAAACCACAGTGTGTTGGTTAAGGTACTGCAAAAGAATGAGAGGGGTTTAACTGAACTCCCAGTGTGAAGTTTTATGATCTGTGCACTTTGTTTGCCCATCTGAAAAATGTGGGTAGTACTTCTGTACTGGTGAGACGTTCTGTGCAGGATGACAGAGGAAGAAATGTGCTGATGTGGTGACCATGTCCTAAAAATGAAGAAATAAGCAAAGCACTGCTTCGAATGTTCACTCTTTCTCAGCAGCTCTTGCAGGTCTGAGCTTTTCTCCCCTGTGGAAAGTTCAGGGTATTTCAGGTAGGATTGAGGAAGGGGTTGCCAAAAAGCAGTGCTTAGCTATTAAGTAGAACAGTACTGTTAATAAACCTAGCCCCAACCTTGTAGACAAAAGAATACTGTGGCTTTGTTGCCATAGTTTCAGTGCAAAATCTGACCTTAGCTACAATAACATTCGGTTAGAAAGAACTAGCTAATCAGTTTTCTAAAATTAGTGTGTTCCCTAGTACATAAGCCAGTATGAACAGGATATTTAATGAAATATTATACTTAGTCACAAGAGCCCAAGGGAGTGAAATGCCTTGATGAATTGTGGGGGTAGGGTGACATTGGTGCATATCTTTTAATATAGCAAAGTTATTAAAATCTGTGAATTGCTTAATATTTAGGGTAGCTCAACTGTTGTGTTCTTCTGTGCATTCAATCTCCTTTCCTCTGTTCCTTTTAAAAGCTCTCAGAATCTGTTCTGTAAGCTGGGAAGATTGAGATGCTCGTGAGTCTCATCAATACTGAGTACTTCAGAAGACCTTCAAATAAACTTCAGGGCTAGTGTTGTGCTTTTTGTTAGTACAGTCTGAGTACTCTGCAGATGAAAGAGTCTTACTTGTATAGAAGGATGCAAATACTGAAGCAAATGGATAAAGTCATGAAGTTTGTGGGGAAAAAAAAAACTGTGTGAGGGAAGCAGTCTCCCAGGTATTAGGTACTTGACATCTCTGGCTTTTCACTGGTTGTCTACAGTGTTGAGAAACTTAAGGGAGAGACTGAGAGAGGCTGGTTGGTAAGTTCAGGCGTGTAAACTATTGCCATCAGTCCAGAACACCTGACTGGAGAGTGTGTTTATTATGCCTGAGGCTCCTTGACCTAGCCTTGGGTGAGATTTTATCAATCTGGTAACCTAGAGTCGAAGATGGTTTCTTGGCAATACAGGAACTGTGCTGATTATCAGCTTTTCTTACGTGCAGGTTGGTTATTTGGGTATTAATATAAGGAAAAGAAGGAATATGCAGATGTGGGGCAGGAGGCTAGGTGAGCTGTTACCACTGCTGTTTGAAACTGATGTTCTCATTCAGCCTGCTCGGTGTTTCTGCCTGGCTGAACCACGTTGCCCACACAACTTTCTGGAGTCGCCAACGTGCTGAATTTCTCTCACTGTAGCTCTTGAATGGTCATTTGCAGCTGCCTTCTCTGCAAGTCTGACGTACAGGATCGTGCCAGTGAAACCCAGCTTTGCTGGTGTCTTGGTGGCAGTACCAAGACGAGAGCCTGTGTCATCCAGCTCTGTCGTGCAGTGATGGGTGCTGTTCCCTCACTGCCTGGTCCCTGGGAGGTGCCACATGCATGGGAAGAAGATTTAGACAGCAGAGGTTTGCAGTAGAGGTTCAAAGTGCCTGTAATTAGTCAAAAGCAACTCGAATTCACTTAATGAATTCCCTGAGACTTATCTTTGGGCTGTCCTGGATGTGTGGAAGCACAAGCGTTTGGTGACAGTGGAGTTTGATTCAGAAGCAGATTTTTCACCTCGAATGCGCCGACACTCGCCCAGCCGAGCTGTCAAACACATCCTCGCGGCTCTGCTTCTGCAACACGTTGCTGGTGATTCCTGGAATGGCACACAGTCACGGGAAGGTGTGATCCCTATTCTTGCATCTCCCAACTCTGATTCAGATGAGCATGTCTTGTGCTTCAGGGTTTCCATTTTCCTGCCTTGCAAACCCAGCTGCCTTCCCCAGGAAACTTTAGGAAGCCATACCTGGCTTTTACTTTGGCAGAGATAGGAACAGTGTTCTCAAGTGTTTTTCCACTTTACGTTTTGATGTGACCAAATTTGATTTCCTTTTACCCCTTGACTTGGTGTGATCATGAGGTGTTTTATTTTTCCAAGGGAGCAGGTGAGTGCTTTGTGACACCCCTGGGATCTCATCCATGTCAAACTCTTCAGTCTGTTCTGTAGAATGTCACTTCTCTGCTTTTAGGACAGTGAAGTTCTGTGATGCTTGCAATAGGAGTAAGTCAGACTAAAAGCTTCAATTATTCAAAAAATAAGGCTTTATATTTTGAAAGGATTTTCAGTTCAAAAATATTTTCTATTTACATTATTTACCTAAGAAGACAAGAGTTAAATACACTAAGTTCCTGCACCGAGGAGGTCTTGCAGGTGCTGTGTCCAAGTGCCACATGGAAGTCATTAGTCAAAGAGAAACCCAGCCTCAACCCAGAAGTTAAATACATTCATGTGTTATTTTCTGCATAGCCTGTTCTTCACTGAGCGAGAGTCCTGACTCAAGTCAGAAGAAAAATGGTGAGGCTGCCAGCGTAGCTAGCCATAAACATGTGCTCTTAGGCAAGCCAGACCTTGGCAGTTGTCTTCAGCATGTAGTATAGTGTGACACACATCTTCCTCCCTTCCCACATTGCTGCTGGAGATGCAATACCCTGTCCTGCTCGTGGCAGAACTGGGATTCGTCTTTCAAGATGAAGTACAATATTTAATGTGTCAACACCTGAGCATGATTTTTCTTCTTCAATTATTGATGCATTAATAGCACCACCAGTTGAGTTCTGCACATAGCTGGGTGGAGAGCAAGGTGCCAGTGCTAGTCTGTCAAGCTCCTTGTGATTTGGGACCTGTCTGTGTAAAATTCTCCAGTCTTATAAAGTTGGTGATCCATATGCTAGCAAACAAGTGAGTTGTTGGTCAAGGTTTTTGATTCTGAAAACTACATTGGTGGGTTGTTTTTTTTTTGTGATCTAGGAGGGAATTTGCCGCTTTGAGGTCAGTCTTGAAAAGCACCAACTGTTGGTGTAATGTTGTGAAGCTCAGCTGGTGACTGGGAGTGGAGCAGCTGGTGCCTCTGCTGGCTGCACAGGACGCAGCCTCGCAGGGATGCGGAGAGCTCGGCAGCTGTTACCTTGCTGGTGGCATGTCTCCTGTGAATGCTTCAAACATGAGAATAGACTGATGCAAAATATGGTGTTCCTCGAAAATTTTCTTCTAATGAATGACTTGAGTTATATGTTAGGACTAACCCTTCATACCTAAATTGTGAAAATAATCAGTGCCGAGTTCTCAGTGTTGGGAATTATCATCTGCTTTAATCATGTAATATACAGAAGTTCAGTGAAAACATAACTCCTTCTATTTTGGTTGAAGAGCCTTTCTGTAGCTCTCAGGTTTTCAGAATAAGAAATCACCTCCAAGCTCTGTGACAGCCCAGACACTGTGACACTGCCTGAAAACGCTGCTGCAGGCTCCTTTCCTGCTTTAACTGGAGCAAATGATCTCCCAGTCAGATTTTATTAAGGATGCAGAAGACTTTGCTCTGCAAAAGCAATCTGGTAGCACTTAGACCTTGTATTTAGTGAATGTCAGCCCTTTTATTTGTCGAGGTTAAAAATTATACTAGGAAAAAATAAACATGGAGCTTGTAGTCATGAGGAAGTGAGAGAGCTGGATGAGGGAGCAGCCGTCCCGAAAAGGAAAAAAATCTTAGCTATAGCTACAAAAATGCTTTCCCTCCCCTTCAGAGCAGTGCATGATCTCTAACCAGCAGCAGTTAACTTGGAACAACCCCCTGGGCCAGCGGCTTGGGCTGATGGTGGCCCGACAGCCTCTGGGAGTGGGGTGGTGGCTCAGTGCAGAAGGGTTGGTTTGTGTTAGGGGTTCCAGTCCACTGCTGCTCCTCATGCCCTAAAGCTGTGGTTTATTTTCAAAGAAATAAGAGTAAATCTCAGCTTTATTTGAACATAACGAGGGTCTGTGTGGAAAGAGGGCAAGTTTAGTTCCCTCTCTGCGAACCTCTGAAGTGTTGGAGCCTGATGATGCTGGGATCCTGCACGTGACCAGGGAGAGGACCGAGATGGATATTTACTTCGTCAGCACAGCCTGGAGGTTTCAATTAATCAGGACCAAAAGCTTCAAAGAAAGGCTGAAGAACCAAGTGGTGGGTTGTGATTTTGCTCAGTCACAAATGGCTTCAGCTCAGACAGAAACAACGTTCTCAACTACAGTGTTTGTATATTAATTTAACTAGAGGTTGTTGTCAAACCATCCAAACGCCTTTGGCTTCTTGCTCATGTCTTAACATCAATATTAAGCCAAGGTGAATTTTGGAGAATAGTCTTGCCCTGCTGCAAGGTGCATGGCAGCACCCTACGAGCTAATGTCTTGGGGACTGGAAGGCAAAGTCTGAAGGCAATATAGATTTTACAGATAATTCTTGGTTATCATTGACAAGTTTTAAAATAAACTAAGAGTATCTGTCTTCCCACTCCTTGTCAGGCAGATGGCCTTGGTCATGGAGAATGACAATGAGGAGAAGATCCTTCAAATATGATCTATAAGATTTAATTCCAAATATAATTTTTTCCATATGCTGTCAGTCATGTGCTTAAAGATTTTGTGGTTTGTGAAGACTGGGGAAAGGTGACAGATGATACTTCTGCGTTGAGATCAGAATTTGTCTGCAGAGAACTCTTGGGAGTTTAACAGCTCATTTGTCTTATTCTTCTTACAGGTTGGTGCATGTGTGTATATATGTATATAGATACACAAATAAAAATTGTAAGAGAAGGGAGTACACTATAAATAGGTGAATTTATACGTAATTGTAGTAGCTTATGTTATGACTATCCACTGGTATTTCACATCAGCTTCTTTTAATCCTATATTATAGTTGACATATAATTTCTAGCTTTACTTGATGCAAAAAATAGAGAGTGTTTTTTCATATTTGTTTTCACTATTTAACTGAAGTTGCCTTGAAAGGTCAGCAGTCATCACTGTAGCTTTTCATCACAATCCTCAATACTCAACAGGACTGAGTGCCTGGTATAACAGTACCTCAGAGGCATACAGGTAGCAGAGAAAAGCCATAAAGGGAACAAATGCACTTAGTGCTTTGCCTCTATGAAATGTTTGATTGAGGTTCTGTTGAGGTCAAACTCATTTCAGTCTGTGTTTCCAGAGGGGTGCCACAATTCACTTGTGCTGCCTCTGCACCCCAAGATAGCATCTGTCAAGTGGGAAGCAGAAGGGATGGGGAGTAGGCAAGGGAGAGAGGACAGCCCTTTGCCTGAGGAGGTGGGGAGTTGATATGAAATTCTTGTTCTTTACATTGGTGAGAATAACTGAGTGTGCAGAACAAAACTGGAGAAAATATTTTGTTCTTGTAATTTCTCCAAGAATCCTTTATTGAAAAGAATATGAAAACATTGAGGCTTTTCATTTTCTGAAATTCAAAAGAAAAAAGATGCACAAACCAAAACTGTGGAGGAAACCATAAAAGTTCTTGGAAAAACATTCTGAAAAAGTGTGTGTGGGTTTTTTCAGACCCTTTCCAAGGGGAGGGGATTTCTGTTTGCAGAAATTTCTTTTGTTCAGCTTTCTGTGTTAAAGCTTTCATAACTGATAGCTTGCATACATTTGTGCTGTACTGAGGATCTTTGATCTTTTGCTGAGGTTTGTGTTCCTGCCTAAAATGGAGCTGGCTGGTGGTAACTGGGGAGGGATTGAGTGGGGCTGTCTGCTCCTCATGCAGAATTAATTCCATCTTGCTGTGCTTTGCTTTCCCTTCAGGTACTCCCAATTTTTCTGGTTTCCTTATTGTACCTTTTCTGTGCAGAAACTGCTGGGTTGGTTTGTCTGCTCTGTGTTTTTATAAGTATGGTGAGTCTGGTCATTGCTTTGATGGCCCTGCTGCTACTGTAGCTGTAAAACCACAATTGGAGGTCATGAGGAGTGGGTGCTAAGTGGAGAGTTTGGCAGTGAGGAGAAAAGAATCCTTCAGGTTTTACTAAAACCTCAGACTAGTCACACAAGTCCTTTGCCACGGACCACGTTGCTTGCTGTGTGTGCAAGAGAGCCCTGACATGGAGAAGTACCTTTGAGACAGTGGGGTCTGAGATCCCAAACAGTTACCTGCTCTAAAGAGTGATGTGATATTTCTGCAGGGTTTAAAATGTGGCTAATATAGGGTTCAGGTTAAATATTGTGTTGGAAACTAGACATCAAAGTACTTAAAGAAAAGGAAAAAAAAAAGTGTCAGGAAGATGAGTTGCAGCCTTAGACTAAAAAAACTCAGTAACTTGAAAAGAAAAACTTGTATCCTTCAGAGATTTTAAAGTGCCTGTCACTTAATGTTCCTTCCTTCAAGTCGTGGTTAAAGGCTCATTTCAGAAAACCACAGTGACTCAGCTACTTGGAATATCTGTGCTGTTAGTGTGTGGCTTGTGTTGGAAGCCCTGAGATTTTCTCCCACCTCCAAAGATGGTTTTTATTGGTAGATACTTCATTGGAAATATCTTTTGCACTGTGCTAATTTAAAACATACTTTAAATATTTAGCTCTTTAATAAAGTGTGAAGGCATAGTACCCTGATAATGGTAAGTACAAAGGAGAACATTTGATTATAAATATTTATTATTTTGCAAATGCAAAGGTAAGTTTTTATCTAAATATTTTTTTTTCCCACATCTGAAAGTGACTGCTCCAGAAACAGGGCTGTCCAGTGTTTATTGCACTGTAATGCTGGGTTATGCTCATCTCTTATGCAACTGAAAACATTCCTTGGGCATTTTTTTAATTGAAGAATTTAATTTGAAGAAATAAACAATTCCTCCTACAGTGCTGTGGCCTCTTCAGCTCTGTGTGCTGGTCAGACAGCACCTTCACAAAAGTCCATGGACATCCTCACATACATCAATATGGATATCTTCTCTTTCTGGTTGTGACCTCAGATAAATTCCTCTGTGGTCCACTACATGTTCTTGAGGACAAGACCTGCCTGGTTCTGTATTTTATGTCCTCAGGCTCTTTGCTTGGGAATGGTATGGGTGTCTTAGAGTTGATTCTGGACAGAGCTTTTGCACAATCAGTTGGGTGGCCTGATGAGAGATGTTTCTGAACACAGGGAATTTTTGAGCAAAGCCTATATAAATACACATAAACCAGAACTAGTAGACTGTACAGGAAGGAGCTGTGTGAATATATTCTTCAGTGTGGTTGGGCTGCAATATTTCTTTTCGTCCTTATTTGGTGGACAGAAGCTTGAGAGTGGTAGGAGGAATAGATGATAGCAACCAGATATTTGTGATGATTAAGGGAAGTGAGGTGTTTAATGGAATAACCCTTCCATCAGATGTAGTGATCCAGAGGATGACTTCTTTAATAGTCTGAGATTGAGCTTCATCAGGCAGCATTCTGTGTGGGTTCTCTGTGCTTACAAGTCTTTGGCACAACCAGCTGTCAGGTTGGGCTTTTTAGATTCAGATGGAGCTGGTCCAACCTCTCCATTAAAACTTACGCAACTGACTGAATTGCTGAAGTGGACATCTTGCTCTGCAATGATTCTTGATTACTAGCATCGTGCTGGTGCTAGATCTGAGGACACAGAAATAATCTTATTCATTTTTTCCCCTGTTGGTACACAGAAGTGTTGCCATGGAGGAGAGCGTGGGGTGGGAGTAGGCAGGAACCAGCTGCTTTAGGGCCACGCTGGGAGGAAGACTGGGGGAGGATAATGCATGAAGTCTGCTCTTGCAAACAATCCTAGGAACTTCTTGCTGTCAAGCGTTGTGTGCATTTGTTAGGGAAGAGCTTGGAAGGCACGTAGGGCAGGGTGGGTCTTTTAAAGAGAGGAAATCAGCTTTCCCTGCCCTCTTTGGGAGGGAAGAGGTTACAGAGCCAACACGCACAGTGGACTTCATGGGCCTCTGTTTTCAGTCAAGAGTGCCTTGGCCATCTTGTGTGCCTTTATGCACTGTTTAAACAAGTACTGCTTTTTCGTGCTGTTGGCCCTTCACAGATGTGCAGTACAACCGTATTACTTTTTAAAAGTGCTTTGCAAATTTTTAATCTAGCCAGCACAGTAAGTTTGCTGATAATTAACACTCCTTTACCTGGAATATGCTTGTGACCTGGCCAGCTGGGGTTTTTGAGTGGGTATTAACATTTGTTTGTCTCTTCTCATGAGGTCAGGTGGTTCTGGAGTTCACTTTGGGTAGCTGAGCGCTGGCTGAGGCGAAGATCTACCATAGCTTTGGAAGCCTTTTCCTGTGGGTCCTATCCCCACAGAGCAGCAAAGCGACGTTGCAGGGCTGGATGTGATGGTGGAATTATATGAGATGCCATTGAAATTGGATAACCCCTTCTTCTTCTTCTTCTGTCCACGTTATTTTGTAAATGCTGTGGTCAGTCGTGGGGATGACTGAGCACAGGTCTGATAAAAGTCCTTCTCAACCACTCCCACGCGTTAGGGACTGGAAATCCTGGGTACCAAGAGAAGATAGTGTGATGTGATATTCCTTCTGCATGCCTGGCATCTCAGTGTTGCATTTTGACCCTTTTTTGTTAGCATTTTCCAATGATTTCTGAAAACTTTAGTCATAAGTCTACTAGACCTTACAAAATGGAAACTACAGGGATAATTTCTTTGTCAGATCTCATTTGAATATAACAAAAGGGTGTTCTGTTGCTGAACTGAAGGATCCATCCTTGCTACATCACAGTCAGTATATCAGAAGTCTCAGTTTAAATATTTTTTTAGTAAAAAAAAAAGTTGGTTTGTGTAGACAACAAGCATATGGCCTAAGGCTTATACTCGGCGGATATTTGATTGTATTTATAAGTAAAAGTACCATGTGGGGATGTTTGACAAGAAAAACTTGTTCTCTGGAATAAAGTTGGGGTTTATGAAGTTAATTAGTATTCCATGAGCAGCTCCCAAGTGAAGGCTGGAAGCTTTCTGGTTTTAGAGGTCATTTGTGTCCCCAAACGTGGGTTGTCTGAGAGTGGGGGCTATCTGATGACAATTTTCAAGACGTTTTATTGTAAAGAAGTGGAGATAATGTGCATGAAAATTTGAAATATTTGGCAATGTTTGTAATAGTGAAAGTTCAGGGATGGAATGCAAAAGCTCTGTTGCATCCTTACTCTGACAGGCTGTGTGCTGTGACCTACCACCATGCTTCCAGCTTCAGTATTTCCTTCGAAAAAAATGTGATTATTCTCACAATGTCATAGAAGCTTTTTAGCTCAGGAACTTGTTGCTGTAGAGTGCATGCAATTCTCCAATGCTTTCCTTGAGCAGCTCTGTAAATATTGAGTCTTTGTCATGTTTTTAACCATACTTTAAATGACTTTACCTTGTAAAAGCCTTCAAAGCTTTTGGAGTGACCAAGAGGCGAAAACTGGATAGCAGCAGCACTCCTGTGCTGCCACACCGCAGAGGGAGGGGAGGCACTGATGGCCACTTCAGGTCTTTAACAGTCCTCTGCTTATCTCACAGTGGGAGATCATGAAATATAATTCACTGAGTATGAGTTTGCACCAGCCAATATATTTTGGTTAAATCTTATAATCCTTCTTTCTTAAAAGAAGTCTTCATTTAACTTAACGTGTACGATCTCTACTGCTGTGATTGTTCCCTTCTAGTGACTTCTTTTTCATACCGTGAGAGACTTACTAAAATTGAAAGTCAATGAGGAAAGTCCCAAGTGCTCATCCAGATCTAAAAGCTCAGGAAATTACAGATAATTGGCTTTTCACATCTTTGTCACTTAGGTTTTTGTTTCGCATATCCTCAGGTCTTGAGGGGAATTTTTGTTCTGCTTGTATCAGTTATCTTTGAATAAGG
This sequence comes from Podargus strigoides, assembly GCA_028020825.1. Taxonomy (NCBI): domain Eukaryota; kingdom Metazoa; phylum Chordata; class Aves; order Caprimulgiformes; family Podargidae; genus Podargus; species Podargus strigoides. The sequence continues at coordinate 1,775,433 of CM051629.1, read as the reverse complement.
TCCAGGTATTTAATCTGTGCAGTTGGCACTTTCCATGATTAAGCCTTTGGATAGCATCAGTATCTGAATTGCTGAAATAGTCTTTATTTCTTGACTCTCAGGCAGAATCTAGTTTTTGAGCATGTCTAATATCAAGACTACTTGCAGTCCATCTTTCATAACTCATGTCCAGTTTGTCGTAGGAGAGTCACCTGTTGGTCCCAGAGGCTGACGTACTTGTGGATAAAAATTAACCCTGGGGTCTACAGAGGAGTAATGTGGTCAAGTGCTACCTCTTATTATTGCAATTTTCCTCTGAAGTCATAAATCTGGAAAGCATTGTTTCAGACCTCCTCCATGGGAGAGCTGGCATGGAATGATGCATTGAGTGCTCTCCTAGCTGTTGGTGCCAAGGGCCATTTTTTAGTGGTGGCAAACAGTATCTGGCACCATAACAGGTGAAACCCTGCTGTACAGATGTCACCAGTGATGTAGATCTTGTGATCTCCTGTTGAATTTGCAGCTGAGCAGGAGAGGGCTGCAGTAATTTGTAAAACACTCCATGTCTGTGAAAGCAACAGGGTCAGGTACTGCCTCTGAATGCTCTTTGGTCCCTGTTTGGGGCTGCCTTGCCTGAGAGTTGCTGTTTCAGGCTGCCCTGGCATTCCCCCCACCAAAGATTTCATCTGCTTGCACTGTTGCTCCATTCTGCTCAACCAACAGTTGCAAACTGATACTACCAAATCTGTTGGATATAATGAGGTTTTGGGGTTTTTTAGTTGCTTCTGCTGTTTCAGAATGCCAAGGTCTTGTGTGGAAAAGGAAAATTAATCTGAAACCTGCTTAAATTAATCAATAACCTGAAATCCTGAAAATCAGAGCATAAACCTGATGTAGATCTGGAAGTAGAGACTGGACCACCTGACACAGCAACCAGGAATGAGTTTTATTATGATTATGATACAAATAATAATTGAGAAAAAGGCAGTGCTTGAAACAAATGAAGGAAGAGAAGGGACAGGTGCAGGGAATGTTAAAGAGGACTTTAGTGTCTATTCCTGAACTGGGAAGGTTATTGCTGCTTTGAGTCTGTAGAGAAAGGTGGTACTTGTGGTCCGAGATGACTGTCTTTGACTCTGTGCAGATATAGGTGGAGGATGTGTTCAGACCCTGATGCAGCTGGTGTTACTGAATAGCTCTCACCAGCCCATCCATCACTTCTGAATCCCACATTCTGCTGCACTGGTTGATGTGTTGTCATTACGTCAATAAGGCAGCTTGAAAGATGGCCTGAAACTTTGAAACTGGATGTAGCACTAAGTGGTTTGAATACATCTGTGTTCTCCAGACTTTTCAGAAGCAAATACCTGTGGGGATGTTTGTTGTGGTGGCAATAGTTGTGCCTTGAGGGTGAGGTGGTAATGCACAGTGCTTTCTGGTGCTTCCCTTGGCAGTGTAGATGCTTTGATGCATTGTTGTTAAGGTCTGAGGGCTTCATTACAGTTCCATCACAAGGCTCAATTAAAGACTGGGAAAACATGCTCTGATTTAAAGCACATCAGTTCCAATGTTACGATGTGACCACTGCAGAGAGGGAGTGCAGGTTTGGAAAGCCAAGTGTTGCAGAACTGGAGCACCTCAGAGAGTGGGACAGAGCTCCTGCTTTGGCTGCTTTGGCTCTTGGGACAGAGGGAGAAGACGACTTGAGGTCCATCACTTGCATGTTCTTACTGTGGTTTCAGCATAATGGGGGTTTTTGGTTGCTCTTGTCTCAATTTCAGGGACCTAGATCATGTGAAATTACAGCACCTAAACCCAAACTTAGTGATGTGCATAATAGTTGGACAAGAAGTTAAAGCAATGAAACTGGTGGTTTACTTTACAAGTATGTTTTAACTCTTAGATTTATTGTATGATGTTTTGGTGTTCCTGTAGCAGGCTCTTACAATCTGTTCTCCAGGGCACGACCAGTTGTGATAAACTGAGGAGTCCTAGAAGCTGCTGTGTCCGTTGGAAAATAGACACCAGGTTAACACAGAGTGTTTATTTCTGCAAAAAACTTATGCCTGGAGCCTGTATGAAACATCCCTTAGAGATGGGTGATAGCGTGTGTGACTTCTTTTTTCTGGCAGGTAATGAAGTAGTAGAGCAGGTTAAAATAAATTGAATGACATCTGAGTGTTTTAAACAAAAGAAAGAAAAGAAAAAGTCCAGCTCAGTTGCTTTGGAAGCTGAAAAATGAACAGCGTTCTCTTTAGCAACTCCAACTGTGCTTGTCCTCCTCTAGCAGCATCTTGGAGCTGTGTACAGCAGGGTGACACAATCCTACAGTCTAGGGTACATAGGGCATTTTTTGGATGTGGATTTTTGCATGCCCACTGCTCTTAGGTGCCGGGCACTTCAGGTCAGGGTAAGTGCCCCATCACCATCTTTTTCCAGGCTTAATCTGTGACGTTTCCATTGCTGATTTGGAATGACAGCATTGCATTAAAAAAAACCCCTCCAGTAAGGCTGCTCTGCTGGGAGGGATGCTGTCAGGGCTCTGCTGGCAGGCTCTGCTTCCGCTCGTGGTCGCTGAACATTTGTTCTTCCCATTTGCAATCCGGCCGAGTGAAGCTGCCTTATTCATATTTCTATTATCCAGCTGTCTGGCTTTGCTGCTTTGGCTCCCAGCTCTCACTTCCCTTATTTGGTAACGCAGTGCTCTGAAGCTGTTCTTGGAAGGGGCTGTTTTACTGGTTTAGGGACAATTTTCCACTTTCATTTTTGATCTCTAAAGCTATAGATTGTGTTTCAGCAGCGGTGCTGGCATAGCTTAACTCTTCAGTGCCACTGAACTGTAGTATTGTGCTTCTGAGAAGTGCTTGAAGTGTTTTAGTCTTGGCTATAACACACTGGAATGCTGCTGCAGACAAGTTGAGCAGAGGCAATAAATGGCAGCACTTATGTTTACAGCATATATATACCTCATCAGCATAATCTACTTTTTAAAATGACAACCAGAGTGTGAGCTTCAGTGCTAAGACTACGTTACGGAGGGCTTGGCCAAATTTTAATTAGCTGCATGATTTGCTGGTGTCTCCTGTGCTCTCTTCCTGAGAAGGGGGGTGACGTAGAGCACCAGAGTGAACTTGGACAGATTGAGCAGCATCATTGGAGAGGCTTCAGCAAGAGCATCTGTGGTCCCCTGCCAAAAGGATGGTGGGTGTTTAAAGCTGAGGGAGGGAAGGGGCCTCAGTAAGTGAGGTGAAAGGGTCAAGCCAAGCCTAGGCACAGAAAGTGAGGAATAAAGCTTTTGGACTCAGAAGATATGGACAGTGGTGTTACACTGTTTGCCTGGGAGTGCAGCACAGTTCAGCAGCACAGCTCTGCTCTACTGGACCCCAGGGTGATATTGCCTCTAATTAAGGCAGATCTGGGTTTTTTGCTTTTATCTTTGCTTTGCTAAACTCTTCAAGTAGTGGTTCTCAAGTCCATCAGTACCCAGTTTACTGAAGTCTGAACATCTGTATGGCAGCACATGCCTTATGCTGTCTGCTGCTGCCAGTGTAGTGCTGGGTGTCTGCTGCCATGCTGCTGGTGATGGCATTATTCACAGCTCGCTGTCCTCTGCAAGCTCCATGGAGAAGACAACAACTTGGGAATTCACTCTGAATTACCTTGAAAATTGCAGAAATGATCTGAAAAACGGTGGTGCAGTTCAGCAGGGACATATGCCAAGACTGTGCACTTAGTTGACTGCATCCAGGGAGGAGGAGGATGGCACATGCTGCAGCGTGGTAGGAAAGGATCCGGGGCTTGCAGGAGCCACAGTTTGAATAGGAGTTGTCAATGCTGTGCTCTTACAAAAAGTGCAATTGCTGCCTTGGAGTGTATAAAAAGAAACATTGCCAAAAGACATAGTAATTATTTTTTCCAATTTTACTTCCTGGCAGAGCCTCAAGTGAAGTATCTTGTTTAGTACTGCGCCTCATACTTCCTGAAAGATGTGAGCCAACTAGAGAAAATCCAGAGGAGGGCAATGGTCAGGAGCAAGACTGATTAGTCTTGCATCTCGGTAGTTGTGGGACAGAGGAGCCTGCAAATGCTGCAGGGAGAGGGAGAAGTTCTGTTTTGCATGCCTGCATGGAGAGGGAAAGAGGTAATGGACTTAAATAGTAAAAATAAATTAGATAAAGAAAAAGTGGAGTGCTGGAATAGATGACTTGAGGACATAGGTCAGGAATAGACATAGTTCTGCTTTCTAAGGATCTGCCAGCGGTGTGAAGCTGTGGTAGTGGCAATTCTGCAAAGGCAGTGGGGCCAGAAACTGGGCAGGCAGTGGGCAGTGCAGGAGGGGAGAAACAAGGCAGCATTTCGGGCAAGACATCCCAAGCACTTCATTAGGGTAAGAAAAATCAAAGCACTGGATTCAGTTGGATTATTTCTTCAGTTCTTCCAACTTCAATAATATCATCAACTATTTATTTAACTACCCTATATCTTATTTTTGGCAATGTGGGTTTTCTTTAAGCCAAGCAGATTTAAAAGCTGAAAATCAAGTTCCTTTATTGAACAGCTGAAGAATTTGCCTTTTGCTCTGCGCGGTGCCGCGATGGCTCGTTTCTGTCAACACGCACACAAGGCGCTCTTAAATAGAAACCACTTCTATTGTGCTGCTCAGTCACGTCAGCTCTAATGGCCCAGCCGTATGCTTTCCATACTGCTCAACACTGACACTTCCAGAGGGTGTTTGAAATCTGATCATCATCATCTTCCTGTGCTCGGACTGTCCAAGCCGTTCCGCACCGCCTGCCCCCACTTCCTGTGCTGCTTCGAGCAGGAACTTGATTCTGGAAAAGCAGAAGCGAGTGAAGGAGCGAACATGAAAATGAAATCCAAGGAGTGAGCAGTTGAAAGGCAGTGAAATGTGGCCAGAGGATGAATACACGTTGATTCACTGCTGGTGTAAGATGCTACTGACATAGGCTGAAAACATCTGAAGATTTTGAGGAGGAATGTCCCAGGGTTCATGTTCTGAGACTTGTGTTTTAGTGCCTCTCAGGGAGATTTATCATGGAAACCATTAAAAGGGAGATAGTGGATAGCTTCTCGAGTTAAGAGTGCAGCTCTGAACACTGAGACAGAGGCTAAAGCCATGACAGTTTACTTAAGAATGCTTCTGCCCCCTTACGCACATTAGTTTGCTGAATTCCCTTCCTATAAAGTATGAATGCTTCCCCTTGTAGTGTATAAAACTTGATTTTCAGTACCTGTGGCAGAGGAGGGGTTGGTCTTTAGACGTGCCTCTTGGCCAGGTTTGCCTCCAGACCAGGGTTTCTTTTCATGCTGGAGCAGACGGAGATGAGCTGAGACAGTAAAAACTTTCAGTGAAACCAATGGCTTTCTTGAGACCCTGGGGTAGCTCAGATCAGCGTGTGCAGTTGTGAACTCTTCTCTTGTTTTTTTTTCTTTTCCTTTTCCCCTTTTCTCAACACAAAGGGTTTTTCTGTCTTGTATTTGTTACTAGCCAGGAGCCATTGTGGTGCTTTGAGTTTCTCTAAAAGTCCTTGAGATTATCCTTGGCTTAATTTAAGGAGCTTCTCTTGGTCAAAACTGTCCTTCATGTCCATAAGTAAGACCTGTTCCTTAATGCTTTAAGGATACCTGGCATATTCACACTTTGTTTTCTCTGAGGAAACTCCATGTGTGGGTGTCTTCATCCATCTCTTGTAGCCCTGTCCAACCCAGGGACATGTTAGCTGTCATGGTGCCACTCCTCGGTGGCAGGGAGGCTGCTGGTTTTCTTCAGTTCTTTAAGCTGACCCCCCTGGATATCAAACGAGATAAGTTTTGGTTAAATGCATCAGTGCTTTTTCCTTTCTACTTGTCTGGCTGTCCCTTCTGTGTTTTCACAGAACATCTGCACTCAGCGACTCAGGAACGAATCTGGTCTTTCCTGCATGTGTTTCCTTTTGGAACTGCCTGTATATCCAGTGTCTAAATATTTCTCTCTTTTCGAGTAGCAGTCTTCTTTTTGAAGGAGACCGAAGAGCTTACGTGCAGAAATAAAACAAACACTGGTGTGTTCTGGACTCTTTGGTACCCAGGATGTTTCCCTAAAGGTGTGTTTCTTGTGTTAGACTAGATAAATGGTTTGGGGCACTTTGCTGTCCTTGTGGTGCTCGGGGCTTGTTTGCTTGTAGTGTTGTGAATTGCCTGTGCTTTGATTGTTAACTTACCCCAAGACATGGCAACGTGCTCAGAGCCACGTGGGACACTTTTCCCAGCTGAGGAGCTGTGTGTTCACTCCTGGTTAGAATGAGGTTACCTGGCTCAGTTTTCTCTTTGCCCACAGTGAATTTTGGTTGTGCTGTGCATCAAAATGCTGTGGTCATTATTGTGAAATTATTCAGAATGGTGTGTCGAGTCAGATGCTAGTTTGTGTTCAAAAAGCCATTGTTTTTAAATTAATGTTGCATTAAAGAATACTGTTGATTTGGTAGGCGTTGGTGTTTGGTGTCCAGCTCTCAGGTATGTAAATGTTCACTCTGAAATCACTGTTGTGGTCTTCTCTTCATTTGGTTTGGTACATCAGCTGTAAGTTAATAACAGTTCCATTATTTCCTATGTTGTTACAGCTTGAAAAAATGAAGTAGATATTTCCACTGGTAGAACTGTGCATAAACGAGTACAATGGCAAGAGGGTGGTTACCCTCATGTCTTGCAGATACGAATTGAGGATTATTTTAACATAAAAATTAAAATATATTTAGATTATAAATCAGGCAGGCTCGCCATTTAAATGTTGGTTGCAAGGATGATTTTCCTCCTTTGTTCTGCTTTAAAAAGAAAAGCATTGAAAGCCCTTGAGACAGGCAAGATGCAACAGCACGCGGAAGGGAGGTAACAGACTTGACAGCAGCAGAAACCTCTAATATGTTTTGTCATGTAATTAGTTCAGTGTTTGAATCCTGAATGATTGAGTTGCTTTGCTGTGACATGTGCAATAGTGATGAGATCTTTGGACCTGGAATACAAATGCCCTTCTCACCTGTGCTGAAATTGTCCCCACTTGTGGCATGGCAGAGCTGTTGGCAACATGAGATTTGACATCATCTTCCCCTGGGCTAAACGTGTGCAGTTCTGGTTTCTTTCCCTGCTGGTTTTGCTGGTGCTGTGGTTGGAGTGGGCTCCACTGGGACAGCAGGTCAGGTGTTGAGTTCATCCCAACTAAATACCTGGTTTGAAATGGCTTGCTGCATTCCCAGCAAAGCAAATTGTGATGAGGAGACATCCTTTCATTCCCAAAGACAGCAATTTCAGTAGGATCGGGTTCTTTTTTTCTGCCTCTGTATGGAAGTGCAGGAATGATTAATAATCAACACATTTCTGTAGCTGCTTTTGTTCTCTGTTCTTTGAACCTCTTTGGCTGTCATCTATTCATTTGAAACCTCAGAAGGAACAAGTATAGAAATAGAAGATGTAGTAATGTGAGGGCTTCTGAGGAGGTGAAACTCGCCTGTGATTGAATATATGCATTTAGTATTACTCTGTGTGCCTCCTGCGTGAAAATATTTCACTTAACCACAAAAGGGGTCTTCATTTTGTCTTTAAATAAATAATCTCTTCATGCTGTGGAGTGCTACCAGCCTTGTGAGTGCATTAAAGCTGTGTGACTTCAATAAATATAAAGCCAAGAACTTTCTATTTACAATATTTCCATCATTGCCAGCGATGTTACCTCTTCATCTTCTTGCTATTTTTATATTTATAATGTTTTATAAAATACACTATGCCTACGTTTATTCTCCCCTGTGATCACGCTCTGGCCTTGGGGAAATATCAGGTATCCAAGTATAGAAAAGTCTGAAGAGAAACCGCTAAATTTCAGCAGGGAATTGCTAATTTTCTTTTAATTTTAGTATTGCTGCGCAAAAAGGAATTTTGTTTTTTTCAAGTAACGAAGAAACAGCTGTGTTGGTGTTAAATATTCAGCAGGTTTTTTAAGTGACTTATTTGAATATCTTCATCTTTATAGATTTCCCTCTTCTGAAAGTACTCTGAAGTACGTTTTTTGAGAGGGTATGGTTTTTTTTCTTGACTGTTACCTTTCTCCAGTTGGCATTTTGTAAAGTTTAGGTCTGTGGTTAAAAAAATCAAGTAACGACACACCTTTCTGTTGCCAAAAAAATATTTGATGACGACTTTCTCTAACTGCAGAAAAGTTGGTGAATACTTTCTACTAAATGCTTAAAATAACCAGGGGAGATTTGGAAAAAATGATGAGTGATGAATTACACAACCAGCCTGGCTGGAGCTAAAAGCGCTTCCAGATCGTTTAGAAATGAGCACGCTGGAGAATGGCAGGGTGAGAAATTGTGCACTGCAACCCGAATCTGAGCCCATCACAGTGTGGAAGTAACAAAGGTGGAAGGTTTTAATAGTGGCTGATGTCCAGGTGTCACCTGGCAGAGGCTGAGCACCACAGGAAAGAGATTGGCAAAATACTGTGTGGATGATCACGGGAAAGAGCCCAGCCTTCTCTTTGCAAAGTTCTGATTCCCTGTGCTCTGGGAGTGAGGTGCTTTGGAGGGTGAAGCTGGAAATCTCAAGAGATGGGGATTATCTGCAGAACAGCTAGGTGGAGACCTGTACATTGGTATCATGAAGGGAGAAGGGAAAGGATGGATTAATCAGTTGTTGGGGGCTGAATAAATTAATTGGGAGGGAAGGAGAGAATCTGACTGGTTGGGTTTGGGCTGGCAGGAAAGGTTGGAAGTTTGGAGACTGAGTGGGTAGGAAAGGAGCAAGGTCTAGTACAGGAGAAGGGAATGGAAAAGGAAGATGAGAAAATGAAAAGCACGAGGTAAAAGAATTGCAGTTGGAGTCACGTAGCTGACAAATTTCTCTCTTCTCTGGACCCCAGAATACTTTAAGAAGATGGAATTTTCGAGTCTTCCCAGTGTCCTGGATTTTGATTATTCCTCTGTGATGCTGGTACACACAGCCCATTGCTGGCAATATTTTTGTAAGCTGCAGGTGGCAGAGACCCATGTGGGGATCTAAATGTCCAAACAGTGAGAGCATGAATGTGTCATGTGGTGCAATTACGGTCTCACTCAGTGCACTTAATTAGATGCAAAGCAATTGCTGACGAAAGAACAGGATTTAGCTTGGAAACATGGAAACAAACCTTTAACACATGTCCAGGTAACCTTCATTCATCATCCTTGATGTGCATGCTGGGGTGGTATACAATTTTGCAGTCACTTTTTCCTGCAGGACCTTTGTTTGGTGTTCAGGCTTGATGATGTGTCATCATTTCATCAGCAGTTACATAGTATTTTATTTTTATACTTATTCAGTGTGCAATTCTGCTGGTTTTCACTGTGTATCATGAAGGTCTGAAAAGAAAATGCATTCCTTCATGGTTAATATTCAGCAGTGTAGAATAAGATGTAATTACTTTGCAGTGAAAGCTTTATTTATCACCTTTCCTATGTGGCTAAAGCTGCTTGAATCCATAATCAGAGCAGATAGCTGGCTGTTTCAGCTGCTTTATCTCCATTTTGGATCTGTTAGAGCTCACTTCCATAGCACAGTGTCTGACAAGCAGTTGGTTTACCTTACCCTCACCACTACTGGGGGTTGCAGAGTGGTGACTGCGATGGTACTCAGCTAGCACATCCTTGCATGTTGATGTTTGTAAACATATAAGCCCATGGAATCTGGAGATCCAAAAGACTTCTGGCCATAAAGTTCATGTAGTTTGACCCATGGTGAAATACATTCAGTACTAGCCAGCTTCTGGTGGTTGTACTGAGGTGGATAAAGCTACGTTTAGCTCTCCAACCACTTAAGAAATAGATTTCATAGAACAAATGTTAGACAAAAAAAAAGTTGGGTGCTTTTTTTTGGTCATTTCTTGTTTTAATTTGTAGCTTGGTAACTAGGAGGGGAACCTAAGAAAAAGACATCATGCCTTGGACAAGATTGAACTCTTGTTGACCTGTGAACAAGGAAGAGAGGGGGCTGCTCGCAGTTAGCGATGTGGAAGTTAAGCCTAACTTGACAACTTCCTTCACTGAAAAGGGTGGGGAAAAGTACACTTGCACAGTGACTAAATCTAGCATACAATTAATTCTTCTGTGCAGTTCTGTGTGTTAATTGCTGTCATTGTGTGAACTGATGGTTTCAGCAAAAATAGAAAATTTTATAACTGGTGTGTTGCTTACCATGCATAGTCTTAGCTTAAAGTGCCAGCCCGCAGTGGCTTTTTGAATCTCTTCTGTGCTGTCAATCTCTGTGAATCATCTTTATGTAAATGAAAAATACGTTGAAGAGAGCAAACCTGGAAAGCGTGGTTTGCACTTTGTTTTCCACTTTCCTTGTTTGTTCAGAAGCTGGTGGTGTCAAAGAGGTGGTGAGTGTTTCTGGATAAATGCAATTAAATCCCCTTCCACATACCCTTGGCTTTCCTCTCCTTCCAGGGTATGTCTTGCTCCATTAAAGGACCCCAGTGCCATACCCAGCTCCTACTGGCACACTGGGCCACCAGCTAAGCAGGCTGCAGGAGCTGCTGGGCTGGTTTGGGACAAGTTGGTTGGCCCATTTGGCAGTCAGTGGCTCACATGAGATGAAGTGACAGTCTGCCACTGGTGCTTCACCCCGTTAGAAGGGATTTAGTTTTGAAGACAGACCTTTGCCCTCCTACGAAAGGTGTCTGATGTTGCCTGGTGTGCTCCAGTGGTGCTGGGGGGATGGATTAAGCAGGCAGAGTGACATCAAATAGGACTTTAGGAAAGTCATGAAAAGAGTGAATGTCTCCATCTCAAACAGCATCAAGGTCTGCCTCAGCCCCTGCAGCAACTTCAGCAGAGCTGAAATGACTTGTCCTCAGGATGGGTTTTTTCCCTTTTTGGTTGACATGCATCCAGTGTCTCTATTAGAAAGGTTGCCCTTAAGGAGCTGTGCTTTTCAGGCAGTGAAGTTAAAGCTCCCTGGCAGGGCTCTCCTCAGCTTGCTGCTTCCCTGGCTGTAGTGCTGGCAGTGGGAACACCCCAGGAGCCCTGAGAAATGCTGGACACCTGAAGCCATGTGTCCCTGCTGTTCCAAGGGGCACTGGGAACAGCCTTCTGGCTTTACTGGCACTTTGCTTAAACTTCTAAGCTGCTACTTTAGGCACTCTCTTTGAGTAGCTTTATATTTTTTTGGGGTGTTCAGTTGCTTAGCAACAGAGGAGAGGAGAAATAGTAAACGCAGCTAATTTGATTTTATTACTGATAAGTTAGCATCTCTTTAATATAAAAACGTATTTTTAATGAGAGTAATGAGCTGTAATTCCTGGGTTTTGCCAGGCAGAATGTTAAATAAACTGTGTGGATGGACTGGGTTAAGACCCTGGCACCCTGAGGGGTTTGCTGTTACCCAGAGCTGTGCTTTGACTGTCTGTGCTTCTGCATGCTATTGGTCGGGGGTTTTTTAGGCTGCTGCTGCTTTATTAGGTGAGTTTCTCCAAGTCTTTGTGCTTCATTTTCCTTAGCAATAGAAGAGATTGGATTTAAAAACTAAACAAACCAAAAACCCCCAACCTAACATGGTGTGAAGTAGGGAACTTGGTAAAGTAGAAAATCCAAAAAGTTGGAAGTGTATAAAAAGGAATCTGTTGTCCTGGGAAAGCATTGAAACCTGTTACCATTTTGGTATGGTAGTGTTTGACTGGGACAAGTTATAAATTTTCTGGTCTTGCATCACATGTTGGCAGCAACACTTAATTTTTATCATTCATGGGGCAACGTTCCTGTTGCCCAAAAAAGCATTTGTCTGATGAAGAGCTTTCTGGAATTTGTTTATAATCCTTCCCTTGCTGCTGGAATAGTTGGATGATATTAGCAGCAAAATCCCAGATAATTGCAAATAGTTGAAGCAATCTCTCTGTTTATTTCATGTGTTTTTACAGATTGCCTCTTCAAACTCTGTCCTATGAACCGGTACTCTGCTCAGAAGCAGTTCTGGAAAGCAGCAAAGCCAGGAGCAAACAGCACGACAGATGCAGTGCTACTCAATAAACTGCACGTAAGTATTCACATTCAGGCTCCTTTTGGTCACCCACACTCATCCATACTGCTTTATGTAAGTATTTCCAATCAGTTTGACACAGTTAACCTGGAGACACCGAGGAAGTATATAGAAATCAGTACCCAAGACTCCTTGGAGGCATTCACTGGGGTCTAACTCTTTCAGCATCCTCTGCTTTAGGACAACGTGCTGTTCAAGCTCTGTGTCCCCAGTACTGGTATGTGTGATACTGGGTTAGAGTCACAGTGGCCATTTAAGCTGTTGTCATGAACCTGTGCTAACCTGTAATACTGTTCTGTGTGGGCATTTTGGGTGGTAACAGCATAAAGATGGGACCCTTCAAACAACTACGCAGAGCAGAGGATTCTCAGGCATTGCATCTTGATGTGGGAAGTTTCAGCTGTGCTGGTTGATGCCACCAGCTCCTGCTCTGATAACTCTACTGGGATTCCTCAAACAAGCATAGCTGCTGCTGCTACATGTAAAGGTTGATGGGTAATTATGAGTAATTATAAGGCCAGACAGCCTCTCCTTCCTTATTAGCTTGCAGTATTTAATATTTTCTGGGTAAAATGTTGACATTCAGCAGCTGAAAACCCAGTAAGGCAATTGATTGCTGTTTTTAGAGTTCCTATATAAAAAAAAAAAAGCCAACTTAAATACCATCTGTTGACTTTAGAGTTAAATAAACTCCATGTTTATGTTAAAATTACATAGCTAGAGTACTTCATGTCAAAATTACAATTCTAAATATTTTTAGTTTCTTTAAGCCTATATTAAGCTCATTGTAGACTGAAATACAAAATGGCCCTGTAGGAGAGTGTCATTTGCTGATTGCCATATGGCTGCCTTGCTCCTGCCTTTCACAAAGGCTGTTTGACTCATTTTGCTTCTGAAAACATAATTTTATAGCCTAGAAGTATTAACTTGGCACGGAGGAAACTATTTTGGTACTGGCTGTAGCACAAAGGTCCCTCACTTGTGCTGTGTTTCTTCTGCCCCTTTAATGCTGGTAAGAGAAGCAGGCCATGCCAGCAAGCTCTCAGTCATGGGGGATTGAGGATTTGGGGTTTCTGGTGTAGAAGGGAAGGGGTGAGTTTATACCCCCAGGTGATGTGCGTGAGTTGATGGATTTTAAGAGAAAGTATGGTTTAAGTACTGCATCAAGTAGAAGAAAAATACTTTGTCATTGCCCTGGCTTACCATGTCATCTACACTTGTCTTCTCTTTCCTCAGTACGTGCCACTTCAGGTGTCTGGGACCTGCTCCTATTTCATGCCAGGGTCCCTATGGAAATACAGGATTAGATTTTCCCAGTATTTAGCCCCAGCTGAGTGATGCTTGTACAGAAACGTAGCTCAAAGCTTGAACTGCTCGCTTGATTTGGTGAAAGGATTTGAGTACTTTAGTTTTATTGGAGATTATTTAATATGCATCACTTGGACATAAAAACTAATCCTTTATGTAGCATGTGCCAAATCAGATCTTCAGTGACCTGTGGCTGATGCATGGATTGAAAATAATTTGGTCCCATGTACATCACTCGTACATCAAAGCTTATTTTTCTGCCAATTATATGGGTACATGTGTCATCTTTTCCACTTGTTGGCACAAGGGACACACTGAAAAACCCTCTGTGTTCTGCATGATGTGTATTGGGAGGGCTCTGTCTTGAAACATGTGTACAATTGTTAGTGCTGCCTGTGATTAGATTTCTTCATCAGTGCATCTAATTTCTAATGCAATTGGTGATGCAAGATGTATTCATCATCACTTGCCTTTTTTGGCTTCTGTTTGTCTGCTGGTGGAATTTATTGTCTGCTGTGGAGCGCTCAATGCTGAGGTCAGGTTATTTTAAGTTAATGCCTTTTAAGGGATTTAAAATCTGGGACACTTGTCTCTCTTTGGTATCAAGAGTCAGGGCTGGTTGAGCAGCTGACATCTAGTGGCCAGAGAAAATTATGCTTTCTTCCTGAATGATTGTCAGTTTTGGTGTGTGCTTTTGAAATACATTCCAAGTCTTCATCGTATTTTCATGGAATACGCTGTTTTCTTTATTTATAATGAATGTGGCACCCAATCCAGTGCAGGCAGAGAAGCCCTGTCTTCTGTGATGGCTGTTGATAACTGAGGCCCTGGAGTACTGAAGAAATTCTTTCTCAACAGAATACTTTGAAATCAAGCAAAAAAAAAGTTGTATTTCAGTAATAAAAGAGAAAATTATGCTGCATTGTATTTCTGAATATATTTTTTGAGTTTGAGTGAGCAGCTGTATTCCAGGTTCTCCTGGAGCAGGAGCCAGCTATCATACCTAGCATGGCTTCTAAAAATAGCACATTTTGTGTAAGCTGAGGATGATGAAATTTTGTAGCAGGATACAGATAGCTCTTCCTTTGCAGTAGCTGAGGTCTCGCCTGTGTTTTTACTACTTTACCATACTACAGTTGGGGACTGTGGGCACTTTCTTCTCCTCCAGGAGAAAACTGGACCTCCTGTAGTCCTTGAGGTCTGAGAAGCAAACCCTAAACATTGATGCTTAGCCTCCAAAAAAGTCTAGTTTTAAGTCACTCTTTACCACCAGATATCAGTTAAAGCAGATACAGATTTATTTAATGAAAAAATCATCTTTCATGAAAAGTAAGAATTTCTTTACCAAATAAAATGATTTAAAAAAAGCTTGGGCAAAATAGCTCACTTCTTTTAAAACAGAAAAATATGCAAGAGACAAGGTATAAATTAAGTTATTAAATAGCACAGCCAGTCTGCAGTGTAGCACAGAGTATCCCCTGCCTCCTGAAGTGCAAACTCTGTGGTGCTGGGAGATTGGGAGCTCATGTGTACAGAGCTCCAGTGGGCATTTCTAAGTGCCTTCTCAATAATTCTGCTGCATGGTGAAGATGAGTAGAGCCATTGTAAAAGACAGGCTGTGGAGAAGTTGGGGCCTGTATTGGCAAAGTAAACTAAAGATCCAAAATTGAGGTTCCTTTCTTTCTATTTGTATCAGTCAGTAGAAAGGAAGATGGGCTTCCTGGTGTGAGCTGTCCCATCCCTTTTCACCGAGGTGAAACACCACCATAGGTCTGGTGGTGTCTTCTCATGGCTTGTCTGCTCTTTTCTGAGTTTTTCATCTCATGTTTTATTCCAAAATTTTGTCAAATTCCACCCCAATTACAGATTGCTTAAATGATGTGTGTGTGTGTTCCTAAACGACTGAGGCAGGGAATTGGAAATGATGTCGTTGGAAGTTGGATAAAGGAAATTGCTCTGTGTCAGATGCTCACTGTTTTTCCAGTTCTTTAAAATACTTTTTTAAGAACCTTGAGTGTTTGGCCACACTTTTATAAAACAGTCAGCAAATGGATTCTCCTTTAATTCCAGCATGCAGCAGATTTGGAAAAGAAACAGAACGAAACTGAGAACAGAAAGCTGCTGGGAACGGTCATCCAGTATGGCAACGTGATCCAGGTAGGCTGGGAATGTCTCAGCAAGCTGGGTGGGGTTTTGCTCGAACTCCCCTGTTCAGTGTGACTTCAGATTTCTTCAATTCCTGGACAAGTCTGTCACTTTGCAGAGTGTGACAGTGTTTTGAAGTGGGATCCTGTGAAGAAAGAACTGGGTGGATAGCTGTGATTGAGCCACTTTTTTTTACTATGGGTTAATTGTGCTTTTTTTTCATTTTTTGAGGTCACCACATGAAGCGTAAGCGAAATTGTGCCTGAATTCATCAATATTTTTATATAACCTAGTTTTTAATTCCTGTATAATACTGTGGTTATCTTATGCATGCTCACTGTTTGTTGAGGGGAGGAAGAATGAGCATTCTTAGAACTGAACTCTGATTCTTATTCTAGCTGCTTCACTTAAAAAGTAACAAATACTTAACAGTAAATAAGAGGCTTCCAGCTCTACTGGAGAAGAATGCTATGAGGGTGACCTTGGATGAAGCTGGAAATGAAGGCTCCTGGTTCTACATACAGCCCTTCTACAAACTGCGCTCCATCGGAGACAGCGTGAGTGCCGAGAGCAGTGTGTGCACACACTGGGCAGAGCTGCTTTCGGAGAGCCTGGCTTGCAATTAATGAAATGCACAGATCTTGTAGTGCGTGATGGTGCAGGAACAACCTTTTTTTTTCCTGTGCTGTCATGAGGGGGAGGAAAATCGCTATGGTAACTTGTATTTTGGAAACATGGAATGATTTGACGTTGGAAGGAATAAGGACCTAATTATGCTAGCCTTTCACAGCTCCTGCCCCTTTCAGAACACTAGGAAATGTTGAGTTCCTTTGGGAGATTCCAAACAAATAATTGACACCTTGGGTTTCAGTGTTGCCAGTTGAAAATCAAAATTCGTCATCGTTTTGTGCACGAGGGTGAGGTAATAATGAGGTTAACTGGTCCTGTTCATGGGAAATCTGGAAAATAATTGGTGCTGAATTAAATGCATTACCTTTTTAATATCTTAATATATTTTTTTTTATATAAATCTAAGTCACCTGGGTGTACTACCTGCCGAAAAGCAGGAGGGAATAAGCTTCAGTGAGCTGTATGGTATAGCCCAGGTATGTATTTGGCACCTAAACCCAGCTGACTGTATCAAATGGGAGCTATTTATCCTGTAGACTTGCCCCATGCATTTTGATGTGACTGTTCCTGTCCTACAGACACACATGGTAAAGCCAAAGCCCAGGGTGGTGCGGTCTTAGTGGCAATTAAGCTTTTCCTAAATCACCTGAGTTCTCAGACACTTTGTCACTAAGAACAGTTCAATACTGAGAAGGCTTTTTCATTTTGAGTTTGAGACTTTGCCCGAGGAGAAGGGAAGAACAGCACCTTTGCTGTCCATAATAAAGTGCATTTGTCTTGAGTCATATGCCAGCCTGGTCAAGAATCTGATTTTACAAATGAAAATGTGTCTTAGAGGAGGGTGATTTTTGGCTGACCTTTTGCTGTAGGAATTATTTGTTCAGTGTTACCTAATGAAACAACTTCATGGAAAGCAGCACAAAGTTACCAGAATTGCAGTCTGGGTTTCTTCTGTAAGCCTCTGAGACCAATAGTATAGCATTTTTTTTCTGCCTGACTGACTACAATGAGCTAAATTCTGAAGTAAACAGACTCCTGATGTTCATACTCAGACTTGCATCTTTCCAAACTGCAAGAAGGTGATTTCCTCCCATCACTCCTTTATTTAAAAAAAAAAGAAAAAGAGGTTTTTTCAGGTTCCTCTGTCTGATGCTGCATTTACCTACAGGTTGTCATTGGAGACAAAGTAGTCCTGAATCCTGTCAACGCTGGCCAGCCCCTCCATGCCAGTAGTCATCAGCTCGTTGATAATCCAGGATGCAATGAGGTAAGGGCAGATTAACACAGCTGGAGCAGGTGTACAAACCTCTGGATGTTTCAGCTAAGATGCCTAGGACTTGTTTTATGAAAATCAGTGTGTTGGTTGGTACCTGTGGCATTGTTCTGGGCACCAGACAGAGGTTTGAGTTTGATCTCTTTGATTTGACTGGCTAAAAATAAGATTTTCCTTCCAAATCAAAAGTCATCGTGGCGCAGTGATGTGTTACAAGTGACTTCCTAGCAAGTCAGGTCTGCAGTTACTTGTTCTGGAGTAAATGCAGAAAGGGTTTTCCTTCTCTAGAGTAATGCAACATGGACTGTAGTAATCTGTTGAAAATAGTCTGAAGTGTAAGGCAGTAGTTTGTGGGAGTATCTCCTGCAGGCACAAGCCAGTGGGACTAATGGTTTTAGTTCTCCTTTTAGGTCAACTCTGTGAATTGCAATACAAGCTGGAAAATAGTCCTCTTCATGAAATGGAGTGATAACAAAGATGATATTCTCAAAGGGGTAAGGCTCAAAACTCTTCTTGCTTGTAGCTCGTTTGCTGGTGGGTAATGCCCTGACTGACCACACTGTCTGGGCTTTGGCAGGGGGATGTGGTGAGGCTGTTTCACGCGGAACAGGAGAAGTTTCTGACTTGTGATGAGCACAGGAAGAAGCAGCATGTCTTCCTGAGGACAACAGGGAGGCAGTCAGCCACGTCTGCAACCAGTTCAAAAGCCCTGTGGGAAGTAGAGGTAAGAACTGTAACCCAGGCTGGGGATGGCTTTGTAGGAACAATTACTGCTTAAAAAAATGGGTATCTGGCTCTCTTCTTTTTAGGTAAAAGTCTTTCTGGTGTTTGAAGCTGAATCTTAAAATTCCTTTTCTTACTGTGCTTTCAGTGCAAAATCAAAACTGAGTCCTGATTTCTAATGCTGCAGCAGGTATTTCTGGAATACAGGTTCTTGCCAATTTAGAAAAAGGGGACAGAGAAGCATCTATGAAGTCATTGTCTTACCAGTCACTAAAGTTCAACACCAGCTAATAATTTCAACTCTCCTGCTGAGCGTACTGAACACTTTATTTTTGGTGTGGAATAATGTGGTTATGCATCTCCTCATTTGGCAGGAGATTGCAGCCCTTTGCTGGTCTCTGTGCCTCGCTTGTCCGGACCACTTTTTTCTTTACTTGGCTTTTAAATAGTGTGACTGACACCTTGGCCATCACTGGCTTCTTAAAATATCCTCACTCTGTTGGTGTGACTAGAGTTGTTTTATAATTTTAAATGTTTGCCATGTGAGGATCATAAAATTACTATGGTGGATAGGTGGTTTTGATACTCGTTTTCCAGAAGTACCTGCTTTGATATGCATTCAAAGCCTACCTAGAGTTCCCATAGCTTTGACATGCTACAACACACCAGGGGCTGCTGTGGTAACTGTCAGTGTGCATGCAGTTACCTGGGGGTGTCAGGGGTGAGGTACTCCTTCCCTGAAAGGCACAGGTCAGCTATGCTGATTTTTCCCTAAGGAAGCAGGGGTGCCCACAGAGTAACCAATATGGAGTAGCAGATCATCTGCTCTTGGAGGCTCTGCTTGCCACAGGAGAAGTGAGAGAGTAAATTATGACAGTCTTCATATTCTGTTGTACAACACTGTTGCATTTAAAAGATTTTCAGGTGTCTCTCAGGTAAAAAATGAGTTATACCAAAAAGTTTAAGTATGTGTTGCATCTCTTCAGGAGGTTTGTTTCAAGACCTAGCAGCACATGTACATCTAGAACACCTTCTGTAGTTACTTCTCTGCCAGCTTGCACCATAATCTTCCTGCCATCACTCACCAGACTCCACTGGAGTCAGCCATGGTCAGTGACTTTGCAAACAGACATTGTCACTTGACCATGTTCAGAAATTGGTGAGGTGACCTGATTGTAGCCTGCTCAAAGTATTGACTGTACTGAGTCTTGCTCACATATGAAAGGTTGTTTCATCTTTTCTGGAGCTCCTCATTCTGTTTCTTACCTCCATGTGAAATACATCAAATGCTGTGTTTGAAGAGAGAAGTCAGTGATGTGTGGTGTCAGTGTGGTTTCCCTTTCCTCGTAGGTGGTGCAGCATGATCCCTGTCGCGGTGGTGCGGGGTACTGGAACAGCCTTTTCAGGTTCAAACACCTTGCTACTGGACACTACCTAGCAGCAGAGGTAGGTGTTGGGGCTTGCTTAGGAACTCAGCCTTTCCTGCTGCAGTATTTTCTTCCTTTTATGCCTTCTGAAAATCTCTCCATTTCCTGCCCTAACAATAGGCACACGGGAGGGGAGTGGTGTTTGGGTCCTTAGCATTAATACAAAAGCAGATGGCTAAACATAGAAAACAAGGTGAAAGAGGCTTGAAAGAATACCACGGTGCAGGGGTGGTCTTGAGCTTATTTCACTTCTATGAATTCTAGAGGCAATAACTCTTCTACAAAGAATAGACACCAAAACCTGTCATGTGGGCAGTAGAATTGAGATGAATTTATTAATAGATGAATAAATTGTCAATGGCTGATAGCCTTTGGGGGAAAATGAATTCAACTACTGTTAGTTTCTTTTGAATCACTGATGTTTGGAGCAGAATTGTAGAACTGACTGTAAAATGGAAATGCAGGTAGAACTTCTGACCAGTCTTGTGGGAACTGTGGGTGACACTTAGCTGTCCAAGCATAAAAGAAATAAATCTCTTTCTCTCTCCATAGTAAGCATCCCATTTTCCCCTATGGAAGTAAGATTTCAAGACATTTTATTAAAAAAAAAAATCCAAGAGTTAAAATTTTGTGAGTTTTGCTGCTTAACACTTGTAAATGTTTATTAAAACTAGTTTTATTTACTTGAGATACATCAACATGGCAATACAGAAACCTCTGTAAGTAAAAGCTGTCCTGGGTGTAAGAGTGTAGCAGGGCAGAAGGGCTGTCTCAGCCCATGCTATTGACACGAGAGCCTCACTGGGAAAAGTCCAGATTAAATATCCCATTTGATATTCTTCTAATAAGCAGATTGGAATAACAGCAGCATTTTGTCACATGCACGCTCGCAAATCCTTCTCAGTACTGACCCAGTATAGAGCTTTTCCAGTAAATCTGGTTTTGCTAATCAACCAAAACAGAATCATGGTCTTGCATCATGCAAGAATGTACCAGAGGAGATTGCTCACCTGATCCATGGTTAGAACAGTGTTTGTTCTAAAAGATTTCTACCCAGCCAGTAATTTCTAGTTGGAAATTCCACTTGGGATTTTAAGAAAAAAACAAACAACTGAAACTTGGTAACTCTCTACCCCTCTTGCTCCTTTAGTGATTATCCTGAACAAGTAAAATCTCTGCATGTTTGCAGGTTGCTTAACTGCTTAATTCATGGACAGAGAGGTGCCCGCTTGGGAATGACGTGGTTTGCACAGGGTGTTTGTTCTGCATGCCTGGTGGTGCTGTAGCAGTAGAGGGCATCTCGTACAAACTAAGTTTAGAGCACGCTGAGGTTGTTTCCCCCTTCCAGCTCTGTTAGAGTTTTGACGTGCCTGTGATTCTGTCTCATCAGGTAAACCCTGACTATGAGGAAGATGACCTGGAGTGTCAATCCTCAGTAAGTATAGGCAAGAGTACGATCTTGCCCCGAATTGAGGAGGGCTTGACACAGGCCCAGGTAGTTACCTGGCCAGTGCATTGGTGGCCCAGGCTTTGTGGCTAGTAAAGAAGCCAAAAACCAGAATGATCTGAAGGCTTTTCAGGTCTATCCAGAGGAGTGGATGTTGAAAATGGGATTAGGCATTAGTTAAGAGCAATGCACTTGGAACCCAATTTGTAAGTTACCTGGACCCCCTCACCTCCCTCCCTGCTTTGTACCATCTCTTTTTCTGCCTTCCTATTTCTTAAAGCTTTGCTCTCTTGAAACACTCTCTTGAATAGGTCTGAAGAGCAAGTTGCTCAAGGTGACACGGGATGACAAGTGTCCCTAACGGGGTGTTCACACAGCGCTGTGCCAGTCTGTCCTCTGACCTCCTGGTTTAAGAAATTAGTTCCCTCTCGTTGTAGCTTGTCACAGGAAAGCCAGGATAAAGGGTCTAGGGAGCAAGAATGGCAGGGTGAGAGGATTTCAGTGCCATTCTTCTGCTTTTCCTGTGAAAGCAAGTCTGTGCTGTTTTCAGTAAATGTTGTGTTGAAGAATAGACTGTGCTGATGCTTTGTGCCAGCAGAAGCTTCTCTTTGGTGTCAAAGAGAAACAGCATTGCTTCAGTAGTTGTGGACAGATAAAATTGGAACGACACTTTGCAATGTGGATTACATTACATCAGTCCATGTGGATTTGATTGTAGGCTTATGCAGCTTTCTTGGTCACTTATAGTGTATTGGGGAAGATTTCCTCCGTTTGGATATGAAAAAGAACTACTCCTCCAATTTTACAAGTGCACTATGATGCTTTGAAATCCGGTGAGGTGGTGTTTTCCTCCTAAAAGGATTTGTCATTATAGCTTGGCCATTAAAACACCCTTGCCCCCAGATACTGAGCTGTTATCCTGATCAGTTCTTGGTGGTATTTGGCAGCAAATACTGATCTTCTGACAGCTTGAGTGCAGTAAACATACTGGAAAAATGAAAAAATGAACAAAAAAACCCCACAAAGCTGCTGAGCAGAGTGGGATCCAACCTGGAACTATTTTATTGGCTTAATTTTTTGAAAGTTCATCAGTGTCAAGGTCCTTTATGTAGACATCCATCCTACTGGTGTAACACTAATGTCTCCATCTGATAATTAGTGCAGTAATAATGATAGAGTGCTGGCTTCAGTTGTGCTGGTATTTCCCTGCTCTGCCTCTTCACCACTAGGTGGCAAAAATGGACCACAAAGAATAGGCTCAGCAGCACATCATTGATTTCTGACACAGAACTACTGCACCATTTAACGTGCACCAGTGCCAGGATGGTGTAGGCTGCTTTCTCCAACTTGATCCCAGCTCCAGCCTTACCCAAATGTGAGCTGTCTGCAAGATGGCAGGTTTCCTGGCACAGCTCTGTGGTTTGTTGTTTTTCCTTGTACCTCGATGAGTTGTACAAGAATGGGGTTGAAATGGGCATGGGGGAGATGCCAGCTGGTACCCTTGCCACATTAATGGGGGCAGCTTTAGTCCATTCTGGGGCTGAAGTTTTAGTCCTCCCTAAATTGCCTCATCTCCTACTTTCTGATTTAGTGCTGACTTTCAGCTTTGCCACAGTGTCAATAACTGACCAGTTGTCTCCCAAGTACAAATTGTGAATACAGAGCAGCTGCCTTCCCGTGGGAATAAAGGAGACAGCTGAAACTCAGAGAATTCATTCCAAGTGAGCGAATTTCTCCTGTGTAAAGCCTCCAGATGGACTCCACTCAGTGTATAGTCTCTCCTTCTCTTGAAGGCACACTCCCAACATGTATTTCTGTTCCATACAGCTAACTGTCTGTTCCCATGTGCAAAATCAGACATTAAATGTCACTGCTTTGGAGCCAAGTTCATTGACTACACATGTGCTAACTGCAGAGTACCCTGAGGCACAAGCAGTCTTAGGTACCTTTTCTGTACATGGAATAACTGTGGTGCCTTGCACCAGGGCTTGGAGAGACAGGTACTTGAGTGCTGACTGCTTGGGTTGCCCACCTTCCACTGGTGCCCAGATCAGAGAAGCTGATAAATTGGTTGCTTGATCACTTTGAAAATTACAACTAGGATTTAGATGTTTGTACATGGACAGCTGGCTCCTGTGCTGTCAGACAGTTAGCAACTTTTATATTGACTAGTGATAACTGGTAGTTCCCCAGGAAAGGTTTTAGAGAAAGTTGTCATTCCTTTTCCCTAGTTTATCATTATTTTTTCCTACCCTTTTGTCCTTTCATTTGAAAATCCAGTTCACTTAGTTGATCTCAGTATCTTTACTTTGTTAAAGGAGGCTGGTTATTTGCTAGCACCTTGGAAATAAAGATACTTTTGATGCCATGTCCTTTGTAGTGTATCACTGTGTTCAAGTGCATCGTAAGCTGAAGTGTGAACAGCAAGACAGCTGATTTCTTGATTAGCTTTTGTTTCATTGGTCTGTGATTGATAGATGAGAGTCCTGGTTTTGCTGCTGAAGTTGATTATTTCCCAGCAAGATTGTTGGTATGTAGTGTTGCTGATTTTTATATTTGCAGCTCACATAATTAGTTTGTTAGAATGATAATTGCAGTGTATTGAATACTATTCAAGAGCCAGTAGTGTCAGGGTGGGGATCTCAGCAGATGTGGGGCATCTGGAACTAGTCAGAGTTCCCAGTGCCCTGTGGGGTGAATGGCCAGGGGATTTTGAGTCTCTTATGGCACTGTCTGCAAGACATAACCTCTGTGGTTTGGGATTTATTGTGTTTGTGATCCAGAAATACTCAGAGGTTATTAGCACTGGGGAATGTGAAGAAATGGTTGGCAAGGTGAGCTGCTGGTCAGTTTTACTGGTGTCCCAGAGCCCTGCCATCTTAATGGGTGCTTGGAGTGGTTCAGTTATGTCTGCAGATGGCAGGACACATCTGTTTAACACTAGGCAGGTGGGTCTGGAGGGCTTGGTCTGACTCTGTGTGATGGGACTTGTTCCACAGCTGGACCCTGAGCAGGATGCCTCCAGAAGAGGGCTGCGCAGTGCTCAGGAGAAGATGGCATACTCACTGGTGTCTGTGCCTGAAGGAAATGATATCTCTTCCATATTTGAGTTGGACCCTACCACTCTGCGAGGAGGAGACAGCCTTGTCCCCAGGTACTGTTAGAACTGTCTGCCTTGGAGTTTATTTTAGTTTTATTTTAAGGTAAAGCTGTCTCTCCCTAATTTTTAATGCTTTGGAATTAAGATTCTTCCTGAAATTAATATAGAAATACTTGGCAAGTGCCTGAAGCTTTGCTTTAGTACTTTACAATTGAGTTCTAAGTAACAGAACCTCATTTTATAGATGGGAAAATTGAGATACAGTAACTTCCATGCCAGTGAACAAACTGGGACTAAAAGCCTTGGGTGTCCTATCAAGCCACTCCTGTGTATTATGTTAATTAGGATGTTACATCAAGTATTTAGCACTTCATTTTCTATTGTTTACATGTCCTTTAGTGTTCATATGGTACCTCTTGCTATTTAAAAGATGCTGTACCCATCAAAGATACACACTCTGCATGCTGGCTCTTTGCTGTCTGTTCCCACTGGGAGAGCACAGTGTATTTGTTCCATCTACTTTAGGCAACTCCCTAAAGGATCAGATGTTGTAAGTTAGCAGAAGTAAACTTGGCCACTACAAGCAGCTGTCCTGGCTGCCTCTTCTGTCCTTGGGGCTGCCATGGTCGTGTGGAGAGAGGAGGCTGTCCTGCAGCTGAGAGACTGTTTCTTATCCTGGCCTAAGTTGCTCCTCTGACTGTGGCTTGACATCTCTTATCAAATATCTGATACATGCAAAATAGTGTCATTGCCAGAAATACCTGAGAAAACCAAGTCTGGGAACTGCTGTCCCCATAGGACTTCTGCTGGAGAAAATTGTTGCATGCTAGTCTCATGTTCTGGTGTCTAAATAGACCTCTGATGCTCATATCACATGGATGAGCTGTACAAAGAGTCAAAAAATTCCCAGAACAGAAAATATAAACTAGATATCAGGGAGTTAGGGGCTGAAAAATACAAAGGTAAGGGAGGAAGCTGACTGCTCAGATACACTATGGCATGTGGAGATGTGAGGGCTTAAAGAGGTTTAGTTGGTTACTGTGCAGCAGCGGAGTTACAGCAGCAAAATGTAGATGTAGTTCTGTTTTACAGCAGAATCTATTTCATTATATAAAAATCCTTCTTAAGGTGAATTTATAAAATGAAATAAAGAAAGAAGAGTCTTATTCCTGTTAGGGTATGCAGCACGGATAAATATGACACTTTTTTCCCGCTTGTTCCTGCCAACAGTCTGCAATTCCAACAATGTGAAGCTTTCCCGTCTGGGGAACTGACTCATGCTTTGAAACTTTTGACTTTCTTTCAGGAACTCTTATGTCAGGCTGAGACACCTTTGCACGAACACCTGGGTTCATAGTACCAATATCCCTATTGATAAAGAAGAGGAGAAACCTGTGATGCTTAAAGTAAGTCTTGTTACTTAGGAGAAGCCCAGCCTGTGCTCCCTGTACTTTCACAAAGATGCTGTTGGTAGAAGTTCCAGACCCTTGAGCCTGCTGGGATTGTCAAACAGCAAGCAGCTTAACAGCAATGGATGGTGCTGATGCAAGATGTGTTACCTACAGGATGAGGTTTTCATAGTAGTTGACTAGTTATGCTGTTTAGTTTCTGCTGCATGACAGTCATCACAAGGAGGATTTTCACCACTGTTTACAGCAGCATTGTGCAGTCTCTCCTGATGTTTCTCTGGATTGAGGAACACCCTTGAGCTTGCACAGAGCAGTAGTGTTCTCACAGTTGGACTTCAGTAGCCTCATACTGTCTAAGTGAAGCATGGCTTCTCCTCTGTTTTATTATCACTGAGTATGGGAATTGCCACTTTGTTTTCTGCCTTTTGGTTTGATGATAAAACTGCTCTGGGTTTCAGATTGGTACTTCTCCAGTGAAAGAGGACAAAGAAGCTTTTGCAATAGTACCAGTTTCCCCTGCAGAGGTGCGGGACTTGGATTTTGCCAATGATGCAAGTAAGGTTTTAGGTTCCATTGCTGGCAAGCTGGAAAAGGGAACAATAACCCAGAATGAAAGAAGGTAAGGAAGCAAGAATTTGGTTCAGATAATGTTGTTTCCTTTGCTCAGTAACTGTTTCTTTGAAAATTTTATCTGTGTAGGCTATTTTCAAGAGAGATTTTGTTTCCTACTTGATTACTTTAATAAAAAAAGAAGTTGATGGTTTTATTGGTGTGTCCATCGTGGAGGTTGTCAAGCCCTCCCTGGTGCTCGGTGAAATGCGAGCATGAGAACTGCTGTTGTGAGCTCGGAGGAATAATCCACAGCATACCTCTCTTGATGGGCTTTGCAAATTGAGTGTGGGAATTTATAATCCATCTTGTAAAGACTGAACATGTGACTTCTTGCAAATCCTCTGACAATGTCCATGGAAAGTGCGTGGCCACACAGAAAGAGCACAGAGTGGGTTGTGTAAAACCAGGGCTTGTGTGCTTCTACAGCCAATGTCTTTTATTTGACCTTGGGAGAGATTATCACCTGATTTATTTTTTCTGGCATTTTAAAGAACTCCCAAATAGAACTTGGCGAGTGTATAGTAGCCCTGAAGTGATGTCGTTGTCTTACTGCTGCTGTGGTTAAATATGAGGCAGTAAGGCTAGAGCAATAGGGAGCATTAGTTCCTAATTTTAAGTTCTGTACAAACCTATGTGCTTTATCCAGGCTGAGAGAGTTGGGGTTGTTCAGCCTGGAGAACAGAGTGCTCTGGGGAGGCCTTATTGTGGTCTTTCAATACTTAGAGAGGTTATAAGAAAGATGGGGGCAATGTTTTTAGTAGAGCTTGTTGTGACAGGACAAGGGGTGATGGTTTTAAACTAAAAGAGGGTAGATTCAGACTAGATATAAGGAAGAAATTTTTTACGCTGAGGGTAGTAAAACATTGGTCCAGGTTGCCCAGAGAGGTGGTGGATGCCCCATCCCTGGAAACATTCAAGGTCAGGTTGGATGGGGCTCTGAGCAGCCTGATCTAGTTGAAGATCTCAGTGCAGGGGGGGTTGGATGAGATGACCTTAAAGGTCCCTTCCAACCCAAACCAGTCTGTGACTCTAGGACCTGAGTCAGTCTCTAATTGATGCTCTTTTTTCACTTAGCATTTTGAAATCTCTGTAAATTTACACTGACATTCTTTTCACAGATAGAATTTGTAGCTTTGTATTAACATCTTCTGGCTCTTCTGTAGATCTGTTACCAAACTGTTGGAGGATTTGGTCTACTTTGTTACTGGTGGAACTAATTCTGGACAAGATGTTCTTGAAGTGGTATTTTCTAAACCTAATAGAGAACGGCAAAAACTGATGAGAGAACAGAATATCCTAAAGCAGGTAGGCTGCATTTTTCTCTAAACTCTGCCTACGAGAGGGGGTGTCAGAAGAGAGAACTAATAATAGAGAACCTGGCCAAATTATTGGGACCAAGAGATTCTGTGAGTTTCTAGCCTTCAGCAGGCTCTTGGTGGTGGACTGTATGCATCCCATTGCTAGAAGAAAAAAAATTGCAGAATAGTGTTGTATAAAGGTGATCAACAATGTCTTCTGTCCAGACTACTCTATGGCCAAGAAACAAACTTGGTGACCATAGTATATTTCTGATAAACCTTTTAGAAATATAACGACGCTGACACAGTGCGTTCACACTCATTTTGATCAGATGAAGGCAGTGTCTCATGGCATTTTATCTTTGCTTTTTTAATAAATCTCCAGATTTTCAAGCTGTTGCAAGCACCCTTTACAGACAGCGGCGACGGCCCGATGTTGAGGTTGGAGGAGCTTGGGGACCAGCGTCATGCTCCCTTCAGACACATCTGCCGGCTGTGCTACAGAGTGCTGAGACACTCTCAGCAGGATTACAGAAAGAATCAGGTTTGAAATACGTCTGTAGCTCTCAGTGGCACCCACAGTGTTCCTGTGCTCCAAAAAAATAAAAGCTGCATCCCATTAATTAAACCCTGCTATGCTGTACAGTCAGCATGAGATTTTTGGATTGCTCAGTTTTACTCTTATCTGGTATTTTTCATCTTTATCAGAGTGTATGCAGTGGAATTAGTACCAGCTCTAAGGGGAATTTAAGAAAACAACTGAACTGGTGTCAAATCCAGGAGAATTAAAGACTTTTTTCACTCTTGCACACTACAAGCTCTATTGAAAGCTGGCCTGTGAATTAAGGCAGTTCATTTCTCATTGCCATTTATTAAAAACAATCTCGTATCAGATAAAGATAAATGCCTTGGTGTCTAGCCCAGCAGGGAGGGAGGTGTTAAGGTTATCTGTCACCACTCGTTTTCTCTCAAAAGATCACTTTGAATCCAATCACTTCGCTTATTGGGATGCTGATATTGACAAACACCTTCATGTTTTCTTTTATTGATTATTTTCTTAAATCCCGAGAATTAATTACACCGCCTCCTCCTCCCCTCTGTGCTTTGCAGGAATACATCGCGAAGCAGTTTGGCTTCATGCAGAAGCAAATTGGCTACGATGTCTTGGCCGAGGACACGATCACAGCCCTGCTCCACAACAACCGCAAGCTCCTGGAGAAGCACATCACGGCCGCCGAGATCGACACGTTCGTCAGTCTCGTGAGGAAAAACAGGGAGCCCAGGTGAGATGGACATTTTTTTGTGTGTGATTACCCTTTTCCTCTTAGCCTTCAGAGAAAAGACTCTACCTGCCAACTTGCTAGTGAGGAAGCACAGCTAGTTCCCTTCTTCTTTTTGGCACTCGCCGTAACTTCTCCCTCAGGCAACAGTCTCGCTCTGCAATGTTAAAAAGGAGTTCTGAATGTTTTCTTCCTGAAATGTAGATTGCTTCAGTCTAGATCTCAACAAGGATTGATACCCTTTTGGCTCGCGTTTCCCGACAGGTTTTTGGATTACCTCTCGGATCTGTGCGTTTCCATGAACAAATCTATTCCAGTGACACAGGAGCTGATTTGTAAAGCCGTGCTGAATCCAGCAAACGCAGACATTCTCATTGAAACTAAGTAAGTTAATGCCTTCAGAGATGGTTTTCCTAGTGTGAAACAGAAGGAAGGTGATTCAAAGCTGAGAGCACTGCTGGCACGTCGCGGGGAAGCAGTTATGTATGTGTGGGGTCCTCTTCAAACACACAGTAAATGGGTACTGACGGCAGCAGACGTCTGCCATATGCACTCAGTCCTCCAGTCAGAGAAGTCATTCAAATCTCTCATGTTTGATCGAAGTAGACAGACTTTGCAGGAAGGTGTGCAGGCTCCTGTGGGCCTGAGCCTCCTCTAGGCTTCAGGCTTTCCTCCATAAGCTGTCTAAGGTGAGCAGGTGCTTCTTGGGTGCGTGCCCACCAAGCTCAGTGTGCAGCAAAGCAGAAGCTGATCTCTGCTCATCCAGTTCTCCCTCTGTGGTTTGGATTTTGGTCTCCAGCTCTCAGCACTGCCGTGCTCTTGCTGAAGCTTCATAGCAGGCACCAAATCCCAATTATGTTTCATAAAGATGGGCCTATTCAGTATATGGAATAGAGCACGGACAATCGTTATCAAAACACTGTAAAGGGGAAGCAGGTCTTTGTCAGGTGGTATTTAAAACACAAATGAGAGTATTCTTGCACAGTTAATCCTCTTCATGAAATCATAAAGCTTGTATTTATTACCACCAGCCCTTGTCTTTTTTCAGATATATAATCTTTTTCTTGCCTAAAAGCTAAAGCCTTTTTAGTTTTAGTAGCTGATGTGTTTCTAGTTGTTCTGCCACATAAGCAGAAAGGAGTTCTGATCCAGTTGGCATTAATAGGAGACAGAACTAATCAATTTCTGAATATTTTTGTTTACCAAACCCTTTCCTAGTTTGTTTTCCTGTGAAAGATGTTTTTGAAAGTCAGTTAGGCATGTCTCAGACTTCCTTGTTTCTTTATCTTCCTCAATTGAATGGAGCTGAACTGTTGGTCTTTTTAAGACTGAATGGAAAGCTTACAGTCTAAATTCATTCTAACCTAATGCTTCTAATAATAAAACCTGAAGATGATATGTTGTAAACTGCTGCTGCTGAAAGAATAAGATACTCTGCTTTTACTTCACAGAGTTGAGGAATAAAATTTGTGTTTTCTGAATCATAAAATCGGTTACTTCTACGTCACCAGTACATTTTAGCAAGTGTCTCAAGAAATGTTCTAAAAGATCTGCGTGGGTCTTGGCAGTTTGTAATGTAACCTTCCTTCCTCCCGCAGGCTGGTCCTCTCTCGGTTTGAGTTTGAAGAAGTGTCAAGTGGAGAAAATGCCTTGGAAGTTGGGGAAGATGAGGAAGAAGTGTGGTTGTTCTGGAGAGACAGTAACAAGGAAATCCGCAGTAAGAGTATCAGAGAGTTGGCTCAGGATGCTAAGGAAGGGCAGAAGGAGGATCGGGACGTACTCAGCTACTACAGGTTAACAGCATGTGCAGTAGTTGGCTAGCAAAGCCCATCAAGGCTGTGTGGGGCAGCCTGTGGTATATAGGCTGCAGTTGGTTTGGGAGAAAGGATACTGGTTTCATGGACAAAATACCCAGTTGGGAGTGGGGATGAAGTCTCTTTGAAGTGTGAGCTAAAAGCACAAAGTTCTTCCTGGTGAGAAGTCCATTACCATGCATGAGCAAATGTGAACTGGTGTTTCAGAAAAATAGTTGAGGCTTTGGAGTGCATGGAATTTGCACAGCACTTAATGCCTGTATTTCTGCTTGGTTTCCTGAGAAGTGGGTGTTGTGAGGGAGCCTGTGTTAACTGTTCAG
The DNA here is from genome assembly GCA_028020825.1 of Podargus strigoides. Classification (NCBI taxonomy): domain Eukaryota; kingdom Metazoa; phylum Chordata; class Aves; order Caprimulgiformes; family Podargidae; genus Podargus; species Podargus strigoides. Next base: position 1,744,608 of record CM051629.1, on the reverse strand, counting down.
GTTACCTGTAGCTGGGGTGAACAGCTGCTTGTGGGAAGAACAGGGTTCAGGCATGCAGATGGCTCTGCTTTTGATTTTAAACTCGCTGCTGTTGTCTTTGCCTCCTAAATTTCTCTCTACGTTCAAAGCCGTGAGTGGTCCTGTAGTTCTCAGCAGGACAACATATGAAGTTATGAAAATGCCACAAGTTTGGTTTGATTAATGTGCAGTGCTCACAGTGTAAGCTATGTTTTTAGCAGCTTCTAACATGAAGTGATGTTTCCAGATGACTTGACAAGACACCAAGTTCTTGGCATAGTGTAAGATCAGGTTTCAGCCCAGACCAAATTCCTGTGTCTGGGTTATAAACTTCTGAGAGTAGTTCAACAGACTTGATTGTGGTGATGCAGAAAGTACCACTAGATTTTTTTTCTTTTTAATAGCTATCTTATTTTGCATTATCTCCTCCACTGGAATGGTTCTTGCAGCAGACTTCCTAATGTAAGTTTTTATTTGAGCCTATTGGAGGGCTGAGCTCAAAAGGAAACCCCTTGTATATATTTTTTAAAATTGTATCTGCTTTCAAGATAGATTTTTCTTGCACTTGTTTTTACATAGAATTGATAGTGTTAATGGTTTCTAGTCTACATTATAGACTTGTGAACGTGCTTAAAACAAGAGTTTAGGGTACAGTTTGGTCCAGTTCCCATGAGGAGTATGGAGAGTGAAAAGGAGTCTGCTTGCAATTACATGTTCATTTCTTCAGGAAACCCCACAGTTGACACTGTTCAACACAAGCCTGTATGAATACTCATGAATGTTGGACATGTGCTTAATGACTAAAGGTTAATTATCAGTCTGTTGAGCGTGCATAACTTAAATGCCAGTTGCTTGCTTTTCATTTATGGACTGAAAAGCTTAGGAATTAGGTTGAGTTTTCCTTTACCAGTTCTTTCACTGCAGGGGGCAGAGTTCAGTAGTTGTTTAATCAGGTACCTAATTTTTAATGATCCTGTAGTCCATCTGTGTTGTTGCTTCAGTGAACAACTGTGGCTTCAGCATCAGTAAGGAGTTTTCTACAGTATTTAGGCTGAGTTACCTTAAGTGTTCTTTGGATTCTTCTGTAGCTTTCCTAAACAGCATTGCTTAATTCTGTGTATCTAAGGAAAATGACTCCTTTTATTCTATTTTTCCACTGTGTTACCTTTTACTTGTGTTTGATACGTACTTTATTTTTTCCATAGTAAGTATTAGCTGTATTACTGGGAAATAGAAGATGCATTCTGTTAATACATGAGAGTATCAGTACTATACCCAGTGGACATGTCTGAAAATTAGTGTAAGCTGTTTTTTTTATGTATTTTTCTCCCCTGAAGATACCAACTAAACCTCTTTGCTAGAATGTGCCTTGATCGACAGTACTTAGCCATAAATGAAATATCTGGCCAGCTGGATGTGGACCTCATCCTCCGCTGCATGTCTGATGAGAACTTGCCCTATGATCTGAGAGCATCTTTCTGCCGGCTGATGCTTCACATGCACGTGGATCGTGACCCCCAGGAGCAAGTGACGCCGGTGAAGTACGCTCGGCTGTGGTCCGAAATACCTTCTGAAATTGCTATTGATGAGTAAGTACTTGCTGGAATGGTGCAGGAAAGGAAGTTACATCATTCTTGGGTTTTTATAACAAAACCAGATCAATCCTAAACTCATCCATTATTTATACTGTTTAAAAATAAAAATAATTTTTTTAAAAAAAAATTCCTAAGGTATTCAGACCCTGTAGTTCCATTTGCCTGTAGCATTCCCTGGTGAGAGCCTTCCTGAGAACAAACTTTCCTGTAGGTGGGTGGTGTCAGCTATGAGGCAGTGGGACTTTGTCTCCCAAACACACAGTGGTGACAGTGACGGTCTGTCCCTGGTTTGGGTGATGTGACCCCTGGGGAGGGAAAGCAAGGGATGACTGCTTCATCTCTCCCTCTCCCTTATTTGATTTTAGACTCTTCAGGGCAGATTGTCCATATGTTAGGTTGCACTATCAAAAGCAAAACCAGGGGGGAAGATGCAGAAACAAGTGATGTGCTTGGTGACACAGTCACATTCCTTAACCTCCAATGGAAAATACTCTGATACAGTGGTGAAAAACCGATCTGAAACCACAGCTAGACTGTGAAGATGTGTTTTCTTGACCATAGACTTGTATTAACTCTTGATAGTACAAATAATTTAAAAGTTATGGTACTTCAACTGTTCAGAACTCAAATTTTTTTTGGTTGGAGAAAATGAACATTTAAAATGAGTGTTAAGTGTTAGGAGTTTGAGTCTTCTCAGTACTGGTAGTGGTGTTGAGTGGTTTCTTCTTTTCCCTCCCCTCCTTGCTAGCCTAGTTTGCTGAGAGATGCAGTAGGTCATATCCAACTTCCAATGCCAAAATAGAAGAAATGGCTTCAGCTCTGGCAGAGGCTGAACAGTGATACGTGATCACACAGGAAACCAAAAGCAGTTAGTGGGAGGTGGGAGGGATTGTCATTTTCAAATGCTCTCTGCACATGCTGAGAAACACACCTGGAATTTGTGTTAAGAAAAGCTGATGTCTACTTTGCATATATATTGTTTTTATTTGGAGGAACATAGCATCCACAGTCAGCACCTCTTGGCCACATCCATTCACCTCAGTGCTGTGCATAGCTTGTCATTGTTTCCACGAAAATAATAAGGGTTTCTTTTTTTATTTATTGGGACAAAATTCTCATTTTTGTTTTCCTCAGACATTTTTAAATAGTGCAAAATGAGCATATGGGATAAAACAGCAAAAGCCAGGAAATAATGGTGTCATCTTCCTGACTGCCTTGTTTGGATGAATTATTTAACAGCTTTTAACTTTTCTTAGATTTTGACAAACCAATGAAAAATTGTATTGGGGAAAGAGAGCCCTGTATTTGCATGCTAAGTTTTGTGTTTTGTTTTTTGTTATGTTTATTTTTTTCCCCTCTTCAGCTACGATAGCAGTGGAACTTCCAAAGATGAAATTAAGGAGAGATTTGCACAAACAATGGAATTTGTAGAGGAATATTTAAGAGATGTGGTGTGTCAGAGGTTCCCTTTCTCTGATAAAGAGAAAAATAAGCTCACTTTTGAGGTAGTTATCCAGTTTTGATTTTATCTTCTCTTTTTTTTTTTCGTTTTTTTGGTGGAATGTTGGTGGTTTTTTCAGCACCAGGTAATTGGCAAGTAATTAGTGAGTGCTGAGCCTGAGCAGGCTCCTGCATTCCAGTGTGGTCCTTGCTTCTCGTGCAAGCAAGTGCACTGAAGTTCGTGACAGTTTGCAATGATAGTTCTTGAAATACAATTAATGAACATGAGCTTGGGTCTTGGATGTGCAGCAGCCCTGTTTACTTTTTGTGCTCTCACTGTTACTTCACAGTCAAGATTTACTGGAATAAATAATCTCGAGAAATAAACACAATGTTTGCGTGCACAGATTGTCTCTTGAGCTTACAGAATTACTGGGGAGGAGTGTCCTGTGCCTTACTGACCTACTAAAACAGTCTGTGCAAATAAAATGTAGCAAATCTATGTAATAATGTTCCCTTAAAAAAACAAGTGTTTGGGGGAATATTCTTCAGATAATGGGGCTACATTAAATAGTTGCACTATATGTGAAATTTTTGTGTGTGAACCTTAAAGCAGTGCATGTGGAGGACTTGAGGGGAAACGTTATAACTTGGTAGCAATAAGCTCTAGATGTGTGATTATTTTTTTCTTAAAACCATAGAAAGCACTTGTATATTCCTTCTAGTCTTGACCTATCTTACCTTTTCTGTAATGAGACAAATATGGCACGATTTTGTAGCTATAGAATATCAATTGCAGGTACAGACTGTTACTTTGCATTGCAGAATTGGTAAGCAAGTAGAAAACTTTCTGGTAAGATGCAGAACTATACAGTGTTATGGAATTATGAGGTATTATGATAAGAATATGACTCACCGCCAGGTTCTTGATGTTTTCACTGTGTTAAGACAATTTGTGATAGCAAAATGTTTAGTATTAATTGGGCTTTTTATTATTATTTTGGTAGGTTGTTAACTTAGCCAGAAATCTGATATATTTTGGTTTCTACAACTTCTGTGACCTCCTCAGACTAACCAAAATCCTCCTTGCTATATTAGACTGTGTGCACATCACTACCATCTTCCCTATTACCAAGATGGCAAAAGGCGAGGAAAGTAAAGGTAAGGCTGAAAAATGATTGGCAGAACAGATCATTCTTTGGTGTTTCAGAGTTGATCTCAAAATCTCAATGTGGATTTGAATCTTAAACTCCCTTTTCTCTGTGGCTTGGCTGTACAGCTGGGTAATGCCTATGATGGAGGGAGAGGGCAAGGGGTTCCTAAAGGTACTGCAGTGCTGGTGTTGACTCCCATCTGTTCTAGGGATTTAGGTGCCCACCAGGCCTTGTTTATTGTCGAGACAATTTATCTTCGTAGGACGTGGAGGGTCCTTGCCCTATTAATTGGTCCCATTACACCATCATAACCTTACCTGTTTCCCTCTCTGAAGGGAGCAATGTGATGAGATCCATCCATGGAGTTGGTGAGCTGATGACCCAGGTGGTGCTCAGAGGAGGTGGGTTCTTGCCCATGACTCCCCTTGCTGCTGCTCCCGAGGGGAACGTCAAGCAGAGTGAACCAGAGAAAGAGGACATCCTGGTAATGGACACGAAGCTGAAGATCATTGAAATACTTCAGGTACTGGCAATGCAAATTAATGCAGCACCTTGTGCTGGCTCGAATGGAAGTGTGACTGTAGTGCCATGCTGCTGTTTGGTTCCCTCCTGCCTTGTGTGTGCCTCTCTTACACTGGTCAAGCATCACAAGGGTGACGTTTTCAGGCGTGCAGCGCTCAACTTGCACGTGACAATGTTATGGCATTACTGAAACAATTCAATAGAAATGGGTTTGCAATAATAGATGCCTACACATTTACCAGTGATTTGTAAATATCTGACAAGCTGACTCTCACATTTGCCAGCCCCTCTGTCTCTTCCACCTCTGGCTTTTCTCACTTGCTCAATCCTCAGTCTTCAGGACACAAAGGGAAAAGTTTATTCCCTTTTCCACAGCGCTGCCTTGATCTGGATGTTGCTGCAGGCTGCACTGAAATCCATCTTCCCTCCCACGGCGTAGGAGTCCCTTTTCTGTTCAGCAGCCTCATGGGCAGGCTCGGGGAGGGCAGCACGCTGTCAGAGCTTGGTGGGTGAAGGCATGGGAAGCAGCAGGAAAGCCATGGTGAACCCTGCCCGTGCCCCCGGGGGAGGCTTTGCACATAGCTGGGATGGGGGTGGTGCTTTCCCTCCGCAGCAGATGCAGCACGTAGGGGAGGCTCAGTTCACTTCCTTCCACCGTGGCTAATTTTAGTGAAAGCCAGAACTTCTCCTGTGGCCTGGCATGTGCACTGGGATGTTTGAGCGTGCCGGGGTTCCCCAGTACAGCGGGCAGTAACGAGGGATCAAAACACTGCCAAAGTCTTTTACTCATAAGTATTTATTACTGTGTATCATATCCTCATTGAAATAAGTGAAAAAAAATTGCTGAATTCTGGGGATTTTTAAGAAAACATTTGCATACCTCTTCTCCACATTAAATCCACTTCTTTCCTATGTTCATCTTGCATGTTGGTAGCTCTGCATTGTGCATAGATTACACATGTGCTGGAAATAGGTTATTTCAACGTTTTTACTACTTCTGTATCATCAGTTTATTTTGAATGTGAGGTTGGACTACAGAATCTCCTGCCTGCTTTGTATATTTAAACACGAGTTTGATGAAAGCAATGCCCAGATGTCTGAATCGCCCACGGGAAGCAGTAACCAAGAAATGCCAGCTAATGTACCAGGTTAGTTACTTTGCAAAGAATGAGTTTGTGTGGGTTAGGGAAGACTCTTTAATGTGAGGTGCTAATTGGATAATTGATTCAGGTTCTTGCTTTGGCATATGAATGGTCTCACTGAAGCAGAGTACCCTGCTAGCAGCAGGAATAAGAGAGGAGGGATCATTTCCATACACCCTAAATGAAACCCAGGGTTTATTTGGACTCTCTTATATTTATTCCCTTGAGTTAAGAGTGACCAAGAGCCTGAACTGCATCCTTTAAAGACAACTTGGAAATAAAAGCTGTCATGTGTGATCTATCACCAGCCTCAAATTACATCCTTTCTATTAATGTTTCTGGGTGAAGGAGAAGGGTCCTCAAAGAAATCTTATTTCCTCCTGGCCTGATGCCTCTACCCACCCAAATTTCTTTTTTCCAAAGGTATTGTAGGAAGGCAGGACACCTGGAGGTGTCTGTACCTCAGTGCTGCTAGACAAGGGGAAAAAATGTCCTGTGGTTAGGAGCTGTGCTGTGTAGGAATACCTGGACTTTAAGAGCACAGCTCATTAGACATCAAACAGCTTTGCTGCCACAGTTTGAGGACCATATCTCTAGGTGCAAAGGAGAAAGATAAGGAAAACGTAGTTTAGATGTGAAGTCTTCAAAGGGAGGGGACTGTTCCTTTTGATCTCACTTCAAAGGGGATGTGTTTACTTGTTTCTTGGGCTGCCTGTCCAGCAGCCCCCGGGTGTCAGGGCCTCCAAACCAGGGCTGGCACAGAGCTGAACTTGGGAAGGAAGGGGGTAAACATTTTCAGCCAGGATGTAAAATCAGCGTGCTCTCTTCCCATTCCCCTTTGCAAATCCTTGTGAAATATTGAGAGCTCCACATCTGTTCTACCATTTTTACTTCCTTATTTCAGAATATTGGCCATTGCCCATGTGGCAATACATACCTTATGCTGAAAAATGCAGAGACCTTTTTGTCTGTTGAGCCACAGGGGTATTGCTGTCATTGCTCAATGTATTGCTTTAGAACTTCTCAAGGCTGAAGTTGGTGTTCTTGTGGATGGCCCCTCTGAATGACACCAGCTCCCATCAGTGTCTTGGAATGATGCTGGTGCAATCTGAAAGTAGGCAAGAGAGGAATAAGCCTAGATGTTGCTGAAATTATTATGCAGTCTAATTTGTGAGCTGAGAACAGGTTAATTTATTGTCTTATGTTATCTTAGCAGGCTGCTTCAGTAATCTCTGTGTTCCTTTCAGTTTATGACCCCCTTGCTTACACCTACATCACCACCTGCCATCTAAAATGTTTTTAGGCTGCAAAAACGTCTTTGGTGCAGCTGTGACATAATGGATTTGTCTTGTTTATTTTCTCAGGAGCCTTAGACTTTGAACACATTGAAGAACAAGCTGAGGGGATCTTTGGTGGAAGGAAAGTATCTCTTCACTAGTGCTAATCAAGGGGTAGAGCAGGAGCTGGCAGGCTGCAGCCCTTGGGATTGCAGCTGTGAGTGAGGTGGTAACTGGGAAAAGATTGGAAACAGCTGCCTCAGTTACCTAGGCTTCGTTTTCCAGAAATGCCTTTGATAGAGCTCAAAGCAGTGTCCATTTGGATTAAAAGCCACAGATAAGGGATAAGGGCCCTTCAGCCAGAAAGGTCTTTGTGGGAGGGCTTCACTTGTGTGACTGAAAGCCAAGCTGGAGCATTAGTGTGTCAAAGCTGAATGCTGCAGTAAAATCTAAGCTGGAAAAATTTGTGTAGGCAAGGATTGGGACTTCTGCTGAGGCAGATGTATATTTAGCCATCCTTTTTTTGTATAATGCAGCATTAAACTGCATATGCATGATAGAACAAAGCAAACTGTACCTTCCATACCTGCCTTCCTTCCAGTGCAGCTTACATCCTTTCTTAAATCACAGGACAGCAAGTCAGTGACAGACTCCAAGTACTTGAGCTTGTCCTTAAGCTGCTCAGAGCTGCAGTTGTTTTCTGTAAACCTAAGATAACTGATTTTTTTTTTTTAAATGGAGGCAGAAGAGGAGGGAGAGATTCACTTGCAGAATTAATAACCAGATTTTTTAATATGTAAGCGTGCCAACTCAGTTGGAGGCAGAATATGTAAAAGATTCAGGGGGCACTGATAGGGGAAAAAAAAATACATGAGTTTCTCATGCTTAGAAAAGAGGTACCAGGGGAAGAGAGGGAAGCAGAGGGTTTCAAGTGCTTGACATTATGAGCATTGTAACCTGCTGGATACTGAGGTAGGGTTTTATTTCATAAATAGTGAGAAATATTAGTACCAGGAATGGGCAAGAAGTATCTGAGCAGTAAATTGGGGCTGACAAAGGGACAAATATTTTGGCATAGTTTGACCCCCAAAAATGTAAGTTGGCTAATGTCAGCTGAGTGAACTAGGATTAGTGAGATTTCAGATAGCCTCCCTATGAAGCAGTACACCAAAAAAACCCCTGTGTCTTAAGATAGCACTTTTTGATAAATTTCCCCCCTATTTAAGAAAAAAGGTTTTCTGCCCCTGCTGACTGGACTTGAGAACCTGCTGGGACATTGAGCCTGATGTGCTGGTTAACTCCTGCACTCTGTTTGCAGTGAGGAGAACACACCGCTGGATTTGGATGATCATGGTGGCAGAACATTTCTCAGAGTTTTGTTGCATTTAACAATGCATGATTATCCTCCTCTGGTGTCTGGAGCACTTCAGCTGCTCTTCCGGCACTTCAGTCAGAGACAAGAAGTCCTTCAGGCTTTTAAGCAGGTATGTGTGTGTATTAAGAGTGTTATTCCTCATCTGAATGCATATATTGCTGTTAAAAACAGTCCTTCTGTGCAACTCATGGTTTACCTTGGTGCAAGGTTCAACTGCTTGTTACCAGCCAAGATGTTGACAACTACAAGCAGATAAAACAAGATTTGGACCAGCTGAGGTCTATTGTGGAGAAATCGGAGCTTTGGGTCTACAAAGGCCAGGGTCCTGATGAGACTATGGATGGAGTGCAAGGTGAAAATGAGCACAAGAAGAAAGAGGTAATTAGGTTGTGTTTGCACAAATTCATGTGGTGATGTTTTATGAAGATGTAACTGTTTCCAGGAATGTGACACAGAAACATCTTTCCAGCACGCTGCATGGCCTGGGGAGGCTATCTGTATTGCTTCTAGATTAAGGCAAGAATAAGAGGAGAACTTGAGCTAGTTGATACCAATTAGTCTTAATTGGAAACTGCTCAGGATTAGCAGCCACTGAAGTGTCATCTTTAGACTCCAACAGAGCAGTTGGTTTGGGTTTGCTCTGGCTCATGAGTTGTGTCCTTTCAGCCCTGATAGTTTACATGGGCTTTATATGGTCAAAACTACTTCAAGTAATTTAAGGACAGAGCTGTGAACTGTTCAGGTGATGCACTTTGAATCATGGCACTATGATTAAATGACAGAAGAGAGCAGTGCTTTATCTGTACCTGGTAATACAGGACTTGCTTGGCATGCACAGCCAGCTTAGAACTATTTAAACACCTTTTGCCTCCATATAGGTTGCAATCAAATAGGACAGACTGCATGAGGGAATTCAAGGAACGGTCCCAGGGTTATGAAGATTTATTGGTGGAAGTAAATACAAGTAACTTACTTGTTGCTTTCCTTGTGTGTAGGACTGTAAGGCATCTCTTGATACCTGTGCAATGACAGTTTAATAATAGAGGAGAGAGAAAGTATAAGAAGTATTCTGGGGGGAGGCTTGATTACAGGCAGAATGTGACATGCAAAGGAAAGGACAGGAGGCTGCTGTCTCTAAAATCATCCCACCCTCACCTTATCTTATAGGGGGTCAGTGTGACTTGACAGGATAATTATATGTATTTCTCTCAGACTCAGACAACTGAAGGAGGACACTTCTTTCCAGGAAGAGAGTGGGTGCTATCCTAGAAGGGTAATTTTAGCCTTCATGAACACAATAGTATAAGCTACTGATAAATTGTCTGATTTTTATCTTCAGGAAGGTCACAGCAAGTCCCAGAAGCCTGAAAGTACTAGCAGCTACAACTACCGTGTAGTGAAAGAGGTAAAACTTTGCTTCTTGATGGTTAAATGGCAATGTGAATGAGTAACACAGCTCTGGAGAGCTGCAGCCAGAGGGAGGCACCCAGGAAAGTCTGAGTCACTCTTCCATTGTGGAAACTATTTGCTGAGTAATAACATATCCCAACTTGAATGAGAAGCCAGGAATATAATAACCACGACATGTGTATTCTTTCCTTAAGAATGGATTAGTGAGAAACGTGACATTTTGCTGCTGTTTCAATGGTAACACAATATTTTTGTTGTTAAAGGCTATGAAGGAAGTAAGCAAGTGGAGAAGCTATTTAATTCACCCTGTCCTGAGTACCTTGCACTCAAAACCACTCTTCAAATTTAATTTAAAAAATACCAGGCAAAGAGCAAGTGTTGGCACTGGTGTGGTGTGAGCTGATGGGCTTTCGGTGGCTCCGTACTGCGGAGCTCGGTGCTGGGGTCACTCGACACAGCTGAACAGCCCTAGTCAGAGATGCCATGATGGTGGAGGCCAGTAAACTCCTTCCCTTACCGGTGCCGATGGCACCTGGCTGTGCTGGCTGCTCTGTCCCCAGAGAGGTGGTGAAGGAGGGTGGTGGCTGCTGCTCGAGGGGCTGCAAACACCATCGCTGCCCTCTGCCTCTGTGTTTCCTGGCAGTTCTCAGTTCCAGCTTGGTCCTTTTCACAGAATCACAGAATGTCAGGGATTGGAAGGGACCTCAAAAGATCATCCAGTCCAATCCCCCTGCCAGAGCAGGAACACCTAGGTCAGGTCACACAGGAACATGTCCAGGTGGGTTTGAATGTCTCCAGAGAAGGAGACTCCACAACCTCTCTGGGCAGCCTGTTCCAGTGCTCTGTCACCCTCACTGTGAAGAAATTCTTCCTCACATTTATGTGGGACCTCCTATGTTCCAGCTTGCACCCATTGCCCCTTGTCCTGTCATTGGATGTCACTGAGAAGAGCCTGGCTCCATCCTCATGACACTCACCCTTTACATATTTATAGACATTAATAAGGTCACCCCTCAGTCTCCTCCAAGCTAAAGAGACCCAGCTCCCTCAGCCTTTCCTCAGAAGGGAGATGTTCCACTTTGCTGATGGTGCAGGAGCAACCAGGCCTAAGCTTGGCTTTATCTCCTCGTCTCAAGACCCCCAAAGCCCAATTTTGCTGCCTTAGCGCTGCTCTGGTCCGTGCAGATGTGTTTTTCTCTGGAGCCACCTGGCATGCTCGGAAATAAACCTGGGAGTTTGAGCTCTAAAGAAGGTCTCTCCTCCAGATCCTGCTGCGGCTGAGCAAGCTCTGCGTTCAGGAGGGCGCCTCGGTCAGGAAGAGCCGCAAGCAGCAGCAGCGGCTCCTGCGGAACATGGGAGCTCACGCCGTGGTGCTGGAGCTGCTGCAGATCCCTTACGAAAAGGTTGGCTCTTTGCATGCCTGTCACCTTGCTTCATGTCATGTTGATGAGCTTTTCTTACCTCCTCTGAATCTTCCTCAGCCTTCTACCTTTATACTGGGTTCACAGAGGCTGTTTTATATAGCCTCATAGTCTGTGAAATATTCAAAAGTAATGGGGAGCTTCTATAAGCTTTGTTTGAAGTCTCTGAATATCGATGTGATGCACTATTTCCTGGAGAAATATTTGTCCGTGGTAGCTCAGAATTGGAGCAAGGCTCAACTCTCAGCTCTTCATGGGAGGTGTGTGCTGCCTGGAAGTTAAGCTGTGTTGGTGGAAGCAAGCCCCTTGCTACTGCTACGAGGTGGCTGCATGACAGCCATCCTGGGAACACCAAGGGAAAGGAGGGTGCCTGTCCCCCACAGGGTTTATCAGCAGGTCTGCCCAGTAGTTAGACACACAACCCCCCAGTTGTAGTCCCAGACTCCTCGTTAGAAATGAATGAACACCAGCTGGCTCCCCAGGTGAGGCTGGCTGTTCATCATTAGCTGTACCAGTGCTGTGCCATGTCAGCAGGGCAGTTTGAAGCCCTCTTTGACTGGGTTGCTGTGTGGTTTGAGCACCACACTGTGCTGATGGAGCACACCCAAAGTCCATGGTGCTGGCTGCCCATTAGTCACAGGTGTCATGTACTTATCACTGCATAGATGAGGGAGCTCTTCACATGCTCCCTGTCACTCAGCTGTGTTTCTGAGAGCCAGTAATTCTGGACAGCAGCTTTGATTGATGTGAAGCGAAGTCTCATGCTGTCATGCTTCATATTTTGCTAAAAAATCAGGAGCAAAACCACCCTCCAACTCCTCTTTGTCACCTTTGTGTCCCATGCATGTGAATACCTATTGGACAGGCAGTGTGGAAGGGGTTTCACCCTTGGAAAGAAACGAAACTCCCTTAAAAATCAAAGCAGACACTGATTTTCCAAACTGCCTTTCACACCGTCGGTGGAGCTGTAATGCACACTGATGTCAGAGGAAAGGCACCAATTCCTGACCTGTACTTGGAAGCATGCAAGTGGTGTGCTGATTCCAGTAAATACAAATTGGGCTTAACTGTTGCAATAATAACTTTCCAGCTCTCCTTTGCCATGAAGTACCTATGTGTTGCTGCTGAAACGCGTTTCAGTGGAACATGGCAGTCTTCCCGTGCAGCCCCGAGGTGATGATGGGTGGTTTGGCCAAGGTGCTGGTATGTTCACAAGTGTAAAAGTGACTAAAGCACGTTGCTGGCAGGCTTGGCCATGGAGTATGCAGTTTTAGAGAATAAACTACTGTAGTTTCTATGATGGCCTTTATTTTTGGTGATCTTTAAAACTGTGAGGCAGGCCAAGCTCATCCCCAATGGCTGTGAACTGGGTGGAGGTTTGTTTTCCTTCAGTGTGAGCGAGACGTGACAGTTCCCTTGCAGAGCTGGAGCTGGGGCTCAGCCAGTACTCACCTGAAAGTGAACCTTCAGTTTCTCTTTAACCCCATCTCATTTGTCATGCAATCACAGGCTGAAGATACGAGGATGCAGGAGATAATGAAGCTTGCACATGAGTTTTTACAGAACTTCTGTGCTGGGAACCAACAAAACCAGGCACTGCTGCACAAGCACATAAACCTGTTCCTCAACCCAGGGGTAAGAATAACCTCATGCTGTGATTTATTTCTTTCTTAGCAAGAAAAGAGAATGGATTGTCCTTGGTGATTGCCTCTGGGCCTGTTCTGATGCAAGACTGGTTGAAGGGGGCACATTTTGTTTTCACTCTAAAGCCTCAAAAGTTGGCAAGATCTGTTTGTTTAGGATGGTTTCAGCGTCAAAAGTTCAAGAGGCTGAAGTGGACTGAAAAATAGGCTTAAATAGGAGCTGTTGTGTTGAAAGATTAGGTCCTCGGAAATGTTCTCTTCAGTCCTGCACCCTGCAGGAGTGTTGACTTTATCCTGACCTCTGTGTGGGTTTGGTCATTTGTTTATTTTTTTTAATATCTTTCTTTCATCCCTTCCCTTAGATTCTGGAAGCAGTAACAATGCAGCACATTTTCATGAACAACTTCCAGCTTTGCAGTGAGATTAATGAACGTGTGGTTCAACACTTTGTCCACTGTATCGAAACACATGGCAGAAACGTGCAGTACATCAAGTTCCTGCAGACAATCGTCAAGGCGGAAGGAAAATTCATTAAGAAATGCCAAGATATGGTAATGGCTGAGGTGAGAGCTGCAGAGATTTGCAAGGTCTGAACAGAAGTTCTCACATACCATTTGGTGAAAATGACAAATTGATCCTCTCGCTTCTGGAACTGCCAAGAAGCTGACAGTTAGCTCTCACCATGCAAAAAGAGCATGCAGCTACCAGAAAGCACGGGCTTTTTTCTGACCAAGAGCTTGCTGAGCTCTCCACCCATAGGTATAACGGCTGGTTGGTTATTAATGATACTTCCAGATTATTTTCCAGGCTTGTAGCAGCATATAGGTGGGTTTACAAAGCAAGGGTGCCTTTCTTTAGTCTCTCTCTGGCTACAAGGGAAATAGTTCAATTTCAAGATTGCTCGTGCAGAAGGAAAAGTTTACCATGATAATATTTGGATGGGAATTTCTTACCTTACCAAGACCTACATCATGAGCTGTTTGTGCTGAAGGGGGGAAAGTCTGAGGGTCTCCAGAACTTTAGGTGTGTAGGTAACTGGGGTGTCAGGATAGAAGGGAGAGGTAAATGAAGGGTGAGTAAATCCCTTCAAGCAGGATATTGGACATGATCTGTTTGACAGCGTATTTACAGATCTGGCAGGGTTTTTATTGGCCTCCTCAGCAGGGGGAGCCCGAGGATCAGATTTATCAAGCTCTGGCTTTTGTGTGTCAGCCTTACCAGATTGATCGAAGGGCTTCCATATTTTGTCATTCAGTTCAAAAATGGTTTTGTGAGCTTCTCAAGAGTTGAGTTTGGGAGATGCTCAGCAGTTGGCTTCCATGGGAGTCAGCAGCTGCTGAGAGAAGGGAGTTGCCTTCTGCCTTTTGTCTACTGTTTGCCATGCACCCTGTGGGAGGACATCCCCAGGTCCCTCTGGCTGCATGCTCAGAAGCTCCCAGCCTGCAGCAGGGCTCTGTTTGCCCCTTCTCCTTCCCTTCATGGAGTTACATGAGGTCTGAACTGCTCTGCAGAAGTGGCCATCTGAGCCTCTAGTGTGAGGCTGATAGAAATCTGCAGTGTGTGACTTAACGTGTCACTTGCTAGCCTTGGAAAATTGATGGTGTTTGTTCAGAAGGGTGGAATTACTGAGCCCTGCCGTGCTCCCATCCGGCGTGCCCCTGGGGCATTGCTCTCAGCTGAAGGCCATGGCTGCAGCGAGCTGTGGGAAGGAGTCAGCTCAGGCAATGCACGTGAAGTAGAGAAGCACAATGGAAAGTCACAAGCTTCTTGGCACAACTTCTGTCTAAGCAGTCAGTTGGACTGACTTAGAAGTTCTTCGGCAGTTCAGAAGTGGTAAATTAAGAGAAAATGTCATAGTGGAGGTGTGTAGCCCGTGAAGGGGGCACCAGAGGAGTGCCCAGCTGGCCTGGGGGGCTGCACTCCCTCCGAGTGCATCACTGGGATGTGCCCTGTACCAGCCCACAGGCTGGGGGAGGATGCTGCGGGGGGATGCACGGGCTGTGGTCTGCTGATGGGATATTTCTGTCTCGGTAGCTGGTGAACGCAGGAGAAGATGTCCTGGTGTTTTACAACGACAGAGCCTCCTTCCAGACACTGGTGCAGATGATGAGGTCCGAGCGGGATCGGATGGATGAGAACAGCCCACTGATGTACCACATCCACTTGGTAGAACTGCTTGCTGTCTGCACCGAAGGCAAAAATGTCTACACAGAAATAAAATGCAACTCCCTTCTCCCTTTGGATGACATTGTTAGGGTAGTAACCCACGAGGATTGCATTCCTGAGGTGAGGGCTGGCTTTGGTGTGACTGTGTGGCCTGGGACAGGTGGTGGTGCAGGAGGACAGTCAGCTGTGAGCTGGGAAACGGGATTCCTTCCCTGCTGCTGCTATTGACAACCTCAGCAAATCTGGATAGTTCACTTAAATCCTTTTATACTCATTTCCTTGCCCTTAAAATGAGGATGTGATGCTGTACTTGCTTGTTTTATAGGGTTCTTGAGGCAGAGAGGTTTATGGAGTGTGCTGCTAACCTTGAACAGATGGTTCTGCAGAACTGGAAATGATTATTATGCTGACGTTTTGTCTACAGTAATCCTGGTGCCTTTTATTGGATGATGTCTTCCTATTCATGGCATTAAATTTCACCAGTGCTTAAATAAAAGGAAGAAGCAGAATTACAAATTATTTATATAGCAGTTTTAATGTGACACTATATTCATTCATAATACCATTCAGGTTTTTATTTTTTAATGGTAATTTTTTCCCTCTACTTCTAGGTCAAAATTGCATACATCAACTTCTTGAATCATTGCTATGTGGACACAGAAGTAGAAATGAAAGAGATTTATACCAGTAATCATATGTGGAAGCTATTTGAGAACTTCCTCGTTGACATCTGTCGGGTAATGATTTTTCTGTATCTAGGAACTGAATTAAAAAAGCTTAAATGAACCTGTTTAGGGTAGAGCAGTAAGAATGAGACATACCAGTGCATGAAGGCACTAAGTACTCAGAATACTGTGTTCCTTCACATTTATATGTGCCTTTTTTTCCTTGTCCCTGCGGATTTCATTAGTCATATTCCATGGAACACATGAGTATTTTCCTTCTCAAAAGAAAAAAAAAACAACCCAAAACCACCAAACCTCAGAAAATCCCCACACCCTCCTCTTTTGTCTAATGCCTTTTTCTGTTCTGCCACCTGGCTTGCTTATTCTGGCCAGGATAGTGAGCTCCTTCCCGAGCAATAGGCAATGATTTTTGGCAGGTCAGGACAGATTTTTCCCAAGCTTGGCATTTGTTTGGCCGTATGGCTCCTTGCCTGGGATTCCAAGTATTTCCCCATACGAAAGCACGACGCCTCAGTCCTCCCTACCCTACTACTTTCTTTCCTCTAAGGCACTCTGTTTTTTTTCCCCTCCCTCCTAAACATGTTAAATGCCAACACATTAAAACAGTAACGGTGTTGGGCTTCTGCTTTTGTGTGTGCTGGAAGTCCAGAGACCCAAGTGTCATAAATATCACTGTGGCAGGGAATTGCTGTGACTAGAACTATGCGAAGGCAAGAATTCCAGTCTGTAACAGTTATTAATGTGCCTTGGTTGAGCTGCTTCTGACCCAAGAATGAATTGTCTTGCAGGCTTGTAACAACACCAGCGACAGAAAGCACGCGGACTCCATATTGGAGAAGTACGTGACAGAAATAGTGATGAGTATAGTCACCACTTTCTTCAGCTCCCCCTTCTCTGATCAGAGCACTACTCTGCAGGTAGGAAAACGTAGAGAGACAGAAAAGTGAACATGTGCTGCAAATGCAGTGATGTCCATTCCACTTTGGTTCCATTTACCAGTTAAAAAGAAACCTGTGTTTGTAGTGGGGGAGCAGACAGATACTCTTTGTGGCCAGGATGTTTCTTTTGCTGTAGACGTGGAAGGATTCGTAGATCAGAGTACAAATGTTACTCTAGAGGGGCTGAGGTGCCACATTGAGTAGATTCTACTCTGTACTGCCACCGAGATCACACAGGTCTTTTGGAGGGAGTTTCTATGTGTCATTATCAGGTTCTGGGTGAGAAAATCACACTGCAAGTAGGGAAATGAAGGGGGTTTTGTATGTTCTGTATTGCAGTTGCATCTGTGGGCTCTGGGTGTCCTCTTTGTGGCCTGTGGACAAGTGTAGGAGAGCACACAAGCAGTTTTTCTCAGCAGTAGTTGGCATGCCAGCTGTCTAGCAGTGGTACAGCAGCAAGGAGTTCTCCAGTGTTCCATGAAGGAGGAAGATAAAGCTTTGGCTTTCCAGACAGGAGGAGAGGGTGTTGTTACATGGGGCACAAAGGTGATTGTTTAAAGCAAGCATGTTTTCATAGGAAGATTCTAATTTGCTTTAAAAACAAAACACTTCCAAAAGCTCTAGTGTGCTTCATTGAACCAAGTGATTTTTGTCGTGTTCAGAAGTCAGGGAAATGTGGAGGAGAAACTTGGAACATTTGTGAAGTGGCAGAAGGTAGAGATTGCCACTGCAGAACAGCAGTGTCAGGACTTTGCCCTCATGTTTGTGTTGCAGCACAAAGATAACATCATTCATGTATTCATAAATAACTTTTTGGGAGGAGTGTGGGTGGAGTGGTCAGGTGCCTGGCAGGTCTGTCAGAAGTTTGAGCATGGTAGCTGTTGAAACTTGATGCAACCTCATCCGTGCCCTGCTTATACAGCCCTCCTTATTCAGACAAGGAGTTGGTCCCACTGAAAGCAAGAGAGATTAGCTCAAATGCTCTTCAATTGCCAAGCTGTGGGCACTGCCTGTGATGAGAGTGCAGGGTGCTGTGGCAGCTGTGTTTGGGCTGAGCAGCTTCATTAGGGTTCTGGCTCAACTCCCCCAAGTCTGAGCAGTCCAACAGTGGATTTGCTTCTCACATGACTTTAAAATGTCAGCCTCTGTTGTGTCATCAGCCTAGTTTGTCAAAGCTCCATCAAAAGAAAATGAGAAATTGAGATCGTTAGCCTTGTCCCCCGGGGCTCTACCCTTCTCTCTTCCCTGTCATGCTTTTCATTGTCACCTCTGAGTGTACAGCGTTTGAATACACTTCCTTACCCCACCATATTTTAGCAATCTGATTTTGTCAGCAGCTTTTCTTTAGTTTGTCAGCCTCTCCCTCTGTCTATCAGGATGAGGTGACTTATTTCACCTCTCTTTTACCATCTCAGTCAATAGTTCTGTCTTATCCTCAGCTCATCTTTCTTCTACACCTCTGAGTTAAAAGCTCTGTTTCTCTCCCTTGTTCCTCCTGTCAGGGCTCTTGCTTGTAACTGGGGACTCCCCCATCTGAGGAGCACAGCCCCAGGGACTGCCTGGCTGGTGTTCATCCCTTCTCCAGGTGGGATTTTCCCTCCCATCCGAGATGCTGCAGGGCAGTCTGCAGCCACTGCTGCCTGACCTGGTGCTGCTGTCCCCGTAGGCGAGTGACCATTGTCCCTCTCCTTTGCATTCAGTCACTCCTCATCCTTCGTGCTGCACCTTGTCATCTCATTTCTTCCCAAGCGAGCTGACTCTTGTCTCAGGCTCGTTCATGTTATGGCTTGTTCGACTCACGTTGTGCCTCCTTTGAGTCAGCACCAGCCTTGCTTGTTCAAGGAACACCTTGCACATCTGTCATGCAGTTCAAATAATAGAAAATTAGGAGAACATAAATATGTCTTTTCAAAGAACAGCGGTCCAAAACTTTCTCTCTTTGACAAGTAGTGTTTACCCTGTTGGCCTCCTAAGGGTGCTGCTGCTGCCCAAGGCTTTCTTTCACAGGTGTAGTTGGAGGCATGTGGAACATGGAGTCAAGCTCTTATTTGATTTATTGACCTCATTTAAGCAAATGAAGCATCTTTGAAACTTTTTAAGATTGAAAAGTCTTTAAACATGAACTGGAAGGAATACGTGGGTGGCTGAAATCTAAAAGTGCAGGGGTTTTCGGTGCCCTTGGAGAACAGTCTGCCCTGGTTTGGGAGTTTGGCTTATTTCTAGAAAAGTTCATAGGTATTTACCTCTCAGTAATTTTTGGTTCTTGAATTTTGATTCTTCTGTACATTTCATAATGGTGTTATTTGATGAATTGATCTACTAGGTTTAATTATCTAATAGATTTGGCTTGTTCATCTAACTCCACTTTTTTCTTACAAACAGGCGTTAATCTTGACCAGAATAAAAGAGGTATTTTTTCACTAGTTCCTAAGTCTTGTGGGCTTTGCACTGTGGTGTAGTTCACTTAGCTGGTAGAAACATAGCGAGTAGGCACAGGGACATGGGGTGTTCCCTCTCAGTGTAGCTTCATTTGAAATATTTAAATTACTCCTTCCTCTGCAGGTAGAATGAATGAGTTGTTTAAGTAATCACTGCACAAAACCAAACGGGGAGTTTCGGTCAGTATTGTTGGGATACGTTGCAAAGATGAAAGGACAGAGCTCATGTGCATGTGTGTGTTGGAGTACCTCACCTGTCTATAGTGGCAGATCACCTTGCGAAATCCAGGGCTAAAAACCACACCTTCATTTTGGCTGATCCATAGCAGCTCTAGTGTTTACCACTAACTACTCCCTGTGTTTGAAGTAACAAACACACAGCTGGTTTCTTCAGTAAATTAGATACCAGCTAATAATGCTTGAAATGATGAGTTTTCAACTCTGGAGCTGTGCTGTTGTTTAGCCCAGAGCCAAGTCCCATTTACCTGTGGACTATTGAGTCAGCTGCTGGTCAATGCTAAAAGGAGGATCTGAGTGCCAGGTTTGCTGATAACTCTGATTAAACAGATGAAGATACCTGCTTATTTCCTTTGCTTAGCCAGGCTTCAATTACTTGAGGCTTTATGCTTTAGCAGCTATCTATTTAATATTTCCCTTCCAGGCTCTGTTCCCACCCTTTCCATTCAGTTGCTGGTTGTGTGGTAGATGTCTACAACGTGATGTTGCCTGACAAGTGGATGCAGACCAGTTAGAAATGATGTGCAGAGTGGTGGCTGCAGCTGGTAGCCAGCATTACCTCGAGGTGATGCTGATCTCAATGCGGTGTGATGAGTTTGATTTTTCTTTTCTTCAACCTTGTGTTCTAGACTCGCCAGCCTGTGTTTGTCCAGCTGCTGCAAGGCGTGTTCAGAGTGTACCACTGCAACTGGTTAATGCCAAGCCAAAAGGCATCTGTGGAAAGCTGCATTCGGGTCCTCTCAGATGTAGGTAAGAAATTGATGTGATCAGAACTAACTGGTGCAGTATTTGCTGCTGGCATGTCATCCTTCCAAAGAGGAAGTGCAGTTTACTTCCCACAGGTGCCACTTGCAGATAACCCGGAGCCAAAGCCAGAGTTATGGTGACACATGGTCATGGCTGAACAATAGGTGGTGTCACTGTAACCTGAAGTGCTTTCTCTGTGTAAACTCAAAATTCTGCAGTCCTGTTGATCTGCAGCAGGGAAATAGTTTTGTGCCACTCCTCTTGGTAATTTGTTCCACTTTTAGTAGCAGGAAGAGTAATTCGTGCTGGACATCGATGCCAAATTCTGTTGGCTAGGTGTACATGTGTGTTAGCAGATGTTGGAGTGTGTGTGGAAGCACAGATTCCTGCTCCCACTCTCTGAAGACAATAAGCAGCTCCAAGGTGTGAAAGCCTTTAAACATAATGCTCCACAGAGTCTGACCCATTGCACAGGGACTGAGCATTGCATTGTTCAAAATGCACACAAAGGGGGTTGTAGAAGGAGTTGCAAGGAGAGATTCTTGTTCTTGCACTGGTTGTAATGCATGGGCTGGAGGAATCGAGTCTCACAAACTTCTTGTTGCAGCCAAAAGCCGAGCCATTGCAATTCCTGTGGACTTGGACAGTCAGGTCAACAATCTCTTCCTGAAATCTCACAACATCGTGCAGAAGACTGCAATGAACTGGCGAATGACTGCAAGGAATGCTGCCCGCAGAGATTCGGTGCTCGCTGCCTCCAGGGATTACCGGAACATAATTGAGAGGTTACAGGTGACTACACAGCACCCCTTCCTCCTTCCATAAGCACTTACCTGCATGCCTACACTAAAGCAGGAATTTACTAAGGAAAAGACATTTGGGAATTAGCTACTCAAAGTGCCACATGGCAGTCGAGTTAGCTGATGGTGAACATAACAATGCTGTATGTAAAATGGAATGTAAACCATTGCTCCAGGACAGGAAACTGCACGTGCACAGCTAATGGGTGATGAAGTACTCCTCCTAGGAGGTGTTGGTGTTTGAAGGCAGTAGTACTTGGAGTATCCTTGTTCCACTATTAGTAATGTTTCTTTGATAAGACAGGACTTTTTCATCCTCACAGCCTCCCAAACTCCTCCAGTGCTTTGCTCCTTGTGCACTCAAACTCTCAGTACAGCTAAAGGTGTCACAGCCCTGCCTGGAAACCACTGCAGAGCTGGAAATAAAGATGTCTTGGTTCCTGGGGAACCAGGGGCAGCCCCAGTCCTTCCCTGATGAACCAAATGTGTGCTTTCCCATTCTTTTCTTGCTAAAAAGACTTCTTAGACATCATGCTTCCTGTTAGAGATCAAGTTTGCCGTGGTACAGCTCTGTTCTGTGCTCAGATCTGCAGAGAGTTCAATGAGGCCTTTTCTACACCAAATGAAATTCATGATCTTGCAGGACACATTTATCCTTTGAAGATTCATTCTCCGGTCAAAAACTTTTTCTGGCAAACAGTTCTAACTAACTTTATGTAAACTTAGGTTACATAATGTAAAAACACTGCCCAACCCATTCTCATTAAATAGCTTCTCCCTCTTTATCCATTCCTGTCGATTTGTCCATTTCAATTTGATTAAATTTCCTCTCTGGCTTCAGAGGTATCTCGGTATTTTCTGCTTGTTTAAGTGTTAGGATAAATATGGTTTCATTTTTAAGGTAGCTACAGCTTTCCAAACATCAAGCATAAGGGGATTAATTTTATTTTTGCATCATTTTAACAGTAGTACTTTTTTTGTCAGTTTGCATAAGCATAAATAGCCTGATCATTGTCATGAAGTTTCAGTGCAGCTATGAATCTGCTTTTTTTTCCTCCCCTATATCAAGAGCAGCTACAAAGATGGGGAGGGCAGGGGTGGTAAGTGATCTGGGAGGACTGCTGGAAATCAGAGCTTCATTTTTAAAGACAACTATTAAACAATAAAACTGCAAGTCTTACCTGACCAAACTCTGAGGTCTTTAATCTAGTTTATCCAGGCAAGACAGACCTAGCTGTCCCATCCCTCTTTTGCAGTTTGTAAAATTAATTTGTGTATAAATTTAGATATATTTAATGTTTGTTTGAAATCTTCCTATGGTTATATTCTAGGACATAGTGTCAGCCTTAGAGGATCGCCTACGTCCTCTTGTCCAGGCAGAGCTGTCAGTCCTGGTAGATGTGCTTCACAGGCCTGAGCTGCTCTTCCCAGAGAACACGGATGCAAGGAGGAAATGTGAAAGTGGAGGGTTCATTTGCAAGTGAGTTGTCCTGCAGTCTGGCCTGATGGGGAGGGCTTTGCTGTGTTTTGCTTTTTCCCTGTTTTCCCATGTGCTATGGAAGGGCACCAGCTTTGTAAATACTTGATACACTTTGAAATACTTGTCCAGCACAGTATTTCATGGTGTGGTAAATACAATTTGTCCTTGGAGGGAGGGAAATAAAAGGCTCTTGAGGGGTGGGGAAAGACTGCTTGATAGGCTCTCACAGCTAATGCTTAAAAATTGCTTTGTTTGCTTCAGGATACAAGTGTTGTGATCAGTAGTGAAAATGAGTAAAACATTTTGAGCTGATCCCTGTTACTCTGTCCCTGCTTTCAACCCCAGTAATGTTTGCAAGGTATTTCATCTCGTGTTCAGATCTGTAGGGAGTGCTGGGCAAGTATGTCAGAATCAGTGGTTATCCCATGCACCACCCAATGCAGATGCTGTCCAAGTTTGGAGGGAAGGAAGAGGAGAGATTACATGAGGGCAATTCAGAGCAGAATCCAGCTTCTCAGATCCCTTCCTGGGGAGTTTATGGAAACTAGGTACCAGAGTAACAAACAAATCCTGGGTGGGATGGATTTCTAGTCGTGCTATCCAGGACTCTCAGTATGATTTTTAACAAAGGAGTATGTGGAGTGGGTTTCTTTCTTCCTGTTGAGTGTTTGTTCTGGAGAACCAGGGAGTCCAAAATCCCACTGCCCCTTCCCCTGATTCCTTTCTGCCCATAGTCAGAGGGTGTTAGCTGCCATACCCCTGCCAGGGAGGTGCAGTTTCCTTCACAGCTTCACAGAAGCTCATGGTTAAATGTTGCTCTTGAGAGAATGTTCCCAAGATGGTTGTCTAACAGTGTGATAATAAAACTTGTTTGCAGCTTAAACCAATTAAGTAAGATAGCCATGTATAGCTTATCCTATTTCAGAGTGTTGGTACTAAACCGAGCTGTGATTGATTGGTTGTTTCCAGGTTAATAAAGCACACTAAGCAGCTGCTAGAGGAGAACGAGGAGAAACTTTGTATTAAAGTATTACAGACGCTCAGGGAAATGATGACCAAAGATAGAGGCTATGGAGAAAAGGTAATGTAACTTACACTTCATCTTTCTGTGTTAAACACTGGCTTTATTATTCAGTAAAGGAAAATAAAATTCTCACTCTTTCAAGCTGTGTTTTGTATGTGTAAGCACTGGATCAGGAACCAAACATTTTTAGTCGACTAATAACTTCATATACAGTATGAAAGGTAAGCTTGTTTCTGTTGCTTTTCTACTTAAGTCTTGCAAGTTTAAGTCTTAATTCCTGCCATTGCTGACACTGTAAAATTGTCTAACTTCCTCACCTTTTTGTGAAGGATATAACCTCTTCATCTGCTCTCTGGGTGTAGGTGACTCTTCATCAGGTCACATAACCTTGCAACAGGAGGATATTCTGTAATTTAATTTTAATTTATATACATCTGAGTCATATCTCAATCTTGTTGTGAATTACAGATGGAAACTGTCTGTACACCCACCCATGTTTGTGTTTTTCTTTCCCTTTTCTACATACAACTCCTTTGTCTTGTTGAGAACAACATTTTTCTGTAGGCACAGACCTATCCTCTATGTGCACCAGAACAGTGTGTATATGTATTTATGTTTGTGTATCTAGGCCTTGCTACAGTCAATCTCAAAATACTAGTCTAAGGTATCGTGTGCCTTTTTAAGCACCCTAAATTATTGCCATGCCACATGGTAGGTGTAGAGAGCAATGCACCCTCCCAGTGAACGTGCCCTGAACAATTGAGAATTGCCAGTTGGGACTGGGGGAAGCAGTGGTGTGGAAGAACGCTCTCTGCAACTGGGAATCCATGCCCGGGAGCAAATGGTGTCTCATATCTAATTCTCACTTGCAGTAGGGCTTCAAGTTGTTGCATAGTGGTAGATTCACAGCACAGAAAGGCAAAGGCTTTAGAGGTAAGACAGTTTCATAACAATAATAATGGTTTATCACTGTAGCTATAGTTGCAGCTGCAAGGGGGGAGGGAGATGCTCTGAGGACAGAGGAACCCACAGCATCACTAGGCTGACTGGCCAGCTGGGATGCTGCACGTGACCTCAGCCTGGCTGAGGACGTGGGAGCAGAACATAGTGCTCTGTTGCCAGTCCAGCAAGAGGCAGGTTGGAAAGGACCTCTAAGATCATCAAGTCCAACCATTCACCCAGCACTGCCAGTTCACATGCCCGAGCGCAGGGAGCTGGAGGAGGGAGAGCCAACGGAGCGGGGAGGCTGTGCACACGTGGGTGTGCACGTGCACACGTGTGGGCTGCTGCCCCAGCACACCCTGCTGAGCACACAGCAGCCAGCTCCTCGGAAAATGCCCAAGGGTAGGGATGGCCAGTGCTGTGCTCCCTGCCCTGTCAGGGAACGCTCTTCCCACGTGCTGCCACCACCTCTGGCTGTCAGAGGTCCAGCCCACATCCTGGTCCTGCTGCTGCTTTGCTCTCGACCTCCAGTCCTACCTAGGGGTTTTTTTCACTTTGCAGTAGCAGTGTTTATTCAAAAACTCACTGACTGTGGGGGAATGCCCTAGCTGACTGCAAGGAAGAAGCAGATAGCTATATCTGAGATGAGAAGGGGAGCAGGGTAGGTAGGAAAGGGCAGCACCTGCAGGTTTCAGCTCAGCTTTCAGCAGGTTGTCCTTTTCTGTTGAAGTGGCAGTGTCATGTGCTGGCTCATAACAGCACCAGATGAAGCCCTGTGGAGACCTGTCCTTTCCTCAAGGTCCCTTTGCTGAGACAGCTGCAGTGTAGTACAAGTCTGATCTGGAAGGGGACTGGTTGTAGCCTGCAGAAGTGAGCCTGCTCCTGCACGAGGGAGCTGGGCTGTAGGCAGTCCTGTGCAGCGAGTGCTGGTGTTCCCTGGGCCCAGCACTGGGGATCTAAAAGTTGAAGTGTAATGATGGATTTACTTCTGCACTTTGTTAGCACATCAGTGAACATTCTCCTGTTAAAAACAGACAAGAGAGACTGTCCAGGGTCACCTTAGGTGATAAAAAGGGTGGATGATATATGCTGTATATACTACACACCAGCAAAACCCAAATGAGAGCTTTGAGGTTGTTTTTTTGGTTTGTTTTTTTTTTTCCTTTTAAATGCAATATGCCAGTCAGGTATTTTTCTAAATGGAAATTAATTTACAGGAGTTCCTTAGACTTTATTTGGCCAACTGGAGTGAAACAGTATTTCTGGAGGATACAGTTAACGTAACTTGCACCATTCAGACCATTGAGAACCTCACAAGATTCTAAAAATCTTCCAAGTGTAGAAAATGCATTAATTTCTGAAACAGTAGCTCAGTTATGTAATGCAAGATAAGAACGTGCTTGCCTGTGAAGTGGGTTTCTGAACATGAAAAAGCAGCTGATTGCTTACAGATAGACTGCTAGTAGTAGTAGAACAGCTTTTACTGTCTGGCTGTGAGAAGCACAATCATATTTATTCTCCCTTGTGACTCATATAACTGTATTTAGTCACCACTTAAAAGGCAATACCTTTTGTTTTTTAAAATCATCCTGGAGTTTAAAAAAGGAAGGCAAAAGCCTTAATGCACCTATTGTAAGTACAGGAGTCCCCACGTCCTTCGAGGTGGCACGGCTGGTCCTTGTGCCCAGAGTGTGGATGGTGCAGGCAGTGCCACGTGCAGGTGTGATGCTCGGGGCACTGCGAGCGGTCCCTTTGAAGCAGTGTTCGGCAGCAGAGCGCCACGGAAGTTTTGGCATGGCTTGTGATTTTGCTGTAATACCATGTGGTGCTCGCTGGAACAACCTGATTTCTAAAAAGATTGTACTCCTCTTGCAACACTTAATCTCCCAGCACAAATAATATGAGTGCCCCACCCTCCCAGCCCGGGCGCTTGTCCCTTTTGTAGGTGGGAGATGTCCCAGGAATGCCATGTTGTCCACTCCCATTAGCCAAGGCCCTCATTAAACAGCTGGGGTTCCTCTGCAGTGTGCAGAGCCCGTGGGGAGAACACAGATGTACAGGAGCATGTGGGAAGGCTCGGAGTTTTACATATTGCTAAAGACTCCTCGCCTTGGCGCACGCTCAGGTTCGCTGCGCCACGGGGAGCATGGAATATGGAACAGGCAGAAAACTTTGCTACGTTGACAGTGTAGGCTAGACCCAAGTTTTTTACTTTGCTGAAACATGTCATTCATACACGTCTTCCTGGGTGCCTACCAGATGATGAGCCTCAGCTCTGCAGGACTTAGGTTTTAAAACTCCATCTCTCTTCCCAAACTGGAAATCCGGCCTCTGCACTCCTCCTGCTGCTCATGCTGGTGGCAGCTCTCGTGCCCAAGGGTGAAGTCCTTGGATCTGGGTCAGCATTGGGTTGTCACTGGGCACAGGACAAAGCCAGGGCGCATCCTGCCCCCGAAGCCCCCTGGCTCCCACCGCCTCCCGCGCGCTTGCAGAAGTCACTCGTGCCAGCTGTGAAATACAGTGTTGGATTGCAGCATTGAAGTGTTAAATGATTTATAAGATCCTAACATGAAATTTATTTGTAATTTCTCTTACTAACACTTGCTTTCAATTCTTCCCCTTCTTTCTTTTCCGGCAGATTACCATTGAATTGGATAATGCTGAGGTTTTCATTTTATTTATTTTCTACAGTGTTGTTTCTATGGTGTTTGTTTTATGAGTAGCCCTGTGATCTGTCCTGTTGTCTCTTCAGCCCTGAGCTTCCCAATTTGTATGCCTGTGTCAGTGAATTAGTTTTCAGTCTGCCTTGTGTCTACGCTGGGAATAGTTACCATAACTAATTCCGTATGTCGTTACTTGGAGTATTAGTCCACACGCAGTTATTTCTGGCAGTCTGCAATCATCTGGTGAAATTTAGGACCAGATCTGAGTGCTCTTGGAGCATCCACTGCCCCAGCACCGTTAAAACATCAGCATTTAGCCCTTGGCTGTGATTACCACATCACCAGTGAACAGCAAACGTCAATACTGAGGTTTAATGGCACCGACACAAGTTGGAAGACCCTGGCTGAGGTGTCTCCGTTTGCTGATGGGTGAGAGCCATCGCTCCCATCCTGGGGCACGACAGGGATGTGGAGGGTGGGTACTGCTGTGGAAACTGGATTGCTGGCTTTACTGAGAAAGGTGACAGCCATGCAGCTCGTCAGAGCATCTCGCTGCCCTTCCTCTTGCTTCTTAGTCGAGGTTTGGCGTATAAAGCCACGGAAAACGTTGGGATGTGTTGTGAAAGCAATGTCACCTGATGGAAATTACTGACTTCTGAAGCTATTTCTGTGTGAAAAGCTTCCTACCATCCCAACGTGCCTCCCCTTGGCAGTGCAGCAGCCCGGCGGTGTTTACGCTGTGCGTAGCTCTTTCACGGGGGGTGGAAAAGCCATATTTGAGTGAGAACTTTCAGTTTAACTGATATTAAGCTTTCTAAGGACTCCTAAAAGCGGCGTGTCTGGTTCAGGAACAGGGTGGAGGGAGGGAGCTGAGCTGTCTCTGCTGCTGCAGCTTCCTCATCCAGCTCAAAAAAACCCACATGTGGGCGCTAAATTTGAGATTCTTTTTGCATAAGTGCACAATACTGACAAAGTGATTGACTGGCACCTTATTTTACTGAAATACCAGGATAAAAAGATATATTTTGCTTCCTGTGCTTTGTTTCCTGCATTCCCTCCCAAGCCAACCTTTTATTTGGAACAAAATTCAACCAATTAAAACGCTTACGATGTTACTGCTCTTGATTCAATAGAGCAGATAAGGAAATACACCATAAATTGCTTTCTGTAGAGCTTGGTAACTTTGATGCTGATGAGCAGAATTCAGCTGGGCAAACTTCATTCAGAAAATCAAATCATATTTGGGGACCTTGCCTGTTGAAATGGATTTGAAATTCAAACTATTTGTCACAGAAGTAACCAAAAAACTGTACACGTCACCCGTGGTTGGGTTGGAGGGTTTCCATCAGGCACCTGACCCCTTGGATTGTGTGGTGCTAATATATATGTAATTTTATCCTGGAGGAACTTCAGACAAACTTGAATTGTTTAATTGCAAATTAAGTCATAACATGAAACTCTTTCCCCTTCTGTTTCTGGCTGTCATGTGCTGTCTTTGCCTGCAGTAAATCAGCCGGAGCGTGCAGAGCAATTTAAGATTTAGTCTGGAGGCTGCAAAGGAGGAATTTTATTGCTCCTTGATGGAGCATCTGTGTGGAGGGAGCAGGTGTGTTCATAACCATCAAGGAGCACTGGCTGCTTATAGCAAGGGATTCGGATGGGGCTTGAGCCCCTGACGAGTCTCAAAGAAAATTGTGGGGTTTCTTTTTTTTCCCTGTTTTAACCCTGAAAGCTATGAACATTTAGGGGAAAGAACACAGAAATCTCTATTATTCATAAAATTATTAACTTCCTTTTCTGTCAAACTATGCACAACTGAATTTTTCTGATCAGCTGAAATGCTCCTTATTCCCTCAGGGTAACACTCTATTAGAGTAGCTGCCTTATGCCATCATGTGACAGTACACACAGGTTGATTCATGTATCTTAGTTGCTTACTGCAAGGTAAGTTCACTGAGTGGTGGGTCCAAATAATTAAAGATGCTAAAAATGCTGGGAGGTCCATGCAGTCCTTACTGAAAGGTGTGATAGGAAATCAGCATTCCAGTCCCCCTTAACTTTTTTGCAGATGAAGAAAGGGAGTGCCCTTTTCACTGGGTGAATAATGCTGGAATTCACCTTGAGGGTAGGAAATCCCCTGCAGAAGAGGAAGGATGGTGAGCGCTTCACCAGAGCCAAGGTTGGCAGCATCCCCCACGATGGCTGGCTGAGCTGGGGGTGTTGCTGGAGGGGTTGCAGTGCTGGAGAAGTGGTGTGCAGCTGAAGGGGAGGAGTAGTACAGTTATGCTGTTGGCTCAGTTCAGTGCTTTCTGTTGAGGGGTTCATCTGGAATTCCCTTTTAGTTGGAAATGAGGGACAGGAAGGAACTGGAGTTGTCTGAGTAGAAGTGGGATGGTGTTTGTTTTCCATACCTATGGCTGTAGTCTGAGGTCCATGATCTGGTCTAGCAGAAATATGCCCATAGCATCTTTAAGCTCTTCTGCATGTTTTTTGAGTTCTGCAGCACCCACTGTTGTGGCAGGGTTCGTGTGAAGGGTTTTTCTTCTGGGGACAGAAATTGGGATACACTAAGAACGAGAGTCAGCTTGAAGTGTTTGGAAAACATTCAGGTTCCTGTTAACTTGTAGAAGTGCACAGACCTTTGGCATAGACATGGCTGCTTAAGACTGGTGTGAAAGAGCAAAAAAGGTATCTTGAAGGATGGATGACAAGCACGGGTTGTTCTGGTAGAAAACCAAACCCACCAGGAACTGTACCCTGTTTTGGAGCTTCTTTGTGCCTTACTTGCAACACGGCTGTGTTGGGTTTTGTCCGGATCTGGGGGAGTTGGGAGCTCAGAGCTTCTCTCAGTTTGCAGTGTTGGGCTCCTCTGGCTCTCCTGGAGCTTCAGGTGGGTGTTAGGAGCTGGAGGGGACTGACCCGAGCTGACCAGGGTCCTCTGGGCGTTGGCTCTGTGCAGGTTCCTCAAGTAACAAGGCAGAAAAGGCCAAGGCAGGGCAGTGGTGTGTTGTCTGTAAAAGCCTTGGGCTGAGCCTCCCTCGATGGACCCTCACTGGGCTGGCCCCGCTCTCACCCTGCTCGTGGGGCTGGTGGCACTGCTGGCCTCTGCAGAGGAGGTCCAGGACCGAGGGGGATTTTTGTCGAGTGCTATCAAGTGTGAATCTTCACACAACAGTGATAACTAAACCCCAGTTTTCATTAGACACAACACCTTAATTTGCTTTTAATTCAATCCTCAACCCACTGAGCAGTCCGGGCACGCTACAAATGCAGATTTTGTGGTGTTTCACAACTGCAGCCGAGGTGGTGAGCTCCACCGTGGGCTCCCTGTGGTCCAGGGCAGCTCGGGCAGCACAGCTCCCTCCCTGCTGAGCTGTGTGTTAGTGGTGTTAGAGCGTTCCCCTTCGCTCTCCTGGGTCGGGACAGACATTTGGGGACACGGTGGCCCAGTTCCCACCTGCAGTGTGAGCCTTGGACAGGAGAACACATACATCCTGGAGAAACGTGTTCATATTTTTCTGGCCTGAAAAGGAGAGAAGTGTTGGTGCTGACCTGCAGGTGGCATGCTCAGGATGCTGAATGTGCCTGGGAGATGACCTACTTTTTTTTTCTTTTTTTTTTTTTTCCCCTTTCCCCCCCTCCCAGCCACATAGCAGGGAGCTGCTGGGCTGGGCACCTGCCAACATCTAAGCAGCAGTTACATAAGAACAGCTTTTTTTCCTGGAATTTCGGCCCGCTGCTGATGTGTGACCTTCAGCAGTGACTGCCAGTGAACGCTCTGGAGATGTTTACGGTCACGGCGGGCCGTGCTGGGGCTGCCAGCCCTGAGCCTGTGCCGCTCGCTGCCGCGCCAGGGAGGCTGCTGGCACTGCCCGTGGCCACCAGTCCCGTACCAGGGGATCTGGGGTTGATTTTTGGGGGTGCTCTGCTGCTCACCCCCCTCCTGGGGCTGGTGCAGGGGCAGCAAACGCTGAAATGACCAAATCCAGCAAAACTCTCCAAGCACTCGGAGTTTCCCGTGTAATTATTGCGTCTTTTTTAGGATTTGAAGCTAAAAAACTAAATTGAGTAAAACCCTGGGTGGTGGTTTTTTCTTGTTTTTTCTTTTTTCTATTTTTATTCAGTAATGACACTTATTTTTGCAGGTGATAAAACATTATCCAGCACAATACACCTGCAGACCCTCTCAGTATAGTTTGGGGTTTTTTCATTACCTTTTCACTTTGGTGTTGAGGTTTCGAGTAGGTGAAAAGGGAACTGAAAATCCTGGTTCAGAGGGGTTGACTGAATTAACCTTTTCAGTGCTCTTTATCAATGATAACTAAAACTACGATGGCTGAGTAAGGTGCAAAATATGTGCTCTTTTATGCATCTTCTGCTTGGAGTTGGAAAGTGCATTAACCTCTTAGGTGCTGGAGCGATGCACTTAAAAATTATTTTCCTTTTAGAGAGAGCTTACTCCCCAGCCATTTCTCTTGTGTATTTTGCACTTAGACAGTGCTTCACTTGTTATGTCTCAGGCAGAGGAAATGCAGCCTCTCATAAATTTTTGTGGGCTGCCTTATATTTTTTTTCCTTCAGAAATCCTGCAATCTTTGGACCGTTTTTGTTGCGTGAACTGGAATCAGTGAGCTCTCTGGGAAAGGAGACTGGAACATTTCTTGTAGTTATTTGTAACAAAAAGAAATAGTTAGTATAACAGTTAATTAAAACTGCTAATGTAAAATGTGTGGTGAAAATAGTTCTTACTATATTGAGTTATTGTAAAAGACCTGCAAGATTAAGGATTTCAAGAGAAGCAAGTGATTGCAGTCCCATGGAAGGTGAGACTGAGGTCTGTAACTCCAGGAAAGCCCCAGCCCAAGTCAAACATGCTTTCTCCACTGAAAGCTCTGGAAAATGAGGAAGGCACTCCCGTAGGCAGATCTCAGTGACCTTTCAGTGCAGGCACTGACAGCCCTTATGCCAAATTTCCCACCTCATCGTCTGGCAGCGCCCAAAGTCTCTGTAAATTCACTGAGATAAGGCGGGGGAGGCAGGATGGGACACGTTTAGCCACGTCCCGGATCTGGGTGTGCAGTGGTGAGGTGAGGGGGTGTGTGTGGTTGGTGCTCCATCATGTGCTGGTGGGAGCTGTGGGCTGCCTCTGCCCCCCCATAAATCCCACATGTCTTTTGTGAGGGCTGGGAGAGCTGCAAGGCTCAGAGGAGCCCTGCCAGGACAAGGTTGCTGCTCCACATCTCTTAATTTATGGAGGTGTGAGATCCTCCATCACTAACTATCCACTGCTCGGCAGCTCTGGTGCAGGTCTTTTACAACTGTACTGTGGAAGTGTGTCAAAGCAGTGAAGTGCTCTTGGTTCTCAGTTATTCCCCTCTGCTGCATGGTAGAGGTAGTTTGGAAAATGGCATCAGCCTGTGGAAGTTGAGCAGTTTGAGGTTTGTCACTGCTCAGTAATTGAACTCAGAGATGGCCTGAGGTGGAGGAGGTTTCTGCTATTAAGTGTGCTGGGTTGTCCATTATTTTATCAAAATTCCAAGGTTTGGTGAGGCTGGAGAGCAAAGGATCAGGGTCTTGAAAGTGTTCATGTGTGTGTGCTCACACAGACACACGAGTTTTTTGGGTAAGATGATTTCCCACCCGTTTGTAACATTACAGTGTGAGCTGTTCTCCATCCTGTTCTGCTGAAGCTGCTGTCCAGAGCAGACCCAGTCCATGTGGACTGGAACTTCCACCTGCCTTGGAAATGCAATTCAAGCCTTTTCAGTGCTTGGTGTTCTGGATGCTTACTACATAGTTGAATTAAAAAAAAAAAATGATTGAGGAAAGCAGTCCTGGGGCTTTAAAGCTGAATGAAAATCCTTCTGCATTTCCTCAAACCATTTCCACTTTTTTATCCGCAGTGCTAGTCATTTGAATTCTCTGTGAAAGACAGGATTAGACAACTTTCATCTTGTTATTCTGAAAGCAAATGAAAATAAAACTTTCATACCTTCCTTAAAACCATAAAGGAGAAGGACTGAAACCTCTTCCATATCTCATAAGTTGAGCTGTAATGAGTTCACACTTGAGCTGTCACTTGCTCTGGTGGTTTTGGAGGTGGATACATCGACTGGTGAGTCAGACAAAGACCATTCTGGGAAACAGACGTGCTCTGTGTTGGGGAAATGGATGCTACAAGCATTACGGTCATCAACGGGTCAAAGAAATTATAATTCTTCTGTTATGGCTAATGATGAATGGTTTATTTGCCAGCCTTGCAGGAATGGAAACTTGAAAGGAAGAGGGTTTTTTGTGCAGTAAGTTGAAAGGAACTCTTACTATTGCTAGCAAAAAGTGAAGGTGGTGTACTCCTCTCTGAGCCTGTCACCCACTACGTTCCAGTTTAAAAGCTGGCCTCTGTGTCTGTGTCACTCATCTGGCACCTGCTGGTGTAGTGTCTCAGTATTCCACAAACTTGTCCCTGCCCCTCAAACCATCACTTGCTTCTAGGTGGAGAGCTGAGGTATATGGAGGCACAAGAAATCTAGCAAAATTACTCCTTCAATCTGCTCTCCCAGCCTATTCAGTTTTTCTTGTGCAGCATAAGCTGATACTTTGCTGTTGCAGCACCCAGGATAGTGCCATGTGTAGCACAGTAACTATAGCTCAATAGTTCTTTGTTATTTTAACCCGTTTTGCCTCAAAGAATAACAGTTTCAGTATTTGGAGTTTATATTCTTGCTGAAGGCTGTGCTGCTTTGGGATGATCCATCTGAGCATTGCCAAGGGCAGTAGCTGTTGCTTGCAGATGAGTTTGGGGCTGGTTCTAACATGCTGAGCTATTTATACATACTGTCTGTGCTGCAGTGGGAAGGTGCAGGAATTTGCTAGCTAGAATATGTACTTTTCCCTTCTCCAGTTCAGTTGAAAAGATCAAACTAATTTCATGCTGATTCTTTATCTGTGCTGGTTTGCAGCCCCAAAATGTATATGTGGGCTTGATTAAAATGGGGTCATGGTATAAGTCCAGGAATAAGGAAGCTTTCATTTGGAATCCACCATCCAGTTATCTTGTGACAGTCTTGTCCACTTCACCTGCCAGCTTCCGTCTCCCCTTCCCTGGAAGGAAGGCACGGAATTTCCCTTACGGGGGAATGGGCACAGTTTCCTTTCTGCTGTTGACTACTTGAGAATGGAGGAAGTTTTCACTTTGCTCTGAAGCAAGTTGTGCAGACGCTGTCTGCAGCCAGAACAATGTGCCCGGACTCCCTGATGACTCGACACGGCGTTTCCAGTGCCCAGCCCACAGGCAGCGAGGGTGCTCAGAGCGGGGCTGTGCAGGAACTCTGTGTTCCTCGCCGTAAATGAGGTTCTTCCTGTTAACTTTTGGTCCTCTGGCTTAAATACTCCCTGCTTCAGTTTGGCCAAGGGAGAAATGGTTTGCATGCTTGTGAAGTTTCCAAGAGCGGCGACAATGCGAGGAAGCGGTGTACCAAAGGCCGTGTGAATTAGCCAGGAGGAAAGTCCATCGGGAGGAGAATGGCGGATGGTTCTTCCTGGCCAAGGAGCCCCTGCCCATGGAGCACTGCGGGGGAAGCTCTCACCCCTCTGGCTCCTTCCTGGGAAGCAGAGTCTCTCCATATTTAGATTTCTGGATCCCGTGGCCGTGCGTTTCCCGGGCTGCAGCGGATATCGAGTTAAAATCCCGTGGTCACTCTCCCAGCCTGTGCTTGATTTGTCTGTCTAGTTCGTGTGCCCTCTGGGCAGACACAAACAGCGAGTGGCTGACTTCATTTGGTATTGCTGTACTGTCCTCATCTTATTTCCTAGTGTCTGCTCCTGAGAAGTTAAATCAGTTCGCCCACGATTTATTGGGCAGTTTCATTTGAATGTTCAGGTCTCTGTTGTGTGTCGAAGCTCTGCTAGATAAAAGTTGCTCGTCTTTATCTGTTTCAATGTGATGATCAGCAGTTTAAATTTGGAAAGCTGTCACTCTTAAGCCTCTTATTTCGTTGCTGGTGTTTGTATCACGTATCTTTTATCTCGGGGGGGGGTGGGGGGAAAAGTGTGTTTATAGATGAGAATCCACTGAAAGCATTTCTTTAAACTAACATTGTAAGGCTGCTGCTGTTCTGTCACATGCAGCCCTGGCTTCCTCCTCCCCACCAGGGCTGGGTGTCACGGGGCCAGTGGCACATCCCAGCTGCACAGTCCAAGCAGGCTGCCCAGAAACTGCATCTCTGCGTTGCAGGCTGTGTGCACCTGCAACCAAAGCTTTTGGCTTGTGCCTCTGTGTTCATGCAAAGTAGTTGGGGATGTTCAAAGGATACCTGCAAAATGTTCAAACCCCAGCCCTTTTAGGAGCAAGCTGGGTGGGTGGGAGGGCATAAACAGTAATTATGGCTTATAATTCCTTTGTGATGATTCAGCTAAGTCAAGTGCTTTGTTAGCTCCCTTCCCCTAAGTGTTGACCACTAGATTTCTGTTGGGATGAAAGATTCTTGAAGAATGACTAATTTTTCTGCATTTTGCTTTCAACTAGCTGCCGCAGCCTCCAGAAACGGAAAGCTCTGTAGAGGTGTGTCACCCACCTATATTTGTACAACAGGCAAATATTGGTGTTTGGAAGTAGTCCTGGTGGAGTGTCGTGTTGGTAGAAAAAACTGTGCAATGTGTGTTCCTGCGTGGTGTTAGATGGGGGAAAATAAGTAGATTTGTTGAAGTGGTTTAATCCAATACAGCATCAGCATGATAGTCTGAAAATATTAAAAACCCCATGTAAACCAGTCCCAAATCTTTGTTCCTTTCAGGCATTTCCCTTATGTTTTTAAGGGAGGCACTGTTTGAAAAGTCTCCTCTCAAACCCCTCTGCATTTGCAAACTTCATTTCTATGCTCCTAATGCAGAATTTGGCTTTCCCTTTGTCTCACGTAATTAAAAACTTGGATAAGGAGATGGAGGTGTCAGAAGAAGTTGGTGGAGACTTCATAATCCCAGGGCAGCTGAGTGTTCTGTTTAAAATGCCACAGTGAAACACCTGATGGTCACTTCACATCTTCAAGGTTACTAGCTCTATAGTGAATTGGGTATGTAGGGACATCTCCTTTATGAGGTACCCCAGCATCAGTTCCCATAAAACAGATTATTTGCCAAAATGAACACTGAAGAGTTCATAAGATCTTAAATTCTTCTGAAATTAATGGGACATGCAGAGATGGCATTGGTAGATTGTACAACTGGGTGCTATACCAGTGCAAATCCAAGTGGAACAACATGGAAGTCTAGGTCTAGGAGAGTGGTGATTCTCTGAGCTGTATAAATATGAAGATTAGAAGTATGTTTTGAAATAATGAAGGGAAAAAAAAATGTAGTTTATGGTTGTTTAGACCTTTGTATTTGTAATTTTTGTGGAATAGTGTTTAAATGTAAACTGAAACTCTGAGTGGTCACGGAATGACTTTGAGATGTTTGGGAGATGGCTCCTGCTTTAAGATGAGTCCCTCCATAGAGCAGTTTTTCAGAATGCTTCAAACCAGCAAAATCTCAGCGTGCTGCAGGTTTACAAAGTGGAAGTTCCATTCCTCAACATGAATACCTGCAACTAGAGATTTGATTTGGAAACACGCAGATGCCAAGGGACTCTGCTAGTGAAGCCCCCTGCAGTCCGTGGCATTGGGGTGGCAATCCCCCAGGTTTTGCCAGGGACTCTCCGCACTCTCAAAGAGCTTCGCTGACCACGGGCAGAGGCGTCGAAGCAGCTGCACTTCCCCCAGAAGTGTGTGTGTAGTGGGGACGGGGTGTTTGTGTGTGTGTGTGTGTGTGTACCTGTGTCTGTGTATGCATGGGCATGCATGGTTGGAGTTCTTAAACTAATGTGTGTTACTGGTGACTGTAAGATCAGACAGACTTTGTGTTCCCTTTAAATCCATGAGAATGTGTTGGTGGAGGTGCATGCCACGGTGGTCTGCTGGAGGGTGGCAGGGCAGGCTGGTTAAATACTGCCAGAGCTAATTGAGGGCAGATGCTCTGTTCAGGTAGCTTGTCAGTCCACCTTCCTCGTCTCCCCCTGTGCTTTCAGCTGTGACTTCCCTGAATATTTCCCATAAGTGCAAGATGTTAGTGTCTCTTTAGTGTTGTTCTGCTTTAAAATGGAATTTCTGCATGCGCAGCAGGAGCTTGATCAAAGTCTACCACAGAGGCAACTGGAGGATCACAGAAGGGTATGTACAGCAGTCAAGCACGTTCAGAACTAATCCTCTACCTTTTTCTTTTCAAACAGTGAAGCGTAAGTCATGTAAGGAACTTCTGTGGTTAACTGTTTGCTGTTCATCTCTTGGAAAACCCAAGCTGAGCAGCTGTGCTGATCAGAAGGGGTGCTGGAGCATCTTCCCTGGGATTAAATGGAAGGGAAAGGTGCTTGGCTGCTCTGAATTAAACCTGGGATCCTGGTCTAGGCTGTTCACACGTTCAAAGCACTCCCCTCTGGTGACAATCACACGAGTACAAAGAGATCCATCGGTGCTTGTGGAGTTTGCCTGGTTTGGCCACACCTCCCCGTTCAAACAGCCAAGTTGCAAAATCCATGTCATTAATACACTTCGATTTCTTCTGCTCTCGTAGCTGGGAACAGAATAGCACCAACTTATACCTGCTTCACTCTTCAATTTTAGTAAAGATTCTCTGTTTTCAAGTATGCAACAGGTTTTTCATACCACTTTCACAGCTGTGCATTGCTTTACTGATATGTGCACAATAATATTGTCTGCTCCTCACTGTTAGTTTATCTCGATGGTGAATGCAGATGAAACTGAATGCTTTGGGGATTTTTTTCGAGGTAGCATATTTGATTTTGCTCATTGCCGCCAAACATCTGATATTTGTTTGCATACTGTGCGCATCGACGTGGTGCACAACAGTAACATGATGGTTAAAGAACTGTTCTGGAGCCAAGCATCGCAGCTGAATTAATTATAGCATCTCTTAAATACCACTTATTTTTTCTCCCCTCTACTTTGATCATACTCGTGTACTTGTTAGCTAACACAGTGGGTTTGAATAATTTTGTAGGAAACAAAGTTTTTTTTCCCAGTTAGAATTCAAACTGCAAGTGAATGCAGATTGCCAGACCTGCAAAACTGTGCATCAGCACACTTTCAAAGGCTTGATACGTGTTCCCACTTGTGTTTTGTGGTTACCTGTCCTGGTTTGGATACCCTGCTCCTATAGCCAAGGGAGGTGCTGCCGGGCTGTCCTCAGAGCAGCAGCTCCCTGGGAGGTCTCTCCACTTGCCCCAGTGATTTTAACCATGAAGTTGAAGTTGCCTTCCACAGTGGACCAGAAGGGAAGTGTAGAGACAATCCCAGGAGCTTTAGTTACCCTTCTGAGTTCAGGAGGAGGAGTTCACTGAACAGCCGTTCTTGTGGCTGGATGTGTTGTGATCTTCAGAGTAAATAGTAAAAATTACTGATTTTAAATGCCAGTTGTTATGACAACTGATGGTTAGTTTATCAGAAGAGGAAATGGGTAACATGAGAACTCCACTGTACCTTGATTTTTGGCATAGGGTTCCCATGGGTGTATCAAGTTGCCTTTCTCACCAGTACAGGTGTAGAGGGAAGATGTAGTTATTGGATTTTTTTGTTTGGCTTGGCCTTGTTCTGTCGTGTAGCCTTCCTTACCTGCCAGACTGAGAGCAGAACGATGGTTAAGGCAGTATATGTACTAAACACTCTCATGTTGCTGTCAGTCAGGGTAGCTCCTGTGTGATAAGAATTTGCTGCAGCTTTTGGATTTAGTCTCTTGCCTACCCTACGTGTTCACTATTTGGCCCAAGTGCAAGTGTATGCCCCTTGGAAAAGTGCTCATCATTGCTTCCAAAGTAACTTGCTGCTTTTTTCTTTTATTTTTTGGGGACTTTTGGAAGCAGCTGGTTGGAAAGCTCTCTTGGTGTTTGTTTTACATCTTGTCTCCCTGCCCTTCCCCCATTCCCCATCTGATTGCCTAAAACGCAGCTCCTGTGCTGCAGCTCTCACACTGATAATCTATAGGCACAATTTTTGATGTGCTAAATTGTAGTGCCAAGGAGCAGACAGTGGCAGGAACCCTGACCTTGGCACCAGCCTTGTGGGGAGGGCAGCAGTCCCTGACCAGCTGCAGGCAGGTGTTGGGCTTCTGCATTCAGCAGTGATGTCTGAAATTTGGTACAGGACTGCTCGTTTCCAGACAGGATTTTGTTTTTCCTTGAGGGATAAGGGTTTTTCTAAGGTGCCTTTTGTGGGTGCCAGTGTTGTATCTAAAGCAGTGTGGCTGCAGCAGTGCTTAGGTTTGGCATGTTTAATTAATTAATGCATGTTTACATTGTTCCATTTACTTGTGTTTAAAAGGCCCCTTGTGAAAGTTTAAGAAGTAAGGCTTCGCTTGCACGCCAGCTAATATTAAACCTGGTGGTTAATGACATTCTGAGTCTATATCAGCCAACTGATTTGAAATACAGCTGCAAATCAGTGTCAAGCACTTGTTTTGTGAATGGAGATCAAGACACTTTAGTTCACCCTAACAGGTTTTTAATATGAAATTATTCTTGGCTAGATGGATTGTTTTGGGACCCCCCTCCTCCCCTCCCAGACACTGTCCTGGGGAGGTACTGCTGTAACCACAGCACGCTGCCATTAGCAGAGCTTAACTCCCAGTGAAAAGCATCACCAGTTCTCCTTTTTGCACAAAGACCTTGTAAAAATCTGTTAATCCACTGGTGTGGTGTTTGTGTGTCTGCCCGCTGCTGGCAGTACCCCCAGCTTCTGTTACTGGGGATTCCTGTAGGGAGTGAAGTGAGAGCAGTGTGGGGTCCCAGGGCTGTGTTGGTCTGCGGGGCCGGGATGTCGGGGTTATCTGAGGACCAGTGCCCCGCCGTGTCCCTGGGCTCATGTGCTGGGATGCTGACTGCCGGCGTGACCGGGCAGCTGCCAGCAGGGACACGGGGAACAAAGAGCTGGGACGCAGCGGGGATCGCTCGGGTTTCCACTCGGCGGCTGCTAGATCGCATCAGTGCTGACAGAGGGGAGAGCAGAATGTGTCCCCGTAACGCTGGTGAAACAGCAGAATTGGATAGGCTTGGGAAGATGGGACTGCTTCCTCACAGGATCATTTCCTAACGTTACTCTGTCTCTAACCCTCCTCTTTGTTTTGTGTTGCTGCTGTACAGATGTCATTTTCACATTTAAAACTGAGACAATAGATCTTAATATTTTTTTAAAAAAATGCTCGTTGACAAGAAAATCTGTCTAGAAAGCTTTAGCACAAAATCTGAACTGTAGCTGTTCCAATTTTTTTATTTGAGACCCATATGACCCCCCCCCCATGTCCCAGCCTGCCCAAGCACTTTGGGAGATGCTCAGTGGATTTTCCCACATCTCCAGGGTTTAAGTTCCCCCTCTCTCACCACAAATAGACTAATGATAACAGCAGTCCCCTTGCTACTGAGTATTACGAGTTGGTTTATTCATTAAACTCACACCATGATTTCATTATCCCCTTTGACTCAAGGGTGAGGCACTCAGGCAGGTTTTGGTGAACCGTTATTACGGCAACGTGAGACCGGCGGGACGGCGCGAGAGCCTCACCACCTTCGGCAACGGCCCCTTGTCTGCGGGAGGCGCCAGCAAAGCTGGGGCAGGAGGTAGGACTGCTCCTGCTCACCCGTGGTTCATGGGCTCTGCCCTGCCAGATGCCATGTGTCTGTGTCTGCCTGACAAATCAGGTGAAATGGGGGGGGGTTCCTCCCTTTTGGACTTCTCCCCTACTGTGAAATCCCAAAAAAAGAAGAAACTGTCAATGTGGATGGGGAAGAAGTCCTGCTTGCATGTCACTCCTGGCTTTGGAAGCTCCAGTGTGTCTTAACCCTCCTTGAGAGATGCCACTTCAGACTGAGTGGAGCATCGCTCCCCTGTCTCTGTGTCAACTGCTTTGTCCTCGTGCAGATGAGAGCAGTGTTCTTTTTCTCCTAACTGCATTTGAGAAAATACTTTAAAATGAAGCAGGCAGAGCTTTAGATACTTTCCAGAGACTGGCTTGGATTGGCTTGAATTTTAGGACTTTGAATGACTGTACTTAGAAAACCTGATCAATTTAATATTTGCAGTAATATTGGGGAAATGTGCTCATAAGGATGTCAGATTGTTAACCATATCTCAAACAAAAACATTTTGTTGTATTAGAATCATAGAACAGCCTTGGTTGGAAGAGACCTCTAAGATCATCAAATCCAACCATTACCCCAGCACTGCCAAGTCCCCACTTACAGAGAGATTGTGGGGCAGGATGAGCAAAAATTCGGTTTGAAGTCAGTTATAAAGTG
Organism: Podargus strigoides; assembly: GCA_028020825.1. NCBI lineage: Eukaryota > Metazoa > Chordata > Aves > Caprimulgiformes > Podargidae > Podargus > Podargus strigoides. The sequence continues at coordinate 1,703,155 of CM051629.1, read as the reverse complement.
CAGTTCATTTAATTTGAGACTATTTCTAAAAGTCAGTAATGTCAATGATCACCTTTACAGGAGGAAGCTCCGGATCGAGTTCAATGAGCCGAGGTGAGATGAGTTTGGCGGATGTCCAGTGTCATCTGGATAAAGAAGGTGCATCCAACCTGGTCATAGATCTCATCATGAATGCCACCAGTGACAGAGTCTTCCATGAGAGCATCCTGCTAGCCATTGCCCTCCTGGAAGGTGGGAACACTACCATACAGGTAGGGAAATGGAAAACTTCAGGCTTATAACTACAACGTGTTGGGAAGGGAAATGTTTTTATGAAATCCAGGAAACTTGAGGAGGTTAAGGAGATGGGAGAGGAAATGACTAAATGATCTTTAACCTGTAATTAAGAAAAGTATCAGTGTCTACCATGCAAAAGTTAACTTATTACATGTTTGCATGGGCACTGGGTAGTCGAGGTATTTCCCAGGGCAATATAGAGGAATGTATAACAAAACAGCATTGTGGCATAAGTTAATGTGACTTCTTTTATGGGTAAGTTTAAGCAACTGCAACATGCTCAGAGGCTTTTACAACTGGCTGTTAGATTTCAGACTGGGATTTAAAATACAGTCATTCCAGACCAGCACCATTCTCCTGTCATCTTGCTGTCCTTTGTGTTTTAAATAAGGATTTGGTTTCCCTACATGAGAGTTGTGCCTGGTTTGGATTTTAATGGATGTACACCAGCCAGCTTGCACAGTGTTCTTCCAAACAGAAAGTAAAACCTTATTATGGCAAAACATACCCATAAAGATTATTGAATGTGTGACATCTTATTCCTTTGACACTGTGTGTGTTCTGTTTGCAAACAGTCGGTTTCTGTCTTGGACCATGGGCTTTATGCGTGGCTGTTCCAGAGAGTGTTACCCCTTTCCTACCCCACTGCTGGTTTGCATGTCTGAACGAAACAATCGTGGTTTGTTTAAGAAGGTCAATTTTGGAGATTGTTCCTTTCCCTCTGAGAAGTGACACACCCAAATGTCTGATAGACATACAGGTTTAGGCTTACAATTTGATGCTGTTTGTGTTGCATCCTAATTAGGAACATTTATTTAGATACTTAAAGATAAAACACTAACATTTTCAGAAGAGTTTGGGCTTGACCAGAGGTGTGCTGAAGAGCAGCTGTGTCCTCTGGGCAGCAGTACATGGTGAGATTTGTCTGAGTGTAATGTAGGGCTGAACCCTGACTGGTTATAATGGATCTTTATAACATGCACTAGGTCTCTACAGCAGCAACTCTTGTGTTCATACAAGCTTCCCATGAGAGGAGCAGGCATGTTTCTGGGCTCCTTCACTCTGTCTCTGCAATCAGTACCCTCTTTTTTCCCTGTGTATGCGCTCTAGAGTGAAGCTTCTTTGCAGAAGACAAAGTGGGAATTGAGTGTTTAAAATGCCATGTCACCTTAAACAGCAATGACAGGATTAACATTCCTTGGGGAGAGTCACCACATTAAATTTCCTGCTCTTCTCCAATGTAAAGGAAGCTGAGCTTTCATCTTCCTAGCTCTCAGGGAGCCTCAGGTAACCTCACTGCCATGCTGGAAGGAAAAACTCTGCACCAGCCTAACGTGGAGAGATCCAAGGATGGACTGAGTAGAGTCACTTCCCGCTGTGTGCGATTCGGTGTTGGAAGCAGATTCCTTGGCTCATCTGGTCTAAATGAACAGGGAAACCAGCAGTCCACCTCCAAAGACACCTTTATCACCAAAAAGGGAGAGCCTTGAGTTTGCATTTGCTGTCTGTAACCAGGAGCTGGGAGTCTGTAACTGCATGGTTAGGAAGGAGCTGTTGGCATCAGGTGCTGACAGCAAGTGGGGTGACGCTCTCACGCCCGTGCCTTACGCTCCTGCCAGCTGCTGGTGCACTCCTGCCTTTATAGATGTTACTTCCACAAACCATAGTCACTATTTTCCATCCTTTCCCACTCAGGAATAAGTGCTTGGTGGTCATCTTTGCCCTCAGCAAACATTCTGGGCTGGCAGCATTGCTTGGTGCGTGTACGTGCTGTAACGCCGCAGCGAAGGGCTGGGGGGCTCTGGTGTAGGCTGCTTTTAAGTACAGAATGTTTTAGGAACCAAATGACTTGTGATGCCTACAGCTAATGCTGTCAGCTCTGAGGTCTTGGACACACCCGGGAGCTCTTACTCATGCATGCAAAGCACAGAAGAGACTATTGAAAATATCCTGTGGAGCGGTTGTGATGTGGATATTCTGTGCTGTAGCAATCCAGTGGCCTGATAGCAGAAGGCAAAAAAAGAAGGTTATTGGTGCACAAAGATGTTCCCTGACTTACCTCTGCATTGGTTAATTGGTCCTGGTGCTCAGTAGGGAGTTTGCCAGTGCCTTGCTGCACTTGCACTGGCTCTAGCGCAGTCAGGGCCCGTGGGGACTGCTACAGTGTCAGTCAAGAACAGCACATACTCATTCCTCTGATCTTCCAGTGGTGTTTGAGTCATGAAAGCCAAGTAAGTAAAACTCTAATGGAAAAAAACAGCAACCACAAAGCTGAACTTCTGGGAAGACAGCTGGCTGGGTGCTGGGAATCAAAGCAAGGTGGAGCATCGCTCTGCAGTGGAGTCACACTTCCAGGTCTGTGTCTCCAGAGTAATTACTGAACGATGTCCAAGCTCAGCTGGCATCCTGAGACAGTAAATCGTGTAGCCAAGCTCTTCTCTCTCCACATTGGAAGAACAGCTTATCTGGTCACCCAGGAACTCCAGGAGGCTCTGAGTGCCACCAGGCTGTTGGGGAGCACTGATCTGTGTTGTCCTGGTTGGGTTTCACAACCTCTGCACCCTGCAGAGTGGATTTTCTGAAGTTCTGTGGCAGTTCCCAGTAACTGCCAGTGGAAGAGTTGTCTTCAGTCTCTGGACTAATAACTCTGTTCATTTTGCATCAGATACATTTGTCATTGTGAAAGTCATCCTAGCCAAATCAGCCGGCTTTGGCTTTGAGGTCTAACACAGTTTATCTTCATTTCACAGTTTTTTTTGTTGTTATTAGCAGCTCTTGATTTATAGTATTCTGAAGGAGTTCATGCTGTGCTCAGTCTGAATAGTTTTTACTGAACTTCAGTTGCTTCTCTCTGCAGGCCATTGAGAATAGGAAACTGGTGGGATGGGGACAGGTTATGTAAACAGGCTTTTTGGCAGCAAAGCCAGAAATATGTCACCCCTGCGTGGCATTTTCTTACCTCCAGGTTTTCACACGGGAAATGAATTCGGCCTGAAGTTAAGCAAAAGGTTTGTACTGACACACAGGAACTTGCACATGATGATTGTAATATGGGTAATAATGGGAGTTCCCGGGTAACTCCCATGAGCTTCACTGGGAGAGCAGATCCCCATGATGCTGGGAAGGGATAACTGGAATAGGTGTTGCTGCTTCATTAGGCACATGCAGGGCCGGTATTAAGGCTAGGCAAAGTAGGTGGTTGCCAACTCTAGCAGAAAAGCAAATCTAGGAATGTTCCTTATTGTAATTGGCAGGAGTGATTTTTATTGTACTGTTAAGAAAATTAATGTGGGGGAGAAGCAGGCCAAGAAGAAAATATCCCAGGTTTCCCTTAGGGAAGAGGTGAAGCCAGTGAAGTCCCACGCTGTGGTGTGTTTTGCTGTAGGGGTGAACGTGGATGTGACACATGAACTGCTCCGGGAGAAAGACCCAGGCCTTTGCCCACGGAAAGCTCTGCGGATGGAAACTGTTCTGGGTTATTTATAGGGTTTGGGATTCATTTGGGAACGCGGTCAGGTTCTTTGGTAACGGAGGGGGTGATGCAAGTGTCGTGGCTGCGTCCGGTGAGCCTGTCGCTGCCGCTCAGCGGGAGCTCTGGTGTTCGGTGGGAAGCTCGTCCTCATTTGTACGGAGACAGGAGCGGAGGTGGAACCGCAGGGTCAGAACCGGGCAACAAATTAACGTGACAAATGCTGCAGCTCACTGAACTGAAAATTACATAAACCCCTTCATTAATTTATATAACCCTCAGCATCCACGTCGCGAGGGCTGGCGTCAGCCGTGCTGCACGGAGCAGCCCTGGGGGGGAGGTGTCCCACCGGCCCCACGTTCCCCTCAGACGTGGCGAGGGGTGAGCGTGCCCTGCACCCCGTGGCACCCGTCCCCCCAGGGTGCTGGCGTGTGCTTTGCCAGAGCTAGCGTGGCAGGTGCTGTTGCTCACAGGCAGGTTGCAGGCAGAGCTGCATCTCCTTCGGCAGAGATAGGAGCTTGGTCCCTTCCCTGCACACGCTGCAGCACGGTGAGTTTTCCTCCGTTAAAGCACCCCTGGCAAACGAGTGACAGTGGAGGAAATGGCTGAGGACTTCTCCTGTGACGCTTGTGTCTCATCAGCCAACACACATGATGTACACCGTTACTCCACCTCACCTCCACAGAGCTTCGGCTTTCCTTGGTCGGTGGAAGGTAATGGCAAGTTGAGTCCCTTACATAACTGCCTCTCCATGGAGACTTGGGTCTGCTCGTTTAATTAGGGCTCGTTTAATTAGGGTTCTTCTCAAAAGTGAGGTTGCGTGACGAATTACCCACACGCACATGCTGGTATTTTCGGTGAGGGAAGGTAAAATGAGGTCGATGGCATTAGCTGAGTTTCAGGCATTTTTTAAGTGCTACCCCAAAGTGACACGATGCAGAGGTACCACTTTGGAGTGTGGTTGTGCCTTCTTTCCCCCTTCATCCACAGTTCTTCCTGAGGGGGGCTGCGGACAGAGGACAAGGTGATGGGAGTCAGCACCCAAGGAAAAGGTGATTATTTTTCAGGAGAGAAGTGGGATTTGCTCCTAGCTTTAAGACATCTGAGCAGAATTGCTGCTCCTGCACAGAAGATGATGGTGGGATCTGCTCTACACCCCTCCATCCCCCAACAACTGAGTATGGGATGAGGGCCAGGGGCCACCCTGACTTGTGATAGCACCAAGGAGCCTCTGGTGGTGGATGGAACAGTTGTGCTTCCATCATGGCATGGCAAGAGCGAATCAGTGTTGTGCTGAGCCAAGGTTTGGAGCTCACCACATATGTGTGAGGCTCCTTTGAGATGTCACTGTACAAAAAGCCACGTGGCCTCGAGTTCCTTTAACCTCCAGAGCATTTCAGTTCAGCCTGCAAAGAGGAGCCATGCGTTCTGTGTGGGTTAGGGTTGAGGGCCATGGCCACGTGGTGATGTGCTGTCCCTTGCAGAAGAACAAGCGAGATACCAGAAATTACGGCAGCCAGCTCTTCATTAGTCTGATTTAGTAAGAAATACTGGTTTGGGTGAAATGCTGGACTGACACCACTCTCGTGTCTCCAGCTCTGTCTTGCACTGTACACGGGCTTGGGCATAGTCAATGTTTCTCCTTGTGCAATGCCACCAAACTCCAGCACGGTGAATTGTGGTCATCTCTGCTGGACTCGGTGCCTCAGACTGTCCAGAGATGATCCACAGTTATTAAATAATTGCAGAACTGAGGTGGGGCTCATGCCACAGCCCTGGGGGTGAGGGAGCCCTGACTTCGTGGCACATCTGTGCCCTTCAGCTTGGGGCAGTGTGTTGGCTGTGACAGCAAATGGAAGGATGAGCCACACTAAAAAGATGAACAGTGGAACAGCTGGAATCGGCCAGTCAACCCGCTTTGTTTTCTTTTGGCTTTCCCAGAAGTATTGGTGATATAAAATGTGGATTTAGTGACACAGTGGTGCTTTAGGGGCTGTGGTCTGGACTTTTTAAACCAGATTTACCACTTTAAAAGTTTGCAACAGTCAGATACCTGCAAGCACATGGAACTGTAAGTGATGGTGAATGCTTCAGAGGCAAGAATAGCTTTGGGTCACTGAGCTTTGGTCAGCAGCACTTGAGAACTTATGGTTGTTGATGAAGTCTCTGAATTTCTACTGTTTGTTTATAACAGGAAGAATGCTTTGATATAGGATGTTGTATCTTTCTTACATTGTTTCCTAAACAGTGTTAAAACAAATGCAAAACCAACAAGCTATTGACATGTATTAAGTAATCACCTATGACTTTCACCATTTTAATAAGTTTTTCTCCAGTTAAAATACACCATATTATTTTTTACATTGCATTCTATGTTACTTCAGAACATGATATTAAAAAAAAAAAAAAAAGAAAGTAAATGTTAAGGACCTAAATCCACCCTTGCATTCAGCTGTGGGCAGTGATTGTGTCCTGCTGTGGAAGAGCCCTCTCCAGACCCTCCTTGAGGGCACAGGTACCTTCCAGGTGAGGCACAGAACTGCACGCTGAAGGCAGCTGAGGAAAGCCACGTCCTGGTGCTGTGCTGCTGAGCAGCACGTGAGGAGCCTGGCGATGGCAGCCCCTGGGAGCACGCTGCCTCGCTCACACGCATCTTCATGTGTTTAGCACAGCCAAGGCTCAGTCTCACTTACCCGTTAGGTACCACCATGTTAAAAACAAACAAGCCCTGCTAATAATGCACCGAGAGACAGAGCTGAAAGCTGCGAGGAATCACTCCTGCAGAGATGATTTCATTTGTATTGGGGGCAGCGAGATGCATAGGCGAGACTGAGAACGGGGTGGATGAGGTGAGATGGTAATCATAGCTCTTGCTGTCTTTCTGCTCGAGCTGCAGCTGATACTACTTTTTGAAGTATATTTGGGCCATCGGTATTCCTGTATCATGGCATCTTTCAGTATTTTTGCCCAAAAAGGGAAGTTTTGAGGTGCCTTTCTGTGTGACTGAGCAATCTAGGTGGAAGAGAAGGAGAGGAGGTGCTGCGTGAGGGTCCAGCTGCATTGCTTGTCCCCCAGACTCGGCAGCCTCGTATGGTTCCTGGTTGTTGGGTACCACGGACCTCTCGTGGCAATCCTCTCGGCGTTCAGGTGTGATCCTGGTCCTGTAGGGAGCAGGGAGGTGAATTTCCAGTTCTCCCTCTTCCTCTCCGTGGGATCCAGGTCCAACGTAGACTTTTAAGATGATCCCTAGCAGGATTAAAGCCTTCCACCAGCAGGCAGAGGCAAGCTATTCAGAAAAACAAGGTCATGCTGCCTTTTCTTTTTTTTTTTTGGTAAGCACAGGAATCAACAAAGCGCTGTTATATAACTTCTATTTATATCCCACTTGCTCACTAGCTGCAGGCATACAAGAGGAGCTGAGGAGGGAATTTAATGAGCTCTCAGGGCTTGCTCACCTTCCAGAGCGGGTAGGAGCCAGCTTGTTTTTTGAAGTGCGTCAGCAAATGAAACTGGTGGTGGGTGGGTGGTTTGGGTAGGTGGACTGACTTGTTGCTATGGTTTTCTTTAATTCCTCTGTCTCTCAAGAAGATCTTACACATTTTTTTATTTTTTTTTCTTCTGGGGAGTCTGCAGACTTCCTTGTTTCTCACACCTACACGGAGCTGGCCGTTTGGGTAAGGAAGTGGGATTCATGCTCCTGCCACGCAGGAGCCTTGCACAGATTAACTCAGTGACCCGGCGAGTGCCTGCTCCCACATGCATGCAGGAGGAACTCCTGCTGAAAGCAGGTCAAGCCACCAGGTCTCCCTCACTTTGGATGCCATCTGCTCTGTCTGCAGGGGGATTTAAACCCCCAAGCCAACAGTCACGGTCCTACCTGTCATTCCCCCTGCGTGCCTTCACCTCCTGTGACCATCCCGTGTCACTTCACTGTCCTGGGGGTTGCGTACTGGCTCTGGAAGGGCATGAGGGGACCATGTCTCCAAAGTTTGTTCTTACTTTTCCTCTTTGTGAAATGACTTCTTAAATTGCATCAAGATTTAAGGTGTTGCAGTAGCAGAACATAAAGGACATAAGGGCTCTTCCAGAGTGTTGCAATTCCAGTGCTGCTTTCATTTAAAACTGGTTGGGAAAGATGAGCATTTACATGGGTCTGTCTGTGTACACTCGTACCCCTCCTAAAACATCCTCCCTAGGCTGGGGCAGACTCTCCAGCTGGGAGTGGAGCCTTGCAGGATGGCAGGTGGGTGCCCATGACAGAGTTTATCTTACGTGTGGAAAATAGAGCTGGGAAGTCCCCCTTCTGCTTTCAGGACAAAGTTTATTTTACAGTTTGCAAAAAAGAAACAGGCAGTTGAGGTGTTCTGGCAGATTTTCCTTATGGATTTTTTTTTTTTTTTCAAACTGTGAAGTATGTTCAGCATGAAATATTTCAGCTGCCATTTCCTTAAGCTATGCAAGACTAATGATATCTGTCACTCCCACCCCAGAGTGATGGATCTTCAGTGAGCCAGGATGTACGAAAGACTTCAAGAAAAGAGAGGGATCAGTGATACTTAAAATCAATAAATGAGGCGGGGGGGAAAGCAAAGTTAGGTTTGGGTTTTCTGCAGTGGAAGCCCTGGCAGTGTGTTTAGGCAGACTGTCAAGGGCTGGCATTTGCACTTGATTCGATGCTTGTGCGAGCAGCGCAGTTCTCCTTAAAATGTGGCTGCTTCGAAGTAGTCCAGCCAGAAGAAACGGTCTGGGGGTGGCAAGTTCTTCCTGCAAACATCAAGTAGCACAGAAGTTTTGCGTTAGTTCATGCTGGCAGCCTGTCTGGATAACCCAAGCAAGTGAACATCCCTGTAATAATCTCTCTCTAGTGTTGAAATAAAACGTCCTGAGTGGAAGCCAGAGAGCTGATCTCTCTCTGGTATCTGGAGGGACTTTGCTCGTTGAAATATCCCTGATGAGTCAAGTTCATGGGTGTTTTCTGTTCATTGGCACTAGAGAAATAAGGAGGAAAATGGTTTTAATTCATGAGGTGTTTGCTGGGGTATTGCTTTTCTTTATTTATGAGTAACCAAATATTTATTCTCCTGGGGAATTCTTGGGGATCCCTCCGGATGGTGTGGCCAGCCCTGCCAGCTGTGCCCTGTGGGAAGAGTTGTGTGTGTCCCGGAGGGTGCAGTCCTTGGCAGGGTGCTGACAGCCAGCCTGCCTGCCCTCCTCCAGCAGGGAGCACAGGGCTGAGCAGCTGTGGCTCAGACCCAACGTGCCTTTCCTCGCTTGGCAGAACTGTTGTGGCTGCGGGGCAGGTCCAGCTATAACAGGTAACTGCACAGGGGAAGGTGTTCCCGTAAAGGTGACAGCACCTACAGGCAAAACTGGATCAGCTTTCCAAGGCAAGAGCTGGAAATAACCTGCCTTCAGCTGCTTCCTATTTTTTCCATTTAACAGTCCCACACTAGGCACAGACTCGCTGTTAATCTTACTGGGGATTAGTTAAATTTATAGTGGATTAGTTAGCTGAGTCTACACTCTGTACACAAAGGTATCAGCCTGCTGCATTTTATGACTTTGCTCTTCGAAGGGCAGATGTCAGCTCTGCTGGTTAAAATACCCAGGTGGTAGATGAGACAGGGTAAGGAGCATTTGTCCATGCTGTGGGTTCTCCTGCCCCCGTGATCCCCCACCCCTGAACTGCTGGGTTCAGTTAGCTGAGCTCCTCTTCCCCTCAGCACTGCAAGTTGTGTGTGTTCTCTGTCAAAGATCTTGGAAGGCAAAGCAGGAAAGGTGAAGTGGTAATGCTAGGAAATGTGCCTGTTCTTGGCTGACTTTTTTTTTATTAATGTGATTCTACAGTCCAGATTGTTAATGATCTGCAATATTTAAGAACGTGCCAAAAAAATAATCACCACTGAAAATGTTATTTCTGAGTAAAATGCCAGCAAGCAAAAATAGTATTTTCAGTTTAGCAAAAAAGGTAGGTAAACATTTCACAGTGTATGTAAATAATTGGAAGGGGAAAGGATACCAAGTTCCTGGCAATAACTACAGAAGAGACATAAACTTTAAAAAAAACTTTTAAAATTAGTGACTGGAAGTCAGTGACATAAAAAGGAGCTTAATCACATGTTTCTAACAGTTATTAACCACTGGAACAGACTACAGACAGATGTAGTTCATCATCTCTGACTCCTTCTAAAGCAAGCTGGGATGCTTTTCTCAAAAAGATGCATTATTTAAACACAGCTTTGGGTGTAGTTAGTGAGGGAGAGCAAAGGGCTGATGGGGCTCAGGGGTGGGCCAGGATTTAGCTGGTCATTGCACTTGGTCATTGATTTATTTTCTAGTGCAATCAGTCACTTGGTTTGCAGCTTTTCTTCTGTGACACAGTTGTGTGGACCAGGAGAATGAAGTTGTAGGTGGTATTTACTCCCCATCCTCCTTTGGCTCAGAGGCAGCATGCTGGAGGGCAGAGGTGTGAGAAGGATATTCTGCTGTGTGTGAGGTTTCTGGTTGGGTTTCTTCAGGAGCAGAGTTGGGTGATGGAGGGGAGGAGGAAGGAGAAGTTACTGCACAGGTTTCCTGGTACCTGGTGCTGTTAGTTGTTTTACTCTGTGGTATTTTAATAGAGCACTTTGGATGTCCAGAGAAGGAATCTGTGTGGCTGGCTTTGCAGATGTGCAGTGCCTGTGCTGGGTCCTTCTCCCTCCATCCCTTTGAAACAAACACAGGCTCATCCTAACGCTTGATGTGTCGTACGCCTGTGGAAGCAGCAGCGTATTGCTGCTTGCCTCAGACTTCACACCTGCATGGAAACAGTGCACCACAAAAATGTATGTGTTCTCCAGGTACCTGCAAGACTTTGAGCTCGCAGACCTTTATGCAAGAAGATTTTTCCCGTGTTTCTTAACAAAGCTCTTTCCGTTGCCCCAAGGTAGCGTTGAGTGAGTTGGTGTAGGTGGTGGGTGCTCTGCCTTTAAAAGTGATTGAGAGCTCTTTGGGTGATGTCCTTGTGCACGGTGAGCGTCGCTGTCGTGTGAGAAGCTTGGGGATGTTTGTGAGTTTGTGTCGTTCTGTGGCTGTGTAATTAATGGCAGTCACGTTATCTCTGGTGTTCTCTATCGGAGAAGTCTTGGTTCATTTAATCAGCTGGCTGCAGTGCTCCAGACATGTGTTGTGTTCCACTGAGGTGTGCGTACTTGTAAAGCCCTTCACTGAATCTGGCATTCATAAAGCAAACCTTCTTTAGTGTCACATGATGCCTCTTGTTTAATGGCAAGGACTCTTAACAGTCATTAATGAAACACAGTTGAAATAAAATATAGGCTCGTGCTTCATGATTTTAGCACTCTAAGAGCAGGCAACCAGTCCACTGCCAGCGTCTCGAGTACAAGATGAAGCTGGTATCTTCACTTGCCTTTCCCTAGTGCCTCACACTGGGCTAGCCAGACCCAGTCTGCGTGCTGGGATGTCACGGGTCATGGTTCCCTGCCCTACAGCAGGCTTCTAGGAGGTCACAAGTCCCAGCGTGGTGGTGGTTTGAGCAGCAGGGTCTAGCTGGAGCTGAGAAGCAGCACTCTGCTTGCTGGCAAGATGCTTGGCTTTTGGGTTTGCATCAGCTTTGTCAGGGGTCCTCCAAGGAACAGCTGATGTCAAATGCTCCCGTGTCAGTGGAGCTAAAAGCACTGTTCCTCAGAAACACGAGCACAAAGGTTTGCTGTGCTCTTCCTTCCAAGCTGCTCTCCTAGCACACTTGCTCTTTAGGCAGTGTTGCTTGTGACAACATCTGTGTGCAATAGTCTAAAAAGGCCATTCCATTTCCATTTTAAAGAGGGAGATTTTTCCAGTTTTTTGCCTTGAGGCTATATCTGTAAATAAAAGTTAGGATTTCTGCAATAATTATCACCACCAATTACCTGCTTAACTGCAGCTTGCAACATCACACCTCTTAAAATACGGTCTCTGATAGCTGGCATGTGGTTGATTCATACGTGTGAAGGTGTTAGGCATCCTGAGCTAAACTGAAACAATCATTTTGTGACAACCATTGAATGCATGCACAGCACGCACAGAAAGCTTTACTGGAAATGTTTGTTTCATTTGGGTTTTTTTTCTCTGAAGTGCAGTGGAAAGTCAGTTAAGGAGCTTGAAAAGATGACCAAAATCAAGCCTGTCAGCAAGTAACAATTACTTGCATACAAGGTATTTCTTCAGTGTGGTTCATTAAAAAACTTTTCCTTCACTGCTGCTTTGTCACAGGGAAACTCCTCCCGTGCAGGCTCCCGAGATGTGCAGCCAGGTGACAACCCAGCCATCGCTCGCACGATGAGCAGATCCTGGTGTTTTTTCAGAAAACAGTTACCCTTGCCAGAACTGATGGTTTATGCTGGTCTATCTGTAAAATATTATTGTATGCTCATTGTGTAATACTGGTAGAGTAAAATTCTCAAGATGCAACTTGGATGCAAACTCTTCCTCTGTACTTGTAGCCACCAACTAACAGACCATCCTTCAGTGGGCTGGCTGTATGAATAGCCCTGGGTTTGGTTAGTGGTGAGCAGCTCAGGGAGACCACAGTGATGCAGCCCTTGCTGATGGTTGTAGTTTGGCAGTGTTCTGTCCTGTCAGGTCAAAGAACCAGTTTAGAATTTAAAAAATACCTGGGTAAGTAAACTGTCGTTCAAACAAAGGATGTTTTTATTTGGGTATATTTTATGAGAAAGCATTAAAATTCTTGCTCTGAAGTATTGGATTAGAGAGTACAAATCCTATAAATGAGGTGGGCACCCAACTCATCTTGTGCCCAGCACAGTTTCTGCTGCAGAAGCTGTGGGCAGAAGGCATCTCGTGCACATCTGTGTCCTGGGCTGTTTGAGTGGATGTTGGGAGAGGGCACGGTGTGGCTGGCTGTGTGGGGGGGTGATCCCTGTGCTGGGTGCTTCTCCTTTCCATCCTCTCTCTTAGTCACTGGAAGTAAGAACGAACTCTTCAGAGTTTCCCTGAGATGCTCTAGGCAGGTAGAAGTTATTCACAGAATCACAGAACAGCCTTGGTTGCAAGAGACCTCTAAGATCACCCAGTCCAACCAGTAACCCAGCACTGTCAGTTCACCACTGCCCCATGTCCCTCAGCACCACATCTCCACGGCTCTGAAATCCCTCCAGGGATGGGGACTTCCCCCCTGCCCTGGGCAGCCTGGGCCAGTGCCTGACAACCCTTTCAGTGAAAATTTTTTTCCTAATATCCAGTGTAAACCTCCCCTGGCACAACAATTGCAGTGGTGGGAGGGATATCTCATGCGAATATTGACCAACTTCTTTACACAGTAGTGCTGCTCCTCTGTCTGCAGTCCAAGACACCACTTTATTAGTGTCTGAAAGTCATTCTGTGCTGCTCTGACTGCAGCTGCTCGGCAGTGATCAAAGGCAGGCGTCCCAGAGACGGCCTTGTGTGCTCTGCTTCGCAGGAAGGCAGGCAGGATATATTGCTATTCCCATTTTAATTTGTTTTTTCAATAAATCAGGCTTCATTCCTATTCATCATGTAAAGCTGTTGGATCGTGAGCTGCTGCAGAATGCTAACTAATTTCATAATACTCTGCATAAGGTGACCCACTTACAAGTTCATCCTTCAGTCGTGTTTAAGCTCTGGTCCTGATTTATGTAACAGCATATTGGTTTCATCAGGAATTGTCTGATCGCTCACTGTGTTGGCTCCTTTCTGACCTGCACATGATTTGTATTCTCCTCAATTTTAGGAAGAACTTTCTGTCTCTGTGCACATATGGGCAGAAGAACATTAAGAAACCTTTTTAAAAGTAGTCCATGCTCTGAGTATTACTGTCACTTAAAGATGTATTAGAGTAGGAATTATAAGGAGTTTTAAGAAGTCTGGTGCAGAGAGGGCAATGGAGACTTAGCACAGAAGAACCCTCCTTACTTTGCCCCATTTCTACATTTTTGGACTGGGATTAACATTCACTATTCCATGTTGTGAGTCACAGTCCCTTTGATGTCAGGACAGGAAGGCAGGACAGTTTTCCTCTGTATTTTGCTGATACTCTTTTGTTTGTGAACTGAGAATCAAATAATGGGTAATTCCATTGTCCTTACCTTAATTCATTGTATTTACCTTAATTCTGTTACTGAGTTACTAAATGTATTAGGGCTAGTGTGATTTATTGCACTCACTTTTGTTTAAGAATACATCTGGAAGTTGTTAATAAGGGAGCTACCATAGCTGAGACACTTGGGCTTCCAGTACGAGCTTCCATTGCTCCAGGTTTCAGTTTACTACAACCCAATTAACCTCCCAGTCCTTCAGGATATCACACAGTGCAGAAAGGTGAAACAATCTGTGTTCAGACCTGGGTATGAAGATAGATCCTGTTCCATTTTCTCTCGCAGCACTCGTTCTTCTGCCGACTGACGGAGGATAAGAAATCGGAAAAGTTCTTTAAGGTTTTTTACGATCGCATGAAAGTGGCACAGCAAGAAATCAAGGCAACTGTCACAGTCAACACCAGTGACTTAGGAAATAAAAAGAAAGATGAAGACTCAGACAGAGATGTACCGAGCAGGAAGAGAGGTAATCCCCAGTTGTTCCGTTTCTGAAGTGACAAGGGAGTAAAATGCTGTGTTTTGAACTCATTTCCATTGATGCAATAATGCTCTGATCTCTGATCCCACAGAGCAAAGTTCAGAGATCAGTGCTGCCCTGGCTCGGGATTTCAAGAGCTTCATCCCCTCTTCATCCATTTGTGAGGTGGTGCTATTGAAATGATGAAAAGTGTTTCTGAGATGAGACCCTGCTGCCTTGTCTGTCCTGACAAGCTGCCCAAACCTGATCCATAGTAACGACCCTGGACTGTGGGTTGTGGTCAGTGCCTTCTCTAACAATCAGTGGAGAAATCCTGTTTTTCTTCGGCAGCAGGTCCTTTTATCATAACTCCTGATAGTGTTAGATGTGTGTGCCCTAACCAATTAATACCAGAATCCATAACTTTCATGTGGTTGGCATAAAAGGTGAGAAGAGAGTGACATGACGCCCTGCTAAACTCGAGACCCTCACATCATGTAAACATACTGACCAGAAGAGCTGACGATGAATAGCTGGCGTGCCTGTGAAACTGCAGTGGGGAGTATGTGAACTGATTTTTCTGGTCCCCTTTATTCAGTTTGCCAAAGGAAGGTCTGTTCTTGTGTGTTTTAGCGAGAGAGCCCATGACCCAGATCACCGAGGAGGTCCGAGATCAGTTGCTGGAGGCCTCTGCAGCTACAAGGAAGGCTTACAACGCGTACCGGAGGGAGGCTGATCCCGATGAGCACTACTCGGCGGGGGAAGTAGCACAGTCAGCGGCAGACAAGGGCAAAGATGACCTGGAGATGAGTGCTGTGATCTCAATCATGCAGCCCATCCTCCGGTTCCTGCAGCTGCTCTGTGAAAACCACAACCGGGATCTGCAGGTACGGCCAGGGCAGGTGTGCTCGTGTCGCCTCGTGCGGGCACTGCTGCTGCAGCAGGCTCCTCACATGCCTTTTTAAATTGATTTGTGACTGACTGGCATGGAATCACAGACTGGTGGGGGTTGGGAGGGACCTCTGGAGATCCTCTCATCCAACCCCCCTGCCAGAGCAGGGTCACCCAGAGCAGGTCACACAGGATGGCGTCCAGGCAGGTTTGGAATGTCCCCAGAGGAGACTCCACCACCTCTCTGGGCAGCCTGGTCCAGGGCTCTGCCACCCTCAAATAAGTTTTTCCTCATGTTCAGATGGAATTTCCCATGTTCCAGTTTGTGCCCATTGCCCCTTGTCCTGTCACTGGGCACCACTGAAAAGAGTCTGGCCCCATCCTCTTGACACCCACCCTTTAGATATTTATGAGCACTGGTGAGATCCTCTCTAAGTCTTCTTTTCTCCAGCCTGAACAGACCCAGCTCCCTCAGCCCTTCCTCATAGGAGAGATGCTCCAGTCCCCTCATCATCTCTGTAGCCCATCCTTTGGACTCTCTCCAGTAGTTTCTTGTCTCTCTTGACTTGGGAAGCCCAGAACTGGACACAGTACTCCAGATGTGGCCTCACCAGGGCAGAGTAGAGGGGGCCTTGAAGATAATCCCAAAAAAACATTTATACTTTACTGGACAAATCCAGGGAAGTCTGGTTATCCAGGGTTTAGTGGTCTTTTCAGTGTCCTGGGCTTCTCAGTCCAGCAGGGAGTCTAAAAGATGCCTAAGGGACTGGAGCATCTGATGGACAAGGAGAGGCAGAAGGAGCTGGGAGAGGTCAGCTCGGAGAGGAGGAGGCTGGGGGGATCTCACCTGATGGGGGATGCGGAGGGGAGGGAGCCAGGCTGTGCTCGGTGGCGCCCTGTGACGGGGCGAGCAGTCAGTCAGCAAAGGTCCCTGCCAACCTCAGCTGTCCTGTGATGCTCTGGGATGTGTTGGTATCATTTCAAATAGCGAGCCCAGAACTTGTAGGTTTGTAATCCCATCTAGCGCGTGCCGTGGTGGGAGAGAAGATTTTTGCTTACAAATGGACTGCAATTAACGTGATTTTTGTTCAGCATAACCGCTGCTGGGTGAGAAGGGAAGGCGAGCGAGGAGCTGGTGAGATTCAGTACAATGTACTAAATGCCCTCATAAAGGAGGAGTAATTGCCTTGATTGCATATTGTTGCACGGCACGCCAGCAGTGTGGGACCCTGCGTGAGTGCTTTTCAGCCCTGCCAAATGGCTTCCGCTGAACTCGGATGCCCTGCTGCTGGCAGGCGTGGAATCAGCTCGGGATGCTAATCATCCTCTGCTCCGAGCGGGGCACTCGTTCTTCTCGCCTTTCAGAGGGGCTGGGGTTACATACATCAGGGTTGCTCCTCATTTTTTTTTTTTTTTTTCCCCAAAAACCTCTTTGATCTGTGTTTTGTCAAACAATTTTCCTGCCGTGAGCGATGTTGGAGACGAGGAGGAGGGCAGTGCTGGGTGGCAGGAGTCCAAACCGCACGCACAGGATCCTCTGCTGCTGCTGCTGGCTTTGGCTAGGCACTGAGAGCTATAGGAGCAAAATTGAATTCCAGCCAATGCAGAAACTTGGCCTGAGCTGTTCACCATCCTGAAGAATTACATTTCCCAAAGAGCAGGTTCTTGCATTCAGCTCTGGGGAAAAAAAAATGTTGGTTTGTTTTTTGTTTTTTTTAAAAAAAGGTGGCAGGAACAATTTTTCAAATATAATCCTCTTTGCTGCTTGCTTTTCTCCTTGAGCCCTGAAGGGGGGCAGGAGTGTCTGAAGCTTCAGAATCTTTGTGTCTGCAGCTGGTGTGTTGTAACTGATCTCCTGAACAACACTGCCAATGGACTCACTGCTTAAAGGAATAGGTGAGACCTATCCTGGAAGCTGTGCCTTCCAAAACTGTGTAAATTGGATGTGAATAGGGATCACCTGCCCAGCACAGGTGTAGGTTTGTCAAAGCAAGCATTCTTACAAGCTGTTAGCAGTTGTGGGTAGCCTGATGTTGTGCAAGAACAGGAAAATGCAAGTGACAGCTGTAAGGGTCGATAGGAGCTTTAGATGAGAAGGAAATCTTTGTGAAATGGCTTGGGGAGTTGCAGCACTGTGCCTTTTGCATCACTCGGTCGTTCCCTTCGCAGATAAAGCTGCAGTTTGTGCTGTGTTGCACACAGTGAGGATGTGCTGTCCCCCTCTGTCTTACTCTGTGGGTCCAGAGGAGGAGTTGCAACATCTTCAAGTTAATGCAAGGCCTGAGACAAACAGGTGGATGCTGAAGTGTGTTTTGTTACCCACTTCAGCCTGAGTGCATCGGATTTTGCTGTGGAGTACTCTCAATCTCTCTTTCTCAGCACACAGACACTTGGGGGCTCTTGTTAAGCTTGCATTACCTGCCCCTTGCTCTGCACGAGAGCTCAGCCTCGGGAGCAAAGCTGTCGTGGTTCTGAACTGCTGCAGCCAGCATCGTCCCGTCTGCTTTGCCCCCAGCAGGTTCCTTTGGGGGTCCTTTCTGTACCGCCTCTCTTCCAAACGAAGGTGTCCCTGTACACTGCAGAGTCAGTCACGAGAGCTGGAGCTCGTGACAGGCTGAGTGAAGCAGCCAGGGAATGCTTTGCTGGAGGAGAGGAGCGGGGATTCCCGGGGTGCAGGAAGCAGTGCCCTCCCTCCAGAGCTGGCACCTGGGCACCTCATACCCAGCAGCCTTCCACACCACCACAGCCAAGCAGGCACCTCCAGCATTACACTTAAAAACTCCATCTTCATGGGAGAAATTCTACTCCAGTTATTTATTTTCTTTTTTTACCAAGTGAGTGATTTCTGTGAAATAAAAATATTGTAGTAATATGCTAGCCAGTCATGCTCAGATTAAAGGTCTAAATTGGTAGGTTAAATACTGCTTTTGTACAAAAAAGCAATATGTTTGTTTTGTTTATTCATAATCCCTGGATACAAAGTGTAGGTACTAAAGAGCAGTGAAGCTCTGCATGTGTCAGGAGAGTGTTTGGTTCTGTGGCTAGCAGAGCAGTACTGCTGCATGCAGGGACTGAGCTGCTGTAGCTCCCATGGTCTAGGCAAGAAGTGGTGTGTGTGAGAATGAAGTTCACAAGACCAAAGAACAAGCCTGTATTCAGTGAAAAACACCTTGCCTTACCTGAGTGCTTGTAAAGTAAAACCTGATCGTTTCACTAAGACTTCCTTCTTACATTCCTCCTTTGCAAAGCTTTTCCAGTTAAGGATCAGATCTCTGCTAAAACAAAGATTGGCCAATGAAAATGTTTAGGCTTTGGGGGAATTACCCACTTAAGTGGTAGAACTGTTCCTTCCAAGGGTTCTGTGTTCATCCCTGCTTGAACAAACCCAGTTAGCATTCTGAAAGCAGCCCATTTCATTTTTAGCCATCGTGGTTTCTCTAAGGTACTCAGCTCCAGGCTGTGTACTGGGCAGCAGAGTCTCCGACCCCCCAGCATGCTGTAGAGGCATTAAGAACTGCCTGCAGATGCTGCCTTTGCTAGTGTACCCCTATCTGGTCATGTATCCCAGAAATGGGGAGGGCTGGGCTCCCAAAAAATGAATAATAGCGTGAAGTCAGGTAGCAAAAGGTCTCCAGGAGGTTGTTCACAAAGGTAGGAGTTTAAAGCCTGCCTGCCTGAGTGCACTTCATCCCATGGGGAAGTATTTCTCTCCCAACTGAGTATACAGGATCCTTCAAGTTAGGCAGTAGGAATGTTCTTTGCCCTCTTTTCTCCTCCAGATCCCACCAGCTGTGGATTTTTCCCATGTTCTGGCTGAATCTGCTGCTGTCGCTCTTTATTCCAAATTCAGGGTCTTGTGGATGGAACAGGTTCATTCCCTCTGAAGGCTGGAGGATGGTGTGCTTCATATTGAGGAGCTGTGCTCCCAGTCCCCAGCTGTGAGATGCTCTGGAGGACAGAAGATGAAGAGGTCGATCTGTGCTGGCTGGGATGGCAGCAGCCATTCCCCGGGGCAGTTCTGCACAGTGCAGCGGGGTTTTGTTTTCTGCAGCTTTTCCCTTCCCCTTGTTCAGCCATCGAATATTGTCCTTCTGCCTCCTGTGCCTTTGTGTTTATTGACTTTGGATGCAGAAGCTATGGCTGGTATAAAGCTGGCTATAGTCAGAATAAATGCCATGCTGCAGCTGGGGAGCATTTTGTTTCATCGCTTTCAGTATTATCCATTATTTCTGCTTTTTTTTCCCCCAGAGTGAAGGCACGAGCTCCAATTTCTGTAGCATCAACCTTTCTACATTCTGACAAGTTAATCAAAAGTCAGGACACTAAATGAGCAATCAGTTGAAATGTGCTGAATCACTGTCACCTTTAGTCTGCATTCATAGACAGCGCTTGCCTTTTTTTAGCTGAGCCCTCAATTGAGTCTGGCAATTTCTCAGTCTGTTTGCCTTATAAGACTTATTAGTCTGACGCCAGCACTGGAGGCAATCCGTTAGCAGTGCTGCTCTGCAGGCTGGCAGGGCAGACCTTGCTGCTTCCAGAGTCCTGTGCATCTTGTTCATCTCGGGGGATTTTTTGCCCTTCCAAGTGAAGTGGTTTGTAACCTGCTAGATAGGAGTTCTCCTGCTGAACTTGGAGCAAAAGCAAGTGGTAGTGACTATCCCACAGCCCACTGCTGGGAGCACCCTGACAAACTGCCTCTGAGTCACTGGGAAATTGTTTTTCATTAATTGTCCTCCTTTGTTTTGGTTGGGTTTGAGTTGGTTTCTTTCATTTGGAATACAGGAGAGAGGAAACATCTTTAATCCATGCTGATAAATCTGGCATTTCATTACAGGAGCTGCTCCTAATCAGCAGCTTCAAGCAGAGATTACAATAATTACGTGGGAAGAAATGCAATTGAGAGAACTGCATTTCAAGATGCCTTCTGTCAAGGCATGCAGTCAGGTGCCTCCGTGCTGCTTGTGCAGGTCATGCTGCTGGGAAGCCAGAGCTGGGGAAGTGCTGCTCCTGTGTTGGAGAAAGGTCTCAGGAGGAGAGAGGCCCCAGTGATGGGTAGCAGGGAGGCTGGAAGACAAGCATCTCAGCTCAGGAGAGCTTTCAGCAAATGGCCTAGTCCATGTTGGGTTCCAGTGCTCTAATGGATGCACTCTGTTTATTGCTGCTTGTCTTCTATAAAATTTGAAGCCAACGAGGTGCTCAAGAGAGCCGTGCTTTGCAAGCGAGCCCCGAAAGAGGCTTAAATTGCTTGTCCAGCTCCAGTGACATTAGAGCAATATAGCAGGCTGTGCAGCCATGGGCTGATGAACTTAACAGTGTGTTATGATCCAAACACCAGTTTGTACGTTGGGTTTTTACCCCTTCCCTCCTGGCTTTGGCACTCTCCTCACAGAATTTCCTGCGCTGCCAGAACAACAAGACAAACTACAACCTGGTGTGTGAGACCCTGCAGTTCCTGGACTGCATCTGTGGAAGCACCACGGGCGGGCTCGGACTCCTTGGTCTGTACATAAATGAGAAGAACGTGGCGCTGATCAACCAGACACTGGAAAGTTTGACCGAGTACTGCCAGGGGCCTTGCCATG
The DNA here is from genome assembly GCA_028020825.1 of Podargus strigoides. NCBI lineage: Eukaryota > Metazoa > Chordata > Aves > Caprimulgiformes > Podargidae > Podargus > Podargus strigoides. The sequence goes on along the minus strand of CM051629.1, from coordinate 1,682,368 downwards.
AGAACCAGGTAATGCCTCCAGAGCTGCCAAAAGCATCACCCTTCCTCCCCACGCCCTCAGGCCCACACACTTGTGTTGTCTTACAACGCTGCTCGCTTGGTTTGCCCTACAAAGGGGTTTGGGAGGGGGTTTTATTTATAAACTCATAATTATCAACTTTCTCAAGGCCCCCTCTGAGGAGTTGAACCTCTCAGCAGTAGAGACCTTTCTGCTTTGCTAGGATTTAAGTAGTTTTAATTAGACTGGACAGACAGGGAGAGTGGGGAATTTTTGTACTTGAAATACTTTATAATAAAAACATTGCTGAAACCAAGCCCTGTGGCAAAGGAGGCCACAAATGGGGCTCCCCAGCCTGATGGGAGTAGGTTGAGCTCTGTAGTTTTGTTAATCATGTGGCAAGGGTTCCCAATGAGCACAGGCTGGGTGTTGGTGAGGACCACCATGTCTCTGCAGGGGGGTGAGGTGGGTGGGATAACAACCTTTAGATACGGGTCCCCATATTTGCATGGGAACTCAGTGGCAGCAGGGATCTGGGTTTTGGAGCCAACAAGCTACTGTCAGCTTGTATGTTTTAGTTATTGGCCTTTATAAAAGCAGGGTTAAAGGGTAAGCAAGAAGGTTATGGAAATTCACATTCTTCAGTGAGGCAGGACTGAAGGAGGTGTTCATTGGCACATCTGAAATAAAGAAAATTCTCCCTAATCTTGGTAAAACAGTGTTCTTCCTTAGCTGTGTGTTCAGCCTGGACACTTTGGCGTGTAAAGGCTTCGTTTATCAGCTGTGTTGCTTTCTGCTTCCTGAGGCTGGGTGGTTTCAGTAAGATGTGCATGGCTGATGATAGGAAAAGCTTGAAACAAAATGCCTTAATCTGTTGTTATTCCACTGACTGGAGTTTTCTGTTCAGTTATCCCTCTCAAACAGCTTACAAGGTGATGAAAGAGGTGACTCTTCTGGCTGGGTCACCAGCCTGAGCTGCATTTTTAGTGTAGGCAGTTAGTGATGTTTGATGAATTTTCTTTGGACAGAACTGCATTGCTACTCACGAGTCCAACGGTATTGACATCATCACAGCATTAATTCTCAATGACATCAACCCTTTGGGGAAGAAGAGGATGGACCTTGTGTTAGAACTGAAGGCAAGTGACTATTTTGTGTTCCACATTAAGAGTAAGATGAAACATAATTTTATTGTTGGAATTATGTGGGTGTTTATTACATCCCAATATTCTTAAGTGCCAAAAGATTATATGCATCAGTGAGCTGGAGGCAGTGCCCAACCATTGTTTGTCACAGGTATTTCATCTTTTAAATGATAGCATGGAGCCACCAGTTTTCTGATGGGGGGATGCAGGCAGTCAGGATATGCTAAGGAATCCTAAAATAATTTCCTGTTAAAAATTTCAAGTCAATGAAAACTTCTCTGTTGTTGGTGAGCTTTTACATACACAATGGAAGTCAAATTTCTCATGCTACATCTAGTTTCCTAATACTTAATTGCTGGTGTTTAATCAGTTGGTGTTTAATCAACAAGGATTTTTTAGGGCTGTTTATATTAGTGCTGAAATAATTAGCCCTGGTGCTGGTTTCAGAGTACACTAACAGCTTGTCCCCTAGCCAGAGCAGTCACAGAGCACTCCTGTTATGGTGTAGGAATATTTCCTTTCCGACTGACTGTCCTGCCTTACAAAGCCATGTCTAGCTGTTTTCCGCTGCCGACTCACACTGTTATTATGGGTGATGTGGGTTTTTTATTATTCTAAATAAAAAATGCTTTTAGACTCAATTAGCATTATACTTCAAAATTAAATACTTTTATTGGTTTTTATTGTCAGTCATGATGGATTTTAATCTTAATTGTTCGTATTAAAGTAGTCTGGTGCCTTGTGGTAGTTTCCCATTTCCTCCCTCTCTTTCTTGGCATGAGCAGGTTGAGGAGCAATTTTCAGTTAAAAGCAGCAAAGCACCTCTGTGTCTTCAGCCTTGGCTGTCCCGTGATTTAATCAGCAATATCTTGAGCAGAGCTGAGCTGCACCATTCTGGAGTTCAGAGCTTGTGTTAATGCTGCAGTATCTTTAAAACAAAGCAAAATAATACAGGCTCGACACATCAGCATTTTAGGAATCTAAACCTTGACTTGGGTTAATTTGATGTCTCCCAATAAGTAGAGTGTGGGAAATAAACTGGTAAAAAATACTATGAAGTTGTATATCTCAATAATTAGAGGAGAGGGAGTGCTTGGTGAGGTGAGGCTGTAGAGTCCTGCAGTGGGCTGGATGAGAAGATCTGCCTTGCCCATGGCTCGTGCCTGTAGACCCCAGGTATCTCAGGGCCTTTGGGGCAGCAGGGAGGTGGCACTCGAGCTGTGTACCCTCACTTTGTGACTCCCAGCAGTGAATTGCCATTGTTTTATCCCTCTCTTCAGAACAATGCTTCAAAACTGCTCTTGGCGATCATGGAGAGCAGGCACGACAGCGAGAACGCGGAGAGGATCCTCTACAACATGAGGCCCAAAGAGCTGGTGAGTCCCTGGGTCACTCCAAAACTCCCCACTCCCTTCAAGCCAGGGACAGCAGCACTGGGGTGACCACGTCCACCCCGAGGTGCTGCAGGAGGTCTGGGCATGGCTCGCTGGCAACTCAGAGACATTTCAAGGATTTGGTTGAATGAGTGCAATATCCACAGGGAATGGGTCTGTCCTGTTCCCAGGCAGCATGAGATTCAGGAGTCCGTGCTGAATGCTACAGAGGAGGCACTCAGCATCCTGCATCAGGCAGGGAGGGAGCATCTTCTGACCCTTGAAAATCCACACGGAGAAGTTCCTTGCACAGGAGACAGAGAGAAACAAACCTTTCTTGTGACCTAAAAGCTGCTCAGTAGACTGTAACAGGCTTTGGGGCTGGTTAATGTGTTAACTGGTGAAAACACAAGCAGGAGATTCAAAGTACAGCTGAAACACTGTGGACTTGTCTGGGCGCACGTAGCTGCGGCGGGGCCAGAGGTCAGAACGTGCTGCAGGGTCACCCAGAACATATTACCTAGAGGGGGATGTGAAGCTGAGTTTCTTGTGTCAGTGAGCTGGGTGGAGGTGCTGAGTGCAGGTCACCTGTTTATCCTGGATGCTGAGAAGCCCACTGACCTTCCTCTTGAATATGCATGTGTGTATATATATGCTCAGCTCCCTTTGACCTGTGCTGGCCTTGGCAGAGGTCAGCCCTCAGCCTGAGCAGTCTCTTCATTGGCCTGTGTCTCTCTCTCTAGGTGGAAGTGATAAAGAAGGCTTATCTGCAGGGAGAAGTAGAATTTGAGGATGGAGAGAATGGGGAAGATCTTGCAGCATCTCCGAGGAACGTGGGACACAACATTTACATATTAGCTCACCAGGTAGAATTTCACCTACAGCTTTTGGAGCACCGAGTGTCACAAATCGAGTGAATAGCAAGAGGGCTGCTTTTCCCTGAAGTGGTTTTAATGGCTCATCTCTGAGACACCCTGCACCATCTCTTTTTATCAGAGCAAATTCCAATCCTTAGAGAATCAGGAAATTCTATAACACACGATAATTTTTGGAGTTTTCTTTTATAACAGGAAGCAGGCAGGCTCTCAACCAGGTTTCTGAAGGCACGTGATTCAAGTTCTTGGCAGTACTGGGGAGCAGTGTATTATTTTTCAGCTGTATCAAAGGTTACTTTATACTCCCAAAGAAATTCTGCTCTCAGATCAATTAAGCCGTAAGCAGAAATCTCACTCTGCTTTTACGGTCCTTGCCACATTCTCTCTGTGTTGGAGCCAGTCGGGTTTGCTGTATTGATAGTGTGGTGTTTGGAAGGCTAAAGAGCAAGGGGGAAAAATAAATCTACATCTATTTAATATATTGGTGCTGTGTATATGACCCCATTAGAGACTCCTTGTTCCTTTAGCATGTGAGAAGAGAGACCATGACTATGCTGTAAGATGAATTTAGAGCATCCAGAAGTGGTTTTGGAGCAGTGCTCCATGCATGTGCTTTTCAAATGATGCAAATTCACTTCTGTCCCTGCCTGGGTTCTTGTGTGATGAGCACACCTTTGAATTAGGGTGGGTGTAGAAGGACAGACCAAATGTGAATGTTCAGAAAGTTTCCCAAGTCAGGCAAAGGGTGGGAGAGGATGGGTAAAAGAGGAGTACAACATGGATATTAAAAAAAAAAAAAATACATCTTTGAATCATTCTGACTTGCTCCCAAAATAGAGCTGCAGGGTGTCTGGTTGGAAGAGAACAAGCCTTCTGTCAACTTTGCCCTTTCTTAGCAGCTGACTGCACACTATTTCTTTTTTTATGCCAAAAATCAAAAATTTAATATCAGAGAGAGACATCTGGTGTCTCCCACTCCCTCTGCATTCCTTTATTTTAGTTGGCTCGTCACAACAAAGAGCTGCAGAACATGCTGAAGCCGGGAGGTCAGATCGAGGGAGATGAGGCTCTGGAGTTTTACGCCAAGCACACGGCACAGATTGAGGTACCGGAAGATCTGGGGGGGAGCGGGGGGAATGTTCTGCTTGGAAAGAGCTGCTGGGAAGAGGAACGGTGGAGTTAAACACCGGGTACATTATACATGAGATTTGGATGGAGCTGACTACCTGTGTGTGGACTGTCATCTCTGACATGAGAATATATATGTACTTATTTTTTTATTTTCTTTTTTGACAGCCGCTGGGGGGGAGCTATTTTTGAGCTGTCATGTGTGGGCTTTAAGATGGAGCTGAGCAGAGCTCTGTTGGCAGGAGGAAGTGTAACTTCGCTTCTGTTACATTTTGGCCGGTACTTTTGCTGAATCCATGAAGTTAGTGATAGCTTTTGCCATTCTTTCTGTATTAAAATGACAATTTGGCCTGAGGTACAATCTAAGATGCTTTTTAAAAGTGAGACATGCACAAATACAGAGAGTTCACTCTCTAATAAGCAAGATAAATGTAACTATTACTCCTCATACTTCCCTGTGTGATGTGTGGCTAAAATTTGCTGAGATTCCTCCGTGGTGTGACCAGATTGCTCTGCAGTTCAGCACAGCTTTGGTGCAGAATTCACTGGGCCACTTGGAAATCCCAGCTGGGATCAGTAGTGCCAGGGTAAGACCACAGCATAGAAACCATCAGTCTTGGAGCTAAATGTACGCCTGCTTTGAAAGGTAAATTAAATGAAGTCTCTATCAAGCTGCTGTTCTATGGAAATGTGTCCAAGTTTCTACATGTAGTTGGTTTGGAAGGTAAAAGAAAAGGAGACAAACCAAGAAATAAAGGCATTTAATTATTAGGAAGAGCTCTAATCAGACTGCTGTTCAGATTGTCAGGTCGGACCGTACCATGGAGCAGATCGTCTTCCCCGTGCCCAGTATATGTGAATTCCTGACCAAGGAGTCCAAGCTGCGCATATATTACACCACGGAGAGGGACGAACAAGGCAGCAAGATCAATGACTTCTTCATGAAATCAGAAGACCTCTTCAACGAGATGAACTGGCAGAAGAAGTTGCGAGGTAGGTGGCTGCTGGCAGCACGGCTCTGTGGAGCGCTCCCCGCGGGGCGCCCAGGTCGGGTGCTCGGCGTTGGAAACGTCGGCTGGGGAGCAGATGGTTCCCCAGTGTGGCAGCAACCTCGATAATTGTTTGAAAGAGCCTGCTCCTCTGCATGATGGCAGCATGCTGTAGTGAAGTCAAGCTTACTGCTAGAGCAATATGGACCAACTGGAGGGGATCCAGGGAGAGCGGTAAGCAGGATCGCAGGTCGTCTTTTTTAAGATCCAAGAGGAAGGAACAAATTTGTGGAGGCTTAGCTGAAACGAGGAGGCATTTGGTGGCAGGGAGGAATGGAGAGGACACAGCTGAAGAAAGCAGTGGTCTGTTCTCCTTCCCTGCATGGGAAACACGCCACGGCTCCCTTGCAGTGCAGGGAGGAGTAATGCTGGGTGATGCAGCGTGGGCTTAGGGCACCTCCAGCAGTGGAGGTATTTAAGAACAGGTTAAAGATGCGTTTTCCAGTCATGGTGGAAGTAGAATTGGCCCTTCCTTTGGGTGAGGAACAGACTTTGTCCCTTCCAGCCCTGTGATACTAAAATATCTGCGAGAAGGCATTTTCAAGCACTGCTTTTCCCTCTGAGGTTCCCACTGGCAGCTAGGAAAACTTCTAAAATGGAATTTTAATTCATACAGTGCCACCACTTCCCCCAGTGAACTTCCTAACTCATTTGTTTGAAATTTATTTTCTTTTTAAGTGGACTTCTTGTTTTGCTGAAGGAGAAATGTTGCACATGAAGCTCAGCTCCAGTGGGTGGTGACGAGTGGTCAGAATTTACCAACAATGACCCCGTGAAATGTGAGAGAGAGAGCAGTTATTTCCTGCTCGAGTCAACATCTGCCATCTGATAGCACTGTTCCCTCTGCCTGAATCTGCTGACCTCCAGTTCTGGCACCAGAGCACAGACTGGTCCAGAACTGCCTCCCAGTGCCGACGTGAGAGCGGGTTCTGTCCGGCCACACACTGCTGCCAGCCCCCAAGACCTGCCTGCAGTGCCCAGTGTGGTTAGCAAGGGTTTTCCCCCAACAGAGACCATGCTGGTACTCAGTCAGCATTGCATGTCATGGGAAAAACTCATGTGAGAAGGGACCTCTTGACCTTCCTCATTGTGAGAATTATTTTTTACAAAATCATTTCCCTCGTTGCGACCTCTGATGATTGCATTCTGCCCTTTCACTGTGCACCTCCAAGAGCAGCTTGGGCTCTTTCCAGTTTGTTTTTAGGATGCATATGCACAGTTCACACTAGAGCTGATGATGTGTTGCACAGTTAGTAACAGAAACTCAATATTTGCTTCTGATGGTTGGGGTGTACGTATATATAGATTAAAAAATTGCAAACATTATTTAAAATTATCAAAGTCGAGTACAGATAAGACCACTTGAAATTTGGTCAGCTCTACTGAAATAGTTTTCATGTGTATGAATACTAAATAGAGCAGAGCTGTTTCACTCAGCAATGGATTAGTACTTCTGACAGCATCCAAATCCCCAGGAAGCTGCTTCCTAAAATGACTTCTAAGAACTCTACATGAATATGGGCACATTTGACACTAAACAAATGGGCAACTTTGACAGCATCTATATATTCTCTCAGATTTTTGTTGTTTAAATCCTAAATTTTTTTTAGTTACTTTCATTGTCTTCAAGGCTATCTGCAGGCATGCTGTGAAAACATCCATAATTAACAACAGACCACAAATTGATCAAGATCCACCTGCAGAAGTGGAGAGTATTTCTTTTTTCTTTAAGGAACTGGAATCATTTAGTCTGTCTCCTAATATTCTGGTCTCGTTTGGTCTCTGGGTGATCCTTTACATTGGTACAGTTGTTTCTCACATATTAAACACAGGTTGGTGTTTGAGATGTGCTCTGTACTGTGCTCATGTTTACAGTTTATTCAAACCTGAGAAAGACTTTTAAAAAAGTCTTTTAAAGATATATGTGCTTCCTCCTTCAGCTCCTGGTGCTCGCCCATGATCTGAGCACCAAGTCTCCCCAAGTCTCAATTAAGAAATTGAGATGAGCCTGCCAGAACCAGGCAGGAGTGCTGCAAAGGGCACATCGCCCGTGCCCAGCCCCAAAGGAAGGTTTGAAGTAAAACCTGCCTGGAACTTCATAATGCCTCTTGGTATAACCATTTCATACAAATGAATTCAACCTGCTTACACATTCTTCCAGTTAAAATGAAACTGAGAACAGAAATAATACAGAAATCAGCATATCACACATTCAAAACATTGCTACATCGCATCGCGGTGAGGCTCAACGTGTGCCTGGCTAATTAGGTGCAGTGAAGCCCGTGTTCTTGCAGTGACAGGTACCTTTTTGTAGTCCTTGCCTTTGCATTCAGCTCTTCAATACCTTTGCTTTTTATGTGCATTTCAACTCAGTATAATGAGGCATTGTATAATTCTTTTAACCCATTTTTTTTTGCTTGGGATGCTGGAAGAGGTGATTTGCTGAAGACAGAGGTGCTGGCTACTGTGAGGCTCAGAATTGCTGCATTCATTAATTCACTCTTCAGCCCCAGAGTTTGCATTTTCATCTTTTCCCTAAATTTCACTGTAAGCTTCTTTTTCTTCTCTGATATCTTATCTCTGATATCTGTATACATTACCTCCTTCCAACAGCAAAAAACATCAGTTCTTTGCCTTCTTTGAGAGCATTTTTAATAGATTTAATTTTTTTTTGCCACTCTAGATTTCAGCAGTGCACAGTTTGCAGTAGGGGAAGCCTGCAGGAGCTGAAATCAGGGGGATCTTGCCTTGATGCAGAGGGAATTACTGCAAGGCAGCTGCTCAGCTGTCCTCATCATCTTCTGGTCCATGACCACTTCAGAAAATGCATCTTTTTGCTCTCTGTGCCTCTTGATGATAGATGCAGGGACTGTTAAAATTAGAAATCATTTATTTTGAAAAATGTTCGTATGTAACATGAAGAATTTAAAATCTGCAGCTGTTTGACTGTACACTCAGCTCTGTGCAGATGTGCTGGTGTCCTTTGCTCACAGGGCAGAGGGAAGCCAGCTGAGCTTCAACTCCATTGTTGTTCTGGGGCTGAATTGGTCTGTCACCAGCTTGAGGTAGCTTGGCAGCTCCTTCTAAGCATTTCAGCTTGACTGTTAAGTCTCTACGCTGCATTTTGTGTCCAAATTGTCCACCTAGCACTGCCTTTACTCTGCTTTTTCAGGCCTGTTACAGCAGGGAAGCTGTTTGAAGGTGGGCAGCACCTCGTGTGGGTGGCAGCAGCAGGGCACAGCGGGGAGGGACGGGGCTGGATCTCACTGCTGAGAACACACACAGGTTTTCTTCCTCCTAATTGTTCTCTGGGTGACTCTGGGTACACAGTATATCATTAGGAGAAGCCTGAAGTCCTTGACCTCTGGCATTTCTGACCTTATGCTGCCATGAAATCAATTCATGTTTGAAAATACCTTCTTTTTTAACTTGAGTCCTTGGCCTTACAGCAGGAAACTGGAAGTACCCTGAAGATAAAGAGTAATCAAATAAACTTCAGAATAAGCCATGAATGTTACTGCTGTTGTTGCTGTGCTTTTGGGCAAACTGCAAATAAACTGAGTTTTTGTGGAGATAAATTTTTTATATAGAACTCATTTTTTTTTAAATGCTCCATTAAAAAAATAATTGTTTTTCTCTTTTGCAGCTCAGCCTTTCCTGTACTGGTGTGCTCGCAACATGTCCTTCTGGAGCAGTATTTCCTTTAACCTGGCTGTCCTTATGAACCTGCTCGTGGCATTTTTCTATCCATTCAAAGGAATTCGAGGAGGTACCAGTATTTAACATACAAAAATATGTGAACAAATAAGGTATAATTAGCTGAATTCTCTCCCCCATTTGTGTCTCTGCATCCCTGTTTACTTCCGTGGGGACAGCAGAACAGAAACTGGCTTTTCTTTAATTGCCTTGATTTAAATTGTGCTGTTCTGACTTTTTTTTTCTTGAGGCATTTGTAAGGAAAATGTAAAGCCATGCTTTTTCCTAAGGGGAAAAAATTATCAAAGACAGACATCCACCTTTAATTACTTGACTGTTCTACTTTAAAACAAAGTCCTGTAATTAAGTATTGAACTAAAAATATGAGAAATGTTAATTTGTTGTTTTCCTTGAGCTTGCATTTTATTAATGCCATTTCCCATAACGCTTTCTGTGGTTGCATGGTGCTTCAGGAGCCCTCTGAGCGTTGGGGTGGGTGAGTGAGGTTGCCCTAGGGAGCCAGGAGGAGTGTGCCAGCCCTGACCCCTGGCTGGGGAGCAGCCTGCTGCTCTGAGGCTCCTTGCCAGCGGCGGGTGGCAGCTGGGCCTGTGGTCATCTCTAACATGAAGTGGGGGTTAACGTGTGTGGTTCGTGTGGGATTGCACAAGTTTGGTGTACCAGGTCTCAAGGAAGTCGCTTTTGATCCAGACAGTGGGTTTGTGTGACAGCGATGGTTCTTGGAGCCAGCTCAGTAAATACTCTGGGTGGAGTCCTGAGGAGATTCAGCTGCTCTTCCTTAGGTCCAGCCTCTCCCAAAAGATGCACCCCAGGGCAGGTCGAGGGGTGGATTCGTGTCAGCAAGGATCTGCACATCCAGAGAAATACTGTTGTGAATGCCTCTGTGTTTATTGCTTGCAGAGCTGGGATAGAGGCAATGCCTGGGCAGGAGCTTTTCCTGTAAGGACCCCAGCAGTAAAACCTCCTCCTGGAGAGGGTGATTCATGTTCAAGCCTTCACTTCCCTTTCTTTGAGATTCATAATACAACAGGGCCAGTTCTATGCTCATCTTTTCCTGTTGCATCTTTCCTCTGCGTCCTCCCATTCATTGCTAACTCCAGAACCCAAGGACAAGGCAGCTCAAAGATGGAAGTAGCCTGAACGTCAGAAAATTATCACCTGAGCTCTGAGTGCACACCATGAAAGCTGCTTCACCCTTTTTGCAGCTCACCAGTTAATTGTGGAGAGCCATAGTTCTGTCCAGGGCGTGTTTGATGGCAGCTGATGGCTGCAGTGGGTAAAGACACTGTGCATGGAATTGGGTTTAGGGGTTATGAAGCCTGTGAGAAGGTACAGGGTGTTTTAGGCTGAAATCTGATGTTCCTGAGTGGGGGAAGAATACAGTCACCTTCTGCAACGTCAGGCTGTGGTTTTGGCTGCTGTATCTTGGTGTGGCAGCAGACCATGGGGCTACCCTGGGTCCCCTTCTGGCCAGCAGCTGAGTGAAAGGTCTTAGCAAGCACAAAGAGCAACTGAATTTTTTGTCTCTAGTTTCAAAGATCACAAGTTAAAATTTAAGAGTCTGTGTTTATGGCTGCTGGGGAAGCTGGTAATTAAAGGAGTTTGTTGAGATTACAAGTTGCAAGACATGGGGGGGAATCATTTGGCATTTTGAAGATGCCCTACCCTGCATATTTGAAATACTTCATTTATCGGGTAACATTTTGATAAAATCTCTTCCTCTTCTAGTTACAATCAGAAATGTAAAATAAATAAATATATGTGTATTATATTTAGCTTGAAAAGAAAAAAAAAAAAAAAGACTTTTGAAAACAGACCGTTTGGGGGAAGCTGTCAGTGTCTGGAATTGCTCAGACAGGGTGAACTGAGCAGCTGATTAGCATCTGACTGTAGCAGAAGCTGTAAAACTTCTGACTTGAGGAGAAGAAACAAAACCAGATTCCTGGAACTGAGTACTGGAATGGTGAGAATTCCAGAGATAGGGAGAGCTTCCTCTGGGTTACCTGCTGCTCCTGCCAGCAGGCACGGGATGGAGTCTGTGTGCGCGCAGTGAGCGCTGTGACCTGAGGCTGGGTGCAGACAGGTGATGTTGGGTGACTGCTGTCCTGCTGACCTTCATTTGCCACGAGCAGAGACACTGCTCCCAGCCCCTCTGCCTCCCCAGGATGGAGGGATGAGCCTGTGCTGTGAGCCCTCACTGGTGCCAAGTGCCCCTGATGTCAGTATGGCAGGCTTTGTGCTCCTCGTGCAGGTGAGCAGCCCGTCCGAGATGGGTGTTCCAGGCAATGGCTGAGGACTTCATTAACTCCAGTTATTATTGCAAGCCTGCTGGGAACGGCTGGGACTTGTGACAGCAAATACATTTGTGTGCTGTGGATGGCTTTGTAATCACTGGGATGTTCAGACACCTGTGCAGGTGCAGGCAGGATCCTTCAGGGTCTGCCTCTCGTGGCCATTCCCAACTCATTCCTCAATGAGCACATTTTTGTCCTCTCTCCCCTCTCTGTGCCGTTTATCGTCCCCACTCGGGTGACTCTGTTTCCAGCTCTGCACCTTCTGCTGTTTGACAGCTCCAGTAGCAGTGGCTGCGTTGCTCTGGGATCCCAAACTCCCTTCAGACAGCGGAAACATCTGTTCAACTTTACGCTTATTAAGTTTTAATTTCCATCCATCCTCTGCTGTCTTTATTAATCTACAGTGATTTGGAACAAAATTAAATGGCTGCTCGTGGTAGTCAGATGAGAGTAATATTTCCTAAGCCTTCTGAATGTGGGCGGAGGGAGGAAAGAGCCCTCAGTGAATATCTTGCCAATGAGACACAACAGTCCTCTGAGGATCTACTTGCAGAAGGGCTGCAGAGTGCTGTGAAATCTGGGGGGGGGTCTTGCCTTTTTGTCCGTGGGGGAACCAGTTGCTTGAAGAAAAACATTTTTTTAATGTCAATTTTAAGGAAGAGATGTCTTTTAGATTCGGCATAAACCCTGGGCAAACGGTGTTTTCAGCTGAGGATTTTTTTATGGCTTTTTCAGAGAAATGTATTTTTAGCACACGGGCTTGATGTTATGTAAGCAGACAGTCTCATGGGACGGTCGAAGTAGAACCAGAAATAGCAAGAGATGACAAAACCTGGTGTGAGGTTTTTGACCAAAAGCGTCATAGGAGGCTCTGGTGTGAGTCCAGCCCGGAGGAGCGCGGTGCTGTCCTCGCCCCCATCCAGTGCCTCCTCAGCACAGCACCAAAGTGCCTCTCCCGTGCAGACCAAGGGGTCTGAGTAATGGATGCTGAGATGAAGAACCCTGTAATACTCGTGCTTATCATTTACATGCTGCTTTAGTAACAAGTTTGTAATTAAAGTCTGCTGAAGGCATTGGGCTCACGTGTTGCACTGGCTGCTCTGAAATCAGAGATGTCTGCGCACGAGGCTCGGTGACGCTCCCCAAAGATAAAACAAAAGGGGATTTATTGGGTTGGTTTGGTTATGGGAGGCATTGACGTGGGGGTTGTTTTTCCCTCCCCACCCTAGGCACGCTGGAGCCCCACTTGTCAGGCTTGCTGTGGACAGCCATGCTGATATCTCTGGCCATCGTGATAGCCCTGCCGAAGCCCCACGGCATCCGAGCCTTAATCGCCTCTACGATATTACGGCTGATATTTTCAGTTGGCTTACAGCCCACTTTATTTCTTCTGGGGGCATTCAACGTAAGTATCCAGTGGGCTTTTGTGACGTTCTCTTGCATCTTATGTAAGGGTTTCTGACCTGCTCATGAAGATGTCAGGGAAAAATAGCCTGGGATGTGGTGGTGGAACTGGTGGGAGGAGTAGGTGTCCCAGGGAAGCTGTGGCTGCCCCCTCCCTGGCAGTGTTCCAGGCCAGGCTGGATGGGGCTTGGAGCAACCTGGGCTGGTGGGAGGTGTCCCTGCCATGGCAGGGGGTTGGGACCAGATGAGCTTTGAGGTCCCTTCCAACCCAAACCATTCTGTGACTCTTTGGACTGTTTCTAGCAGGAGTGCTTTGCTGCTGTTCATTTAATCCTGGTTCCCCAGGCTGGAGACCTCCAAGGTTTCACTCAGTTTTGCCACAGTCTAGAAAACAGCTCTCACCCTGGCCAGAAATGTAAAGAAGTCACTGTGACCCTAAAGTACATGATTATTGGCTCAAACCCATCTCTGTTCAGTGACTAAGCTACAGTATTTTGGGGGTTGTGTAAGATTCACTGAACAACCCATCTCCCAGAGGTCTGTCTGCACTCTACCTGCCAGCCAAAAGCAGTTGTGCTGCAGTAACCTGTGGCCTGAGCATGTAAGCTGAGCCCCCAGAGAGCTTCATTAAGGCTCAAACCTGGATACTTGTGGTCTCTTGTGGCAAGCAAACCAAAAGGGTTTCTCTCTGAGTCAGCAGGAGCTGTGCAAAGATGCCTCTTCTCAAAGCCTTTGCCTTTATTTCAAGGTGCCCAGCTTTCAGGTGTGTCATTATTGGCACTCTGTGTGTTCAGGATACATCACTGAGTGCTGTGTACTGCAGAGTCAGAGCTGCATTGGGAGGGTAATGGTTGTTGTTGGGAATTGTAGCGTTTAGGGGGTTCCAGGTAAGTCGAAGGCAGCTTTCCTTTGGCCTCGATGGCTGGTGGCACACTGGAGGATTGCTTGGTGCATGAATCAGGAGTGAACTGCTGAGGGAACTGGGACTCCTGGTTTACTGGGAGGGAGCAGAGGTGTTTGGGAAATATAAGGGCTGCTGTAGACTGGAGAATTATCTGACTGCAGAAGGTGCCATCCATAGAGCAGGGCTGGTTATATTTTTTTAGGAAGGTTTGCATTTCACACCAGAGAGTGTTTCTGCTTTCTTCTCTAAATCTTAGTCCTGATGCCCTTTGACAACAAGCTGGGGACAGGAGTCAGCACACATGTCTTACTAGCCATGGGCAGGTTTAGTTTTGGTTCACTCTGTCCACAACAGAACGCAGGTTTTGACTGGAACGTAAATGCTGTGAAGTAACAGATAAGCCAGCGTGGTTGTTGTATCATCACGGAGCCCAGTTATCTCCAGCTCTGGAAAACTGCCTTTTTTTGCTGAAAGCCACGTGGTGTAACTAATGTGTGGTTAATCTTTCCTTAGGTTTGTAACAAAATCATTTTTCTGATGAGTTTTGTGGGTAACTGTGGCACCTTCACTAGAGGATACAAGGCAATGATCATGGACGTGGAGTTTCTTTATCACCTGCTGTACCTTCTGATTTGTGCTCTGGGACTCTTCGTCCATGAATTCTTTTACAGTTTGTTGGTAGGTATTCACTTTGCCCTCAGAATGGTTTTCTCTCTGGGTGTTTGTAAAGTTCCAAAGCAGAGACTTTGTTCTTCTCAAGTATATTACACAAGACGTGTTTAAAGTTAAATTTACTGAAAATTGCTCATTACAGTAGATGTATGCAGTTGCAGTGAAGGGTTTTAGCATTTCTCTCCAATTACTGTGACATGCTGTCCGTGCTCTTTGAGCAGCTGGTTGACTTTGGAGCATCTCCTGAGCTGTAGGTAGACTCCAGACTGGCACGACTGATGCAGATGCCTGGCACACATGTTTTTTCTCTTTGGGATGGAATTCATCTTGCACAGCACAGTACTTGGGAGAATAAGCACTGAAGGAGTGTGTCTGGTGTTGGCGGAGAACATGTGTCACTTTTAAAGCAAACCTTAAATCCCATTCAGAACACTCTATTTTTGTCCCTTTGATGCCTGCTACATCCTCTGGTAACTGAATTGGTTATTTGCTGTGTTCATGTAGGTCCAATTTATCAGATACCTGTTCTCTCATTGTCCACCAGCATAGCCAGCAACCTGCCTGTGCTGTGCTGGTGAACTCTCATAGACCCAGAGGAGTGAAAAATGAAGGAAACATCTGTAAAGAAATTTAAACAAGGAATTTGGAAAAAACCACTGCTCATTTAATTATACACTCAATAAACTAAGACTTAAAGGAAATAGCTAATTGCATTTTGAAACAAGCTATTTTGAGATTGTGCTGGGGTAGATAATACTATAAAAAAAAGACAAACCAGTGTGTGCTAGCAGCTTTATGTTTAAAGCATGCATGGTATGTCTGGCACTGAAGGGAGAATACCTGTGCTCTGCTCCCAAGCTGCTGCTCAGGACTGGAGTCCATGCAGTGCAGCTGAAGAGGAGTTTGCACTCTTCATGTTTCAAAGTGCATGGCACAAGACTGGTACAGTGGGGGTGAGGGACCCCATCTCCCTCACCTCCTCCTGCGTTTTCCTTGGCCAATATGTTAAATTTCAGACAACTATAAAAAGGCAAAAAAGAAGTGCTCTAAATGCTCTTTAAAACATCGGGTTGGCTTTGTTAACATGCTGCCCCACGTTATGCCGAGGTGTAGCACACCACTGGTGGTCCTGGTAGTACATGTGAGAAACAGCCTTTGCTTTTCCCTGTTGCCCCCCAGCTCTTTGACTTGGTGTACCGAGAAGAGACCTTGCTGAACGTCATCAAGAGCGTCACTCGCAACGGGCGCTCCATCATCCTCACTGCTGTTCTCGCTCTCATCCTGGTCTACCTGTTCTCCATAGTGGGGTACCTTTTCTTCAAAGATGACTTTATACTGGAAGTGGACAAGCTCCCTAACGAAACGTTATTGCCAGGTTGGTTCTGGGGACTCGTTTCCATGGTTTGTGTTGAAGGAAGCAATGGGCTGTTGTTCCCTGGAGCATGCTGAGTGTCTTCCACCCTTTGCAGGACGTACTGGTTACCTCACCAGTTTGACAATTCCTTTCTTACAAAGGACACTATTTAAATAGAAAGTAAAATATTAAAAAAACCCAAACCAATTGGGGCAAATGGACACCTCAGGATTTTTACACACCGCTGCAATCTGCTGCAGTGTGAAGAGGGATGGAACCCCTGGAGATAGCACTCAGGCTCCTCTGCACACGGTTGAGATTCCTCCCCTTGCTGTTTGCTAAAACAGTTGAGATTATCTAATTCAGCTACACCTACTCCCTCCCCCAGTTTAATTACAAGCAGACTTTAGGTAGGCCATCGTGGAGAAGGCTCTGCACTGGGAGAACTCACTTCTGTCTCAGTTTGCCAGATACTGAACACTTATATTGGCTTTTAATGGTGGGGCTTAGTTTTAACATAACAAAAATTAATATTTTATCTGAAATAACAGACCAAGTGTAAGTTAAGGGCATCAAAGAGATGCTCCTGTGAAGTAGAGGTTTATCTGTCCAGCTATGGTTTGTGCACAGTTTTTATAGACCATAATAACCTCCCTCAAATACCTGCTGCAGTTGAAACTCCACAGCAGACCTCTCTGTGCTGGCCTGGGATTGTTTATTGTAAGTTAAAATTTGGGTTTTTCTCCACCATGCAGCACCAAGCAACTAACTCAGTGGGTGGGAAGCAGGGAAGTTAGATTTGTTAGAGGAGAGGTTTGGGGTTTGTCTTGTTCTTGGGGTTTTTTTCTGACACTTGAGCTATTCAGACAAGTATTATTTGACATTCCCACTCTTTTTTCTAATTTTACTGCCAACCCTGTGAGAGACCCAAACCTCACTGACCCTGTTCTTTCACGTTTCCCTGCGGCTGGAGAAATGCTAAAGACAAATCACTACGTGGCAGTAGGTTTGTTTTGATATTTGCAAGGCAAGTTCTCAAGGCACCTTGGAAATTCACTGTGTGCTAGAACATAGTATTTTTGGAACAGTTTCAGTTACTCTCTCAGCTTTGGGGTTGATGCAAAATAAATGTACAACTTTTGGTTGTTAGTTCATAGAAATAAGAATCTTATGGATGAATTTAAAATCACTGAATGTGTAAAGTGGGAAATACTGTGCTCTTCTAAACCCTGGGATAACAGACTTTTCTAAACCTGCCTCATAACTACACACTGAATATCATGGGATAGCTTAACATCCGAAAAGTAATCTTGCAGGACATACACAGCACTGAACTATCCATTTGATTCATCACCTTGTGTTTTCAGACCGCACGGAACCAGGTGAGACCATGACGGGCGAGTTTCTCTATTCAGATGTGTGCAAAGCAGGTAGCAGTGAAAACTGCTCTTCAATCATTCCTTCAGACCGTAAGTGCCTGCTGTTGAATTTCTAACTCACAGCCTGAGTTTTCACACTTGTTCTAGTTAAGTACCTTAAATTTAATTTATTTTTTTTAAATTCTATGTAATAAGTTGGAGAACAAAGCTGGCATGAGAGTATCTACCTTGAAAAAGGATTAATTTAGGCCAATAGCATCAATGATGTTTGTTACATGAAGTGATTAAACTAGAGAAACTTAGAACTAAACCATACTTGGATAAAACAGTCGTATTCTTTAATGTTCTACCTTATCAGTTTGAGAAGGAAGTGATGCAGTTTACCTCTTTGCAAAAAGTTGATTATTTTAAATCATTAGTCTGTTAAATGTGATCTGGGAGGATAATACCCCATGAAATACGGAGCAGAACATCGTTTATGAGAACTAAGGAAACTGGTTTTAATATCATGGCAGGAAGTACTCAATGGATTAAGTAGGCAGGGTAGGTTTTGGGGGTTTTTTGAGATCAAAAAAGTGCATGTGAGTTATTACTTACAGCATAATCACCAGCCTCAGATTGGGTATTGAAATATTTCAGTTTTATTTTCCAGAAAATGTAATTTACTTCTCGGAGATTTATGGTGCTGGCTGTGAGAGCCAGACAGAACATCACGATTTCCCTTAGAAGAGGAGCTCTTACATGGGCAAAAGTTTCAAAGGTCAATAATGGCCACGAGCCCGTGCTCTGTTTTGCTCAAGTGTCCTCTTTGATAAACTAAGATTCAACATTGATACAAGAACAGCTGCTTTATTCAGCTCTAGTAGGAGTGTGCTGCTTTGTACACTCTAGCTGCAGAAAGAAAAACTCCAGAGGTGTTTTTGTATCAGAAATAATGAACCTGATACCAGGGTCCTATGTGGCCAGGGATATTAATGATGCCCAAATCGTTGGCCATTTCTCTACCTCTTGGGTTGTGGCTATTTCTGGATTGCACAGGGCCTTTCTAAGGCTGTCCGTGGGAAGGTGGGGTCGGTCCTCTCATGAGCATTTTTATGATGAAATGAAAGTCATGAGACTTTTAATGGGTACAGGGAGAGTGTATGAGATTAGGTAATTAATTCTAGCAGTTCTGCAGCTGAAACAGTGAAGTTGGAGGCTTCAGCCAAATGAAGAGAGGGTCAAAAAAAGTGTGTTACTTTTTTAGTAAAGCACAGTTTCCATAAGCAGAGATATTTTAGCCATTTGAAAAATACAAGTGGAAGCTGCCATTCTGAGTGCAGCCCAAAGGCTGTGCAATCTGTCAGGCACCAAGGGAGAGTGTAAGAGGCAACACTTTGTCCTCTGAGCTGTCAAAAAGCTATGATTCTGTATAAACAGGCATCTGGTGATCTGAGCTATGCATGCTAACAGAAATGGAAAGAGAGATTTAACCAAGTCAAAGACAGCAGTTCAAGCACAAAAGGCAACTCTGCTGTTGGGGAGAGGTGGGCAGGCTGGAGCAGGAGCAGAGACCTGCTGACCAGGGTCAGCTCTTTGCAGGAGCTCAGGAGGTTTGCAACGCTGGCTGGAAACGGGGCAGCAAAGGGGAGAGAGAGCAGAGCCAGCAAAGAATGGAGAGAATTATTTAAAACTGATCTTCTTGCCTTTGAAACGTGTCTTTGCTTGCTGTGTTAATAGAACTGATTGCTGAAGAAATGGAGGAAGAGAATAAAGAGCATACGTGCGAGACGTTACTGATGTGCATTGTTACTGTACTGAGTCATGGGCTCAGGAGTGGGGGTGGAGTAGGTGATGTGCTCAGGAAACCATCCAAAGAGGTAAATTATCGCTGAATGGGGGCGGAAGAGTGATAACCATGTAGGGCTGGGGATCTAGTTCTGCTGGGGAAAATGTGTATACACTCCTTTTAAACTGATGTAGGAAACATTGCAACTAGAAGGGACCACACTTTCTCTCCCTGTAATACACTGAAATCTCAGTAGTCTCAGATTCAGCAGCAGCCAAGTCAAAAAAGCTTCTCCCCATCCTTTTTTAGGGGTTCTTTAGCTTGAGGGCTGTTCAGAATGGGGCCCAAAGGAAGAGAAATGGTGTAGCCAACAGTCTGTGCTTTGGGAGTTCAGGATCTGAAGAAATAAGTACAAGCTAGTGAAAGAGTAACATGAGGTGGTGGGATGGAAATGCAGTGGTAGCTGATACCATCCATGCTAGTGGCATGAGCCTCTGTGGGGAGCATCCCTAGGGAAAGGTAAGATGTGTAAAACAGGGAATGGATGGGAGGACAGGGACCAGGGTGGGTTGGAGCTGTGGGGTGGGTGGGTGGGTGGGTGGGTGGATGGATGGATGGATGGATGGATGGATGGATGGATGGATGGATGGATGGATGGAGCCATCATCAGAGAGCGAGGACCAGTCAAATCAGCAGGAATTTTTCATAATACCCAAAGCTGCCCATATAGCTACCCATAATACCCAAATCTGCTGCTTTAGCTGTGTGCACCCATTTGAGTCTCCAAGCTGTCCTCCCTGTGATCATTCCCCAAAACCACCTAAGGGGGCAAAGGAGCAGTCATCATCAGAGTGAATGCTTTCCTGTGTTGTCCACAACTTTGAAGTGTTTCCTAATATTTAGCTTTATTTTCATCTTAAAAGTTATATAGTTATTAAGAAAAGTTGGGTACCCACTGGCAGGATGGTTCTGAAAATGGGCATTAGATACTCAGGTGTTCAGACCTGCAATAAATATGACATGTTTACTGTGAAGTGCAACTCAACGTCCACACACATGGATGGCTGCATAAATGAAAGGAATACCATTAAATTCCAGTAAAAGACTGTTTGGTCAACACTGATGGTGTGCCAATATATAAGCAGATTAATGTAAGGATATGATTTGGATGGGCTTGCAGGGTGGGGGTGAGGAGAGAACAAATTTCGGTGTGTGAGAGAAGAGGACAGACTTGGCCACAGGCAGCAGAAAGAGCAACTCTACAGAGATCTGGTAGCTGACTGATTGAGCTTTTCTTTCAGTCCTCGTGCATTTTAGTTTCACTTAATGTTTGGAGTTGTAAGTTGTCATGGGAGAGCATCAGGAATGGTGAGGGTAACGGGGCGTGGGGCAGTGGACTCTTGCTGAACTGAGAGGGCATGGTAAGGGTTAGAGGTGTGTGTGTTTGGGGTGTTAATTTTTAAAATATGTATCTTGCAGGAACCTCTCTTTGCTGCTAGAGTGATATATGATCTGTTATTCTTCTTCATGGTCATCATTATTGTCCTTAACCTGATTTTTGGTGTGATCATTGACACTTTTGCTGATTTAAGGAGTGAAAAACAGAAGAAAGAAGAAATTTTAAAAACAACTTGCTTTATTTGTGGTAAGTGTAGAAACACACTTAAGAATAAGGGGTTACTCTGTCCAAGTGAGAGGTGGCTGCAAACTCTAGCCAGAGACAGGAGTCTGGAATTACTAGTGGTTCCTACCTTGCATTCCTCAGCTAGTTGATAGTCTTGGGTACCACATGCAGAGGAGCTTGGCAGCAGGGAGGGATGGGGAATGTATTTTTCCTAAAATCCTTAGTTTCTATTTCTCCTCTGCTTCAAAGAATAGTTTCCTATTGGAGTGGGAGAGGTTTTTATAAGCATTTTTTCCAAGGGTGCAGAGTGCTGAGCAGTGCCTGTGAGTGTTTCCCATCAGCAGGCTGGGAATGAGGCTGTGGAGCCTTCGAGGCCGGTGTGGTTCAATGCCGTGGTCATGCAGGACTTGTGTAACACCCAGGCTGACAGAGGGAACCTTTGGAAGGTTGCTGCCAAGCAAATGTTGCTTTTTGCTATCTTTTTGCCTAAAAATAGGAGATGTGTTGTGAAATCCAACAAACTGATTGCATACAACGTAGCTAACTTTTTTTAACCAATTTTTTTCTCTTAGGTATAAGTGTGAACAGTACTTGTTATCCCCTCTTCCCTCTTCTCACTGCACTGTGGGCATTTGTTAGAGTTTATCGCTGGTACTCAGTGTTCATTTAAGAATGGTTGTGACTTTGGAAGTGCAGCAGACTGTAGAAACAAGTTTTGTTCTCAGAGCTCGTTTCCTTAGTGCCACTTGGTAAATACTGAGGGTTCTTTGTGTGCCAACTCTTGCAGGTTTGGAGAGAGATAAGTTTGATAACAAGACAGTCACGTTTGAAGAGCACATTAAAGAAGAGCACAATATGTGGCATTATTTGTGCTTCATTGTGCTAGTGAAAGTAAAAGACTCGACAGAATATACAGGACCAGAAAGTTACGTGGCAGAAATGATCAAGGTGAGTTTGGAGTTTTGCTGCTTTTTTTTTTTTTTCTAGATAAGACCAATGTACTGGTGTGTTTGGTAAATATAAGATTTTATTTATTTTGTAAGAAAAAACATGGAGTTGGACTTTTTCTACAGTAATAGGCTTAAACCAATGCCTTTCCTTTTAGAAGCATCTTCTAAAGATAATACACTTGAGGTGTACTTGGCAAGGCACCTGGGTGAAAGCCTTGTGTCGATGGCAGCACGGGCAGTGGCTGGTGCAGGCAGGGGCACCCGTGGGAGCCCACATGAGCTGCAGCACCGTGCTCACACAGCCCTTTGCTTTGTGTACCTGTGGTGTCTCAGCCCCTAAGCCCTCCTGGGGGTGTGCCCAAGCAGGTGGCAGCGAGCAGTGACAGCTAGGTTGTCTCAGTGGGTTTAAATCAGGTGAAGAGAAGCTCTTCAGTTTAGAAAACTCATGTTTAAGGGAGAGTATTTTCAAGCTGGTGCAACTGTCTGCAGTGTAACAAGCAGGTGATAACCCATCCCAGCATAAATATCTTAAACTGATTTGCAGGATTTGTTGTCATATGATTTTAGCTTATTATTGTAAAAACCTAAAATTAATATCTACTCAATTGTAAGGCTTTTTAATGAGAGAATTAAAAGCCTCATCTCTGCCAAGCTGCAGGTTCAGAGCTCCTGGAATTAGATCCTAAACCCCAGTTACTAATTTGTGTCTCTTCTGGCTGGTTACCAAAAGCTGTTTCTGATCTATAACATTTCAAGTAGTTATTTCTGTATTTGCCCCCAGATGAATCAATAGCAGAATACTTGTTTGCAGTGGAGGTCCAACCCACCTTTCAGTGGGCAATTTGTCGTGGCCAGGTCAGCATGTAAATCCCACCACGAACTCTTAGAGGTTAAACATGTTACTTTGGGGTCACTAAAGTGTATGTCCAAGTTCTGGATTTCTGCCTCTGTAATGAGGGCTTAAAGAAATCTTGTGAGCAGTCACCTGATAGAGGATTAGCACAGTGAGATAACGAAGTACATCGCTCCTGCTTTCTGGTCTGACTGATTATATTGCTGCCTTTATTTATCCCACTGCAGCAAGCATTACTTCAGAGGGGAAGCACTGTACTTAAAATGTTTCTGCTTGTACAAGATGATTTTGTTATCCTAAAAATTGGTGGTGTTTTGTTTTTAAAAAAAAAAAAGTTTTCATTAATGAACAATTTATTAGCAAATTATTATTTCAGATTAACAGTCCAAATTAGGTAAGAACCCAAAACCAGTCACTGAATATGTTTGCAATAAATGCAACAACTGGAGAACTTTTATCAGAATTCCCACTCACAGAAGTGTCAGCAAGGGCTGATTACTGTGTGTTGAATGGGAACGTGGGTAAATTATGCCTGGACCAAGTGTCTCATGCAGATGCAGTTTTATATAACTATGTGCTCTAGGTGGAGGTTTGGAGGATGTCTTGTAGCTGGTGGGTTTGTGCATTCCCTGAGCCAGTTTTGAATTGAGAACTAGCAGCGGGGTCTCGCTGCGGTGCTGCTGGAAGCGTGGTGTGACCGTGTGAGCTGTGGAACAGGGAGTGAATTTGCTTTGCACATCAGTGGTCTGCCCTGACCTGGCACAGGCGTGACCGGAGCAGCTCGGGCTGCTGCTGCCCTGGCACTGTAGTGCTCACAGCTTTTTGCAGCCATTGTATTCCTCAGGACTGATCTGGCAAAGCTGATTCTGAAACACAGAAGCGATTTCTTTCCATTTTTTTAACATTAAAACCATCCTTTTCTACCCTAGAAAATCTGAATGTAAAACATGATGACTGTATTTCTCTACCAGACCTGCTTTTAAATACTTCTGGAAGAGTCAGAAATCCTTTTTTCTGCCTAAGGTATATCTAGGAGTAACTTGAGGCATGATTTATCTTTTACTCAAGCTTTCTGTCTTCGTCCCATGGATTGAGGACAGGCAGAAGGAAAGCCTTAGAGATGTCAGTGGTTCTAAAGACTGAGGTTCACATATTGGAGGGGATTTTTGTGTTTGTAGAGAGGGAGAATGGGAACCTGTGGTTACTCCATGTCTGCAGCTACCAGATTCTGCAGGGAAGCCTCATTATGTCATGGTTAGATTTAAAAGGGATTTTCTCCCCACATTTTCAGACTGAAGGTGGCACTCTAACATTTTTGATAATGACAAAGATGGGGCATGTCTTTTCCATGGGCTGTTATGTGGTACCATTGTTCAACTGCAACTTATACCCATTTCTAGCAGTTGAGGGTAGGAAGCATAATATGCTCCAAATCATACTGTGGTGACAGAATAGACCTCAAATACATGTCACCTTTGCTCTGACTCCCAACACAATGTCTTTAGAAAACTCTAGGATTTCTGCCTTTTGGCAATAGTAAATAAATAAATAAATAATCTCTGCCATTTAGTATTTGTGAGTTGTTCCAACACCACAAAACATTAAAAAAAAAACCCAAACAATTTAGGACACTAAAATTATATTCACTATCAGCTTGTGAGTTGCATCCAGTGCTGCTTGTGCAGTGCTCTAAAGATATTTTAAGCACTGTGGTATCAAAAGAATCCTGGACAGTTTCACTTGTGCCAGTTAGTGAACATTCAGAAGCTGTAAGAATGATCTTGAATTTTGATGTTTTCTTGTCTAAAAATAATGCATGTAGAAAGGCAATTTTGAGGCAATCCACTGTACTGGAGATGGCAGAGCTGAATCTTGCCCATAGAATTCCTCATGTAGCCTGCAGGAGTCTGACCCAGCATAAAGAGATATTTTAGCATTGAACATCAATGATTAACTACAGTTCTTCAGTGAATTTTACATTTCTTCACAGATAGAGGCTCATTAAGTTAAAACACAGCATACAGAAGTCAACAGTTAAACTTGGAAATAGAATTTAAGGTTTGGAAGTATTTTCAGCACTGTAAGCCTGACCAAAACAAGTATGAAAAGAAATGATCTGACGATATAAAATGTACCCTACAGGAGTGATAGAGTTTTTCTGATGTAAATATGGGTCTGGTGGTGGTGGTGATCCAGGATAGTTTTTGATGTGTGTGTGTGCTGCTGCGTGGGAAGCCGGGCTGCTGCGGTCTTGTAGCTACAAGTCCTGACTTTAGATAGGAGGCCTGGAATTCACCACCAGCTTTCCCCCTGTAAACAGGGGTAACAGTCACTTTCATCAGTAAGGTGAGCCTCTGCCTGCTGTGATATACGATGTAAAACTTGGGATATCTTAAGAATCTGCTCTGGGAATTGCTGGAGCAGTGCGAGGGGGTAAATGGGGTTGCTGGTTCTGTTTGATGTCGAAGCTGAGCTCGCGTACACACCCGAGCTGCTGCCGTGACTCATCCCCTGTCCTGAAGTCCTCACCTGCAGCAGTGAGGTTGATAACCTCATGGGTTTCAGGAGATGGCAAACAGAAGCTTGGCATGAAGCAGCTCACCTTCAACGTGCATCACTGAGCCACCTCCTGGTATCTGTTTAACAGCACAGACAGTCCTGCAGGATGTCAGAAAACATCTAGTGGTTACCCAGGTGGTCTTTAATTCCCCCTGTTTATGAAGCCCTCCTGATGACCTGACTTCTCTGCATCTGGCTGAGTCACTGCAGATGTGCACTTCAGATAGTGAGGTTTCAAGATGGATCGATGTCTTTTGGGAAGTGTTTATCTGGGAAGTGTGCTGATGGTGCTGCAGGGCTGGCAGTCCAGTGCCTCCCGTGTTTCCCAGGAACAAAGGCGTTCAGTTCAGCTGCTGTGTGGCTCTGTAGTCACCAGGGAAGATCAGGTGATGTCTGAATAATACTGAGTGTGTAGGAGGTGGGGGGATCCACTTATCGTGTTGGCCAGACACTGACATCCCCACCCAAATGACTAATGTGAACTCGGTGCAACTCCCTGCAGATTAGTTCATTTAAATGTCTTATCTACCCATCCTCTCTTGAGAATTTCTTCTGAAGTTTTCTGCAGTTGCTGTCCCAGCCTGGCTAGCAGCAGCCCCAGCCCTGCAGCTGCCACCGGAGTCTTGGCAAAGCTCTGCTACAAACAGCTGTTTGCAGGCATTTATAATATGTAAAGAACCCTTACTCTGAAGCTCGGTGCGTAGAAAACCACATCCACGCTTTGGTTTTCTCTGCATTCCTGAGCCGTGGTGCGTGCAGCTGCAGTGTGCTGTCGCTTGCATGGACAAATATTTGTATACACAACTCTTGCATACCCCAGCGTGGGGATTTGCATGTACACCTTCACATCAGTGTCTGATCAGCGTGGGGACGAGCTGCGTGGCTGTGAGTGATTTTTGTGCATATTAAAAAAACAAAGGCTTGTTTGGAGAAGTTTTTAGCACAGGGCTTCCTAACTAGCTCTTGCAGTTTCCACAGGTTTTTAATCTGGTGTTGCACCAAGCAGGACACATGTCATTAACCTCTATTACAAAAGCAGGGTAGAGAGGTGGAAGGGATTGCCCAAGCTCACGTGTCCAGAGAGCACCGAGCCTGGAATCTTCAGCTGGATTGTGTCCTTTGAAAAGGAACCATTTATAACTGGGAGTGATGGTGCAGATAGCCATAAAGGAATTGGGAGTGGAAACAAAGGCTAAAGATTTCCTGATGTGCCCTCATTAACCCCTCTGTACAAAACTGGAGATTTAAGTATATTATTGGGCTTTTTTTCTCTTTTTGTCTCGAGCTATGTGCTATACTATAATTGGGAAGTATTTTATTACTGTTTTAAGTGTCCAGTGTAGCTGTGACTTCTGCCACGACGTAGCCTCCTGCTAAGGTTTCAGCAGTGTCAGGCTTTTTAAGTTACATTCTTCCAGAAGTGCAAGTTTGACCTGAAACCTCTCCTAAGGAGTTAAACACCGCTGTGCTCTGAAACTCAGCAGGAGAGGGTGATTCACAGCCCGAACGTGATGATGGCTTTGCAGGGTTACTGTGTCCCCAGGCTGACATCCAGTACGGTTCGGTTGGAGAAGGCCAATGTGTGTAACTTGTACCTGGAAATCCTGTCCTTTGGGGCAAAATCAAATAGAAAAGGGTTGTCATATCAATACTTACTGACCCAGCTGCAGATACAGAAGAGAGCAGCCCATACAAGTAACTCCTAGGCAGTTGTTTGGTTACTGGTGAAGAAACTGGGGTTTCAGGGCTCCTGGTTGCAATGACCCAGGGTGCAAGCTGGGAGAGGAGGAGGATGGAGGAGGTCAGCACCTGAACTGGAGCTGACAGTGCTTAATTTGGTGGTATCTTCCCAACAAGCTGCATCTTGAGATACCTTACCGGAGTTAGCCAATTTAATTACAGGGTTAAACAATAAATAATAGCAGAGGCATAGCAGAGCCAAGAGGTGTGTTTGGCAGACAGCCCTTGGCTGCTGGAAACACTGTGTCATAGGCACGGGTCCCCAGCTTTGCATTTAGATAGCAAAGCAACTCGTCCCACCCTTGAAATCAGCATTAAGGTGCAAACCAGGAGCTGCACAGGGAGAAATGGTTCATCAACCTCACCTTCTCCAGGCAGCGCTCCTGTGCTCTCCCCTCCAGAGCTGTGCAAGCTGGTGTGTCCTGCAGCCTGCTGCACAACAACCTCCTGGTGCTGGCAGTGACCTTACGAGTTCTTGCTTTTCCCTGATAAACCCCCTGGGCAGGTGCTGTGCTGGGGACATGGGGTCAGCATCCCCACTGGGGAGTCCAGGGTTTCACTTGGGCTGAGTGGGTGAAACCAGAGGCCAACCTTGATCTCAGTGGTGTGTGATGGTTTGTTTGCACAACGTGTTGGGGTGCGGGTGCATCCCAAAGCAGCTTGCAGGCTGGGCACCGTGTCCTTGCTGCTGGGGCTCTGCCAGCACACACCTGGGAGGGAGGGGGGAGGTTTCTGACTGGAAACCATTGAGGGTGACACGCTGGGGGAAATAAACCGCTCAGTCTGCATCACTGGCCGGGACAAAAACGCTCCATGGGACTGTGTGTGCCGAGGAGGTGGCCCGGGGCTGGGGCGAGGCAGCTGTCCCCTGAGTCACTGCTGCCACCTCCCCCGTGTGGAGCCCATGACCCCGTGCTGCAGGGTGCCCCACAGGCCACCCGGGCCACGCCGGATGCGTTGTGCAAGAGTAGGTGGGTGACAGCAGCCATCACCACCAGCAGCTGTTTGTTCAGCCTTTGCATGCCTAATTGTTTTGTCCTGCCCAGCTGATCGTGGTGTAACACGTCCTACTTCAAACGTACACCCCAACAGCCAGGAGTAGGTTGCTGCTGAGAGGTGGCACTGTCCTTGGCAGGAGTAAGGAGGTGACCTTCAGGGATTCCCACCAGGGCTGTCTGCCTGGGGCACATCAGGCTGGGTGATGCCTCGTGGGGTAACTTCACTGCTGGCAAACAGTGCTGGGCTGAAGTGAGTCACCGGCAGCAGCGCTGTCACGGGGGTGTGCAGGGGGGTCACTTCGTGCAGGGACACAGTCATCTTCCAGCTTTGGATGTGGCATCTGTCTTCACGTTACCTGCTCTGCACCAGTGCAGAAGCCACTTAGGTGTTTTACCTATGGCAACAGTGAAAAAGGGGATTTTAAAAATATCCTTAGCCTTTTATCATCACCCTGCTGTTGAAGGACGTGGTGGACGCGAGCATTTGAAATTACTCTTGGTGTGGAGAGGGGACTACACCGAGTCATGCTTTTTGTGGAGACTGGAGAGCACAGCTTGGTGTGGAAGAAGTGATGGTGTGAGCCCTTTGCAGAAGAGAGAGCCTGACGTGGGGCTTTTCCAGGAAGCCCAAGAACGAACCAAGAGGAGTTTCACCTTGCCACAAACAAACAAAAATTAATTTCCAAAGTGCTTCACCAAGCTGTTTATTAGCTGTGTGGGTATGATTTTTAATAACATAGAAACTGAAATTTGCTGCTGTTGCCTTCCCCTACTAGATGTCAGCTGCTGGGCAGCCTTCCAGGGGCAAGCCAGAGGGATTTATTTTGAGGAGCACTGAATTAGCCCTTCAGCACCCCATTAAATATTGGGCTCAGCAGTAGCTGAATAAATGGAGACCCAGGAGAGGAGCGGTGAGGTCCTCGGGGCGGCTGCGGGCGAGGACGAGCCCCGGTCCCTGCCGTTAGCGGCCGCTCCTGCCCGGGGAGCAGAGCTAATGCATCTCTTGGCAGGGCTTGCGTTGAGGTTGCCTCAGAAACCTTTCTTAGAATCAACTCTCTGGCAGCAGCAGGGAGGAGCAGGCGCTTCTCAGAATGAATTGCATCTGCATCACACAGCGCCGCTTCCTCTTTTTCACATTTCCAACCGTGGACGGTCAGCATCGCCCCCATGTCTGAGATTTAATGATATTTGCTTTACAAGAGGGACTTTTCCAACTTTACCTAGAAAAGAGCTCACCCGAAACCCAGCCCCTGCGGTTAGCCAGCTTCCGGCAGCGGCGTCGCTCGCTTCGTCGCTCGCAGCAGAGGAAGCTGCGCCTGTGACGGGAAGAGGGAGCTGGGTGCACACCAGGATCGCGGTGCCGCTCGCAGGAGGGCCGCAGCAGGCAGTGCCTGACAGCATCAACACGCGAGGTGCCAGCAGCCGGGACGGGGGACAGGCAGGGAGAGGCATCAGGGGAACCTTTCCCTCCGTGGCTTACTCAGCGCCTCGAAAAAGCTCCCGGTGAGAGGTGTAAGGCTGCCTCTGTAAAGGCACCCTGGTGTTCAGTTAAAGTTCAGCAGAAACTAGATCATCGAGATATAAATCTTTTATTGAACCTCGAATAGAAGCTCTGTGCAGAGGGAGTGCTGCTGGCAGGCACGGGGCTGGCTGCTGCATGCCAGCCCAGCAGGTCCTCAGCCCCTGACCTTTCTGCATCCCTGCTTATTTCCATGTTCACCCTCTCCACTTGAGGCATCCTTACTCATTTATTTAAAAGAAAACACCCCCACACACCCCCAGCATGGCCAGGGAGAGTGTTCAGGCACAAGTCTGTTTCAGCAGGTTGGTCACATCCACTTCTGGGGCCTCTTTCTGTGGTGCTGGGGGAGGTTGGAGGAGGAGGAGGAGTGCCCCTCTGGAGAGGTGCCAGCAGCCACGATGGGTCAGCGAGTTCACTGGTACCCATGTCACCTGCACTGATGCAGTTTTACCTGCACGTCTGTCCCCACGGTTCCTCACTTCAGGGTGTCTGCCCAGGCTGTTTGGGTGGACATCCCCTGATTTCTTGTGGGTGGCAGCTTCAGGTGAACTTTGGGCTCGAGTCATGCCAACCAGTGACATGAAACCTGAGCGGGAGTGCGGGTTAGGTCCAGCCCCACAACCCAGGGCTGCCATGCACAGGTCCTGCTGTTTGAGCTCACCATCAGACTGCCCATCACCTTCCCTGCTGCAGGGATCAAGGTGCAGCCTCTGCAGCAGCTTCAGCATTTGCTTCTAAGGCAAAGTGATGCTGGAAAAGGTTGGGGGTATTTGTTAACAAAACACTGCAGGTAGGGAAAGGTTGGTGCTTCCAGGTCCTGCTTCCCTTGTTCCCTTCATCCTTCGCAAGGACGGGGCCTGGGAGCACTCTGGGGATGCTTGGAAAGCTCACTTCTTCAGGAGCAAGTAAAATAACTGCTTCTGCAGCAAGTAAGGAGCGGGCAGGGGGTGGGCAGGAGCTTCGGGGCTCTGCACTTCCACCTGCCTGGCAAACCTGCAAACATAAATTGCATTTCAGGCAAATCTGCCTTGTCCTTGGAAAGCTCTCGCCTGGTGGAGAGCAGGGAGGGGAACAGCAGTGGTTTTACTTGGCTGGCCTGGGGTGGGGAAATACTTTGGGGGGGAGATGCTGGACCCGAGCACAAGGGACGAGCCTGCCCTCCCTTCCCTAACGAGGATTTCACTGCGGCTGGAAGAACCCAGTGAAATGTTGCCTGTTACTACTATTAAATCTTAATTATGGGGCTGTCGTTTCCTAAAGTCCAAAATATTTTGGCACTTGTCTTGATAAAGGCATATTTTTTTGTACATATATTTTTTCTTTTATTAGCAGAAACCATCTGCCCTGTAAACAGAGATCAGAAGGGAAAAAAAACCCTTCCTGGCAGTTTTGCATCATGTGGGAATCCTGTGGTGCGCTGCATGGGAAGGGACCTGCTTTCTGCCTTTGGATCTCAGCAGTAGGAAACTCTGAGCAGATCAGGAGCAACTAATTTAAGATGATGACTCTTGGCATCGCATCTGAATTGCAGAAGGGATGTGTGACTGTAAATCTCCGTGGAGGTGCACAACCCTGATTTCAGCAGGATGGGAGTGAGTGAGCCCGGAGGGGGGAGCAGGTTGGAGTTTGGGATTTAGGCAGGGAATGGCAGAAAGCCCAAGAGGGTTTGCAGTGCTGTAGAAATAAACCACAGGTTTGAGAGAGCGCCCCGTGCAGAGCCTGGCCTGCGAAGCAGGGCGAACTTTGGGTGCCGTTAATTGGAGATCTCGATGGAGCTTTGGTCGGGGATGCTGTTAATGAGTAGGCTAGTCCCGTTTCACCAGGGTCCTTTAAAACATTACCAGCTGTTGCGCTGTCACCTGTGAGAGTGCACACATCCTTATCTCATCCAGCATTAGTTTAACTTCCATTTGAGAGAGTATCTCCAGCGTGGGAGGAGAACCAGACTAGATAGGAAACCAGCTCGGTGTTGAAATTTAAGGTGTCAAGATGCGGTACGCACCCCTCCTCCTCTTTTGTGGCTTTCTATTCCGCTCCTGCTTTTATTTTTAACGTCACTGGCATGTACGTGAGTGTATGTGTGAGCCTCTATGTACATATGCATAAAACCCAGCACGTGTCCACTGAAGTTCCTGACTGTAACTCAAACATGGAATATTAGAGAATTTGTATGCCTGAATGAGAACTTTATTATAAGCAATTCATGGCAACTTAATCTGTCCCACATTTTAGCCTGGACCAGCCAGTCAGAATATGAATTTCTTTCTATTAAAGAGGAAGTATTTCAGCTATGAAAGCATTTCCAGGTAGAACATGGTTTCTTTACAAAGCACAGCCAAACATTGCTTGACCAAAAAGGCCAGTCAGCTTTATCAGCAGAAAGTCTCCAACAAATTCAAATTAAAAGACTAAAATGTGGCAGCAGGTTTCCAGCACTGGGAAATGCCTGTCCAGACATGAAATCCAGGTTTGTTGTCCGGTGTTCCTGTATCGCACTGGGGTGCATCTGAAAAAGAAGTGGCTGGGGAGAGAGTTGCTGGAAAGGAAGAGCCAACAACGAGCAGCATTTATTTTCTGCAGTTAGGGCTGAAATGCCTCATTGCCTCTAGCGGGCAATTTTGCAAACTTTCCAGTAAGATGCAAATGAAAATAACTGCTGTGTATGTGAGGAATGTCCCCGCGTGGCACTGAAGGGCTGTCTGTGCTCAGCCACTCGGGTGCAGGTTTTCCTTTGGCAAACACTAACTGGGAACTCGTGTGTGATCCTCAGGAGAGAAACCTGGACTGGTTCCCCCGGATGCGGGCCATGTCGCTTGTGAGCAGCGACGCGGAAGGGGAGCAGAACGAGCTGAGGAACTTGCAGGAGAAGTTGGAGTCCACCATGAAGCTTGTGACCAACCTCTCTGGCCAGCTGTCAGAGCTTAAAGATCAGGTAAGGGCGAGCTGGCACAGCAGGGCAAAGGTCCTGCAAGCCTGTGGCACCAAGTGGTGTTTTACAGCTCTGCGGCTTCTGCACACCCCAGGAAGGACTTTTCTAAGTAGCAAGTGTTTAGGAAAGAAGTGAACAAGCAAAATGGCCTTAAAAAGCCCCGTGCCCCAGCTGCTGTGCTTGGCAGTGGGAACTGAACCGGTGTAGTCTGAAGTGGCCACCTCCAGAAAGGGAAAACTTGCATTAAAAAAAAAAATCAAAGCTGAAGTTAACTTAAATCAGTCATCACTGGTGCAGGGAGCCGGGGTGTTTGTAGTGGTGGTGTTGTTAGAGGTTTTAACCCTAACCCTTAGCACACCTTAGGGGGTGTGATATTGATAGAAGTGCTGTGTTGCTGCATGGACCTTGAAACCCACCAAGAAACTGGAGAAACACTTGTGGTTAGCTTGGTCTCTGTGCTCTCACTGCACTGCTAATGCAGCTAGGATTCAGCTGCTGTCACACTGCAGCTCTGACAGACATCCCCACAGAGGTGCTTTGCATTGCAGCATGGGTTGCTGCTGGTTAACACGTGGACGCTGCATCCATCTCCCAAGTAGTTTTTCAGTGCAGCAGTTCTTTCTGCAGCAAGAATCTGAGGGTTTTTGGCTTGGCTGGGGCTCAAGGGGATCATGGGGATTGTTCCCAACCCAAACCCAGGGATGGCCACAGAGGCAGCAGGGCTTTATTTCGTGTTACCCACACAGATTACAGCCCAAGTGGAAGGAAAAGGGAATTTGCTGGTGGTGGGAGCTGTTTGTGGTGGCAAAGTGACTGGCTGCTTATCTTTGTGGATTTTTAACCTCAGCCAGATGGTTCAATTAGTTTAGTTTATATAGATATTGGCAGTGGATAAAATTAATTACTGACTTGCCCACGATGGTGTCCCAGGGCAGTGGATGGAATTGCCCAGGGCAGAAATGGCCAGCAGATTTGGTTCGTTAGCCTTTCAGACGTGACCTGCCTGCTGCTGTGCAGTTGGCACAACTCCCTCCAGTGCTAATCAGGTTCCTGCTTCCCACCCCTGCTCAGTGTCAGGCTGGTTTCTCTGTAAGCCCCTTATCTTCATGGAGACACGAGTCTCTGGAAGCCAGTACTGACTGAGATCCCCCCTCCCTGCCTCCCAGCCACGCTCTGCGTTCCCGACAGAGCCGGGCGCCTGTACCCAGCACCCCACAGAGCACAGGGAAGGGATTAACCCCCAGGACTGGGGGCAGAAATCCTCGCTGCTCTTGGCTGTAATTAGTTGTCATCGCTGTGCCATGGCCCCCCTTGCTCTGGTTGGTTTTCAGGATGGAGGACAGAGGTAGCTGCTCTTTTTGTCTGTGCCTTAATACTTGCTGGGTGATGGGTTTTCTCTTTTGCCTGGAAACAATTATCTTGAACCATGTGTCTCATGTCTTCTTGTGGAAGGCTCTGACTCAAAGTGGTCTGCAGTCCCCAGGACTCTTTCCATCGGCCGCAGCCAGCTCGGGATCAGGATGCCTTTACTTCTGGAGCTTGTAGCTCTTGGCTGCCCAAGCACTAAAAAACCCTTCTTGCTTTTTGTGGAAATAAGAATGAAGGGTTTAGCTTTTAGAGAGCTATTTGACTGTAAAAGCAAAAGAGGAAACCAGCTTCATTAATGTTGTGATAGCTTTTAGGAATTCCCCTGAGTACCGTTATTGAGAGCTCCGCTAAGTTGCAGGATGCTCCCATTATGTGACAAAGCAGTGTATCCCCCTTCCTGATCAGGAACTGTCTCCAGGAAAGGGAACTTACTCAGGGAACTCGTATGTGTATTTATTTTCTTGTAATTAAATAAAGGGGAAACCTCTCATTCATTTGCTTTTCAAGCTCGTTAGGTTTCTGGAGGCTGTAATTGTAAGAAGCCGAAATCCAGCGTGTTTGCTTTCACAAAGTGCACCAAGAGCCATTAAAATCTTGATCACTTTAATTCTGTGCAAAAAGATTACAACCTAATTGTCGGCAGCAGCAGGGGATTAGATGTAATCACCCAGGAGCCTTTCCCAGCGCCGTCCTCCGCCGTCAGTGAGCGTGAGGTCCCTCTAAGAGACACTGGGTCCTCGCACAGGACAGTGCCCTCGTGCCAGCCGGACCCCGACCTGTCACCACAAAGGGACTCGCTGCGGGAGCTGCTCAGGCAGGTGCAGGTCGGTGTGCTGCTCGTGCACGTCGCACATGCCCTGCTCCTGTCCCCGGAGCTGGCTCCAAGTCACACGTGACCTTTGGAACCAGGCAGCCTGTGTCTGGGCAGTTACATATGATTATCAGCGCGTCTAGCTTGACTCAGGTGAACTTCAGGCCCCTTGGTTTCGTTTTTTAATCCTGTCAGCGTGACTCCAGGAGCTGACAGCTGCCCTGCAGTACGCCCTGCGCAGCTTTTATTGCCTCTTAGGCCTGGCTGTAAAGCTTTTGCAAGAGATTCCCTCCCCAGGTGAATGTGACGGAGGTTAAATTGCTCCATCTCACAGCCCTGTGCCCTCTAGACAAGTGTTACACACCTTGCAGGATGAGTAACTTTCTGCATCAACAACTGCATTTCTCTCTCTGCTTTACGTTGTTGGTTTATTCCCTTTTTTACAGGGCACATCTGCTTCAGGCTGCACCATCTCTTGTTCTACACAGCATGAAAAATATCTATGACAGTCTCTTTTTGCTTGCTCCTTTCCATTTTTATTTTCTGTGTCCTCTGAATCAGTTTGTGGGCTGTGTAAAATCGTGGCTCTTGGTCTGCTGAGTGAAGCTCGTTAGTGTTAACGGGCAGTTTTAGAATGAAGCCCTCATTGTCTCTTTGCATCTCTAACTTGTGGGCTACCTTAGAAATTGTAAAAAAAAAACCCAAATCCCAGCTGGGTCAGCAGGGGAGGAGCCTGTGTGTGTCTGAGCATGGAGGGGATGGGAAGACCCTTCTCCTGCTCCCCTTTTCCTGTGAAGTGTTGCAAGCCCTTTGTGCAAACAGACCCCCAGAAGTGGGGTACAGAGGACCAGGAGGTGCAGTGTCCTCGGGAGGCTGCAGTCATCTTCCCAGAAAGGGGCAGTACCGTTCTGCCTCGCCTGGGCCAGGCGATGAGCAAGGCACTGGGCTGCAGTCAGGCTTAATTATGGTTTCCAGAGGAATTACCGTATTTCAGCCCTTTCCCTTGTGGTTAAGTGAGTGTTAATTACACCCCGATAGCCAGAGCAGTGTGTGCAGTGCTGCAGGGGCTGGGGGACGTGGAGGAACCTTGTGGAGGTTGCCCAGAGCTGCCCCTTTTGAGCAGTTCCTTTCCCCACAATGAACTCCAGACCTGAGGTTGGCCACTGGCTGGCTGCCCCAGCATGCCAGGGGTGGTAAAACTATTCACCATCACTAAAACTGAAGGGTTTGGACAAATGCATTCAAATATATTGCATATTACAAATGAATGATGTGCAGACAGGCTCTCTCCCTTCTCCTGGAGTTACTGCCACAGTCAATTGTATTGGCTGACATTTGTGATTAAGTATCTGAAAACTGGAAAAATTAAATGGTTGTGGATGGAGGTGTTGCAGGAAGAGCATTGCAGGGAACTCAGTGAATTCTCATAGAGAGAAATACTCTAAATTGTTTCTTTTGCTTGAATGACAGATTACTGGTTTGGGTGAACTGGCCTTCAGGCCAGGTTTTCTGGAGCATGGAGCTGCTGGTGGGGTCCTGCAGTGCCCTGGCACACGGTGCCTGCCCACAGCCTGGGGTGTGCAGCCCGAGGGAGGGAGCAGCAGAGGTGGGATGTGAGTGCAGTGGTCTGTGCACACCGTTTGCACGTTGCTTTGAGGATGTGGGGGCTCTCGGTGGAGCCAAGGAGCAGTGTTGGGCTCCCCTCACCTTGGTGGCCCGGGGACATGGTGCTGTCCTGGTGTCCTCCTCAGCAGGGCTGCCACAAGCCAACCCACGTGTTGGCTCCTCCGAAGCTGAGGCATGGTTGCAGAGGGGGACATGAGGAGTGCCTGCAGGGATCCAGCTGCTGGCTGCTGGTGACCCTGCCCACGCTGGAGTTGTTCCCTCCGTGGCGTGTCGGCTCACGCGAGTCGTCAGAAACCCCCCAAAACAGAGCAGAGAATTGGACTGCGGCCATTTTTCAATGTCAGTAACAAAAAACGATGCTCCGTTTTCAGGTCATGATGGCACTAATTAGGAGAAGCATTATTTTATCTGCTGGGAAGTACTGCCAGAGACACGGCTGTCTGGCAGTGCGGGGGTTAACCTCCTGTCCCTGCCCCGCGCCCTGGCTTTTGGCAGATGGGGAAGGGATGTTGGCTCGCTCCTGAGGAGAGCAGGAGTCCACTCCAGCAAAGACAAGGGCATTCCCAGCCTGACTGCGGCGAGCTGACGCACAGGAAGCGTCCGGGCCCTAACGAGCAAACTTGTTAATTTTCCAGATGACGGAGCAGAGGAAGCAGAAGCAGCGCATCGGTCTCC
The DNA here is from genome assembly GCA_028020825.1 of Podargus strigoides. Classification (NCBI taxonomy): domain Eukaryota; kingdom Metazoa; phylum Chordata; class Aves; order Caprimulgiformes; family Podargidae; genus Podargus; species Podargus strigoides. The sequence continues at coordinate 1,645,657 of CM051629.1, read as the reverse complement.
TAGGACACCCTCCGCCCGTGAATGTGAACCCGCAGCAACCCGCCTGAGGCACGAGGGTCACCATGTCCCCCTGCCAGGGCAGGGGGAACGCTGAGCCAGAGCTCAGATCCCACCGCCGAGGCTGCTGCCGTGGACGTTCAGTTCCCTCTGTAAATAACCTGGTTTTATACTATATGTATATGACTGCTACTACATAAAGTCTGGGGCATACGTATTGTAATTAGAACTGTTGGCACAGGATGGAGGTTAAACTTTGTGCCAAAACTATCAAACTTGCCTTTTTTTTTTTTTTTTTTTCATGGAAGGACTAAAGAGAGCACCTGAATTGCACTTGAAAAGAATATTTGACTATGTGACATGTATTTTGTATTTAAGAGAAAAAGATAGAATAGCTAGTATTTATGTTTTTATACAATTGTGCAATATGAATTATGCAATCACAATATATTTGTAACTCCTGAATGTCCTAAAGGGAGTGCACATCTTTGAATCTGGTGTGTTAGTACAATGTAATAAATGGTATAAAAATTACAGGTGTAAATGAGGCTGCTGCAAAAATTGTGTTACTGGTGATTTTTCATACCCTTTGGACATTTTTGTACCATGTGTGTAAATATCTTGCAATGCCATATCTGTTGCCTCTTCCTCCCAGAGATAACACTGGGAATCCGTGAGCTGTTAAATGGGTATCAATTAAAGCAAAACAGGACTCTGAAGCTTCCAAATGAAGGAAAGCAGGAGGTATTTTTCAAGTGACTTCTTCAAAGTACTGAGGCTAGAAGAGCTCAGATACCAGGTTTTTTAAATGCTGAGATTTCTTAAAGGGAACTTTTTATGCAAATCGAAGTTTGGGATGAGGATGCACTACCGGTGAGTCGGTGCAGTCTCCTCCGGGCATTTTGTGCCATGACCCCTAAAACCTGTCACGAGGCTGTCCAGGCTTTGCGTTCTCAGTGTGTAGGATCCTTTCCTTTTCATTTTTTCATTAGAGACCTACGTGCCTGCTGAAGCTTTAGCAAACGGGCATTGCACCAACTGAAACAGGACCTGTCCCCTTAGGACCGTAGCTGAGCACTGACGTAAAGCTTGTGAGAGAGCCACTGGTTTGAGGTTGGTCTGTCCCACCCCTTCCTCTCCCCCTCCATTCCCTCATTTTCTTTGGGTTCTGATTCTAGAGAGTACGAAAGGAATTTTTTTTTTTTTCCCTCTGATCCGTTGCATAGTTTTATACATGGACCTCATTTTACAGAAGCTAACTTCTCTGCAATACTGTCTACAAAAATAATAAAAAAAAAGGAAAAAAAAAAAGCTACAAACAGAGCTATGAAAATTTGTAAATGCATAAATATAGGTATTTAAATAAATGATGCAAAATACTCTATGGCCAGAGGCTGCTGGTGGTTTGTCTCCCCCCTCGAGGTGCTGTGTGGTTGTTTGCTGTTTCCATGTGCCCTGGGAAGCCGAGCTGCAGTGGCCTTGCAGGTAAGGATGGTGCTTTTCCCAGCTCAAAGGCTGGGCTTTTCACCCCAGAGCCAGTCCCCCCCCCCTCCAGCAGCGAGAGGCACTGGTGCCGCGGGGACCTCACCCGCCATCCCTCTGGTTTTGGGTACTTCAGCCTCCTACCACTGATATTTTAGGCTTGTCATCCTCACTGGAGTCTGAGAGTTAAAAACCCACCCTGCTTCAGCTCCAAGTGCTGTGTGTGCAGCAGCGTTGCTCATTATGTGTATTTGATTTAGATGTAGCAGGAACTACCTGGTGCAATTAATCATATTTAATGTGGTACGTGCAGACAACTGTCTGCAAAGGGTGCGTCTCCCCACCACGGCTCGTGGCTGAACGTCAGAGGGAGGGGGGCGGTGCCCCTGGCCAGCAGTCCCCGAGCCAGAGAGTCCCTGGGGAGACTGTGCTGCCTCAATCACACGCCGTTTCCATACAGATCCAGTACAGCTCTTGTCCTCCCCTGTGCAGCTCCCAGCAAGGTGTGTGCAGAGGGAGCGCGAGGGATGCGGCTGCCATCGGGGTTGTGCAATGCAGGAGCGGGATTTCATTTCCTCTGAGTGGCAGGGACCTGTCTCTGACTCACTCCTTCCCTCCGTGCCAGCCAGGGATAAGCACACACACATTTGTCAGGCTTCCACCAGTCAGGTGAGAGGGAGGGGATGCGGCGCAGCCTGGGAAGGCAGCAGCTTCAGGAGGGCATCTGTACAAACACACCACATTGCTTCATCTTTGCCTTAAAAAGGCAAAAGGAGCAGAAAGCACAAACCCTGGTGGGGGCAGTGATCTGTGTGAAAAGCAGCTGGGTAAGGTCTGGTGGTGTCACGGGTGGTGGTCCTTTCCCAGGAGATGTGGGGCGATGCAAAAAGCCATGGTGGTTTTTCTCCCTCTGGCACAGCTGCAGCGAGTGAAGCGGAGCAGAACCACGGCCTCGACGACAGGAGTGCGGCGTGGGACAGGTGGGGTGGCTTAGGGGAGTTCATCGCATGGTGACACCGAGGGTTTGCACAGTCACACTCCTTCCCTGGCCCACAGCTCAGCAGAGGACGCCCACCACCTTCCTCCTCCCCTCCATCAGCACACAGGTCAGTCACACCTGCAAATTCATTACTACAATGAAATTGCGTGCACAACCATCCCATATTTTCACTTTTTTCTTCTTGCACATTTGGTTTTTGACACTTTTCTGGGTTTTTCTTTCTGGCTTGGATCATTCTGGATGCACTGAACTCCTGCCCACCGCGGCTGTGGCAGCAGAGGTGAGGAACAGAGAAAACCCTTTTCTGGCTGGCAGCAGATCTGACCTGCAGCCCTGAGGGTAATGCCTGTGTAAGGGGTTTCCCATTCCCAGCTGAGATCTGGTGCCTCACAGCAACTTGTCATGGGTCTGAAGGAAAAGCTGCATGAGGGATCTCTTCAAATGCCCCATTTCAGGTATTTTTTCCACAAAGGCTGAATATCTCTTGAAATCACAGAAAGTTTTATTAGCAATTTGTAGACTCTGAAGTGGAAAAAACCCTCTGAAACCTGAGATCTGTAATGACACCTTTAGTTTCTTTAAGGCTGGACCTGCGAGGCTGAGCATCACCTCTGCAGATGCTGAGATAAGGTCCGTGGCTCTCACTGCCCACCTCAGCAGGGATGGATTTTGCTCTGGTATTTCTCAGGGCCATGAGAAATGGAGTGCCATCCCACACGGGAATCCTTCAGAAGCGCTGAGATCGGTGTGTGCTGGTAGTTGGGTGGGACAGCCACAAATATCAAAAGAGATCTTCAAGGAACAAAAGCAGCACTTGCAGAGCACAGCCAGAGGCACGGCTGGGGAGAAGGAGTGGACTTTCCTCCTGACCCAGAGCCCACTGTGGGGGTGGCCAGGAGGAACTGGCTCCTCCCAGCCCCAGCACCACCGACCCAGGCAGGGCATGGCCACCCTGGAGCTGGATAGGCAGAACCCCTGCAGAGGAGGTCCAGGGGTGATGGTGGGCCACCATGGAGGGTGGGTGCTGCTGTGGAAGAAGGCAGCTGGCTCCTGGGTATAGGGTGGGGTGTGAGAAAGTGTCAGCTCTGCTCTGGCCAGTGCCCCTAAAGCCCTTCTGGTTTGGTCCCACCTTCAGAAAAAGTGGTGTGAGCATGGCAGGGGAAAGCAAGAAGGATTTCTGGATTTGGGAAAAGGTGACTTGTGAGGAATTGGGACTGCATAGCCAGGGCTGAAGGAAGGAAGCAAGGAAGATGTCCCATGTGCTATCAGAGTAGGCGATGCTCGCTGCGGATGCAGGAAGGAACCGCTGACTGAGCCCAGGAGGTTCAGGTCCCACGTGGTGGGGAGCACCCTGGCTGCCCTGATCTCCCGTAAAATCAGTGATCTGGTGACTCAGACAGATGGCAGTGAGTGAAGGACTGGACTGAAATGGGGGGTGGTTTCCACCTGCCTTGCAGGCCCTGAGATTTCTTTGTTGGGATCAGATTTCTTTAAGCAGGACTGCTTAAAGTTTTGGCAGACGATTATTTTGTCTTTTAAAGCAGAACTTTCATTTGGAGGTGAAAATGAAAGTGACCTTCCGAAGAGGAAGGAACAAAAAGAATCTTCCAATTTTGCTAATAATGGAAAGTCCTAGAGGGGGAAGGATCTCCGTGTATCCTTCAATTTGCATGAATGGCTGAGCCATGGATGAGAATTTTCTTGGCTAACGAAGCAGGTGACACGCTAATCAAGGCGATGCAAATAACTGCTCCGAAGGCACCGCCCCGACACCGCCACAATGGCAAATTCCAGCCTCGTCCTCAATTTTGCAGCAAATTGGCAGGGGGCAGGACAAAGGAGCGGGGATTACAGTGTCGGTGCTCGCAGCGGGGACTCGCGATGGGGCGTGTGTGACGGATCCCTCCTTACATAATGGGGTCTTGATTGATACCGCGGCGGGCAAGTCATAATATAGCTCCCCAGAACAATTCAACTTGTCTCCCAGAATGGGAAACGCTCCTACACACATACTTAACAGGGTTTTTTAAATTGCCCATTGTATTTCTGAACAAGAGAAACTTATTTGCAGTACTTATTCTCCCTTTCCAACATAAGCATCTGAAGACATTGCCATGTGTGTTCTTTGTACCCCCGCAGACCCAGCTGCCATTTTTCCAGGCAGCCATACGATCCCCCAAAAGGAGGTGTTAAAGGGATGCCTGGGAAGCATACCCAGGCCAAAACATCCCAAAGAAGTGTTGCATCAAGGAGCTGCTGCAGCCCGGGACACAAAAGGGCCATAATCCTCCCGATGACTGATTTGGGTGGCTCTTTGTTTTAGTTGGAGGCTACCTGGGTTTGAGACGACGTGATCAGGTTCTCACATGATGGAAGTTGGGTCCTGAACTCTGAACTCCCTGGCCCTGAACAGTGCAGAGTGTAACCTGCACATTTACCATGGAGCACTGACTTTTACAAACAGACCCACGTGGCTAATCTTTGAATTCAGACAGTATGAGATGTTGGTATTCGGAGTAAAATCAGTAGAAGGAGTCCACCTCTGTGAAACTGGCATTTTACCCAAGACATAAGGAATAACTTGGGGAGAGATGCAGTACTTCTGTGTCCGATTTTTTATTTACCACCTTTCCAACCTTCTTTCAGGCTAAACATGCTAATGAGATGAATGTCAAAACCACCCACAAGTAAACTAAGTTGTCCCATCCAGTAGGCTAATGTTGATTTGTTTTTAGTAACTAGCAAGGATGCTGGAAAACCCCTATAAAGATTTCATTTTTAACAAAAAGTACCAAAAACTCCACCAGTTTTGCATCACAAAGTAGTGGTTAAAGTAAAGATTTGAGTCAAGCAGCATGTCTGTGGTTTTTGTGGGTGGATGCATCTCGGAATGACTATCAATCTGTCAGAGGGGAGATCTGCATGTCATCTCTGCATATGACAAGCAAAATCTGCAGTGACAAATATCTTTCCAGTACTGGGCTGCGCTGCGAGCCTCACACCCCTCCTGCTGCCCAGAACACCCAGGTCTTGTCAGCACCTCGCGGATGAACACACCTTTTTTTTTCTTTTTTTTTAAACTGAGACAAACTGAGGAAGGAAAGACAAATATGGAGCAGTGCTCTGGAGCTGCAATCGAACACCACTGCCGACGTGCTTAGTCATACAGAAATTCAACTGTGATGCGCTCCCGGGAGATGCCACGGTGAACTGTTGGATTAGAGCAGCCAGCCCACTTCTGGCGTGCTCTGAGGGGCTTTGGGATGCTTCTCTGCTGCCTGTGATGGGACACTTGGACACGAAATTATGTAAGGCTGGAAGGAAAAGAAAAAAGAGAACAACTCTTGAGCGAATCAAAGCAGCTCTAGGGAAGTTTGGATGCAATTGGAATTGCACCGAGAAACGTTTGCAGGGACAGAAAATGCCAATTGATTTAGACCTTAACTGCTGGCAGGAAAACATACAGAGCATGGTGTCACAGTGACAGAGCACGCTGCGGGGTCCCCCAGCTGCGTGGAGCTGCACCTCGGCTTTGCTGGAGCCGATTTCTCCCGTGCTCAGGGCTCCGTGGGAAAAATGGAAGTGCTTTGCCCCAGGGCAACTCGAGGAAAAGGTCTGAAGTGTCAAAAATAATCACAAGATGGGAAAACCACCCTGTGCCTGGCCAAAGTCACAATCCCAGGATGTTTCCATGGCCTGTGAGAAAGCAAGCTGACAGCAGGGCAAACTGCCTGCAGGTAGGTGCTTCCCCAGGAGCACCACGGAGCAGGAAGAGCCAGGCCCATTCCAGCTCACCCCGAAGAGCTGTCATCCTTCGGGTCTGCCTCTCGGCTTGCTCGCCCACCAGTCCCTCAGCTAGCTGTGCTCACCCTGGCCCTCCATCCCTTCGGGTGTTTCTCCCTGTTGTCTCATTTCAGGAATGACTTCGCAGCTCTCGCTCACCCAGAGTCCTTCCACTGCCTGCAAATGGCACCTGGTCCATGGGAAAGGGCAGGAGCAAAGTCTGTTCCTGGGGCTTATTGAGGCAACGGGTTTGTTTTCGCTTGCCTTTTCTAGCACTAAGTAAACACACAGAGCAGCGAATCCGAAGGCAGCGAGGAGCGGAATCGCCTCTCTGTTCCATGTGTTTCAATATGACTCTTAAAATAGTGGAGATGCTATATTATGATTTCCATTTCACTTGTGTCCATAATACTGTTTTTACGCAACAGAGATGGAAACACAATCTGTTAAGTCTGAAAGAAACTTCTGCTTATGAATGATGGGAGCAAACATTGTGTACAATTAAATTACAGAAAGAAAATTATATCCCCTCAGTGTTAGCATCCCTGAAAGTAGTTAAAAATTGCAGCTTGCCTCTATTTACACAGCATGGGAGTTTTCACATCAATTTAATCACAGGATGATTCATAATTCATAAGCCAAAGAACCAGAATAATCAAGTAGCACAACTACCTGCAGGATCCACACCACAGAGTGTCTCCCAGTGGTCCCCATGTCCAGCCCCGTAACGGGTGGGTGACCTGCCCCACATTTTCAGGATCATCTCCCCATGACAGTAAATTTGGTGCAGACAAGAGGATGAAGCTAGCTTAACCCAAAATGCAGATCCTTGGAAATCCAGACTCCCCCTGAAGACACCCCCACGCCTCCAGCTGCTCTGTGTCTGGAAGAAGGCAGGAGTAGAGCTATGGAAAACCTCAACCAGGCAGGGCTAGACAGGCAGGATGAGTCCTCCCCAGGGAAATGCTGCTCATGGGCTCATCCTGAACGTGCTCCCAGACATCCTGCTCTGCTACGTCAAGGAGCCGTTCCCCTGGAGGTATGTGTTTGTGGCTGGCAATGGGAGCTTGCTCTTTTTTTTTTTCCTAAACTTAGGAACTGGGAGGAACAGAAGGAAATGGTGGCCTCCAAAGCCTGCTCCATGTAAATGTTGGGAAGAGAGATGGAAATGCAGGTTCCTCGCAGTGCCTTTGATGTCAGTGCCATCACGGCCGCTCCCAAGTCTCTTCATACCCCCATGAAGATTTTCTACGTAGAGCCAAGAGCACCAGCAGTGGTGCAGAGGGATGGACAGCCCTGATGGTCACCGTACCAACTACCAACTAGTCCTCAAGTGACAACTCACTGCTGGGACTTCTTCCTCCTTGTGCCCTACCAGCTCGCTGTGCTGCAGGTGCTGCCAAGTTTTGAGGGCTCAGTTTTGTTAAAAAAGGTTTGGTGTGCTCCAGCCTGAAGGCTCAAAGCCAGCAGGGACTGGATGAGCTCCTGGGTGCTGCAGGCACAAACTGAGAGTGAGTATTATGGGAAACAGTGACGTGCCTGGGGTCAAATGCAGGTGAGGGCCAAGCTGAGCAGGGATTCATGTCAGACCATGTGCCCATGTCACTCAGAGTCCCCTCTCTGGCAGTGACCATCCAAAAAAGTGCTGCCAGAGATCTGGGAGCCTGTCTTCCTTGACCAGCTCTGTAATAATCCCCCCCAGCTCCTAAATACCTATTTATTGCCATCCTTGGGACAATCTAAGTTTGACACCCTGTGTGCATCCAAGTCCCCGAGCCCTCTCCTGTGTGATCTGATCAAGCACACGTTTTCAGAGCTGGGATGGGGTCAGACCCGTTTAAAATGTGGAGGGACCCAGCACAGCAGGGAGCAGGGCTGGGCACTAGAAATGTGAATGATTCAGGCCCCAACTTTGCTTCTGATGGTGCCTACTTTCCAAATAACCATTTCCACAGCCCGAGCAGGGAGGATGCCACCGTCTCCTCCTGAAACCGTTCTGCTTTGCCTCTGGTAGCATTTATTGGACTGAAGAGAGTGATGATAGCACTGGTAGTGCTCTGGGAAGCAGACCTGCATGCAGTTGCTGTTTTAGTGAATATTGAATAAAAATACTTCCCTGTTGCCTGGAGCAGGCACAGAGAGCAAGGCTGTCCAGAGCAGTATCTTACCCCATCCCCTCACCTGGGGACAGCCCCTCACCTGGGGACAGCCAGGTGTTACAGGGTTCAAAGGAGGAATGAAGGAGCTCCTATCTCAGGGATATCTTTTTAGTGAGAGCTTTTACCTGGAAGAACTAGATTAAAATCTCTAGGCATGAAAGGGCATTGCCCCTGGTTCCCACTTTGGGGGTGTTCTGTGTGGCTCTTCCATGCTGCTGCCCAGTGTGTGCTGTGGTTTGCTGCAGCAGAGCTCCCAGCTGTGAATCCAGCGTGGAGCAAAGCAGCTCAGAGCATGTTACCTGCTGCCCAGCAGCTACACCTCTCTGCCAGCCGTGGGAGGTGGGTCTCCTGCCTCCCTGCCTGCCCTGTATCACCACCCTTCTCCCCCCATTGCCTGCCTAGGAACTGAGACTCCAAACTCAGGGCTTGAGTTGGTGGCTACAAGGTAAGAACTGAAACGCTCAGATGTTTGTTTTTGACACCTTTTGTGAGTCTAGTCCTTAGTCTTTTAATATAGCACTTAATCTGACAGTATGGTAGGGAAAAGTCTGGCTCCTTACCCACATCCTCACCCGAATTCTGAGCAATCCAAATTGTAAAGCAAAACTGAAGATTACATGCCTGTAAAATACCTACAGCGTTACCCCCTAACCTCTCTCCCAGCTTCTCTCTTTGGGAGAGCAGGGTTATCTCAGCCTATGCCAAAACCAAATTTTATACAGTGGAAAAATAAACAGGCAGAACGTTGAATTTTCCTGAACCGAAAAAGAAGCAGAGGTGGCGCATGAAATCGTGCAAGAGCAAGCCGGGCAGACAGAATGAATCAGAGGGACCAGTGACAACATGGAGGAGGAAAGCCCTTGTGGCAGCCAGCCAGGATGAGGCAGAGCTCCTATGGCGTGCATTCCCGCAGCATCCTGCCCACCCAGCCTGACAAACCCTTCCAGTCAATAATGAATAACAGTGGGAAGCTGGCGACCAACGTCCTTCATCTGGCGGCTCAGCCGTCTCGTTTGGGGTGACTATTACATACATTAGCTGAAAGGGAATTGCTTTCACATTCAGGGTTACCACGTTTGGGTTCGCATGGGGTAGAGCTGTGATTTGGGTCCGTCAGATATGAATAGGAAGTATGCATGGTGAATAACCGTATATTAACTGATGAGAAACAGAAGGTTGCCACCTCCAGAAAGGAAAAGCACCTGGTTTCAGTTCTAAATGCCCTGGAGTGCACGGCTCAGCTGCTCCCCGGGGCTGAAGGCAGGCGGGGGACAGCCCAGCACTGCTGTCCCCGTGCACAAGGCGTTGCAGGCACTTCTCCGGTTGCAGGTTAAATTCAGCTCCCTCTCCCTGCTGAGTTGGTTATGCTGTGCACAGCTGCTGACCCGGTTCTTAACCTTCGCACATCATGTTTATGGGATGACTGATGTCTATAAATTATTGTATGCGCATTAGATTCAACCGTTACTACACCTTTTTTGGGGATGAACTGAATTTTTAACTCGAAATAGAGATAGAACTGATATAAACCATTAACCCATTATGATATAAACCACTAACCCATTAATCCCACCTAAATGAATACATTGCACTCTTTTAATGTATACACTGATAGGCATGCATGAGCCTTCTGGGATGGGTTATGGAAGGAGAGGACCTTTTCTGCCCTGCTCTTGCTATTGAAATGCCAGGCCTGGCTCCGCGGGGCGGCGGGGCTGCAGCGGCTGCCGGGCTGTCCCTCGGCAGCAGCGGTGACCGTAAAGGTTAAGCCTGCCACAGACTATTGTACCCAGAGGCACTGCTTGGCTGGTCTTTGCAGTCTAATTGCTGCTGACCCCGTGACAATGAGGTAATGTCTCTGACTCCTGGGTCAGATAAATACTGCTCATTTTATAACCACCAGACATGTTACTGAAAAACAGATAGGAAACAACCGAAAGTCCCATGATCGGTAGAATATAAACTCTACTACAGCTGTTACGCCCGTCCTTCATTTGAATGCTCAGGGTTTTTTCTCCTAACACCCACTTAGTGTCAGAGCCCTTGCCCAGGATGCTTTTCCTCCAGCCTTTGCCTCAGGTGGACTCACCAAAAATGAGGGGGAAAGGTGAGAAACCACTGGGAGAATGCGTGAGTGGAAGGATGCCATCAGTGAGAAACAACGTGGCTGAAGATTATTTTCAAACAGATCTCCAAACCCCAGCGCCTGTGGGATGATGTCCTGCCTAAGCCACCAACCAGGACAGGAATGTAAGCCAAGAGCTGTGCCAGGGACCAATAACCAGTAACCTTCACAGATGTGCTGGAGCGGGTCCAGAGGAGGCCAGGAAGATGATCAGAGGGCTGGAGCACCTCTGCTCTGGGGACAGGCTGAGGGAGCTGGGGGTGTTCAGCCTGGAGAAGATAACGCTCCAGGGAGACCTTAGAGCACCTTCCAGTACCTGGGGGGTACAGGAAAGCTGGAGAGGGACTTCTGACAAGGGCATGGAGTGATAGGATGAGGGGTAACAGTTTTAAACTGGCAGAGGGGAGATTGAGATTAGACATTAGGAAGAAATTCCTGGCTGTGAGGGTGGTGAGACACTGGCCCAGGATGCCCAGAGAAGCTGTGGCTGCCCCCTCCCTGGCAGTGTTCCAGGCCAGGTTGGATGGGGCTTGGAGCAACCTGGGCTGGTGGGAGGTGTCCCTGCCCATGGCAGGGGGTTGGAACCAGATGAGCTTTGAGGTCCCTTCACACCCAAACCAGTCTGTGATTCCATGAAGTTCAATGGAGCTGGCAAAGCATCTCTGAACACCACAAGTTCAGTGCTGGCCTTAATAAGCTGCAGGTTGTAGTCCTGCTGGTGTGGCCATGGTTTCAGCCCAAAGTCCTGTTCCCGCCTCCCTCCTCTGCCCCGTTTTAGCTCTGTAACGACCGGAGCCTTTGAAGATAAACGCCTGAATGACGCCAGAATGACGGTGAGGACTTTGGACCCCTCCTGAGAGCAGGTTTAGCACCAGTGGGACACAGGTGTCGATGAGCAGAGGCGCAAGACGGCGCCACACAGGGCAGTGATAACCCTCGCTCCAAATCCATCCCCTACCACCAAACCCCTCGGCTGAGCCAGCCTCAGCTTCCCCTTCTGGAAAGAGGCCACGCCGCTCCCAGAGACAGGCAGGAGACACTGCATGGAAAGCCAAGAGCTGTTTTTCTGGACTAGCAAAGCAGCATTTCTCCCCACTGCCTCGCGAGCCACAAACACCCCCCAGCACCGTCCTGCGTCCTCAGCGCTGGGAAAAGCAGGGTTCAGACAAACCCCGCTGGAGGGGCGTACAATTGCTGCGTGGTTTTACAGCATTAAACCAGAACCTCTGCAGAATAAACCCCAAGATACTTCAAGAAATTAACCCAGAATGACTTTTAAAAAAAATCTCCTTTTCATTGATACTTTCTTATTTTACATAAAATAAACGCAGAGTTGTTAACTGGTTTTGCTACTATTCAGGTTTTTATCTGTCTGCTCCTTTGATTTTAAGAAGTTGAGGAGGTTTTTTTTAAGCTCTTGAAAGATGCTGAGATGAAAAATATTTTTGCTGCTCCTTACCTGGTATTTACAATAATTTTGGCTTTTTAAGTGTTTAATTTAAATCATTAAAGTGTTTCTCTTACCTTGATATACTGTCCCCTAACTGTACACCGTGACATTCCACACGAAATTCAAACGCTGCAGGATGATTTTTTCCTTTCCCTCATGTTAGTTTTCAGGTCACATTTTAAATTAACTTTTTTCCCCCACTCTGCCCATGACTCAGCACTGTTAATTTGCATTGGTCTGACACTTTGCATACAGGCTGCACAAAAGCTATTTAAATATGAAATGGTCAAATATTTTGTAGACCTTCATTGACCTTCTCCTCCATTCCTATATTGCCAATTTCTTTTCCACAGGTTTTGCTAGGAAGGGAGATTCTTGGCTTGGGATGTTGCAGACTTTTGCCATGTTTCTCCACATAATCATCACCTCTCTGCACCAGCACTGTTGGTATTTGGTATTTGGATATCTCTTGTGCTATCAAAAAAACCTGCTGCTGAATACAACGCACAACTGATCCACTTTTTGTGCAATTAGTAGATGTTAATAGTTTGTCTTCTACAGATGCCAACAGCTCTAGAGGAGTGTTGCATTCTTGTACATCAAGTCTGGTTTGTTGTCACTGTCTAGCACTGCTCGCTGTCAGTCCCTTTGGTGGCTGGGAAGGCGCCGAGGTCCTTGCAGAGAGGCTGGTGCTGAACTTCAGAGTGAGTGTGAGCACAGTTGGGTCAGTTCTGCCTTGGTCCTTGTGGGTTGGACGCTACTGTGCGAGCCACCAATTCTAGTCCTACAAAATACATGTATTACAAAAAGTGGCTTCAAATAGAACTGGTACAATTAAACCCAAATGGACTTGGAAAAGACACTGGTACTTGCAGTAACCATTTGCTGAAACACTGAACTTCCTTTTTCACAACAGGCAATTTTTCCTTACAAAACCTCTCAAACGTAGCTTTCCTGAATGTAAGTTGTAAATGCTGCAGTACCAGGGAGAAGAATCAAAATAAACTCAGCTCCACCAGCTCGATTGCCTGCTGCGTTCATTCATCACCAGCTCAGACAGGGGGGTCGGTGTGGCCCAGTGCGATGCTGCGGAGCAAACCCAGGGCCTGGCCAGCCCCCAAAGGTCCTGCTGCACCGAGGGGCCCCGTGGGCAGCGAGGAAGGGCTCCCGGCACAGACCCCTCAGCGCTCCTCATGTGCCCATCTGGTGAGGGACGCCTGCCCATGCAAACCCAGGTTTTAATCCACCGATGGTTATCCCGAACGGGAAAGGCAGTGGCAATTTCTTCAATACCCCTCGATGTCCCTCCCAGTCATGTAAAAATACAGCAGAAAATCTTTTCCCTCCTGGCTTGGCACAACCTATATGTTTGACTTTAAAAATGACTGTGCTGGTTTGTTTTTTTTTTTCCACTTGGTTCTTGTTAACGATCATCGCCTTTTCCCTTATTACTGGAACAAACACATTTGAACTACATTGCATACTGGTTTAAAGAGAGATAATGTCAAACGTTTTTGCTATGTCAGTGTTAAAGGAGGTTTACGTAAGGCATCAGTTATATATGAAGCATATTTTATTTAAGAGATGTAACAACATTTTTTTTTCAGGATTATATTGGGGAAATACAATACCTGCCGCAGGTTGGGAGGCACTGAATTAAAAACCCTGAAAGGTTTCTTAAAGGAAGCAAGACATTGATCGAGCAACGGTGCTAAATTACCAGTTTCTGCTGAACCAAGCTAATGCATCAATTGGGGCAGAAGCAGCATTTATGACCAGCCCGGATGGCCACTAATGGACACTAGCACATCGGACGTGACGTTGGAGCCATAAATCCCCCACTGGGTTCCAGATATGTAAACCCTACCATAATATAAGGACTCAGTCTGGAAAATCACATCATCTTTGCCAGACTGAGTCAGGTGGATCAGTTAGATGCCCAAGTAAATGCAATTCTGCACTGATAAATAATAAACTGCAAGGTAACAGCCTGAGAAGCAGTCCTTTTTATGAATAAGTTAAAAACTTTTAAGAGTATTAACTATAAAATGTTAAAAAGCAGGAATATTAGTTTCTGCAAAGTGGAGTGCTGACTGAACTTTTTATTTTTTTTTTAATTGTTAAAAGTAAAACCTAATGTAATTACAGGGATAACATTTGAATATTATGCAAGCGCATGCTGGGGCCTTTTGGAAAGAACAAGGTCTCACATGTTCTTCTATTTTAAATGCCTGCTGCACCTCCTGGAATCTCTGGGGAATGCGCTGAGCAAAAGGTGAGCTCAACATCTCCAAATAACCCCCTCGGCAGGGCACGCTGTGCCCAGCACAACCCGCGCGCGGGGCTGCTTACTGGGGAGCCCGGCATGCAGTTAGTAGAGGCGATTCCATGGGTTAACCATGGGTTAACCAACTGGTTACCATGCTGAAGATGCTTTATTTGTGTTTTATCTCAAGATGCATGTAAAGCTGGGCTGAAGGTGGTTCGTGGAGCGGGGTGCGAGGTGTGGTGAGGCCGGGGGTGCCTGCCTGGCGGCGGGGCTCTTGGTTCCCCTTCCCCAGCTCACAGCCCCATTCCCAGGGGTGACCCGAGCCCCTCTGCCACTCCTCGGCCCACAGCCTGGCACTGCAGTGCGGGGTCACCCCGGCTCTGCCCCGGCTGATCTGGGGGGTTCACCCCGCGCAGCGGCCCCAGGGCTCGGCACCCCCGCACCGGCCCTGCCAGCAGCGCCGCCCCCCCAGGGCGGGGGACCGGGCTGGAAAACCCCGCGGCAGCGGCGGCTGCCAGCCGCCACCGGGGGCGGGGAGCGGCAGGAAGGCCGGCGGACACGGGCAGGCTGCGGCCCTGCCCGCGGGGGAGGCCCTGGCTGCCGGCCCGCAGCGACACGCCTTGGCCGCCCGCCCGGCCCCGTGCGGCTCACCCCCGCGCCGGGACAGGGCCGGGAGGCGGCGCTTCCCGCCTGCCCCCCCTTTCCCTGCCCGTTCCCCGGCGGGGTCGGCGGCCGCGGGGGCGGCCCCGCTCACGTTCCGCTCCGCATGGCCCGGCCGGGCCCGCCCCGCACGCGGCCCGGCACGCTGAGGGACCCGCCCCGCCCCGCACGGCCCTCAGGGCGGCCCCGGCCCGGCCCTCAGCGCCGGCCGCGCTCAGCAGCGCTGCAGTGCAGGCCGTGGCGGCCTGCTGCTGTCCTCCGTGTCCCCGCAGCCGGCTCTGGGTCTTCTCTTCCCCGCTGGGCACAGCAGCCCTCCAGTGAAGCCCCACATGATGAACAGGGACGAGAAACAGTCCTAAAAGACCGCGTCTGTGGCTGCGGTCTAGGGCCAGAACGTTGAGGGATGCCCGGGCAAAATTAACTCGGTCTGTCCTTGGGCAGGAGTTAGAAGCCTTAGCAGACACTCATCTCCTTCTTGCACAGGAGCCCAGCCCATGAGATGGTATCGGCTGAGTGAGCAGCACTCGGTGCTCCGCTTCCCCCTCGTTACTCGGTGTGTAGCCTGTCCTTCCAACTGCCCTCAGCCTTCCCCACTCATGGCTGCCTGTGCTGGTCCTTGCCTGGCTGCTCCCCATCTCCCCTCCTACTGCTCCCCACCAGCTTCTGAAAAATGAGCTTGTAGAAAAACAAACTCAAGTCCAGGTGTGGTCCTCCTGGCTCTCAAACAGGGCAGCTTCCACCCACAAAGGTCACTGAGAACACAAGGTTAAACATCTGATCTTCAGTCCGAGTGCCTGGTCCAAGCCTGGATCAGCTGCAGTTGCAGAGGAGATCCTGCTGGCCCTCATCTCTGATGAATTTAGCTGGGAACATCTAGCAAACACCTCTTCCAAACAAGGCTATTCCATAATTCTGCTGAGACAGTGCACAAGCTGCAGCTTCTCAGAAGCTGACCGGTTGTCCACAGGTGGATTGCTTCACCATTAACATGGCAAAGCTCACCCTTCCCCCCCCCGTCAGATTTTGGGCTGCAGTCCCAAGGCACGGTGACATGAGTCCTTTTCACAAAATCATTTTTAGAATTATTCTAGCTTGGATAAAAGATCCCTGCCTCCCCCCCGCCCTCCCCCCGTGTCCTTGGTTGAAAGAACCAGTGTAACTTTTCAAAGTTGTACTCAACTTTTATTGTGGAAAGTATTGGACAGCCTTAGTGATAGGTGTACCGGTCCTGACTGGAATATTAACGGGAGTAATGAGAGCAGGGCGGCATGCTAAAGATGTGCATGGGTTATTAAGATAAATGTCTGGAAGGAAAGTTCAATCGCGGTGCTTTCTGTGACCTGACAAATCTTAATGACGGGCACCATCCAAGAAGGGACATGGGTAACGTGACAGTGAGCAGCGAGTTCAGAGTCCACCAGAGAGCGCTTCTGCTAGGGAGGCGACGCTGACGTGACCACTGCCTGTGTCCGTGTGCTCGCCAGGCAGCTCTGCGCTGGGACCAGGCCAAGCTCCAGAGCACACCGAGCTGTGGAGTTGCATTTTCATAAAATCAGCGGCTAAAAGAGGAGCGAGCAGTGCAACTGTCCCGGCTGGGAAAGAAGTAAGAATGCTACAGACTTTAGGCATGAGTCTATTGGCGTGAGAGAGGAAGGGAAAACAGAGGCAGAATGACAGGGAAGCACTCAGCTTCGTGACATTTGCAGTCAGTCCTTGTGGCTTTTCAGGAACCAAACTCACATGAGCCGCAGCCTCCTAAGTTTGCAAGAAACAAGGTTTCCTTAGTCCCGTGGTTCACTCACCTCCTTGTCAGGAAACAGAAGTGTTTCACAAGAAACACGGAGCAGTTGTTTAAAGCTGGGGGCTGATATTCCACTGAAAATTGCCTTTGAGTAACCCCACTGAAGTGTAAAACGGGGTAAATTAATCTTGGGTCTAACTGCTGCATTACAACAGGGAGTCGAACCTGTGTAAGAGCCCAACTGTGTAAAATTTTAGAGAAAGTATTAACTTAAATTTCTGAGCTGAAATGTTACTGTAGGTGTGTGAGTAAGGGATACGCAGAGACCTTTGCCGCGTGCGCAGCTGCAGGGTGCCGTGAAGCGGTGCTAAGCAGCGAGAGGTGCAGCTTTTATTGGCGAGGACCATGTGTTTGCTGAAGGTCTCTCTCGCACAGCCATGGTAACAGCAGCCACGCTCGGTGTCTCCCTGGGAGATGAGGCACCCGCAGAGGCCTGTGGAGCATGGTGAGCAGGGATGGATGCCTTCGGACTGCTGCCTGCCACGGGGGAATTGTTTGTACTGAGATTCCACCCCAAACTGAGCCTTGGATGTAGTATTCCCAGCATTCTGGTAAAACTCCTACCTAAAGCTAATGTGGATGTAAATCTGCGTTTCTGTCAATGATTTATGTGCTTGTGTTGGCTGTCAGCTGCTGCTGTGCCATGACTCTCTGCACCTGGGCAGGAACCTCAGAGAAGCTGCTACTGGTCAGCCCTGGGTTGACCTGGAGGTCCATCAAGCAGGTCTGCAAATACATTAGAGTGCGATGGAGGAGGTAAATCTTTATACAACTGTATACATTTTCATATAGCAAGATACAGCCACCTCTTCTCTGTGTCCAGCTCTGGTGAGTGTTCTTGCTTGGGTAAAGTTGTGCCCTTCAAAAATCTGTATTGTAGTGAGCATCACAGGTTTGGTTAAAAATCACATGTCCTTTCGTACGAGCGTGGCTCACATAACAAAATCAATCTGACAGACAATTGGCTTGCTAATAGGTGCAATTAAGCAGTATGGGGGCTTAGTTTTATCAGGGTTTATTGGAATATTTTATGAAGCTTGTTTCATGGTAATGAAATGATTGATAGTTTTGCAGAGGGAATGCCATGGAAATCCTCCTTTTGTCTCCTGGCTCAGAAGACATACGCCGTTTGTCAGTGTGAAGGAATTCATTTGGCTTTTCTTTGTTACTTACAACTACTTACTTTGTGACCTCAGCGTGGTGGTCCCACTGGAAAAACCTCACCAGTGAGTCAGATAAAGTATGCATCAAAGCTGGTCAAAATACAGCTGTTTGTTAACAATGCAGTGAGAAATCAGTCGCGATCAAAGACAAATTATCTGTCATGCTTGACCTATGGAGTCTGAAAATGCTGTAGCCTCACGCTTGCATTGTCTGCAGCTCCATGGGGAACTTGTGTCACGATTCCACACAGATGTTTGCTTTGATTTCTGCATGGCTGGTGCTCTGCTCATTGGGAACAGGGATTGAGGCCTGACCCGAGCCCTGCCCGGCCATCTTCAGAGCACTATGTGTTGATCAGCTTCTACAGGGAGTGTAGCAAGCTATTTTTAGGGCATGATTTCCAAGAAAAGGAAATATGTTGCTGGAAATACAGTACCTGTATATTAATTTGAAGGTAATTTTGAAGAGATGGGGAGCCTGTAAGGTGTTGTGCTGTCATCTCTGCGCACTGTTTGAGAAATGGGAGTAATTGGTAAGTGTAGACCACCCCTCTGGTAAAATACTCTGTGAAGTAAGTTGTGAACTAATGGAATGAACCCAGACAAGGGGGACAAGCAAGGAAGGAGGACTGTTTGCACATCATGGATTCATCAGAGGACACAGCACAGAGACAGCCGTTAGCACACAACTGCTGCTGGAATGATGCGGTCAATATTGACCTCTGTGGAAAAAGGGAGAGGAGGGTGAGACAACCTTCCTGTGAAAGCAAGCACAGACCCCGGGAGAGGGGAGCAGGCAGCTGGGTGGGTTGGGCTGTTTTTCAGAAAAGGAAAACTTCATGTAGTGAGAATCATAAAAGGCTGTAAAATCAAAGAGTCAAAGACTGGAAGGGCTTTGGTAAATATTAATAAAGACAGACATGCATGCTTTTAAAGACTAAATTAAAGGCTGTCGGTAAGGTCCTGAAGGGAGGCAGCAAGAGCCTTTGTAGTGATTTAAATGGCTTCAGGTCAGGTCTTCAGCGAGCGCTTTGCAAAGGGCTCCCAGCTGTGGTGGGAGCAGGGACCCGCACTCCTGCCTTCGTTAAGGGCTCCTGCAGCTCGCCAGCTCCTGCTGCTCTGACGAGAGGGCAGTGTCAGCAGTGTGTACGTGATGCTGAAGACACTTTGCCTGCAGGATGCCTTGAGATGCTTCGGAGTGATGCGTCCTGCGAGGGACAACGTGGGAGCGAGAAGAGGCACGAGAGAAGTCTGTGAGCTCAGGAGTGGCTGCAAGGGGGACCCAGGGCAGAGGGACCGTTCACAAAGGCCAGCAAAAACAGCTCCTTCAGCCCACATCTATAAATGAAGGTTTTGTCAATTCCAGTTTTGAACTTTGCCCTCTCTCCATAATTTAGCGTTTGCATGATAGCCCTTCTCGCTTGTCTGCGCCTCAGCATTTATCTAGCAGCAGGCGACGATTATCTCGGGGCAGCTCTCTGTGCCTTTGACATCCCTTAATTAAACTATGGTGTTTGGTAAGTATGGAAGAGAAAAATACTGGAGGAAAAAAACCCACATTGCATTCTCATTAGACCACTGTATCCATGAGACTTCGGGTGCCACGTAGGAGAGCGGTACAAAGGATATTTTTAATGAGCTTCGGTAAAGGTGCCCTTGATTTTAGTTTCTTCCTAATTGTGTGAGCTTTGATCTTGATTTCTTCAAGAGAAATCTTAGTGTGCACTTAGATACAGCTGACAAACCTGAGCAGTTTTTCTTTGGCCAGTTTCTAAGAGAGGAAAAAAAGTTTCCACTGGAAAATGATTCCAGGGAAAGTTTCAGCGAGCAGCAGCTTCCGGATCTGGCCTGATAATTGTCTACAAATAGGTTCTGCACAAGGAAGAAAGCATGCTCAAGTGATACCTAAGGCATGCAGTGGGACAGATGAAGTCAAACACTGAATCCATGGGTGTGTTCCATGCTTAGCTATCATGTGCAGTGGTGAGGAGAGCTTTAGAAATACGTAAAAGCGCTGAGGAATATTGCAGTGCCGCACACACCCAGCTAATGGCTTCAGACTCCTTGCCCAGTTCATTCTCCACGTTATGTCTCCAGTAAGGCTGGAAGCCTCGTGGAAGGGCATTTCTGCTTTTATCACTTTGGAGTGCCTTGACTCAGGGTTAGCACCGGGCCTGCCTTAGAAGACGGTTGAAATCTATTTTTCCAATATGAATCATTTAGTGTTTTTCTTATTAGTAAAGCAATCAAACGAGATACAAACGCAAAGTAATTTTAAAGCTGCTTTTAAAGTAATCTTGGCATTTTGCTGCTTGACAGATCCAGGAGCTGGGGCCTCTGAAATCATCGCAAGGGTATGGCATGGCGGTCGCAGATGAAGTTTTTGTTTGGGAGGGATCAAGTCTAGAGGTTTTTCTGTTTCCGATTGTGGCTTTAGAACTAAGGTTGCCAGTAATGAAGCTTACTTGAACTCGACTGAGCTCACCAAGTGATGAGCCTTCACTTCAGAGGCTCAGAGGCTGCCTTGAATTAGTGCTTCTTCATTCACTGGAGCCTTAGATTTGAGTTTAGGGGTAGCTGTCATCAAGACAACGCTGGTGAATGATCTATGGTATAAGAACAGCCACACTTAGGCTGTGAACCTTCCTCTCCCCAGCGAGAGCACAGGATAAAGCCTGCTGAGACGTCCTTGGTACGCTGCCCTTCTCCACTGCCTGTTCATCTTCCCTTCCATGAATATTAACAGCAGTTCTTTCTGCAGCGTTAAAGAACTGCCATGCTAAAATACATCCAGATATGCCTCCTCAAGTCCCAGCAGCACTCCCCCAGCCTCGCCGAGTTCCGTTTTGCAGCGAGGCTGCTCAGGCAGACCCGGACGGGGCGTTGTTTTGCAACGAAGACGTGCCTTCACTTAGCCCATCGACATATAGGACACTTGAGCAATCAACTACACGAGTGACTTTTTGCCGTTATTGAACGAGGCTGAATTTAATCAACAGCCGTGGAGAGGACAGCATTTACAGAGCTGCAGCGTCAGTGCCGGGTGTTTGGAGGTCACAGGCAGGAGGGAATGCCAGCCTGGGGTTCAGGTCTTCCCTGGTGGGAGATTTACAAAAGGCAAGGGGGAAAAAAAAATAATCCTGAAGCTTCAGCTATTTCCTGGGATAAAGTTCCAGCATAGTGAAAGTTAGTTGTAATTCTCCCGTCGGCATGTGTCTGCAGTTCATTAATCATGAGTCGATGGAAAACCTCATTTCTGTCGGGGTGAGGGAGTGCTGTTACGGGGCAGGTCTGCTGCTGAGGGCAACATCCTGCCAGCAAGTACCCAGCTCACCCTGAGACGTGCTGCGAAAGCACTTTTGTGCCGTCGCCTCCTGGATGTTTATTTGCTCTTTTTATTTTTTTTTTCTTCAGCTATCTGCAGATTACTCCAATTAAATTACTCGGGGAATAAATCACTGCCCCATGAGAAGTACCTAATCAAACAGATAAGTCTTGCATTTCACCCTTGTCTCCCTCACTCCCACACATGACTTTGCATGTGAATCTTTAAGACCTGTATGCCCTATATTTTTTCACTCTAATGCTGCAATTAATCACATTACATAACCAGCCTACTGCTGTTTCTAATTAAATTTTTCGGAGGGGGGGGGATGGGGAGGAAGAAAGAACCCTGCATTTAAATACTGTGAAGGGTCTGTCTTGAAATGACAATGCCAGGAAGCGGGGAGGGAAGGCTCCCTCCATCCTCCTCGCACCCCCGTGCGCCGGGAGCCGCGGCGCAGGCCCCATCTTATGCAACATCCCACGCCGGGCTCTGACTCACGCGCACTTACCTCACCGGGGACAGGCTAAAAATAGGGTTTCATTCTTAACTCTGCACAGCCGGGCTCTGCCTCGCTTCCAAGAAGACCCTTGACGGGATTAAAATAGAGCAAGTTCTGCGCTTTGTTTCCTGCCGGCGATGTCTGCACTGCACCCCTCCGCTGTTTGTTTACCTGGCGTTTCGGTGCGGCGTGGGGCGGGCTGGATGCTCGCAGAGGCAGAGGAAAGAGGGTCCTTGCTCGCATTATCTGCCAGCTGACTGCAGAAAGGGTGCTGCGAGGAGGGACTGGGCAGCGGGGAGGCTGGACGTGGGGAAGCGCTGCAGTAGTAGCTGCGTACAGCAGCTCCCGCAGCTTTGGGAAGTGATGCTGGGCTGGGAGGGTGTGAAATCAGCCCTGGTCTGGGTGGGAGGAGGTTGTGGGTCCTGCAGTGGGGATGCACCAGTGACTGTGGGAACAAGCCTCCCTTAAAACCTTCTCTGGAGCCACAGCTCAGACCTGAGTGCTGCCCCGTGCCCCCTGCACACCCCTCTCCTCGCCCAGGGCGCAGACTGGCCCTCCTTCCCCCATCACCCCTGCGTCTCCTGTGGGACATGGGGGTGTCTGCAGCACGTGGGGCCGGAGCGAAGGCATCACGAGGCTCCTGGTGGGGTGTGGTGGGGGTGCAGCGGATGAGCCAGGCCGGCTGGGCACAGGCTGAGTCAGTGCTCCGGGGATGGCCACATGCCACCGGCATGGGACGGGGCTGGCACAGCTCGTCTTGCCCCAGTACAGGCGGCCATGGCGTGTCCTTTCAAGCCATGCACATGCATCTTCTCAGCTTTGCTTTAGAAGCACGGCCCCTGCTTTGTGAGGCTGGTGGCATGTCCAGAGCTCCCACACCTGACAATGGGTGATTATCCAAGAGCTCTGCTTTTGGTTTAAAACAAAGTGACTTTCTAGCTGTTGTGGTGGCTGCAGAAGGATTGAGAGTGCAGACTAGTGTCCCAAAAGTCAGAAAGAAAGTAAAATTCCAGGTGAATTAGAAAACTTAAAAAAACCCTAGCAACTAATACATCACTGCATCACTTTCTGGCTGGCCTGAAGAACAAGTTCTGAAGCTTTGGGTTGGTGTCAGTAGCATGTATTTGGTGCAGGGCTGCTTCCCCTCTGCTTTCTCAGCATGTGAACCTTTGGCTGAGAGTCAGTTAGAGGGTCTGGAGATGTTTTCCCCTACAAATTCTGACTTAGACAGTTTAGGCCCATTTTTAAAATGGCCATTGGGGTGAACCTTCGTTAACTGGAAGCTCTCCTGTAGAAGTGTTAACCCAGGGTGTTTGCTGTCCCTATGTAGCCAGTTGGACACACTCTTTGTGGGTTTACCATAATGACAGAGTTTTTTAAACATAAATCCTGTGCTTAAGGAGATCCGTGACCATTCATTGATTCCAGAGCTAACTTTACAGCGTATTTGTAAGGAATTTTAATTGGATTGTAACAAACACAGCTACTCTCTAAAAGCCACAGAAAGCCTTGTCTTCTTTAACTTTCTGCTTCTCCCTGAGGGCACAGGCCCTAGCAGGGCAAGGTCTTTGTGGCCAGGTTATTTTGCCTCAGGCTTTCCTTGCAGCAGCCATAAGCTCAGCCCTCATCCTGCAGCTTTGTGGGCACTGGGAGCATCAGCATCACGCAGTTTATTTTTTGCATTGAAGAAACAGGAGGGCTGCCATTCCTGCCCTGATGTGCAATGTGATCTTGGACAAGACATCACCGAGAGCAGAGAAGGGTGGCTTTGGGAATGGCTCAGTGGCAGGGAACGATGGCAGCACCTCATACACCCCCTCACTTTGTTGCAAGCTGAATCTGAGCTTGTGCTTTGCTGAACAAGAGTTGTGTGAGATTTTGTGAATGGAGGTGGCGGGAGGCTTTGATGCCATGTGGATGTCTGAGGTGTTTCACTAAACTGAAATCACCTGTTTGATGTGATTGAGAAAGAATGCAAATGACCTTGCCGGAAACCCCAGGGAAAAGGAAGGAGACGCTGGTTACCTGTGAGAAAGAGATGATAACAAAAGGGAGGAAGCAGTAAGAGAGAGAAAAGAACTATTTAAGGAAACAGGCACCTTAAAAATTTTTTTTAAAAAGTGGGACTGGGATAAGGAGTAGCAACAAGAAAAAAAGAAAAAAGGTTTTAAACATCCAGGGAACTAAGCTCATAGACAAGAGGACAGAGTGAAGGAGGAAAATGGAAAGAGAGGAGCTGATTTATGAAACAGATAAAGCCAGCCTCCAGTAGCCTGTGTTTTAGCAACATCTGTGGTACCTGTCCTACATCCTTGGAGCAGTGCAGGAAAGGGTGTAGCTGAGGGATGCTGCTTTGGAAGTGCTGGAGCCTAATTACGACCTCCTGTTATTTGGGACAAGTGTTATAAATTTGCATTCTGCCCTGAGAGGCGTTTCTCCCTCTAATGATTTCAAGTCTTGGTTTGGAGCTGGCAGAAGGGGATTTCTGAATAACATAAAAGTAAGTTATGGGCCTTGGAGATGGGAGCAGAAATGGTACTGGTGTGTTAGGAGCCTGGTGCTTGCTTTTGTCATGTCTTTAATACTGTTTGGTGGCCAGGGGAGAAACCTCTTCTTGGCTGTGCCTGCCCAGCCATCACCTGCACACGGTGTAGGGAGGGTCAGCAGGGACTCTCCTTTGTGTCTGGCTTTCAGCCTTACTGAGGACCAGATTCTGTGTTCTTCTGTGTTGGCTGTGCTGCTCCACGTAACATAATATGAAACTAAAACAGTGAGTCCCACAGGAGAATTTCTGTTTACCTAAAACTAAGAGGAACAGCATCATTGCTTCCTACAGAGTCTGAACGCAGTTTGCTCTGATAGAAGGGATGGAAAGTGGAGGAGCAGGACTGTCAGCACTAGCAAAGCCTGTGAGTTTGATGTGATTAATTATGGACTGGTTTACAGAAGTTGTAGATGTGGGACTGGCATCCTCGATGCTGCAGTTTTTACAGGAATGAGACAGATGGCAATCGAGGAGGCGAAGCTTGCTCCTGGGGGTGCAGCCCATTGCATGCCGTCGGATGGAGAAACCAGGGCCATGAACCACGTGGCTGACCACAGCCCAAGGCTGCAGCCCCACTGAAATGGGTGATTTTCCTCCCAGAGAAGGGGGAACGATATTCTCCTGTTTTCCTTGTGACTGAGAGGGCAGCAATGTGTCCTGATGCTGCACTGGTTTTAGGCTGGAGGGTTCCCAGGTGCTTTTGCCAGGTCTTGCTGTGGTCTGTGCATATCCCATGTGCAGGGCCCCCCTCTCTGAGTTTCCTAACTGGGCCATTAAATAAACAAATGCAGAATAAATCCAGTGTGGGCAGTAAACTTCTCAAGCTGAAGAGCCTAGATAAATCATTGCATTGCTGGGGGGTTTCTTGCTGTAACTGCAAGCCAAGGGGGGGAGTTTGAGGTTAATGGGGGGGGGAGGAAAAACAAGCTGGGAAGTTCTTGTATTTCTTTATTATGTGTTGGACTCCTTAATGCAGTTCATCCAAATTCCATAGGCCACAGCCCAAGGGGACGTGGGTAGGTGGGAATGTGCACATGGCACCCGTAGCGTTTGGTTTCTGCAAACATTTGCTTTCTGCAGTTAATCAGCGTCGTGCGGGGGGATGCAGGCAGTGGGGGGCAGTGGAGGAGGACTGAGGCAGCTCTTCTGTGGGTCCCCTGCCCCGTGGGCAGTGTGTCACCTGAAACAACAGACAAGCACACCACCAGAGCTTTGCAGCCCATGTGGACTCAGGGACCACAGCCACCAGTGCTGATGCTGAAGCCCTCACGCAGGGTGAGGTGGTTGTAGAGGTCCATACGGGTGGTCTGTAGAGGTCTATGTGGGCAAACCTTTTTTACCTTTCTCATTTTGGACAATTGTGTTTATGTGACAGTGAAAAGCTTCTTCAGGAGCATGTTATGTTCATTTAATGTCACACACAAACCAGAAACTTGAATTGGAAGCTCAAAAAGCCCCACAGAAGCATTTTTCCATCTCCTCTTAATCCTCTGAAGGGTGAACTGGAAGCTTTTGCTGAGGGAGGAGCGTGCTGAAAGATTGAAAATTAACTTGTGGAGTCTCCTGATGGGCTCAAACTGCAGCCCATGTTTCCAAGACTTCACATCTTGAAGAGCAACTTCTCCCACTTCTGACTTTTGTCCCTAGAACGAGGTTTGTTCTGCATCAGGTGGCAGACACGAGGCTTGGATTGTTTTACAGCCACTGCAAATACAATTATGGAGTGTGTGGGCATTTCTCTCCTGGCCCTGCCATGGGACCATTGCTGGGTGGATTTGGCAGTGAAAGTGTTGGAGCCTTGAGCGTTCCTGCCTGGTTTCACTGGGTTCCCTGGGGCTTCCCAGACACTGTGGGGAACAAGGGCTGTCTGGCACTGGTTGCTTGCTCAGCCCTTTGTGATTCAACTGTTGATGCTATAGTTTAACCATAAGTTTAATATCTTACTTAACTGCTATACTTTGATTAAAGAGAAATCTACCTAAAGGAAATTTCTCTTCAAAGCAGCACAGCAGAACGTGTTTAATTTGCAAAGGATGAGCTTGCCTGGTCTCAGCACCGTGGCCTCAGAAGTGGCCCAGCGCTGGTGACCTGCGTGCAGGGGAGGGAGCCTGCACACTGCCTGGGTCTGGGCTTCTGCAGGGAACTTGGCGTTACTCTATGGGAAGTCATCTGGTGAGGCTGCAGAGCATGAATCAGTCTGGATTTCTCTAATGGTTTTCTAGCCAGAGTCTTCCAGCAAATATGTACTTTTGCATCATAACAGCTGCTGCCCTTTCTGCCAGTTTCTAACACTCGTGGTTGCCGGCTTGGCTTTAATACAAACTTCCACCCAGTGTAAACAAATCCCACCCATGTTATGTTTTTGAGATGAAAGCAAAGATCTGTCTGTGAAACGTGGAACAGGGGATGGGAAATGTAGGATGTGTGTTGCTTAGTAATGTGGTCAAGCATAGTTATCGGGAAGCACTCCCCACCTCACCTTCCCAGCTCACAGTCTTTAGTGGATGCAGTACACGAGGGCAACATTACTGCTAATGCAGCATCATCCTTCTTTAAAATATGTGAGATATCTTCATGGCATAAACATTACGTAGCATAGCTATGGTTTTCCCATAAGTTTTCCTGGGAAAAGGCATTATTTGTCTTCATACTTCGGGGTCTTGAAGAAGCTGGGCTCCTAGATGTCTTCTGCTGGCTTGCATTTGTGACTGACTGAGGGAGCACTAAGTAATTAGGTCTGTGAGTAATAAATGCTCCAGAGAAAGTGTCTGGAGTGAAAAGTATATGGCACTGACAGGCAAGATACCGAGCAGGGATTCAGGAAAGGTCAGGGTGGTAACAGAGCAGATGAGAGCTCTTCTGCTCCTCTAATCCAGCAACTGAGATGAGGAGCTGCAGGGAGGAGGAACTCTGATCACTAATGGCCTCTCCCTTCCCTAAGAGGAGTAGCAATGCAGGAGCTCTTTCTCCCAACCACATTTGTGTGAGCTACTCCTGTTTTCATGATACTCAGCATTTGCACGTCTGTCTTCTCCAGTGATGGAGTTTTCACTGTGTAAGGCCCTTTTAAATGGGTTAAGAGGAAAAAAGTGAAGATATCCCATATTTTGATTTTGGTGCATTGTGATTTCTGCATCTGCCCTTGTAAAACTGGCAGTACCAGAGGGTTAATTGACCTTTGAATCCTGGGCTCAGTCGAAGCCACTGGTGCTGGCTGACACCAAGCGTGTTTGCAGCTGCCTGGAAGGGCATGAAGAAACACATTTGAGGAATGGCAGTCAAAGCTTTCCTGTGACTGTCCCTCTCCCTTTATCCGAAGGGAATTCCCTGCATTTGGAAAGATTGTTCAGTCTCAGGAACCGCAGCCAAGATAGTGAGACAGGCAGCAAAGGTCCCAGTAGCTGTCATGGTAATGAAGGAGCAATAGGGACACTCTCTCCCTGGCAGCAGTCCTGGAAGCATTGCCATATCAGTTCCCTTAGCTTTATACCTAAGAGCAAATGGCTGTGAAAGGCAGTTAATGCTGGAAAACTGGCCAAGCAAAAGCTTGCTATGGCGAGGCTGGTGGTGCTGCTGACTGGTCCCGGCCTCAGATGAGCAATGTGGATGAGAAGCAAACCAAAACTAGGGAGGAAGGGAAAGGGTGAGGAGAAAATATGAGATGTGACAAAACTAAAGACAGTTATATCTACTCTTCTGCATAATCAAAGGGGTTATTTTGAACCCTTTCGCATTTTTACTTTGGGTTCTCATGCCTCTTGACTCTCCCGTGAGATTCACACCCGATGTATCTCCGCAGCCCATGGCCACGGGGAAGTTCTATTAAAACTGTGGTTCATGCAAAAGCACAACCCGTGTACCATGAGTCTGACCCATCCTGGCTACCTAACCAAAGAGATGTGTATCCCAGCTGATGTAAGCCTCCAGAGACACATCTTGAGTTCATCTGAGATTTCCCAATGATTTGAACAATTCTTCTCAGAAAACGTTGTCTGATGGACAAGCGTTGCCTGGGGACCATTAATAGCACCTTGGAGTCATCCACAGCTATTGCCTTCCACCCTGTGCATGTAGGAAGCACAGGCATGAATTAAAAAGACTTGCAAAAGAAAGTAAGAGGCTTTTAAAAGTTATCTGGACTTAAATTTTGATGTGATTCCTCTCTTGGGTCAACAGTAGTTAGCAGTAGCCAGTCAGTCTGTGCTGTGAAATGTCAGGATGACTCAACTGGTGTTGGGATCTGCTGGGTCAGGAGGGGATGGGTTCATGCCTGGGGCAGGAGGCTGCTGGAGGCGTTGTCCTGGGGAGAAGATGTCCCTCCAAGCTCCCTGCTACCCACCCTGCTCTGTGCCCAGTGGTCAACCACAGGATCCATGCTATAGCAGTCCCACTTAAAATGCTTTGAGACCCCCTGGATATCACAGGTACTGTGAGGGACACCAGGATTTCTTGAGCGAGGGTGAGGAGGTTTGAAAGCAGCGCTACTGATTAAATCATTAAATGGATACAAATGAGCTTTTCTTGGGATTTTGATTAGCTGGTGCTTGGGTGAAAAAAAAGTAGGTCTGCCCTGAGAACACCAGCGTTCTGCCTGGTCTCATTCCTGTTTGAAAAGGGCCTTCTGGATTTCTCACTGCTGCTGCTCTGGCAGCAAACTGCATGGCCACCAATAATTTATTTTTTTTTTCTTTAGTAAAGCAACCTTTTCTTTCCTGTCCTCCCAGCAAACCCAGCTCCCTCCTCCAGCCCCACTGGAGACTTGCCACCAATTCCAGTTAGGGATTTCTCTGACTCCCACTGAAAATAGTGTCAGAGTCCTTCAGTTGGAGAGAAACCTGGGGGGTTTTGTGAGTCTGCTCCCACCACAGGTGAACTCCCATGCTCAGAGCTGCACTGCTTTTCTGCAGCAGCCTTATCTCCCCTGGGTCTCTGTGTCTCCCAGGAGGGCACGGAGCCTCCAGCTCCCTTGGGTGCGGTGCACATGGTAGTTCTCCTTACAATAATGCAGCTCTGATAGATTATATAAAGATAGATTTATGCAGCACGTGCTTTTGATAGCTTTTTAGCAGCTTTGGGAGAATATTTGTGTTTCCTGACGAGGTCCCCCGGGTGCCAGGGCCACGCTGGAGGCACACCTTGCATTCTTGGAGATGCTTCATGAACCACCGGGCACTGGAGGGTGCATGGAACAGGAGGATCGCAGCCCTGGCACGCTGCAGCAGAAGCTGGAGCTGTGCTGATGCCTCCCTGCAGCCCATATTTGGCCAGGCTTTCCGGGGCTGGCTTTCCTTTTGGGTTGTCTGTTCACCTGTTAAAAAGTTAGACTCAGGCACCTCATTAAATATGATTGGTTTTGTTTAAACATGCACTTTTCCCTGTAAAGCTTCTTTTAAAATTCTTTTTCTAAGCATTAAAAATAGATGAAACGGGGGGGGGGGGGGGGGGGGGGGGGGAAGTTTGCAGAGCTATTTCAATGTTAAACCAGGGTAATTCCTACAGTCTTTCCCCTTTTTTTTTTATTTTTAAATTTTGAGTTGATGGGAACTGTTTGGAGAAGATAGCTGGAAAAGTTAATTTTTGAATAGCAAATGCCCCTGAAGGGAGAAAGGGGGGGGGTGGGAGGGGAAGAAAGAATGGTCCTTTCAAAGAATCATTGACCTAAATTGCACTTTAATGCACATACCATGCTGTCCACACCACCTACGTGTCTCCAGGAATACTGCTAAATAACAAGCACTAAATGTTTAGTCATTTCCTGCATCACGTTTGCAGGAGCCGGTGGCTTCGCGTCTGTTGAGCGCACTGCAGTGCAAACAGTTGGCTTGGCTGCCAGCACCCGCCGGGTCCCAGCTCCTGGCGGGACGGGTGCCACCGCGAGCGCGGCGGCCAGCCCCAGGTTAATGTTTCAGCTGGTTCCCCAGAAGTTCCAGCGAAGGGCTGTGGTGACGCAGTGCCACCCCTCCAAGGCACTGCCTGCCTCTAGCTGGCTTTTTCGGAGCGAGCTGTGGGAAAACTTGGCGGAAAAACCGAGCGGGCAGCACTGGGGCTGGCTTGGAGGAGATGGCTTTTTTTGGGGTTTTTTTTGTTTTTTCCTTGCTGTAGCCGGGCTTTTGAGGAGGTTTTATTTTTGTATTTGATGAATTTTGTGCGTTTCTGGGTGGTGGCAAGGAGCCTCGCAGGAAATAGCAGAGGCTGCTCTCACAGAGCTGGTCTCCATCCCCTGCCTGCGATGCCGGGGTCCCACGCTCCACTCAGGGGCTCAGTGCCCCCCACATCCCCGCCAGCTCGCTCCCTCCTGCGCCCAGGGCAGGACGTCAGGGACTGCGTAGCCACGAGCTCCCCTTGTCCCCAGCCACGCAGGGACAGTGCAGCCTCACCCAGAGGGGTTTGCAGTTTGTGCGTTGGCCTCGAAGCAGGTTTCTGTCCAAGGAATCGAGGGCTAAATCCTCTCACTTTTTTTTTTTTTCCAAGCGTCTGCCTTCAAAATGGTGGCTGCTTCTCACTTGAAGTTCATGGTGACAGATGGCTAGATCTCAAAGACATTAGCTAAAAGCTATAGGGTGTTTTTCACCACATGTCTCGCTAGTTTCCCTCCTAAAAAAAAAATCTGTGTGTGAACCCTCCCAACATGACAGGCCAAATCTGACCGTCTGTTAAGTTCACTTTATGTAATCTCTGTGTGCCATAAAGTGGCCTTCAAAAAGCCAAGGTTCCTCACTGGGTCACTCCTGGAGCTGCAGGAGGGCAGGCAGCCCACCTGCCCCATCACAGCCCCACTCCCTTCTCTGCAGCATCACTGTGGTGTGGAGCCAAGAAGCATCTCTTTGCAGATCTTTGATTTTTTTGGGTCTAGAGAGGGGGCAATCTGCCCAAAGCACCTTTCATATGGGCTGTGCGGGGGCCCGGGGATTCGTGTGCGTATTCAGGGCATAGTAAGGGCTCATGAAATAGTGTGCACCTTCTGTGCGGCCCACCAGCGTTTTCAGTCTCATTTAGCAGAGAGAACAAGCAGAAATCTCACAACTCGAGTAAGAGCATATGCTCTGGGAGACCTCGCTACATTGCATAAGCCTTCCCATTAAAGGAGCTGGCTTTGCGAGCGCAGCACATGAGTCAACAGCACAGCTAGACTTGTAACGTGGGAGTCACACCTACTCTTGGCTGCAGAATTATCCAGAGAAACAGAAGGTTAATAGGAACAAAATAAAGACTGAGGAACCCTTAAAGGTTAGTTACAGGATTTGATTCAATTGGCAAGAGGGGAAAAAGGAAAGGAAATAGGTCAAGCCAAGGGAGAGAGAGCAGGGTAATGAAAAGCCACGTTGTCTCTCTCCTAAGGAAAGGTGGTTTGGTTTAATCAGTAAAAATATGATCAATAAAACATATTTATTTTGTTTTTTTTCAAATTAGCTAGTTCTGGAGAGGGTCAGAAAGAAATTGATGACAGAAAGAAAAAGTCACTTGACTAATGAGAGAGTGGAGTGAGCTCCAGGATGCTCGAGAAATATTAACACAGCGTGCAGGCAGTTCTGCAAGACAGGGAACGACTCCCCAAAGCATGTAAATACAGGCAAAGCACACACCTGACCCAGAGCCTCGGCAGTGACACCACATTCCTTGGCTTTGCTTCTGCCTTTGTAGAGCCTTCTTTTATGTTGGGACATTTTAGAAATTAAAACCAAACCAGGAGCATGTCTGTCTGTGATACCCGGAGAGCCTGAGCATCCCTGGTGCGTGCAGAGTGTGGCTCGTCCCCCGGGCAGGGTGGGCAAGGCAGGGTGGCAGTGCTGCAGATGGGACTGGCAGTGGAGGGAGAGCAGGGCTGAGCTCCCAGGCTGTGCAGGCACCCAGTCCTCATGTTAAGTGCCCATGTACCCTCCAGGACCTGGGGCTGCTGGACTTAGCCAGTCACAGCTCTGTCTAGCTGATCTGATCCAAGCCTCGCCGCAGCCGGTGGAAAGGCTCCGAGTGGGCTTTGGGTGAGGCTCAGGAAAGAGGGATATCCTGAACAGAACGGTCATCCGTGGGGTTTTCAGTTTTAAAAGATGTTCCATTGAGCAAAACTTATCCTGATACTGAATCCTTACTGTAGGCTGGAGCCAGTTTCCATATGAATTACTTGGGGCATTGCATTTGTGTTCTTTCAGGAATGCAGCAGCCTCACTGGCCTTATAAGAAGAAAAAGAAAGAATACAGAAAATCATGTTTAGTTTCCAGGGTGTTATCTTTGGATTTCTCCCCTAAGAAACAAGACTTCACATGGCCAAATCTGGTCTTGCTCACGGTGCAGGCTTGCCTGCCTGAGGTTCACCTCAGTCTTAAATCTGTGCTTTAAAAATTGGGGATTACCAAGATGGGAGTGAAAAAACCTTGATAGCTCAGAGCTTCTGATCGGAGCTTATAGAAGAGCCCCACACGAGGCTGCTCTGGAATTGCTTCTGTTATTACATTGGTTTCTTGGCTCTCCTCCACGTATACCAAGGTCTAAGTGGAACATATCCGTGGGGGAGGTGTTGGGCAACAGAAGTGATGTTTCATCCCTCGCTCTCAGTGCTCTTGCAGAGGGAAAGATCATCTTGTGATCAAGGCACAAGACCAGGAGTCAGACGATCTGGGTTACTGCGAAGTTGGATTTGCCAATATTAGTTAACAGTTCTGACACCTCTGAGCGCTCGGGGAATGTGCAGGTTGCCTGCTGCCATGAACACAGCGTGTTTTGGGGTTCTTGTTGAATGTATAGCTGCTCAAGGGATTTAGCAAAATAATTTACCACTGATGAACTCCACTGCGATGGAGCCCTAGCCTGAAGTTTTTGCAAATGGCTTTCGGGACTGATTTATAAGGGGTAATGGAGGGAGGAAGACAGAGCGGATCTGAACGGCCGGTCTCCGCTGCATCCCAAGGGAGAGGGCACTCACACAGTGCTGTCTCACCATAAAACCCTGCCCTCCAGGTAATGAAAATCGTATCTCTCTTCTGAAGGTCGACCGATCATCTTTGCTAATGCAGAAATTGTGCTGCCTGGCATCTGTCCTGCTGTAGGTACGCACAGGGAGCCACAGACTGGGCCTGTGTGCCAGCATGTGTGACACGTGCTCGGGTCATGCTGTGCAGGAGAAACCACAGAGCATCTGCCTCCTGGCAAGGCGTGTTTGGGCACGAGGTCTCACCCCATCCCATCCCGTGGCTTTCCCTGACTCCAGCCACGGCGGGGAAGTGGGACAACACATCTGACCAGGCTGCTCTGACGTACGGGGCCACGGGGTGGGAGGAAGGCTGCCTGAGGTCCCAGGGGGTCACTGGGGAGTGACAGGACTCCTGTAGTGAAATGCTGCTCTTCCCCATGCAGCGCAGAGCGTGGGGACCCCAGGTGACGTATTCAGGCACAGAGCCTGATGGCTGGGGGTCCCCTGGAGAGCTGAGCCCGGCGCCTGTGAGTGCTGCCGGTCACGGACTCTCTGCCACATGGTTTGGCAGTGAGCTGCAGCAGTCTTCAAGTGCTTGAGCTAGATCCTGCCTTTCCACCAGCATCTGCCGTGGGTCCTGGCACAGCAGACTGCTCAGTTTTCCCCAAATCTGGCTGAACTGTCTCCTGGGAAATGGGAGTCAGCTTGCTCGCTGTGCTGCTTGCATCAGTCCCAGGGTGGCAGGTGGGAAGGCAAAGTCCCTCTTTAGCTGAAGACATACAGAGATTTCATCCCCAAAATGTGCAGGTTCTGAACATTTCCTGGGGGGGAAAAAAAAAAGATGTTTCCTTATAGGGAAAAAAAAATAAAATATAAAATTCAGTAAATCAGATTGGCTCTGTGGTGCCCTCTTTTCAGGGGCAGACTTGAGGAGCTGGAAAAAGATAGACAGGAGGGAGAAATCCCAGCTGACAAGGTCCTGTGTGGCATTCCAAGGTGGTGAGAGCCCGGGTGGTGGCACCCTCCCTGCGCTGCCCGCCGCCAAACCACCCGTCTTGTGATATTTTATTTTTTTTAATTCTGATTATTTCAGTCCCATGATTTCTTTTTCGCTGTTCCCAATTCTTTGCCTGGGGGAAGGGAGGCAGGGAACAGCACAGGATTTGTGCTGCCGTGGTTTTCTGGGTGTCGTGGGCCATACTCTGACATTTCAGTGACGAGGCAGTGCCATCCAGGCTGCAGGAGTCAGATGGGGCGATAAGGAGCAGGCAGTGCAGTTCTAATGGAGCTGTTTTCACCAGAACTAGTGGTTTCACTTCCAGTCATTTCACTAGTTCACTTCTTTCCTTCTCTTTATCCAAGCAGTGAAAATCAATCAGTTACCAGCCTAGCAGCAGAAATTATGGCATTGTATTCACTTTAGGGCAGTTGCTAAGACATCTTGGTGGAGTACAAGAATGCACTTGGCCAATGACGGGTAAAGATTAAATCCTGCATCATGCTGAGGTTCCAGAACTGGAGGGATTACATTATTTCTACATTATTTTAATGGCACTGAGAGAGAGAGTTTTGCACTTAGACGGTGCTTTTCATACTCAGAAGTCCCAGGGCACTTTACTAGCAGACTTTGATACAGAAACTGCCCATAGATATAAAATATGACAATTGAGTGATAGCACAGGCCATCAAAGTAAATAAAACCTTTATATTCTGAACGCTGGGGGTGGGGGCTATCTAGGCAGAGGGACATGTATATCTACCCACGCCCTTGTGGGAGACGGAGGAAGGAGCATTTGTTTCTCAGTTTCATCTGAAAGCAAGTGTAGAAATGCCTCCACGTGCCCCCCTGACCCACTGCCAACCTCCTCCTGTGCCAGCCTGCTCCACTTCCCCATCTCACTTCCCCGTGGGACATGGGCACTGGTGGGTCCCCGACCTGGCAGTCTGCCCCCCTCTGAGTCACCCTTCTCTGCTGCTGCCCCTGGAGCGTGGCTGGTGTCAGGCTCGGGGGGGTTCTGTGTCTTGCATCTGCAAAGAAACAAAGTAGGACAGTGGTGGCATGGGGTGGTGGATCGTGAATGTTCCACGGGTGATGTGGGTGTGCTCCTGCCTTGTCTGCCACCTCCTGCCAGCCCTGGTGGCATCGCTGCAGCCCCGTGGCAGCACTGAGCAGGCAACACGATGCAAAGAGGTGGTTGTGCATGAGCAAAAGCTGCCTCTCACGCCAGCAGAGAAAAGTACCACAAATGGTTGGTTGTCCTGTGGTGGGGTGGGATGGAGGCAGAGCCTGCCTTTGGCCATGTGCATCTTGTTCTCAGCTGGGAGCTGGAGCCTGTGCCGGAGGCAGAAGTTTATTCCCAACACGGGAGTGCCATGCACTTGCACGCTCTCCTGGCCAAGGATGAAGGGTATTGCTCCCGTAGTGTGAGCTGAGCACCAGGCTGGTCTGTCTCCTACCTTGGAGCTGGAGAGCATCACCATTCAGGTGAGCAGGAGAACACTGCTGGCTGCAGTTAAGCCCCATCAGAGGTCTCTAAGCGGTCGGTCCCCATCATTGCCCCAAATTTAACACGTGCCGGGGTTACGTGTTAGAGCCTGAGTGAACCCTGGGTGAGGCTGCAGCTCTAACACACCACAGCTCACCCCTGAAACTATCTGCACCACTGTTCTCAGGAACACGCAGAATGGAAATAGAAGTTCCTGCCAGGGAATTTCCACCCCAGATCGGTGATGTTTGAGTAGTGGCGATGAGATGCCAAAAGAGTAGATTTTTTAAAATTTCCTTTTTCTGGGAAGTTGGCTGCGTGATTTGGTGGTGGGTGTGGTGACCCCAGCACCACACAAACTCATGCTCAGCAACGTTGTAAGTGATTAATAAAATGACAGCCTTGGCTGGCCAGGGGAGAGGCAGGAGCCCCACCGAAGCAAGCGCAGAATGCGCTTCCAAATTGTTTTCTGGTTAAAGGAGGTTTCAGAGTTTTCTTTGCAACCAGAACTAGAATTTAATTGTATTTTTAAAAACCCATAAGAAAACCAAACCTGGAGATCTCCCACCAACTTTCTGAGGAAGTTGTTACTTTCTGATGAAAATAGTCTGGTATCCAAAATACCCCCGGATGAGCAGCCTGGGGGAGGTCATGGCAGTCAGCTGCACTGGTCCTGTTACTCAGCACTCTGACACGCTCCGAAAGGGGTTTTGCTGGAAATCTGGAGGAGGTCTCACGATGGAAGATCAGGCTAAATAAAGGTCTTCCACCTCCATAATTCCGGCAGCTGAGTTTCACCACAGTATCTAGTCACAATATGACACGGCCTCTCAGATTGAAGATCTAACCTCAAACCTCTCTAATTTTGGTGCTGCTGAGTTGCAGCTAAAATGATTAATGGAGCAATCTCTGCTAAGGTGGGTTGTTCCTGAGCTCACCTGCTTTGTATTTCCCCCAGACCTATCTGTGGAGATCATCTGAAATGAGTCCTGGTTTTGGTTAGCTGGTAGTGATAAAGTTCAGAGTTTTTTTTAAAATCTGTCTCCAGGAAGTGCCTTTTGCTGTGCCTTAGCCCTGGGAGGGCTGAGGTCTGGGCGGTGGCAAAGCCACAGCACCAGACTGTCCAGCCCAGCAGTGTGATTTCCAGTGAAACTGGGGTTGCTGGAGGCGTTGAGCCGGTCATGTCATGCCCTGGGCATCCTGACAGCTCCTCACTGCTGATTGGGAACAACAGCAGCGTTCCCACGGGATGGCTAGCAGAAATCAGTGCATTTTAGCATTTCCGACGAGTTTTTAAGGAGTAACCAAAACTGACGGGCTTCAGCCAGCTGCTCTGCCTTGGGATGTTTTATTTCTGTGTGAAGTTCCCAGTTCCCTGCTGCCTCGGTGCAGTTATCCGTGGGAATCCCCCCGCGGGCTGCAGGAGCTGGTCACAGGGCTGGTCCCTGGAAGGGGATGCTGTCTGCGGGGAAGAGGAAAGCCCGGCTGGGGCACAGGAGAGACTTTTATCAGAAGAGATTAGGAGAGAGGGGCAGGCAATGTCCAGTCTCCTCGCTCAGGTTTTCAAAGGGAGTTGCTTTTAAGGAGGAAGAAAGAGTGGTGGAAATGACCCAAACCCTCTGCTGAGAAAGAGGGTGAGGCCAGACAGGATCAATTTGGGACTTTGTTTGGGTGTGCTTGGGAGTGCTTGTGCCTGGGGAAGCACTGGGAGCAGGAGGCTGAAGATAACCTGTGGGCAGAGGGTGCTGGCTGGAGCCAGGCCCCATGCTGCCGGTGGCAGGGTGAATCACCCGTCCCCACCTGCACACTGCACCTTGCTGGCTGCACTCCTAGCAAGCTTTGCTGAACTCTGCTTGCTTTTTTTTTTTTAAATGTAAATAAATAGGAAATGACTTTTGCAACCGAGTCTTTGTGGGCACAGGGCTATAAAAGGCACTGCCGTTTTACATCCCACATTTTAGCTTGAGAGAGAGGAAGGCGGCTCTGCTAATACAGTCACATAGT
Source organism: Podargus strigoides (assembly GCA_028020825.1). NCBI lineage: Eukaryota > Metazoa > Chordata > Aves > Caprimulgiformes > Podargidae > Podargus > Podargus strigoides. The sequence continues at coordinate 1,608,000 of CM051629.1, read as the reverse complement.
TAATAAGCAAATATATGTGGCTCCATAGGGCGTGAATAACTTTTGGAAGCAAAGTAGTTATGAGGGCTGAGTCCTTTGCCTGCTCTAAATGACTAAAAATAATTGGTTTTGTTTCACTTATGAAGTCACAGAAGCCAAGTGTTTCCGTGTAACGTGCCCGACTCCAGCTCACTGGCTTTGTAGCTGAGAAGGAATGAACCTGTTGCAGTCAGCTGCTGGATGCATCAGTTGCCCCTGGGCCTGGACTCCACTGACTTTCCTTACAGGTGTCTGTGTGTGCCTGCTTGCACAGCTTGCTCTGGCTGGGGAAGGCTTGGAAAGCCTGAAACCTACAGCCTTGCTGCGGGGAGGAGCAAGGAGAAAAAGAGGTGGCTGTGGTGGAATCCCAGCTCCAGCCTGCAGTCCGCAGGGCTCAGGCTGGGTGGACAGCAGGGGCTCTTTGGGCCTCAGCAGCCACAAAACCCAAGGGGTGGGCTGGCCCGCGGCGGGTGGGCGCCCAGGGGGCCCATTTCCATGACCAGCCTACCATAAGGGTGTGATTCAGCGGCTTTCTAGAAATGCGAGGATCTAAAAGAAGTAAAGAAGGAAGTTTTCCTTCTCTGTCTCATTCTGCATTAAGAAATAAGGCAACTTGGGTTCTCCCTTTAGGGAAAAAGGGAAATTTGGCACAAAAAAGCCCCTCCCTACCTCCACGCATCCCTGTGCCACATGTCTCCACTTCACTATTCACTTGTTTTGACATAAAGTACTTTCCCCAAAAAATATTAGTCACAACTCTGGCTTCAACCAGCCAACTCTTAACCTTCCTCAAAACAGTTTGAAGCGGGTGACGTTAGTGAAGTGTGATGGCGCTGGGTGGGGGTGGGTGGATTTAGTGTTTGTGGAAGGTTCTGCATCAAGGTTTGGGAGCCCAAAGGCTGCCGTGGGCTGTGGTGAGGGAGCCCCAAAGGACCTGCCAGCAGATCAGGGGGACTTTGGTGGGTCCCTTGAATAAGACAAACGGTGAGGATGGAAAACCAGAACACCTGGTAACTGCGTTGTGGGGATGCTTATGAGTTTTGTCAGCGGAAGCTGGAGTGAGGACTGGTGTCAAGTTGACTAATCCGTGTTGATGGGTGTCAGATTTGAAGTAGCTGCCTAAAATCCTGTTTTTGAGCAGTAACTGCTTTATCAAGCAGCACCAAAGGGAAGGAAAAAACCCACAAGTGGCATGTTGGATCAGATACAGGTTCCTGAGAGTTCCTGGGAAGGAAGAGGCAAGGGATGTTTAGGTTAGACAGAGCTGTAGAATTATATTCCAGGCCTGTAGCAGCTGCACACGCAAGCAAGCTTGCAGCCACTGTGGGATTCAGGATGAAATGAGCCCTGCCATCCCCGTGCTTCCTCAAGTAATTATTACATGCCTTGCACCCTAATGAGAACCTGCTCTATTTTCTCATCCCTCCACTCTGCTGCTCTTTCCTCATGGCTGCTTCTTCAGAGCTCTTCTTTGTAAAACCCATCTGGCAAAGGGCTTGTATTTTATCTTAAAAAAGAGGAATCTTTGGAAATTAGTAGTTTCCCTGTGTGTTATTATACTTATAATCCTCTAATTTGGTAATAAGTCTCTAATCATAGCCGTGCAGAACGCTGAGCAGAGCCAGCCTGGAAAGGTGTCCCTCCGGGTTTCCCAGGCGCAGCAGCCCCAGCGTGTCCTGATGGACCATGGATTCCATGGCTGGTCCCCAGGAAAGGCAGGGAGAGGATGGCTCTTCCAGCAAGGACCTTAGTGAGACTCTGTACTGACAGGAATATGAAATCTGCAGTTCCCAGCAACAACATCAGACCACATACTGATAATGGGAAAGCCATTCTTGAAACAAACCTAGATCATTGGTGAGAAACCCCTGAAACCAGAGATGTTCCATGGGCAGCGTGGGGTGGGTGCTGCACGACAGTGCTCTCCTGGACAGCAGGGCAACACAAGCCATGGGTTTTAATGCATCTTCCTGGCTGAAATGTTCTCAGGAAGGAGGACAGTCCGGGGGGTCCTGGCCCAGCACTCAGTCAGGTGGTAAGGCCATGGTTTACAGATGTAAAACGTGTCAGGATGTTTCAGCTGACCAGCTCTAGTAGAAACTATAAGACATTAAGATTAGAAAATGCTCATAAGGGGAAAACCAAAGTAAATAAAGCCCAAGTAGGTGCTGGGGTGCAGGGGGTGTCTCTGCAGAGTGTGGGGGACAGCCCCAGTCTGAGCAGGAGTGTTGTGATAACCTCTGCTCTGTGTTGTTCTGGCACAACACGAGGCTGTACAAGAGCAGATTTCTCTTACCCTAAGCTAAACCCTGCAGTGTCTGTGCTGCACTAGTATGTGCACAGAGAGAGAGGGGAAAAGGAAAACCTTTTGAGAAACAGCAAGTTATCTTGATAACCCCATCCCTCCCCAAAAAAAAGTCAGGAGCAAACAACAAATACCACCCCTTTGCTAGGGACATTTCTGCTCATGAGCGTTCCTCGGGGCTGCCTGTGGGCAGAGGAGTGATGGGGATGCAGAGGAAGTGCAGTCTGTGAGCGAGGTCCTCCCAGCCCCTCACCACAACCCGTGCGCCCAGGGCTTCTGCTCAGCCTGCTCCCCTTACAGACTGGTCCCACTTCCAACGCTGCTAAGAGGCAAATCAGGGCAAATATACAGCATGCTGAGCCACACCTCACAAACAGAAAAACAACAACAACAACAAAGACTTCCAGATGATTAGATTTGAAGGATCATAGTAGCTAACTGGGTCCTGCATAGCCTGGCTTCCCAGGCAGGAAAGCTCCCCGTCTGCCGGGGCTGGTGGCCAGCCAGGCAACTGGTCATTTCCACCTTTCTGCACCCCACTAAAAGGACTACATCTTTATGTCATGCCAACCTCCTAGATCACAAGGGGGTGGCAACAGGTGCCTTGTTCTCAGCAGAGCTGAGCCCTGAGTAAACCCCTGGTAAGCACTGTGGAGACTGGAGTCAATCTGGTTTAGGTTAGAAATGGGTTATGTCCTCGAAAACACCCCAAACGCAGGCCCAGCGTAGGAGAGGTGGAGGGGAAATGTCCCCCGTGGGGATGACAGGGAAAGGTGAAGCGTGAGCCCCGACGGGCAGACTGCAGTCGGGGATGTCGTTACTCAGAGCCACAGCTGGCTCAGAGCTCCCAGGGAAAGCTCCAAGCCTTGAGAGAGGGACTGGAAATGCAGAGTAGGGCAAGATGAAAATGAGACAAAGTCATCACTTCCCAAAACCTTCACAGTGAAGGAAACACCTCCCACTGTCTGGAGGATCCATGGGAATATTATAATATTTGTTCCAAAAACATGACTGGGTGGATACAGCATTACTGACGCAGACACAAGCAGCTAATTGAATTCATACGTTGAAACCCTGGACACCATATGGCCTCAATAAAACGTGGGTCCGTAGCTGTTTCTTAGCAGATGGTTATTCATTTTCATAATCTTAAATCAAAAGATCATTTTTATATCTGGAGATCAAAGGCACTTAATGTCTCCTTGGTCGAGGTTTATAAGACGAAGCCTCTGCCCTCTGTTCTGGCGTTACGTGCGAGGCAGATGGGGGTTTTCCCCTGAAACCTTCGCAGAGGCTCTGGGCAACCACATCTGGGCAGCAGCTGCAGATGTTCGCAGCTCTCCGGGGCTGCGATTTGGTTTTCCCTACAGAGACATACAGTTCCTAAAATCAGAAGGGACAGTCGGAGTGAGGTTGTGTGGCCCTTTCTGTTTCCCCGGATTATTGGGATCTATCCCACGTGAATATTTCGTGACCCCTCAGACCTTTATCCCACACTCAGCCCCGCAGAGCAGCTGTGTGAGGCCAGCGCTGTACGTCCCCACGGGGGACAAACCCACAGAGGTACAGGCGAGTCTCGGGCTCCTCCTCAGCTGCGTGTGCGAGGGTGGGCGAGCGCTCGCTGCCAGCGCAGGGGAGGGGGGCGAGATGCCTTTTACGTGGCAAGTCCTTGCACACCCACCAGAACACCTCTTGGGACAGACGTGATCTTTGCCACCTAAGAACGAAAGGTGTGTGGTTACTCGGAGCACCCTAGGTGCAGGCTGCACCAAACTGAGCCCTGTTAGCAGACCCCGGGATTTTTTGCGTCGCTACCTGCTGGCTGGGGCACGGCTCTCACGGGGTGCAGGTGTAACTGCAAGGCACCTCCTCCCCTGCGAGCCCACCGCCCGGAGCGCTCTGCATTTCAAGCAGTGCTGCTGCAGGTCCTGTTCGCACCACGATCAGCAGGCACCTCCGCCGGGAGGGCGAGCACTCCTCCCCTGCCATCGCCTCGCCTGCAGTATGGAAATGATCCTCCCCAGCAGACAGCAGAGTCCCACCTCGGTTCCCATTCACCTGGAGATGAAAGTGCTGCGGCTGCCAGTGTAGGCGGGGCAAAACTATTTAAAAACCTCATTAGAGAAAGTATTTGGGGAAGACAGCAACACCCTCAGTTGTGGTTTGCTCCAGGACTTCTCAGCCAGATCACTTCTGATACAGAGGGAAGGGCACTATGAGAGACATTCCTGTCAGCTGGTACCTCTCCTAGGGATGCCTTGGGTGTGCCCTGCCCGTCTCCCTGCCCCGGTGGGCCGTGTTTTGTACGTAAATAGGGGCACGTTCCCCTCCAGGTGCCCTTTGGGTGGCGGGCAGCGTGGCACCCGGGCTGCCCCGCGCTGCAGTGGTCCTGTTCGGCGCTGCAGGAACGCAGTCAGCAAAAACTCTGTGGAATCTTGATTAGGCACAAATCCACCGTGAATATTTCCTATTCCATTTAATTCCTGTTTGTGCTTATTTCAGCTGAATTTGCAGCAGGAGTAGTGCCCAATCCACATCTGGCTCGTGATGCACATGGGATCAGCGCAGGAGTTTGGGAGGAGGTGGATCTGGGCTCAGAGGTTTGGCTTCTTATTTCGAAAATGACTGGTTACATTCTCCCACGGCTGCTCCAGACTACCCCAGAGCTCAGTGATACTCACATCCAAGTGTTCTTTAAGTCTGCGTGACTGGGAAGCAGTGTCATGTGTGTGGTTTGTCTGGCCTGTTTCGAAGGAGCCCGTGCACCTGCACTGCCCCTGCTGCCCACGTTTTCTTTGCATCTCGTTTATTCACAGGGGTGAGATGTTCGTTAACGACTACCTAGTTAGTGCCAGCAAGCCCCGTTCCTCGCCCAACACAGCCAGCCATCCACACACCTCAAGCAGGACAGCTGCAGCCCTCAGCCAGCCACGGGAGCATCCTGCTCCCTCGCAAACAGATTCTTGACCCCGTACGCTCATACCAGCCTACAAAGACCAGGCTGGGCTAAGCCAGTCCACGGACAGCACAGGGGCTTGTTCTGCCTTGTCTCCAGCCAGGGGGCTGGTGGTGTCCCTGCAGAGTTCACCTGGGCTCCCCATGGCACCTCCTGAGCCGCCTGCCAGGTTTTGTCCCAGCCAGCTTCCCACGTGGAGCTGCTGTGCTCATGGCCTCTCCCACTGCTCTTTATGGTGTGAACCCAGTCCCCCTGGACTGATCAACGGGCGCCTCGCACGCCAGGAGCACGGAGGTCACACAGACCTGGGACAGCAGGCTCAGGTTCAGAGGTCACAGTCTAACTCATCCGTGTCCTGACATGAACTGTAGGAGGAACGTACTCCCGGTCTCTTCTTCTGCCTGTTCTGCTTTTATTTTATTATTATTTTTAAGGGTGTGTGTGTATATTTTTTTAAACCCAGTTAGCAAGTTCAGAATACTTTTTATGTTAGTATTTGACTCAGCTGTAATGTATTTTGGCCCTGTGGCTGTTGTTACCTACATCCACCAGGAAGAAGAAAATCTCCCCAGACTACAAGCCCCGGTGGTAGTGATTCCTGCTGGGGTATGTGGATGCCAGTGAAAAATAAATGATGCTGTAGTTAAAAGGTGTGGTATTTTCTAAGTCGTAGATCTAAAGGCACCCTACTTTCTTTGCTTTGCATACTTGCAGAGCACCATCCTTTCTGCTTTTCAGATATGAAAGCCGAGCAGAGAGACATCTGATGAGGCTTCATCGCTGACTCACTGTTTGATGTTAGGCAGGAGGAGGAATGTGATCAGATACCATTGTGCAAAGCATCCACCAGACAGCTCTGTCACTCGGGAGGAGAAGCAACTCCTGCTCCTCCTGCTCCTGAGCAGGACGGGGTGGCAGCCCGGCTGTCCTGCCCACAGCTGGCTCCCTGCCCTCTCCAAACAGGGCGGGTAACCCGTGTCCCACCAGAGCCCTGCAGAGGCCACACAGCCCAGGCACTGCAGCAGGGGACAAGCGATGCCACCTTTGAGATCACTCTTATGGCATGTACAGAGGTCTGGGGCTTTGCCCGTGCAGGGTCAGGCTGCAGGCAGGCTGTGTGTGTGCAGGGTGTGCACGCCCGGAGTTCTTTCTCACGACGTGGTGCAAGCAGCCGGCGGGGAACTGGTTAAACAGCGTGTGAGCTGCCTGGGTTTGGCTGGCGGTGCGGGGCAGGGCAGGATGTCACCGGGAAGCTGGCATGTTTTATTAAACACAGTATCAAAGTGGGCTAAAGTCTCTTATTATGAATTGTAATGTCCACAAATTTTGCCACTTCCAAATAGTTTCCACCTACATATTCCTCCCACTGCTACGCTGGGTGCTGGCACACATCTCCGCTCAAGGAGGGGAACGGCTCTCATTTGAATAGTCCTGGGGCAAGTTTCACTGAGCGGTGCCAGCGTCACCCCGCAGCTCACGTGCCCGGCAGCGGTCCAGGGCAGAGCCGGAGGGAGGGCCTGTCCCCTCCCCAGGGCAGCAGCTCCTGCTAGGTTCTCCCAGTGCTTTATCTAAGCAGCATCCAGGGGAGCCCAAACCAATGTAATTAAGCAGCGATGGGTGCACGTACTCGCAATATCAGACCTCGCCTTACTCTAACGCGGGGATGATCCCTTTCATGGTGGCCAGCGGGGCCATGGGGACAGTGAGTCACACACGCACGCAGCTGACACCACCAGCCTTCACGCTCCATCCCAGCTTGTGTAACTACCTGCAGGCTACCGGGGGTGACGAACCTCTCCTGAGAGCCTACGCTGTTCAGTCACACCGAGCCCCGTATGGGATCCTGCCTTCAGCTGGTGCCTGCGGGCTCTCCTGCGCCTGCCCTGGGCACTCTGGCTGGGAGCTGAGGCGTGCAGGTCTGCTGGGAGCTGCTGACCCCGAGCACTCCTGGCTCCACACACCCCACACTGACCAACACGTGTCAGCACCGCAGACCTCGGGCTGCAGTACAGTGGTGGGTGTTTGATGGAGGCACCCCCTGCACTGCTGACAGCGCCCTGCCGCCCGCCCAGGACCTGCACGCCCATCCCAGGGGCTGGTGCCGTGGCTGAAGGTGACAGGTGTGAATTATCGAGGCCCTGAGGTGCTCTGTCAGGGTAATGGTGTCCGTGCAGCGCCTCCCGCACGGCGCAGCCTCCGCGGCCAGCCCGGCTGCTGGGCCACGACGTGGCTGTCCCTTCACCTCCGGTGCCAGTAACCTGAAACGCGATTGCTGGAAACGAGAGCGAGGGAGAGTCAGCGATTTGATTACAGGCCGCAGGCACATGCCTGGCCTTCATGGATATATTAAGTAAGAGACATTTTAAAACAAAACCACCCTCAGTAACCTTATCGTAAGCTTGAATCCACAACCCATCTGTTAACTCCCAGCGCTGCCCACATAGGCTCCGAGCAGACGTCGCTGCCAGGGATTTTTGGAACGTTTCCCCCCAGGATTGCTGCGGTCGGAAGGGGACAGGCCTGGGGAAGGGGCAGGTCCCAGGGCTCGACCCCCCCAGCCCGGCTCTGGCACTCCTTCCAGCTGACCCCAAGCCCTCGCCGTGCGCTGCGGCTGTAAATAACTGCAGGTCCCTCCCGGGCTGGAGCTGCCGCTGTCCTGGGCCCCGGGAGCAGCGCCCCGCAGACCTGCTGCTCCCCCAGCCCGCTCGGGAATTCAGCCTTTTTAAGCATTTTGCTACTGCCTTCATCACAGGTTGCAAAGGAACCCTCCACGTCGAAATAATTCAGCAAACAAAACCGAGAAGGCAAATTGACGATTGCATCAGCCCCAGCTTATGAAAACTGATCCCCAGGAAAATGTAACTCAACGCTCCAGCAATCTAACTTGATGCCCAAGAATGTAATAACTTCATTTGGATCCTCTTTTTAGGGGGACTCCTAAATCCTTGGCAACGTCCCTTAAGGTCATGAGCAAATCCCGATATGGAGAATTGTTTGGCAAGCGGGAGAGCAGTAAAAGGGCTGAATAATTGGGGATTACCTCTGCCCCTGGTGTGCAGCTCACCGCCCACGGCAGGAATGCCGCGCATCTCCCGCGGGAGTCAGGCAATCCGTGGGCATGGGACCGTCCACGTACGCTCCGCGAGCCTGAGCTTCGAATGCAGAGCAGGTCGGCCCCAAACCTCCTCCTTTTCCACCAGCAATAAGCTGCAGCAGGCTCTAATTATTCCTGTTGCCTGGGACAGAGGGTCAGTGATGGGGCAGATTTAACATCGTACGTGGGTATTTTCCTCTTTGTTTGGCAAATAACAGTTTGGGTCTTCAGGGCAGAGAGGGAAGGAACCAGCTGATGAACCACTACGTACGCTGGTTACTGCCCCCTGACAAGGGACAAACACATCCCCCATGGTCACTGCTGAGTTTGTTCAGTGTGAGACCAGCCTCTGCTGAGCCACCCCCAGCCCCGAGCTCTGATCCTGCCCCCAGCCCTCTCCACGACGCTCAGCCCCTGGCGATGGGCGATGGGTCGGAGCGGATCACGGTGTGAGCGGGCACCCTCAGCCTCTGCCTTTGGGGAGCTCCGTGTCAGCGGCACAGGGCTGTGTGCTTTATGCTGGAGATGCAGCTGGGATCTGGCAAAGGGGTTTTGGGTTTTTTTTTTGTGAACCTTACATTTATGCCAGGATCCTCCTGTTAGCAGCACGTGCCCTCAGCCGGTGGTGACCCCCCCAGGCCTGTCTCCATCATCTGTGCTCCCACCGATGCCTCCTGCCCTCGGGCTCCTCCCGGCGCGGCAGGTGACGGCAGAGGCTGTGCCGCAGTTCTGCTGTTGCCTTATCTCGGTGCACGCTCCTTTATCTGCTGGCGGAGCTTGCCTCTGCCTGCCCGGCGTCCGCAGGGAGCCACGCAGCCCTGCCCCGGCAGAGGTTCGCTCCGCCCGGTGCGCCCCACCACTGCCCTGAACCGGGGATGCTCTGCGGGGGGTGAACCTCCCGAAGTGGGGTGCGTGTGTGCGTGTGTGACACTGACATTCACCCGCGGCCGTCTCACAGCCGCTCTGGGTCCTCCCCAGAGTTCCCAGGCTGCAGGTTTAAGTGGTTATGGCTCTTTTTGGGGTGTCTGTGAGGAGATGGATCACACGCAGCAGCCTCCGGCACCACCGCTCTGCAGGCAGCGGCGTTTCGCTCCCTCCCGCACAGTTTACACCGGTCCCGTGTCCCCCCCCCGCGCTCCTGCTGGGGACACCGGGGCCATGCGACACGGCGGGGGGGGGCGGCGGGGGATCCCGCTGGGACACACGTGCGGGAGCGGGGAGGGGGGAGATCCCGCCGCTCTGCCCCCACCCTCCCGGTGCGGTGCCGTGCCGGGTGTGCCCCCCCGCTCCCCCCCCGCAGCAGCCCCGCCCCCCCGCCGGTCCCGCCCCCCCGGCACGTTGCGCGGCGGCGGCGGCGCTGCCGACACGTGAGGCTCATGTGACGGGGGGGGGGAGCCCGGGGGGGGCGGCCCCGGCGGCCGCCAGACGTGCCGGCAGTCACAGGGTAGCGCACGTCGCTCCCGTCCACCCACTCGCCCGCATTTAACCCGGCCCGCCGCCGCCCGCCGCTCCTCAGCCCGCCCGGCGCGGCCGCGGAATGCGCTGCCCGCCCTGAGCGCCCGCTCCGCACCGCTCCGCACCGCTCCGCGCCCCTTCCCCCGCCGCCATGGAGCGGATCCCCAGCGCGCAGCCCCCGCCCGTCTGCCTGGGCAAGCTGCCCGCCCTGGAGGGCGGCGAGGTGCCGGGGTAAGCGGCGGCGGCGGCGGGCAGGGGGGGCGGAGCGGCCCCGCCGCGCCCCGGGACGGGACGGGGGTAACCGCTGCTTTCGTTTCGCCCGTGCAGGCTGGACTTCGCGCACATGTACCAAGTGTACAAGCCCCGGAGAGGGTTAAAGAGGAGCGAGGACAGCAAGGTAAGGATGGGGTAGGGGGTGTTGTCGCGGCGGGGGAGCCCCCGTTACCCCGGGGCCGGGCGCTGACCCGCTGCCGTTGCAGGAGACCTACAAGCTGCCTCACCGCCTCATCGAGAAGAAGCGGCGCGACAGGATCAACGAGTGCATCGCCCAGCTGAAGGACCTGCTGCCCGAGCACCTCAAGCTGACGGTGAGTGCGGGGGAGCACCCCGGGACCGGAGACCCCCGGCCGCGCATCCTCCGCGGCGGGTCCGTGCCGGCCGGCGCACCGCGCTCTGCTCTTCCCTTCCCATTCCCACCCTCGGTGTGTCCCGCGCCCGGCGCTGCAAACGCATCCCAAACTTTCCCGGAGTGGCTTCGTGAGGTGCGGGGTCCCTGCGGGAGCGGAGCCGCGGGTGGGTGCCGGCAGAGCCGAGCAATGAAACGCTTCTCTCTGCGCTGTGCGGCCGCTCCGAAAACACCCGCGGGATTCCCCGGTGGCCTCTTCACAGCCTGCTGTGTGACTCCCTCCCGTGGGATATTGCCACTTCCAGCCCCGTCCGGCATCAAGGCTCTGCCTCTCAGCCCCTGACCCAGGCTGTCCCAGTCCTCCCCGCCCCTGGGAACCGCTGGCAGCCACAGCAGGCTCTGGGTGCATGGCTGACCCCCGGCAGCCACCAACCTGTCCCTCTGCGCTCAGACCCTAGGTCACTTGGAGAAGGCAGTGGTGCTCGAGCTCACCCTGAAGCACGTGAAGGCGCTGACCAACCTCATCGAGCAGCAGCAGCAGAAGATCATCGCGCTGCAGAGCGGGTTACAAGCGGGTGAGTGCTGGAGCCGTTCCCTGGGAGAACCCGCGTGCGCTCGGTGGGCTTCAGGGTCCCAGAAGGGCTGTGGTGGCACTTGGCTCCTGAGGAGGGAGGTGGCAGGAGTTCCTGCCTTTAATTGCTGTCATTTTCTCTTGCTTTCCTTACGAGCTTTTGCAAAAACCGGTGTGTTTCTCACTGTGGTCCGTGCCGAGTGCCCTGTGGAGTCGTTCTGAAATTAAACTGGAGTTTAAGTAGCTCTGTTGAAAGCCTAAGTTTGCTGTGAGGTTCTCTCCAAAGCCATTTGAATCTTCCCATTTGTGTTTGTGAGCTCTGGATCAAACCCAGTAGTGTTTGTTTGGGTTTTTTTTTATTTTGAAAACATGCATAAATCTGTTTTTCACACACACCTTTATTAGGTTTGTTAATAAAGGAGCCAGCCTGTGTTGTGCAGGCGAAGAGGGGACCCTGTGTATCACTTACCGTGCTATAGATGCACTTCCTCCTCCTGTGTTCACATGTGGCACTCACGTGAATCTGATAAAGTGAAATTTAGTTTTTCTGAAGAGCCTTCCAGGGCTCTGGCAGCCACAGGGAGTGCAATAGAGCCTCCAGCTGCAGCGGGATCGCCCCAGGTCGGCGGAGCTGCTGCTGGCGGCAGCCGTGCCCCAGGAGCGCTGCCTGGAGGGGAAGGGTGAGGTGGGCTCTGCCTTCCCTGGGCTGCTCCCCGGGGAGGCCACCAGCTCCACTCACTCCTTTCCTCCTGTTGAAGGTGGCACATACGGTAAATTCAGAACTGAAAAGAATTAAGGTGAAAGTTATAATGTGAAAGTGGGCAGATGGGTGTTCCAATACCAGTGCAGAGAGGTGGGGAAATGCCTGCAGGGTGCAGGCTGGCCATCAGGGTCACCTCTCCAGCTGTGCTCTAAGCAGGGTTTGATATTGTCTCCAGCCCGCCTCGAAGATGGTAATGGAACTCGTTAGCACCTCGTTAATTTTTAATTTCTTCCTGTTAATGTTTCCTCAGGTGACCTGTCATCACGAAACCTTGACTCCAGCCAGGAGATGTTCCGGTCGGGTTTCCAGATGTGCGCCAAGGAGATGCTGCAGTACCTGGCGAAGCAGGAGGCCGGGAAGGACCCCAAGGCGTCGCAGCTGGTCAGCCACCTGCACCGCATGGCCGCCGAGGTGCTGCAGGGCGGGGCCGGCCGCAAGGCCGCGGACATCCCGCCCAAAGCGGTGGACTCGAAGGAGAAACCCGTGTCCTCGGGCAGGGCGGCGGAGGGGCACGGGAAGAACTGCGTGCCTGTGATCCAGAGGACATTCGCTCACTCCAGCGGGGAGCAGAGCGGCAGCGACACGGACACGGACAGCGGGTACGGGGGGGAGCTGGAGAAAAGTGACTCCAAATCCGAGCAGCAGTATTTCAAAAAGGATACTGACCTCCAGTACGCTGCTGTGCAGGAGAGAATAAGCTCCATTAAGCAAGAGACTGAGGACCCGCCGGCCAAGAGGAGCAGGCTGGAGTCGCCGGAGGACGAGGGCCCTTTTGGCAGCGACATGATGGGCTCTTCCAGCAGCTTCCTGGGCCCCCATGCCCACCAGCCTCCCCTCTGCCTGCCCTTCTACCTGATCCCGCCCTCCGCCACAGCCTACCTGCCCATGCTGGAGAAGTGCTGGTACCCCGCCTCCGTCCCCGTGCTCTACCCCAGCCTCCCCGCCTCCACCGCGGCGCTGACGGGCTTCATGAACCCCGATAAAATCTCCCCGCCTCTGCTCATGCCCCAGAGACTCCCTTCTCCCGTGCCGGCCCATTCCCCGATCGATTCCTCGGCTCTGCTTCAGGCTCTGAAGCAGATTCCTCCGTTGAACTTGGAAACCAAAGACTGAGCTCAGTGTGACTTTTTATTTTTGCTTTTTTTTTGGTTTTGTTTTTTTTTTTTTTAAGTTTGAGACTGTTTCACTTTTATATATTGGCTGGACTGAGGTGTGGGGACAAGGTTCACTGCACGTAGGAAGCTAAATCCCCTTTGCTCTGACTTGTCAGGTAGCTTGGAGGAGGATGAAGGATGCGCCCAGGTTAGCGATTCAGAACTACTTCCAAAAGTGAAAAAAACAAAAGGGTTTTGTGCTTTACCCCTCACTTCCTCCCCTCCCCGCATCTCCAGAGCGACGGCTGACTCGGTCAGCTGCGCCTGCATTGCAAAGCTGTGAAATGATGTTCCAGGAGGCAGGCTTGGCTGTGGGGTCTGTCAGTAGAACCATGTGGTACTTAAAGGGCTCCTAAGGCAGCGGCCCCCGTGCCGGTGGGCTGAGCTGAGCTGACTCCGTGCCCCATCAGTCACCAGTGTCAGGGACGGGCACGGTGGTAACGCCACCGAGAGCGTGGGGGGGGCGGAGCAGCGGTCACTGCTTGGTCATGCACAGTCAAGTAGACTTAAGACGGGTTTCTCTCCACACCTTTGCTGATATATATATATATATTTTTTAAGAAATAAAAGGTAGATGCTGCTTGGAAGCTTTACATGGCGTACATCTAATAAATAAGTTAACATGCGCCCCTTCCTGTTACTTGAGCTGCTAGTTTGGGCAGGGTAGGGGAGAAAATACCCCAAGGATCACTTTGCTTGCTGCACCTGACCCCAGGCCTGTGCAGCTCCACCAGTCGGGTCTGCTGGAGCCCGGAGTGGCTCTGGGAGTGCCACAGGGGCGAGCCCAGAGCTTCGTGCAAGAGGGAGCAGTTCAGGCGCTGCCCGCTGGATGTGCCCCTGTCAGTGCCTTCGGAAAACGGAAAGGCTGGGATTTTCCAGGGAGTCGAATCCCAGGGGGGTCTGAGCATCTGAATTCCTTCGTCTCCTCGGCAAACCCTGGCCCACATCACTCATGAAAGAACGAGGGTTAGGGGGCTGACACTTCTCCTCTGCAGAGCAACATCATGGCTAATTTGGCTTCTTTTTTTTCTTTAAAATTAAACCCCAAACCATCACTGCAAAACGCAGTGCCTTTTCTTCCTGGCTGTGAGAGCTCGTGCCCAGAAGCCCTGTGGTGTGGTTTCCGTGTCGCCCTCCCGTTGCACCAGCTGTTGAGATGCACTATGCTTGATTGCAGGTTGTGTTCGAACCTTCATTTTGTTGTTGGTTTTTGGGTTTGTTTTTTTTTTGGTATACAGTTGTTGCCTTTATTTGTAAAATCCTGTTATAAATATATATATTATATAAATATATTAAAAGGTAAAACGTTTCAGATGTCTATTATTTGTATAACTACTTGAGCATAAAGAAGTGAGAAATATGAATGTATTCTTGTTTCTGGGTTGTCTTGGTTTTTTTTTGAAGAGAAGAATTTTGTTGTTTTTCTCTAGGGAGAGGTACAGTGTTTATATTTTGGAGCCTTCTTCAAGGTGGGATATTGTACATATTTTTATCTTGAGTCAATGTTAAGTAGTTGTTTAAAAATACTTAATAAAATAATTCTTTTCCTGTGGAAGATAAGGGTTTGCCTGCTGTGCTTGTCAGTCTGAGCGTGGTGGGATCCCGCAGTCGTGGGGAGGAGCAGGGCTCCCCTGGCAGCTCCTGGGCCATCCGTGCCCCGAGGCAGCTCAGGCTCCCAGTACCTGTGTCCCCAGGGACATACCTTTATTTATTTTAACTCTTTGGCACCTTCAGGGATTTTCCTCCTTCCCAATCCAGCAGAGCCTGGCTGGCTTTCCTGCTTTTTCCTTATTGCACTTATTTTAACGGGTGCTGCAGGCAGGGGTGAGCAGCCTGGTGCCCCTTCCCTCCTGCTCGGGGGATGTCACACACCTCACCCCAGCTCCTTCCCGGCCTCTCCACCACCCACACACATTTTCTGGCCTCTGTGCAAGACAGAGGGGACCCAAACCTCTCCCCAAGGCAGGACTGGGACGAAGCGTGGCTGTGGCCCGTGAGGGATGGGTGGGAGGACTCGGTTTCCCGGCGGCGCTGCCCACACGTGGATGGGCCATGGGCACCTCTGCGGGGTATCTGAGATTTTCTCAGTGCTGGTGAATCAGAGTGGTGAGAGGGTCAGTGCCCGCTGGGAGCAGTGGGTGCCAGGGGCTGCTGGCAGGCCACGGGCAGCACAAATAACGTTAGCGTGAGGGGCTGCTCCTGTTCATTCATTTGGGGCCTCCGTGCCTCCTGCATTTACGTTGTGTTTGTTTTAATTAGGGCTAAATACTGATCTCGCTGAAGGGGAGTAGGTAACCCCGTTTGGGGACAGCGTGCGGTGCTCGGCGCCGCAGCGTTTGCAGCCTCGCTAACGGGCGGATTCCTGGCTCCTTTCCACGGCTCTCGCTCCCCGTCGCTCCCCATCCTCCGGCCCGCCTTGTCCGGTGCTGGGAGGGCTCACGGCGCCCCGGGTCCTCAGTCGGGGGGGGAAATGGTAAAATAAAGTGGAAGAGAGAGGGTTTATCCAGGCAGTGGAGGGGAATTACGGGCTGGGGATTTTCTCTGGCCCGGCTCCAGCGGCACAGGTGAGTTCTCCGGGGCAGAGCAGGGCCCAGTGGCCCTTGGCCACCCCTGGCCAGCAGCGCCAGGCAGGGGCTGTGCCCACAGCAGCACCTCACGGGGATGCCCGTCCTGCAGACCCCCACGCTGGGGCTGCCCGTGCCCAGAGCAGCCCCCTGCCCTACCTCTGCTGCTGTGGGGATGTCCCACCGCCATCCCACTGCCGTCCCAGCGCTGTCCCACCGCCATCCCACCGCCATCCCACCACCATCCCACCACCATCCCACCGCCGTCCCACCGCAGCACCGCCATCCCACCGCCATCCCACCGCCGTCCCACCATCACCCCACCGCCATCCCACCACAGCACCGCCCGCCTGGCAGAGCCAGCGTGCTCCATGCCCTGTGCCGAGCAGCGGGGGCACAGCGGGTGGCGGAGGGAGGAAGGTGATGGAGGGGACGACCCCCCGGCGCGGCGCCAGGTGGTGGCAGCCCGTGCCGCGCCGTGCCGGCGGGGTGTGCTGAGTTCCCCGGACTTGTTTTCATGGTCTCACCCAGCTCTGACCTGCCTCAAATGTTGACACAATGTCACGTTTCCGACTGCAGTCTTTCATGTGCAGCCGGAGGCTAAATACGGCTGCTGGTTCCTGGAAAAAGACGTGCCTGGCACCCTTTCAGCAGAAACCCGATCTCCATGCAGGCTTGGCACAACAGCTGAATAACATGGCAATAACTCTTTCAGCAGCATTTCAACCCATAAATAGGGCTTCCCGAGCGACTCCTTGAAGTCAGGCAAGGAGGATACAATGATTTTTAGAAAAAGCACAAAATAAAGGCAGCGTGCGTGAACAGTAAGTCGAGGGAGGCAGCCGGGTTCGGGGCAGATCAAAGGAGATGGTGGAGCTGCTGAGCGTGGTTTGGTTCACACGAGTGCAGGATTGCCTCAAAAGGAAAGAAACGCTCTTCAATTTTCTCATGTCTCAGTCCCGTTTGACACCAGCCCTGCGGAGGTGGGAGCGGAGCCTTCCTGAGCGCCAGGGCCCTTCCTAACCCCGCCGAGGACACGCAGACACATCATCATTTTAGCTTTTCACCACCTGTTTGGAAAGCTCCTATAACCGAGTGCTCTGGGCCTGGATGGTTTTTACAGGCGTGTACCCGGGGAGCTGCTTGTTTGCATTATGCATGGACCAGGGCCTAAAATAATCTGCAGTGACGCACATTTTTTGCTGTGATTTTTTTTTTTTTTTCTTTCTTTTCTTTTCCAGGCCTCCATTTTTCTGAACGTGCCGTGACTTTGGAGGACCACGCATGGTTACCCAGCCCCAGGGCTCTCGAGTCCCTGAATCAGCAGGTCCGCCCGCAGACACCCAGCAGAGGGGGAGCGCTCCCCCAGCGTGACACGGGCACGGCGGGGAGAAGTGCCCTTCTGCTCTGCCCTGGCTTTCATCTGCAGAGCGTGTAGCTGCAAGTGCCGCCTGTTTACAAATGCAGGCATTGCAAGATCCCTTGAACTGTGTCCTAGTACAAAAGAGGCTTTGAAACGAGAAACACGTTGTCATGGCATGTTCCAGGCCAGCAGCACCAGACTGAACCAGATAATTGCTGTTTCTGCTTTAGCTGCTTCATCGTGGAAAAAGCAGCGAGTCTTGAGCAAGTCTTTTTTTCCCTTCAGACATCTGGTGGGATGCTCGGGACGGGAGGAGAGGGTCGGGAATGCCCGGGCACAGGGGCAGAGGCGGGATGAGCCCAGCCAGTGCTGTGTACCACTCCTCAGCTCCACAGAGCTGCAGGCAAAATTACTCTGCTGGGTTCAGGTCACGTAGCCGCAGCCAGCAGAGCCGAGACACTGCCCCTCGCTATGCGACACGGGGTGTGCGTGGCTGGTAACCCTGCCCCGCGGCGTGCTGCCAGACCTGGGAGATGTGGCTCCCACAACCCCCACCCCACCCCCCCAGCTCCAGACCTTCCCCACTGCCCTTCTCTGGGCACTCCATGGCACTTGAGACCTGTCCAAACGCCTCCCCTGGCAGCCAGCCAGGTGAAAACTGCTAATTGGCCCCTACAGCGGGGCTGCCCGTTAGCGGCCCGACGGGAGGGGCTGTGCCCCCCCAGAAATGGTGGGTGCGATGGAGGGCAGAGGGTGCCCGCACTCCCAGGGCACTGCACTCCCATGCCAGGGTTTTAAGAAATAGAGGGTAATATTTCTGCCTGGCATTTGGAAATAATTGCTTTCTCATACGTTTCTCTTTCTCCCAGGTGTGTTTTTGCTTCAGGCACATCACACCATGGAGTCAGCCACTGCCACTACTCCCAGTGCCTTTGGAAATGGCAGACCAGTAAAGCTCTGGCTGGGAAAGGCTTTTCACTGCATGTGCCTCGTTAAAAACTGCTAAACTGGGGACGGCTGGGTAACACCCCCCAGCTGAGGGTAACACCACACAGCTGTGGGGAAACAGGGGGGCTTGGGAGTAGTTTGCAAGAAGCAACACCAAGGAATGCCTGGAAATAACAAGGCAGATCCCTCATCTCCTCTGGTGAGTGCTGCTGCCCTCCGGGGAATGGGACCAGGACGGGGTCTCCCCACACCCAGCTCGTCACAGCTGCAGTGCTGCCCAGGCAGGTGAGTGCCAGCGGCGGATGGACCCTCACCCAGCTCAGCACTGCTCCCTGCCCACCTCTGCTCTGCAGGGGCAAAAATAACAGTGGGGGAAGAGCTGGGGCAGCCCTCTGCAGCCTTGGCCCCAGGGGTCCCTTTTCCCTGCTCGCCCACCCTCTGCTTTTTATTCCCTTGCCCAGGACAGGATGCCTCTTTGCTGTTTTCTGAACAGCAGCTCAGGCCAAAAAACAGTGGCAGTGGTCTGTTGTCACCAGGGCTGTCACACAAGGAGTGATCAGTTTTCTCTCTGCAGTCTTTCCTTCAGCCTGTGGTGGGGCTGGGAGCATTGTGGCACTCCCTTCTCCCGTGCAGGGCTCTCCTGGTGGCCCTGCTGCGTGCCTTTCGGTGGCAGCTAGGAAAAAAGGCAAAGACCTGTTCTGCTTTGAAAGTCCTGATGAATATGCAAACAGTCAGGCCTGAAATATTCCTTATCCTTGTCACAGGGTACGCACGGAGTCCGTATTTGCACTTTTGCCTGGGGATGCACGCACCACGAACGTGGGGCTGAGCTGCTTAGGGAAGATTTAACTCTTATTTCTATTCCTGAGGCGGAATCAGTAATGAGGTTATGGCCGTGCTCAGGGCCCGTCCCCACGCTCTCCCCTGCTGCGGCGGGGCCGGGAACCGGCCGGCGGAGCTGGGCTCCCGGTGCACAGCAGGGGGAACGTTCCGTCCCCAGTGGAAGCAGTGGCCGATGGTTATGGCGCGGTATCGGCACGTGTCGTTGTGAAATCGGTGTGAGTGGAGGTGAAATGTGTCCTGTGGGCGCGGGCAGCCAGGCTGTGATGTGTTCTAGCTGCGTTACGCTGCACGGGGACCGCCAGGGACAGATTCCTGCTGGTACCGCTGGTGAAAACCCCAGCGTGCTCCTGCCCCACTGCAGCAGTGGGAGGTCTGTCACTGCCTCCAGTGAGCGCTGACCCACTCCAGAGCTCACTTCATGGTATGCATTATTCCATAGGATCACAGAGGTGCAGGGAGTGGGACTCCTCTTCCCTCGCTGACCTCTGCCACTCAGATGTTTGCCTTGGAGCTGGCTGGGACACGAGGTGCCCAACCTGGTTTCGGTGACGACCCAGGCAGGAGATGAGCCGTGTTTTCTCTGCGGTGGCTGCAACAGCCATACAGCAGTGGCCAAAATATAATGCTCCCAAAGGTCAGCCAAGGCTGGGGTGCTGCTCTGGGGGTGCAAGTTAAACACGGGGTGCTGGGCAAACCCCTTGAACGAGCATACCTGGGTGGTACGGGGGGGAGGCAGGGATTCCCATAAGCATTGCCCATACAGTTCAAGGGACCCCACGAGTCCCAGCTCACAACTGGAGAAGCCTGAGTGCGCCCTGGGAGCCTCGGAGGTGGCCCTGGCTCTGCAGGCACCGGTCAGGAGTCGGTTGGGGAGGGTTTTTCTCTGGTTCTTGATTTCAAACAAGCGTTTGACCTCAAAGCCATACCGGCTGCTCTGGGGCTGAATTCCCCTTGTGGTGTGGGAGGGCTCCCCGGGGCACCACAGCGGATCCTGATGGGGCTCTGCCCGTTCCTGTCCCCACGTGTGCCCTGTCCCACTGGCACAGCCTTTGGGTGGATGATGACTCAGGGACCCATGCAGGAAGGGCCGTAGAGGGAGGGGGCGGCAGTGACCACCCCCCTAGTGCTGCTGGGGAGCTGAAGCAATCTGTTTATCATGGAAAAACTGCTCTTTGCAGAAATTCAAATGGAAACTTCCCAGAATGACTCTTGCAGAGCTTTCCCCTTGAATCACCCAGCCTCCGAAGAGCCGCTTTCTAAGACGATGCTCTGGGGAACGCTGCCATCTGCCTCGGCCGTGCTGCCGTGGCTGCCTCCCTGCTGCACAGCCAGCCCGCTGCTGCTGGAGCATCCCTGCTTGGGTCAGCTGGATGGCAGCATCTGACGGGCAAAAAGCAGGTCCAGGGGTGCAGGAGCCCCTGAAGCCCACAGGCTGGGGCTCATCTCAGGGGCTGAGCCCAGCTTTTGGTCTGCAGACCAGGAGGGACAGGGAAGGGACCATCAGCACTGAGGTGTCCCACAAGTCACACCCCTTGGTTTTGGAGGATAAAAGGCCAGAGGATGCTGGTCGGCCCTGCCACTCCACAGCAGGGGCCGGAAGGCTCCAGGGGTGATGGGCACCATGCTCAGCCCAACTCAGGGACCACCCTGGGATGGAGGCTCTGACAGCAGCATCTGCTGCCATCCTGTGAAGGCCATTTGCCTGTTTTCCTCACCTGCTGGCTGCCCCTCACCCTTTCCATGGTTTAAATGAGTATCCAAAGGTCACAGAGAATTCAGCCTCTGCCCGGTGGCTCATGTAGCTGAGTGAATAAGGAGTGAGCGTGCAATGCCTGACTCAATCAGCTCCTGTGTGCAAACGGGTGCTTTGCATCCCGTGCTGCTGCGGCTGCTGCAAAACCTGCGCTGGCGGGGAGCGTGGAGCACGTGTGGCACCCGCCACGCCGTGCCTGCAGCCCGTGTGCCTCGCACGAGGCCCCTCGCCCGGCACACAGCCCTGCAGGGATGCTCCCCGGGCAGCTGGGGTGGCCTGTCCCCAGCAGTGGGCAGGGCAGTGGGCATGCTGCCTCCACCACGAGGTGTTTTCGGACCAGCATAACCACAGCTGCCTGTAGAGCTGTGAGTTGTCAGCCTCGCAGATTGGGAGAAGATAGAAAGGAGCTGGGTGTTGCAATGGGTGGGCGGCCACAGAGCTGGGCAGGGAGGGAGAGCAGGTTATAGCACCCCAGTGATTCCTGCTGCTGGGAATTTTTCTGCATTTATTCCTGTCGTCCCCATAGTAACAGAGCAGCCTGGCATTGCAGCACTCGGTGACATCCCGGTCCCCAGGTGGGAACTGAGGCCATGCCCCAGTGCACACCACGCCGTACCCCAACACCTCCATGGGGCACACAAGCCTAAGGACGACTTTCCCATGCTTCAGAGCCTGCTAAGTTTTGACTGTGTCTCTGCAGCCCGGGAAAAGCAAACAGGAGCTGCTGGCCGAGGGGATGGCTGGGACCTGGAAGGAGCTCGTCCCCAGGGCTGGTGGCAGATGCTCGTCCCCAGGGCTGGTGGCAGATGCTCGTCCCCAGTGCCCGCAGCAAGTGGCTGCACACCAGGCTCACAGGGCACGCTGGTGGAACACCATGCCAGCGGTCAGCCGGGCACCTGCTCCAGCAACGCCAGGCAGTGCCACGCGTGTGACGAGCACGAGCCCCGGCTGCTGCGTGCTGCTGAGCCATTAACCACAGAGGGGTTTTCCAGCTGCAGCCGGGCTCTGGCAAACACCTGGGCACTTGAGGTCAGGAGGTATTTTTGCAACAGGAGCTTTTTGAACCCAGGAGCAAGGCAAAGGTGTTTTTAAAGGAGACTGGCGAGACGGAGATCTGCGCGCAGATCCTGGAGCCGCTCGGAAGATGAGTCAAAGGGTTCCTGAAACAATTACAGCTGCGAGGTGCTGCAGCAGCCACGCGTCCCCCGCCAGCAGCGCTGCCAGGCTCCCGCGGCCAGCTGCTCGCACTGCCTTTAATGAGAGGTGTTGGGCAACTTCCCACTAAAAGCATTTAATGGGAATATATAAATATTCTCTTACACAGAGCTTGCCTGGCCCTTTGTGCACGGAGCGGTGGCGAGAGGGACGTGGATCGTTATAAATTGTTATAAATCTGTGAAGAAGGCTGGAGCCCGCTGCACAGTGAGGAGATGGATGTCCCGGCGCCCCGGTGGGGGCTGAGGTCCCCCAGGTGCTGGGATGGGGGATGGCGTGGGGGCGTGTGCTGTGTCCCCCCCATCCTGAAGGACCTCCCTCAGTGGGATGTAGCGCCCCACCAAGCAGGAAAGGGCCACCACGGGACCTGTGCCACGTCCCCCAGCCGCAGGCAGCGTGGGCAGGGTTTTCCCTCGTGTGATTTCCCAATGGCCACAGGAAGAGCATGCACAGACCCGATCTGGCTTAAATCAAAGGATTTTTTTTTTCTTCGTTTGCTGTCTTACGCGCTGACCACCAAACCACATCCTTCGAGCCTGAGCCCAGCACAGTAAAACAAAAACTAGGCCAGGGATTTTTGCTCTTTTTAATTTATTTTTTTCCCTTCTTTTCCCTTAGTGCATGGGCTGGGTGCAAAGCTGGCACACCCCTCTCCTCCAGCCCCCGCTGCCCACGGAGCCCAGCGCATCCCCACGGGATGGCCCCCTCCCCAGGCAGCGTTGCCCCCACCCCAGTTACTCCCAGCAAACCACTTGCAGCTCCACGTGCAACCTGGGAACGATCCAGATTATGAGCACAGCGTCAGTGGGGAGCAAATACAGAGGAATAATAAGTAATGACGTCCTGGCAGATCATGCTGTTGGAACCTAATGAGACACAAGGCAGGGATTGTACTTAGCTCTCACCTGACTGCATTGAGCAGCCGGGTGTTTCGCAGCCTGACCGTGAGATCGGAGCAAACCGGAGGGCACCCATCAGCACAGAGCCCCCAGTCGCTGGCAGGAGCGGTGGCCACGTTGTGACATTGTGACACCAGGCCCTGGGCAGCATCTCGAGAGCGGGGCTTGCATCAGTCGCGATGTGCCTGCGCAGGGAAGTTCTCACGTTTACAGAACAGAGAGCAGCTTTATTGTTTTATTTTGCAAACCAAAACCAGCCGGGAGTTTCTGAAGTGTCTGCCATCCCCGCAGAGAGCTGTTTAGTCATGCCTGGTGTGTATGCATGTGAGACAGAGTGTAGGGGAGGGAGTCTCTAGGACTTTGCAAAGATTAAAGATTTATGCTGACCCTTGAATCTAATCCAAGGCTACTAATCTGCCCTGATCCTATCGTCTGCTCAGGGTGGATCTATTTCACTTTCCTTTATGGTACTCCTGACTCACTCCACTCCCACTCCAGGCCAGCCCAGTGGGAATGGGAAGCTCTACCACATATTTGTTTGGGTTTGCATTTAAAGCTTTGGACCTGTAGTGGGTGCAGCTCATAAAGGAAACCAGTGTGGATAAGATATGGGTGAGCTGAATGCTTGGAAACCACTCCCAAACACAAGCCAAAGTGGTTTGAAATCAAGGTGGAGTGATGTACAGAAGGCACAATGCTTGGCAGCTACACCCAACGTGTGAGAAAGGCACCTAAATCCAAGGTGGTAAGGTAGGCAGGGCATCCAGTGTGCTTCTGAGGGAGACAGCTCCTTGCCTTGCAGGGTCTGTGGTGTCTGGTGTAACCTCTCCAGCAGAGAGCTGGGTCTCAGCCCCCTCGGTCTGCCCACCCACCCTCTCCAGCTCTGCACTTTGCACCCTGTGAGATCTTGGTGGGCCTGTGGGATGCTGTGCCAGGGGGACTGCTCATGCCCCCGCACTGCTCCGCCTGGGAAATGGCTTGCTTGTGCTCCACCACCCCGTACTGAAACACTTCTGATGGCTGCTGGGGATTTAGGATGAAAAACAAAGTGCAGAGGAAAATCCAGACCTGATTTTGTTGAGAGCAGAATAAATCTCCTCTGCCCTTGCAAGAAAAGGTGTGGCAGAAAGAGAAATAGGAGCTTTCCCCTCTCCTCCCAGCTCTCCTCTGCCTCAGCCACATGTGTCAGGCTTGGTCTGGAGGGAGGCTGGGGATGCCAGAGCAGCTTGGCCCATGTGCCAGCCGGGCTGGGGATGGATGACACCACCCAGGCACCGCCGGCGGTACCGGAGCCACGGGCAGCCAGGCCAGCAGTGTCAGTCATACGGACCTGGCCCAGGGCTGAACTGACCAGGAGCTGGGGAGTGTGGTGTATCCGATTTCAGATCCCCTGGGACATCCTGTTCTCCTGATGACTGATGACATGTCAATATAGCAAATGCAAAGCCAGGCACTTTCCTACCATGCCTTGCTTGGGCTGCATATAGAAAGGGGCTGAAACCTAGCAGCGCAGTTGGGAACACCCATCTGCAACTGGGAAACAGGCATCGGGTGTTATTTTTAGTTTAAAATGAAGTTCCTGTTTGTAAGGCCAGAAGGGTTACAGGAAAAAAAAAAAAAAGAAGCAGGATCATTTACTGCTATTTTTCTTTTCACGTGTCCTCCCTCCCTCCCTCCCTCCTGAGAACTAGGATGTAGCACAGCGCTATTCCAGGCTGCGAGATCTGCTCATGGGAGCGCTGGTTTCTGCTCCCTCCGCAGAGGCCCATTACACCTTGTGTAACAGAAGCACCCCTCTCCCCACCACGCCAATCACCTCCAGTTCTAGTTGCTACATGAAGGCGCTTATCTCATGTAAATGAAACGCTGTCTTCACATTGACTCACGCTTCCTCTCTCTTTCATCAGAGTTTTGGGCTGCCCCTGCCAGGCAGGGGTGAAGGGCAGGTCAGGCAGCAGGACTGGGGGATCCCTCCCTGCGGGATGTGAATCCCCCTCCTCCCTGGGCAGCTGGTCAGACCCAAAGATGTGGTCAGGGCAGCCAAACAAGCCTTTTTAACTAGCAAAAGCCAAGCACTAATTAGTCTGGTGTCTAATTCCTCGACCCAACACCCAGGCTGTGTGTTTCTCCTTCAGGTGGAGGTCACCCAGACGCTGTGGAAGGAGAGCTGCAGGGATGTATTTCGGCAGGCACCCACGCAGTTTCCTCCTCCTGCCCCCCAGGAGGGCGAGGTAACTGGGAGCTGCTGGTGGGAACCCCCAGCCGAGGGGTTTCGGCAGCAGTGGGAGCTTTGCCGTATGGATTAGGTTGCTTACACACAGTACAGAGTGAAGGGAACAGGCAGTTTTGCTAATTCCCTTGCAGTTGAGTTTAATAAAGTAGGATTTGTCTGGTGGGAAAGTGCAACAGTGGGATTTAAGCTGTGTGAGTCTCATGACCGGTGCTCGCGGGGTGGGAAGAAGGGATGCATCGTGTGCATTCTGTCTCTTCTGTGGCCCTGTGGTTTTAAACATGATTTCTGAGTGCCCACAGCTTTGCATGAGCTTTATCTGGGATTAAGTTTATTAAAAAAACCTGTATGCAGATACCCACACCGAATTCTGTAGCCCAGTTTTTCAGAAACCAGAGTTCCCTGTGCCTGGGGAGAGCCCAGACCGCTCGGTTTGTGAGCCAGTGCCTTATGTGAAGACTCATATAGACTGAAAAAGGGTGAAGGGGGGGATGGACAGTACACAGAGGGAGAAGGGGTGAGTTAGTAGCTGATACAGCCTCTGTGGGGAAACTGGATCCTTCTGGTCTGAATGAGAAAAGCCCGACGGAAATTTTAATTCTGGATCTGCATCAAATCCTCAAAGTTCAGGGAGTTTCGAGCGAGGAGCTCAGCCCAGTCCATCACGCATCAGAACTGTCTGCAAAATTCACATCCAAACATTTTTTTTTTTTCCAGTGATGAATCCTGCCAAAGATGTGTACTTGGATGTGAGGTACTTTTCCTCTTTTTCATCCCTTTTGCTAATTTAATTCCCAGATCTAAATCCATTTTTTTTCCATCTCAGACTTCCCCAAGCTGGGATGCACTGTGTGCAGTTAGGAAGCCGTCACGGCTTCGTTGTGCCGTGTTGCACATTGAGATGTCAGGGGTGTTTACCTGCCTGCAATAACTGAGTGAGCGAAGGGGAGGCCTCGAGGTCAGACACTGCATTCCTTGATTGCCAAATGGAGTCAAAGCTTTCTCATGTGACAGTGAGCGAATCATTACACTGCTCCTGCATTTCGTTTCCTCATTATTAAAAGAGGATAAAACCCAACCGGTTACTGGGATATGCACAAATTGATGAGGGCCCTGAGCAACCGAGGAGATTTTCTGAGGAGCCTTGAAGCAGCAAGACACAGAAGCCACATGCTGGGCTCTCCCTTATTTTTATTCTTCCTTGCTTTCTTGGTTGTAAAATAAGAGCTAATCAGAGTGATGCTCTCCAGCAGGCTTCTGTGTGTGCCATTACAGAAAAATCCTGAATTCCCTTCCCTGCTCATGCATATAAAGCAGGAAGAACTGGGATGGCTGTGTACTATTTCTATTTTTGGGTGATTTAGCCAAGAAGAAAATAACTGGATAGCTGGAAGAAGGAGCATTTGATAGGAAATATCGTTGGAGCACAGCTCTGATGTGACAGTGTACGAGGTGCCCCGCTACTGGAGACAACCGTGCCCCACGAAATGCCAATGGGCAGCGTAACTTCCAGCAGAGATGACAAAGGACAGTAAAGACAACCAGAATCCAGTGCAAGAGAGACTGTGGAAAGGGCTGGGTGCTCCCTTGTGCTCCTGATCAAGAAACAGTTTCAGCATGGCCATAGGGAAAGTTCCTCCTGTTCAGTTTAGGACTCCTCGGTGCTGAGGCAATGAGTGGAGTATTTGGCTGGTGTAAATCAGTGCAGCTCAACTGAGTTGGTTCACGTGAGGATGTCTGTACCTACAGATGTGGTGCTGCTTCCCCCCAAAGGCACAGACACCACCCAGGACTTGCCCCCAGCACCCCGAGGAGTCCCACGCTCCCTCGCCGCAGGGCAGGCGCTCCACGCCGATGCTTCAGGGCCACAGCAGAGAGCCAGACCTGAGCAAGAACTCAGCCCTCCTCGTGCATCACTGCATGGTACCTGGTCTGCAGCCTGCAAGGGACACCACAGCTCCCAGCACCCCGGGCGGTGCCCGCCTGGCTGCCTTTGGGCACGTCGCTTCTCCTGTCTCTGCCTCAGCGTCCCTGACTGCACAGCGCTGCATGAAGGACTTGAAATTTCACTGATTAAAAAGGCATTAAATGAGACCGTCTTGTCCTTCAGGCTTAAGGCACATCATACAGCCCCTGTGGCTGAGAATAAACACCCCTCTGTTTCCCTCATCTCAAAGTGACTCCCAGTTCCCAGGATTATCTCCCCCCTTGTTGGTGACAACCCTGGGGAAGCCCAAAGACGTTCACACCGTGGAGGCTGGGGCTGACACGTGGACATCACGTCGCTGTTTGTGGTCACTCATCTCTCGTTAACAGCTTACCACACATCAAATCCCTTGCTTTGGATTTATTACGTGCAATAAAAAAGAAGATTTGCTGGACCCCATGTGCCCAGGGAGACCATGCTGTGCCCAGGGGGGCCATGCTGTGCGGGGAGCCCATTCCCGGGTGAGGGTGAGGATGAAGGTGAGGGCGAGGATGAAGGTGAGGGCATGTTTGAAGGCTTTGGGTGAAGAGGATAGTTTTGGTGAGGTTGCATCCCCCTCTGCTGGAAAAGCCAAGCAAAGGCAGAAGAGCACCCGCCGGCCAGGGAGAGAACTGGGGTGAGAAAAAGAGGAAACAAATGTGCAAAGAAGGCAAGTGAGCCCCAGGGTCTGCAGGGACACAGAGAGGGGGACATGGCAGGCAGCCAGCCTGGTCTGTAGCTGGGGGTTCACCCACTGCTGGCCGTGATGAGGGGGATTTTGCTCGGTCCTCTGCAGAAATGGGGACTGTCTCACTTGTGCCAGGCGTGAGCCCGTCACGGGAACGGGCAGGTGGGGCAGCGATGGTGCTGCCAGCAAATACACCCAGTCACTGGTCAGCGAGAGGGGAGGTGGATGGAGAGGAGCTGGGCACTGTGTGTCCCTGCAGGAGTGACCTGCTCAGGGGTCTGGGACACCGTGAGGCAGGCAGGTGCTGACCACAGGGCAGGCTCTGCAGTAGGATTGCACAGACAAAGGCAGCGCTTTGGTGCTGGGTTCGGAGCTGCTTTGTAGCCCAGGTGGTGCCCAGGGGGCTGATGGGCACTGAGGTACCAAACACCTTGGTGGGACTTCAACACGTAAAGAAACCTGGACCATAGGCACCTAAATCTGTCAGAAAGGGTGCTGCAGAGCCCTGCTTCAGAATGGAGGCTGGGGAAAATGCCTCCCCTGTCCCGTCCTGGCGGGTCACCTCTTGTCCTCTGTGCCAGGCAGGCAGACGCCGGTGGCTGTCGGGCGCAGAGCAGTGTCAGCAGGCTGAAACGTGCTGCTCTGGGGACACGGGCGGCAGCAAGGGATGCACTGAGCGGCGTCAGGGAGCGGGCAGGGGGTTCATTTCTAGCCATGGCTGTATGGAGGCACCTTGGCCTGAGGGCAGCTCACCCAGGCACCCCCTCGCACCGGGCTGCGAGGGCAGGCAGCTCCCCTACCCCCATCACTGCTGCTGGAGCTCACTTTTCGCAGGCAGGCTGGGATGCAGGGCTCATGGAGCCCCAAGCGTGGTGGGTGACTGTGGCAGCAGCAGGGGCTCACCACTGTGTCCCCACATGCACGGTGCCACCGTGGCTCCGTGTGCGTGGTGCCTGGGTGGGCAGCTCATGGCTCAGTCCAGCTGAGGACCTCTGCAAGGTTGCTGCTGCAGGCTTCCCCTCGGTGCTGGCTTCCTCTAAATTTGGTAGGACGTGTGTCTGCTCAGAGCTGGAGGCTGAGGGCTCTATGCCCTTCTTTCAGAGGCTCACTCCGAGACTGTTTGTGCTTCGACTTAGCACTGGAAGAATGGCTTTGTTTCTTTTGGGATTTTAAATCTAAATTACAGAAAGAGTGAAATGCTGTGACTGAGCTGGTGAAGGCCCTGACTGTGCAATAAATCTGCAAGCATGGGCCTGGCTTTTGCACAGGGGTCTGTGCAAGTGCCAAGGTCTCTGCTAATAAATCTGACTGGAGGACCAGGAGGAAACTTTTTTTAACTTACTGCTAACAGCAGGCTCTTTTTTAACCATCATTTTTTCCCCCTCTCCCTTCTGCTGATTCATGCTCCTGCTGCTTCGCCACGGGGAGACGCCAGCATTCCTGAAGGTCATCACTTGCATGCAGCAGCTCACACTGCAAAGTGTTTGCCAGCATCTACCAAATCAAAATGCTAAAGCGACTGGGATCATTTATATTTTTCACTGTCAGTGACGGAAAATCTTACAGCTTGCCAGCCTCACAGCTGCCACGTTTCCAGTCTGGGAGACTACTAGAAGGTGAAGGAGGTCTATGAAAGGTAATGCCTCCCAGCAAACCCAACACCAGGTCATCTCGGTGGCATGACCTCCTGTGGATTTTCACCTGGGCTCACCTACAGGCAGTCCTCTTAGAGATTTGGGGAGCCAAGGGTTCAAGCATGCACCCCTCTGACATACCAGTCTGTCTCTCAGACAAACATGCAAGACATTGGGAAATGAGATACTCCTGTGCAGGTCAGGTTTCAGGCAGGAGTCACGCTGCTGCCTGCAGCCCCAGGTCCCTGGGGAAGTCGGGCTGTGCTTCCTTCACTGGCACATCCCCGTGTCTCTCCTCCCCAGTGTGTTGAAGACTTTATGCTGTCCTGGGCTGCAGGAGAGAGGCAGGGCTGAGAGGCATGCTAGCAGCTAGCATGCAAACAGCTCCAAAAAATGAGTTATGTTTTAGTTTTCAAGGCGTCTCCCTCTTCACGGCAAAGGAATATCTGGTTTACCTCAATCAATAGCAGCACAATAGAGATGTTGCTTTTTCAGGAAAGCTGTGGTAAAGACACAGTGAAATCCTTCCTTTGCTTCTTCAGGCTCTTTAGTGAGTATTTATACTGTGGCAGTACCCAAAAGTCTTGCAGAAGAGCACACCCTGAGTAAAACTACGCAAAGACACAGTGGAACCATTGGTTACTTTGATGTCCATCGCTGCAGAGGTGACCACTGACGTTATCCCTTCCTTTGAGCAGTTGTACCATAAGGATGACATACATCTCATCTATGCTGTCATCTGCCTCTGATTCTTTTGCTAATATTTTAAGTGGGACCTGCAAATGCAGAGCTGGAAACAGACCCCAGCTGCGGGTGCTGGGGAGCGAGGCTCCCAGCCAGGGCCAGTTTGGACGCACGGGTCCTCAGCTCCCCCAGCTCAGGGAGCTTCTTCCTCCCTCGACAGGGGAGGGGGCCTGACCTGGAAGGCACCCACAGTTTCTAAGATGTTTTACAAATGGCCAGCTCAGTCCTTCTTGAAAGAAAATCAGTGTCCAAACGTACTGAGGGCACAAACAGGCGTATTTGCCTCCTTGAAGTACAAAACGTGAGCGAGCCAAAATGCAAAACCTCAGAGCAATATTGACACTATTATTTTGCTGTGGTTCCTTGCTGAGCAGCAGGGGAAAGTGCCACACAGCAGGCTTCTGTAACTCATCAAATCAATTAGTTTCCTTGTCTGCATCAGCTAGTGGGAGCAGTAGTCTTCAGTTAAAGAGAAATTAATGTCCAGTAAGACATTCTATTTTGAGAGGAGGTGTCCTATTTTCTCATACTACTGACAGACTCAGAAATCTGTGCCCAATTTAGCTCATTATTAGAACTAATTGGTGCCAGGCATTCCACCCTCTTTGATACGGCTAACCATGGGTATGAAATTTCCTGAATTAATGAACCAGAAAATGGATTAAGAACTTTCAAAGTACAGTTCATATCACAGCTTAATTGGAAGGAGTATGTTAGTTGGCTTTTTATGGATACAAATGAAAGCCATGTTTTTGGGGTGGAAAAGCACATGCACAGCTGCCTTCCCTGCCACTGGGGAGCTGGGAAATTTCTAATTCCAGTGCTGCAGAGCAGTGGTATTTGATGGCAGGCCCCTTCCCCAGCACACAGTGCAGCCAGGAAGGACAGAAACTGGCTTTTTTCTCTGCGTGCAGTACTTAGCATTCCTCCTGCGTAACGCCCTGCGGAGAGAAACCAATTAATACAGCTCTCCTAGCAAGGTCAGGGGAGCTGCCAAGCAGATAAAGGGCCAGTCAGGGTGGTGTGGAGCCTCCTGATGTGGCTGGCATAGCTGATGACAGACTATTGTACCCCAGCGTGCAGTCCCAGTGGTTTTAGACCAATGTTATTCTAGTTGGTTTTTTACACCTGTTTGACACTGCTCTGTATGAGTAGATTTGTCCTCCCCTTTTCTTACCCATTGGCTCGGAAAAAATAATGCAATGTGATTTAGAACATTTCCTTCTGGCAGCAATGGAGGAGAACCCTCTGCAGGCGTCCCAGGAGCAGTAGGTGGCACTGGGCTGCAAGATCCCAGTGACAAACACAGCTCACTGCGATGACACGGGACCTCAGGTTACCAGGTGAAATACAATACCCCCATACCCACACACACACATACACCTCCTACTGCTCAGCGCTGACATGGCACCATATAATACTGATTAAATCTCCTATTACCTTTTGCAGTGACAATATTTTCCTGAACAGGCATGGAAAAATCTGAAGCTTTTGTCCTTCGTAGTGGTAACAGAGCATTTTGTCTTTTATTATCCAAACATTACCAACTTTTATGTTCCATTTGAGGATACAGGAATACACCATTCCATGTTATTACAGAACTTTGGTAATTTAGGTAGTTTGTAATTTAAACAAATGCCAAAAAACCTGTGTGCCCATTCAAAATCCATTTGGAAGGATGTATGGTATCAGTGGGTAAATCCAGTGATTCTCCTCTCGTGTTTTGCAACCTCCAACCACCAGAGAATTTCCAGGAAATGTCTAGACACAGAAAGTGATTATCTGATCCTGTTTTTATGTGCTCTCTTCTTCTGATATGGCCATCTGCAGACTGGTCCTCCTCAGACGCCAGAAATACCCTGCAAGCCACAGCATCAGTAATTGCATTGCTGTGAGTGCTCTGCACTGCCGCACTAACGAGTGGAAAGATTCCCAGGGTGCTCATGCAGACAGCTGAGGGTGGAAATGGGAAGCAGAGTCAAAGTCTAAAGGCTGGAGAAACCCTCTGTGCAACAGAATTACGTACCCAGCTGAGTGCTCAATGCTGCCTTTCTGATCACAGTGAAAGGCATGTTGGGGAGTCCCATAATATGAGGTGAATGCCAAAACCATGCTGTTACCTAATGTAGTTTTATCATTCCTTTGAGTTTAGACACACTTACACAGCTTTTGTTATGCTACACATTATGGCAGGATTTTATTGGGAGAAATATTCATGGTGTTCAAACATGGACTTACAAGAACCTGAAATACTCTGCGACTTCACCAGGCCTGAGGGAACAGACAGAGCATCCCTATTTGCTGGCTCTGGAAGTAGCTGATAGTAAATCCTAAGTCTGTTGCCTGAAAACACGCAGCAAATGAGAAGAGACTTCCTCTGCACAGAATTTGCAGCCCATGTAGAAAGCGTCTGTGTTATCTTTGCTATACAGGGAGAGGGGGCATCATGTTGTTGCTTTCAGCTATAAAAGTGCTCGGTACCTCTCGCACTGCTTCGTTCCAGTGGGTGAATTAGCAAATTGGATTTGCTCCCAGAAGTAAAATATTCATTTATCTTTTCATGGGAAACATGACTGCTGTGTAAGATGTGCTGTTGCCTGTTCCACATCTGTTTGCAGTGAGTTACGACGTGCACCTGAGGAAGCTTTTATCTCTGCAATAACGATGGAGGTTGAGAAGCGACCGACTGCGCAGGCCGGCTCTTCCTGCCTCTTGTAACCTGCGTGCCTTGGCACAGCTTCTGCCTGCCGTGACATCCTGAACGTATGCAAGTCCAAACCAGTCAGAAAGGGATTTCTGGAGATGTTGTTCACCTGTGCAATTGCGTAATGAAATACCAACAACAACCCGTTATTTTGCCTCCTGCAGCAAGCCGATGAGTGCCCTGCTCATCCTGCGTGGATAATTATGATTAGTGATGACTGTGCTGGGATATGCCAATATGTTTCTTGCACGTTTGATCTGTCTTCTTACATATGTCTGTGCTAAAATGTGATGTGCAAGTAGTATGGCTGCATTTACCTCATTAATGCTGGCAATGCAGGGGTGCAAACCAGAGGAAAGGCTGCAAAGGCAGGAGGAGGCACCGTGCAGGAACCGCATCTCTGCCACGGACTGACTCTGCCTCCAAATACGGTCGGTGTCAGCTATTTTAGGGGTGAACTGTGATCTTGAGGCACTAGAGGGGAGAGTGGAGCTGTGCTGCTGCAGGGGAGCCTTGGGAGAGCGGCGCGCAGCGCTTGGCTGCCTGAAAATCCATCCTGTACATGCTGCTGCTCCCTCTTCGTTCAGGAGTAGAAAGGCTATCTGCCGACTGCATGCATTATGTCACAGCCTGTCCGTGTTTAAAAGCAGCTCCTAGCTGTGATTTTTGCCTAAGGACTAGGCTAGCTAAGCTGTAGCATTCCTCTGAAGAAAAAGGCCTGCTAGCTTCTGCTGGCACTGGGTTATACCCAGCGCTGCATTGGCTGCTCTTCCCAAGTACGAGCAGTGCCAAACCCACCAAAATTCCCAGGTACTGATCACACTGCTTCTTTGTGTGCTTATCCGCACCCTGAGCTGCTTGGCTTCATTATCCAGCTTCATTGAAACTGCTTAACCTGCCTCCCGAGCTCGGCAGATGTCTAGAGCCTGTGAATCCATGTCTAGAGCCTGTGAATCCCCATCACCCCGGCCACCTTTCCTTTAACATGGAAATGCGTGCTGCTTTGCTTTCTCATTCCGCTCTTCTTCAAAGCTGGGGGGTTCTCATCTCCACTTGCTGCTGGTTTTACTGTACAGGACCAGGCCAGGGATTAAAATAACCAGTTACAGTTACCTGGCCAGGTTACCTCACCAGTTAGTTACCAGCAGCGAGGTCTGCGGTAAATCACCTGACAAAGCCCACACAAAACACATGGATTCTTGGCAGAAACTTCCAGAGAACGGGTGGTTATGTGGGAACGGCTGAGAATAACGAGGTTGTGTGGGCTGACCCTGAGATTTCAGACCAAGGAAAGCCCCCACAGCCCCTGCCCTTTGCGCTCAGAGCTTCACACAGCGCTGGCGGGTCTGCCTGGGGGTGCGGGCTGGCAGCGTGGCGGGGCTGCCCGGGGCCCACGGGCCGTGACACTGGCAGGCCGCACGGCTGGGCCGCACCTGAGGGGCCGGGACGGCCTCACCCGCCCGAGACGGCGGAGCCGAAGCGGTGTGAGCGCACACCGCCCTCACCGCACCCGCCCAACATGGCGGCGCCCGCGGGCTGGCGGCAGCCGCCCCGCCCCGCCCTGCGGCCCGCCCCCGCCCCGCCCTGCCGCCGGCGGTCCTCCCCGGGCGCGGTGCGGGCGGCTGCCGCCAGGGGGCGGTGCGGGGCGGCGCGGGGGCTGGCGGCGGCGCGGCCTGTGCCGAGGCGTCATATGACCGCGGCGCGGGGGCGAGCCGGGCCGTGTGGGAGCGTGCGGGTGTCCGAGAGCCGCCGCCGCCGGAGCCAGTCCCCGGGCCGAGCCTGCCAGTGCCCCCGGCCCGCCGCCGCCATGCTGGCGCTACTCTCCCGGCTGCTGGACTGGTTCCGCTCGCTCTTCTGGAAGGAGGAGATGGAGCTCACCCTGGTGGGGCTGCAGTACTCGGGCAAGACCACCTTCGTCAACGTCATCGCGGTGAGCGGGCCGCGCCGGGCCGGGGGCAGGCCGCGGCGGGGCCGGGGGGCGGCGGGGCCTGTGCGGGCCCGGCGGGAGGGGCCGGCGCTGGGGCAGGGCCGGACGCGGCCTGCTGTGCCGCCCGGCTGCCGGGCCCGGCCTCCCCGGTGCGGCTGCCGGCATGGAGCTGTTCCGCTGGGCCTGCCCCTGCTGTGCGGGCTGGCGGGGGGCGGCCGAGCCGGCCGGGGGTAGGTAGCACTGGTACCCGCCCCAGAGCTCCGTGTGCCGCTGGGCCCTGACAGCCGCTACCGGCACGGCCCCGCGCTCCGGGGGTGCTCACAGCCTCCCTGTGGCCGGGCGGGCGGCAGCGCGATGTGAAGACAGCGCGATGTGTCCTCGGCTGCTTCCTCCCATTTCACTCCTTTTTTTCAGTGGTCCTCGGTGAATGATTTCAATGTTTTCTGCTCGTGGTTCTTCTCTCAGATTTTTTTGCTTGTCCTGGTTGCTGAAACTTGTATCAAATAATGTACTCTCTCTTAAGGTATGCCCTAAGAAGTACAGCTTCCACGCCTAACAGCAGCAGGCTGCTAAACGTGGGCCTGCTTGTCTGGTGATCTGCCTGGAGCAGATGAAGGAAGGGTGTGGGGATCCTCCTACCTGAAGCTTTTCCATTGTTGAACAAGATAGAGTGGCTTGCTGAAATGGCTTATTCGACTCCATCAGTGTCCTGTTCTGCGGAGGCGTGTGACAGAAAACATTCAAAGAGACCAGCTGCAGTGTGGAAGCCCTCGTAGTAGGGAGACTGAAATGGGAAACCAGAATACCTTTTGGCTTTGCAGGGAGCATGACTGACTTGAGTCCAGTGCACCTTGGATGAGAAAGCTGGTGTCTTCAACCTCAGATCTGAGCAGACCTTCAACTTCTTTTTTTTTTTGAGGCTGTCTCCTTAATGTTACTGTGTATTTTTATGAATGTATTTATTTAAATTTCAGTTGAATGAGTTACTGGGTAGGAAAGGGACTCCCATTCTCCTGCAGTTGTACATACTTGCTGTTACGCTGACTAGCTGTCAAAGTGTAACCAAGTTCTTGGGTAGTTGAGGATGTTAGTACTCAGTGGGCTTCATAATAACCGTGTGAAATGGGTCTGCTCTCATAAAAGGTAACTCCTCCTCTGCCTAGTTATGTGAGGCAAAAGTTGCTGGGCTAACCTGAGAATGCCAGAAGCCTTTTCTTTCACACAAAGGAGTGGCTGCCACTACCTCTTGGCTTGGAATTCTAAAAACGGTACTCTGAAATTGTTGAACAACCTCAATCTGTGGCTGCTGAGCTGATACTGATTATTGTGTTCTTGCATCTTTGGGTACTGCGATTACTCTGCAAGTTTTTTGTCTTCTGGCATCCTGGATGGCAATGGCCCTTGACAAAGTACTACTTTGCCACTTTCTCTGTACAGTACCAGCAGCACAGCTCCTTCAGGGAGTTATCTGTGAAACAGTGCTGCAGATATGTGGAGTAGTACAGAACGGTTGTAGTAGTTGCACATGAGTTGAGTCCATCTAAGTTGTCTCAAGTGGTAAAAGTACTCCTAAGTAAAGCTGACGTCTGTATCCAGCTTGCTTTGCTAGGGGTTGAATCTTGCAAGGTTTCAACCACACATTAGGATCACGCCCAGAAATTTATCTGAGTAAGTATCACTCAAGCAGCCTTGCAAAACTGAGTGAAATAAGGAAGTCGTTATGCACAATGACACGGCCTAGTTAGCTGTTATAGGTTTGGAAGCAGCAAGTCACATTTCTGAAGTTTTTAATTAGGGACTCTAGTGAGTCTGTACAAAAAAGAGCGAGGGGACTTGCTCGGGTTTTTATTATTGGTTTTTAAAAAATAATAGCATGAGCTTCAGTTATCATCAGCACAGTATTGCTTCTTACAGAAGGAGGAGTGCTGTCCATGGCATCAAGAGCTAACTTCTTGTTAGTTGCTTCATTGACTGACTTCAATTCAGAGCGTGCATTTGGAAACGAGTGCCGGAAAAGAATAACTGCTCTCTGCAGGCCAGTTAATGGTTTGGATGGATGTTGCTGTCAAGTGTTGGGATTCCATAAAACTGAAGTGAAAGGAATGACACAGCAAGATGCTAGTCCTATAGAATAGCTCTAAAAGCTGGATTACATTCCAGGATCTTGGTATGGCTTATCAGGTTGCATTCTGCCTAACAAAGAGCTGCTACCATTCTCTGGTCAACAGTGAGTTTAACCTAATATAAATCCCTAATGTAATCTATGCCAATCAAACCAGGCAAATGTAACTAGAGGAAAAACTCAAGCCAATTACACAGGAGTGCCACTGAAGTGGAAAGGCCATGAAAGACAACCCAGTTCTAGAACAATCTTTTTTTATGTTGCTAGCTGGTTTGGGCCATATTTAGTCCTCCAGTGTAAACAAGCGCTCAGTTTGTAACCAGAACAAACTTAGTTTGAGTAGAAGGTTTGACAACCAAGTGGAGCAGTGAAATCTAGTTATAGCTGGATACAACTAATGCAGCTTCTGCTTTGCTGACTCTATTAGTCACTGTCTCTAATTAGATATTAAGTGTAAGTTTTCCGTATGCGTGAGTAAACTTGCTTACAAGGGAGGATATAATTTCTTCCTGATCCTAATTTCCATAATGTAGATGGCCTGTGGCTCTTATTCAGAGAAACTGCATGTCATCCCAATATTGCATCTTGAATTGTTAGCTTCTTATCTGAGGGCTTGAAATGTCCATTATTTACTGGAGTCTGCAATATCTTCTGTGGCTTGCATCTCTGCAGCTAGTGTCTGTGAGCAGGCTTTCATCAGACTTGCTGTCAAAGCTGGGAGTCCCAGCCATGCTGGTGTGGGGAGGTACGAGAGGCAACCGAGCTCCACAGCCACGTGATGCAACTGAAACATGATTCAAGTAAACTGACTCTGCTTCCCGGCTGCAGGCAGTGTGTGCTGGCGAATAATGGGATGTTTGTTCAGTTTCTAAAATGTGCTTCATAGGAGAGTGGTGTTTCCTCCTGCGAAGCCTTGCTTGAGGCCTGGTAGTTTGATCCTTGAGCCAGGGGTTTGGCACTGGAACACTGAAGCTCGACAGCCTGATAGCGGGCAGGGGTGGGAGGGAGTCAGACTTTTCTGGTTGTCAGGTTTAAGAGCTACTCAACCAGTTCTGTTTGTGGTGATAGCGTAAATAAGATCCCTTTGTAGGATTTGTGTCAAAGCCTGAATTAGTGTGGTTTGTCTTTTAACTCTGGAATATCTGACAAGCCTTTGAATGAGGCCTGGGTTTCTAGAAAGAGAATATTTTTGAAGTGCTGCAACAAAAGATTCCCTTCACCACTTGGGAGCTGCAACTTCTTTCCGTCCTTGTGACCATTATGAGTAACTTTGACTTGAAGTCACACCGGAGAACTGTGGAAAAATATTGCTCTAAAGAGCTTCACTGCTGCTTTAGTGCCTTCTGAAACACCCAGGGAGGTCGTAAATAGCTTATGTTGTCACTTGGTACACACAGTAGTTAAGGGAGAAGGTTGATACGTTTTTAAGCAAAGTGTTTCTTAATCACAAAGTCTCTTGAAATGGATTGCCTCACTTGATGAGGTAATAACGCTAATACGAGGTGACTCATATTCCAGGTAATATTCTGTTTTTGAGGTCCTGCTTGCTCTACCCCAGATGGTCTGAAACACGTGACTGAAATTGGAAGGTGCTTTTTCCATCGTGGTAGTAAGTTCTGTATAGCACTCTTTAAGCAATGGAAGAGCTTTAAGTGGTAACACCTGGAGAAAGGTGCTTTCATGACTACCAGAGGCATGGAACATCCTAAGCTCTTACACGACTGACTTCTAGATAGAAATACCCTTTTTTAGGTCTTGTAACTACCACACAGCAGTGCAACATGATAAGCAGTTTGTGTCCTTTTGAATATTCCATTGAAGTCAGGGTTGGGGAAATAAAAACGCACTTTCTTGTCAGAATGCACTCTTTTACGTTCTGCACCCATCACTCCTAGAAACGCTGTTGTAAAGCCTTTCCAGGGGCTGTTAGATCACAGAGACTGAAACTGCTAGATTAGAGTTCAAGCTTGGGAATGTTATCACAACCAGTAGCTGAAACACTGAAGTATTTCAGGAAGGAAGCTAGACTACAGAAACTAGAGAGCTGATTTGTCCATGTATGATGCACTTCTTGGTTCAGGCTATGAATGCTGCAGAGGAGGCTTAGTGTAGGGGTAGCCTTATATAATTCTAAAATGACTGCTTTTTTTTCAGAAGAGATTTCTGAGAGATGTGGCTTTTTTTCGTAGTGTGAAAAGAAATAAATTTAGTGATGAGCAGTGGAGCTTAAGGTAGTATGGTAGTTCAGGTGGATTGGGAGTGTCCTGGCTGGAATCCATATTCCAGTGGTGGTGTCTCCTGGTCGGTTAAGCTTGTTTGTGATCCCTTCTAGATGGATGAGAAGTAAAGATAAAAATCTTTGTGGTGTAGTAACAAAGCCTATATGAAGAAATCCATCCTATAACAGTAATGAATCATGTTAGCTTTGTGCGATGCAAGCTAAAGGCTGCCCTGAGCTTTCCCGTTGATACAAAGAATTTCCTTGTGCAGGCTGTGGAATTGGAACCTGGGAACTGTGAATTGGTGGTTGAGGATCATGCGGATGGGCTGTTGCAGGCATCACGCTTTCCAGGGCCAGCAGGAGAGAGCTACTGCTGTAGCTGCAGAGAAAGAAGAGAGAATGCTGGTTCTGGTGCTGCCTTTAATGGTTCCTCTAATGTATTGAAATGAATTTTTAAGGAAGGCACGGAAGCAGGAATTCCAGTCTTATGCTCAGTTACTTGATCAAGATGCTTAGAGCTACAGTCTGTGCAAGAGTTAGTGCTAACACTAGATAGGAGGTGAGCTGAACCCAAACTGATTCATGCAGGCACATGCTGGCCCTGTCCTCCTACATTACTGGAATTCAGCACAGGGACTTGATCCAGTCTGGAAGCAGTTTTGCTCCTCTGAATAATCCTTATCTAACATAAGTACTCAAGGAGGTAAATGGGTTCATGTTGCACTAGAATCACGTGCTTGTGTTCTCCAGGAGCTTGAAGTACTGAAAAGGGAGCATCTCTTAAACCAAGAGGCTTAAAAAAGACAGGTTCCTTCTGCATGTGGTCTCTGAAATTCCTTCTGCATGTGGTCTCTGAAATTCCATCTGTTTAGTCTCTGTCTTATCTTTCACACAGGGGGTAGAGTTAACTTTGTTTTGTGACCTTCAGGGAACAGTTTGTATTAATGCTGTATGGTGTGTATGACCTCAGAGCTAATGGCTTAATTCATAATCACTTCTAGTACACAAGGCTGATCTTCCAGGAGGCCTGGATGAAGTGCAGTGTCTGCCTTTTGGCATAGTCACAGGTGCTGAAAACAGTTGCAGAGTTGTAAGCAACTGTTCTTGTTGTCCTTGATGAGTGTTTGAGCAATGCTTACTGTGTATGACAACAGCCAAGCACTTTCAGATTGGGGATTGAAAATATTTCTGTGCTTATCAAACTTGTTTCAAAGCTGATGCCTATTTTAGAAGGAGAAAGCAGCGTATTGTGAACACACAGTGATAGGGCTGAGTAATCTGCTCTGGGTAGGGGGGAAGTCTGATTCAAACAGAACTGTGTACTAATAAAAGCATATTCTTGTTCTGCTGTGCGAGCAGCTTTTGCATATGAATACTCTTAAGATACAGCTGAATTCCTTGGCTCTTTTTTCTCTGTAGTGGTAGTAAACAAACCCCCTCTAAATTCTGAGTTTAGAGAGCTAGTTTCTGGGTCAGGACATTTGGATACAGTAGCAGAGCCTATCAAAGGAGGCTGCTGCCCACTAGCAAAATCCATTACAGTAGTTTTAACCATTTTTTTTACCTGCCTTAAAAGATAAGGCAACTGCCAGTAGCATTCTTTAGGTACATTGGCTGTGAACAGAGGAACACCCACACTTATATCAGAGTGAGGTCTTTCGAATGAAGATCTGAGTTGATCAATATACTCAAAACCTGCAGTCAAGTGTGCCTCTCAAAGCTATAAAGTGCCCACCTCACCTTGGAATCCACAGCCTCCAAACTTCCTACAGTGAGAAGGGGTGTGCTGGTGCTTTGGAGGCAGCTCCATGGAGGCACCTGCTGCCCTTCCTTCTGCTCCTGACAGGTCAGAAAGTATGTCAGGTAGCGCTGGCTTGTCAAGTACAGAAAGCTGAAACTCAAGTTTTAACTGAGCAACTCTGTAGTGTAGTTCTTAAGCAAGACAGAACAAGTTTTTATGCCACCTGGATGTTTAGTGTGGGTAGACAGTACTTGGAAAGTAGTATAAGGTGCAGCAGCTTTTCTGAAGTCTCTGTAAAAGCTTCCTGGTGGTAGATCACAGGAATTCTTCAACATTACATTAAACACCTGGCAAATGAGGTGCTGCTCCAGGCTGAAGGAATGTGTGTCCTAAAAGAGTGGTGGGAGAGCATAAGCTATTGATGGAAATGGCTTTTAACTGAAAGATCTGGAAGGATGAGTGGGAATAGCTCACAGCATGTGAGGTACTGTGAGGCAGCACAGGGAGTCAGAGGTTCAGGGAGTGCTTGGGAGATGAAGATGTAGGTGTAGGGTGTGACTGTAGAGGCAGGAATGTGGTGGTTCCTGAGCAACCATGGCGAGCTGACCCTTCAAAGGAAAGACTGGCAGTGCATGCTTTATGAACTGAACTGCCTCAAACATGGAAAGCCTGGTTAACCATCTGCTGCTGAGCTGCACTTAATCAGGGCTCAAGTGGACAACTCACACTGGGCTTTCGGGGCAGGAATGGGAAGCGAATGAACAGGCATTCAGGTTGGGCACTACTTTGCTGGTTAGAGCAAGTTCTGAAACAGTGCTCTGAGATTACTCTATGCTTTCTGTGTAGCTTAAACAGTCCAAACTTGTGAATGAGAAGGTGGAACACCCACCTAATGAAGTCCAAGCTGTCCATTTTTCAAGGCATCGCTGTCTTTAATGTTGCATTCCTTGGACTGAAGGACTTAGTTATT
This sequence comes from Podargus strigoides, assembly GCA_028020825.1. Lineage (NCBI taxonomy): Eukaryota > Metazoa > Chordata > Aves > Caprimulgiformes > Podargidae > Podargus > Podargus strigoides. Next base: position 1,566,527 of record CM051629.1, on the reverse strand, counting down.
TTTTTTACTCCTTTTAAAAAGCTGATAGTCTGTATAGTCATGTGCCTGGGAAGCAGATCTTAAATGTGAAAAACCACCACCTCTTCAGGGGACTACTGGCTTCAGACCCAAGCTCTGGATGTCTTTCTGTGTTGGAGGTGAACAGCAGGATTAACATGTCATTTAACTGAAGGCCCAAATAAGCCAAAATGTGACTGCTCTTATCTGTGTGTTTTCAGTTGACTTCTAATGTTTATCAGCATTACACTGGAGTCCGTGTGTGGTGTGAAGCTACAAGCCTTGGTTTGCTAGTGGGAGATCACAGGATTTTCTTAGGATTTTGTTGTTTTTTTTTTCTGTGGGGGGACATAAGCAGAAGAGTGTGGGCTTCTGGGCAAAGAACTGAATGACAAAGCATTGGTATCACAAGCTGATCATCTTCTGGTTGCAAACTCTGAACAGCAAGTACTCAAAGCATGTCCAGTCAGACTTAGTTCCTACTTCCAGCTTGTGAGCGGTTGGGCCCTAACTATAGGGGGATGTAGCTGCTTCATAGATGCTAAAGGGCTTTTAACTCCAGCTAGCTTCTCTGTGCAACATCATGGGAGAGAAGCAGAATTTCTGTTGCTATGATATCAAACCCTAATTAAACAACAGAATGCATTTGAGTTGACCTTTCTTCCAAATCTGGTCAACTGTCTGGTTCTATTACACGTAATAGATGTAGTGAGATGCACAATGACTGCTGTGGCTAAGATTCACCTTCTGCCAAACAGCCAAGGGAGCATGGGAGAAATCTGTGCTGCTGTTGATAACACTTGTTGTGGCTCCTGGGAGCTATAGGAGACAGCTGTGAGCTGGGCTTTTGAGCTGTTACAGATAAAAGTGCAGGAGATAGATAGTAAAACATCTGCCACTAGAGAACCTCTCTAATACAACACTGGTTTGCAGCAGTTTTGTCAGAGCTTAAAGTGATGCTGAAGTTTGGGCTGAGATACTCTTCAGTTGCATTTCAGTTGCCATTTCCACTGCGAAGCAAGTTGGATGCTGTAGCCTAGCAGTAAGCAGACCTGTCAGGTCCTTCTACTTTCCAGCCTTTTAAAACTCCTCAGGGAGTTAACCCATACCTGTGGGTTGGAGGCTTGCTCCACAGGAGTGATTTATTACTGTAAATGTTGTCTGTAGAGTGGCTTGCATCAGAGGAAATCTTCTGGCTAGTTCTAGCTTCCAGGTAACTAGGCGATTCTGAGGTACAGAACTTGGCTCCAGCGGTAGGTGAATGGCTCTTTTCCTATACTTGCCCTGGCTGTCTATATGTTAAGCTATGCAAAGCACTTCTCCACAAGTAACTCTGCTCCCCTGACTGCCTCAAGGCTTGAAAAATGACTTAAATGCGTGTAAGAAGTGTCTCGACTGACTTCACATGAGCTTCAATACAGATGAATGTAATATCTATGACTTCTTGGCTATAAAGCCTTCAGTTGGAAGGCAAATGGTTAGAAAAAGCTTATGGTAATTTATTATGTAAACTAGCTGCATTGGATAAACACTAAATGTAACTTTCTTTTTTTTCCAGTCAGGGCAGTTCAGTGAAGATATGATTCCTACTGTGGGCTTCAACATGAGGAAAGTTACAAAGGGTAATGTTACAATAAAGGTATGTTACCATTGTTGGCTGTCTCTTTTTAAACCCATGCAAAGTTGTCTTCAGCTTCTAGTTTAAAATGTACATGTTTGTTCTGTTTTGCTCCCACCATTGGGACAAATATAGGAAACTGAAGAGGCCCAGCTAAATCTGTCAAATAGCTTCAGAACACACTTATGTTTATTTATGGGGTTTCTTAAATGAGAATCTGTGTGCCATTTCCAGGTTTGTGGACTAGTTAAAGCAATGTTGTGATAAAGCTGTCTGGCTTTAATCTGAGTTAATTTTCACAGGTTTAGGACCCAGGGAGCCTCCTTTTTTTCTCTTCATCAATATTGCTTAAGGAAAGGCTTACATCAAAAGTTTTAAGTCATCTTATTTTCTTGTGTTCCACAGTGTGAATACTTAGTACACAGGTGCATCTTTGCATCTGGTGTAAGATGCTGTAGTTTGCATCTTATGCTATTGAGCAAGCTTTGAGCAGCTGTACAAGGGATGAGTTCTGTTCTAATACACGAGAGGTCTTCCAGCTGCCCTAAGGAGAAAGGAAAAACTATGATTTGATTTCTTATCTTTGCCTGACATGTTTAAACATAGTGCATGGCTAAACTGTCTTTTTCTCCTTGCCTTAAGATTTGGGATATAGGAGGGCAGCCACGATTCCGAAGCATGTGGGAGCGATATTGCAGAGGAGTTAATGCTATTGTGTAAGTGTTGTCTTCCTTCAGCTAGTACTTAACTTCAGGTTTGCTTCTCTTCTGTGTGTAGCTTTTCTAACAGTGCATGCCTGACTCAGTAGTACTCATTTTAATTTTGAAATTGTACTGCAACCATTTTGACCTTTTTTTGCCCTTAAGCTCAGGACTCAAGATGGGTTATTTTCTTATCAGTGCCTGATCTGGAGTACTAACTACTTCCTGTTGAACTGGGTGGCAGTGCTGTCTAACTGAAAGAATCTTTCATCTACTCTGATCTTAGAGAATTTTTTTAAAAGAACTCAATTCTTTGCTCAGAAGACCTAGCTTTGTTTAAAGCCTTGTTGAATATGCTCAGAACTGACAGTGTAAAGGAAAGACTGATGTTTCTGAAGTAGTTCAGTCTGACTGACCTAACCTTAAATTCTCTTTAAAGCTACATGGTAGATGCTGCAGATCGTGAAAAAATAGAAGCCTCTCGAAATGAGCTGCACAATCTTCTAGATAAGCCACAGTTACAAGGAATCCCTGTAAGTAATGCTGCCTTACACAGTATTAAACTTGCTTTAGGAATGTGCATAACTTTAGCAACTCTAAAGTCTGGCTTGAACTCTTAAGTCAAGCGTAAGGCCTAACCTTACTGGTTAGTATAAGCATGAACAGTCCCCACCCCTAGTGTATTAAATCAAATGGTTGACCTCAGTCCATCCTTCAGTGATCTTATTCTTATTTTATAAAAGCTGCAACCATTTCCTTCTGCTCTGGATTTCAGGTTCTAGTACTTGGAAATAAGAGAGACCTTCCTAATGCTTTGGATGAGAAACAGCTAATTGAAAAGATGTAAGTCTGACCCTTCCTAAGAAAGGCTACTTTAATTCAATAAAGGAATTCATGAACATAGGGATGTTAGATCAAGAAGCTTATGTTTGTAAGTAGAAAACTCAGCAACAGGAGGCAGCTGAGACATTGTACAAGTTACCTGGAGAAGATGAAGGGGAATAGCTCAGATTCTCAGCATAAGAGTCCCTGTTATAAGTGAAGTGTATGTTGAAATGTTCTCTCTTTCATAGGAACCTTGCTGCTATTCAGGACAGAGAAATCTGCTGCTACTCAATTTCTTGCAAAGAGAAAGATAATATAGGTAACTATTGACCTAAACCACTAAGCATTATGAAGAGCTGTCAGAGGATGGATTGGGGATTGTAACTTCTTAAACACAAGCTTCCTGACTTCAGGAAACTGGTAACAAATCAAAGAACAACATGTAAGTGCACTGGTTAAATTCAGTATAGATCCTGATGGCAGAGAGGAAGCTTGACTGGTATTAAAGCTGTAGGGGTTGTACTTATCAAAACATGTGCTAGTCTCCTATGAAATCTGCTGCCTTCCTTTCGTTAGATTGCAGCAAATAGCTGACTAGTCTTGCTATTAGCTTGGCCTAAATGATTTTATATTTCTGTCAGGTACTCTCAATGCTGCCTCACTTCATGAGGCTAGGAAGCACTTGCAGCAAGTTATTCCTCAACAGCCAGTCCCTGGAAATAATCATCTTCACTTGCTGTCTTATCAAAGCAGTTCATGTTGTGGCCTATGCTGGTCACTACTCCATGCTGCCAAACAGTCAATTTTTCTGGTGCTGACATCAATTGCTTCAGAATTTCTGGAGTTCAAAGGCAGAAACCATGGTACTGTATAATACCAAGCACTTGACACTAGTATTGTAAGTAAAGTGCATAATCTCAACTCAATGGAAAAGCAGTACTTAACCACACTTGCCATCCTTCTGATGCCTTCTTGTGGTTGCCATGAGATTAACACTGGTTCGTGGGTTTCCTGATGAGGGAAACTTCAGACTGGTGGTCACAGGAACAAGCTAGAGAGGATATCAGAACTGCTTTATATTGAAGACTCAGCTTCCTTCCAGGAAAATGTTAATGTGCCTTGGACCATCCTCTAGAGAAGGGCTGGATATTCCTGTCATGTATTTGAGGACACTGGCACACCAAAGCCATGCCAGTGATACAAATACAGACAGACACTTGAATATGGAACTTCTCTTCTCTCTCTCTTTAGATATCACGCTTCAGTGGCTTATTCAGCATTCAAAATCTAGAAGAAGCTGAAGTCTTCCTGGAATCTCCAGTACCAGTTGGCCATAATCTCAATTGTCCACTTCCCTCCATAATGAGATATTACCCAAAAATCCTGTATCAAGAATCTGCCTTTTCACGGTTCATTTCTCATGTGCACTGCTGAAGACTTGTATTCCTATTCTGTCACAAAACAACTAGAGTTGTCATGATAAAGTCAGCACAAATATTTATTTTACAACCATCTGTGGTGGGAGGGTTGTGGGGGGACTTTTTAAAAAGAAAAAAATATCTCTACCATGTTAATTATGATGGTACACTCTGTTCTGGTTTTTCAGGGCCAGGTTTTTATATGATTTTCAGCAAGTGTTTTATTTCTAGTGTTTAGTGGCGTGAAGATGCTGATGCTTGACAGCATTAAGATTCTGTAAGATGCCACATACAGTAGTTAGAAAACATTTAAGCGTGAGTTGTGGGATACTGATTTATCTCACAAATGCATGTGATGATGTGTGTATGTAAGCAGAGAAATGGAAGCTGTTTGCAGAGGGGAGCACAAGGCATAGATCAGCATCACTAATCTACAGCTGAGATCTTATCCTGTCACTTGAAAAAGAAAACTCTCATGATGAATTAGGAAAGAGTCAACTCTTTGAAATCATTTTGTTGCTTCTGTTTAACATTTATTTGTGTGGGGGATGGGAATGGACTGTTCTGTCAAGCTTTCAAAAATTGGAGTATTCCAGCATGAAAACAAATTGCTAGGAACATCAGACTTTGTTCAGTTACATTTTTCTATCTACAGATATTAGTGGTCTCTATCTGAAACCAGAACGCACATTCTGAGCAGCTGCATGACACTTAAATTACTGATGTTTTTGTAGAGTCAGTTGTTGACCGTTAGCACAATCTCCATGTAACTGTCTGGTGTCTCTCCTGCTCATGTAATGGCTGGGCACAGTTTCACTGGTGCTATGGAACATCTAGGCTATTGTGACAACTCTAGACCTGCCTGCTTTCTCGATGTAACCATGTGCAAAGTCTGTAAGTTGCAAGATGAAACGTTCTACTGTGTCAAAGCACAAGAGAGCCAATGAATTGATCCTGTTTCTTGACTAGCTCCTACAGTATAGGGAAGTATGTGTAAACTAAAGATTGTAATGTTTTTGTAGCTTTACTTTCTCGATGACTTCAGTATATTTAAAGGGACAGACTTGTTAAGACTGGTTTGTTCATACAGTAATGTCAGTGTAGCTTTCCAGTGTATGCAAATACATGGTACACCTGCTTGTGTTGCCTCACACTGTGTGTGATTCTTCACCTAAATGTAGAGTTTGCATTATGTCAGGAGTCTTTGGTTGGAAACACTGTTTAGTCCATATCAGTTACGACAAGCCAGTTTTAATTTGGACTGCCATGGCCTTACTGTTCTGTACCATCTGTCCCACAGACACTACACGCTGCCTGCATTCAGTCTGAACTTGCATTTTAACTTTTTGTCCCCTTTCAGTTCTCTGAAGCATGATTTCAATTAATTCATACTCTGGTGCTGTAGAGGAGAGGGTATATTAATTAACTCGCTACTGTAGTCCCTAGTTCACCAGGAACTGCTACAGTTATTTTTATTTAGCAAACTTGCTTGTGCCTAAATTAAGGAAACTAAACTAGAATGTGTGAATCTTTGTGGGGGACCAGGTCACTGTTTAGTTAACTGGCCTATAGCTAAACTTGATGTGTTTGGTGTTTATATACTTCACTGCTTTCAGCGTTTATGGCATCCAAACACTACCAATTGTTAACCTGTGCATTACTCTCTGCATGTGAACAACTTATACAATTACTGAACTTTGTAAATACGTGAATTTTTTTATTTAGGTGGATGCAAATGTTGGTTTACTGCTCTTCAGCTTTACTCAATAAACTTATGTTTTGAGGGTTGTATTGACACTTAACTGACTGACTTGAGTGGATGTGGCTGAACTCATGGCAATGTATTATGGGCTGTCTGTCTCCTCTCCCACGAGATTACAGTGGGGGAAGAAGGCTCAGTAAATACTTGAGCTTCTGTGTTCGGTGGTTCAACTGTTCAAGTGAAATGCTTATAAAACTACCATTCAGGCCTGGGGCTTTCTCAGCTGACATGAGCAAGCTTAGCTAGTCAGCCTCCAGACCTCAGTGCTTTATGATGTTTATGAGAAGCACTAATTAGTCAGCTGGAGGGTCTTAAGTAGGGGCAGCCTTCTGGAGCTCTGTTTTCAGGAGAAAAATGCATGTATCTACAAGCTTGTTTCTTGTTGTCAAGCCTAGAGCTGTTCTAGTGCAGGGGTCAGATCTAGCAGTGCCTGATCATTCTGCCAATGAAAGCATAAAGATTCTCATCTCATTGGAAAGTGAGGCTTTTGTTGGTTGAGGTCTTGAACAAAATTGATGCTGTGATTTTTAATTTCAAGTTGCACTGACTGTCCTTCTCAAATGCTTTCTTGCATTAATTTTTATTAGGTCACTGATTAACTTACAGGACCATATGTCAGCATCTTCCAAGTAATGGGGACAGATTGGATGTCTTCTGTTCAGGGCTCGCCTCTGTGTAAGCTTTCAAACTTCTGGAGCTGTAACAGGTTAGTTCTTAGGCCTGAGAATCAGTCAGTTTGCATCCCTCATGAGTAACTCAGCTGGTGGGAAAGACTAATGAACTGTTGAGGAAAAGATCATGTGCATATTTTTTCAATTGATGGGGGTTTCTTGCATGCAAAACCAGCTACCTGAAGTTACCATTCAAAGGAAAACACCTTTAGACACAAAATCTGAGAACAGTATTACTGCTGTGAGATTTGTGACACTGGTTGGTCTGATACCAGTACTGATAGCTTAAATCAGCTGTGGTGTGAACTTGGCCAACAGCTGACTGCTTGAGGTGGTATTTAAGTTTCTACTTCCAAATGTAAATAGCAAAGAGAGCTACACTGGCCATCTCTGATGTGTGTGCTCTAAAATTTGCATTTCTTCACAAAATGACTCCACCTAGGCTTTCACAGCTATTCTTGTACTGTTCCTCCAGACCATTTTGTTACTCACAGGGCAGAAATGCAGACCTTGAAGAGACTATTAGAATCCAGTGCAGGAGGTTTACACTTTTTTTGTCAACTACCTTAATTTTGAAACAGAAGGGAAGTGCAGTAAGTCTTGCCAGAGAAGTGAGGCTGTTCTTGCCACCTTTCAGCCTTGGACTGAAAAAACGACTTGCTTATCTGGCTCGGTTAAGTCCAAGGTTAAAACTTCTCTGTTCTGATAAAGGTGTGGAGCTGAAGATAAGCATTAGCAGTGTTGTCTGCTGAACAGACATGCTATAGCTGCATTCTGCTTCTAGAAATCTATGGGGCTGATGTGATCTCTCATGATGATTACTTGTCTTGGGCTCTGTAGTGAGCCCGGACAGTAAATAGACTGTTAAGATTTCCCATTCTCTTAAGTTGCTTTTGGGGCTGCATTTCAGTAACATAAATTATTGCACTTAGACATCAATAGCTGTAGTCCTGAAACTCATCTGCAGTAGGCCTTGAGCATTAACAGCAAATTAAGAAAACTGTGTCTTGTGAAAAGGCAAATACTGAGCCAGAAAGAACTCTTGGTCGTGAATGAGGTTAGACACCAGTTACAGCTTTACGACCTCATGATGTGTTGGTATTGTATGGTGTCCCAGTGATTTAAAATAGCTGTCAACTCTAAATCCTTGTTGGTTTTGTTCAGTGATCACTCTTACGGACCACAGAGCAGCACATCTCTAGGCTGGGCTGGGAAGAAACGTTTGTGTGTGCACCCACAGCACCGAGCTGTGTGAAAGTTTTCCTTGGAGTGTTAATGTCCTGTCAACTTCAGTGCATGGTGGTTTCTGTCAGTGCAGTTAAGTGCAGCACCCCGAGCACAGCCGAGTGTCGTAGCAGTTGCACAGAGCAGTTCTGTCCTACCACTTGGCAATGTGAAAAATGCACAAACGTGGAGCTGTTTCATGATCTGGGGAACTAATAACGTAGTTTCTTCTCGTGTTTTCTCTTTGCATCTTTATGGGAACAGGTTGGAAAGATGGCCCTTTTGGGATGCTGACATAGAAAACTGCATAATCTTCACTTTCTGGTAGAGGAAAGGAGGCCAAAGAAAATGCCTTAAACAGTCTCTCTGGTTAAATTAATATAGGAATGTTGTGCAGGGATCTATTAGCTGGGTTATCAAGCTTTTAACTTTTCTAAGGTTTAATTTTCTAGTTACTGTGGCTGTGCAATGGCATGTGGTGATTTGCTTTGTGTGTTTCCTGAATGTGAAAGAAACGCCCCAGCACTGCTCCCCGCGGGCTTGCTTTTGCACTGACCCTGACTGGAGAGGGCTGTGTGAATTCTGAAGAGGGGGGTGTGAATCAGGTTATTTAAGCTGTCTTGCTAAGAGTGGTGTGTTGCTGATGACACGGACAGCAATGAGTCCTGTTAAAGGAGGAGTAATGTGTGAATGCCTGAGATTGGTGTTACGTGCTTCAGGACTTTAACTCCCAAACCATGCATGTAGAAGGATTTACCTGGCTCAGTCATACACCTTCAATGAGAGGTCTCTTGCTTTAGGACTGCAGATATGACAGTTAAAGTATGCCTTGGTGAAAGGCATGCTTGGGGGTTTTCTTTTACGTGTCATTTAAATGACAAGCAGAGAGTGGCACTCAAAGGGGGAGGTATGCACATACTCTTTTAAGGGAGAAGTAAAATATTTGCTGGTTTTCCTTCCATCAGAGCAGCAGGTGAGTAAGTAGACCTTTGTGCCAGGATTAGTGCCTTTTCATTATGACATTACAGGCTTTATTCTGTTAAAGGCAACATCTATCATTGTGATCGTTTTGAAGTGCTTCAATAAAGTGCTGTTGAAAACCATTCTTTTGCATATTCATCTGTAGTAGTACAGCTGCTTTCATTGTTAGGAATACATAAGAAGCTCTCATTACCAAATTGAGGGAAATATTGTTACGCTCAAGTGAAACTCAACACATCTGTGCTAAAATTTAATTCTTTAGATCATCTGTGAGAGGAGCAAACACTCTTCTAACAAGGAAGAGAGCAGGTGGTATCACTTCCATGTAGTCCTTTCAAGCAGTAAATTCAAGAAGTCTTTCCTGGCCTAATTAAGAAACGTCACATTTTCAGCACTGCCGTAAAACACCGATCTTGAGAATGTGAGCGAGGGTAATTCTAAATGTCATGGGTTTGTTTTAAAAAAATGAGGAATTGAATGCTGCTGTGGGTTGATATTTGGTCAGTGCATGCTGTGTGTTAGCAGAATGGTTTCTGTGGAAACTGGTAGAGCGTTAGCTACATAACTTCATCTGGAGAGTGACCGTAAGCCTTGTGCTCGGTGGGGGCAGCTTTCTGAGCAGTCAGTCTGTGAAACTCCTGATTATGGCTCTGCTTTAGATACTGAAAGCATTTGCTGGTCTTGGTGTTTCTCTGATGCATGTATTCCCCAGATTAAGGAACTAAGAGAACAACCTCAGGCTGCTATGTTTGAACAGGCTAGGGGATTTGAACAGGAGTTGGCACACGGTCGTCCTGATGGACCTCTGAATTGTGATTTATTATTTTTTTTAAAAGATTTATTTGTTCTACTGTTTCTGTTGCAGAATGGGAAGCAACGAGCAAGATCTGACTTCTGAAATAGGAAGTATAAAATCCAGGCTGGAGACAAATCACTGATGTCTGGTTGTCTGTCTGTGTGTGATAACAATCTTTATTTTTTTCCCTGCGTAGGGATTTTTCATATTATTTATATCAAGTTTCTTTGTAACAAATCCTGCCCTTTCTTGCTGAAGGGATGCAATGAACAGCAGTCTGTAGGTCAGCACTAAAGCAGTCACTCTTGCAGCCACAGTCACTACTGATGCCACTGAGGTTTCTGGGGAGCTCAGGTGTCCCCTCTCTGCCTTCCCCAGCTGTAGTCGCTGTGGTTGGTTTGGTTCGGAAACACTCCTACTTCTCACTCTTCGCCTGATCCCTCAGAGCAGCGAGGCGCCCCGCCGGCTGAGCCCGCGGCTGCCAGGCCCGGCCTAGAGCCCGGTCCGGGCCTGACCCCCACGCCCAGGCCGTGCCACGACACCCCCGGCCGCCCGCCCCGCCCCGCTGCCTCGCCCCTTTAAGGCTCGCCGGGGCTCCGCCCTTGAGTGGCGTTCCTGTGCCCCTATCACCGAAGGCTGGCCCCGCCCCCGCATCGGCTCGTCCAATAGGAGCCGGGAGGGGCGGGCCCTGTGCTGGCCACTTCCTGTGGGGTCCTTCCGCTGTTAAAGGGGACGCGGCGCGGAGGAGCGCGGCGGGGGCGCGGGCAGCGTCTTTAAACTATGCGCGCGGGCGACCATGCAATGGCGGTCGCTGCTGCTGGGGCTGCTGCTGCTGAGGCTGGGGCTGCAGGCGCTGCTGGCGCTGCTGCCCGTGCTGGCGCCCGGCCTCTGCCTGCGCCGCCGCTTCCCCTTCCCCTTCCCGCCGCCGCCCGCCGCCCTCGGCCCGCCCGGCTCCGCCGCCGCCCCCGGCTCTGCGCACTGGGGCTCGCTGCTGCGGCGGGGCGGCGGTGGGGCGGTGGGGGGCGACGAGTACGAGCGGCGGTACAGCGGCGCCTTCCCGCCGCAGCTGCGGGCCCGGTTGCGTGACGCCGCCCGCGGCATGTTCGTCTTCGGCTACGACAGCTACATGCGGCACGCCTTCCCGCGGGACGAGCTCGACCCCCTGCACTGCCGCGGCCGCGGCCCCGACCGCCACGACCCGTGAGTCACCGGGGAGGGCGGGGTGGCACCGGGCCCGGGCGCGGCGGGGCCTGAGGCTCGGCTCTTCTCTTCCAGCTCCAACCTCAACATCAACGATGTCCTGGGAAACTACTCCCTCACGCTGATCGACGCGCTGGACACGCTGGCCGTGAGTCCTGGGGGGCACGGGCACTGCCAGAGCCTGCCCTGGGCAGGGGGGACACCGCCAGAGCCTGTCCTGGGGGGCTCAGAGCCTCCCCTGGGGTTGGGGGACACCTCCAGAGCCTGTCCTGGGGGGCTCAGAGCCTGTCCTGGGGTTGGGGACACCTCCAGAGCCTGCCCTGGGGTTGGGGGACACCGCCAGAGCCTGCCCTGGGGTTGGGGGACACCGCCAGAGCCTGCCCTGGGGTTGGGGGACACCGCCAGAGCCTGTCCTGGGGTTGGGGACACCGCCAGAGCCTGCCTACCTTAGTTTAAAGGTACATTAGTGTAGCTGGGATGTATTGCCAAAGAGTCATTCTTCTGCTAATTAAGCTCTGAAGGCAGTGTCTTAGCAGGATGTGGATATTAATTAAGGCTGAAGTCATTTGGTGAGAGGCTTTGAGAGATGAGGAACCCCAGATGCTCTGGAACATCCATGGATCTCACTTGCTCTGCTCTGTTCAGCTGTTAGCAGTGCAGCGGTTGCCTGTCACAATTCACCAGTTTATTCCCAGCTCTGGTGCGGGAAACCAGGAGTCAGAGCTCACTCGTGGACGCAGAGCTGTGTTTAGAAGGGCTGTGAAGCTGCAGGTCTGGTTGCAGGATGGTGGGGTTGAGGTGGGACGTGGTTGTGAGCTGTCCCATTGATGGCAGGCAGCATGCTGGAACGGGCTCTGAGGAGTTAAAGGGGAAAATGAGGATGTGGTACAGTGTGAATTTATTCAATGTTCTCTTGAAGATGGCTCTTGCTAGGCTCACCTGCCCTGGGACTGACCAGCACTGATGTCCCTTGCTCTGAGGTTGAACCTTATAGCCACAGCAGACCTGATATCCTGAACCAGCTCCACATTTAAAAAAGAAAGCAAAGCTAGTGGAGCTGAAGAGGAGTGAAGGTAGAGAAACTTGGTGAGAAGTTGAAGGAAGATGGCAACAGAGAGTCCCCAACTCAGGTTTCGCCCCTCTGGAGTGTCAGGGTCACCCCCAGGCTGGCTCCATGGTGTGTTTCTCTCCTCTGATGCCGAAGGTGGTGTGTGCAAGGACAACACGTGGGCTTCAGGCTGTAAAATCCTTGGCACTGCTGGCATGGGATTGCAGCTCTGCGCTGAGGTGGGCTCAGGTTTGAACTGAACGTGGCAGTGGTGAACAGAACTGAAAGCTGGAAGTGAGGAAAGTGTTGGTTTGAACTGGAACACCAGTTAGGGTCCGTGTGACACAGCTGGTGTGTGTTGCCTCACTGAGTCCTGCTGACCTTGTTCACCAGTGGCTCAGTAGCTTTTCCATACCTTTTGGGGCAGTGCATGGCTTTTTTTCTCTAATATAGAACTTCCCATTCCTAGAGGCTCTTCTGTTTCAGCAGCTCCTGCGTGATGAAAGCTTCTTTTGCTCTCCATCCACTCAGGTCTATGTGAATGCTTTCCCACTACATCTGGGTATTGGAAAGAGCAGACTGGCTGGTGCATGGGGTTTTAATGGTTAAAGGACTGGGTAGGTTCTCAGCCTTATGAACTTAGGCAAGTGGGAACCTGCGTTTTCATTCCACATTCCTGCTTCCTTGAAGTCCCTTCCAACCTGGCCTGGAACACTTCCAGGGAGGGGGCAGCCACTGGGCAGCCTGTTCCAGTGTCTCACCACCCTCACAGCCAAGAAGTTAATCCTAATATCTCATCTAAATCTCCCCTCTTTCAGTTTAAAACCATTAACCCTCATCCTATCACAAGATGCTCTTGTAAGAGTGTGAAATCAGACCTCGTTGTTCTGCAAGTTGTGTAACCTTTTGAGCTAAACTTAACTCTTAAACTGATAGTCGAAGCAGTTAAAACTAGATCTTAGGAGTTTTCAGACTCCTGCTCTAAGAGATCACCCACAGTGCTGATGCATGGAAGAGTGCATGGGTGCATAGATTAGTAAAACAGACAGAAATATCTTTCCCTGTTTTAACATGCTTTTTTAAAAATGCACTTTTACATGTCAGTACGATGGGAAACTGTCTAGAAAGTCTTTTTTAGCAGGAGCTTGAGGTACCCTGTTTTGTATCTAGTTAATATGACTGTTGGTCTAAAATGTGAACTCGCTGTTCTCTTCCCCAACCCTCTTCTGAAACAACAATTGGACAAAATAGCTTTGTTTTTATGTAAAAGGTGATGGGAAACTCCTCGGAATTCCAGAAAGCAGTGAAGTTGGTGATCAATACAGTTTCATTTGACAAAGACTCAACAGTCCAAGTTTTTGAGGCAACAATCAGGTACGTCGTTCCTGTCTCGAGAACAGCACCGAGGTTAAAGGCTTTGTGTGTGTAAATAGAACCAAAGTCAAGTCGTTGATCAGGATGTCTCTGGTAAACTTTATTCCATAGTTGTCCCTCAAGTAAGGGTTTTTTTTAACCTTTTATGAAAAAATCCCATCCTTTCACAATTAAAACAATTTTAATGAGTCACACGTGACTGAAGCAGTGACACAATGGTAGTTGGTTGGCAGACTGCTGCTTTTTTGTTGTTGCTCTCAAAGTGGAGACTCAGATCTGTGCTCAACAACCAACCCTGCTGACAGGTTTTCTTCCGTGGATCTTCTGCTTGCTTTTACTTTGATTTTAGATGAAGAACAGCCCTGTTTCTTGGAGATGAGTTTAAGATACTGTCTGCTTTTAAATGCTTTCATTTTCTGAATGTCTTAATGTTTATGCAATTGCTGCTTAACTTGCCTTTCTTTTTTTCTGAACATTAAGTTTATATTACAACCTTACTGTCATTTACAGTGACAAAATAGGTGGGGTAAGGAGGTCTTCACTCATAAATAGCCTTGGTATGTTGTAAGGAGCTCCTGGGTCAGGTAAATTCTGCAGAACCAGATTTTGGGACTACTGGGGGTGACAAGGAACATGTCTTCTAGATGTTTTCACTACTGATGGGGAAAAAACCAGATCTTGAGGTGTGAGGTGCACAATGTAATACTTCTGTTAAACATGGTACTGGTGAGGGTTTAGCTGAAGGAGTAAGTTCAGATCAGATTTAAAAACTGAAGATCTTTTCCTTTTCCCGTAGGGTTTTGGGAAGCCTGCTTTCTGCCCACATAATAATTACAGATAGCAAACAGCCTTTTGGTGATATGGCCATTAAGGATTATGATAATGAGCTGTTGCATATGGCTCATGACCTAGCAGTGAGACTGCTTCCAGCCTTTGAGAACACCAAAACTGGAATTCCATACCCTCGGGTAAGTGAGGGGAAACGAGTCTCCTTCTCTGGAGACATTCAAAACCTGCCTGGACATGTTTCTGTGTGACCTGACCTAGGTGTTCCTGCTCTGGCAGGGGGATTGGACTAGATGATCTTTTGAGGTCCCTTCCCATCCCTAACATTCTGTGATTCTGTGATCTCAAATTCACATGTCCTGTCCCTCCGGCAGCTGCCTGACTGCTCTGAGTTTCTGGGGACAGCAGCAGTGCTTTTCCTCCAGACCTGTTGGGCTGTGGAAGCATGAACTGTCACTTCTGTTCAGTCTGGTAAAGCAGTTGAGGGTGGTGTAACTTCCCTTCAGCGTTCTGTTCCGTGGGGAAGTTGAGAAACATTCACTGGGGAAACCCTTGGTTTCAAGAGCACGTTGAAGACTGCAGATGGAGGCAGCTGTAGGAGGTGCAGGCTGCCTGCTTGCTCTTAGCTCTCTCTGCCTGCTTCACAGGTCAATCTGAAGAAGGGGGTACCTCCAGACAGCAATAATGAAACGTGCACTGCAGGAGCGGGTTCCTTGCTGGTGGAGTTTGGCATCCTTAGCCGGCTGCTCGGTGATTCCACGTTTGAATGGGTGGCCAGGCGGGCTGTCAGAGCACTCTGGAGTCTCAGGAGCAATCACACCGGACTGCTAGGTAATCTCTGAGGTGGTGCTGCATTGGCTGGCTCCATGTTTTAACCTGCTTCAGTCTCCTGTAGCAGAATGCCATCATGCTACAGGTCTGTCACGTATCATAAACATTTCAGCCATGCTCTCCTTGTGCACTTGTGGTGCCTGTTGACCAAATGGCACGCTGTAATTTCATAAGAAAAATGCAGTGTCCAAATGACTTCTTAGGGCACAGGTTTTCAAAGACAAATTTTTTATGAAACTGGGAAATGAAACTTGAGTTTTCTGCATGTATACCTCCACTAATATAATTTAGATTGGCAGATAACTGAAAGTACTTAAAACAACTGCATGTGTGCCCTAGTTCCTTGGATGACTGCACTGGAATGCTTTATTTTGATAATAATCTTTGATCATTCCTCCTTAAGACTCTTTGAAGGTGTAATATTTCTAAGTTCTGCTTCTTGATTATTTTTCTCTGATGTACTGAGACTAACTTTTTGTCTGTTCTGAAAGGAAATGTTGTGAATATTCAAACTGGCCATTGGGTTGGAAAGCAGAGTGGCTTGGGAGCAGGGTCAGATTCATTCTATGAATACCTTCTGAAGTCTTACATCCTCTTTGGAGAAAAGGAAGACTTGGAGATGTTCAATGATGCTTATCAGAACATTCAGAACCACTTGAGAAGAGGGTATGTCATTTCGTATGAGTATCAGTTCCTTCAGCGGTGAGTGCTCCAGCAAGATATGAGAGATTGTGTAGATTTTTGTGTCATGCTCTAGAAAGCCTGTGTTCTCTTTTTTTCTTTAAAAAACGTCATTTTAACATTCCCTTCACTCCTCAGTCAACTGATCTGTGTAGCATTATTGGTGCAAAGGAGCTGAACTGGTTACTGTCCAAGTTAGTAGAAGTTAGGCTGGGAGAAGGACTGCAAAGGAAATGCATTAAATTGGCTGTTTTACTACTTCTTACGGCCTGACCTTACCTAGCACCACGTTTTGGTAGAGATTCTGCTGACATAACTTTAGGATGTGATGTACACACCTGTATGAATTAATAAGAGCACGACGGACGTTTTGGTTCTATTCAAAACGGCTTTAAGCTTGGCACAGCAAGTCTGTGGCTCATTCTCCTTGGTGGCAGGGCTGTGGAATGAAACATGCATTGTGTTCCTCTGAAACAGTGTGTATTTACGCATGCTTATTGTTACCTGGCAGTCGAGAAGCTTGCAATGAAGGTGAAGGTGACCCTCCTTTGTACGTTAACGTGAACATGTTCACAGGACAGCTGATGAACACGTGGATTGACTCTTTGCAAGCCTTTTTTCCTGGACTACAGGTAAATTTCCGTTCTGTTAACGACTGAACAACATAGTAGAGAGGTATCAGAGGCTCATTCCAATCCCAGGCTGTGAATGAGTCTCAGCATCTCTTTTGAGATGAGCCTCAACCTCTAGGTTTACATCTGGGTGCTCTGATAAGAGAGTCTTGGCATGCTTCAGCTTCTGCATTGACATTGCAGTATTGGAAGGCCTGGCCTGCTCTCTACCTCTTAACTTTTCTCATTTAACTTCAACATTTCTGTACCGAGCTGTGAGGCTGAACTCTGCTAAAGCTTTAGTGCAAAGGAATTAATACACTAGCTTTGATTTGGGGTGGGGTTTTTTGGATCCCCTTATGAGGGCAGTGTTTTACTGTGTGACATGTTCCTATGCAGAGTGTAAAGTGATTTGCTGGCTTGCAGTACTGAGCGTGTTTATGGCTGCTGTTATGCCTAGGTACTGATAGGAGATGTGGAAGATGCTATTTGTCTCCATGCTTTCTATTATGCCATATGGAAACGATACGGAGCTCTCCCAGAAAGGTACAACTGGCAACTGCAAGCACCAGATGTTCCCTTTTACCCACTGAGGCCAGAGTTGGTGGAGTCCACGTATCTTCTTTATCAGGTACTTGATTTTTCTCAGCTTACAGCTCAGGTTTTGGCAAAAATCGTTTCATGCAGAAAGTCACTTTTTTTACCCCTAGCCTCTGGGTTGCTGATATTTGGTGCCTCTGGATCTGTGTGTTTTTATATGGAGATCTCTGTTTAGGCACTAGATTGTCATGCAATGTAGTTCCTATGTTGGTTGCTTTGAAAGTAGCCTTTTTTAAAAGACAGGCAAAATGGGACTGAAAAAATATCTGGCAGATTTTTACAAGGTGTAGACTTGTGTCATCTTAATAGAAGTTGTTGAATAAATGTAATAGCTTTCCTTGCTCTATTGTCCAGGCACAGTCTCCAACTGGCAGAAGATACAGTAAACTAAAATAACTTTTTGGCTGCAAGAAAGCTATCCAAGAGTTTGAATTTATTACAGGTTTTATTAGGATTTGCAGTAAAGGAAATGTGAGAAGCTTGCACAGATTAATCTAAGTCATGTTCCTATAAAGATAAGTTTACTGTAATACACAAGAATCTGATACTACTAGGCCTTTGTTTTAAGTGTTATTTTTATTCTAACTCTTGTCTGTCTTCCTTATTCAGGCCACAAAGAACCCATTTTACCTTCATGTGGGAATGGATATTCTGCAGAGTTTGGAAAAATATACAAAAGCAAAGTCAGTCTTCAGTGTTCTTTGTCTTGTCTCACTGCTACATACATATTTTATTCTATAAATACTATATAAAATCCACTCTGCCAAATGTAGGTAAACCAGAAAACCCAGCCCTCCATGAAAACCACAAGTGATGATTGATTTATTGAACAATGATTTCTTTCTCATCTGAAAATGAAATTATAGTGCAGTACAACTTCATGCCTTCAAAATTTTATAACTGCTTTTTAAAATGCATTGTTAATGATCAGTTGCTAAAAAACTGGTAAAATGGTTTGTGGTTTGTTTTTTTTTTTCTGTGGCTCCTGCAAGAATAATTCTAACCTCATGGACCATGGTGTTTGAACTGGGGGATGGCCACTCAGCTCGATGCTGTTGCTCATCAGCTTTCTTCTCCAAACAGTAACTGGGAATCATGAATCTAATACTGAGTATATGAATTTCTTGCAGGACTCAGAGGGAAGATAGCCAACTTTAATTCAACTGTTGGTATTTACTGCTTTTGTAGGCGAGTCTGTGCTAACCATAGGACAGTATAAACAGTGCTGTTCTGCAGTTAAGTGGGATTGAGATGCTGTGTAGGGGGTTGACTGAAAGATTTACAAGTGTGCTGTGTGACAGCTTGCACCCTTGTCATTTGTAAGCACTGGTGGGAGGGAGGAGTATGTAGCTTGGGAAGAAACCTTTGTGTGAGACCAGGCTTCCACACCTGGGTTTCTCCCATGCTCAGTATGGGGAAATCACCTGTTTTGTGCAGGATGCCTTGAGAGTATCTTGCTGCTTTGGAAGTCTTGTAGTAAATCTGCACGATGGAATAGCTGAACTGCAGTGTCAGTGATTACAGTCTCATCAGAATACCAGAAACCAATAATCAGTGCATCCTTGTACAAGAGACCTGTTTCAGTTTCCCCTCACCCCTAGTGACAGTTGGAATGGTCTGAAGTTAAGGAATACCATGAGAATGCGTGGGAGCTAAACCCAAACTGATCTTATATCTTGCAGGTGTGGCTATGCTACCTTACACCATGTTGTAGAGAAGACAAAGGAAGATCGGATGGAGAGCTTTTTTCTCAGTGAAACTTGTAAATATTTGTACCTGGTATGTATATGTTCTTCATTTCACAGATGCTCTCTTGCACGTGCTGTGCACAAACACTGGGCACAGCAAGGAGGCAGGACGTTGTTAATGAGAAACTCTGCTCTGGGGAAGAGAGGGGCTTAGGCATCCCAGAGTATGCACTGCTCTTCTTTCTTTGACCCTACCCTAATCTTGGAGGTTTGGGCAGCTACTGGCAGCTCTTTTTGGGCTGGAAAGGAGAGAAAGCAAATCTGAAGGAAGCTACTGCTCAACTCTGAGCTAAATTACTGCCTGTGGCCGTTTTGCCTGCCTTGCAGCAGCCTCTGATTTCTCCCCATCAGGCTTTGGCAGTCACAGGAGAAAGCATTTGAGCCAATGCTGCTTAAGCTGCTGTTCTCAATCTCCTTTAGTGTAGAAAAACAAATAAATCTGAGACTGAACGGAAATGGTGGGTGCCAGCCTAGCAATGCCTGCGTAGTGCAGCTTAGAAAAATAAGGGCAGTTTAAGTTGTGTGAGAAGTTTTTCTTTTGCTCTCCCCTTTTAACTGTTAAAATAAATCCCTTGCATTAAAACTATTTATTTCCATTTGCTGTAACAGTGGTTACCCATTAGCACTAAAAGGTATGCTCTTTGTGTGATCCTTCAAATGCCTGAGTGTGTGTGTTTGACTTACTGCTGGTGGGACCTGAGCCATGTGGCACACATACCATAGCTGTCTCTCCTGTCTCTCCTTCAGTTGTTTGATGAAGAGAATCCACTGCATAAATCTGGAAATAGGTACATGTTTACTACTGAGGGACATATTGTGTCTGTGGATGAACGTTTTCGTAACTCACTGTGGCAAGACATCCTCCCTGGAGAAGAGGACGGCGCAGAAAAAATTAAACCTAACGAATTAAAGGCAGTCAACTTCAGTTCTAATGTAAGGAATGCACAGAGGGTTCCTGGTTGTGGTGCTGGAGAAGGGATGGGTGTTAAACTGGGTTAGGCAGTAGAAAAAGAGCCATTTGGAAGTGATGCTTTAGGGCTCTGCAGTGTTTACTTTATAATGGCAAATATCTGAGAAGCTCCCTTGTGAAAAACACTTTCAGTAGTGGAATGAATGGATTAAGATAGTGTGAAAGTAATTATATTGAAGGCAAAACCTGTCCCTTTTTAAGTACTTTGCAGCAATTAGTTTGTTCTTTGTTAATTTATTTCCAATTATTTTTCCCTTCTCTTTTTTTTTTGCCTTTAAAGTCTTCCAGTGTTGCTGTGATGGGGAAAGAGAAAAGCAGAGGGCCATTTAGACAGAGCTTTTTTTCCTCAGCATGGTTTTGAGGATGTAAAGGTGACCTTTCTTAGCTGGGCATCGACTGAGTACAGAGCTATGGATCCAGTGCCTATCACCAACCAAAGCAGATATGTTTTTAATACAGAACAATTTTTTTTAAGTCTCTGCTAGTAGGTTCTAGCATGGTTCCTTGCCTCCTTCCCCCAGGCCTGCAGAAAAAGAGCATTATTTTAGCAAACATTCACAGTTGTCATAGTGAAGGAAGTCTCAGTTGAATAACAGGCTGCAGTAGTTTGGCGTGTGTTTGGAAGCTTGCAGCCTGCACTAAGAGAACACTTGCTGTTCATTTATGTGCTTTGTGCTGTAAGTTTGCAGAGTGAGGGCGAGTTGGGGCCAGAAGTGTCATTGGGTACAATGTTCTGTACTGGGAGGAAATCTGTGGTTACTGGTGCTGAAACACCTTCTAGGTAACAGAGGGTGTGGGGCTGCCTGCTTTTGTATGCGAGTTCTTAAAAATACTCTCTTTTTATTACTAGTGTAACAGAGTTCCTGATGAGAGGAGGTACTTGCTGCCATTGAAGAGTGCCTACATGCGACAGATCGATCGGATGGTGGGCTTGATCTGAACGGGTCTTCAGAGTCCCCTTGTCGTATGTCGGGAGGAGCATGGGATCTGGCTGTAGACATTCCTCTCCTCTTCAGCTACACACCTGCTGTGCTCGGCCACTTGGGTACCCCCATGCTTGCTAGTGTTCAGTTATGGACATGAAGGGAGGTCAGGTTCTCTTATGAGTTCTGTCTTCCAAACTGTGGTAACTCCACGTGCCACCTGAATAGAGTTTTCTTGGTTTAAGATTTCCTATGAAAAATGTTGCAAATGAAGGCTGAATATACTTTAAAAGAAAATTGGCATGTGCCACTTAGCTACCTCTTTGTAGCTGTATTACAAATGTCCCTTTAGAAAAGGGTCTAATACTTAATTTGAAATGATCTTGGGATTGGGGGAAGGAATGGGTAAGTGCAATTTCTTACACCAAGTTTAATCATTGAATTTTTCTGACTAGCAATACACAACCTTAAGTACTACTCAGGTAGGAACCCACTGGGAATGGGTTTTGCTGAAGCAGAAACGCTGTATCTAGAATAGTACCTTGAAAAGATAACTCCTGATCCTGTAAGAAGCTATCAGTGTAGTCGTGATACCCCTCATACACACAGTTGTATAGAACTGCATGGTGAGAAGAGCCTGTGGCTACAGAAACCAGTAATAAAACAAATCAGGTGCCTTTTTTTGTA
The DNA here is from genome assembly GCA_028020825.1 of Podargus strigoides. Classification (NCBI taxonomy): domain Eukaryota; kingdom Metazoa; phylum Chordata; class Aves; order Caprimulgiformes; family Podargidae; genus Podargus; species Podargus strigoides. Next base: position 1,545,075 of record CM051629.1, on the reverse strand, counting down.
AGGGGGTGGGGGGAGGGAAGGGGAAGTTGCAAAGCCACTCAGCTGTCCAAGCAGCTAACTTTATTTAGCTTAGCTGAGCAGCAGTTCCCAAAGGTTTGTAATTTGCCATGTATCTAGTGCCTTTTCAGGAGAGATGCTGCTAAGAACTGGTATAACAGTACATGAAGAACAAACTCTTCCACATTCCTGACAGCATTTAATGTGTTAGTGCCTTAAGTTTTCTTCGCTAGCAGGAAAAACTGAGCTTGCTTGGGAAGGTGGATAAAGTATTTCTGATTAGCTGGTTACAAAATGCAGTGGATCCCAGAGTAACTTAGAAAGTAACTTACATATGAGATGACTTCTCCTTGTTTCTTTTTTTTTAAATATACTGGAAGAATATCAGCTGCTGTGCCCATCCCAGAGAATACTTGTGGGCTGGATTTAGTTTTAGTGTCAGTTTAGTTAGCAATGGGGCTGCCTCTGCATCACCTGGGGGCTGGTGGTAGTGAGAGGCTGAGCCTGCTAACTTCCCTCTGCCCCAGGAGCTGGGTACCTGCCATCCTAACAGGTCATGGCTGCAGCAGCTCCTGATGCTGGCTGTAGTGCTGTACTGGACCTGTAAACTGTGCCTTCTGGTTCCTGTGAGGGAGGGTGGGAAAATGCTGTTCCTTCCTCCCACCACCTTGAAATACAGCTCAGATACATTTGAGGAATAACTCCCTGTGCACTCTGAGGAGGAAAGCAGTTTCAAATTCCGGCAGGGCTGTTGAGGGATGAAAACAAAGTGAGGCCAGAACAACTTACTCTAAATAGAACAGTTGTTTTTTTTTCAGTGGCTCCCCATTGCTTACATGCTTTTTACTTTTGACTACAGTTGAAGTAGTTGAGTGTTATTGTTGGGTTAATTGTTTTTAAATTAAGGCTTAAATATAAGGGCAAGCTTGATCTGCTGTATTTTCACCTTCTTAGAACAACATTGGTTTTCATCAACCATATGTTGCAACTCAGAACATTTCTAATGAATATGAAGTTAGTGCTGAAGTCATTGTTTGAATCTTTTAGTATACAGATGCATCTCAGGGACTTTGTTGTAGAATCTTCTGTTCCATGATAGCTGGATCTTGTATTCAGGCAAAAAAAAAAATCCTGTCTTCTTAGTCTTATTGTGTGTGTTTTAAGGGAGAGAGGGTTGGAGGGGGAAGAGGGAAACACGTTAAGATTTCCCAGAACATTGCAGTAGAATCGGCTGCCGTGGTATTTGAGGCAGCTGGCAATTCCAGCCCTGCAGAATTGGCTTTGCAAACCTATTACTGGAATGGCTGAGTTGCCTGTTTCAAAGCAAAACATCAATTCGAGGTGTTATAATCCAAAGAGGTATTGGGGGAGGTTCAGGGTAGAGCTTTTTAACCAGTAAACGTTGCCTGGGCATGCAGGTATGCTTCACTTTGTACAGAAGTGCAGGAGGATGCTGACAGGAGTGATTTGTGGCGAGCAGGGGAGGCTGAAAGCAGAGATGTCTGGGCTTTCTGCAGTGCTGTGCCTGGGCCAGAGCTGCTGCTTGTGCCTGGGTGGTGTGGGAGCCAGACAGCATTCCTCAGCAGCAGGGACAGACGTTGCCCTGGGTGTGTGTGGCTGCTCCTGGTGAGGGTTTTTCCCTGACCTCTCTGCATGTGTGCTGTGTACCTTGCAGTTGCCTCTCAGTGTTTTGTGCCTTCTGAAGCACCTGAACCCTGGTTAGGGTTCCAGCCGAGTGTTATGCACAGAAATCTGTTTCAGAGTTCCCCTCAGGGAATTACACAGCTATAATGAAGTTGCACAGCTCTTCTGCCACCGTGCTTTTCCCTCTTGTATATTGCCAGAACTCGAGGTGGCTGTGGAAGGGGAGCAGCAGGGCAGGAGCTGCAGCCTCTCAGCCCTCTGTGACTTGGACCATTAGTTACAGTGCCAAATAGTATATGGTCAGCTTCTCCTTAGAACCTGCGTTGAAATCCCTGTTGCCAAGGTGATCTGACAGCCATTGTTCCATAGGAACGGGTTTTGTCTACCAGGAGACTGTCACTGACTGTGTGAGAGAGGCTTTGTGTTCTTTCAGGAGCCAATTTTTCTTCCTCTGTTTTAAAAATGCTTTGATCCATTTTTACTCTAACGACAGGGCACGTGTTATTGCACTAAAATGAAAACTTTTGTACAAGTCGATGATATCAACGTGAAATTGATAACACTGCTGGAATAACTTGCTGAAACAGACTTTTGTATTTCTTGGTATAATGTGCAATATCAATTTTTCCTAATTAAAAATGCAATGTATGCTTAATTGTTGTTTTTCCATGAAGTATTTAATTGGGGGTGGGAAATTTTAAGAGGACCAAATGCTCTTCCGTGAAAAGTCGTAAGTTTTCAAAACTCAGCTTAAATTTTACAAATCTGCATTAAAAAATGATGTATTTGACCACTTTTATGTGTGTTTTTCTTATAGTGTAGGTTTTGTAAGGCCATCATGAAGCTTGCAGGTGATCTCCCAGACACAGGGAAAAGGTGAATTTGCTATTCCCCAGCCAGGAAAACCTCAGCAGCTGAGGGTGACCGGGGAGCAGGGGTGACCTGAAGCCTTTGTTCAAGCTGATTTAAGGCTTTTGTTCAAGTTCTCCCTGACTTGGCCCATCTGAAGAGCTTGAGACCTCTGAGTTCAGTAAGAAAAGTCTCTGATCAGTTCTCCAGTTCTCTGTAGGTGTCTGTGGCACTCCTGTTGTGTGTGAACGTACATCTCTGTGTGCCCCAAAGAGGGTAGGCTGGGAATTCACTTTTTTAATGAGCCAGCCTTAGTTATGAACTGTCACTGCTGAGGGCATTGCTGTCTGTGACAGCAAATACCACCTTACTCCAGTTTCATAGAGTGTGGGCACACTGCTGGGTATTCTGGGCAGGAAGGAAAAGACAGCCTCAACCAGGACTTAACAGTTTTTGTCTCCAAGGATAACTTGGCTCTGTCTTTGCCTTAGACCTGGTTAGCTCAGGAACACATAATTGAGGTGTGCAAGAAATAGCTTTTATTTTCCTTGGGGGAAATGAGGCTTCTCAACCACATCCTTGCAAAAGCACACAAAATAGGTTAATGGTTTGGAGAAGGGATTACTCTCTGGTGAGGGCTTTCTTGCCAGCTTCATCTGCTTTGGTTACTAGGCATGAGATGCCTTCTTATGTATGCTGGATTTTCATCTAGTTAGGACAAGGGATGGCTCCTTGCTGCAGGTAAAGAAAAATGAAGATCCCATCTCCAAAAGAAAAAGCCCTTTTTTTCTCCTCCTGTCCCCCTTGCTCTTTCCCTGTGTAATGGTTCAAGGGGCAGCCTGTGCTGGAGGCAGTGATTTGATGTGAAATGAAGATAAGTGTGGTGGCATCAAGCTGTTTGCTCGTGAGCAGGTAAGTACTGACCTACATGCTGGTGTTTCCTAATGCCACTCCTCCATGAAGAGCATAGTGCAGTGGGAATTCTGCACTGAGAACCTTGCTGGGCTCTTCCCAGTCTCTGGGTAACGACACTGGGAAATGGCTCATGCTGTGTTTGAAAACAGGAATGTGGAAATAACCTGTCTGACCATCACTTTGATTATTTTTAAATTTTTTTACCCCTCCTGGAATTGTTTTCTCTTTGATTGAGATTCTCCTGTTGTTTTTTGTTTTGCAGTCCTGATTCAAAAGCTGTTGAAGCCAGCAGAGCACTTTCTATTGTGTGTCTTGATCAAACTCCTAAGTTACAAGGAAACATCTCCTGAACATTAGTGATTGGATTTTTGCAATGTTTTCAAAGTTCCTCTGCATTTTTGGATGATGAGATTTTTGCCCACCTCATGCTACTTTTGCTGGCTTCAGACTTACAAGTCTCAATTCAGAAGTAAGTGTAAGTGGGCTGGAATCCTGATTTGGGGGAAAGAACCTGAGAACTAACGTTTTCACTGTGGTTGCTCATTTACAAGTGGTGTCACTGCCCCCAGCAACTGTTTGCTGTCTTTCTTTATCTTGTCTTGCTGCCTTATCTGCTGTCAGGCAGTTGGCTGGGCAAAGCATTACAGCTCTGCAGTGGGACTGAGGGTGTTGATTGCAGTTTCTCTGAAGTCCACATTTAAGGAAATACCACAGAAAAGCCACTCTTCCCCCTCGGTTTTCTGGCAGGTTTGAGTGCAGTTAAGATCATATGTGATAAAAATCCAAAAGTGTGTGTGAGAACTCGGTTTTTAGGGTATAATGTGTCAGGCTAACCTAGTGTTATGGCTGAAAAGAAGCACCTTCAGGTAGCTGTGGACAAAGGTCTGGGGCTTGGGTTCCCTGAGCATTTGGTGGCAGCGCTGTAGATCCGATCTGCTTCCACCAGAGACCACTCTTGTGCCACTGTTGGAAGATTTCTGTCTTGGAGAGCAGCAAGACAGCAGTAATATCTTGAAGGTGGAGTGCTGGAAGATGCAGTTTTGTAGCTTTGTGGAACTTCTCCCTTGGGGGAGCAGCAGAGCCTTGAGGAAGGGTGAGTGTGAGAGGCAGAGCTGTGCTGCCCCAGCCCCTCTCTGCACTGCTCCCTCCTGGTGTGGGGGCAGAAAAATCACTTCTTTTAGTTCCTGGAGATGTTTACCTTTGTCTTGAAACTCCTTTTAGAGAGAAATTTTGTTTCACTGATCACCACTTGTATTGTTGATTCACCTAAAAGAGCTCAGCAAGTGTTCACTAAAACCCACTTTGTACTCCTTTTGCCTTATTTGTCCCTCACTTAACTCACACCAATGAGAAGACTTTTTGATTGGAAAGATTATATTGAAAAGCATCTCTTTTTTTTCCTTCCCCCCCCCCCCCCAAAGATAATTGAATTTCTGTTGCCTTCAATTTTGTGTGGCTGCAGAAGATGACCGCTTGGGAGAGCTGCTCTAGCCTCATTAGCACAACTTGGTGCTTCAGAGTTGGTTGTTCCTGTTTTCCAGGTTTAATTCTTAAAATAGCAACTCTGCTTAGTTCTGTAAAGTAATTTTTTCTCTAGGTAGTGCTAATGAGGATGACAAAGGTACCTGTATGTCCCAGCCCCTAACTGGTGAAGGTGCACTGACCTGTGAGCTGCACAAGTCGCAGGGAGGAACAGTCCCAGGGGATGGAGCCAGGGCAGGAGCTGCCGTGGTGGCTGAGTGAACTGGGAGCTCTGGGACCAGCCACCGCCCGTGCTTTTGGATCAGGTGTGAATTTCCCAGGTTGGGGAAGGAGCAGGGATTCCCATCTCCACGAGGAGCAATGGGTGTGGCTGGGAGCATCCCAGCGACCTCCCCAGCCCTTGGGGAGAGCGGAGATCGTAGGGACGGCTCCCTTGGCAAACCCATCCTCGAAGGATGCTGTTGCCCAAAAGGCAGATGAAAAAATGCAGCAGCATTTGCACACTCGAGGCTCTAAAAAAGTGGAAACAAAAGATTAGAAAAATGAAAAAAAAAAATATTACTTCATTAATATTTTTTAATAATTGAAGTTACTTGCCCTGTAAGGCCCAGAGGCTTTGGTAATAATGGCAATCTGCATACTATTAAATTTTTGTAATATTCATTTGGTGGGATAAGTAATTCTTAACATTAATAGCTCTTGAAAAGTATCATGAATCAATTGTCTTCACCATGGAACGGCCGTGCTAGCTGTCTGGCATTCCATGGTCTGGCCAAGGAGCTGCATTTCCCAAACTTTGGATGAAACACAAAACTCCATTTTGAAAAAATACTGCTTTTTCCTCCTCTTCTACAGAGGGGGTGGATTTTTAAAGCAGCCTTCAGGAGGGAAAATTAACTCTGAAAGGAGTTTTTAAATGAGCATTTTTAATAGAACAAATATCCCTGTGCTCTCAGATGCTGCTTAGTGAAAAAAACAAATTACACGGGAGCTATAGATTATTTTTTCTTTGCAAATGATTCCTCCCCATTTCCTTTCACTCCCATCCCTGCAGCCCAGTGCAGCACAGGCACCACAGCAGAGCCTGCATCTGCATTTTATCTACAGCAACCTTTCTGCTGTTTTAATGTGCTGCCATTGGGCAGCATGGTACTTTGTGGAGTGCAGTAAGAGTGGTTAATCTGTAATTCAGTGAAAGAAAAACCCAATCCAACAGAGTTGGGGTTGGGATTTTTCCTAGCATTTTTGTCCTGTTTCCCCCTCTGTTCCCCACCATACGAGCCCCAACCAGTACATTCTGCGCTGGACCCCACGATGGCTGCAGAGTGACAGGCTGCAGTCCTTTGCTGCCCGCTGGGCAGAGCAGGTTCCATGATATTGTGAAAAGCTGTGATGACAGGCAGTGACACTGTGATGGCAGTTCTGTGCTCGCCAGGCTGAGATAGCGAGCGGTGGAGATGCGGGCTGGGGTGCAGCCATTCGTGGGGATACTCAGAAGCATCTGGGCATGGTCATGGGCACAATCCTGAGCACCCAGCTGTGGGTGGCACCGCTTGAGCAGGGACCAAGTGAGTACCAGAGGTGCCTTCAGCCTCAACCAGTCTCATGGTGGCCACAGAGGCTGCAGTGTGGGAGGGATCAGATCTGAACCTGATGTTCTCAGGCACTGGGGGCAGCCTTGGGGCACTGCAGCAGGACTGCAGCCCTCTGAAACCTTCCAAACCCGCTTTATTGCAAGCATTGTGGTAATGGGTGCTGTAAAGCAGCTCCTAATGGGGGATGCTTTGATAAGGTTAATGACTCCTCAGCTCCTGAAAAGGCTCTTGTCTTAAAACATCCTGAAATCTCAGCATCTGGTGCTGGCTGGAAATGTGCGATAAGGAGAGAGAAAGGAGGTCTGGTGTTAGTTTTGAGATTCCTTGAAGTTCAAGTGGTTCATGTATGAATGGACATCACAGGGACTTAAAAAAAACCATAGTCCCCTGTGTTTCAGTATGGTCTTTGTTTATTATAAGCTGCTTTTGTCCTGGGAATGTGTTTGCACTGTGACATAACCCATGGGGCAAAGCAAGGGTGGGACCCTGGGAAGGGTTTTAAGGTGATGCACTTGAAACTTCAGGAATGAAACCACTACTAAAGAGTATTGTCCATCAGGTGGCAAGTGTCACCTCTCGCTTCTGCTGCCACATGACTGTTAGGTTTAGGGGATTGCTGCACCTGCATTTGTTTTGCTATGGACACAACAAAATGAGCCCTGGAACTTTTGGAAGCGATTTAGTCGTCAGTACCATGGTAAAGAAGAGCCAGCAGGCCTGTCTGTTAGCAGGCACTGGCCCTGGAAGTGCACAGCAGTGATTGCCCAGGTGCCCCGTGCTGAGGATCCTGAACTGATGGGTGTTTATATTTTGCTTCCCACCTGTCAGCAAAGCAAGGGAATGGCTCTTGTGGGGCTGCTCCCGTGGGATGCAGAGGGGCATTGGATGCGATGCAGTTCCTGTGTGTGCAGGTCTGTGCTGCTCTGCTGCCAACAAAGCCCTGGAGACTCTAGAACAGAAAAAACCTTCAAGGCTGGGTTTTGCCAGCTGAGCTGGCCGTGTTCATCCACGGTGGGTGACGCGAGGCCTTTGTGCAGCGGCAGGTCCGTGATGTCACACGTGTGTCACAGCCCGCGTCACACCTCCTGCTTCCCCTCCCTGCTCCCCCCAGATCATGTTTTGGGGAAGAAAAACACGCTCAGCCCATCCTTTCTGTTTCTTTTCCCATGGTCTCTCTGGCTTAACGCAGGGAAGATTTCTCTTCAGCGGAGTGAGGAGTGTTTCATTTTGGTGATTAATTAGTATTGCTATTAATACACGATGTGATTCCATGAGATTAATCTATCTTATTGGTCAGGCTTTAATTAATTAGGTAATAAAAGCGACCCTAAAAAAAAATAAATCTTGAATGCTGGTTAATGAAACCCATGGATCTACTTATTAAGAATTAAAACCTTTCTCCCTTTGATATTTTTCTGCATTATTAAACCCTGCTCGGTTCCTTTGTATGGTTTGCCCCATCAATAACAAGAGTCTTATTTCTGAATTGCTTTGTGTGAGCCAAGAAATCTAATATTATCTAATTAGGGACAACTCTTCCTGCGTAATAAATGCAGGAGCAGCAAAATCAATTTGTTCCAGGCATTTTGTATTACTATTAAAAAAATCCAAACTGATACACTGTGCACCAGTTTTCAGAGAAAAACCAACAAAATCTTCTCTGGGGATGAAGAGCTGGTCCCATCCCTGGGCCAGGCACCCTGGCACCCAGCTTGGGTGGCTGGGGGCTCGGAGGGGAAGTGCAGTGCACTGCAGGGAGGGGAAAGGTGGGCTGTGGCTCTTGGAAACAGGGAATGGATGGAGCTGAAGCCTGGAAGAAGAATGCCAGCCCTGTAGAGGTACTGCGTTAGCTGTTGTAATGTTGCAGTAGTGGGCACAATAAATTAGCAGTGCCCTGAAATTAACTCTGCCTGTTCAGGAAGTTTGAGGCTTGTGCTGCTGAAAAACCGATCATGAAGCAATTACCTGGTGATGAAGCTGTGGGGTTTTAATCAATACTGGAGGGTGTGTGTACTTGCCTTCTTAATTTAGAGGTTATGATTTTTAAATGCTCTTCTAGACCTTACTGTGAGATTAAGGGCTGCTTTGAGGTCTGTGCTGTGCTGTCTTACTGCTGATGCTTCTCTTGGAAAGGTTGTTTTGTGCCTCTCTAGCAGCTTTGGAAGCCCTTGGTCCCTGGAATGAGGTTTAATTCCCAATTTTGCAGCCACTTCTCCTTCCTGAATTGCACCAGTTGTTACACACCTACTTGTGCTTCTCGAGCCTTTCATCTGCATTCTAAACATCAGCTACGGTTTACAAGCAGGATTGTTTTATTTTTTGGGAGGTAAGTGCAGAGGCTTTAGGCATAAGCTGATGCCTCTTTACACACAAAAGCACTCTGTTGCTTTGGTGCTGCTGGGGCAGTGCTGGTTTCAGTCTCTGTACTGGCAGGCATGCCACAGCCAGGGGAATGCTAAGAAATCATTGGTGTGACCCGTTATATTTCACTCCAGCCTCGAAAAAAGAACATAAAACCTGATCACTAGGAGTCTGTTTTGGTTGAATGACATTAGACACAAACTGATGAGAATGGCCTTTGGAGTAAATACTCGACAGCAATTTAATTTTCAGTCTGTTTATCTGGAATCCTTTCTGAACAGAGACAAACTGTAATCCTTCGCAGTGCCGCGCTCTGCCTCCTGCGGAGCCACGGTCACATTATTATTTCTCTTTTCCGAGCGGTGAGGCTTTGGGGTCTGATCTTGTTTTCTTTGGCTGGGAGCAGCACTAACCTGTGTCTGGTTTATAGCTTCCCAGTTGCAACTCCCAGGCTGTTGCAGCAGCGAGCTTGCTGCTATAATTACTATGCGTAATTTATCTTTGCTTCTCAGATTCTCCGGCGTAATTTCCTGGAGGGATAACTCAAATGATAATGAATGCACGGTTATGAAAGTTGCAGTGCCTTGTAATAACAGTAAAAATGAAAGGTAAATTAAACAAAAACCTATTAGGGCACATTATGCTGAAAGGGAGCAGTATTCACCTCCGGTCTGGCTGCAGTGTGGGATGTGCTTCTGTGGGGGAACAGGAGTGCCCAGGAGTGCCCCCCCCCAGCAGCTGTGGGGCTGTCACTGGGCTGGAAATTGGGGTATCTGGTGGGAAAAGAGGAGGGAGAGGTTAGCCTGGGCTTGGAACTCAACATGGGGGATGGATGGGGGATATATTTATATAAAATGATGTTTTATTAGTCAGGCAGCACTTGATAAGGCTGCTACTGGGGTCTTGTAGTTTGTGCAGATCCTGGTTTGTAGGAATCATATGGTTGAAGTTGATGAATGTAATCCTAATTAGCAGTGCTGTGAGCCCTGAGTAGGGTCTGAGCTGCCTTGACTCCAAGCAGGGCACGGGCTGCAGCTCAGGCTGATCATCTGGGAGGCTCCTGTCCGTGAGGGGAATCAGATGAGATTTCTGCCCTGCTGTTCCCTGATCTCTGTGCATAGATTTAATCCCAGAACTACTGAAAGAAAGACTGAACTGTCAGTTGTGTTTCCTGCAGGTTGAAGGTATTAAGGAATCCTGGGATTACAGGTCAGCACAAAGCTGTGCCTGCCATGTGGGATGTCTCCATGTGAACAGCAGTGAGACAAAGCAGCTCCCAGCGGGGCCTTGGCAATATTTCCAGATAAAAATCAGTGCAATTAACTTATACACAGCCATAGCTTCACGTCTGGAAGATAAGATCTACGGTGCTGTAAATCACAGTGGAAATTTCACACTGTGCTTCCTAAGCAGAGCGTGTGCAGTATATAACTGTCATTTCCTCATTTAACTATCATTAAAATTAAGTGCTGGCTGGAGTCGGTGGTATGTGAAGGGAGACCTTGTCATTAAGATTGAACTGGCACCTCGGTGCATTATACGAATTAATTGAGCTGAGAGCCCTCAAAGGAAACAAAGACATAATTAACAACTTCTGTATCAGTTCTAATAGTTTAAAAAGAAAACTACAGTGTGTTGCTTTTTAAACATTGCAGAGAGCAGCAGCATCACTCTGCAAAGCATCCTCGCTGTCCTTTACTCTCTGCCTTACCAAAGTCATCAAGGCCCCTTCAGGTACTGGCATTACAGAATAAGCTTTAGGAAAAGGGGAATAAAAGCCTGAAATAGGATATGTTTGTAAATTAGGGCTTTGCACAAAGTCCTCCCATACTGAGAATTACTCCCTGTGTGTTTTGTGGGCGTTGGGTCCACAGGACCATCTCCCTGGTGCTGGTGAGTGGAGTGTTTGTATGTGGGGAGGTGTCTGCTCTCATGAGGCCTCTAGATCCTCAAGCTTGTTACAGGATCTTCATTAATGTTAGTTATCTCATGTGTATTTAATGTCCCTAACTTCTGAAAGCATCAATGGGTTTAACTTTATCACTGCTTGGTCCCGAGTCAGGACCAGGGACTCAGGAGGCTGGAAGTCATCTGAGAGCCACCATGCCCTGCCCTGCTTCGCCAGCATCACTGCAAAATCAGCACGAGCCGTGGTGTAAGGTCATACCTGTTGGAAGGTCTCTTCTGCTTATGAAATCTGTTTCTCTTACATAGCAAAGAAAACAACCTGGACTTTGGTATTTTCAATGTGCTGTTAAAGAACGGGCTCTGTTTCTGTTTCCTGGCGCTGCTGAGTGATGCTGGTGTAAATCACTTCAGCTCTCTGAGCCTGGCTCTTCGTTGCTTTTTAGTTTATTTTTTGCCTATTAGGACAGATGGCAACAGAAGGTGCAGGAAAGCTTTTTAAAGAAATAACGAATTTGAAGAAAGCCAAGGAGGGACAAAATCATTCTCAAGATCTAATTATTCCAGGGAATGAAAAAGCAGGCTTCTTGAACTTGCCTTCTCGGGGTTATATTAATATGAAGCATTTAATCATTAGGGAGATGAAATTAGTTCACCTAGATTGATCTCGAAGCTGAACTGGAATGTTGGACAAAATAATCATTTCATAAACTTCCTTAGAATAATAATTTTCCTGAACAATTATGCTGAAGGACATCAGCTGGTAACCTTGTGGGGCTCTGGTATCTGCTTCTGCAGCATCTGAGAGGAGAGATGAAAAAGTGTTGCTGTTTTTTAGAAGCAGGAGGTGGAAGGTTTTGTCTCCCATGTACATGTGCACAGCTGTGGATGTGGAGGTGGGTCTCAGACCTCATGGGAAGGTTTCCAAGATCTTCGGTGTTTCTGCTTTTTTTTTTTTTTTTTTTAAGGAAAGGTTTGGTTTGTGCATATTTAAATGTCTTTCTCCCAATTTTTAATTTCCAGGAAGGAATTGTGACTTTAGCAGCTCCTCTTCAGTTTTCAGTCCTGGGTGCAGACAGGTAAAACTGTCAAAATTTATCTGAAGGATGGAAAAAAAAAGAATAACAATTGAAGAAAAAAGTTATTACAACAATATAAAAACTAAGGGGAGTGCTATTACCAACCAGTCATCAGTGGGTCGTACAGGTGGTCAGGACCTACACTTCCAGCTTCTCTTCTCTTCTCTTCTCTTCTCTTCTCTTCTCTTCTCTTCTCTTCTCTTCTCTTCTCTTCTCTTCTCTTCTCTTCTCTTCTCTTCTCTTCTCTTCTCTTCTCTTCTCTTCTCTTCTCTTCTCTTCTCTTCTCTTCTCTTCTCTTCTCTTCTCTTCTCTTCTCGACTTTGCTGCTAGTGAAACGCTGGGGAGATGTTCCTCAGCAGTGTGGGTCTGAGGCTCAGATGAGATGTGCTGGGGTTTATGCCCTGGGGTGTGAGGGTATTGCACAAGTTGGCAAGGAAAGGGAGTGTAATTCGGGATTCACCTAACCTGCATGCACTGCTGGTTGGTAGAGGTCTTCCAGTCTCAACTGGGAGCCAACCAGTTTGATGGCTGTCCATTTGAAGCACAGCCTGTTGGTCACCTGACTTACTTTAAAGTGCTTTTCAAACTTTTTGAACAGGGAGAAGACCTTCTATTTGCCATTAAAGTTTAGTATAAGAAAAAAAATTATTTATAAGCTTAAAAATGACTACAGGAGAATCCAAACAGTGCCTGAAAAGGACCTGTACATCCTTTCAGTAGTGATCAGCTGTGTGATCTGCAGCAACAGCTTAAAAATGTATCCCAAGTGATGCTCTGAAATAGTCCTTTTGCCAGAATTAGCAAGGGATGAAGGAAAAATGATGTATTTTCTAGCTTAAGTGCCTGCAGAGAGGGCCAGGCACCATGTCTGGAGGAGACAGCCCCAGCGAGCGTTCCGGGGGATGTACTTGTAGTAGTGCTTTCTGCAGGAAACAAAAAAAGTCTGTAGCTGGCTATTGCCAGATGACTCAGAATAATGACAGTGTTAGCAGTAAACAGTTTTAATTTATACAGGTGACATTTAAAATGCAAATCAGACCTTAAGATAATTGCTGGAAATAAGGAAGCCTCTGTTGGTTTAGGGAATATTTCCAGTTTCTATGGAAATTATTTATAATGCAGAGATCAATGAAGAAGCTCATGTCTTAGAAGACTTGGCTGGAGTCTCTCCTCTGTGGAGTCAAAAGACTTGCTTGAAGTGCATGCATGGGGACAGGAGCTTGTGGTCAAGGTGATACACTGGGAATAAAGTACTCAAATCTGTTGAAAAAGATAATTCTTCCCTTGCCATAGCAAATGCAGATGGACCAAAATTAGATGATGTTACCACAGGTGTGTGTGCCCAGTTCTGGGAGTTGAAGTTGCACATCTGCTTTCAAATTTAGGGATTATTTTTAATTTGTGTGCATCTTTTATACATACTGTTGTGGGAGAGAGGGCTGCAGTTGATGTTGAATGGGCTTTGGAGTGCTCTGCCTTGACCTCTGCCACAGCAATTATTTCCCTTGCGGGAGGTGAACGGTACCAGAGTGCATCCTCCTGGAGACCTCAGCATCTTTCTCTGATTTATAGCAGATTTCTCCACTCTTTACAGCCACCAATCTTGTTTTCCACTTTTATTTCATCCCCCTCTACTGAAGCTGAACTTCTACCTGGAGGCTTTGGGGGGTTTTGGATGGTAATTGTCTGAGTGCTTTTTTTCTGATCAGCTTCCTGCCAACCCTTTAATTTACTTGATCTTCATCCTCCTTTTGTACCTTACTTCCAGGTGTATTATCCCAGGTTTCAGCACACTGTGCCATCTACCCAGTTAGCTCTAAGATACAATCTTGTTGTTTCCATCTGAATGGTTTCTCATTAGTTGGTGTAGGTGGGAATGTCTAACATGCAGGTCTGTGTGTATAAAAATGTGTCTTTTGGTTAGAGGAAATGTGTAAAAATGCAATTTTGAGTAGAAAAAGGGCAGCTTACATCATTTTTGCTTGTGATTTGCATATGTGTTCAGTGCATTTGTAAAGGGTAAGTTGTGGCTGGCAGACAGGGAGTGTGCACGGCGGAGATGGAGCCATCTGTGCTCACACACACGCGCTTACACGGGGACAAGTAGTCAGCAGGTGACTGGGTTTAGCTCTGTTGGCTTCCACCAAGCAGTGCTGAGTGATGCCAGCCTCAGGTCTTGCTTCTCCTGCTCAGCCTGTGCTCCCAGCTGGTTGCTCCTGCCTTACTGGGTTCACTTCTACAAGCAGTTCCCCTTGCCTGGCTGTCACCCCCCTGGCTGTCACCCCCCTATAGCTTTTCCTGCCTGAAAGATTCCTTTCAGCTCCCACCTGAGGTTCTGCCTGACCTCATAACTTCCCAGCAGCTCCTTCTTCTGCCCCACCACCCCCATTGCCATGAGACCAGGCCTGGGAAATTATCTGCACTTGTCTGGGGCCAGACCTCTTGAAAAGGTGTAAATTGATGCAATTCATTAGATTTAGTTTGGCTGCTTACCAGAGTGAGCATATGCAAGAGGTTGCTAATATATTATTCATTTTAATGTTATCTTTTAATTCCTTATTCTTTGAATCACCTATACTGAAAATACAGAGACTCACTTATGTCTTCTCTATCTTTAATTGGGCTTTCTTATAAGGTTTAAATAGGTTTTCATATTCGGGTTAATGACTTGCAGTTGCACTTCACATTAACGTTTTTATTAAATGATCAATTATTTTTGCAGGTTAGAGAACTCAGCAAATCCACAAGCTATTTATAATAAAGCCCGTAATCACCTGACAGATATTACAAGCTGTTTAAAAGAAATGCTGTTCACATTTGCTGATGTTTATAACAGTTCTACATACTTAACTGCTTATAAATAATGTATAAAAAGCAGTGCAATAAGCATATCAATGGCTTCTTCCACCTTTCACATGACCTGTGCTGGGGGCTGTGGAGAAAGGTGAAGCTGAAAAATGCTCTCCTGCCCCTCACTGCCAGAGACAGCAGTGGCCAGTGTCCCTGTCACCGGCGTGGAATGGCACAGTGGCTGCAGTCACTCCTTAGCAGCCTCAGGGTTGGCACCACGCACACGTTGTCTTTGCTTTGATGCTGAAGGCAAGGCAAGACTTGGCAGCAATGCTGAGTGTTGGGGCACTGAAAGGAGTCTTGTGCTGAACCCCCAACCTGCATGGGAAGGAATTTTGAGCAGAAGCAGCCTCTTGGTCCAAGTGAGCATTGAAGCCAGCTGGCATGTAGCTTTCTCACCATACAGGAATGTTGGGGGTGGGTGAAGGAAATCAGTGTTTCTGTCCTAGAAGAAAAAAGGATGCTTCTACTCCCTCTGCAAAGAAAGTGCTTCAGGACTGCCATCCCCTTTGGGTCTCAGAGAAGTCAGCACCAGGTATCCAGCAAGGATGTTCTTCTGTACTCTGTAACTAAAGGAATCAACTGGGACAAGGATCTCTTAATGGACAAGGTCCACTGGGACAAGGTCCAAAAGCTTTTGATGTCGTTCCAAGCTCTGCAGTACCTCTTCAGCCAGTCTAGCTGTGGCTCTCTGCAGCTCTCTGGGGTGGGTGTTGAACTTTGGGGATGTCTGGTCAATGAAAGGCAGGGTTTTGGAAGAAGCCACGTGTTTCACATCACCAGTGATTTATGACAAGTCTCTGGAGAACACGTGGTGTGAAGGAAGTGCTGCTGGGTGACTGTGACCCTGTTCCCCTCAATGGGGAGAGGGTGTTTCTTCCAGGACAAACAGTTCTTGCTGCATATCTGCTCTTGTGCAAAGGATCAATAGGAATAGCAGATGAAAAATAATGACCTCCTTGCAGCTACCTCACTCTTTAAGGAGGGTGGCAGTGGGCTATATTTAAAAGGTTATTCCAGCCCCAGCTCTGTTACTGTAAAGCTGTTGTGAGCTGTCAGGTGTACAGCTGTAATCTTCACCCCTTATTGTTGTACTTATGAATTCAATCTGAACTGCATGAACTGAAGCACATTGATTAGAGGGTTGACTTCCATACAAAGCCAAATCATCTAATTTTTACGCTGCTGGCTCAACAAGTATTAGCTAATCATATAGTATGAATGGTTTCAAAACACCACTTAGCTACTGTCAGCTGGCAAATGGCCATTGGGTAGGTTATTTGTGGGTGAAAAGCCACCAGGCTGTCACTTACCCCACAGTGGCACTCACAGTCCCGAGCTGGACTGAGACCTCGCTGTGCTGGGGGCTGTGCAGGTCCCTGAGGTGCCTGTCCTGCAAACAGCTGGGGATGTGCAGAGGGACAGAGAAGGAAGCAGAGTGATGAAAGAAGGAAAGAACAAGAGCCAGAGGATTTGGTGTCACCCGTGGGATGGTGGGGATGCTCTATTTTAGAGCCTGTACTCAAAAGATGACATGCAAATGCAAACAGCTTTTGGTGAGATGCTTGTGTTTCTTATAAGAAGTGATTATAGTGATAAAATCTGCTTTTTGGGGAGCTTCAATCTAAATTCATTTTTCCCTCTGTAAATAATGACTTGCTGTTCTGGAGGTGCAATAGAATTTAAATGTCTAAATTAGTCAGTGTGCCCAGAGACACCTGGGAGAACAGGAGTGGGAAACCCAACTTCCTAGCTGAGGCTGGGGGAGAATCATGCTGCCAGGTCTGTGGTGGAGCTCTGCCAGCACAGATGATCGTGGTTAGCTGGGGGCTTATACTTGCAATTCTGTGTAATGATTCTACTTTTTCACTATAGTTTGGAAAGAGGATATCTGCAAAAGATCAAGATGCAGCTTTTGAATGATGGAGTGAAGAGCAGTGACCATGATCCCTGGAGCTGGAGTCCCGTGTTCCAGGGAAGGATGTTTCAGCCAGCAGGACCTGTGACCTGCCTATGCTCGGTTAGTAAATAACTCCCTATTTCTATATTAAACGGTTCATAGGTGTTATAAACACATTATCAAATGTGCTGGGTGCTACAGAGGGATGTGAGGGCCTCTTCAGGATGCCTGCTTGCCTATTAGCATCCTTTACAAGCACCCAGCCAGCCTATAACTATTGATTTTCCACTGTTTAAAAGCTTAGACCATAATTTATCAGGTCTTTGTAAAGGAAACCTTTTTTGTAAAGCCTGATGTCTTTGGTTTTAACACCAAGTAAGCACCTTGTGGGTGCTGGAGGAGCCCTAGTTCATAGGTTTCTCCTGGAGCTTTCAGTATCAGTGAACAGAACTTTCCCTACAAACAATGTGGCTTATTTGTCCTGATACAGAACGGTTGGCTGTTTTAAAGAAAAACATTGGTTTTCTAAACAAAAATTAATTACTTCAGATGTCACTCTCAAATAAGATTCAAAGTTTTCTTTTATAAGGAAAGATGGGTGATGGATGCAACATCTGGTCCTTCTCTAAACACCTCTCACTGTATGCATGGGTGGGTTTTTTCCCACCTGAGCAAAATCCAGATTAAATTTAATTACTCGGAATGGAGTGTGAAATGCAGCTGTCCCTGGCTGGGATTTGGTGGCTCTGGCACAAGTGACAGCACCCGTGAGTGGCTGTTGGGAGCAGAAAGTGAGTACTATGGCACGTGTGGAGTCCCCATCCCTGGAGGGATTTCAGAGCCGTGGAGATGAGGTGCTGAGGGACATGGGGCAGTGGGCACTGGGCAGTGTTGGGTTAATGGTTGGACTGGGTGATCTTAGAGGTCTTTTCCAACCAAGGCTGTGCTGTGATTCTGTGTCTGCTGGCCACCAAGGAGCGGAGATATGCAGGGATGTAACTGCCTGAACTGCAGCCAAGAGGGTAACCCCTGCTCCTGCAGGAGCTGGCAGTGGAGTGTTAATGACCACGAGCTGCCGAGACCTCCCTTTTACACATCATCTGAGTACACGGGGTGCAGAAGTAATTTAATTCAGGCATCACAATTAAGGAAACAATTATCTTTCATGTCTTGGGCTGATCTCCAGGTCATATCAGCATTATCCCTTCTGATCTCATTATGAATTTAAAATATGCAATAAATTGGCTCTTAATTCTATAGAAGAGGTCAAGCTTGCTTTCTGCAAGAGGCAGGGGTGTATTTAATGGAAAGATCTCAAGGACAAGGGAAACGTTTGTTAATGACTAAGGGAGTAAGTGCCAACCCCCCTCCTGGGGACCATTGTGCAGGACTTCTGCACATGCACAACCTTTCCATGGGCAAATCCTGCCTGAAGTTGCTTTCCCAAGAGGTAAATTCTGACCAAGGTAGCAATTAATTGTTGCTGTTTCATCACAAATTATCCTTGGGTGACCCAGCAAAGGAAGGAGTGTAACTTTGTGAAAGGAGCATAGGGGTGACTTGAGACTCAGGGAACTTCAGTCTCTCAGATATTTCTGACAACCTGCTTGAGAAGGTGGATTAACAGGTCATCTTGTGGTTAACAATCATTTTGTGGTTAACTATAGCCTCAGCAAGTGGAGTAAGATGCATTGCACTAAGCTGAGCTGTGTTGGGTTACCCCAGTTAAGTTCTGGTTTATGTAGTTTTCTTGCTTTTTTTAATAAGAATTGTTATGTGTTTATACTGTTATGTCAGAATAAAAGCATCCATTCAAAGAAAGCTTAGTATAAACAAGAAGCAGCTGTATAACTTTGTTTTATTTTCTCAAATATGTAATGACAGCAGTGCTAACTGTGCTGGGCAGGAACGCTGGATGCTGTGCCACTGCTGGTGACATCTGCAACCCTGACCTGGCAGCAGGATGGCTGTGCATAAACCAGGTGAGCCAGACGTGCTTCCCTATGTGGGGTTAAGCAGGACACAAGTGCAGCCAGTGTGAATTTACCTTCACTGCTTCTCTAACATCCATCTCTGAGGACTCGCAGACCTGCAGTGGTTTGCACCGACTGGCATCTCCATCCTAACACATGTGGATAAATTCTTAACATCATAGTTCATTCCAGTGCATTTTTTCTAATTATCCCTCTTTAGATGCTACTTATTTTTCAAAGGATTGGGTTATTCCCATTGATTTGCAAGAAAGTGAGCCAGGCTGTTAGGAATGCTGTGTCTGGGAAGCCTGGGCTGCTCGGGGCGGCGGCGCTCGGTGCATCACATGTCAGCTCTGGTTCTGTAGGAACTGGAAAGCCCAAAGCCCTGCACAAGCTGGATGTGATTCGCCCTGAGTGACTTGGGTCATGTGCTGAGAGCACTGTGGACACTGCACGCAGGGTGATTTTAGCAGTTGTTTTTCTCAGGGTGGGATGTGGGGAAGAGCATCACAAGTCCGTGCTCAGTCAAAGCTCTGTGAGTTGGATAAAATGCACTGTAGGGCTCGGGGACTGCTGGGTTCCCTTCCTCTGCCTGCCAAACAGCAAACATGCCATAAAGACAAGCTCACTAGAATGAAGGCTGCTGTATCACTGGTGTGTTCCTGGAAATGGAATTAGTTCAATAATAAATGCACTGATCAAGGTTTTAATATAAACATGGAAACCCTTTGAAGTGTAAAAGGTGCCACTAAAATGCTGCGTTTGTGTCACTCAGGTAAACTTCAATTTAAAAGAAAGAAGACAAGAATTTTTAATCTTCTAATGGTTATTATATTCACTTCTGGGTTTTACATTTTCCAGGTGGCACAAAAAAAATAATCAAAACTGGACTTACCGCAGTATTCTCTATTCAGACATTTTAATATACATTGCCTGGCAGTGGGAAGGACAGATAATGGTGTAGGCCTATCTTTTTCTGCAGAAACGGATTATTTGGGTCCACGTTTCAAAAAGCACCGAGCATACAAAGTCCTGGCTGTGTTGTGAGGAGCAGCTCCAGGTCCAGCATCCATGGCAGTGCTTCAGAGCGGAGCTCACTAACAACAGTGCCGACCTGCAGACTGTGGTAAAACTGGTGAGTTAGTCAAACCAGCCTCATCAGACCGTGGTGAGTGATTCCCAGTGACAGCCTGGCCCCTAACATCCATCACCAGCCATAGCTGGGGTGCACTGGTGGGACACAGGCTCCCCCTCCCACCAGGTGGGCATCTGCCCCTCTCTATCGCGGTTGAACTGGGATAAGT
Organism: Podargus strigoides; assembly: GCA_028020825.1. Lineage (NCBI taxonomy): Eukaryota > Metazoa > Chordata > Aves > Caprimulgiformes > Podargidae > Podargus > Podargus strigoides. The sequence continues at coordinate 1,525,221 of CM051629.1, read as the reverse complement.
TTCAAGCCCTGATGTCTCAGTAGTGTGAAGAGCGTGGCTGACTCATGAGCACCAATTGTAGATGGTTTAACCCACATAAATGGGTGCATTTCTGAGAGGTTTGGGTGTGTGCTCATCACAGGACCGTACCCTTTGAATTGAGAGTGCAATTTAGTGTTTTTACTGATTTTCCCCGTGGCACCATGTTCTGTCTGGCTTTGCATGTCAAATGGCAGCTGGTGTGGAATAGAATGAACTCAAAGAGAAAATGCAGACTGTCACTCTGTGAACCTTGTCCTGTGGTTCCCTGGGAAGGTAAGGAGAGAGAGGAGAAACTCAGTGTGGATTTAGGTCATTAGCCACCCATACCCTGTGTCCACTGCCGGTGTGGAAAGGTTCCCTTCTCACCATCCTTTACAATAAATACGACCTGCTGGTGGCCTTGACCTTGGGGACACCATGGTCACCCTGGGCAGCCCAGCAGGGAAAGAGCCACTGGGAATTTGGGGATGGGTATGATGAACCCATAGTTATATTAACATCACGTGTTTGCCAGGATAGGGACTGTGCCTGAGGACAGGTCTCAGCATGACCTGGGGGTTATCTTGTCTGCACTGGGGCGTGTGTCCACAGCTCTCTCTTCATAAATTATTTTGAATCCTAATAATAATGAACAAGCTTATTCAGGGGATGTTTCCCAAACTTGAAAGCAAAGGGCTGTATGTGCATTTCCTTGCAGTGAGCAAGCCTCAGAAAAACACCCTGCAGAGACCCTTGGTTTGTTTTTTTGAAAAAAAAATCTAGATTCCTAACAAGCTGCAAAGATGAAAAGCTTTCAACCTCCTTTTATTTATCTGGAGAAATATTCTGCGAGAGAAATGAAACGGAACAGACTCATAGACCCATTTAGCATTTCTAAACTGATAAATGTATTTATCGGCCATGCCTGGTAGGGCTGCGTGATCCCTGCTCCTCCTGCACATGCCTCAGCGGAGTTCTTCCCTAGCACTTGGCTCTGTGATGATGTTGGACTGATAATAACAAACAGCCTTGATGATGTTTGTATTTTACCTGTTAGACTCTGGCTGTTTGGAGGCTGAGGTGGTTTGGGGTGTGGGTTGTTTGCTGCCTGCACCAGGGGGGCTCTTCTGGGTACAGCACCCCACTGAGCACTGAGGGATGCAGTGGAGCATCCTCCTGCGGCGGTGGGAAGCGGGTTGAGAAAACCAGCTGAAGCCTGGTTTGCTTTTAAATTAGGAAGGTCTGCACCCCCCTCTGCCCCCCAGCCCCGTGGGATCAGGGGGTCCTTGTGCTGGTGTTGCCAGGGCTTGGCCCCAGGGAGGCAGCTGGGAGCCTCTGCCTTGGTTTCCCCTCCTCAGTCGTGTTTCTGCTGTGGAAATTGGAGAGCAGATGCTTGTTACTGTTCTGAAAGGGAGGATAAGGAAAGGTAGCTGACTCAGACCTCTGAGGGGCCTTCTAGGGCAAGGGATTGTTTATGTTAACATAGTAAAATATATGTATGGTTCTAATAATTAAAAATAATTTAGATATATTTTAAGTTTATACATCAAAGCATCCTTTTAAAAGTTGGTTTTGGTTTATACCAGACAATGTGAACCTATTTAATTTCTAAAGAATGTCTTTCTTCTCGTTTTGAGCAAAATGAAGGGTTTTTTTCCTGCTTTTATTGCCTCATTCTTACTTTAAAGCTCTGGTGACTCCAGCCCAGCATCCCGGCGGGTCTGTTTCTCCGATGAATTTAGTGCTGTGTTTGTGTTGTAAATGCCACCACCTTCATTTCCTTCCCTCTCCAGGAAAAAAATAAAAGAGTTAGCAATAAGGAAGGTGAAAGCACTCTGAAGTTTGGCCATAAAATCCCTGTTATTGTTTATAGCCATGGCCCTGCACTGAAATGCCACGGGAAAACGAGAGGAACAGTGAGTAACAAATAAATATTCGATCAGTGTGACAGGGGTGTTTGTGGTGGAGAGGTTTCCCACCAGGGACCTGCAGCCACGTATCTGCTCCACCAGCCAAAGTTACACAGCTCAGGCATGCTTTGACACACTCCTTTTGGTTGTTTCCCACCCCAGTGTGGTGTGCTCCCTGCAGATGGGAATTATACTGGGTATAATTTTGGGTGTTTCAGACCATTTTTGAATGGTCTTGTGGCTCCCAGACATGTAATGTGTTGCTGGGATGTCTGTCTGCTCCCTGGGATCTCAGTCCCCAGCCAGCCTGGAGGGTCCCTACAGAAGCCACAGCACCTTCCACAGGGGGTAGCAAATAGGAGAGGTCCAGATAATATCAGTGCTCTTCTTAAAATGCTCTGTGACAGAAATAAACAATACCTCCTCTGTTCTTAAAAAAGGCAAGTGTAAAAAAATTCCCAAAAAGGCATTTTCTGTTGGATCCAAGCAGCTCTGTTTGCCCAGGGTTGGTGTTCGCTATGCTTGGTCACTCACTGGATGGTGCCACCTCCATAAAACCCTGCTGTGTCCCCTTCCCACAATTACTTCCCATTGCTCTGAGCTGCAGCTCCCCCCTTGTCTCCGTCGGACTTGTCCTGGGAGCGTTTGCTGGGCCATGTCCTTCTGGATTTGGGTGACAAACTGGTCAAGCTCTCATCTTGTCTTTGATTTCAATACAATTCTTAATTCCTAAACCTGCATTATTCTTTGTTGCATAGCCCGTGTGTAGTGTGACCTGCCCTGCTAGACACTAATTAAGACTACTTGTGTAGTAATTTGGCACTGTGCCGTTGATGGACATCTATTTAGTAAAGAGCTCAACTGCTTTATTAACACTAATGAATGATGGCAGACTTTTTTTGCCCTTTTTACAAAGGTCATGCTCTAATCATCATATTATCAGACTTAATTACAACAAGTTAATTTGTTGCCTGCCTGCCTCGCAGATGTTTAGGAAAACATTTTGTACTTCATATATCATGCATCTACGGTATTGCTCTTTATGCTATAGTCATAGAGTCATTGTAGCTGGCCAAGGATGATGGTGAGAGGATTGCTGATGAATTGTTTTTCGGTGCCATTAATGATGGCGGTGTACTTCCTGCAATGCCATCCCTGTCCCCAGCTGTATGTCACATCTACGTTTGCTTCTAGAAAAATACAAATAATAACAATGAAGAATGGATTATATCCCTGTACAGGATGTGCTGCTTACCAGTCCTGTGGCACTGTGTGTGTCCTTCGGTGTTCCCTGCCATTGCAGAAAGATCTTTCTGCCCTTTCTTGGTCCTGGCCAGCTAAATCATTCCCCTTTTCAGTTCTGCTGCAGGAGATGACTGTGCAGCATCCTGCACCTTTTTCATGTTTTCTTGTCCCTTCTGGGTCCCTAGTTAAAGCAGGTGGCACACCCTGGCAAAGCTCAAGTCCAAATCATCCTCAGCAGTAGGAGAGCCTGCTGGTATGTTTCTTAATGTAAGATGAGTGATTGTTTCATCAAAACAATTTCCTCCCAAAGCAGCGGTGCCTGGGTGGGAGCGAAGCTCTCATGAAGCAGCCTCCCTGCGGGGGATCACACACTGCTGGTGCCTCTGGAGCCCCATTCCTGCGGCGTAACCACCCACCCAGGAGAATTTTTAAAGTTTGTTTTATGGCTGTGGTGGGAGGAAGATGCACATTTCTCCCGGGCTGGGGAGATGCTGCAGCTGGTGCCTTGCAGCGGACTGAGCCCGGCTTCTTCCCACCAAGGGGAAGGAGACAATCCCATCTCTGGAGCTGGCAGATGCAGCAGCCATCTCAGGCAAACCAGAGCAAAAATCCATCCCTGCTGCAATAAGCACAGCAGGCAAAATGAATGCAAACCCTCCCTGACCTGTGTGCTGATCTGGCAGCAGCTGCCAGAGAAGTGACTTGCAGATACAGAGAGCTCAGGCTTATAACAGGCTAATAATTCACATTTATAGTCACTTTACATTCAGGATCTGCAAGCCCAAAAGGCTCTTTACAGTAAATTAATTGGTATAAAAGACAGATGTGTTGCTGCGGGGCGCACTGCTGTGACTTGGAGTGGCTTTTCCCCAGGCTGGAGGAGATGTTGGGTAGGCAGGCACATGGAAACCAAGCGAGCAGCAACGACTGGCTTCTCTTTTTCTTTTTCCTCCCCTTGTTCTGGCAAGAGGTCCCCTGCTTCTTGTAAATATTCCTAGGAGATGGCATGAATGCTGCAGTCAGATAAGTCAGCATGAGTAGAATCCCATTTTCTGGGGGGTTTTGGTAGGCTGTAGCTCATTAGAAGTATGCAGAAGACCCAGCCAGAACACCCTGTGAGCCATTCTAGCAGCCTGGAAGAGCTGGAAAGGACATGTGTAAAGCAACACAATCTGCTCGGGTAATAGCTCTCTGCCTTTGCTCCAGGATGTTCCTGCAGTCCTTGGAGTTTGATGTCCAGGGGGTTCCCACCTCCGTGCCACCCCTGCACCCCAATACACTGCTTCTGTAAGTGGATTTGCTCAGATGTAATGATGCCCCACTAACGTGATGGGCACATCCAGGGCTGAAGTTTTGGGTCCTTTGGTCCCACAGCCTTTGGCCCCACTTGCTGGGCTTGGTTCTTTGGGCTGGCATAGGAGACAAGTCAGAAGATGAGGTGTGAAGGCATAAATAGTGATAACAGGCTATTTCAGAAGCAACTTGTTTTCATAAATGGAGGCCTGGATTTTGGAAAGGAATTTTGTGGGCTTTATAAATCTTACTTAAAAGTAAATTTTGAAAATGCTTTTGAATAGTTACTGAGAGCCATTTACTGATTGTCATGTTAGAAAGTGGAAAAGTGATAGTCATAAGAAATCTGCTGGGGAGCTTTGCTGTGCTCTGGGAAGACTGTGGAGAGGAGGGGGAAAGGAGCCTTTTTGTGTAGCCTGATTTGGAAACCACCAAGTAGTTAGCAAGGTGAAAACAAAAATAAAAGAAAAGGGTTTGGCATGCTGTGCAAGCTCTTATCTTCTCCCTTTCATGAAAAGCAGAGAAAGAGCAGAAAGGTTGTGGGCTTCACTAAGTCCTAATTATCCCTTGATTAAGCCCACAGCAGGGATGAAGTTTTCAGAAGTACTCTTTCTGCAGGAAATCCAGAAAACTGTCTCAGCAGTTCTGTACTCCCATTTCTGTGCCCAGCAAAGCAGCTGGTGGGGGCAGGCTCAGTGCTCCAGGGATGTGTGGTGCCCGAAAAAACAGATTGTACCTAAAAGCTGCTCTGTTTTATGCCATTCGATGTGCTGTGGGAAAGTGGTTTTTTCACCTTCCCTTCCTTCCCTGCCCCGGGCAGGAAACCTGTTTGGTTCAGGCAGTGTCTGTCCTCCTGTGTGTTTGTTTAGTCCAGGACATAAAACTCCTCACCATACCTGGTTTTCTGTTGTTTCTTTTCCCTCCTTGATTTGGCATTAAGGAATCGCAAGAGCTGTTGAGAATCAAACCCAACATGACTGCCAGGGGACTAATTACTGAGCCCCTCATCTCTTTCTCCAGGTACTTGAGCTCTCTGGGAATAAGAGCCTGAGGGATGCAGGAGGAGGGAGACATCCCATGTAAGCTCATTTCCACAGTTTGGAAAATGGATCTTTTATGGTTTTGCTTGTCTTAGTAGGTGAGTGCATTTTAGTCCATTCTGTGTGGTTCAGCTCCCCCAAATGCTCAGTAACTGCAGCAATGTGGATTTTGGAAGAAGCTGGAGAGCTGAGCAATTTGCTGTGTACAGGCTGCATTTTCCAGCCGAGGGTGGTATTGATTTCCCCGGAGTGACAGAGCAAAGGAGCTCTTATGACTGGAGCTGTAGGATTTCTTGCTTCGTGGTCCTTATTTTAACTTCTCAGCAAAAGGCAGCTGAGACCCAGCCGTCCTCTCCCATCCTTTTCACAGATCAGCTGTTCAAATGCATAAAAAGTGATTCTTTGTATTAAAAAGGAGAATATAAAAAGCAACTGGTTTATATTAATGTATGACTCCCTAGATTGCTTGCAGAATGCAGCTTACTGTGTGATGCACTTGCATCCTCCATGCTCCCAGCAGTCACATCCTTCTGCCTGATGCTGGTAAGAAATATCTCATAAAAGTAAGTGGCACATTGCATATTTCTTATGGTAGGAATAGCATACAGTGGTGCACTGGGCTCTGTGCAGGCTGCACTGCTGTGTCCAGGAGTGCTGGACACCGTTCTCCTACAGTATTTTTTTCTCACTTTGTTAGGCAACATAATTTCATATGATTCTTGTGGCAGAAGTAAGGTAATAGGCATGTTGGCAGCATCAGTTTTCAGTACGAATGGGAACAGTGCTCTCTGCAGGGGTTTCTAACGAGTTTGGGTTTGTTTGCCTTTGCTGAAGATGGATACAAACTGAAACATCTCCTGTATACACACAAATGCATTAAACACATACAAATACCCTAAACACACTGAGTAAATACACACAGTCTCTGTAAATTGACTCCCTCTGATGTCCAAGGAGTGCAGCAGCTGCTCAAGGAGTATTAATGCAAACACTCACATGGAGTGGTGCAGCCCCACTCTGGCTGTGAACACACCCCAAGTGCTTTTGGGGAGGGGGTTGTTACAAAGGGGTTTTGGTTTATTTGGCTGCTGGATTATCCCAGAGCTATTACAGTCCTTGGCTATTAGTGGGCAAAGCATCAAGGACTCTCTGATGTATTAAAAAATGTGCATTATTCTTAAGTAGCAGTGAAGACTCAGCAGGACAAAATTCAATATAATTAAACAGCAGTTGAGGAAAATGAGCAATATTTATGAAACTTTTTTTTTTCCCTGTTCATAGAATATTTTAGTACCTGTTTAGTGTTCTTCACAGGTGTGTTTGCAGAGCATTCTCTCCAGACATGAGCAGGAATGAGTTAGAGTGCTTTTCCATGGACACTCTTGGCAGTGGCAGCTCTGCTCATGCTGCCTGGGGACAGAGAGCAGGTGGGCTTTGAGCTTGCTCTAACGCTGGGCAGCTGGAAATGCTAGTCCCTGCTGGGCTGCCTTGCAAAAATACAATTAGGAGTAAAGTCCTACAAGTGAAGTTGGAAGAAATGAGTGAGAAAAGCCCTGTGGGTGTCTCTGAGCGACATCCCTGTCACACCAAAGGAGAAAGGGAGCACTGGCATCCCTATCACAGGGATATTGAATTGGGATGGCAAATTGGAATGGCTGGAATTGGATGACTGAATTGACACTTTGAATTTGGGACAGCAAACATAGAGGAATTCTGCTGCTCAGGTGTGTGTTAGGGGGGTGTGTGTTGGTGGGAGGGCTGCTGGAGGGCAGGGAAGGTGCTCTTTCCTCCCCAGCTGTTTGGCAGCTCATGTAAACCAGTTGGGTGATGCCTGTTTGCAATAGTTTCTGTTTCTTATGCTGTTTCCCCCAAAATGGATTAAAGGAGCTTGCTTGTCTCAGCAGATTGAAGGTGGTTACAGGTGAGTGTGAAAGGTGTGATGCTGGTCCACCCCACTGACATCAATCAACATTGTGATGGGAACCAGCGCGATGGGAAGAGGAAAGCACATGCACAGCCCCAAAAGTGATGGGGACAATAATCCTGGTGAGATCTCAGTTTCTCCAAGTGAAGGCTGGGGAGCTTGTGAAGGGAGAGGCAGTGGTGAGGGGTATGGAGGGGCAGCAGGCCTCTGCTGGGCACTGGGGGATGATGCCTCTGCCCGGTGGTGCTTGCCAGCCGTGTGCCTCGGTGTGCAAGTCCTTGAGCAGAGGGGTTTGTCCCTGCCTTGCCATGTCCCCAGCTGTCCCAGACAGTGGGCTCTGCACAAGTGCTATGAGAGTCCACATTAAAAAACGCCTTTATAAAGCAATGATCTGATAGCTTCACCTTCAATTGCCGTTAAAGTGAAGAGGCACTGATGCTCAGGTGAAGAATACTGATATTTTTTTTTTTCCCTGTATCATCTGGGGATTTGCTCTAATAATGTCAAAATCCATGCGAGTGGAAGGAAAGATCTGGCTTCGTTTTCTTGGCTTTGTTCACGTTCAGTTGCCCTGTAATCTGTGAGTAGCTCCTCAGCAAGCCTGTGGTCCTTGGGACTTTGGGTAGGATGAAGGTTTTGGAAACCCAGGTAAGAGACAAGGATAACCCAACCAGAAAGTCACAGAGTGTGAAAAATGTTTTTGTGTGCGTGGGGAAAAGGGAATGTAAGTCTTTTTGAGAGGATACCGAGTGTGGAGCACCAGCCTTTTGTCTCTGGATTCTGCAATTCAAATCTGGCTTCAAAGGCAAAATGAGCTGGTGACCTCACCTCTGCAAAAGCAGTGTAAAAAAGTCGATATGCCCAGTACCAGGGTAGGGTGAAGCAAGATTGGGATGAGCTGAATTAGTGACAAATGTGAAAAATGCACCCAAAGCCCGGCTAACCCTTGCTTGGTTTGGACACTGCAACTTCCACCAGCGCTTTTTGTTGCCTTCATAATAGTTCTTTAAAAAAAGATAATCACAGAATCACAGAATCACAGAATGTTAGGGATTGGACCCAAACTGTCCAAAGAAAGGCAATGGAAAGACTCCTAACATAAAGGTGATCTAAATAATGATGGGGTTAAACCCTGCTCTCAGTTAAAGCCATCAGTGGCCAGTGACTACCCAAATCGCCCATTTAACACCTTTTGTTGTGATCTGCCTAGTGGAGGCTGCAGAAGGTCTTTACCAAAGGCGAAGCTTCTGTTGACTCTGATTGCTCAGTGTGTTCTAAATTAATGGAAAGCTGTGCCTTTCAGAACTACTGCTTTAGTAATTAGCCTTGTGTACTTTGCTGTGGCTTAATAGAGTGACTGCATGCCAAGGGAGAGGCAAAAAACAAGCTCTGCTTTACTTGGGATAAGAAAGGCATTTTCTTCTTAAGTTTGTTGTTTAGGAGTTGCTTTAATTATAATGAGTAAACTGAGGGTGCTTATATTAATATAATTGATGTCGCCAAATGGAATTTATAGTTACTGAAGCAGTAATAAAAAGTAGCTGATAATAATCATTAAATGATTTGCTGACATCTTATAGGCATTCCATATTCTGCATGACTGTGGTGTACGTATGGAGTCCCTGGAGAGGAAAGAAACTGGTGCATGTTAACACTTCCAGGTCAGGCTGACCGCAGCCCAACCGTGGGCATCAACCTGTGCTTTGCACAACTTACACAAACATTTTCATTCATAACTGTGCTCAGGTTATCTCTGTCTTTGCTACCCTTATAGCTATGGAAAATGAGACAGAAGTAGATTTTCTAGCCCCAGGGTGTAGCCTGAGTGTGTGGCTGAGCCCAACCTTGAGCTCACCTGGGCTCGACCCAAGGTCCTGCCTTTCTCAGGGACTGCTCTGCACTGCATTTGGTAGTTGGGTTATATTTATACCCAGACAACGTGCTCTCCATTACAAAATTTCTTTCCTAGCAGGGTATGCATCTGTCATTAAATCAAAATCTTTCTGGAAACAGAACAGAGGCTTGAACTTCAAAGCTTGCCACTGTGTTCCGTGGAGCTCTTCTTGCTGGTTGCCTGGGAGGCTTGTTTGGAATTATGCACGGAGCTGGGCAGAGAGGAATGATTTCCAGAGTCGTCATAATTATGCCCCTGAGTGGGCGAGAGCTGGAAAGTGCTCGGGGCGCATGAGGTGGCAGGGAGCAGAGGCAGCATGCTCCCTCCCCACCCCAGGGGCTGCTCTGAGCCCCATCACACCCAGCACCAGCTAATGGGGACAGTCCTTGGGGGCCAAACCCCCAGGGGTGCTCCAAACACCGCTGCCTCTTTCCACCCCCTCCACCTACAGGCTGTAGAGCAAGCCCTTGTTTTCTGTCTGCTTTCCACATCATCTGCTCCCACTGCTTTTAGAAGGCTGATGGGTACGAAGAGGACAAAACACTGTCTGACACCGTGCCCCTTACAGCCTTCTGCCAAAAGAGGATCCTTGCTTTCTTGTGACAGCCTGGAATCTCAGCCACGCTCTGCTTAAAAACATTAAAAGGCCTCTTTTGCCTTAAAATATTCTCACATTTAAAGCCTTACATAGCTGTGTCTGTGTATTCCTTTTCATATAATCACCATGCATCGAAATGGAAGGTAATTAAGCCTCAGACAGTTTTCCACTGTCTGGGGGAATTTGGTCCCTCGGTACACACAGCCCCACTCCAGCTCCGTTCGGCACATCTTGGGTCAGAAGTGTTCATTTTTAACAACTTTTAACTAGTGAGGAGGCATCTGCTGTGTGGTGTGAAGCAGCAAAGAGAAAGCATTGCTCTCTGGGGCTGATGTGGAGGATCAGCTGTCAGGAGCCAGGTCCTGATGCACTCATCAGCGTGTTTCTGACGAGATAACGCTGTCAGCTTGTGGGTTCTGTTGGTGAGGGGTGTTGGATAGGAACTGGAGAGTTCCTGTGGCTTGGTGGGAGCTCAGAGGTTAATGTTTGGCTAAATGCACAAGGATCCTCTCCTGAGCCTGGGAAGCTCTGCAGAAAAACGCCTCCAGGTTTTGTTGTTGGGGAATTTGTCTTCACTTCCCTCCTTGCACAGGGATGGTGGTGTTGGGAGGATGTTGGCAGCAGAATTGCTTTGGATGCTTTCTTTTGTCCTTTTCCATTTACTGTAATAGCAGCCAATGTGATGGAAGATGGGCAGTTTTGGATACTTTCAAGGTTGTCCCATTTTTTAAAAGAGTCATTATTGCTGAGCAGAACAACACCGTGTTTGGGGACCGTGACACTGTACAAGCCTCTGAATAATTGCCCAATATCTCCCAGAGTGAAAAACCATCACAGACCGGTCCTTCCCCAGGTTTTTTTGTCCAGCCCCAGCCTGTGCCATCTCCCTGTAGAAGGGAAATGCTGTGAAAGATGTACTTAGGTCAGCAAAAGGATTGTGACTGGCTAATGCAATACAGGCCTTTTCTGTACCTGTTAATACAGACTGAGGGATTTCAAATGTATATTTTTTTGACTTATGCAAACTTTTATGTGTATTGGATTGTTAAATGCCCAGTGTAATTGTGTCTTGTACGTATTTAATTTGATTTCCATAGAAGTCGATGGAAGCAATTCTGTGATTTCACTGGGAATTTGTGTGCCCAATACACATTGGGAAGCAGGTTCCATGCAGTACTGTGGGGAAAATGGAAGGTCACTGTCATATTTTTAGAGTTAATACACAGGCAGAAACTACTGTGCTCTAATTAATGTCTACTTAATTAGGCCTAAGTGAAAGACTCCAGCACATGAAGCCCAGTGGAGGTATAGTTCATAACATTGTTGTTTAGAAGATCCAGAGTGTTTCTGAGTTTACCCCAGAGGTTTTGCACACAAATGGAAGCATTGCCTGCATTGACTCCCCTGGAATCATGGACCAGCCCTCCTGGCACGGATCCTCCAGCTCCCAGTGCTTTTCACCAGTGCTGTTTATTGTTTCCCCAGCTTAGCAGGAAGGAGATGCTAGGGTCTGCTTACTCCTCTCCTGCTGTTCTGAGCTTGCACGCATTTGTTTTCTTTCTGGATGTGTCATAAATCCATATAGTGCTCTCACACAGCTGGTTTTGGCAGGGGGTGGACAGATGCTGGAGAGGGCTGATGGCACTGAAGGAGTCACAGCTCACTGTGCACCACACAAACTGACGTCCTCCTAGAATGGGGCTGGCCCCTGGCTTAATTTGATTGCTGCACAGGTTCCTGCCAGCCACCACTGTCCAAAGTCAGGGATAAGAAATGACTGACTCCTTCAAACGATCCCTGCTGCTGGATCAATTCTCAGTTAATACCAAAGTTACATGGTGTTTATTCACTCCTGGCTCCTTGGGCTATCCCAGGAGTTCATCCTGGGGGATTATGCCCTCACTAAAGGTTTTGATAAAGAATTGAAATGCCCTTTTGTTGTCTTGCAAGTCGTTATGTTGACATGATAAAAATGATTTTACACCTAACTCCACCTCTTAATCAAAATGGTCAGTATGATAAATAGATTTTATCTTTTCTGTCAGGGAATTTACCTCCCCATAGAGGCTGATTGTAGGAGAAGATGTAGACAAAAGAACCAGTCTGAAAGACTGGCTTGATCGATGTGATGCAGAGACATGAATTACTGTTGAGAACTCCGGGGGAAGAAACAGAGTCCTGTGTTGCCAGGACATCTGACCCACGGAGGTGGCTTCCCCTGGGAACCTGCAGCTCCTGCTGATTCCCTGGGCTTTGTCCTTTGCTTTGTTAATGTTTTGCTCATCTGCAGTGACTCCCCTACCTCCATTCCCCCTGAATGCCTGGGAGCCTCTGGCAGTTTGGGCTCACAGAATACCCATCTGCTTCTCCTGCCCTGAGAGGATGTTTGAGCTGAAGGAAGAACACGAGCTACTGCAAATGTCATGAGTAGAAAAAAAAGCCACGAGTGACATTTACCTTTCTGATTCTTCCTTCTCGTCCCTAGTACCGTGTGTACATTTCCATTACAAGATTGTGTGTGACAGAATAGTTAGGTTTGCAGTACAAATTCATCTTTAAATATGCTCACGTCCTCCCAGAACCTCCCCAGGAGTGGTTGCACTCTCCTGATGGTGCACTGTGGTCTGTCAGCCCTTCAGTGCCTGGCAATAGGAGCACCACCCATAGCCTTTCTTTTCTTTTCAAATACCTTTTTAAATATCACTTCTCTGCACCCTAAATCTTGAGGCACATCAGTAAATTGAGGCCACCTACATTATATGAAACCATTCTCTAAGTTCATTGTCTGATTGTCCTTCCCATCATGCCTCTAATGGATAACAAATGCAGTGCCAAGCACAGGGCTGGCCTCCAACGCACCCAAGTTATCCAGCATGTAGGAATGAGGATATGTACAGGTGTCTTAATGGATACAGCACTGTACTCTGGATGTCTGAAAATAGCTTTCTGCCACGCATGTTAAAGTACCAGCTCGCAATGTGGTGGGAAGAGAACAGATGGATATTTTGCCATGTGATGTAGCCTAGAAAACAGCTTTGATTCAGTGTACCATGCTTGTCTGACTTTTAAACTTGTATTAAACAGGATTGCATAAAGGCAAACTCCACATAAAACTCCCAAACAACAGGGCACTTGGCGGGAGGTTACTGAGCTATGAAAACTATTGATTCATTTCCCTTTCATTTCAAATGGGCAGATGTGTATGAATATTTATTTACTTTGAGGGCTTTTTGTAGAGGGGAAAAAGGTCTTCAGGAGGTGTTTTGATTTTGCAGCACAATCAAGGGAATTAGTATTAGGTATAAAACAGTAGCTAAAGCCATTAGATTTCTGAACACACTCACAGGAAAACTCCCTCCCCATAATGCTGTTTCTTTTTGTTGCAGTGCTCCTGACGTTCTGCCTTTAAGATTATTATTTAGTGCTAGTTCATTGTCTCTTCAAAATGGATTTTGAAGCTTTAACTACTTATGAACAACCAGCTCAAGATACTCTGGCATTACTGGCACCACAGGTAAAGGCTCCATGCTTTCCACTAGCTGGCTGACATTTATGAGCTATGTGTGGGCATGCCAAAATAATGGCCAGTTTACAGATGTTGGATGCGGGGAGGTCCGGTAGGTTTTTGCATCAAGGGCTGATCCAGCTGTGTTGGGACAAATGGAGTGATTACCTCTGCCTTGTCCTGAAACAGCTCATTTATGGGGTCTTACGGGAGGGGATGCCTGTGGTTCTTGGGCTCGTTTTGCAGACCTGGCATGAGAAATTCATGTGTAGTTACACAGGTGGTGTCAAAAGGGCTTCAGACCCTGCTGCTGGTGGTCTGGGAGTGCCCAGCACCTCGGGCTATGCAGAGGTCCCCTCTAATAATAATTCAATGTCAGGATGTCAAGGTGGGCTTGGAAGAACCCCTCACATGCCTGTGGTCTCCTCCTCAGCTGCTTTGTGTCCTGAGGGATGAGCAGAGTTGTCTTAAGGCAGTATCAGCTGGTGGGGGGCAGTTTTATTTGCCTTGCATACGTGTGGTGGCTCTGCAGAGGGTACGGTGCAGCAGACAGCCAGACCCACCGTGTCCAAGGTGCAATGGCTGATGAGAAGGTGCAGGTCTGCACCCAGTCAAAGGCAGTCCAGAGAATAGTTTTGGGTGGGCAGAACAAATAAGGCCTTCAAAATATCAGATACTCCAGACAGATAAAAAAAATATTCTGGTTAAAATTGCATGGATAGTTTAGACATCATTTTATCTCATAAAGCAATATATATTTTAATTATTTATTGTATTACATTTATAAACACAATATGTAACTATTTTATAATAGTATCTAATATATTATTAAAGCATATATCTCAAGATATACCATATATATTTATTACATATTTTTTATGTATTTATTATATTTATTATTTAGATGGCTTCCTAATAGGTCGAGTGGTCTTTCAATGATAGTGTTGGCATCTGGAATCAGGCAAAATAGGGAATTATCACTGTAAGAAAGGAGAGAGTTAAGATCAAATCCTTTTTGTTTGGACAGTATCACTCTGGGGATGCACCATATGTGCTTTTTAAAGTTGGGATGAAGTAGGAGAGAACAGGAAGAGTAGATTGCCCTTGATTTGGAAAATCATGATGTACCAGCATGACCTGTTTAATGGATGAGAACCTTCAGTCTACAAAGTTCTTGTTAAAAGACTTTATCTCACTGACCAGATGGTACAATTTGTCTGGCATTCACATTTGGGAATATCTGCTGAATTTTGCATAAGGACAACTGTTTTAATTATCCAGTGTCTTGCTGAGTTAATCTTATTTGTCTGCAATGACCAAGTCTTTTCTTGTTTCTGGTGATCCTGTAACTATTGTGTGTGCTTTTAGGCCACCTTCTTCTCATCCCTACTTTTTTATTGTCTGCTCCTTGGATATTTCTTTGGGTTGAACTCCTGTTGAGGGGAAATGACGTACTATGGAAAATAAACCAGATGTGCATGAGCCTGAGATACTTAAAGTCTCTCTCCCAAGTTAATCCTTTCATCAGGATAAATGCAAGATTCTCTTAAGATGGAAGTAGTGTATAAGATTAGGGTAGAGAATGAGCTGTGAAGCTTGGTTTTACAGCTGCAAAGGAGATTGGAGTTGTAGCAGCAGCTGGCTGCGTGACTGAGTTCCCCTGTTCAGGAAGGATGGAAGACAGAGGACTCAAATATTTGTAGAAATGACAGAAAAGCCATTGACCTTTCCATTACCTGAAGAAAAAAACACTTACTGAACTCTCATGTGCTTTCCCACCCTGTGGACTGCTGCATCTCCAGCTGTGTGGATGGGGATGCAGGGAAGGAGGGGCTGGGGCTGTGAGACTATGTCTATGGCCACTGGTGGACATACCACTAACACACGTCCCTCAGCCGCCTTCCTCACCTGCTCCAGAGCTCCTCTGCCCATCCCAGTGCCCCCCAGAAACAAATGAAAAAGCACAGGTGTATCAACACCCAGCAGACCCCCTGTGCTGTCCCCTGTTGACCCGTCTCAGTTCAGATCATTCATTACAGTTCAATTTAGGAAATTCGGGATCAGGTTTGTGTGTGCAGAGGAAGCAGCTCATTACAGCTTAATTGCTTATATTGCCTGGAGCAATACATCTGTATTGATACAGAGCAGCAGAGGAATGTTCTGTCCATTAAAGCAAATCTATTAGTCCTCTGTTATAACGCTAAGGCTTATTATTTAATATTTAGACTGTATTTGCAATCACTCAAGGCAGGGCATCCTCCACAGCCTTTGTCACCAGCTCGGGTTTGTCCTGCAGGGGATGCAGTTTGATGAGATAGGTTGGCAGCTCACTGCCATGCTAAGGCTATTGAATTTTGTAGCTGAGGATGTGTTTAATGTGCTGTTCCCACTGATGGATTATGTGCAACAGCACTGGTACGCAACTGACGAATCAGGTAGTTAATTACTGCAATTATAACATTTTATGAAAAGGAATTGCATTCATGGTCATTCATTATGATGATGAATTTCCCACATTTTTTAACTGGTCAGCTGTACAACAAATGGGCAGAGTCCCATACAGATAAAACCCCCTCCCCTTCCCTCCTGTACACGGAGGAGGTGGTGTCATTAATGTGACAGTGTCTAATTGCTCTGGTGTCCAAGGTCAATATTTATATTCATTTGTACATATTACATCTGAGTATGCTGTTGCACATCACGTGGCTAGCTTTCATAGGTAAATTTATTGTTGGCTTTCTATGACCAGCCTAATACATTTAAACACTGGTCTTAAATCTGTGGAGAGACTAAGGAGTGAGATGTTTTGGCAAATTGTGTAGAGCAAGTGAAATGATGGGAATTGGAAAGTAGGAGTATTGCTTGGTACAAGATCCTTGACTCTTGCTGAGTGATAAATTTTCCAGTACTAAATAGCTGGCACATTATGTTACACGAGGTTGATGGGTGCAAATTATCGGCTTGGTTGTTTCTAGACAGAATGTTATTAGCTGTAGGGAAATATGGCAAACAGCCAGGAGCAGAGCGTGAACTTCTGTGTACATTGTCTTGAATTGCAAAAGCAATTGTGTGTGCCTATTGGAGTTGGCAATGGGAAAGTCACTACCAAAGCTATACTTAAAGTGAAGAGATTGAGCTTTTTCCAATACGGACCCGAGACCCTGATCACATGGAGAATATCAGAATGCCACGTCAATTAGAAACAGCCTGTAATCAAATAGCTGAATTTCCTGCCACAGTGGGATTCTAATGTGCAGGACTCAAAAAAAAGGATTGCAATTATGTGGTATGGAAACCTAGAGTAGCAACTATTTCAGAGAGGATTTTGAGCTCCATAGCTCAACCAGTCTGCAAAAAAACAAAGTGAGACCTCTTAAATGGATGGATAACTCCCTGCCCTCCTCATCTGCTGTAGATTTTTGTACCTCCTTTCCACGTGCTGGGTGCCTCCCCCAGGCAGAGGTTGATGCTGGGCCAGTGCCTGGGCTGGACTGGCTGCTCGTGTTCTCCTTTTTTTGCAGTGATCTCCAAAATGTGCAGTGTTACACCAGCTCATACATACACAGCATCCCATTTTCATAGTAATTTATTTTTGGCAGTCAGTGTGCAAAAATTCTGAAACCAAATGATTAGCTCAAAAACGCCTGTAATGTGAATATTCAGCAATGGAAATTTTTCTCTGGTTTCCTCCAAGCTGAGGAACGTTGGAAGTCACTGTCATTTTTTTCAGTCCTGAATATCACTTAAGGTCTTCTCTCCTTGTTTCTGAAGGTCTGCACCTATAGCCCCAAGCAGATTATTATCCCAGTGATATTTTATTCATTGTAATGCTGCCAAATGGGAATTAACTTTTTCTTGTGTTAACGAGCAGTAATTTGAGCATTCAGAAAAATCCTAACCTATGGAGAAGGAAAAAAGCATTAAGAAAGAAATGAGTGACAAAAATGATTGACAGAGTCCCCGTGCTGCGGATGACAGGTTATCCAGTGGTGGGGTCCCATCTCCCTCAGTGCACAGGGACACAGGACAGGCAGTCACAGCCCTCCTGGCACAGGATGGTGCTCAGCAGGTCTGCCCACAGCCCTGCCTGTGCCGTGGTGCCCGGGGAAGAGCTGCTCCCCGACGCTGGCTGGGTTGTAAAAGTGACTGATACCACTTTTACTGACTCCTGGATGTGTTGTGCCGAAGGCATGGAAAATGCGTGCTGGGATTGATGTCAGTGGTATCTCCTAAACGTAAGAAGTTAATAATTTATTAGTCTGCAGTCAGTCCATGCTTGGAAAGTGACACCAGAGAGCGATGGGAGGGACACAGCTCTTCCTCCCGGCCATGGGGGCTGTGCTCTGGTGTCCATACCCCTTTGCAAGACTGTTCTGATTCTCCTTTATGCACATTTTGTGCTTCCCAAATAATGCTGACTAAGCCTCAGATAAATTATTAACTGCAGAGCACAATGGCCACTGTTCAAACGGGCAGTTTTCTTCCCAGGAGGAATCAGGGCTGCTGCATCCTCAGTCTTCTCTGCAGAGGTCCCCTGGATCAGGAAATACCATTGAACTGGTGGCTTTGCTGCTCGACCTACTGCTCTGCTGAGCCATACCTGCTGCAGTCATGTATGTTTTAAATACAAATCGGAAATGTATCATATGATACATGATTAAATCCACAGTTTATCCGAATGCTCGTGGGAATCAGGAATCTCCATTGGTTAAGGACTGGTGTGGAAGGGTGTTTGCTGCCTGATGGAGCCAGCAAGTCTCTTGCTTAATGAGGCTCCTGATGACCAGTCAAAGCCCAAGGGGTGCATGTCTGGGAACGTGGCTCACTCGGACCAGAAATGGGGCAAGGAAATAGAAATACAGGTGAGATGACAATGATGCCTCAGGGTGGCAATAGAGGATGCAGGTGAAACAGGGCATATGCTCACAACGGAGGTGCTGGTGTGGTGTTCTCTGTGGGGTGGGTGCAAGGTGGGTGCCCACTGAAGATGCAAAAAGCCTTCTGGGCATGCTTTCTGTCAGTGGAAACTGCGAGCAGAACAAAAAGCATTATAAAAAATCCATGTGAGTGATTCTCTGTGAAGCCAGGGGGGCGAAGGCTGCGTGAGCAGACGAGGTGCCTCGGAGGACTGCTGGCACTGCGAGTGCTCCACTCCACATCCCAGACAGCCTGACTGTGAGAGCTCTGCTGGGAGCTCCCTGAAAAACACCGTATCCTGTTTGGATCAGGTGAGCAAAATGTGCTCACTGTAGCGCTCCGAAATTGGTGTAAATGAGCTGAAACGAGGGCTGAGAGATTGTCTGTAGGGTTAGGTGAGATGAGAGCTGCTGCAGGCCCTGGGCTGAAGCGTGGGTGCAGTGCCAGGGTGGTCCAGTTGTTTCTTGAGGACTGGGAAACGGGGTTTAGAACTTGATTTCTGTTCCCTGGTGACAAGTGCTTGTTCAGAAACCCTGAGCTCTGAAATAATGGGAGTGTGGAAACAGGTCAGAAATCCTGAGTGTCTTTGTGCCTGCTGGTGACCAGCTATTGAATACACAACAAACCCAAGAGAGCTTTGACGTGAAGGTTTGAACGTAGTGCATACAACATGCATGGTGCAGCTGCTCTGCTTCGTTAGCAATCATCACAAACATTTCATCTGTCCATTGCCACTAAATACCTTCTTACCACAGCAAAGTGGGCCTCTGCCACCTGCCTTGGCAGCCAGGAATGGCTTCAGTGGCCTTTCCTGATAGAGCTGCAACCATCACTCGCTGCTGGCTGGAGCTGCCTGCTCTCCTGGAGCCACCCATGCATCTTCTGTGGGCATCAGCAGCAGAGCTGTAGGTCAGCAGCTGATGCTGCAGCTTGTGAGAAGAGCAGGCACGTGAGTGTCTGCTCCAAGAATAACGTCAGGCGAAGGTGAGGTGTGATCCTGCTGGCTGGGCTGTGCAGGCAGACAGCTCCAGCGCACGTTCACTCAAACCCTTCTGAAGGAAGCAGGAAAACTTCTCCCCACAGAACCCAGTTCTGCCAAGCTGCAGCCAGCCTGTTCTCAGGACACGCCAAATATGTGTTCGCAGCCGAGGCAGACACGCTGCTCCGGTGTCACTAAACGTGGTGATTCAGTTGGGTGTTTGGAAACAGTGTGCTGGCCACCGCCAGATTCCTTGGTGCCATCAGCACGGGTTCTTACACAGACTGCTTAAGCTGTGCTTTTGTTTTGACAGAACTTGCAGCTCGCTTTTCGTCACCACCAGTAACTGCTCTGGGGAATCTCTGCAGTCGACAGTCACACGCAGTTACTGCATTCACACTGGCTGCTGTAGGAACCTGTCCAGGGTTTTGTTGTCCTGGTGTGGCTGTGGGGGTGATGGCTCTGTGTAAAACATTTCTCTGTGTGTATTCACACGGGTGGAAGCAGCCCTGGAAGCACTTGGTGCAGAGGAGGACCTGGGCTCTGGTCCCTTCCTGGTGCCACCACCCACGAGAGGCTGCTCGAGGCCACGAGCAAAGGGTAAATTACTGCTCAGAGTAACTACAAGGTGACAGCACACGTTGTGTTAGCACCAAATGTAGCTGCAGGCTTTGGTACAGGAATACTGCTTAGAGCTCTCGTGAAAGAGAGTCTTTTCACTGCATTGATTCCCCAGTGACAGATTAATTTCCTTCCTTTGCAATAATTATGGCCATGTGTACTGTTATTGCGTGACTCATTCGGTCTCTCACATACGACACCAGGGCTTGATTTGCAAAGATGCTGAGTGACCTGCAGGCTCCCTTCACTTCAACAATCTCGTAAGTATTTTAGAAATATTAGCAGAGCAGAATTTATTTATTTATTTTTCCCCTGGGAGAACCGAATAGCAAGTAAGGACCTTCTTTGTGTCCTTATTTTGGTACCTACACAGAAATTTATTAAGTTCCTTGGCCAGAAAACCAGCTGTAGCTGTCTGGCTGTTATACTGGATATACATATAGAGGTGTCAGCCTGAGGTGCTGGAAATGCCCAGTGTGCTTATTCCTGCAACCAGGTACGTGGTGTGGATTTATATAAAATCTATATCAAATGTTTATACAGCATTTGTTAAAGCCTGTCTCTGTGGATATTGCAGGTTACACAGCAGTCCAGCTTTACCAGGGAAAAGTAAACCTTTGGTTTAGTACGTCATGAAACAGGATCACTTCCCACGTCGGTACAGGTTGGATCCTGGTTTAGACAAGAGAACTGACAGCTCCTGGTACAGCCATGCTCCATTTGCAGGCTTCATGTTTTGATAAATTGGCTGGGTTAGGTCTTATCCTGCAAATTGTTCTGATGTGAGTATTACTCACAGAAACAAATATCTCTGTTGGCATGAACAAGATGTCGATGTGGTTACAAACTCCTTTGGGGGACAGGGGTCTGCAGGTTCAGCTCAGTATCAGCGAGTGCATCTTCAACTGTTTGTTCTATGGGACACAAATGCTTGGTGTGGACTTTATGGAGTGGGTAAATGGCACTATGCAGGGTCTGGTCTGGAGCAGTGAGTTTTCCTCCCAGGGATGTGACACACTGGCAGCAGCAGCACACGGGGCAAAACTCCTGCAGGATTTCCTACTCAGCGCAGAGACTTTCTCCTGCTCTTGTCACAGAGCCTGGAATTTTTGTTTGCTGTGTCAATGTACATCTCGTGTCGTGAGGCTGAGCTGGGGTGAGGAGGAGTGTGTGCACGTGCAGTTACATTTCATTTGGCTGCTTAAAAATGGGTGAAGCCAGCAATTTGAAATTCCTGATAATTAAATGGCATTAGAGCGAGCTTTTAGGAGCTTCAGCATGACTCACTGTGCACAGACTTAAAAAAACCAACAAACTCGGTATCATTCATTCCTTTTGCTATTTTAAATTACGGGGGGGGGGGAAAAAGTCTCATCTCAAACCCACTGAAGTGAATGGGATGACTTCATTAATTTAAGGCGATTTTGTTCTATATTTTAGGACCTTACATAAGAGCTGCCTACGTCCTCCCCCTTCCCTGAGTGCTCGGAGGGAAGCTGAACACGCGCTCCCCTGCGCAGCGTGTCTCTGCAGTGGCTGAGACAAGTGGAGTGAGCAGTTGGTTAATTCAACATTTGACTGCAAAAGGTTGGTGGAATAATTTACTCAAGAAAGACTAAGGGGTAACTGAGCTCTGGTTTGTGCCAGGAGCTTTGAGGGGTTGCAGATTAATACAGAGGACACGGTGTTTTACAGACTGTTCCAAAAGTAATGTTCTGCCTTTGATCTCTACTTGTCTGTAGGTTTTAAGGTGTTTTATTTCTCATGTATTAAAAAAAAAAAAAGAGGAAAACCTGTTCAACTTCATGTTTGTTGAGTGAGGTTCATGTAGAGTGTGAAAACAGAGAAAAAATGTTCCTGCTCACCATTTTGAGACTATTGCAGGCATTGCATCAAGGCATGGACTGGCTGCCTTAGACCACATCCCAAAGACTTGCTGTCCATATCAAAGTACAACAGTAACAGGGTTGGGGTATTGGTTGATGATCTCTCTAAAAATCGAGTGCTTGGTGCTCCTGCCACAGCCCCGTGCCTGCAGCCGTGGCTCCTGGGCCAACATCAGGGCTCTGCGTGCTCCCCTGGAGCCACAGTTGGGATCCAGCAGGTATATGGGGATGGTGATTTAACTGGGGTTGCCTTAAATGACTGTGTAGTGACAAACCAGCTGTGGGGAGGCGCTTGAGCCTGAGCTGGCCGGGCACCATGGGGCCATGTGGGTGCTGCAGGCGGATGGGATTGTGCTTCTCTCCCCTGCACCCATCTCTCAGATGCTGAAGTTGCCCCAGGAAACATCCTGTCCTCTGGGAATGCTCGCAGCCAGGAGAGCTGAGCGGGGTTTGAAGCCACGGCTCCTCCTCTGGTTCCCCTAAGGAGTTTTGCTTGTGGTTCAGAGCCAGAAAAGGGCTGTAGCACTGGATTGCCTTTGATGTGAGAGATGTTAGTATTACTCACATGTAAACAGGCTTCCCTGCTCTTGCCTCTGAGGCAGAGGAGATATTGCTGCCTGAGAGACACAGCGTGAGGATTCGAATGATTTCCATGTGAGAAATCCACTTGGATGGTTGTTGATCTGAAAACAAAGCTGGTTTCTAAATTCTCACTTTGTTTTCCACAAATTTGCTACTCCTCTGCTCTTACTTCTTCTCTTTTCTCTGCAAATACAGGTTGACATCCGTAAACTTTCAGCCTATTAAAATTGTGCCTTTGTCAGCATCTCTTCCTGCAGGAACTTTGTGTGATAATTTCTAGGAGCTATTCTTTGTCTTCCAGAATTGTAATCTTAGACAGTAAACAAACCCAGACAAATGTTTTTTCAGCCTGGAAAGGCATAAATAAGTAACCTGCACTTGTTAAATTAGGCACTATAAAAACGCTGAGCTTTAAATCATTGTCCTAGTAATTATTGTCATCATTGTTGTTATTAGCTGACATAAGATTTTATTGCTGATAATTTGGAGGCTTTGATACATTTATTTGAACTGACTGCTCCTTTGGCTAAGGATAATTGCTGAAATCCCTCTCATGGGCTTTTGCTTCTATAAAAGATTGTTGACCTTGAAGGTTTTGCTTGATTTT
Organism: Podargus strigoides; assembly: GCA_028020825.1. Classification (NCBI taxonomy): domain Eukaryota; kingdom Metazoa; phylum Chordata; class Aves; order Caprimulgiformes; family Podargidae; genus Podargus; species Podargus strigoides. Next base: position 1,502,220 of record CM051629.1, on the reverse strand, counting down.
AAATTCTTGTTGAAATGCAAATACCACCAACCTAGAGAAAAAGATGTAACTTTGTAAGTAGAGGTTCCTTTTGAGTTCTGGGGACCTTGTACAGAAAAGCCAGGTTTTTATTGTGCTGTCAGAGACCTTCCAGTTCTCTCTCTTAATGCTTTTTTTTTTAAAAGACTAGGTAGGTACAGCTTTCTTTACCATAAACAGATGCTGATGGTGTTTAAGTGCTTTGTGCTGAAGGTCTGTGTATCTGTGCTGGTTGGTTCCCAGCTCAGATTATTTCAATGTGTTTTGTTATTTCTACAAGAACACTTTTGTTTCTTCCTCCTGTAGCTGCTGTTGGAAAGAGGTGATGGCCAGGAGTCTGCTGCAGCCGGGCCATTTCCCCAGCCACTTCCCAACGTTGTGTTGCATGAAACAGCGTGCACTGAGGTGATGTACCTATTCAGCTGTGGTAATAACAAAGAATGATTTAGGGAATAAATTAAGAAGAAAAAAAGAGGTGGATAACAACATGTAAGAGTGCCAGGCAGTGTAAAAGACTCTGGAGAGCTCCAAAATGTCATGGTTTCATGCAGTGTGCAAATAAGGATGAAATTGAAAATCAGCTATTTTAGGAAAGGTAACTCTTAATTTGCATGAAGTAATAATCAAATAATTATCAGGCCACCTTAAACAGCAATATTGAAGGTCACCTAACTGCAGAGAATGACACAACACAATAAGGTGTACCTGGCATCAATTTTTAAGTAGAAATAAATTACTGATGGGATTTGTTAATTTTTATTTTGAATAATCACATGTGAGTTTCTGTGTAATAACTGACTTTAGTCTGCAAACATCTCAAAATGTTTGACTGCAGTTCTGTAGCACTGAACTCCAAGTCTTGGCCTGATATTGTTGGAAACTGAGGCAGTGCATAAATGGGACATGAAGTTTTTCAATAGTTTGTAATCAAGCAAGTGAAGGTTAGTGAGTCCAGTGACAAAAAGACTTCTCCTCATGATGGATTGTAGGCTCTGGTGGACAAAAGGCCAAATGAGTCACAGTCCTCTCATACATAATTTTAAGAATCTGCTTTGTTTATGGAAAGGAGAAGAGGACAGCTTTGTTCCAGCGAGCTACTGAAGTGTATTTTGTGCCTTGCACACCGTAGGAGTCTGCTTCTAAAGGGCCATTATCACACTGTGTCAGTGATGATCACTGGCTGCCTTGACATTCTCCGCCTCGCTCTTGCTTTCCTTTCCATGAGAAGGTTATATTCTTGGCAGCACACACAAAAAAATGTGTCTGGTCAAGTGTGGCACAAATGAGTTGAACTTAGCGGTCAGAAAGTGGATGGCCACCTGGTTTAGATGGTTCTTGAGGGCAGCACTAGTGTGTCAAACTGCTCTGCTCTACAATCAAAGCTGAAATAAGCAATGAAATGATTTTTTCTGTTTATGTTAAATGATTTAAACTCCACATCCAGTATTAGGCTCAGACAGAAGTGTGAGTATTATACCAGTAATGTGGTCTCTAAGCAGTACATTTTTTTCATTCTTCTTCTTCACATCCATGCCTCATATGATTTCTTTTATTGGAGTTAATGGCAAATACTCTTAGGTAATAACAGGGGTGCAGGTTAATTATTCAGTAACTACTGCTAAAGAATGCAATGTTTCCACTCCCAGTACAAAAAGACTTCATTTTCCATCATGTCATTAAACATCCTCACTTACAAGTCCTGAGAATGAATCATTGCCTCCGATTTAGCACCTTCAAAAAGCACATAGTTTCTGCCTTTATTTAATTGACTTGTGATTTAATGTTAATGAAAACCATGTACCTCAGCTCTTTTATTTTAAAATGGAACTTTTCTGGGTTGTACCTGAGCCAGTGGAACCTGGCTGCAGTGCACTGTGATGGTGTTTCCCTGTTGGTGGTGGTGTCCCATGCAACTCCCAGGGTGCTGAAGTCTACTGAGAGCAGCACGTTGTGGTCTGGACACCATGGGTTGCAGAATAAGACCTGTCCCCATGCAGATGTCCATCTGAACATCCTGCATCACTTCAGCTGTTAATGTTTAAAAACCTATATTGGGTTAGATAGTCAGCTAGAGGAAGAGTCACTGTGTGAGGTTGCTAGAAATGTGTTTTTTCTGCATTGCACAGCCCTCTGCTGCCCATATGTGCCTGGGTGGGTGTCTGTCTGGTGGGATGGAGCCATGGGGATCCCACACCCTGGGCAGAGCCTGCGTGGGAGCGAGCCAGGTGGGAGAGCAATGCTGTGACAGCTCAGAGGTGAGTCTTTGCATGCCCACTGCTGATGGGTGTTCCCCTTGTCCCCTCTCCCGGCTGCAGCAGGGCTGGGGGATGCTGAGGGAGGAACCTGTGTGCTGCACCCTCAGGGACGACTCCTGCTCATACAGTCATTCTTTGCTGGCTTTTATGTGCATGTGTGTGCAGGCTGTAAACCCTTCCAGTGGTACCTGGCTCTGCACGTCCATGCAGGGGCCATGTGGGGCTCCTGTGGTGGTGGCACAGCTGAACAGCCAGCCATGAGATGTCTGCTGCTGCAGAGAATTTGGCAAGGACCTTTGGAGCAAAGAATTTGGAAATCTGGAAGGGAGACAATTATTCCCAGCTCAGAAAAATGAATTAGTAACCAGACATTGTATCACAACTTAATAGTAAGGTGTTTCTTTGGCCCATATCCCACGAGGGAATCGTGCCCCTCAGCCCCCCTGCAGGCTTGTCCTGCTGAACCCCTGGCTTGGGGGGCAGGAGGGGCTGTCCTCTGCCTTCCTCCCCCTTTTCCTCCTTATATCTGCATGAGATTCAGAGTGGCTACAGGCTGCAGGAATGCAACAGCGATTCTTTTCCTTGAGGGCCAGGCATTTGTAGCAATGTTTAATTAATAATAATGATAAATCCTCTCACCCTGTCTGTCTCCCACAGCTTAGGTGAGCATTATCACAGAGACAAAACTTGGGGCACTGGGGTTAATTAACTTGCTCCGGGCTGGTGTTTGAGCCAGATGGGATCTTCAGTCAAGAGAACCCCAGAGTCAAATGTAAGGAAATGAGAAGTGTTGCAGTCTCCAGGGATGCTATGTAGGAGCCACAACAAGGTCACAGAAGGCACAGAAACAGCAAAATGAGAAATGCATGTACAGAGCACAAAAAAATGAAGGGGAAAAGAGGAAGAAAAGGTGTAGGGAGGAAGACAAGGGTGTATTGCGGGATTTAACTAAAAAACTAACATGTTTTTGCACCTTATCCCCCTCCATTGGTGAGGCCAGATCTTCAGGTGAGGCTGCTGGGCCCACACCACCTCCCTCTGCCTCTGCCCTGACTGCAGGTGAGCAGCCTGTGGGTATGATAGGTCTCTTCATCCCCAAATATGTGCAGCAAAGTGTGAGTTTAATGTAATCAGCCTGTGGGCTATAGATCAGCTGCGCTTTCTGCTTTGTGCAGCTTCTCCAGTGACTCATGTTTTCCTCTTCATTTGGGTGTGCGTGTCCCCTAAGCCAGCTGATAAATGGTTCTTCCCTAACTCGATTAACTGTGGTTGTGTTCTCCTGTAGTGCTACAGTTTAATTCACAGCATCGCAGCGAATGTGCCGGAGCGACGCTTCTTGGAAGTTATTTGTACACGTTGCAGTTTTGTCTTAAAAGAGCTACTGCTGTCAGGTGAGCTATGAATTTCTACAGAGGAACAAAGGCTTCTTGAGTGGCACCTTTAGGAAACCCTCTGAGATCAGTGCATGGAGGATCCTGGATGCCAGCAGGAGACCCTTGAGCTGTGCCCCGTCACCCTGACGTACCTGGGTGCTTGGGAGGTTGAGCAATGAGTTGCTCATGATTAATGTGGGAACTTTCACTGACACAAAATTGTCACGATTCATGGGGAGTGGTAGCAACTGGCACATCTGTAGCTCAGCCCTGTTCAATATCCAGCCCCAAACCTCCCCTCACTGTGTTGAAAGGATTACGTTACACAAGATGATGATCTCCATTTTCTCATCTGATATTGCAGCCTTTTTTAATACAGCAAGCTGTTATCAAATGGTAAAATTTGTTCAAATTAACATCTGAAGCACCCTTCCATTTTGGGGGGCTTTGAAAGCTTGGGTGATATATCAATGACCAAATATAATTGCTTTCTCTAAAATATGTCTTTCTAAAAGGAAATCTGACTTGGATGTATGTAGTGAATGATTTAATTTATGTAGAAGTAATGGGTCTGAAAAAGGAGGAGGAGGAAAAGTTGTGATATGGAGGCTGAATTCATCTTAAGTTATGAATAATAGATGACTCACTTGGGAATATTTTTTGCTAGATTTAAATTAAATCTCATCAAATATATGATAATTGGATGTATTTATAAACCTGCAAAGCCTACTCAAGGGGCTTTTAGTAATATTGTCAATACTGCAGGTTAACTGTAAAACTAGTCAGAATTAATTATTGCAAGGGGTTGTACCTGGCTGCAATGGTAATTCATTATAGTAATCCCTGGAAACTGAGGTTTTAATGGTCTGTCTGCCTCATTCTTGCTTTGGCTTCAAAATTGTCTTCCAGAAATCAGAAAGTATTTCTTGGCTCAGTTAAGTAAGGACTCCTTCTCACCAGCCTCAAAGTACTTTTAGGAGGTTTAGTCAAAATAGTGTTGTGGTTTATGGGTACTCCAGAAGGGTCAAGTTGTTAAAGACTCATGAAACCAGCTTCCCAGGGACTGCTATGTCCCAGCTGGGTCTTCTGAGGTCCAAGTGATTTGATGCTTCTCGTGTAATCACAGGACATTTATATACATAATGGTGATCCTGCATGATCTGGTCCATGTTTTACACTGGCTGTACAAGTGGGGGCTCTGTTCTTCAGCTGGCCAAGTGTTTCTCATGGCAGCTGCAGGAGCTCTGAGGATGCTAGTGAAAAGAAATTTGATGGAGGTGGCCAACAACTTCAGATCTTGGTTATATTTGCTCTCCTGGTCAGATAAAAACATTGATCTGAAAACTTTTCAGTATTCTACTCCTGCCACACATGAGCTGCTGTGGTGTTTGCAAGGCTCTTGCAAGAGGAGAGAGAACTGAAGACTGATCTCTGCTTGCAGTCTCAAGTACTCATCTTTTTCTCCTGCCATTTTGTGTCAGGTTGTCTAGAATTCCTTCCCCACCAAGCAGTATACACTGTCTCACCCTCTGCCCCCCTGTTGTTTTACTACAGGAGAATTGAGTTATGATTATTTCAACATGGTCTACAAACCCCCAGTTCCATTGAGTTCATCTGCCCTCTCTAGGCTGTGTTTGCCTCATCTGCGTGCAGTAAGGCACTTCAGTGGTATAAGGGCTGTAGCATTCTCTACTGATGAAAAGAGTTAGATATTTATTTTATTTTCCCCTACAAATTATCAGGTCATTTAAAAAAATGAGCTCATTTTAATCTAATTCTACATGTGCAACTGTCTGGAGAGTTATTTTCAGCTCCAGTAGTTGCAGATTGCAATTATTATGCTTCTTTTAAGAAAAGAAAACTAACAGCTCTATATTTTATGCAAATGACTGGTGATCTTTCAGAACAACTTGTGTTTAGGATAAGTAATAGAAAAAATAAGAGGCCAAATGGATAGTGATATGGACTTGAAAAAGCACCAAGGAAGTAGGAGCATATGTAAAGATTACTAAAATATTAACATTTGACCACTTAGGCATGAATATTTCAATTAAAAAACATGTAATTCTTATTGAAGTGAAATCAGCAGTTCCTAACTAACCATGGCTTCTGATCGTAAAAAGGCAACATTTTTATTTCATTTACTTAATTGCTGTGATTCATGTGTGCATTCAGACATGTCTGCAGCCCAGCTCCTGCATCTCTCATACAGGTCATGGATGTCAAGTGGGGTGTCAAGAAGTGCCTCAAGCACCTTAATTCATTCCCAGCAGGAGTTTGCGTGTGGGGTGTGATATTTTCCTCTGTATTTGCACCCACGTTTTGAGTACAAGATGCCACTTTTTGTGTCTTGTCCAAGTGCTGCTAATGCAGGCAGCCATGTCCAGTTGCAATATGCTCTTAAATTTGACTCTTATTTTGAGCATTTCCATGGAACTTGCGGCCAATTTGAACACTTCAAACTCAGCAGTATTTTGTCAGTTTGTTTACTGCAATGCGCTTCTCAACTGTTACTTGTTACCTGAAAAAGATCCAAGTCTTGGCTTCTATTGAAACCTTTGTCTGCAGCCATTTCCACTTCCATATAGGTATTACCAAGAACCTCTAACCCTAATTTTGCAGATACTCCATGAACCAGCAGACAACTTCCCCTGCAAGCTGTATGATGGAGCCATCAGCCACAGAGCAGCTGGGAATCTCCTGCCAGGGGCTCCCCAGTTATGGGGAGTCACTGTTTCCCAGTGATGAATAACACTCCTCCACATGAGCCACACTGCGATAACATTGTAGAGAAACCTCTGGAGCATTTGGCCTGAGCTGTTGTAACATTCTCTTACAAAAACAGCTGCTGTGTTGCTTTGCTTTCCTCTCCCTGGCATTGGGAACAGGGGGAGAGAGTAAAGCAAATGCAAGGAATTGTGATGCTTGGAAAGAAGGAGAATGGGACTGAAAAGACTTGGGAGATTTGAGATTGCCACTGGAGGAACTGAATGCTGAAACCAGGGGTAGGAAATACTTCAGGTCTCTTTGCTGAGATTTCAGATTTACTGAAGAGGATTTTTAAAAAACGTTTCCTGTGCTAGTAAGCCAAAGATTTTTGACACAGAAGAGGTACTTTCAGAAATTTAATACAAATTGTCAACAATCTGTCTAGTGTTTAACCAAGAGAGCAGGTTAATCCATTGAGTGTGAGACAGGAATCCCTGATGAAAAGCCTCAGTACCAGAGGGAGTGATGCAGTGCAGCGATGGGGGCAGAAGCAGCAGTGAAAGGCTTCTCTATAGAGTTGCATAGAGATTTCTGGATTTGCTGAACCCTGTATAAACCATGTGCCCATAGCCCTGTGCATCCCTCCATTGCTTGGTTGGAATTTGTGTTGCTGAACTTGATTCTGTGTGTTCTGGTGTAGATCAGGAGGGGATACTGCACATGCTGAAATTGGAGTTCTCTGAGGGGTGTGAGTGGGGTCCAGGATGGTGCTGGGTTTGGATTACCAGGTCACTGCCTGCAGACACCCAGGTCCTGTGGGTATGTGTGCCCCTACTCATAGAATCATAGAATGGTTTGGGTTGGAAGGGACTTTTAAAGGTCATCTAGTCCAAGAAACCCTTTTTCTTCTCCCTGTGGCTTGGGGCTGCAGGGCTGGGGGACGCAGGCTGCTGCACGGCCACCCAGCAGGGATGCAGTGATGGCACCCTGGGTATGGTTTTGGGTACTGTTGAGCTGTGATGCCCAGTTCACCTCCCAAGAGCTTGACAGCACATGGGTCTGTGCTCTGAAAAGTGCCTTTGTGCTCATTTCAGCATCCACAGCTTGAAAACTCAACATTCACCCAATTAGCAATAATTAAGGTTATTTTTCCAGCACCTAATCTCTGCTGTGAGAGATGAGCCTTGCGAGGGGCAGGTCAGAGTTTAGAGCAGCAGAACCTGACAGTAGGCTGGATCAGCACCCTAAAAATGTGTCAGTAGAAGAAAGGACACACTATGGGCGTGATGCTGAACGGCACCACTCATTTGAGATCTCTTAATGTACTAGAAGTAAGTATTAGAACAAATGAGATTCAAAGCTGATGGTTTCTTAATTAGATTTTAGCATTCCGTTGTTAATTAATTTACTGAAATGTTTCAGGATGTTTTCCCACACTGCATCCCTCTCCCCCCTCGCTCCTCCCCAAGGAGCAGCCGACAGCAGTGAGACTTAGCACAAATTAATCTTTACAACTGCCACATGTCATTTCACCACTTGAGTAAAAGAAACAATGATGGAATATTTGTTCTCTACAAAATATAAAGTGACTGAACATCTTTCTTAACAAATTAATAACAAAGTTTAAATAACCGTGTCAAAATATCCTGCTGAAGGATTTCTGCTTTGGTTGCATTGTAATTTAGTGTAGGTTTTTTTCTGAGAAACTGTATTATTTGGGAGGCCATACAAGATCCCAAAGGTATGACTTGCTTTCTGCAGGTGTGGAAGGTTTTGCACGAAGGAGGACATCCAGGAAGGTTTTGTCACCCTTTCAGAGACGATCGGTTAAATGAAATGGAATTTAAAAATCCCACGAACACCTCTTTGCATGATAAAGTACAATGGCTAAAAGTGTTCCCAGTAAGTCATTTCCCAGAGTTTCTGAGATGAGTTCTGAAAAGACACCATTCATCGCCCTCATTATGCCAATTCCAGCTGAAATCCAAGGCCAAAAATCAAGGGCATGTGCTCCACTGTATGAATACGAAGTGAAACATTTAAGGACCATTTATACTGTGTAAGCTCCTGCTAAATCATCCGATGTAGTACCTGAGATTGAAATTAGCAGGCATTAAAAATATGCTCCTTGCAACTCATGTCCCACTTGTTTGATTTGTGCATGTTCTTTTAGACATGTGACAAAAAGAGTTTTCAGGAAAACAGGTCATACACTCATAAAACCGGTACAATTTATTCTCCTGACTTCTCTTTCCATACTAGAAATTATTGTGATAAAGGGAAAACCACCACCTTTATCTTGGGGGAGCTGAAGCACACCATTCTACTTGCATTAGAGGATGAGGAGGAGAGTGGAGAGAACATGTATAAGGAATAAGCAATTTGTGGAACCCCAAAAGGAGAACTCCTGGGGTGGGGCAAGAAAAATGCCAAAAAGTAAGGGTCCTTTAGGCAAAGTAGGTAATTGAATTGCAATGGAGATGTCATTTTTTTTCTTATGTATTCAGGCAACTAAATGTAATGGCTGTTATAAATCACAGACTGAAGTTTGTAACCCCAACACATGCCTGGAACAGAGCTGTTGACACTATCCAGCTAATCAAGCGTATTTCTTGAAGCAACAACAGGTGACCTATCATTGTGTCATTCACCCTGGTGACATGGTTACAGCTGATGCAGAGCATCATTTAGGACATCACCTTTGAGCCGCTGTAGTCCTGTGTCTATGCACAGCAAAAAGCTGAAGGAACCATATGACATCCTACAAACAATGTCACCTAAGCTGTGAATTTCTGAATGACACACCAAGATTTGCTGTATGATAGTGTGAGCTGGCTCCTCTCTCTCCCATGGCTTTCATTTGGGCTACTGTTCCTCCCAAGTGGGCAAGAGACCTAAGGCCAGTGCCTGGTCCAGATGGACTGAGAGGGATGCAGGCATGCCAGACATGAAGATGAAGATTCTGGGAGAAAAAATTTCCACTTCTGAAGTTGTGTGGTTTTTACTGTTTTCTAGCCCTAATTTGTAGATCTGGATTACTGTTTGGTTTACTGGATTGCTGTTTGGCTTTGTGGGAGCTGTGACCTTTGATAAGGTTATCTGAATGTAAGGATTTCAAAGTTTAGTGTTTGGCAATATACTCTGCCTGAATTTAAAAGACAATGGTATGTGCCGTGGCTATTTTAAAAAATAATGTGTTTTTTTTTTCCTTTTGTGTGTGAAAAATGAGCTACCCATTGAAAGAAGAGCTCGTTCCACACTGCTACACGTGTTTCATGCATATTCACAAAGAAGCAGTCTTGAAAAATATACTGCTGTGCTTTTGCTGCTGGAGGTAGAGGAGAATATTAAAAATCCCATTTTTTCCTACTGCCTCACTTCTGCTGCCGTGTAAACACTGAGTGTTTGCTGTTCTGTCGGGATTAACTGATGTTTGTTCAAGGTGGGAGAGGTGTTTTCAGAAAACAGATGGTTTTGGACATTTTTTTTCCCCCAGGAACTGGTGAAATGGAAGCTGATTTCAAATTGTTCTCTGTAATTTTTTCTATTGGCTCTAATGAGAAATACCCCAACGCTGAGAGTCTGTGCAGCCTCAGTCCTTCAGTTAAAACACCTGCGTGCTGCATGCTGCTCATGATGTGCTATAAAGTGGTATAAATTCTGAAAAATCATATGTTAAGACCTTAGAGTCATGACCCAACTTTGGGGGTATTTTTGACCTTTTATTCTGGGCTTTGGTGTGGATAATGATATTGTCTTACCACACAGAGGGGCTGTGCAAATAAATGTAGAAAGGCATATGAAACAGATAACTCATGATCAGTGCCATAGAAAAGGGTTCATAGGGAAATTAAGGATTACAAGAAGGCCTTTTGTAAATGTATTTTTAGTGAAATATGGAAAATATCCGGGATTTCAGGAAGAAGAAACTCTTTTGCACTTAACTTCCAATGACCTAGTAAGGGGAAAGCCCCTATTCACTATTTATTTTATTTATCAGGACACATGGATGGTGATTTCTGGGTGGCCACTGGTTTGAAGAACCCACAAATCTCAGCCCAGACTTTTCATTGCCAGTACAAATAATGAGGAAAGCAAGGAAAGAAAACAACAGGCTTCAGAAGGGAACGTGCCAAGTGTCTCCTCTGTTGTACATTAGTTCAGTTCTGCCATCCAAAACAGCACCTACTCCTGCAGAGAGGATTTGAGAAATGCTAAACATATCAGCACGGGGGTGGGAAAAATAAAGCAATCATTAACATAATGATAGCCATCACACCAGAGCAAGGAAAGGAGCAGAGAGCTGCAGAACTGTTTTTCCAGCTTTCAGAAATATCTTGCTGTTACAGATGAAAAAAAGGCTCCTTGGAGGCTGATGGGCTTTGGATTGTCCCTGTGGATTTATTTGATGTATGATCTGACTGGGAGTAGTCAGGTAGAGAGAAATGCTTTACATTTGGAGTGCAGTGGACCATAACCCAAGAACTGGAGAGGATCTGAACTGTAATGGGAGCTGGGAAGTTGCAGGAGTGGGATGTGGTGGGATCTCTGTGGCTGCTGCCTGTTTTCCCTCAAGACATGGAGCGTACCTGTGCTACCTGCCAGGCCACCGCTCCCTCCGACGGGAGAGGTCTGTGCTCTGCAGGGCGCCCTCCTGCCCTTCCCCCTGCCTTCTCCTGAGTGTGGTCACCATCCCTGGCCAGCACTTCATGGCCAGCCTGAGGGGACACTCTGGGTGCTGCCTGTGGCTGTTTTCCCACGCTGCAGGGGCTGGTGAGCTTCTGCCAGATGCAGAAACGCTGCATGCTTGCTTGGCAGCTCCTTCCCAGGTATTCTCCTGAAATAGGACAGTAGTGCAGTGTCCCTTTTATTTTCCCTACTTTTCCTGAGGGCTGTGCGAGGGCCATGAAGATTGCTGCCATATTATAGGCAAATTATAGAGTTTGTCACCGTACTTGGCCACGAAGGCTTGAAGGACCTCATGCTGCTACACAAAGGTGGCAGCTCAGCAGGGGAGACTGTCCCCAGCACACCCTCATTCCCAGTGGAAGGGGATGCAAAGCTCCTGGGGACCCATACTCACCTCCTTTTCCGCCAGGGAAGGGCAGAGCCCGTCCCTACAGCACTTTGTGCTGACAGAACGAGTCAGTTGAGCTTGGCATTGCCCTCAGACTTATTCTTAAAATTTCAAAGACAACATTTTGGATCCGGGTTAATACACTACAATTTTTATGTGTATGCAGAAGTATTATCACCCAGAAACAATTAGGAAGCCAAGTGTTTGCGTGATGAGCTGATTTGTGGATGCTGTCTATAAGCATAAATGCTGTTATTAGCTCTAGCACAGTACAACCCAGTTCTGATTTCAGTGCAGGGAAGTTAATAATAGATTGCCATATCTGAGTAAACTACGAGGTCTTTGGGGGATGGATATATTTATGCTACATATATATCCTCATAGTGCAGGAAACAAGTCTTGAGTGAGATTTCAGGGACTGTTTAAGAGATATGACTGAAAACCAGATTTAAGGAAAATATTTTCATAGGATTATAGAGCAAGAAATTAAGGGGTTTAGAATTGCTTGGACATTTTTTCTGAAGGGAGATTACTAGGAAAATGGTACAAAAGAGCTCAAAATGCTGCCTTCATTGTGAAGAAAAGTATAATGTATTTTAAAGTACAATAAGTAGAGTGTGTTCAGGTTATTCTGACTTTCTGAGACAATGGGTGTTATACTGGAGTGCCAGTCACCTGTTGTACGTGACTGTGTTAGAGCTATTGAGAAGTTTGGGGCATTTCTATTCTGTGATCAAATAAGATCATATTTTTAGAAGCTTTCTCTTGAGTACTGTGTTTAGGCAGTAAATACTTCATTTCTGTTTTAGTTCCCATTCTTCTTAATTGCGTTCCCTTGGCAGTAGGTAGGCTGAATTCAGCAGGGACAGCAGGTAATGCAGCCAGTGTCATTCTGCAGGAGAAGTGGAGATTGTGTGTCCTGGGGAAGCCAAGCTCTGCATCGCTGGAGCTCCTTGCTGGTTGACATGAACCAAGCAAGACCATCATGGGCAGGGTGGCCTCTTCAGACCCTTTCCAGACCTATTTTTCTATCTTCTTTTCCCAGCGCAGGACTGAATATGATTTTCTCTTTCATGATTCTGTTCTTGATCCTCAGGGACCTTTTTTTGGCTTTGGCATCAAAATAAGGAAGAACGAGGACACTGTTACTGCACAGGCAGCAAGGGTCCCCAGCAGCTGGCTGGTGCAGTGCAGATCACAGGCTCACTGCACAATTTCTGCCCCAGAACGCGCAGGCCCACAGCAGATGTGCTCTGAAAACCCTCTTCTCCTGCACTTAGCATGTCCCAGAAAAACTCCCGAGGCATAAGTTCTATTGTACAGATCTCTTACCCTGTGGAGTGTGCAGACCTCTGCAGAAAGGTGACCTCTGTTAGTAAATCATTGTCCCTCTGTTTGGCTCAAGGGCAGTATACTAGGCAGATATAATTGTGGTCCTCTAATTTAGACATGGAATGGCAATGCTGTTATCACACTGCTAAAAGAGTCCTTTTTACTTAAATGAAAGAAATAAAACTTCTTTTTCCCCATATTTTTTTGCTTGGAGAAAACAATAATTACAAATCTGTTTTGATATTCAGCTGGGTTTATCTTCTGTCCCATTTCAGTAGAGCAAGGGACTACGAAGCTCACAGAGACGTGCTTATTTGATCACAAAGATGGTGCATGACAGTAATTAAATTTTTACTCTCAACTAATTGAATTTGTTAACAAAATAGAGAGAAAGACTTTATTGCAAATGGGAAGAGGCAGGTTCTTACACCTGACTTTACTCGTACTTGACTAACTACTTCATTAAAACATAGGCAAGTGTCTGGTGGCAGATCATTAATTTTCATGGATGTAATCTGGGAAGCCAAGTATTAGTAGAAGGCTGGTCTGCCAAACCCAGCATAAATGTATTAATGCTTATTAAAACTAAGCTGTAAGTCTGTTTTCATGCTGCCTCTGTCATGTTATGGATTAATTGCTTAAATGTATTAAGACAGCAAATACAAAGAGAAGAGATTACTTTGTGTTATACCAAACAGTAGAAAAGGATGTGGCTTTCTCCTTAAAGACTGATCCCCCAGAACAGGTAATGTCTCTCAGAAAGCAGGACCACTAATGAAAGTGGATGTTACGTCTAGGCAAAGCAATTATATGCTGCATTATTTGTCCTCCATTATCAAGGTGTGTTTATGCACTTGCAATTCAAGTCCATTTCAGCAAAATGCTTTCTTTCGATTAAAAAATATGTAGCACTGAGTAGTGAAGCAGCAAGGGCTTTTATCGTATGAAATCTGACAACCCTGCTGGAGGTAAAACTTGTGTGCACAGTTCCAGCTGCAGACCCTGGGAGTGCTGCAGCAGCCCAGCAGCCAACCTGCACCCACGCTGGCCGAGGGCTGCATCCCTCCCCCAGCACCCTCTGCCTCCGGGATGCTGCGGGTGCCAGGGGTATTTGGGGTGTTTCTGCTGGGCATGTGATAACTTAGTGATGTATCAGGAGCAGAATTTCATTTAACAATGTATGTAACACATTTCCTTCATCTATTAGGTCATTAGTGCTCTTGTTGTTTCTTTTATTCCAACGCTGTTATTGTAAGCTGTGGAAATCTGTGCTTGCACAGTTGCTCAGTGCAACCATTTCTGCAGTGAACGACACCCTTCCTCTTTTTACCTGTTGATAATGTCATTTTCATTTCAGTTTCTAACTATTTTTTTCTTTGCCTCTATTTCTTGCACCTACATGAATCCACTTCGATTGCCAATAAACCCCACAGTCGGTAGCGTTGGAAACGTTATTTTCACAGAAGAAAACATTCTGCCCAAACATGTTGTAAAATTAGGGCAGATGCATTGTTTTTTGAAATACACAGACGTGAAATTTGATGGTAGCATTTCAAGCTTCATTCACTTCTTTCCAGGCTCTGATAAAGTGGCATTAATGGAAAACATTTGCAGAGAAGTTTTGTTGTTTGTTTCAGAGGGAGCAGTATTAGAGCATGGTAACAGGAGGCACAGGAGGAAGAAAATAACATTATTTCATGCTCTGGACGTGCCAGCTGATGAGACTGAATGAGGCTGTTTAATGCGAGGCACGAGAAATAGGGAGTATTTTCCAGTATCTTTTCCATCTCTTTCAATAGCCTGACAAATCACACACTCCGTGTGTGCCTTGCCACGTACTCACACATACAAATCCTAAAAAGCTTACAGTTTTCTGAAGTTCTTTGGTTTAGACATAGATATGAAGACCAGGAGAAGAAGATGCAAACCACTGTGGATTCAGCAGGTTGAGAGGCTGCATCATTTCGTAAGTCATGCAAACCATAAACTCATGTAGCAGCTAATAGGTTTCGAGGGCTCTTGGTGATGTGAGAGTGGTTTAAGCACTTTACAAGATTGGTCTTAGAATTGTTATAAGATTATATATGATACAAACAAATCTGCCTTCCCCAAAGACTAAAAACTGGAAGTAGTAAACATAATTATGTTTACTGCTCTGAAGCTTCACAAAAGAATTTGTTGATTTCCAGAGTGGTTAAATTGATTTTATACCTTTCTGAGCACACAAAATAGCAATTAGTCAATGCTGTATACTGGATTTTTGACAGGTATAAAATTATAGTGCCAATTATTTTATGCAAGGTGATGAACAACAGCCATTTCAAACAGCAGAGGTTTCGGAACAGTCTGTAAGACTGCTGGCAGTACAAATGTACCAGTTCACGAAACATTTCAAATGTATGGCTGTAGTTCCCAATAAAATGGAATAAAAATGTGTGTTATGTGTGTAAGCCACATGCCTGGTGCAATTTTTGTTATAATAGTGGCCACTTTTGTTAAATCTTAATAATTTAAGAGTAATGTAGCAGCACCTGAGGTGTCTTTGGTCTTCACACTTCCTGGAGACATAATGGAAATAGTACTGAGCTTCCAACTTAAAATAAATAGATTTTTATCACCTGGCCACAGAAAATCTCTATCCTTTTGTAGCACTTATTTGGTCTTTTAGGTAGCTGAAACATAACATTTTACTCCAAGGCAAGTGAGATTTCACACCTCCAAAAAGGTTACTGACTGCATAAAGATTTGGTCTAATTTTTATTTAATTTGAAATATTTCATCTATGTACTTGTCAAATGAGAAAATGACAAGTTCAGCAAGCTCTGCAGCTTGGCCCTGCCTCTTGCTTGACTTGGGTTGTTGGCGAAAGACAGGTTCTTAGCTACACTGCATTGTTCAAGAGAAGATAGCATTTTTAAACCTGAAATGCATTGTATAGGAAGCTTCTGAACTTATACACCGCTCAAAATAACAGTTACATCAATTACAGTAATTTTGTAAATTACATATTTCAGAGATTGCCTTCAAAGTTTGCTGCTCTGAAAGCAGGATTTTAAAGGAACACTGTGTTCTTCATTGGTGATATTCTTGTTCTAATAAAAGCATGCAAGTAATAGAAACTTGTTATAAACATGATTCCTGTATAATTTGGAAGCCTGGCTGAAGTGAATTGCTTTTATTACTCGTGGGGAAGTGATATACAATTGGTTGTGATGAGTACAGCAGGAGATGATTTCCAAACAGGCACTGGAGAAAGCTCCTGAGATCTTTCTGCTGTGAAGTTGTCCAAGTAAATGTCAGTGAAAATCCCCTGCACTGATGTAACTCCAGAGCAGGAGGGAAAATCCTGCCATAGTCATGGGATGTCTTTGTGTTACCTAGAGGAGGAAAAACATAGGCAGTGTTAAAGACTTTATTGCTCAGGACTTTTATTTGTGTGACCTGAGTTACTCAGCCAGCCCTCACCCCCCTGTTCATGGCTCTGTCCTTATGGCTCGTGTGGGCAGGTGACCTCAGCAGAAGGTGGACCTGGCTCCCACGTGAAGCGTTACAGGTTGGTGTCATTTCCTCTCCAGGGGTCTAGGGGATGATGGTGCATGTTCTCGCCCTATTTCCTCCCCAGCCAAACACCAAACCCACGTGTATATCTGTTTTCTGGGCAAATGGGAACTGCTGGAGGAATGAGGGACTCGAGAAGGCTCCATCTCTCTGTGTGTGTCAGGCACCCTCAGCCATAGTGAAGGATGCTGAGTGTGTGCCCTGGCTCCTGAGAAGAGACTCAGTCATCCCTGGCCTTAATCCCCGAGATACCGCTCACCCCTGTGCTTCCAAAGATTCAACTGGTGCCAACCAAAACTACATTTGCTTTTTATTTTAACAAAAATGATTTTTTTTCTTCCCTCAGCATATCCTCTCTTGGCTATTATCAGTGTTAGAGATCATCAGTCTGACTCAGTACAAATGTTCCTAACCGATATATTTTATAATACTGATATTAGAAAATCACATATCGTACAAACACATCATTAGTTTTGCGGTCCTCAATAATCCATTTTTTTTTCCCATTCTTAATGTAAAATACATTTGCTATGATGTTTTCTAATTTAATTTTAAACATTTTAAGTGAGGAGGTTATTATATCTTCCCTGACTCTGAAAACATCTCCTGCTATTTTATTATTTATTCACATATTTTTCCAGGTAAAATACCCAATGAGTACACGGCTTCCAACATCTCCTTTTCTAGCACTCAGGAAATCACTGTTTAGCCTCCACAAACATCCTTTTTTTTTTTTTTTTTTTTCTCTGCTGCAGAGTAGCATCCCCTGGCAGAGGCTGGGGGTGATGTATGTGTGGTTCCTGTGGCGATGGCGAGCCGAGTGACACGTGAATGCACACAAGGTTCATGGACAAATATGCTGGGGGACAGCAGTGGGGGTGAGGTTAGCATTCCCTGTGCAAATCTTGATGCGATGATGATTCTTCCTCAGGCTTGGCTCTTTTCATTGTGATGCTGCCTGAAATTGGGAAGCTTCATATCACCAAGTTGATAAGCCTGTCCAAGCAAACCGTGATCCAGCTGTACATCTCCTTTAGGAGACGTATTTTAGTTTCCAGTGCATGCACCAGTTTTAATTTGAAAGCAGGTTTTCCCTTCCTAACATAGCTTTAATTAAATAGCAATACTGTTTTTTTAGCTGTGTGACATAGGGGTTGAAGGTTGGAGAAATGATTTGGCAAATATCTGTGGAAAAAATACAGAACATCACTTTTTTATTAATCATTTCTCTCCTAAGGTTAAGCTCGGTTTTACCAGCACAACTGCTAAAAAGCAGAGAATTTCATTGCCTCTAAAAGTTTCATATTTTATTACTGAAGCTTTGACTGCTCAGGACTGAACTACCCAGCTAATGGCATCATTTCTTTTTGGCAAACAAATGAGGACATTAGAGGCATGATTTATCATTACACCAGAGAGATTTCCTAGTCGGCAGTTCTAACTACATCACTTGATTTTTATCAGCTTCATTAGGTTGTAATCAATGCACGTGTGAAGCTGAGGGAGATGAGATGTATGAGGTCTTATTCTTAACTGTCAGAGTGTTTATTAAGGCAAACTTTTCCTGGGATGGCATTACGAGACAGAAATACTGAGGAACAGGAGGTGTCCCACCAGGCAGGGCTTGGTAATCAGGGTTGTGTTAATGCTAATGGCAGGGGCTGCCCAGCTTATTTCCTGTGAGGTGAAGTTGTTTTAACCAACAGCTTTTGTGATGGAGGTGGCTGGGAAAATTTCAGCTGTTTCAGGCTCCTGCATGGCCTCTGATATATCATATAGAGAAACAAGTCCGTCTGGAAAGACATGAGTGAGCAGATGTGTGATCAGCTCTTTGGGGTTGCTCTGGCAAGCACTGGAGTACTGCCCCATGTGAGCCCCAGATTTTGCAGTTTTGCACTTGTTTTGATTGAATTGCATCCTTTCAGGCACTGGTTTGTTTCTATTTCCCCCCCTCCAGGCTGTTTTTCAAGTTTGGCAAGGTCATTTTGAATTCTGCTCTTGTCTTCCCATGTATTTGTTGTCACTCTGAGCTTGCTGTCATCAGGAGATTTAATCAGTGTATGCTCCAGTCCATCACCCAAATCATCAGTGAAGATTTTGAGTAGTACTGGATGCTGAGCAAACCCCCGGGGGCTTCCCTTGATACATGTGCATGGTTGGACAGTGAACTGTCCATAATTGCTCCTCATGTTTCCCTGTGGGTTATACAGGCAGATCAGCCACAGGGTTTCACATGGGACAGGGTCAAAATCCTTGTCATACCTAGGGCTGCTCTACCCACTGCTCTATCCTGTTACCTGGCTGCAGAAGGAAACTGGATGGGCTTGGTGTGATTTGCTCTTGACAAAACTATGTCAGCTGGATTTGCTCTCTGGCTGATTGTTCCCAGGTGTTTTCAGGGGTGGAGGTGGAGCTGGCTAATATATAGCTTCCTACCTCCTCCTGCCTTCTTCTTTTCTGAACCAGGACCTTGTTTCCCCTTTCCATGTGACCCAGGACCTCGACCAGCCTTCACAAGTTTCCAGAGGTAATTGCTCAGGGCTTTGAGATTGCAGCAGCCAGTTATCAAAGTGCTGGAGGTTGTTTCAAATGAAGTCCTAACATTTTCTTCTTTCATGATATTACTGCCCACGTACTAGGGTTTTAATAATTTGACAAAAAATTGTTAGGTGGGCGTTTGGGCTGCAAATATGGATGTCTCCCAAATGAAAGCTTTACTAATGAATATATGTAAAAAACTAAAATCATTCACCCAGCTGTTGTCTTTTTGTTAAAGGGGAAAGTTTTTGCTTGTGCCAAGAAAAGTCAATGCCTTTTTATTTTATTGTGTTCAATTTTCGGCCCCTCATGACAAGAAGGATGCTGAGGTGCTGGAGTGTGTCCAGAGAAGGGCACTGGAGTTTTGGGAAGACAACTCTGTGCTTTTGGGCTAGAATGGGTGAATCGGGACCAGTGACTGAATGAGGGAACATGGCTATTACTTCTGGTTGCTTTTAAGGTGTGCTAAATTGGAACTGAGTTGTACATTCACAGCTGGTGACCCTGGGGATAAAGCTTCTCAGCCTGCTCTGCAGGGAGGGATGGGCTTTCCCTTTCCCAGCCAGCTTTTTGCTGAGCACCCCCCATGTTTGGTGGGGTGTCAGCTGCTGGCTTGCTGTCATTGCACTGGGCTGCCGAGAGGGGTATTTTAGGTGAAACGTAAAACCAGGAAAAGATGTGTAAAATACCTGAAAAACAAGTCAGTATGAAGGAGATGAGCATTTAGAAATTAATGACATTCTGGCTTTTGCTGTCATTTGGCTGCTTTGTTGAGAAGGTGATGCTTGATCCAATAAAAGCTCTAATAGCTATTGTTTTACTGATCAACTTTTGGTTTTAATGAAGTGGAATAAATGACTTTGAATTAGCTACCATGCTAAAAAGAAGAAAAATCATGAAAGTATTCAGTTGATTTGACAGGTCAGGCAAAATATTTCACAAATTAGCAGCACGTTTAATGAGATGTGATGAGTGAAATTTCTCTGTGTGATGCTACCAGCTGGAATGGAATTATACCAGCACATACTCGGCAGAGTAAGCTGGCTAAAACTATCCAGTCTTAGGTTCCTTTAGAAGCATAATAGAATATAAAACCCAGGTGCAGAAATAGATTTTTCTGAATAAAAAATGAACCTGATCAGTCTGGGAGATCTTAACACATCTGGTTTTGAAATAGCTTGGAGCTGCAGCTGAGTTTAGTAAGTGCAAAAAGCCTTTGATTCCTCTTCATCTGTGGTGCTTGGGACGCTAATGAAGGAATTTGGGTTGTGGTCTGAAGTGCTTTGTCAACTTGAGCAGTTTTCAAGTGCAGCCATCAGGGACTTTGTGTGGCTCCTCAGTGAAATTTTATTGTTTAATTGTTTTTCTGCATTAACTGTGAAGAAGTTAGTCACTTTGTTCTTACTGTGGCTTTTGCTAGAACAAACCAGAATATTGCTGAGGAACCACTAAGCAGCTCTGTACCATTTCAAATACTTTTTTTTTTTTCAATGTGTGTGTAAAGTGTGCATCGTTGGCCAGAGCCTGACCACAACCTGCACACCACTGTCAGCTGCCAGATGTATCCAGGTCATTGGCATCCTTCAGAGTTATATAGTTTATTCTTCAGTTCTATAGTTTTAGAAGGTGTTCTCTTTTGGGCAATGCTACTTTATTGATGAAGAAACATTTTTCATTTAGGTGGCCAGGAATTTCTTGTAGATATTCTCTGTAAAGAGTCCGGAGTGTCTGGGTATGTCAGTCAAATTACTAGGGTTGATGTTAAGGGAAATGTGACCCACCAAAGACAGCTGAGTCACTGGCTCCAGCATCACATTCCTGTAGCAGTGCCAAGTGGCCTGTTCCCTCTGGAGCATGATGAACTCCAGGAGAGTGATATGTAATGTGGGATGTGTATGTTTTTGCTGGATTTCATCACAGCTCTCTGCTTCAGTAGGAATTTCTTTCCTTTTATTTTCTGTGACCCAGCAGCTAATGTAAAGCCTGTTCTTGTTGTCCTAACAAAAGTAATTTGAGGCACTTCCCAGTAGTTAGGTATCATGAATAATTAAAGATATTTTTGTAATTTTCAGAAAGCAATACGAGTATGAAATGGTTAGACAAAACACTTGAATCTAATTAAGAAACAATTCAGTGAAGAAAACCTTGACACTTATTTTTAGTATTTGATT
This sequence comes from Podargus strigoides, assembly GCA_028020825.1. NCBI lineage: Eukaryota > Metazoa > Chordata > Aves > Caprimulgiformes > Podargidae > Podargus > Podargus strigoides. Next base: position 1,481,189 of record CM051629.1, on the reverse strand, counting down.
CCCTGCATTATGAATTTAAATATAAATTGTGCTTTGGAGAAGAATGCTCTCATCAAAAGCTGAAAGCATGTATTGTATGCTTAGTATTTTACAAATGGATTATCATCTCAGATATGGGTTTATAGTTATTGCCTGTGGGCAAAATTCCACCTTAGTACTTAGAGTATAGACAGAAATGCAGTTGTACATATATTTTTCTGCTCTACGTGCTGTTGATAGAATTGTGTGATTAAATAAGAAATTTTACTATTGTTCTGTGGTAGATTTCAATCAGTATATGTAGGTTTGATTTTGGATGTAAAATTTGTAGTCTGAGAACAAGTAGGCTAAGAAATAAGTTACATATTGAGTTGTTACTGGCAGAATTTGAGTGCTGAGAGACCTTAAATATTGAAAAGCCAAAGGATTAATGTGGTCTTTGGGAATCTTGAACTGTGTTTAATCTCAGGTGATGAGCTGTGCTCATGACTGCTTTCCCATTGCAGAGCAGATAGGCTTGGCTGTGTTCAGTTTGACCCTTCAAAAAGGGTGTTAGCTGGAGGTGGGAGAACTGTCAAATATGACATTTACTCTTATTTCCAGTGTCTAACAATATTTTTTAAGTAGTTCAAGCTTTTGTATCAGTTGCAGATAAGCTGTTTGTGTGAGCCTTGAGTCTCCAGATGCAGGTCTCATAAGCCTGGCTGGGCATGGACATTTTGGGTAGGTGTCTGGTGTGTTTGTGGTAGCTCTGAGAAAATATTAAAGCTCATAAATGCTCTTGTACATCTAAATTTTAAAATAACCTTTGAAGGAGTGGAGATTTGAAGTCTTGGTAGTTAACATTTCACATTTCTCACATGACTGGGAGCAACATATGGGCAATGTCATGCCAGGAGAATGATGGTTACCCCTTCTACAAACTGGAGGAGCATCTGAGCCCTGCAGCTCAGAGCCTCAGCAGAGAATTTTTTAGAAAAATGACATTATATGGTAATTGTATTCTTCTCTGCTTTATTTAACTAAGAACTGAAATGAACTGTATTTTAAATTCTCTCTAAACACCTTATCATATTTCAACAATTTTAAGTCTTTTCAACCAGTAAATTGAGTTCAGTTCACCAGTTCTGTAAGATTTATGTAGGATGGCTCCAGTGCAGTAATAAGATACCTCATCCTTTTACTGTCCTGGAAAGACTTAGGGCTTTCACCTCCCAGTGCCAGGTAGCTACAGCTGTGTTGGCTGAGGAGCTTACAGCCTCCGTAGTGTGGAGGGCAGTGAGAGGGTGGCAGCTTGCTGCAGTGGGTTGTGAGCTGCAGGCATACATGGAGCTAAACTGGTGGCTGGAAAAGCTGTTTTACAATCTAGAGATTGCCTTACACTGTCCTGCAAGTGGGCATTTGTCCCATCTTATTTTTAACATGGGTTTTAACATGCCTTAATTGCACTGATGTACAAGATTTTTGTCTTACTTCAGAAACTTTATATCTTGGTGTTTGGCAACCTCTTTCTTCAGCCTTGTTTTCATACTCTGGTAATATTTTTAAAGGATGTGCTCTACATCCAGAAAATAAATTCTGAGGTGGAGGGCACTCGTGTGAAACAGCCCTGTGTCTTAGGTGTCAAAGGTAGATAAAATATATATCAGTTACTGACAAGCATTAGATTTTGTCACTGTTAATGCTGGTTACATATCACTCAGATAGCAGAAACACTCACTTCTTGATTTATGTTCCCTGACAATGAAGTGTCCAGGATGATTAATTGCAGCCCTAAATGATAGTGCCCTTATTTGTGCCTCCCTGGCCTGAGTGATTGAAATTAATAAATATATGTGTGTAGCTGTGGGATTTGCCATGAGCTGTTAAAATATTAGTGCACCTGACGTGCCATTAAGGGTTTTAGTTGAGGCATGTTCTTGTAATCAGTAGCTTGCTACTTTTTAGTAGTAGTTTGTAGAGAGGGAAAGAGGAGGATTCTGGAACTGTTTAGAGGTTATGGACAACGAGGTAAAAATGTTTTCAGAGGAATCGTTCAAGTCATCAAACCATCACTTTCTGCAAGGATTTTAAGGATTTTTGCCTTGATATTTTATCACTTATTTTTGAAAATATTGCCTTTTGAAGTCCATAAATTACCTTGAGAAACTGAATTTTCAGAAGATCAGAGCCAGGCATGTACGCGGACAAAGTCACAGAACTCTGTCCTGTCATGAAGGGATCACAGTTATCAGTGTTCAGAAACATCTGTATTGCTTCCATAAACGCAACCAAACACCTATATTTACCCCTAATTTGGATGATCTTTGGATTCAATTGCTCCAGAGCTACAAAAGGTTAAATTGGACTTTTTTTTTTCTGCTAATGAAAAATATTGAAAAACTGAACAGTAGAGTGGAGATCCCTCCAAAGCATTGGTGCTCTGAAATGGAGCTGTTTGCTTTTGCTCCAGAGGCATGTACAGAAATACATGTGCTAAATTGATCCCTTGGTTATCTGAATTTACAGAGAAGTTTGCTTCTTTATAACCCCTGGGGTTTAGAAACCTTTAGTTTAGATCCCTTAGTACTGCCTTTGGGCTGGTTCACTTCAAATTCCTTTAATACCTTGGTGTAACTGAGCCCAGCACTGAACATCCAACATAAGTGGTTGTTTCTAGCTGCAGTTGAACCAAAAAACCTTACAAGCTTGTAACTCTCCAGGTTTTCAAGCTGGCACTGTGAATTCAAACTTTCAGAGATGTTTGCTAAAGGGAAATGCCATTTTCTGTTTCCAGACTTTTTACACTGTACTTCATTCACCCAGAACCTGGGTTCTTGTTCAGGTCTTCAACAAATGCTTTCATTTAAAGGCAATGCTTTCTGCTGCAGTTTGTATTTCAACAGCAATATTTTTGGTGGAGTTTATGGGTAGCTTTACTTTTGACTTTAGCTTCTCTGTACCACATGTGTAAAATGCAGATAATACTGCTGCCTTACCTTGTCAGTTTAATTAATGTTGTGAAGCATTCAGATAGTGACAAACAGCAGAGAAAAGCCCAAAGGAAATGAAAAATCCTTTATTCAGAGCAATGTTTGGACAGCAGGCAGCAGATAAGGGCTCAGACACACTGAAAAATGAGGCAAACCCAAAATATTAAATACATGCTCATTAAGTAAAAAGGATTCATCCTGTGTGCTCAGGGAGGCTGAAGCACATGGGAAAACATTGATGATGTAATTAAAGATGTGTAAATTGGAGAGATGCACGAGATGGTGGAGCTGAGATTGCAGAGGCAATGTTATATCATGCATTTCTGTGATCTTTGAGTACCTAAAGCTAGATGTTCCTTCTGTTTTTTTCTGTGAGCAGTAAATGTATTAAAATGAGTTTAAATCAGAAACACTTTTTTTCCAAAACATTGACCACTTCAACTAGAAAAATATTTCCCTGTGAGAATCAGTATCTTTTCTTATTACTTCTGAGTAACTTCTGATAGGAAAATATGTTAGAGATTCCAGGACCAGGTACATTATGAGGGGAAAAAAAAACAAAAACCAAAACCAGCTTCTTCTGGATTTAACCTTTAAAGAAAAAAAAGAAATGTAGACAGGCATTAAAATTGGGGTTTGATTTTTATTTTTTTTGATTTATACCAAAAGTTTCCCTTGACATGCCTGAAAAGCTATGTGCTTCAGGATGAATTAGTTTTGCCATGCATATAATTTTGTGTCAGTGACACTAGGGAAATGATATTCAGTGCTCTGGGGCTTCCAGAAGGATTTCGGCAGTCGGGAGGTGATGGGATGAGTGCCTACCACATATATTAGTTCATTACCTTTATTGGCTGCTAGAGCACCTACAAGCAGATAACACCTTCATTTAGATTATATTGTAAGAAATCTCATATGTTGGTTTGCTGAGGCTGAGAGGAAGCTTGCTTAAGGAAGTGTAACTAGTGCATTTTTGAGGAAAAAAAAAAAAAGGGGGTGGAGGGAAACTGCAGGTAAAGGTCTTATGGGGTCCATAGGAGGGTGTAAAATTGAACTTCTAAATTCATGCAAGCAATCCATGGTGTGTCAGATTCATGACGTGCTCTGGGTTGCAGTGAAGGCGAACACCCTGTGGCAGAGCTCGGGTCCTCCTCCTCCTCCCAAAGAGCAGGGCAAGCTCAGCCTCTGCCCATTAGCTGGCACTGGGGGACTGAGCCACAGAATTGCTGCTGTCCTTCATCTGTCTTGTGAAGGCCCCTGGTATCCACATACACAGGGCTGCTTCTTGCAGTGTTAAAATTATTGAGATTAATTGCAATTCAATTCCTATCTTTCCCGTAATGATTTTTAATTTTCTTTGAATGACAAGCAATTATGGATTTTTTTATTTTTTCAGGGTCTGCATCAGGAGATAAAATGTCTCTGAAATTCTTTCAGGTATATAGTCAAACTAGGATCATAATTGAGGGCTACAGTATTAAGTATAGAGTCTAATTGTGAGTAAAGAATGAAACAAAAGATCTGTTAATCATCTAGAGCTATTGTTGAATTATGCATGTTTTAATAGGACGTGGTACTTTCACTCGAGAACTTTGAAAAGAAATAATATGGGATAATCTGTAAACTATGGAGGGATGGAATGAGTTGTGGTGGAGTGATTTACATTTGTCTTATGGTCCTCAGAAAAGACAAAATGGTTTTGCTTGTATACACATAAAGAAATGTGAATGAAGTGTCTCACTGCAGATTTAGTGTCTTCTCAGCTAATTAGATCTTTTTCAGTTGCTTAAAAACAAATGGAAGTTTTCCTCTCATGTAACAGCATCTTTTTGTTGTCACCTGTTAAGAATTGTGACTTCCCTGAAGTGTCCATGTGCTCTGTACATGGCCATGAGTCTTCTCCTGTCTCCTCAGAGTGGTCCTTTCTGGGAGGCTTCCCAGACTCTTGCCTGATGTAACCTCTTATTCCGCGTGCAGGCTGGTTGGACATTGTGTGTGGCACTGTGTAAAGCAATCTGACATCCCTGTGATCTCTGGGGTCTCTGGGCACAGGTCCTGTGGCAATAAAATAAGCCTTTTTTGACAGTAGCAGATACCTGTGAACCCTCCATCATTCTTGTCACTTTTCTCATTTGCATCAAGGGATGTGGAAAGTGATGAATGCGAAGAGCAGCCCCCCATGTGACAGCAGTGTGGCATTGCTGCCACAGGAGGAGGAGAGCTCTGCTCAGAGAATTGATCTGAAGTGTTAAGCAGAAAGTCCATATAAATCTTTACCTGTTCAAAATGCGCCATCATAAAGTCATTCCCACAGATGGCAGGGAGAATAATTTAAATACTGTATATATGCATGCGAGGGCTCATTTACATAGTTTTCTAAAGTAATAAATTCTTACAGCACTTCCAGTTTCACTGCCTTTCTGTATTTGCAAGCAGATCAAAAGGAACTAATATCCTAGCCTCTGGATTGACTTAGAGGAGAAAATTATGGCTTTTATTGAAATGAGAACACCATTTAGGAGAGACTAACGAAGTAGTTACTGGTGGTTCCATCCTGTGTGGTGTGAAGCATCTTTGGCAAACAGTGAATGCTTCTGATGTGTATTGAATGGATTTTCTTCTCTTCTTTGCATCTTGTGATCAGTGAGTGAGGCCATGGTGTTTTCCAGCATCTGCTGACCTTGCTGTGGCTGGGGAGGATGCTGGTGAAAACGTGTGAGGTTAAGCCACATCAGCCAGACTCCTGACTCAAGACCTGAACATGCCTCTGCCTCAGGAAGCACCTGGGCAAATCACTTAATTGGTTCTCAATGAATTAATCTGTGGAAATAATCGAATAGTATATAGTAGTCTTAGAGGGATGTTGTGAGCTGTAGCTAACTGCTGCCTGTGAGGTGGCAGCACGTCGAGGGTCTTGGCTGAGTAACTCGAAATGCAGAGTATTATTAAGATACATTAACTGTGCATTTCCCCATGCCCACGTGGCTCTGACTGTGTTAACTCCCTTAGCCCTTCCCTGAACCAGCCTGGGTTTCCCATTCTGGTGGCTTTTTGAGCAACCATCATGGGAATTGCCTTGAAAGCAAAGATTAGTGCCAGGAGTGGCACAAGTCAACCCTTACTTTGAACTGCCTGCTTTTATTTATTGGCTTGTGGCCAGTTTTAAAAGCTTGTCCAAAAAACACAAAAATAGAGAAGGATATCAAGTGGTTGTGTGCTCTGGAGAAGGTGCAGTTTGCACAGCTCCCTGGAGATCAGAATAAATTGCTTTGCATGGCTATAAAGGAAATTACATTGGAAGAGGGATGGGGGAAAGTGATTTGCTTAATTTCCGCTCAATCGAATATTGCAGATTGGAAGTTGGGAAAGGAATTTAAACTTCTCTTCTTCAGAATTCTTTTGGGCTTTCCATATCCTCCAGCACAGCGTCATCTGTTACTCTGCATCTCCAGCACTGGGCTGGGAAGAGCAATGTTTTGCTCCCAGCTGTGTGCCAGTCTTGCCCTGTGAACTGGCCTGAGCATTTAAGGTGAAATCCAGCGAATTGGGTACGTAACATTCCTGTACTTTTTTCTTTCAGCTCTTTGTGAAATGGATGCTGTTTTATTTGTAGATTTAGGTAGTAAATGCTTTGCAATAGGGTTTTTCCCTTGTAATATGGATAGGTAGATACCTATTAAGTCTCCAACAATGGGCCTTTGATTTCAATTGTGGTCTCTTGGGGCTCCTGCAATACAGATGATAATGACACTGCATGTGGATATTCCCCTGTCACTTCTTGGAAGTTGATTACAGAGGCTGCACAGCCTCACGTGCTGGGAGGCTCTGACTTGTGCAGGCTCTGCCAGCCTGTAATTCTTGTGACATTAGGAAATTTGAGAAATGAATTCCTACACAGGTTGCGGTGAGGTAATGAATAAGTTTTCCCAAAGGTCTTTTAACATATACAGTCAGCTTAATAGGTGTGGTTTTAGTCTTTGTGCCGCAGTGTAAAAAGCCACTTCTGTGACGTGCAGTAGGTTCCTTACATGTGAACCCATGTTGTAAGTCTGGACGGGGAACTTGGAGGAAAAACGTGGGTGCCAGCTGGATTTAAAAGGGAGAGGGGAGGTATTTTCTGTAAATTCTGTTGCAAGGTGAAATGTGCTGCAAGGGTGCTTGGAATTGCTGTGCATATACAGAATTTCTTGCTTGACCTGACATTGCTTTCACACACTTGCCAAAGATCTCAGCACCCCAGTTCTGATTTTTCACAGTTTACTGCTGTTTTGTATAGACACCTTCCCCTTCTCTCCTTGTGCTTAGACTGACCCTTTCACTGATTTATTGTGAGCATTCTTTAAATTCCTTGTGAAAGAACAAATTATCCCTTGGCATTTCACATAGAAAGCTTTTAATTCTAAATAAGTTACAGAATGGAAAGTCCTGTGAAAGTGGAAAAAAACCCCAACAACCCTAGTTGTATCTTTTATGAGAGGTTTTACTTGGAAAGTAATTGAAAAGAAAATGGATGATTCTACAGGTGTCATAAAGGAGCTTACTCTGACTTTTTAATTCTCCTCTGTACCTGATGTGATGTGTCAGTGAAACTGAACTTGCTATCTTTATGGGTATCCTACACTGGATTGCTTGAGACAGATGCCTATAAAATTCATGGTGTGTTGTGTAAGTCTAAAGAACATAACTCATGTTGTTCTGGAACTTTTTTATTCTCTAGTTCCTTTGCTATAAACCAAATCTGCTTTCTTGTGCTTACTTGTTTGTGTGCATGCACATGCCTTTTGATGGAGATGGGGGTCTGGGGTCAAGCTTTTCCAAGCTCAGACCTGAATGATGTAGCTGAAATAGGTGAACACTTGATGTCTAGAAGAATGAGCAGTTACACTGCATAAAAGTAAGAGCAACAATAATTTTGCATTATTTAGCCTTGAACTACTATGCAGGGAGTGGGACACATTGCTGGCAACCTAATGCAATTAGGAATTCCATTTGTCCATAATTACACAATACAGTTCAATGCTACACATGTTGCTTCAAATTAGCTGTGCTGCAGGATATATGAGGCTCTTGCCTACTGAGACATTTGAGCCCTTTTAATTGGACTTCTTAGAAACAAATTTTCTCATTGTTATTCACCAATACTCACACTTATCTTATGCAAGTTCATGAATAGATATGAATTTCCATGGCTCAGTATGATATCTGTTGTTGGATTAGCACCTACTCTTCTTCAGGGGAATCAGAAATCATATCTCTTGCAGTTTGATATGAAATATATTTTCCTGAAAAATCTGCACATTAAAAGAGCCCAGACATAACTAGTTAACAGATGCCTCAAAATAATTTTTAGAACCTCTTTTTATCAGGATATTGTTCTCAAGGAAGTTAGCAGTAAGTTAAACTATTCTAACTAGTTTTATGGTAAAAGGGGCCTAAACACCTCCCAAAAAGTCAGAGCAGAGGGTGGAGAGATGGGTTTGCTGGGCCATTGGCATCTGCAGGAACATTTATAGAGAACCTAAGCCAGCAGCAGAAAGGGGACAGACCCTTTCAGGTAGAGATGGGTCACTACCTGCTGGCAGGGGGTGTGATAGGAGAGCTGGTGTGTGCATGCAGAATTGATTCAGTATAGGGGGCAAAGCATCCATCCAGGAATTTCAGTTGTGTCCCTCCAAGTCCTTTGTGCTGGTCTTAAATCTCACCTGGCTTGAGTACTGCAAGGACTTTTATGATAAATGTGAAACAGATTGCTGCTGAGATGCTGAATTTCATATCCTGGACCAAGGTGATATTTGTAAAACCAACGAAAAAGCATGGAAATCAGAATGGCTTGTCCCCTGGAGCTATGGGATAAGAACTTGGCTTCCATATCCTCATGGTGGGCCACAGCAGGAGCTCTTTGTGAAGGCAGTGGTGTGTGTTTGGAAGACTGGTCTCCCTTACAAGTGGGGCAGTGGCCAGGTTCAGGGCTGCTTGCCTCGTACAGGAGGAAGGCTGGGACTCTGTACGTGCCTGGTGTTCATCATCAGACAAAGCACAATTGCCATCCTTTGCACAAGCTTTTTTCCCAGCAAAGCATAGACTAAACCAGCCTTAATCATCAGTGATCTTATCAGAGGAGAAATATAACCCAGAAAAGAAGTGGGAGGTCTGTGTTTGTATCATGAACTGCAGTATGTGCCTGATCAGATGGTTCTGAGTTAGTCTCCTCTCCTGTTGCTCCTTTTTATTTTATTTTTAATTGAAAACACATCCACAATCACTAACTGTACTTTTTACCTCTTTCTTGGGTGAAAAGATATTATCCACATAAACAGCTCCTGTCTGAGTACTCCTGGCTAGTTGTGTTACTTTTATTAGAATTTTTGGCTGATCTTCAGACTTTGTTACAGCTCTGCAGAATACAAGAGAGGCATCACAGAGCTCTAATCCTGAGACTGAGGATAAAAATCTCCTTGTTTCTGTAACAGCTGAGTGTTAATGTGTTGTGGACTTAGTGACTGATAAATAGAGGAATACTTAAGTTTGCTCTAGACTTAAAAGTTCCCCCAGTATAAAGTGCTGGGAGTTAAGAAGCAGCTGTGTGTTTATGGCAGCAAGCAGCGGTATACGGGTGACAGGTGATGCTGGTACTCTTCATTTGAATTCATGTGACTTATGCCAGCAAAATAATTGTGTATGCAAACCAAAGGGGATTTAACAGAATACCCAATAATACATCTTCTAATTGTAGACAAGCTATCACACTGTAAAGCTTATGTTGATTTGGTTTTGTGTTCTCTCAGCACATGCCTTAGTGTGGTCCTGTTCCATGACTGACTCACAATTGTGGCGTGAGTAACAAAACCAACCATGAGATGCTTCAGGCTGAATAATACACATATTTGTGGGCACAAAATAAGATGATTGTGTTTGAGCTAGAAACTGTGTTGTGCTAATTTATTTCTGGAAGATATTTTGGTTATAGTGATACAGCAACATTAAACTTTTCTGTGTATTCCCTTTCTAATCTCAAGTAGCAATACGTATGGTAATTAGCTTTCACAAAAATTAGGTATTCAAAGGAAGCTTAATTGCATAAAGTCAAGTGTATATATAAGCTGATAATTTGCTTACACAAGGCCTAAGGCAGGGCAAATATTTGAATAACTGCATTTGGCCAGCAGCCTGTGACTTTGTGCGGGAGGCACAGGTAGTGGCTCAGCCACGTGTGGCTCCTCCGCCTGAGCCGTGGCGTAAAGCACTCGCAGAGAGGCTTCGGCAGCGCTCTGCATCAGCAATAAAGCAGAGTTATTCCCCATCGGGGATTTGGAGTCAGAGCTCATTAAATTCCTTGGCATAGTACAAGTTATTCTTTTATTGTGTGAGGCACAGGTAGTGCTTTGTTTTGGGCTGATTCATGTGGCGCACGCGGTTGGTCCCAAGGTGCCTGCTGGAACATACACAGTCAAAACTCTGAGATGTCCTGATGGTGTGCTTTTGAAGTTATGTAGCATCAGAGCTTACTGAATTATTGGGTTTTTTACTTCATATTGTGGATTATTAGCATTAAATGGATTGATGTTTTCCTGCTAAGATTGATGGCTATTGTTGGATGAGATTTAATTTAAGTTTTAAATGCAATTATTGTGTTCTGGCTTTTATGACAAACCACCAGATATCTGACTCCTTCCCAGACTGTACTTATCCTCCCTGGAGAGGTCTAACATGTTGATGTCTATATTTTACTGTGTATTATATTACTTAAAAAAACCCAACCAACCAAACAAAAAACCCAGAAAGCCAATTCCAAACTCCCCTATACAATTGCCACATATATATATGCTATATATTTTCCCTGTTACAAAAGTTGAATTTTGACTCCTATGGCGTCTATAAAGGACTTTTCAGTATCTGAAGTTCTATATGTGATCCACTACGTGTATGATGATTTAATGTTTAAGTTGGAGGTGAACAATTAATTTATTACACAAGAAACCCCAGCTGTCTCAGGAATACCTGTGATATTGGTATATTCTCCCATTTTCACAGCAATTAATTGGTCTAAGACTTCCTAAAATAGAAATGGCAAATTTGTTTTTAGTACCCTTCGTTAAGTTATCTTCTGCTAATTTCCCTGAGTAGTTTTCTGAATGATGTCCAACTTGTTATCCATAGCAATGAGTTGGGTAAACTGAAAAATTGTCTGGTTTTGGAAATCTCTCAATCATTTTAATTCTCTGTTACAAACTCCAACACAATACATTTCCCCATATATACATGCAAACAGGGACTGTAAAGTAGTGTCATAATGGTAACAATCAACTGTGGCGTGAGTAACTGAGAAGTTATTTCCTTCAGGGAAAGAATCCCTACTAGGAAAAGTCTCTGTAGAGATTATGACTTTTAAAAAAAAGTCTGTTCCCTTGACCAGATCTGTGGAAGTTGGTGGAAATTGTCTTCATACAACTTCATGGTCATCTTTGCAATCTATAAAGCCTGTGGCTTTTCATCTTGCTGCAGGGTTTTTCTTTAGGTAACCAAACACTTCAGTAAGACCAGAATTAACAGGTTTTCATAGGGTCCAATTATGTTTATGCCATGGATAGTTTCCATTCTTAACTCTCATAGCATGAATGTTGCTTGTTTCTTTGCTTTATCGTATGAAATAATCCAGCACTCTTCTTTCTCTCCACCATTTCTGCTATTTTAAAATAGCATCCTATCTCAATTGTTTGTATAATCACCAATAGGATGTCTCAGATTCTCACATTCTTGTGGCAATTCCAACGCTGAACTCTGTCACTGTAGCGTGTTTCTGATTAAATGTAAGGTGCTTTTTTTTTGGTGGGTCTTTATTAGCAGGTTGATATCATTCTCCTCAATTCCCAAATGCCAAAATACCCTCAAACATTACTAGCAGAGTTTATAGAGAGTAGAGTTTATACAAAACTGCTGTTGGCAGATCTGGTGTTGACAGATCACTTCTTAATTCAGAAGTTTCATTTAACTTAAACATCAAAAGTTATATCTAAAATAAGAGACAGCAGCAGTAAAGCCACAAGCAGAATAATCCAGCTTTCCTAAGGAATGCTATTTCAAACAAAAGATTTAGAAGTTTGGAGGGAAGTAGACATATATATCTATCTATCTAGACAAATGTTGTTGCACTGACATTGGAAGCCAGTTTCTGATCATTTCAGGGTGTTACTATTTCTGTCATATTTTTAAGTGATTAGTTAACTGAAAGAAAATTGTCTACTCTGTCTTCATCTTTTCATAGTTTTAAATGCTTGGGTGAAGCTCAAACTCTTTTATCAAGGCTTTTTCTTCAGAGTTATTGAGAAAGACTAAACTCCATACACTGCTGTGAACCAGCAGCTTTATCCTAAATTGCAGTTCCAGTTCTAGATGTAGATAGCAATAACAGTAACAGTCTACTGAAGAGGAAAATATAAAATCCAACATTATTTTTGTACCCTGGATTTATATTGCATACATAATATTATTTAGAGTGTATATCATCATTTAAGCTGCAGAACACATACGTGAGATACTTAACTCTTGATTGGTTTCTTTGAGATCAATTGAAAGAGTAAAATGGAACAAATAATTGCATTTTGGGTCAAGAGAGTGGCAGAATGAAGTTGACTGTACTGCTCAAGGATATACTAACTTCAGCATCAATAATACATAACATGCAGCTATATGAATAAATCTTTTGGTATTCAGTTCGGTGGCTCGTCGTCCTTAACAGATTAGTTTTGTAAACGCATTCTGCAGTGATGTGGAAATTATTACCTTTGCAGAAGAGTAGTACATTTACTGGAGAACTACTTGGAAGGTTCAACAGTGTGCTCCTCAGTAATATAGGAGAAGCACTGATCTTGGATAAATGCACCAGGGCCAGTTATGATGACTGACATACAGCAGGGTAAAATGAATACAAATGGCCAAGGAGTCCATTACTCCAACAGAGCCAGCTCATGGATCCTGTCGAACTGTGCAATAACAGGACAAAGTACCTTATTTCTTGTTCTGGTTCATGTTCATCTGAACAATAAAAAGATAGGGATGAATTTACATTTTATTGCTGTAATATTGATATAAGTTGGTAAAAAATTTTAGTAAAGGATTCAAAACATGTTTTCTGAGATTTTTTTTTTTTATGAAAGGACCTCTTAATGAATCACTTCTGAAGATATAATCCATCATTTCTGAAAAATCAGTATATATAGCGGTCATATAATATTGTGTGGGGATGGAACTGTAATATCTCCTAGGCACAAATAAATCATGATCAGTGCTCTTAATAAAACTGAATTGTGCTTGGCAATGTCTCCTAAGAGAGGGGCCTCAATTACTCTTACTGCTTACTGTTGGTGTTCGGCGGTAAGCGTGACGGTCTGACGGGAAGTGAGGCAAGGCTGGAGTGAGCAGTGATAAATGAAGAATGGCTTGTGTCACTAGCTAAAATCATGGAGATGTCTGTACTGGGTCAGCCTGAGGACTGTTCTGCCCCATGGCTTGGTGATGGCAGTAGCCAACAGCAAAAGCTTAGGGAGCAGGTGAAGAAGAATAAATTTCCTTCTATGCTCTCTGCCTCTAACCATTTTCAGCTCGAGGACCTCCTAAGCTGGATGTGGGTTCAATAATTCAGCAGTGCTGTTAGCAAAGAAATTACCTGCCTCACAAACCACCTCTCTGTACTGCGTGCCTGCAGTAGGTGCTGAACCTGCATGCTAAACTTAAGTTCAACTCACTTAAAACTAGGCAAAATGTTTGGCAAATGTTTGTTCTGGTAGGATTTGCCATCAAAATAAGGGCACTGCTGTATATTGCCTTGGAGTAAATTCTTATCTGGGTGATTGGCAGCTCGTGTGGGATGCTGGTGCTGAACCTGATCTCCAGCCCTTTGGGTGTCCCAGTGTCTGGAATGTCCAGAACTGCCTGGATCCCATTCTCAGGAACCCTCCTCTTGTTTCCAGCCTGCCTGCCCCTGGGACAGCCAACAGGTGGGATACTCGAGACTAGCTCTGTTTTCAAAAGTGGTTTGGAAATGTGGAAATACACCGTTTTCTAAACTGCTTTAGAAACTGGGATTTTTTTCTTTTCTTTGGAATTCTGCAGTTCTCTCCTTGACTTGGTTCTTTCTGACAAGTTACAGCAATATCAGAAGAGAAATATTTTGACTACACTGTGGTGATGAACAGGGGTGTAAAAGTAGTCGTTGGGACTTAGGCTTCAAGGTAACTAGTGTGTAACAATAACATACCTGTGCACTGTGGTGGCTGTTTGCATCACTCCTTGTCCTTCGGAGACACAGCCTTCTGTCTGTTGTGATCCCAGTGCTCTCTCTCCTCTTATTCTGAGCACTTAATGCTGAAAGCCCCAGCCCTGCATTTCTGTTCCAAAATTCAATTCAGGGCACACCTTTTCTCATGCCATTTATCTAGGGGATCGTAATTCCTACGTATTTAATAACCTTTCTACTGATAAGATGCACTTTTTTTGAAGGTCATGGAGCGTTCATAGTATACTGGTGCAATATACTGATGGAAAATACAGGCTGAAATTCCAAACATCCTTAAAAATAGATACCTTTGAACTCAATGTGATAAAGAATTCCCACCACACCATTCTATGTAACCTGATGATGCCAGGAGCACTGAGACCCTTCTGGAGGGGTTAGTCGGGGTAGATCCAAAGTATACGAAAATATTTTAGAAGTGGTGTTGCAAACCTCAACAGTCTGATTTATGAATAAGAGGAAATTAAAGTGATATACCATAGCAAATGATTTTGGGTTTTGACTTAGAAATATCATAACTGTCATAAAACAAAATTGTCTTTTGATTGTAGCAATATGCATTGAAATAACTTGTAGGAAAGTTATTCTCCTGAAGGTTATGAGATATTTTTTGTATGGAGGATACACTTCTAAGTTGTTGGGTTTTTTTTCATCTAAAATATTTAAAAGTGAAATGAAATGACAGCTTTCACAGATGGTCTGGTGAGGTGTCCCTCCATAGGAGGAACAGAAGGGCAGGTGAGCTGGCAGATAGCCTGTCTCCCAGTATTTGTATCTGGGAACTCCTTGATGTTCTGTGATCTTTTTGCTGGGGAATGAGCAGTGGAAAAGATGAGGTGGTTTCATGTTGAAGACTGGTCCTTGCACTGCTTTTATCATAGGTTTCCTCCATGACTGTGAGCAAGTCACTTCAGCCTGTTGTCTTTGGGATGTGCCCATGGGGAAAGTCTTGTAGCACCTTTTTGTGAAGCCTTTTGTTCTTTTGAGACAGAACATCCCAGGGAATGCAGAACAGTAGATGTTACAGCTCATATTAGATGTTGCAGTAACACAAGGCTCATCTCCTTGACAGCCCTCACTGCTGCCTGACACCTGGCCTGACAGCAGAGAGAAGGTTTTAAATATTCTGTTTTGTGCATCAGTGGCCAAATCAGAACTGACTGATTCATATTCAAAATGAAAATTGGATTTCAAAGTACCTTTAGGAGTGTTGCAAGAAGGCAGCTGACCTAATGAGAAGATTATTCTGTGATATCAATGCATAATGTAGCTAATGAATTCAATCTAACCACCTAAGGTTAAATCTGTTCATGATGTATAAAAATGCACATGAAAATGAGACTTTTATTAAAAATATAATAACTCTATTTTTTTACTTCAGCCAGAACATACATTACAGAAATATATCATATTTACAATTGTAAGGTGAATGCTATTACACCACACACCTTTAATCTAAATATCAAAACAATTATTTATTGGAGTCCTCATCCCTGGAGGAGTTTAAGACTACACCTTCCACTAGACCAGGTTGTTCCAAGCCCCATCCAACCTGGCCTGTTCAAGGGGGATATTAGAGAAGATTTGGGTATTTGTCTTATAATGTGCTGGGGAGCTTATTTTTTCCATTGAAAATAGCTTATTTATCTGCTTTAATTATTCATTATGTATTTTAGAAGACTGCTACCCTTGAGTTGCCTCTTAATCAGCTGAACTCTGAGAAATTCTTGTTCACCTGGACTCCAGCCCCATGGGTGTCAATTGTACTGACAAGTGCTCCTTGCCCAACTTTGGCAGATGAAAGCATTCATTGTATGCTTGTGATAATTCTCCTGTCTCGGAGTTGTCTTCCTCTGAAATATCTCCAGTTCTTCCAGGTCTTTATCTTTGTGCAGTTGCATGGAGGTGATACATGAGCTGCACCCAGAGGATGAACACAAGAGCTGAGGCTCAACTCTTGCATTTAAATATCCGTGTTGCCAATGTGGCCTTCAGCAGGACACCTCCCTCTGAGAAATTATGTGCTCTCCTCAAAGAGATGTTTTGGTCACTACATAATATTAAGAAAGTGTGCATGAAAAGAGCCTTCAAAAGGTACTTTATTCTACTTAAACTGTACAACAAAGTGAATTTTATTTTATGTGATAGTTGTTTACTGCTAAATAGCATCTGCAAAGCTTCGTTTCTAATTAACCTGTATGCCAAGGGATCTCCCTTTATCTCTTGGAAGATACATATTCAGACTGTTCATCTGTTCTAGTGAAAGGTATGCAAGTGTGTATGCAAAATAGCCAGAGAAACCTCTGCCTCTTATTAAATTTCCAGTACAGGCCTTGGTGTTACAGGCTTCTGATCAGATACAATCTTTTCTCAAACTCAATCTAATATCCCTAGGTGGCAGCTTTTTCTACTTTTTTTTCCATTTGTATTTTATCAGGCAGTTTTCTCATCAATTTTCTCCTTTCTCTTTCTCCCTACAGGAGCACAGTTCTGATGCAGTTATGTTCTTAAATACAGAGCTGGAAAAGCAGTGGTGCCAGACAAGGCAATTTGCTCTGTCCTGGAGCTCAGCCTGCAGCAGCCCTGTCCCTGCTGCCTCTCAGTGAGGCACAAAACATGCATGCACTGACTAGATGTTTTGGAGATGCAAACGTTTCCACATCCCCCCTGCTCTCCCAGATATGTCTTCAAAACCTTGCTTTCTACCTGCACTGCCATAGCATGTGCAGTTTACGTGCACAGTCCTGTAGGAAGGGTGGGATTTTGCACAACACTTTTTATTTTCATTCAACAGTAATTCTGCACAGAGCCTGCTGTGGTGTTTGATCACACTGGTCCTTCTGAACCAGATGTTCAAAGGTCCTCGTGCAATTCAGAGGGACAAGCAGATGGATCCATGGACAAGCTGAGTGCCTGGCTGCCATGGAAACAGATTGAAATTAGGAAAACAATTTAAAAAGTGTTATCACTTTAGGAAACTAACTAAATGCTTCTCTGCATCTTATCATTCTCTATAGCTTCTTCCATTGTAGACACGCAGATAGTTTAAGTTTTAATTTGTTATCATCTGTCAGCTTAATGAAATGTTCTAAATTAACCTGAATTACCTGGCATTAGCTACAGACCAAGTGTATGCATAAACTTGGAGATCCAGCTGCTTTATGAGAAGTTGCTCTTGCACAATAACCCACTTACATGGCTGAACTCTTGGAAAATTCAGCCTTGAGGGCTGACTTTTCAAATGCACCTGGAAACAGCTTGTTGTCAGGCAGGGAAACTGGGCATCTGTGTCCTGGTAATGGCATGGCTGGTCAGTCTGGAGAGCAATTTTGGATTAAAAAAGGAATTTTCTATTTCTGCTGGTTTGAAATAATAATGAATATATTTGACGATGGCAATAATTGGCTGGAAGTAGGCAGTGCTCCTTTTATTAACTGGTGTATGGAGTATGTGAAGTCTGGGCTGGGTTTCATCCCCCTTGCAGCCTCTGTCTGCTCTCCCTGCTCTGGGCTGGGGAGATGCTGCTGCTGTGGGATGTGGCTCTCTGGCCATGGGATCTGTTTTGTATTCCAGCCATCGCTCTCCTCTCCCTTTGGTGTCTGCTCTGTCTCTGGGCTCATGCTGCTCAGACCCGGGGAATGGGAATCTGGAGCAGCAGCTGTGTGGTCTAAAGCATCTGTTTAGCCTCTTGCAGGTAGATTAATAAATCTACTGCCATACAGTTCTGTTCAAAAGAGCATTTTAAAATCAGTCCAGGAGTGGAACGTTTGAAATGCCCTGAAGGTACTAAAGGGCCATATTCAGGTGTAATTCAGTGGCAGTGAAATCTCAGCCAGAAGTTCTAACTTTTTTGGCTTCTTTAATTGACATTTGGAATGGGATTTTCAGCTGTCGAAGGAGATAAAGTGCCACTGAAAATCAATGGGACTTTTACACTTCTAATGACTGAAATGCCTTCAGAAATCCTGTCTTTAGGGCTCTAAATTACTATCTCAATTTCAGAACTACTCGGCAGCTTTGACTGGGTTTTACTGTGCTAATCACCACTTGGGCCTTTCTAAATCTCTTCCTTTAAGGATATGAGCTGTGGGAGCTGTGCTTGGGACACCTAGAACTAGGGCACACATTTGTAGATTTTTGAATTAAAATTCTCAAACCCTTGCTGAAAAACTATAGCATAGAAATGAAGCCTTGTATTACTTCTGCATCCTTCTTTGTCAAGCTTTCAGGTCCCTATTTGATCTACAGGATCTAAATAAATTGGTGTGTTAGCTCATCTTACCCAATGTCTAATTAAATATGAAGGTTACAGATGTACATGAACAAAAAACCGAATGCTTGATATATTTTCATTGAGATCTGGATTTCTAATGAAATGATTTATTACTTTCAAATTAGAAGCATTAGAAGAAGTTAATGTTTGTACTTGCGATTGCTACAGACTGCTTATATTTGCATCTCATGTTTTTTATACAAACACCTTCCCTCTTTTGTAGAAAATTGCTCTGAGATGATGATATTGCCCTTCTGAGACTTTTTTTTTTCCTGCTGTGACTATACTTTTTAACTGAGTGCAATGCCTAAGGGAGAAGCTGAGCTTTAATCTATCACGTTCCTGGTTCCAGTAACTGAACTCAATCTGAGGCTTGAAATGCCATACTGAAAATAACATTTGGGGTTGCTACAGGTGTTTTCTTCTCTATAGTTTAATTTCTGATTTAACATTAGTATCTAGTTGGATATATTTTTCAAAGGCTCCTTATGTTTAGGAAGTGTGTGTAGGCCATAAATGACATTTTTCTCTCTGAAAAGGTTGCTGAGATTAATATGGTGAAATGATAAACTTGTGCATAAATCACTACTTATCTTCATGGCAATGAGATCACTCAGTATCATCCAATGAGCAAGATGTCCTGTATTTTAAGAGGGAAGGCTGACTGATGAAGGGAAGCAGGATGAAGATATTATGGTAGTTCAGAAATACAAGGGTATGTTATTGAGAAGGGGATATAGTTGATAATGGCTTTTAGCTGGGAAATGGATGAACGTTCAGGAGGTTCACGCTATGCAACTGGCACAGTCAGGTAGGGAGGCACTGCTCAGCCACATCTTGTGATACCTAAATCAGGAAGACATTGATGAAACAGAAGAAATACATACCAATATTGATGGAAAAAAACTCTTTTGCTACTCATGTGGAATGCAGATCCCAGAATAGCTGAGTGTGAGTAAAGAGCGGCTGGGACAGGAGCTTTGTTTCCTGGAGATGAGTAGAATTTCAGAAGAGGAAGACAAGGCTGTGTTAGCAGGCAGAGGCCCTGGGATATAATGCTGCTTGTTAATCTGAGGGGTTTTTCCCCAGAATGAGACCTTGGGTGAACTACAGACTAAAATTAAAAAAGACTTGGCAGTCAGTTTTGTCTTGATTTAGATGTGTTATTTGCAATATTGAGTAGATATTTGACAAACAAATGAAATTAAGATTACTACTTTGCTCATTTAATTAATAACCATATAAATAGTGGCATATATTAGTGCAAAAATATCTGTCATCTTTGCTTTGCTTTTCCCATAATATGGCATAAAAATAATGTGTAATATAAATGTGTTTATACCTCAATGTATCTTGTTAAAGCATTTAAAGTTAACTAATGTTTGGCTGTTTCAAAACTTTAATTAGCATTTAACAAGAAAGCAACAGTATAGCCAATTAGAGATCTAAGCAATAACACACACTCACTTCCATTTGCTTAGCAATTAATTGATAACTAGTTTACTGTGGGCTAATAATTAAATGAGAAAACATTCTAAGCAAATTGAAAGCACTGATGCAAATGAATTCTGCATTTATTCTTTTCAAATTCACTGACCACATTATCTAATCTGTGGGGAACAGAGAAATCCTGAATTCTACTAAATATATACACAGGCTGACTATCCAACTCTTAAAGCAACATCAGTCACTTTCTGGAAGCTGTAATTGCTTTGCTGAAGGGAAGTCTTGAGGCAGTGCTGAAGTGGGTGAGCGTGGTACAGCAAGATTGCTGGTACAGGGGTGGCTGATGCTCTGCAGCCCCCTGATCTCTGGTTGGCAGATGGGTTCCTCTTTCTTCTGCTTGAGATAGCAGCATGGAACAGACACAGTGGGGATGCACATCAAGGTTTGTAATTGGCCATCACGTCCATGTCTTTCCCAAGAAAAATCTCAGCCAGGTCTGAAAACAAAGGGGGCACCACTTTGGCTCCACCGGTGCTGGCAGCAGCGATGACTCTTGTGCCTTCTGCCGACTGCAAGATGAATGCAATGTTTGATGAAGAGGGATATGAGTTGGCAAAATCACTTGGTATGTTCCGCATGTGAAAATTGAAGACATTTTTCTCCTGAATGTAGCAGCGATGACTGGGAATAGCTCCTCACAAACAGGAAATATCCCCATCACCCACACTTGAAGCACAGCAGTCTCCAGCCTCATGTAGGAGAAAGTCTCATTTTGTCTTGAAGTTCATCTATTTATGATATCTTCTTCATCTGGATGAGCAGTAAGGTGAAATTGCCTGAGCTCTATTAAGCTTTAAACGCCAGCCATCCATCCCAACAAAACACTCTCCAAAAGATGGTGTGTCTTAATACCACTCCCACTGCTGCCTCCTGTGAAACCTCCATGGAGACAGGCAGGGAATAAGCCCTGACCATTTCCAGTGCTTTTCCAGCAGAATGGAACTGTAAAACAAGATGGTACCAGGTGTTTTGAAAGACTTCCCTCCTGTTCCAAGATTCTTTTTCGTTTATTTTATCCAAATTAAGAGGCACTGTTTTATTAGTGCACAACCAGTGTATGGGATCTCCTGGCAGTATTTGAACAAGTATTGTCTAAATTTGTGTTCGAATTTTCATGTATTGTGTTTTCACTTGCTAATGCAGCTCAGGAGATTATGGAGAATTAAGGATGTAAACTACACCTGTTCCTTGTTTAAGACTTGTATCCTTCTGCTTTCCATGAAACACAGCCTTGGAAAGGAGCAGGTGGCAGAAGCTGAGGACAAGCCTTGGAAGCACCCATCAGATTGATACTGAGCTGCAACATCTCCTGTCAGCAAAGTTCACCTGATTCCCCCCTCCAGGTACCTTTGCCTCGGGGTGAGCACCTTCTTTTTTGGCTGCTTTATTCCTAGAGACCTCATCCACTGTTTGTTTCGTGGGCTCTCTTGATTACTGTATGTATAATTGCTCTAGAGGTTTTCTGTCATCCCTAGACAAGGTGAGTGACCTGTCACTCCCTTGTTTATTTAGTAGGTAACATCTACTGGTACCCCAGTAAGAGTTTCTGATCTGAAGCAGTCTCTGAAACTCTTTCTGAGCTGGAAGACAGATAACACTGGGAGGAACTTAGACATTTTGGGATATTTCATGTCAAAGAAATATGGTAGAATTACAGAATAAGTATTGATTCACATTTATCATTGTTTCATAATAATTTTTTATTAAACTTTATTTAATCCTTGCTTTCCAGCTCATTACTCTGTCTCTGTTTGTGACAGACTTTTATGATTTATATTGTTCTCTTAATAGATATACATTTTGAGTTAGAGTGGTAGAGCCATATTAGTTCTTTCAATCTTTTCTTGTTCCAATAGAGGATTGCTTTGGGAAACACTTGCTTAAAAAGGCTTCCTGAAGCTTATTTCTAGTGTGAAATAACTCCAGCAATGGGTTCTATAGCAACCTGACCCATTGTTTGAAGGGAAAGTTACTGTATGGGAGTCTGGATACTTAGAGATTTTATAGTATTTTGTTTCCTCTTCCTCTGGAGTGTCATGTGCCTCAGTACTGGGGGTCACAGAGCTGTTTTGCTTCGAAATAAGGGCAAATCAGACCTTATCCTTACAAATTATCACCCATTCTCACCAGCTGTTGCAAACACAAATATTACCATACTATATATGAACAGCTATAATTTGAAATTATAAATAGTGCCTAATTTTACTCATATTTACTACACAGACATAAATAGAGCTGAAACTAACTGGGAAATAAAAGAAAAGAACATTTCTATCTCATATAGATGTCAGTGCTAACTTGAATTTATTTTGATCTGAATAAGTATTGCATATAGCTTTTCATCAAACTATATATTTAACAAAATCAGTCTATGATGTAGTAATTAGAAGAAAATTAATGACAAATATAAATGCTATTTATTAAACAGCAAATAAGGATGTCCAGTCACTAAAAGAGTTGCTGTTTATAGTGAGAACAGTACAAATCTGGTACAACTACCATGGATGTTTCAGGTTAAATATTTTTTACAGGCAGACTGGAAGTTCTGCAGTTTGGCCAAATGATTATTTGCCATAATGATCAGTAAGCAGTTTATTCTAGAAATACAGCTGCTCATTACTTGTGGAGTTTCTAGACATTTCTTGCATTTATTCACATGCTCCAACTCATTTATTTATGATTTATTCAGATGACCCTTTGAAGCTGTTCTGTGGGATGAATGGGTGTTATGACATTGTGATGTGCAGTGGTGCATCTC
The DNA here is from genome assembly GCA_028020825.1 of Podargus strigoides. Classification (NCBI taxonomy): domain Eukaryota; kingdom Metazoa; phylum Chordata; class Aves; order Caprimulgiformes; family Podargidae; genus Podargus; species Podargus strigoides. Next base: position 1,458,411 of record CM051629.1, on the reverse strand, counting down.
TCAAGAAATGACTTGAATTGATTGATTTATCAATGTGATAACATTCGAGTGTTTTTTTCTCTTTTGTTTTAAACCTGCTAATTTCTCCTGGAGATTTAACTAAGATTTGTGGTAGTCACATACAGTAGAGTGTTTTCAAACTCAAAATACGTCCTCCAAATTATTCCAGGGAGTGACAGGGACAATTAATGAAATGTCTGGAATGGTTTCTAATATTGGATAGTGCCTTAGACCATGGAAATTTTCTTTATTCCTTGTTGTTACTAACTCATTATTCCCCTATTATCATCACTATTATTTAGTAATGACTGTTCCATTGCTTCAGTCATGCTCATCATCCAGTTTTACATTAGCAACATCAGTATGTTCGCTGTGTCCCACATTACCATGTTGTCAGCATGACTGTCTGGAGTGCAGCCTTCCAGGGCAAAGACATCCAGAGGTTACTTTGCTGCAAGTGAGCACAAAATACCTACTTTGATCCGAATAACTTCTGGCTAGTGTTATTTCATAGGCTGCTGGGTTTGATCTACTGCTGCACAGTTGTAGTTCCTCTTAAAAATCCAGCAAGCTGTTAGATCTTCAGAATCCCACAGAACCGCCTTGGAACCACCTTGTGATCCTCCACTGCTTTATCTGGTCCTGTTTGAAACCAGTAGGGCTTTTTGAAGGCTCCTGTTAAGGAGAAGATAACGTGAGTGTCCTGGAGTGTCACACTTGGCAACCTGAAGCCACTGATAAAGGGCTCTTTGTGCTTTAGTGGTGACTTGGCAGTACTGGGTTAACGGTTGGACTTGATGATTTGGACTTTTAATTGCTCTGCATTTTTCTGGATGCTGGCAAGACTGGAAGCCAACACCAAGATAAGCCTCGCTTTATCGATGTTGGCATTGAGATCTACATACGAGGTGTGAAGCTGCTTTGTACATTTGCATCTCTTTTCTATTTTTCATCACTAAACAAATGTTTGATCAGATTCTGCACTTCATTGCCTATTGTTTAAGGTATGTATCTGCTCATAGGAATTTTTATATGAACGCTTTACGAATTCATCACTTTAAAAGAATGAAACAGAGTTGTTCAGCGACAGGAGGGCTCCTCGGATGCCACGGCTCGCTCAGATTGCAGAGTTGCTCCTGTTGTGCGCTAGAATTGTCTTCCATGGTCACTCCAGTGTTTCTCACCCCTTGCCAGGATTTCTTCTTTTTTTCCAGCAGGGTGCATTGCAGTAGTGCTGTTTGGTTTATCATGAGATAACCCTGCTTTTCTTGTTTTGTTCTGTGCATAGCTTTTGATTTTTGATTTTTTATTTTTTTTTAATGGATTGCTTTCAGGGAAATCATTACCAAACATATAAAGAACAGGCAGACTGTCCTTTCCATAAGATATGTGAGGCATAACCTCCAGCTGAGATGTGATTAACGAAAGCTTCTGCTGTCTTGGACAAAAAGAGTGTCTTTCATTTCACCTGTGGGATACATTTCTTGTAGTGCAATACCCAGCTGTGCAAAGCTGGGTTCGGGGAAATGGAAGAGCTGGGCAGGGATGGGGGAAAAGTGGGACAGCAGGAGTGTAGGGGGCTGTTCCTGTGTACCATTCTGCTTCCAGGGGCTGCACCAGCAGCACTTCTGATTGCCAGTTTGCAAATCAAATGGTATTCCAAACGTGGCTAGCTTCTACTCAGTTGTAGGAAAATTTCCTGCTATTCCACAAGAAATTTGCTTGGTAACTAAAAGTATTTGACAAAACTTTCCAGTTGCTGTGTAAACAGACATCCAGGGGTGGATATCCCTCTCCTCCCCCAACCTCAGATGCCACCACTCTTTTTTCTTTCCAACCAGAAGTATTTGTTTAAATAGTTTGATTCATCTATTCTGACTCACAGCTTAATGGGATTTTTAATCTGTTTATCTCAGTGTCTCATTCTCGTCTGCGTGTCTGCTCCCTTGGACAAACTCTGTCTCCCCTGGCGTGCAACCACAAAGGCAGGTCAAGGTCCATCAGCATTGCAAGAACCCAGCCAACAGAGGCAAAAAAGAGCATGGGTGGTTCATGCCTCTGCGTGAAGCTTCTGCAAAACCACACATCATCTCACATTCTTTTTAGTTTGACTTTATTACAGGATTTTTTTATGGAGGGAAAAAAAAAGGAACTTTTTGGAGCCTTGCATGATGTTGTTTTTTATTAGCTCTACTCATAATATCTGAGTATCTTTGCAGTGTTCAAAACCTCATGTTGTTTTTTTTTTTAAAACAATCCAACAAACAAACAAAACCATGTTTCTACCCAGGAGGATCTTATATGACTGTACAGTGAGCTCCTTGTGGTCAGAGCTGCTGCTGCAAAGCTGGGGTACTTACCTGGGCACACTTACAAATCTCTCATACTTACCCTTGGGCTTGTTTGTTTGCAGCTGTCACAAAAGCATGAGACCTCTGACTTTGACCTTGCTGATGCAAAGACTTAAATGTGAAGCACTCAATACTTGACAGTAAAGCTGGGATTTGCTGGGGGTGTCCACTGGGACATCCCTCTGAGAGGGTCCCCAGACTGTCATCCACAAGCCCCCATCTGAACAGCACACCGCCTACCAGCAGTGCCGTACTCAGAGGCAGCAAGAAGTGTTTCTTCCTGTTAGCAAATCTTTGTTCAAATATCTATTTTGGTGTTTACCTACATGAATACTTGAGTTCAATAGGTCTTCATGTTATGTCAGAAAAAAATAACAAAACCCATAAACCCTGTGTCTGTGACACCTGGAGATTGTCACAAGACTCCTGGTAAAGCCAAGGCTTTTATCCCACCTGTACTGATAAGTGAGCCCAAGCAAAGAGGACAAACCTCTGCCACTGGGTACATCTTCCCAGGAGGGAGCAAGCACTCTGCTGGTGGCTGTGCCACTGGCATGAGGGCTGTGCCATCAGCACAAGGGCTGCCCCGTGGAGCTGAGCTGGAGACCCTTTGTCTCTGCAAACACTGGTTGATGGAAGATACAACAAAAGGGGTTCAACAAGGTTGTACATCTGCCAAGCAACTCCAAAGGTGTTGCCTTTTCATAACATCACCTATTTTATTTCCTGGATCAGCTCTCAGTATCTCTACCTAAGAGTAACATTTTTCTGCAATGAGCATTTTCTCTTTTCAGCACTTTTTTCTGATATTTTTTTCATTCTCTTCTGGTCCATTTTGTAGGAAAATTGAAGCATCTTCATGTTGCTTTGACAGAAGGGAAATAACCCTTTTATCTTTCCTGATGGGAGCAGCACTGTCCAAATTGGTGAGATTCTTCCGCTCTCAGACACTTCTGCGCTCTTGGAAGAGAAGCCAGGCAGTCATTCTCTTGCCACATGGAAAATGAGAGTTTTAGTACTGGATTTTAAAACTATAACAGGATGCATTTGCCTACGTGACATGAGAAAACAGTATTGCAAAATCAGCTACAGAAGGCACATTCAGGAAAAAATGCGCACGACAATGGGCTGGCACTTTACATCTTGTTTTTACAATTTATAGAAAACCAGTTGTCTTCTTTAATTGGCTTCTTGGAATACATCATCTTGTGCAACAGTTGTAGAGGGTGAAGGAAGGAGGACTGAGCTCGTTGTGAGAGGTATTTTGAAATGAAGTAGTTCAGCTTCTGTTTGGTTCTCTGTTACTGGGCTCTTAATAGATTATTATCTTCTGAGAGAGGTTTCCTGAGGTCAAAGTCTTTTCCAGTTCTCCTTTCACGAGTAACTCTCTGTAAGAGGGTAAAATACCACCCTGATTTTAGGTGGGATGAATTTTTTCTAAATACTTGCAAATCTTGAACCAGCCACGGTGTGAGCATCGTACTTAATGAAGCAGCAAGTCTTCCCCTTTGTCTTGTGTGGGTGAAGGGATCTCACTCTCATGCCTTTTACTTAGTCAGTGGATCCATGGGTGTGAAATAATGCTTGTTCTGAGTTGGTTGAATTAAGTGATCACTGTACACCTTGTTTCTCTTAGTGACTGTGCACAGGATCAGCAGTCACATGCCAGCAGTGTAAACAAACAGAAAATGCAATTGAGATTGGAGAATTCTCAGTTCTTAAGCAATTTAATCCTACAGGCTAGAAACCCCTTGGTATAGTATAATCCAGGATAAAATACAGCTTTTATGTCCTTTAAATCAAAGATTCCTGACAATCTAATAATAGGCTCCTGTGCTCTTGCTCTTTGTTGTTGCTCCTGGCTGGACGTGGACTGGCTTTATCCACAGATCCTTCACAGCGGTGCTGCAGAGCAGGAGGAGCAGGCACACTGCTTAAATAAATCAAACTTCCATGCTTTGACTAAAATTTGAAGATGTGGAGCCTTGAACGGGGTAATTGCAAGCAATAGCATTGCCCAAGTGTTGAGTAACAGCTGATTACCACAAGGACTTTTTTCTTTGTCATGTGAGGTGACTTAAGTTTTTGTTCTTGCTGTGAGTAATTGGTGAATATTTTGGTAAATATATTTACCCTTCAGAATGAAAAGGGTCAAAATCAGCTCTTAAGGGAGATGTTACATTAATAAACTGCTTTTATAGGCTTTCTTGTACTTTTAGAGCTCGGTAAGAAAAGGTGTAGGGATTTTTGCCTTGATCTTATTAAGGGGCTTTAATACTGTTCACAATGAAATTATTTGTGTGCTGAAAATTATATGTGTATTTAAGTGCTCTGCTAGACTAAGGCCAGCAGGACCTTGACAGGGATAATTCTCTATTTTTCTAGCACCTTTTATTTCAGTTTTATCAGCTGCCAAAGTGAATCTTGGTGAAGATCTCTTGAATCTTCCCTGGCTAGCACAAATGTGTATTTATCCAGAGTTGCTGGGTTGTTCATTTAAGAGCCTTATTTTCTTCATTCCGAAGGTGTAATGAATTCCCAGGAAGCAAGGGAGTAAACAAGGTTTGCAGCTGGTGCATTTTACAGGCCAACTTTGGAAAGTCTTCTAAACAGAATAGTTTATCCCACCTACGTTGTATTTCTGTTTTGAACAGTTCATTTGAAGTGACGTCAGAGGCACATCAAGTAAATGGCTTGGTAGAACAAACCTGGCAGGCAGCTATAAATTAAAGAGAGTTATGTTAGAGTTTATGGTTTCTGCAACTCTTAATACACCTTCCAGCTTTAGTGCAGTGGTTGGGCTCAGTAAGACAGGAGTTGATGGCATTATATTTTAAGAGGTACATGTTTTAAGCAGCTCATTTGCTGCTTTCTTCCTCTCCTACTTCAGTTTTTGTCTTGGAAACAAATGACTATGGAACTTGGGCTTCCTTGTATCTGTTGAAACTTTCCCCTCAGTTCACTCTTCATTTTTTTTTTTTCCTCCTTCTCTTTTCCTGTCTGTTTTATGTCCCACAGCAGTGCACTGATCATCCTTTAAAACTTCAAAACTCCTGTCACTTCAAAACTGAATTATTGAGGTCAAATGCAAGAGTTCTGATGGTACCACTGGGAATACTGGGCTAATTCTCTTTCAGTGTGGGAACAAATCAGTGCCAGTCATTTCATGGACAAAATAAAAACCCGTGGTGAGTTATACCTTGGATTTATTGGTGGTTATTTGATACTTAATGGGCAGTGGTGACATTTTACATCAAACCTATGAAGCTTTTGTGGCATCTCTTGGTGTTTTCATAATATAAAAAAATATTCCCACATAGTCCTGGAATCCTATGAGAAAATGCACTTCAAAATATCCTGAATAACTCCATGCACTTGTACTTCTGAATATAGATTTTTCTCCTGTTTTTATTTATTACATTTTTCTTGTTCTTGAATCATATTTACGCTGGTCCTTCAGTTACTAACTGTGGAGGTCACTAGAACATGATTAAAAATGATAAATAAAAGATATTGTGGGAAAAAAAATCAATAAAACACTGACTGAAAAATATAGCAAAGGAGAAATACTGTGCCCCTGTGCTTTGCAGGTTGTTATTGGCCAGCACTCTGCTAAAATATTTTTCCTGCTGTAGTTGTCTCCTTGGGTGATGCCCATGGTGGATTGTCACTGGGTTCTCTGGATAATGTTTTAAATGACTCCCATTGAACTTCCCAAGGTCTAGAAATAGAAGGGCCTGAATTTCAGAGAATATTTTGTGGTTTTGAGGATTAGGTTCTGAGCTGAGATGGCTAATGTATGTTTTGGGTGCTTACCCAACTTGTAATGCTGAAATCACAGTTGCCCCCCAAAAACTTACGTAAACTTCTAATAGTGAGTCCTACACAGGATATTTTGGAGGTCTGAAATTTGTAAGGGAAAGTTTCTGGGTATGAAAATGTTCACTTTGCTAAAGTCTAAATGGTTCCAATCACTTTAATGTTTTTTGGGGGGTTTTTTGGTCATATTTAAGTTTTACTAGTGTTAGGTGAATTTGGGGTGTTTTGTTTTGAAACAACTTTTTGTTCTGTAAATTTAGATTAATAACAAAAAAATTATAAAAATAAAAGCATTAACTATAGAGAAAGCAATATGTAGGTAAATATATAAAGAAATATAATATTCCAAAAGTACTACAATTAAATGTTTTAAGCCATCGGAAATGGGCTCAAATGAGAGAAAAGTAGCTTCAGGACAGGGAGTTAAAGTGCTGCAGAGGTTTCTTCATCCTCTTTCCCCCCTACCTGGTGAGCAGGGCAGTGGCTGCTCCCCACTGGGTCTGTCCCTGGTGCCTCTGGGTGGGCTGGGGCTGCTGAAGCAGAGGTGGCTTGCAGCCCACTGCTGTCTCCTGACAGGGAGAGATTTGGCAGTCTGCTCTCCACGGCAGGATTCAGCTTAATTGTCCTGTGCTTTCAGCCAGTTCTGAGTCACTGGAACATCCTAAACAGCAGCAAAGCTGATTTAAAAAAAAAAAAAAAAGGCTCTGTAATTGTTTCCTCCCTGATGGCAGCATTCTATTCCTGGGGCACTGAAGGACTTATGATTTTCTTGCTTTCCTTCAGCCCAAGTCAGCTCCATTCCCCTGGCACGTGTGCTGGGGTGGGCAGGGGCAAATGTGGAGTGCAACCTGCATGGCAGGGTGTGCCTGCTCTGAGCACTGTGGAGGGCTCACTTGGTACACAGTTAGCAGGTCTATAAATGGTTGCTGATGGATCCACCAGAGCAAGCCAAATCCTCCCTACCACTGCCCATCTATTACATATAACTCTGTTCCTTACTGCCAAGAAAGGCAGATGATCTTTAGATAAACAGTATTTAGACATAACAAAATCCTGTATGTAAAAAGGCAGACATTTGTGAGTAGAGAGAAAACATATTTAACATTTATTTTAAAAAAGTCTTTATAGTTTTCACGTTCTCTTTCAATGGACAAAAAGAAGACATTCACATTTCTGGGTATTTCAGCAAATCAGCATGCATTGTGCCTTGTTTATTGGCAGTCCCCACAGTTTTGCAGGGTAAATCACCTTGGATGAAACAAGAACTAGCTTGGTTCTTGCCAACACTTAGAGGACCTGATGACAATTAAACTGAATGAGACCCCGCAATATGTGAAGAATTTGGAGGCATAACTTTGTTATTTGCTTGGTCTTGCTCTATAGCTCAGACCAAGGTAAGTCACATTTTCACACTCGTGGTTCAGGTGCAGTTTTGGAATAGACCCTCCTGTTCTCCCACAAACAATGCTTGCCCCCTTTCCTGTGCTCCCTGCCCTGATGGGAGCACTGCTGTGAGAGGTGGAGGTGAAGCTGCTGCTGCAGGGATGGAGGTGGGTTTCTCTCCATTGGGAGATCTCCAGTGTGGTGCCAAACCCCAGATCCAGCCTTTGGGGATGCTGAAGTTGAGCCACCTCATCCTGTGTTAGATAAAAGGTTGGAGTAATCGTGCATTTGAGCCCATCCCCTTCCAGCCCTGGATGCTGGTTCTGACCCAGGCAGAGTGTGGGTCTGGCCCTTGGCTGCTGGCAGAATGCTGACCCCAGCCTCCTTGTGCCTGTGCTGTGCACTGTGTATTGTATGCAACTGAGGTCCATTACCCAGAAAAAAAGTTGCTTTCAATTTAAAAATGGAACCATAGGTAGGTCGCTGACCTCAGTTCAAGTTTCTAACTGGTGCTGTAATAAAAATAAATAACAGTGCAAGAGCAGGTATTTCTTCACCTTTATCATTAGATCAGCTGGTAGCATTTGCTTATCAGACTGGTGAGTGAGGAACGCTGACAGTTCCCAAACACGATGGCCCACAAGTGAATTTGCAGTCGATAAGTCAGGAATTAACAGCATTAACAGTGTCTATGCTAGAGGCATGTCAGTGCAACTGTAATACTTCTACAACCATCACATTCAACGCATTTTAGGGAAAATCCCAGGTAACTTGTTAATTATTGCTTTTTTATCTTTGTGCAGCTAATGTCATTCAGAAAAACAAAATCCTGTAAGGGGAAAAAAGCCCGAGGAACAACGCGTTAACCATAGGAACTTTGTGTATGAAACAGCACCTCAGAGATGGACATTGGTATTTTGTAGCTCAACATAATGATGATTCTGACATGGGTTGAAAGGATGGGCCAGGACCTGCTCCTGTACCCCACGTCTCCTGCGTGCCCTCCGGCGCTGGTGTCTGGGAGGAGCAGCTGAGCTCCTCTGCAGCGTTGCCTTGCACAAATCAAAATGCTGCTGCTGAAACAGGAGAGCCTTCCCTGGCAGTTCGTATTTGTGAGGATATGTCTTTCGAAACGCAACAGTAAATCATTATTTGTGCTTTGGGAAATGGGAGAGACAAGTTCATATGCATTTCTTACATGCGGAGGGAGCTAGGCAGGTGCTCGTGTGCTCTCCCATTACTGCAGTGCATGGCTTATTTCACCAGCTCGTGTGTCTCACAGAGAAATGGTCCTATCAATTTATGTAGGCATTTGCAGTCCTCCTTCCATTTCTGTAATAGCTACTGTATTTCAACCATTTATGTACTGCACTAAAATCTCTTTTGTTCAGAAAATATTTTTGGTATAGCTTTACAACATAAATTGCAGCGGATATAGTTATAGAATCACAACCTTCTGTGTGAACTTTCTCTGGAGTAAAATGTCTTTTCAGCTTAGCTTAAATTTTTGGTTTTTTTTAATTAAGATGCTTTCAAAGCACAGAGTTCTATCAAGTTCTGAATGCTCACCGGTGAGGGTTGTAACACTTTTTAGCTGTACTTAGTGCCCTTCTGAGCTGTAGGTGCAATTGGCTTTGTTTCCTATGTAGGCAGGGTCTGATACTGATGGGTCTGTGTCAGGGTGAAGGTGTTGGGGAGTTTCAGCCCTAGTGTCTGTTAGGTTGGCCACATTTCTTTCCTTGAAGTTTTACATTCCATTTTTTTCTAGTACCATCCCAGCATAAGTCTGAGACTTGTCTCACTCCTGAGATGGGAACAGTCATGGAAAAGCTTCCAGAAGTAGAGATAAAGATGTGCAAAACTAAGGGCAAAGGGATTTTGGTGAAAAAGTATGAGCTGAAAATGCTTGGATCCTTAAACACAGCCACAGGAGAAGAATGGTCTGCCCAAACTTTATCTGTCTAGACTTTGCAGCCTTTAGGATGTTGTCTGTTCTGCAGCTCTGAATTATGGATGGCCTTCACTTTTTCTACCTTGCAATTCAACAAAGGAACAAGAAGAATAAAGCATAAGAAAAAGTAGTCCCAATGGAAATGGATAGAGTTGTGGTATGTAAAAAAAAATGAGAATAGGGCAGGGACATTTCTATTGTTTTCATCAAGTTATTTCTAGTGAGGCCAGCCACTGGTGCAGTGAGTAGATACAGGGTGGAAGGGTGTTTGAGGGACAGAGTCATTGAGTGCCTCCACACAGCACACACAGGTCCACCAAAGGGCTGTGGTTTATTGTGCTCTTTGAAAGCTGTGCTGGAGAGGATTCACCTCAGAAAAGCCAGCGTAAGCTGCTTATCCCTCAGGAAGGGATGCTTCACAATAGGAGTGAAATCCCTGTTAGCCTTGTGTCTTTTTCTTTAAGCTCTCCTGCCTGCTGCTGAGCACCTGCAGGATAAAGGATGTGCTTAAGATGAAACAGAGCAGCAGTCCATAAAAGCACTGAAACTCGTACTCACAAAGCTCACAAGAGACACAGCATCTTTTACCCCGTTCAGAGCGTTTCCCTGAGTGAAAAAGTGACAAACTTCTGATTGCCTCCCAGCCTTGTCCCCGATGGACTCACCAAACAGCCTGGAGCCACCACGAGCCAGTCGCTTGGATCAGTTTGTGTTGGGCTGTGTCATAAAACGCAGTGACAATAACCTTGCTGCTACTGAAACTTGAAGCAGTTCCCAGGGAAGCTCTTTGAGGATCTCCAGCTCGAGTCGGCACACACGGCTGTGCGCTGAAGGAAGCCCTGTGACTTCCATGGAGCACGTGTTCCTCATCCTGCAGCACAGCTGACGGGGTGCAGATTTTCTCCAGCTGCAGGATTATTGCTGCTGCCTCGCATTTAGACAAAACCACAGTTTCTTTTGTGCTCCACTAACCACAGTGGAGGATTTCATTTTGGTGGTGGCTTTATATTTTTTTGGTACACAGTGAACCATAAAGGCTGGACTTGATGGTCCTGGAGGTCCTTTCCAACCATAGTGGTTCTGTAACAGTACCAGTCGTTATCTTTGGCTCATTAGCTGCTGTGGAGCTCTGCTGTTTGCCCCAGCAGTTCAAAAAAGGATCAGAATGTGTATCTAGGCATGTCCTGTCAAACCAGCTTACGTTTTAATGCTGGCTGGAGTGATCTTGCAAGGGAAGAGTACTTACAGAGAACTAAATATTTCAACATGGCTTTGAGAGTATTTTAAATATGATGTCTTTATTTAAACAAATATCCAAGAAAAGGTGAGTGGAGAGCAGTGTGTCCTGCTAATAATTGGTAATATAAGAGCAGAGTTTGTCCACTAAAGCCTGCAGGACAATTTTCAGTGGTACTCAGGATATTTTTAAGCAAATTAACTTTGGGTACCTGAGCCATATGGACATGAAGAGAAATAAATTGGCTCATGTGGGTGTTTGTCCTTCCTGTAAGACACCCAGGTCAGGCTGCTTCTGACTTGCTTGGTTTTGGCTGTGATGAATCTTGTCTATAATGTGTTGTCATCTCGAAGTCTGTCACTACTTTTGTAGTATTCATATGATTGTTGTTAAAACTAGAAATCCAGACAAAAGCAATCATTAGTTTTTCCTATAATTTATTTTCAAGTTCATCTTGTTTCAGCCTGGTATGAGTTGATCTTAAAACTGCGGTGTATGATGGAGTGTGGTCACAGAGAAATTGTGAATATGGTAACAACACGTTGTGTGTTTATATAAGTGTTTTTAATGAGCATGTGTAAACCTGAAGATATCTGTTTCTTAGTGATTCTCCAGGCAGGCAAACTAAAGGCTGCTTTATTGTCTTTGTATCCCTGATCAGACCTGTAAGAAAGGAATTATAACTGAGAGGATGAAGGGACAGTAGAGAGAAGGCAGTTTTTGGCAGTAAATAGGCAAAGCTAGAGATGAAGAAATATCATATCCAATTATTCCATTTTTGTATGCAGTGAAGTTTAAAGCATTTTACAACTTTGTGGACTGACATTGTCAGCCACTACCTTCTGAAAAGACAAAACAAAGTGTAGATTTCTAATGCTTCCTTCAATTTGTGTGAAAGCAGTAGGCTGTTAACGTTAGTACTGGGGCTGGAAATTAAGCTGATGCTTGCCATCAGCCAGGAGCTATGTCCCAACAGAAAGAGCTGCAGGAAATGGAGAAAGGTTTGAAATGGTCACCATAGTAATAGAATGTACTCAGGCTTTAATTGATGCATTAAACTCAGGGAAATTTATCAGTCTGTTATACTAATATTTAACCAGAGAAATGGATTCCTTCAGCAATATGTGTAACTGGGATCCATCTGACAACCTTCTGCTTCTCTCTCAAAGCTGAAGGATAACCAAAAACTTCAAAAAATTATGTTTAAGACACTGTTTTTTCCTGTAAATTGAGCTCTGATTTTTGCTTTGAAGTTGGAGGACATTCAGAAGGCCACACAATTTTAAGCAAAACAAGTGTTAATTGTCTGCTTATGAATCTCTCACATGAAAATACATGCAGTTTAACCTTTAAAAGTGGTAGCATGGCAAGCAGTGCCCTAAAAGCTCCTGGGAAGAATTCCTGCTCACTGGCCATCAGGAGGATTTTGGCTTCCATGCTTAAGGGTAAGTAGAGGTGCTTTACCAGTTCATTCAAAGTTTTCATGACAATGAAAAAATGTTTTAAATTATGTAATATTCTATTATGGTGTCTTAACTCCACTTCTATTGTTATCAAAACCTGAAAGTCTGCAATTTTATGCCAGCAAATATAGTTTTTTAAATAATTCAGTACAATTCTGATTTCAGAAGAAATCATTGGTGAAATTTCTATGTGCTTTACAGGGGATGATGTTTCGGTCTTAATGAATGCCATGGTGTTTTTAACCAATCGTGATCTTCTTGGCATCTAAGAAGAGCTGGTCCTAGGAAAAGCTGCTCTGCACCTTGCTGGCTATAATCTTAACATAAAATATTAATGATGCAACATCAGTAAGTAGTTCTTACATATTGGAACTTTGATATTGTTTTAATACTTCCTGTATTATTCTGGATATATGTGACACCTCACCACACTGAACAAGGTTTATGGTCCTTCCTGAGTGTCAGTATGTCTTCTCCAAGTACTGCTTTATCACCTATTCAAACATTTTTAAAGCTGAAAGGAGTTTCTGTGATAACATTGTCCGGCTTTGTGTGTGATAGTGTACCACTAGATTAGATTGACTTGGTTTTGTTTGTGGTCATGGAGTACATAAATTAGTTTTTAAAAATTTTTGCTCATAATGTGTTATCAAAGCTGCTCCTGCCCCACGTTCAGCTGGGAGCACTGCTCAGGGGTTTATATCTACTGATGTTTTGATGCAAAGGGCACTGATCTTCCACAGCATCGATCTGATTGCTTAACTCAGTTCCAAGAACAATCCCTTTGACATCTATGTGTGAAGTAAAGTTTATTCTGAAGTGTGTGGAGTCAAAGATAGGCAATCAAATAGGTCATAAATGATGAACAATTACTGAAGAAGTAGTCATAGCTGAATAATGAAATCATGGTAAAAAAAAAACAAACCTGCACATAACTTATTTTAATCTTAGTGTAAGATAGAAAACAATTCTTCATTGTTCTGTGGCTCATAAAACAAATGCCCATGTTATCCTTCCACTTTATATTAGAATAAATGTTCTCCTCTGGCTTGACAAGAGTGAAATTATAATTCAATTTCTCTTAGACTTTATATATGCTGTACTATAGGTGTAAAACTAGGAGCTACTTAGTTTACATTTATACCTCTCACATTGTCTCCTGGCTTCTGGGATTGTTTTACTAGAATGTGTTAGAACTGTTCCAATCAGTTCCTGATTTTACTGTCAGTCTTTGACTGGAGTAAATTTCAACTTAAAGGGAGGAGGGGATAAAAAAGAAAATAGAATCAAAAATAGATTCTTTCAGAGTGTATAATCAGAAGTAATTTTCTTTTTGCAGAAATACAGCAAAATAGGAACTCTCCATGTTCCAATATTTCCCTTGTCTTAGAAGATCACTGTCTAGTGTTAGTTGTCAAATAAATTTTTAAGATTATATTGAGCCCACAGCAATTCTACATCTAATTTTGTTTCTTCGTCATCACAATTTCTGTTTACTTTCCCCCATATTTTTATGCTTGCTAGCAAGTCTTGGTGGAGCAACTTTCTCTTAAACAATAGTGGAATTGTCTATGATGTGGTGTATGTCAAAGTACTGATTTAAACCCAGCCCAAACTCCAATAATCTTCAGCCAAATGTGTGCAAGAGAAAGTAAATGTAATTAAAGGCCCAGTAAACGTAATTATTAGATATACTTGCTCTGTCAGGCTTCTTCCTTTCTGAGGTTTTAATTGGGGTACTTGACCTCTGATTTCTACTTGGTAAGGTAATAGAAACCAGTACTGGTCAACACGAATGAGACTGAGAAAATATCTTTTCTTGCTATGACTTAAAGATGCATACATGAAGTTGTTAATGGAAATGTAAAAGAAATCATCAGGAATTCCCAGCACAGCTAGAGACCTGGAGGAAACGCTGAGCACAATTAAGCTAGAATGCCAAAAGAGTTGAAGCTAGAAGAGAGAACCTGTTTTCTAAGCATGGAAGAGTTTCTTCCAGTATAAATTCCAGACTGGATTTAAACTGTAATATTTAAGCCAGGATAGCCCCACTGAGGAAGAATTTATTGTGGGAGCAGATTTAGATTGAACTAAAAGTTATTGCATTGATCAAGTTCTCCACATAGTCAGCTCCAGCAAACTTATCTTTAAAGGCATGTAGGCACCCAGTTTAATTTCCAGAAGTGTGTATTTATTCATATCAACAGGAGGTAAGTGCAGAGACACTTTTTGAAATACCACTGGGTGCTTCATGAAACATTTCAAGTGACTGGAGCATGGATAGCTGTGCTTTATGAGCCTTAATGTTGGATCTTTTTATTACAGGAGCTTTTGGCATTACTAATTTGACTGTAAACACATAGGAACAGAGTTATATTCTTATTGTTGTACCCAGAGTATTTAGGATAGATTTATGCCAGTGCCATAATGGGCATTTCAGCTTGCAGCCTTATTTCATATTCCCTTTGTCCACTGCTAGTCAGTGAAACATATGCTGCTCATGTTAAATGATTTAGTCACTTAATCACCCTTGAGCATTGATCTGTCTATAACCTTTTTTTAATAATAAGGATTTGATGTCAATCTTGGAGGTTGTAACAGGTACCTGCATGTTGGCCTTGCTTCAGTTTAGTAAAACTGCTACACGTTTTTCTTTTGATAGTACTTTTTAAAAAGGAAAGGCAAGCCAGAAAAAAAAAAAATCTCTTATCTGAGCTGTCTTAACAAGTATTTTACTTGCTGCTGAATATTTCAATAAAAAGAGCTTTTTGTACTGGGGTCAAAGACTGTTTTGAAGACACTAGTCTTCTTTTAAGATGTAAAACTAAGTAAAGCAAGACATCATGATCAAACATATATGGAGCAGATTCTGAGCCCTTGTAACCAGAGAAAAGCTGAAGTAACTTCATTCCCATTTCTCCAGATTTGCCCTGGATCTACTGTGGTCTACTGGAGATTTGCAGATCTCTTACTGGGATCAGAATCTTGCCCAGCACTGGAATAAAAGGGTTTTGTGCAAGTAAAAGGTTAAGATCTCGGGTACCCTTTTCATGGGAGTACAGCCTGTGAGAATCTCCTTAATTCATCTCTGCCTCTGAATAAGAATTGGATGGCAGAATTGCTCTGCTAACCTAAAATTGAGTTAACTTGACAGGCAGAGAGTAGCATTGTTATTGGCTGAATAACATTAATTTTGATGTGACATATTTCTTGCTAATGGGAACATTTATATTATCTGTATTTTCAAAAAGGAGGAGGAAGGAAAAAAGATTTACCACAACAGTATCAATATTTCAAGGGCAGGCAATGCAGCAGGGAACACTCTGGCTTCTGTAGCATTGCTTTTATTGATTGCTATGGGTCTAAAAAAACATTTTCACCTTTCTTTTCCACCCCTTTTCCCTTCAGAGACTGCAAATGCATGTGAAGAGGAAAATTAACATAAAGAGGAAAAAATATGAAAAAGGAACTGTAGTTCTGTGAGGAATCCTGAAATATTAGATAGGTTTGGTCAAAGTGAGTGCTGTATGATAGAAAGACCTCCCTAGAAAGTAGAGTTTAAAGCAGACTTAGGGACAGTAATAACTGATGAACATTCATGCAGGAATTATTTGCATTTGTAATAGATTGGACTTGAAGTCCTGGTTTGCCCTGGTTCTTGTGTGCTGAGAAAAACTGGACCGGTTTCTGTGGGGTGATGCTGGATGCTACAAGGATGGAGGTAACTGAGAATTTCAGCCCCACAGCTACAGAGAAAATGTGGTTTTGTTAAAGAACAAAGCAAGATCTTTCCTGGTGGTGGCCCTCCAGGGCTGGAGTCAGTGGTGATGCACAGCTCCATTGCACCATCGGATCAGTGTCCTTCGTGAGTGCCCCAGCAGCACGGTTTGTGATCCTGCTAGACATAAAACCTGTGGGCACTCTGCACCGAAGGACTCTTCCATTAGCTTGGGCAACAGATTTGTTGTCTGCTCTTTTCTGTTGTAAATAAGAGTGGGAGATGACCTGGAAACATGTGAAGATGCCTGTGAGTCACAGCAAGGAAAATGAAAACAGAATTAGGGTTTTGCACTGGGAAGTTAGAAAGAGCAGCGGAATGATAAGTTATAAGTCATGCTCTGCATCCTGTGAGACTGTCCTTGAATAGAAGGGAAAGGAAACTAATACTGAAAGAAAGCAAATCTGAAAAAAGAAAAGAAATAAATTAATGTATATAAATTTTAATTCTGCTGAGAAATGGATTTTCCCTTCATAAAATAACACTCCTCTCAACCAGCATGACATGAAGTGTTCTGACTTCACACAACTCCGAAAATGCTTTTCATTCCTGTTGCATGGAAAGCTTCCATGCTGTTCCTGGGAGATTGCAGGCTGAAGTTCAGCATTCCTGGTTGTGCCAAAGTGACACAGAAGGTGTCTGGGGGTGAGGAGGTGTTAACTTGCAATAACTGTGTCTTTTTCACACTGTCAAACTGCAAATCTCAAAACCTGAGGCAGAAATAACATGCTGAAATATCACTGAAATTCTCTGACCAAACTCACCTCTAGGACTGAATCATTCCCTCCTTCAGTTTTGCCAAATCAGACCTACACAATGTATTTCATGTGGGATTGGCTGTGTCGTGTTAACTTTTTTCCCCTGGCTTATTTCAAGCAAGTTGTGCCTCTGAAGTCAGCCTAAATTTGGAAGTTTAGCATTACTTGTAAAATAAAAAAATACTGGGTAGAGAAAGTCTATTTCCTAATACCAGTATCAATTCAGAAACCAGTTATCAGGAATTCTGTAAACAGATAAAATTTAAAAACTGGCCTCCTTGCCTTTTAGGATTTATAGGTATCTTTTAAACCTGTCTTCTTGTCCATAACCTTCATTCAACAAAACACAACTCTTCTTTGGAGGGAGCAGAGAAAGGAGCTGTTATACCTTCTCACACCTCTAGGAAGTGTGGAACCTTGCTCCTCCATTTTTCCTGTTGACTACTTTATTACACTTCTTACTTAGTTTCCTACTTTATTATTAGACAATAGAAGTGATGTCTGCTCTTAGGCAGCATTAATATTCCTTGTACAAATGATGTAATTATTGCAGACATTCGAAGCCTTCAATCTATAAACTGGGAATCTCAGTAATGGGTACATTAAGTGTGTATTAATGTATTACTCTGGATTTTGTGTCTGCTGTACTGTGGCAAGCTAAATACAAAGGGTCTGTGAATGTTATGAATGTTTGTGCTTGAGCATGGTTTTAAATCATCTGTGAAATAGCTTCTTTTGATATCCAATTTAATTAGTCTGGAAATGAAAGCGATAATGACGCACTTTAATGCTGAGGGGCTCCAGGAGAGCTGGAGTCTCTGGATACCTGGGGGTGTGCAGCACCTCTGAGAGTTTCATTGCTGTGTCAGCTCGTGGTTTTTTGATGAGGACTATAGGAGACATTGAGGGTATTTTCACTGTAATATTTTCATAGTCAGGTAACTGTATATCCACGTTTGCCTTAAAGATGAGGTGTTCAGTGTATACAGTGCAAAGGGGATGAATGCTCCCTGCTTCCTTTCCTGAAAGAATCAGCCTGGCAGAGGAAGCCTACTTTTTGTGCTGAGTCACTTTTCATCTTTGAATTCAAAGAGTATTATTTATAACCCCTCTTTTGGAAATTCAAAAGAAAAAGGCTTTTTTTTTTTTTTTTTTTCCTCAGCTTAATTTTTTTCAGTGTATCTGCAGAAACAGCTAGGATGCTCAGTGTCCATCATGTCCTGTCCCCTCCACTGCTCCCCAAAACCTGAGAGCAGAAACATTTCCTCCAGGAGCTGTAACAAATGCTGTTTGTTAACTCCTATCGAGCAAATCCACCACAGACTCCACTGATAGCTCTTAGGAGAAAGTTCTGCAGCTCTTCTCTGTGTTCATGTAGTGGGGGTATGATGGACCAAGAAGACTTAGATTAGAGAAAAAATGAAAAAGAAAAATTTAACAAAAAGGTAGAATGCTGTTTCTAAGAATTCTGGTGTAACAGTATCTCTCTGTGTTGGCAGAGCAGCATTTTTGCCAACAGGATCAAGAGGGAATTGTCTGTGAAGCTTGGGCACAGGCACATTGTGAAATGTGCTGGGCCCTCCTGGACCCAAAAAAGTGCTATGGCAGCCATGTCCTGAGCTGTGGGGAGAAACATATGGTGTTTAACTTAACATATTTCTAATTTTTTAGAAAAAAATCTCTCCTAAAAATAGAGCTGACCTTACCTCCAAGGACATATGGCACTCAAGGCAATGTATACTTGACTTTATGTGTATATACTGCTGTAAACTCACCTTTGTTTTCTTCAAGAGTGATGGGGATACTGAACCCCCTTTTCAGGATTAACCTGCATGGATGAAGCAACCTTTCAAAGGGCACTTCAAGAGAACAGTTTAAGTGACCTGGACATCAGGCAGGGCTTTACATTTACTGCTGTGCTGCTTCTGGAGTCAAATGTGATACTGGTGCTCAGCAGTCCCACAAACACCGAGCCAGCACTAACTCGTTAAACCTTCCCTCATCTGTAGGAGGGAGGTAAATATTTATTGTCTCATTTCATAGTTAAGGCATCATGAGATAAGGTAACAAAATGATAAATGATGAACAAAACCTGCTGTGGTGCCTGGCCAAAAGTGAAGCCAAAGAGACTGGCAAAGCTCCCGCCGAGCCTGAGCAGCGCAGGACCAGATCTCTGTAAGCAGCTTATTCTCCTAATTGGATATTGTTTAGATGTTTACATTCCTTTTTGCATGTGTCACAAACAAGATTTGTATAACAAAATAACTGTTATTTTTGTAAATTACAGGCTTTGGAAACCCAGTTTTTTACTTTCCTACTTTTTATTCTTTCTCCTTTAAAAAATAATTTAAAATCCTGGATCTTCCCTGAGATGTGAGTACACATGAGACAGCTCGAAGCACTCCTTAGAGGAGCAGTTTTTATTCCCTGTAAGAGTGGTGTGGCTCTGGGCACAACAGGAGGCTCTTTGTATCTCATGTGTGAACAAACACGATGTGTTCACCAGGGGAGCAGCCCTGAGATTGCTTCAAGGGAGCTCTCAGGTTGCAGGTTTTTTTTTTCCCCTCTCCAATTGCAATTGTATTATTGTTAATAAACCCTCTTTGCAAATCTACTCCCAAGGATGGCCAGTGTTTCACTCATCAGTGCTTGCTGCTTGAGGCAGCACTGCTTTCTCGTCGTCTCCCCACAGATGCTGAGTGCTTTCCTGAGGATAGCACATTGAGCAGAGATTGCTTCCAATCTCCTGCAGGACAGAGGCAGGGGAATGGGTTTGTGCTTTGGCTGCTTTCACACTGCCAGCTTATGAAAAATAACAAAGCAAGCCACCAAGTTGGGGAAACAAATAGGATATTATATAGCTTATTCATATGTGCTGCCTTCCATCCCATTTGTCACCATTTCATCCCACCTGCTGCTCACAAACATCCTGTTGCTGAGAGATGCCTTGGAGGCGTTGTTTGCACGCTCGTGCTACAAGTGAATATCAATATCTGCTTTGAATGGCCTCAATGTGTTTTAAACAAGACATTTCCAAATTGTTGCAGTGTGGCTGTGTACGGCGCTCTGCAGAACACCAATTAAGAGTCTGTCAGCATTTTCAATATGATCCATTGTGAAAATTTATTCTGAGTAGAAATATGGCATGTAATGACCACAGCTAGGAATTCTCTTTTCTCCCCTTTTTTCACTTTTTCTCTTCCTCTTTTGTCCTGGAAAACAATATCTGATGCTATAACTGCTAAATAATTCAGATAAAAAATTGCTCTACATGAGAGGACAGAGGAAGGCAAAGGAATGACTGTTTCAAAGCTGCACAAAAGCTCTTTAATGGCTCTTTGACTCAGTCCAGTGAGACAAAATGGAAAGGAGGTTTTTGAGTATAAGTAGTTTCTTATGAACTAGACACATAACACTTTGAGGAATGGAAGCATCTGCAGCTGGAGTACCAGAGGTGCTCTGAAAGATGATGTATAATTTCTCCTTTAATTACCAGACTTCCATGCTTTTCATGGGACAGATTGCAATGGAAGATGTAGCTCAGTTTGAGTTTGGTGCTCAGTCCCACCAAGTGCAGTGATAACCTGTACAGCAGCCACTGAGTTAACGAAAAATTTTCCTGATCTCCCTTCCAGTGGAGAACTTTTGCTTAAAGGTGCCCATTAAATGCTCTCCTGAGGTTGTGTGGCTGGAGAGTAGATGCTGGTACCAACCTTTTTTGAACAGTGAAAGGGTCTGTGATTTGGCCCCCAGTCTGCTCTTTTCATTCTTTCTAATATTGAGCACCTCACCTTATGGAGACTTTCCTGCAAATTGGAGCCCACCAGTTATCACAAGATATTGCTTCTGGCTTTGTCCAGGTTCTCATCACCAGTGAGCACCTATAAAACAGCTGCAAACAACGCGAGGAGCTGGCATAACACTGCCATGGCAGGTGACATCTGCTGAGCTATGGGACAGCATCCAGAGGAGAATTTTGAGAGATCATCTCTGAAATTCAGTCAGTGCACCACAAGGAAAAAAGAAATCCTGAAGAGCATCGGCCTGCAGCAAGGTAGGAGAAACATATTTAAAATAAGTGAAGTATTTTACTCCTCTAGCAGCAAAGTGGGAAGGTGTTAGAGTCAGACAGAGGGAGTGCAGGTGCAAATGGAGCTTTTACAGTAGGGTACTTTAATGGCCTACAATACATCTGCAATAAATGTTTTATCTGTGTTGTTATAGTAATGCTGCTAAGCTTATTATGCACCTCAGAACCAAGTTTGGCTCTGAAATCTGCAGTGCAGATTCTCTGTTTCATCCGTACTCAAAATTAATTCAATTGCATCCTGACATCCATGCTTTCAGAAGTGGTACATCTTCGTGGCTGTGAGAATAATTCTGCAAAAGAGAATGGAATCTGCATGAAATGAGAAACTAATGTTGAAAAATACAGTCCCCCTCTACACACTAAATTCTTGTTTTGTTTGCTTGCAATCATGTGTGCATTATAGTCAGTAAAAACTGTCAGCAGTAGAGGACTAGGGCTTATGATGTCTGGTTTCAGCACTTCTCTCGTGATTTAAATGATAGTTGGTGTTCCTTATTGAAATTATAATAGCTGTGGAGGGGGGTCATAGTTGATTTTTGCAGGTATTCTTTGACATATCTGAAATCTCCTGCTTCTTGGTATACCTCCCTACATACAGTCCTTCTGTGTGTCCTCCTTTGGAGACTTGAGATATGCAAAGAACATAGCAGCTGTTGCTGTACCTGGATAATTTGGATTTCTGCTTCCCATGATTTATGCTTGTTGACTCCAAATGCTTGCCCCACCAAAGAGCTGCATCACAAAGCTATTAATGTCAGGCAGCTCTTTTTAGATGGCTCTCCAATGGCATAATGAATGCAGAGTGCTGCAAAAGCAAAAAGCCAGGGAGAAATGGCTCTGTGCTCACTGGTGTGACCAAGGACTGTGTGATCCTGTGCAATGGACTTTGCAGGAGTGATTGCTGGTGACCACACACGTACTGCCTTGGATGGTCATTAGCCTTTCTCAAATGGCCTTTGTAAAGCTGTAAAATAATTCCTTTGTGTTTTTCTTTCTGACATTCCTCACGACTTGCTTTACCATGTGAGGTTAATGGATCAAAACTCGTTAGTGATAGCTGAAGAACGAGTTTAACTTATACTCCCTTGAAGTAATTTCATAGGGTTTTAAAAACACATTTCAATAGAAGGGAGCTATTAATCTCTCAGCCGTTTGTCTCTCAGATTGGTCATGTTGAAAGCTGGCATGGCACCATGTGCATATTGTCCACCTGGGGACAATTTCCATCCCATGTTTCTGGGACAATGAAGGTAGATGTCTCATTTGAGCATGGCAGATATGATGAGGATACAACTTATAGCTGAGCTGCTTCAGGAGATGGACTGGTCTCAGGGACACAATTCTTTCTGTAGCTCTCTTACTCTGCGTTTCTACTCTTATGAAACCAAAAATACTTGTAATTTCACTTTTAGTCATTTCTCTGTGGGGGAAAAATGCACAACAGCAGGTAGTCACAGAGAAATAAGTTAAATACCATGGATTTTGCAGAGAAGACAATGAGATTTTAATACTGTTCATGGTTATTATTTTTGTGATTTATATTTCAGATCGAATAAATGAAAATTGTGGAGGAAGGCATTTCTTTCATTTAATATAGGGATGCATAAACTTTCTCCCTCTAAGGATGTGGTAAACATCTAAAATAATTTATTGTATCTAATGATTTGAAAATTATTTCATGCATCCAAAAGGACAAAGGAAAAAGAAATTGGAGGCAAAGGCAATAGAGCATTTACTTACAGAAAACTTTGTGCAGTGTATCTAAATTGCACAAGTTTCAATGACTTCCAGGTACAAAAAGAAATTATAGGTGTCCTTAACCCAGCGTAACCTTCTGTCTCTGACCTTGGCAATATTGCAAAGTCCAAAATTTCACATCATGAGAAAACACTTCCAGTGCATTTGTCATAAATATGTTTTTAGTCATGCTTGTTTTGCTTTCCTTTTCTTTCTTCATTTTTTTTCCTTGGGTATTAAAGCAAAGTTTTTTGATCCTTACAGTGTTTGTTCAGGGCAATGTTAAATGTGCAATGTGTAAGAGCAGAGGGTGTAATTAGAAGCAATGGAATGGAAGAACAAATCAACTTCAGACTCTTCTCACTGTGAGGGCTATTAGAAAAGGAGCAAGTCTCAGTCGTTGTGCTCATCTCTCTTGACTGAACACAGCACTGGAGCCAGAGGTGCTAAATCATGTCCTTCTGCCTTGGAAGACAGGGCAGAGGGAATGGACATAGACCTAATAGTCTCATAGATCTCTAATTTCTCTCCCTTGGAGGAGCCAGCTATTAGCTTCCCACTGTAAAAATCTTGTTATCATCACTCCTTTGCTGACAGCCCTGACATCAGTGCAGGGGTCCTATGATGTGGTGCTGGTCCTGCTGAATCCTGCGAAGGGTGAGCAACCTGTAAATCTCTGTGGAGCTGTACTAAATTCAAAAGTCACTTAGCTCCAGCTGGGAAAAAGCACAGTGTAATTATGTAGGATCAAATGCAAGACGTCACTGGGAATGACAGCAGGGAAGCAGAGTGTCTGACCTCTCATGACTTGATATTCATCATGGCCTGGCTGTGGGTCTGCTTCAATTTCCCATCATTAGTAAGTTTGGCCTTTGTAGGGAAATACTACTTTTGATCAAGTGATGTTTGCTGTGTCTGAAAGCAGTCCAGGCTTAACACAGCATGGAGTTTGTACTGCAGTGCTTTCAGTTTGAAACTTATCCCCCCTCCAGCTCCTGTGCAGGGACATCTCCCACCTGCTCTAGGTGTGTTCCACCAGATTGCCAGCAGAGGTCATGCATGAAAACTGAGGGTGAAATACTCTAGTCTATTTACACATCACTCAGAATGCCTCTATCAGCATCCCCTGGGGAGAAAACACATCTCATTCCAAGTTTTGAGTCAATTAGTAGAAAACTGAAGTCCATGGTTTTACCTGCCTATAAGTCTGAGAGCTACAAATCTGTTGCCAGCTGTGAAGAAGCCATTGAGGAAGTGATGGAGTTTGAGCAGGGATCTGCTCCACTGACCAGAAAGGTGTGGGAAGTTCTGAAACAAAAATCAACAGGAGGGAAAGAGAAAGAGAGGGGTAGGGCAAAGATTTCCTGAATGATGATAGCAATCCAAATGGGCAGGAATGCACTCACACCATGGAAAAGGATGTTGCCAAAGCCACTGGTGAATGCTGGTGGGAGGAGATGGGTAGCAGTGTGTCCAGCATCCCCAGGCCACTGCCTGGATCAGCTACAATTCAGCCAGCCTGAAGCTACAGAAATCTGCAATTATAAAATTTAGGGTTTTAGTACTGGTCAGTGTCAGTAAAAAGAAAAAAAAAGAGTTGGATTAGTGCAGTCCTGATGTAAGATCTTTGCTGGAGAAATGTTCCCATTGAAGACATGACGTCTCTGCCATTTTTGTACCAGTCCCAGTTCCTCTCAGGACACTGCTGGATAATTAGTACCTGTAATTCCATCAAACTGTCAATAGTGGGGAAGGTTAAGCCTGTGCTTAGGTTAAGCCATTCACTTGGATGCCAAAATGAAGCATGTGCTTCAAGTGACTTCCTAAATCGTTCTGCTGAAGTCCAGGGTTGCAGGGTAGATCCTGCATTATGCATGGAAGAAATGACTAAGTGCAGTGATTGTGGTCTGATGCAGAGAGCAAAAGATATAGTGGATACTGAGCAACCCTGAATATAGATGTGCAAGAAATTTCCATCCTTATCATCCATAAGTTCTCATAATGGCTAATGCTGTGGCAGAAAAGGCTGAAGGGAAAGGGAAGCAGATGCACTGTATATAAATGTGGATGTACTGTACACTGCTATAAAGTACAGCCTGTGGTCAAGTGAAGAGGCATTTCTGTATTTATAACTTGTTGGTTACTATTCATCAATTGTAATTTCCTTGCAATGGAATAACTCTTAAAAAAAAAAAATAAGGGTGCATATTGTTGCTTGTGCAGAGAAGCCGTGCAGGAGGAGGCACACATCTGTACTGTATGCTTCTGTGACGTGGATTTCTTTGGAAACCAGAGGGTTACCCTGTTCCTGAGTATCTGCAGGCAGGCCAGGCAGCGTTTCCAGAAATCTGTCTAGCTTGTTAGCTGATTTTTCTGAGTCAAACCCTGTACAGAGTTTTAGTGTGTGTGAGAACCAGTCTGTGGCAAGGCAGGGAGAACGAGTCGGCTCCAGCCCAAGCTGCCAGAGACCCTGCTCACAGGGGACTGCAGGGACATGCCTGGGTGGCATTTCCAGCTCTCCGCTCATTCTCCCTCATCAGCCCCTCCGGGGCTTTGCTGGGTCTGTGGAGACTGATCCCACTCTGGTTTTGGGAGTGGAGGGGGTCCAGTGCAACCCATGCTGGGAGCTCACTCGTCTGGAACTGTGCATATTTGCAGTTTTCTCTTTCAATATTTACATGGCTGTTAACGGTGAGGCCGTGGTAGTGATGGTTTTATAAATTATCATTGCTTGGCATATGAATTAGCTACCCTTGGGTGGAGAAATTCAGACTAAGAGCTTTCTTCCTGCATCCTTTGTTCTATTTTGCATTGTTTTCTTGGAACCATATTAGAACAAGCCCGAAAAGAACTATTTTCAGTTGGAAGCCTGCATGGTAAAGAAATGTTTTAGTTTCTAAATCCTGATTACATAATAACAGCTCATTTTAAGTAATATTTAATATGTCCATTCAAGGAGCTATTTAGTTATTATTTAACTCCACTCATTAGAAAACGATATCTGAGGAACTCGTAATTAAAACCAGATGATTTGTAATGTTTGCAGTTTAGGCAGTGTCGATGCCTTGCAGTGATGTCTGTCTTACCAGTTGCCTCAAGGGGCCCTGCAAGGTCCAGCCCAGAAGAGTTTCCTGAGCTGTGAGTGCAGTGTTAGAAAGTGGCTCTTCTGCCTCTAATCCTCAGCTTGGCCATGTGGATCCAGCTCGTGTCTCTGCCCTGGAGCATCCTTCATGGACCCGTTCCACAGTTGCAGTGTGGAGCATCATCAGTGTTCATGTTACCCTGCAGGTGCTGATGCTGGGCAGGTGATGGCTGGATGCTGCATGAGCTTCCTGAGTTGGAGTGAAACTTGAAATCAAAAGGGCAGAAAACACTGTGATGATCTTTTTTTTTCCTGTCTTTCTTTCGCCCCCTGCCTCTTCTCTTAGAAGAGTTAATTTGGGTATAGTGGGATATGCAGAGCAAATCAGAGCTCTGAAATGCTCCTGTGTAGTTGGATAGTGTTTGTTCAAACAGAGGTTGTGTGCAAAACTGAGGTCCTGGCTACTTGTCCTGAGATCCCTAACTATTATCACACACATGGCTCAGAGCACGTGGACAGGATTTTTGGTTAGGTTAGTGACAGATACATGAATTTTAGGCCAGGTTCTCTTGCCTTTAAGAGCTGTAGAACACAGTACAACATACTCTTATTTTTCTCCATGAGGGAATTGCATCTCATTTACCTTTTCATCTTGCTATTGAAATCCCAGTGTGATTTTATTTCCATCTGCAGAGGGCTTTGAAGTAGGCTGACTCTGTGCATGGAAAGGAAAGAATGTCTTTTGTGGTATGGTGTCTTTACGTCATCAGCTGGAAAGACAGTTCATGTCCATAAGACATTGTTTGCAATGAACTCTGTTCAAAACCTCTCAGGAGATTTTTATGGTTAGTCCATGGGTGCTACTCATGCAGCTTCCATCAGCCATGCCCTGAGTGGGGAGTACATTGTCTCAAAAGTGCCCAAATGTCATGAAATTGGATGGAACTTTCTCTCCCCAGTGCCCAAATCATTTTGAAAGGGGGATGTAAGTACTGCAGCAGTTTTTAAAATTTTATGCATAGTCCTCACATTAGGCACGTTTCATTTAGAACTCAAAAGTCAAACTCTGCTTTCATTTACCAGTGTAGTACTTGCATGTGTAGCTGTAAATTCAGTTTGACCCAGTATTTGAGTTTCAGAACTGTTGGACCTCTCTGTTTGAAACATGCTGACTGATTTTCACAGATCATTGGGAAGCTTCTGCTCTGATGCTGTGTCAAAGCATATTTTTGAGGTATAAATCAAAAAAATCCTCAGCGGTGCATTGCATGAAACAGTAATTTGAAGGGCTAAAACCATGATGCTCTATAATCCTGTCTCAATGCATTTCCCTGAGTAAATACTCCTCCAAAAGGATTGTCACTGCTCCCATTTACAGTGCTCTATAATTGCAAAAGTGTAATCAATAACATGTCTTAAGCAGTTCCTGAGCAGAAAAAGGGATTCATGTGTGAGGTGTCTAATACACAGATACATTTTAAGCCATTTCCATCTTGAAGAGGAGGAACATTTTCATGAAGTTAAATTCTAAGATGTTACTGATAAATAACTTCACTTTTTTACTAGCTGGCTTCCAGTTAGTCACTTGGGAATTTTGTGATATAGCTACATACGTGTGTATATATATATATATATATATATATATATATATATATATATGTGGATTTTATATTATGTCACTGCATGACTGTCCCCCTGCCCTGCACAGCAGTGAGGGAAGGGGCTGTGTATACTCCACATATATGTGTTGAGTAGTGAAGAATATTCACTAAGTATCAAAGGATAAGAATTGCTCTAGGAATCCTAATGTAATTTTTTGGTAAAGTTAAGATGATGTATTTCTAAGATAAGGGTTTTCTTTCACTGGTAATAGACCTTACTTTATGCTACTTTCCTCATAACTCTTGCAAAATGCTTATTGATTTTAGGGGGAGTTGTGCTGAAATATGGGCTAAGGAGGGAAGCTGTGTGAAGCCCTTTGTCTTTGTGATGGAGTTCAGTCATAACACAAAGTGCCTGAAGCTGTTGTGACTCATCCCATCCTGAGAAAAGAACTGTCAGGGTGGGATTGTCCATCCAAGGAAAAACATTGAAAGTATTTGAATAAATAGTCCATGACACCAGAAAGGATGTTGAAGAAGAGTTGATGACTTTTCCTTGTTTAAGCATGAAAAAGGAGTGGACTGTTTGTCTGTGTGTTTGTTTGTGTTTTGGATGCATTAAATTAAGTATTAGCTTCAGTAAAAACCAAGAATGTTTCTGAGCTAACAGCATGTGTGTCTTCTAGGAAAGCCATTCTGTTTCAGAAGTCTCATTATCCCTGACAATAATATTGTGATTAGCAGCCATCAATAAACATTGCATGTTATTTGTATAATACAGTCCTCCTATACTGGCAGAAATAAGTTTTTAAAAAGGCTATTCATTATTGATGTATGGTAGATCACTTGTTAAGTAAAACTTGCTGAGGTATTCAGGGACTCGTTAGTCCCTAATAGGTTGCCAGCCCCCATCTCTAACAGACACTGCCTGTGATTTACCCTTCAGCACTGGCAGAGTTTAAAAGTCCCTTTGGAGGCTGGTTTGCATGGGTTTTCAGGCTGCTGTTTTGCATTTGGCCAAGGTCAGGCTTGAAGGCTGTTGAGCTCATTTGGCTGTTGGATGGTTAGAGGGAAATTAGGGCTTCCTAGAGCTCCTGCAGACCTCAGGGTTTCAGAAGAACAATCCAGCACAGTCAGACCTTGGCTTTTTTTTAATGCTTGTGAACCTCTGTATCTCCCACAGTGTCTGTACAGCTTTGCAAGCGCGTGCTGCACAGTTTAACCTGGTTTGTGTGTCTGTGGGTGGGTTTCCTTCCCTTGGCAGCCAGAGCTTCCAGGAATACTGCCCTTTGCCAGTGCCCTGATGATCTGAATGTGAATGAGTGTTTCTTTTCACAGCCAATATTTAGATACAGAGCTTATCATTTGTATGATTTTTTTTTTTCCCCTTGAGGCTTAGAATGGCTTTGTTCATACCAGGACTGAGCCCAACCCCTTCGTCCTTGTCCTTCGCCATTGCTTGCTGCTGCTAATCCTCACCACACGCTGCAAGGTGTGGGTGTTGCCACTAAACAAACTCAGCAGGTGGAATTAGTGTGTTTGCAAGACATTTCCTTGTTTGTTTAACTTCTGCAGGACGTTGAATACGTCTGCAGTTCGTCCCTGTCAGGACTTTCTCAGGTATATGTATGATTTACATGTGAGTCTGGCCTTCTGCTGTGACTTACCTCTGTGTGACACTGTTGAAATGGTGAAGTGACTCCTTCAAATGATGGGATGCTTTTCCTTAAAAAAAATATATGAAAAAAAAACAATCCCAGTTAGGGCTTTTGTTCATTTTTCTGCATAGCATCCTTATCTCTTGCAGCAGCTGCAGTTGTGCAGCCATTCTCGGGCAGTCGAGTGAAGCACTGATTTTCCTTTGGCTGCCATCCATCAGATGACATGGGAACTCCACATTTTGGAGGGCTGCTTCTCCTCCGTGGGCTGGAGTTATGTTCTGGGTGGTGTGACCTGATCTAGGTATTCCTGCTCTGGCAGGGGGGTTGGACTAGATGATCTTTTAAGGTCCCTTCCAATCCCTAACATTCTGTGATTCTGTGATTCTGTGATTCTGTGATTCTGTGATTCTGTGATTCTGTGATTCTGTGATTCTGTGATTCTGTGATTCTGTGATTCTGTGATTCTGTGATTCTGTGATTCTGTGATTCTGTGATTCTGTGATTCTGTGATTCTGTGATTCTGTGATTCTGTGATTCTGTGATTCTGTGATTCTGTGATTCTGTGATTCTGTGATTCTGTGATTCTGTGATTCTGTGATTCTGTGATTCTGTGATTCTGTGTGGTTTTCAGGCCCTGCACACCGTGGCAAGGCAGAGCAGGGCTCCCCGCTGCCCACTGGCACCTGGTGCCTCAGGGTGCTCACTGCTCCAAAGAAATGATGAAGTGCAATTAATTGTTAATGTCAAAGCCTTGTTTGTGCCAACAGAGCTGTGTCCGAGCCTGCTAATTTTTGCATGAGATTCGTTGTTTCTTGTCAGGAGGAGAATTTCCCTGGGAAAGGCTCAAGGGAAGCACTTGTGGCTGGAGGAAGGTGAGCTGGGGGTGGAGGTGTCAGCCCGGGAGTACAGCTCTGCCCTTTGGCTCACTCTTTTTCAAGATAAAGGAACCCCATGAAAAAGAAATTTGAGGATTGGCCTTTGAGGCTATGAGAGCAGTTTGATGTGATGCTGTTTTAAAACAGCTTTTATGCTTGTCTATAGAAATAAATAAATAAAACCTGCCACCTGAGCCCCGAATGGTGTGGCAAAATAAATCATGTTCCAGCTCTGATCTATCTGTAACTGCCTGCCATGCTGACGGGTTCCACCTCCTCTGCCTCTCCTCTCTGCAGCCACACAGCTCAAGGCACAGGAACTCCTCGTAGGAGGTGGCACACACTAAGAAATGTGCATTTCTGCTTGTGGCATCACCTCTTTCTGAATGGGATTTAGGAAAGGAGATGTTGGGCAGGTATCACTATTTATCCAGGAAAGCAGTGAGGTCCCAAATAGCTTCCTGTCACTCTTCATTTCCTGTGCCTTAAGACTGAAATCGTTTGTTGTCAAGATTAATTAGTTAGCACAATTCTTACAAACGCTCATACAGATTCCCTTTTCCTGATATGTTCTCTCCATGAGTGATAGCTGTACATTAATTTTAAAGACTGTAATTAGAGTGAGCTGCACAGAAGGAGTAATTCCATGATGGCGTGGTGTGAACTGGAGATGTGCTCAGTGCTCAAGGTACTCTTAAACGTTGTTTCAGGTGATGTTTTCCACATGTTCTGTCTGATATAAAGGCTGAACTCATGTTTAACTTACATTTTATTAAGTTACAAATGTTTAATGCATTTTACCTAAATTTTAAAATTTTCGTTCAATTTATTTTTTGAACCTCTTTAATACATCATGAAAAACTTACCTACTTAATTATGGAATGTTTTTCTAAGTAAGTGTCTAAATACCTCATTTCAGCACTTGAATAAAAATCCTATTCAAAAATACATTTAGTTTCTCCTGCTCCATAAATAATACCATGTATTCAAGACTTCATTTTCCTCAGCACTGTATTTAGTCCCTTTGTCAATAAACTTTAAATGTTTTCTTTAGTTTTCTATTTTTTGAGTTGCCTGGTAGGAGGATGCAAACATGGCACATGCATACAAAAGATCTTTCATTTTAATTCAATTGCTAAACATTGCCACTACAGTACTGTTATTAGCTGTTTGGCTTTTATTACCTTCTCTAACAAGCTGCTTCTACCACCGAGTCAGAGAATGTGTAATAACAGTAGAACTCACATCAGTGCCTGTCTCCTGGGTGTGCTTCCAGAGCCATGCATGACACTTTCATTGGGCTGATGGAGAGATTTTAAGGACCATAAAAGGAGATGTCAGAAAAAACAATTTTGAATAATTTTTTTTAAAAAGGAGATACAAAACTTCTTCCACGTCTTCTGAAAGTGAGAGCTGAAGAGTTTATTGTCTCTTTACAGAGTAAAAATGTCACCAGCTTCACTTGATGCTTCACTGGCTGGTGCAACCACATTGAAAAGCCTTCTGCACCCAGCTGGACTGTACAGAGGCCATAAGGACTTGCTACTTGGGTCCACAGTCATCAAACGTGAATGATTATGTCTCCATCAAATCTTTGTTGGAAAATAAATAGACAGTGTGCTCAGAAGTAAGTAAAAGATATTTCCTTCTTTAAAGCAACATTTGGGGTTTGTTCTGATGCTTTTTTCCCATCAAAGCCTGAGCTTTGTTTCAGCTGCTAACAGCAAGAGATGATTGTGCTGAAACACCATTGTAGTCAGCTGAGACTGGTTTTCACAACCCAGTACACAGATCCCTGTCTCCCTGTGGCCCTCCCTGTAGGTACTGTATTAATAAATGAAGATACATATTTATTCTTCTAAAGTTAATGGTACAGTTTGAATGGAGAAATCTGCTCTCTATCAGCTTTGAATTGACTGTATCAGTCTCTGTTTTTCAAGGGGAAAAAAAATAAGAAGCATAGATTTCATGACTTTCTAATGCATTTCTTTGTACAATGATTTCACAGTTGAGTACATACCGTGGTGGACCGTCCTTCTCCAACGACATAGTAGCAGGAAGGAGGAATTGCTAATCTACAATGAATTCGAGTAAGTACCCAGTGATAAATAGCCCTTTACTGGATGATAGTGAGTCTTTTCACAGACTCCTTGGCAACACAGTGTTGCATTTTGGGGAAGAACATGATGCTTGGGGCTTGTAAGTGATGCTGGGATTGCTTTTCTAGTAATATTGTATACTTTTCTTGTTCCCACCTTCCCTTATTAGGGTAGATCAACATATAATAAATGATTATTGGAATTAACTGTATGGTATTCATGAGGTGTCATTGGTAATAAATGAATGCACAGTGACTCCATGGTTATAGCAGTGTGGGGGTTTTGGGGTCAGTTGCCCAAGGTAAAATGCATATTCTTTGCTCCCCTAAGAAAGCCTCTGAAGAGTAAAATGTCCTTTGGATTTTGTTCCACACGGTGTTGGAGTTCATAAAGTTTCATTTCAAACAGTCTAGAAGGGGTTATTCCAAAAGTTGCTGAGTTCAAGGAGAGTTTTTCATGGGTTTCAGCAGGTTATGGATCCACGATGACATAGACAACCTTGAAATGTTTCTGTAAATTATAACATCATAGGGAGGAAACACTGTGGGGTTTTAGATGTGATTTATTTACCCTCTCAGGAGAGTCAGATAAGTAGAATGACTTTCATATGCTGAGTCAAACAACAAATATCCCAAACTCTGATTTTTTTTTTAATTCTTTTTTTTTTTTTTTTCCCCTCTCTTTGGATACTTCTGATAATCCCAGCACATATTTTTTAACCTGTCTAGGTCTCATACCTCTTATAAAAGATATCAGTTGTGGAATAATGATCTGGGACAAATTTCATTCTATTGAAAATTTTGGACTGAGTCTACTCGTGAGTCATTGCTCTACGTAGCAATTTCCTCCTGAGAAGGAGGAACCATTTTTCTCCACTTAGCTAACCCCACACATGCTACATGATCAGCAAGATGGGATTTATCCTCCCCAGAGATGCAACATGGCCCTTACCCAGTCCTTGGTGGCCTTTCCTGTGCTGCACACAGCCACAGCTCTTTTGCCTTCTCTATCTAAAGCTTTGCCCAAAACATCTTGGTTTTAATTTTAGTGGTTCTGCGTCCCTTTGGCATTCTGTGAGCCTTTAGGAAAAAAGTATCAAAAATGTGGTGAATAATTTAGTTCCAAATATTTTATGGAATATAAAATACATTTCTATAAAGTAGACCTATTTTAGAGTGCTTATTAACATTTTATGTAGTGTACAATGGAGAAAGTAATGGTCCAATTATTTATGTGGCAAGATGTCCCTAAAAATTTTCATATGCATGCTGACTACTTTAATAAGGTACTAAAAAATACCATAATCCTCTGATGCTAATACTTTTCTTGGTAACAGTCTTCAATTATATCCATGCTGCAGTCTACTTAAACATCTTTATTAAATCTATTTTTTTTAACCCTTCCTGAAATGTAGTAGGTATTGATAGCTGGCAATAAAATGGCTCTGAAATATTCTGAAAATGGTTCTTTTAAGTTCTGGCTTTAAACAGTAAAGTGGGGAAAATATTTTTTATTGTGCTATTAAGTGACATTGACAAATGAAAGAGGTGCAAGGTTAGTTTTCAGTAATCAGTCTGTAAATCTAAGACAAAAGATGAGCGATGATTTTATTCTCATTAATAAATGTCAGTGAAAACTGAAGCAGTTTTATACTACCCATAAAGGCAAAATAAACACAGCTAAATAAGCTATGAAAGAGCCTCTTTTTGCATTATCAGAATGAGTTGTCTATGAAAAAGGGAATTGCAAAGTTATTGATTGGCCTTTTCCCTTTTCTCTTTGGTATTAACCTGCTGGTAAGCATGACTTGGCAGGATTTATATTAAGTCTAGGAAATACATAGAAATACAAGTGAGGGAAAAAGGAAAAGTGAGAGAGGCTCACACAATGCTCATCCCTGCCCAGAGCCCTGGACACAAAGCAGAAGAGTCACAACCAGATTCCTCTTTTGTAGCACCAAGCTGTAGCTTTTCACATGCTTCCCTTTGCTCAGATGTGTTACATAAAATGCTGATTGGTGCCACGCACCAATTAGAAAGCAAAGAGCACAAGTCTGGTTCCTACAAAAAGTAATTTTGCGCATGGATAATTACCATCATACTGGATTTACTCTCCTTCGAGCAATTAGTCAGCCTACATAGAAAAAATAAAAATCAAAGAGCGTCTCTCGATTTCTGTGCCCGTATTTAAGCAAGTTTTAGTGTCTGATTCAAATAACTTTTAAAATTTTATGAGCTTACATCTGTGCCTCCCATGTGCTTAAGCACTTGTCCTTTACACAAATTATTTTGTCTTCAAAGTCCGATCAGATAACACATCATCACGTGGGAGTAGTATTTCTGCACAAGCTGAATTTTAAGCAACCTTTAACTGATGGTTTTAGGGAGTCTTACCCACACTTCTGAAGATCACAGGATATCCTTGGTTGGAAGAGACCTGTAAGATCACCCAGTCCAACCATTAACCCAGCACTGCCCAGTCCCCACTGCCCCATGTCCCTCAGCACCTCATCTACACAGCTCTGAAATCCCTCCAGGGATGGGGACTCCCCCACTGCCCTGGGCAGGACAACACTGCCTAATAGTGAACTAGTTAATTTACTATTGCATAGTGAATCTTTTTTTTTTCCTCTTTAATCTGTTCTGTTGTATGTAGTTCTATCATAGTTCATAGGTTTTTTTTGGGTGAAAGTCTGATTCCAAAGTAATGTAAGCATGTACTTATGAAAAACAAATGCATAACTTCACTTCTGGTGCTAAGAGTTGAGAGGTGAGTTCACAATACTGGGCATTACGAAAAAGTGCCATTTCAAGAAGTACTTAAATGAGAAAGGTAGAAGGGGAAATATTAAATTTAATCTGGTTTAAAAAAAACCTTAAAGCAGGAAAGTGAGTTGGTATGAAATATTGGTTGATCTAAATATGAGAGATCTTATTCTTAGGATAAACAGATGATTCTCTGAACTTGGGGCATGAAACCAGTCATAGCTATCTGGGTATGAACTATAGCAGCTGTACAAGAATGAACAATAACCCACTTCCATGCTTAGAAATTTAGGAAATTTTGCAAGGTGGAAATATATTAACATCTCAGCATGACTTACACATGCACACAATAAATGAACAATAGTGTCCATGGCAGCAAATAGAAGATTTCAGTGGGATGCATCATTTTAGCTGTTCTTTAAGATGGATCTTTCTGTAGTGAGTCAAGGTACTACTGGCATCAGAATAATAGAACTACAGCCCTGTGAGTTGTAAATTACTTTAAATCTACATATGGGGAAAAATTAGAAGTTATAACATTATGGGAAGTGATTTTCTTTTGGTTTTCCTGTGGAGCAATGTTCAAATGGAATCTGAAACTCCACAGATTACACAAAACATCTTGGCAAATGCCCATGTAGTTTTTGGCAGCTGTAAGTGTGGAAACCTTGGGTTACTTGTAGTCAACTACATGCAGGTTTAATACAATTTTACAAAAGTGTCATGTTGGCTATGGTTTTGTGAACTTCACTTGAGGGTTTTCTCTCCATTTCAAATAAAATGTTCTGATTTCTGTAGCTGTACAATAAATTAGCAGAAATGCAACATCACAGCCATTTAGAGATCCTGATAATATTTTTCAGTTTGTTTTTTTTTTATAATACTTTTGCACTGGAATCAATTTCTACTTACTAGTAAGTTTAGTTATTATTAGATTATTGATGATATTTTTTTCCCTTTATTTCAGCCATGATATTGACCATAAAGAAAAGCCCAAATCAAGAATTTGGAACTCCTTGAAATGCTCAGTGTGTATTTGGTGCATTTGTTCGGGATGTTTCCAAGATCCCTTTTTGTGGGCTTTAATTAGGTGTCCTAAACATAAGTGTTTTCCCAGAATTCATGTAAATACTGGCAGCAGAAAGTTAGCTTGGTGTGACAACATATGATCTTCTCTGGTGCTGCAAAGCTTTAAATGTTTAAAAGTGCACAATGTTTTAAACCCAATATTTACAAGTTAATTAGATAACATTACCTTTGCCTCACTTAAGTTCCAGAATAAGTGCTAAATAGTAAAACTGTAGATCTCAAATGCAGGCACACATCTCCAACAGGTAATGTCCAACCCTGATATGTATTCTCTGACTTCATAAAAAGGTCCTATTTTTCATCTGTGTTTTGTTTTTATTGGAACCCTGACAGTTTCAGCTTGCTCGCTCCATAAGGGGGCTTGATTGATTTTTATGCTAATCCTAAATGAAAGACAGCTGTTGTACCCACTGGCTTCAATAAAGCTAATCCAACTCATAAAAGTCTTGTCAACAGCCAGATAATTGCATTACGATTTAGAAAGGATTTCATCTTGCAAGGTGCTCATAACCCTGCAATGCTCATGAGTTTGGTTGATTTTTTGGAGGTTAACACACACCTTGAGACCGGTGTTGGTGGGGGCACCACTGCAGCGAGGGGTGGGACGGGGACCTGCCCCATTTCGTGTTGTGATGAAGGAAGAAGTTATGTGCCATGTGAGAGAGGTGGTGGGAGGATTTCCTGATGGGCTTGGAGGGAAGGATCCTCACCCTATCGCTTTGGGGTCACAGTTGCTGGCTTACATTGCCAATGATTTAATTCTTTAATTCAGTGATTTAATATTTCTGTACACATTGCAGTGCTACCCAAGGTTTTCTCTTGGTGTTACAGCTGAGCTGGTGTCAGCAGGGGCACGGCCCAGGGAACAACCACTGCTCAGCCCAACCAGCCCCGGACGAGCCAGCCTGTAACACATGGAGATGTTTATAGCAGTGCTCTAAATTTGATTTGTTTGTATGAACGTTGTGTAGAATGGTGGTGGTTCTTCTGGTGAATGCTCAGAGCCTTAGGGGACAGTTTGTATGATGTTATTACACCTTATAGCAGTAAGTTGATTCTAATTGCTTCCAAATGGTGAATGGCAGGGGTTTTTTTGGCATATCCAGAAAAAAGCATTATGCTGTTCATCCACCAACTAATTATCACTCTCTGTATCTTTACAAGACACATGGCAGTATCTCCCCACACGGTCCTTTTCCCTCCCTCAAAATACGCATGTGTTCATGTGAGCACACACTAACTGCCAAACAAGACTGAACGCAGAATTATGTTCTCCATTTAATACATGCGACAGAATTAAATTAAACCTCCACATAAGCAGGGCAGAGTTTCGTTATTAATCCTCCCATGAGCAACTATAATTATTTTTGCCAGCACTAATTTCATTTGCATATGTATTGTTAAATTGCAAATCACAGTGAACCAAGAGGAGTGTTAGTATGCTTAGCTGAATTAAGCAGTGCTGCTTAAGCATGCTGACTATGGGAGTGAAAGTGCTAATTTAAGGGGGGGAAATAAAGCAGCAACACACTTACATAAAAAGGCAAGTTAACAATTTTGAGTGTTTTCTGGTCTCTGTTGTTCACAAGAAGTTTCCTGGGAGAGATTGTTGTCCTACACACGTCATGAACTACTGATTTTGATAGTGAAGATCACAAGGTGGCCTGGCTGAATGAGCACAGCTCAGTGTGTGTGTGTTCAAATCCAGGAAAAATAATCACAAAACACTTGTGGGGTTTTTTTCTTTCTTTTTTTCACCACTTCCTCCTTTTCTGTTCATACATGTTTAGGTATGGGCACCCTTTCCTGCTGGTGAGATATTTGTGATGGAGAGCGCGCTGGGATCATTAGAGAAATGCTTCCCACACGCAAGCAAAGGGTAAGAGTTGGAAGTTTTTTCTCCCTTTTGATGAACCTGAGACTCATCTCAATGCCTCTTGAGTTTTTCCTGATAATCTTTATTTTTGACAATTCATTTCAGCACTTCTAGATCAGTTTTAGCTCGATGGCTGCCTAGAGCAGTTCTGAGGATAAAAAAATTGTTGTGTGCTGCAAAGAAGCAGTGACTGGGGTTTGTTATTGTGCTGCTGCTCACAAAACCTCTGCAAAGCACCTGTTTAGCACTGCATCCATTCAGTGCTGTGACACTGAGACACTTTGACCTTAAAAAATTATGAAAATATGCATGTTAATAAGGGAGAAGTTGCCAAGAAATAGGGAGGAGCACTAGCAAGCAGCAGTATCTCAAAGCTACAGCTGGGAGTTTCACAAAGCTCTCTTCTGGCTCAACAAGCAGTGTGAGATAAATAGGTTTTATTAATGGAAATCTCTTTTTTCAATAAGAGAGCTCAGGAGACCAAGGACAGGAAAGAGAATGGTCAATGTAATTTCTTAGTGCATAGCATTTAAAACTCTTTCCTTTTTACAAATAACAAAATGGAGTAATGTTTAGTGCTGCTAAACCGGAGTCAGAAAGAAGTTTCATCCTCAAAGAGCCTCCTTAAACACCTGTTTTTTATTTAAATCTCAGCTCTTCAGTCCTATACAACTTTCTACACTTGTAGAAGTTGTGATTTTCCAGGTTATTTCTGAGCAAATCTTCCTGTTTTTTTCGGTTTCTTTAGGTATCTTTACTTCAGTTACTGAAAACATTTAACTTCTATGTGGTGTTCCTTCTCTGTCAAAAAAAAATAATAAATATTGCAAGTGAAGAACACAATTTCATTTTTAATGCAAAGGATATAAAGGAAAAGAATCCTAGTGCTCTCTTGTCATATTTTCACTTTCTGTAAAGTTCTGTGTATCAGATGGACCTTGGGCTAGAAAAGGAAATGCAGAGCAATTAACAACAATGTGGGCATCACTGTAACCTTTCATCAAGAAGTAAAAAAGAAGGTAAACAAAGAACTTGGCTTAGTAGAGTTTTCTAACTCGATATTCAGTGATGCTCTGTAGCTCTACAGATAAGAAGCTAGAATACATCTCATGAACAATTTTACTATAAAGCATGGAAAATGTGTGAAATTTTGTTTGTTGAGTGTCACCTGTATGTATGTGTGAGTACATGTACTGTCTGTGTTAATGTGAGAACTGGAATTTGCCCTTTTGATAGCATTTTACTCTGAAAATACCTGAAAGACTGTGATAGCCTTTTTGCCCCTATGTACAGGGACTACAAATGTATGAAAAAGGAAGTCACAAACAAAGCAGAGTTCATTTAAGCTTGAATATGCAAAAAATGACTTCTAGTTTTTGTTGTGTGATGAGCAGTGAAATGTAAAAACGGGTATAGAGATGAAGCAAGAAAGTTGCCAAAATTTTGTATTCTTTTCAAGGAGTGTCAAAGTGAAGATAATTTGCATGGGGTGGAAGAGCTCCCCCTCATCCTGGGGAGAAGTATTTTGAGCAAGAAACAGAAGACCTTTGCTGGAGGCACTGGTATTAGGAATGCAGGGACAGATTTAATGGGTGCAGCCATGCACCTCCTTGGCCCAGTGGCCAGCAGCATTTCTCCTGGGAAGCAGGGCAGCATCCAGCACTGCTCTCAGGTGTACTCTGCCAGCCTCCAGCCATTTGCTTCTGAACTCTGAGGATTTCAGGCTGGTTTTCAGTTTCTAACAGTGCTTTCCTCTAGCTGTGTCAGCAGCTCAGCTGCAGCCTGCTCAGGAGGAGAAGGAATTGCCCTTAAAAACACATTGGATTGCGAGAAGGCCATGAGAGTTGTCATGGGGACACGAAGGTTTATGAAAAACTGCAGCTAGGAGCAGAATCTCCTCAGACTCCACCGCTCCCGCTGATGCACTGGGGCACTGGGCTGATGCTGGTATCTATCAGGCCTTGAAGGGATTAAGGAACAGGAATGGGCAATAGCTGTCCTTGCTCTGCTTCCTCACATCTCAAATTATCTGTGCTGTGCACATCCCAACTTCTCTGTTGTTATTTTGTGGATCAGGATAACAGGGTGCTCACCTCCTCTAGCATTAACTTGGTGAGAAAGGAAACAAATGGGCTGGGAACTGGGTCAGGTGCAAGAGGGCAACTTTGATTTTTCTGACTTTCTTTTTTTCTGTGTCAAGAATAAAGAATATAAATGAAAACTAAGACTTGCAGGTGCCTGGAAGATGGATTTAACCTAGATATTCCAGAGTAATCATAACTGAGATATTTTTACATGTAAGTTAATAAAAATGCAGCAATACAGAAATCTATTCTAACTTGCCACCTAGTTGGTGATATAGGAAGCTTGTAGAGAGAATCAGGTTTTGGTGGCACAAAGTGAAACCCACTACAAATACAGTGAGGCAAAGAGATTTATCACATTCAGTATAGCTGAACTGAGTTCATGTGTGTTTTCTACCTAAAAATTTCTATTTTTTGCTCAGACTATCTCTATCCATCTCCACAGTCAGAGAACTAGAAGAGGAGAAGCAACCCTTGGGAAAGCCTCTTTCCAACACTAGAGATTACTCATGTCCCTGCCTTGAAATGAACAGAAAAGACCTGGTGGACCTCCTCGTCCAGGGATCCCTGGAGACTGGGGCTGTTCTCCCTGAAAATTCCCCTTCCACAGCACCTCTAGCATTCCCAGCCCAACTCCTTTCTCTCCCAGTACACCTGGGACATTCTCCAATGGCCTGTTCCCTCTAGTCATTGTTCCCACTTTGATTTATCTTCGGCTCTGTGGGCAGTAGTGCTGTACAAACACCCAATAATTCTCCCTTTTACCTGCAGAATCAGCAGATGGGAATGGTTCATCCTTGGCACGGGGAGAGCAGCATCTGGAGTCTTCCTCTGGGCAGCCTGGGAGTGTGAGTATGATCCCAGGAAGGATGGAAGGCATTGCTAAACAACCTAATCTGCTGCTTCGCAGTAGGGTTTGCAGTAGTGTTTGAAATAATTATGGTTGGTCTTTGTTTCAGTGTGATGGTAGGTAACTTTGAGTGCTTTGTTTTAGCTTTGGCAAGGCAAATATGAATGTCATTTCTCCCTGGACATTCTCTGCACAAATCATGTTACCTGAATTCCCCTGGGTACTCTGGGATGACAATACTGCTGTTGGTACCTCCAGGATGTGCTTTAGAACAGTGTTCCTCTTAGAGCCTCAAACATGGAATGAACTAATACAATAATGCTGATTTTAAGCCTGTTTCTTCTCGCTATCAACTGCAACTGTAGTGAAGGCAATGGAGCATGAATCCATGAGAGATGTTTCTATTTATGTACCAGACTGGGTCAAAGTCCACCATGAAGTGACTCTGGATTTGCTTTCAGCAGAAACTGATGTGCTGAAGTAATGGGAAGTGTGCAAAGACCAGGGTTAATGATGAGCATCAGGCTGCCTGCCTTTGCCAGGCACGTTGGAGCACGGAGCAGATGCCCCAGACGATGTGTGTGGCCAAGGGTTTGGCTGGTCACCAGCACACGTTCCCCCTGGAAAAGCCAGGTGCTATCCAAGCCTGTGCTTTGCTGGATGCTTTTATTGGGAACAGCCCTGGAGGCAAAACGTGCATCTGCTGGATGGGTCTGTCTGACAGCACCTGTCCTTCCCAAGGCCAGCCCATGTCTCCAGGGACTGTTCTGCTGCAACCTGCTCTGTGTCACCAGGTTTCACCGCTGGCTCCGCGGTCTGTGCTGGCTTTCTGCCTTCTCTGGGACTTTCCCACCGGTTCCCAAAGTTTCAGAAAAGAAATCAGGAGAGCCCTAATTAAAAATGTTGATAGCTAAAGCCATAGTGAGTTCCCCCCTTCAGCATGGAGTGAGTTGCTTTGGAAGTTTGACTGAGCCCT
Source organism: Podargus strigoides (assembly GCA_028020825.1). Lineage (NCBI taxonomy): Eukaryota > Metazoa > Chordata > Aves > Caprimulgiformes > Podargidae > Podargus > Podargus strigoides. Next base: position 1,416,886 of record CM051629.1, on the reverse strand, counting down.
TGTTTGCGTGTGGGAATCGCAATACGGTGTAGGAAGGAGCTGGGGTTTGTTCCCCACACCAGTACCCCACAGCATTAAACGTACAGCTTTTCTCTTACCTTTGCCAACTGTTTTCAGAACTGAACTTTCTCATGCACAAGCTACCTGATGTGCCAACAGAAAGGGCACAGAAGGAGGGTCTGCTGCTTTGAGCTGAATGCAGAAACGGTTGGGTTTTCATGCGGGAGCTGCAGCCCAACTGCTCTGTGCAGACAGCTCAGCTGTCCTAACCAAGGCCAGCTGTACCAGGCATCAGTAGCTCTTCCACATTATTTCTAGGTACAAGAATAATACTTGTTAATTTTTTTCTGTTATAAAACCGGATACCATATAAGACCACGTGCCCAGTTTTGAATGTGCTCCTGCCTTCCTCTCCCCTGTTCAAGAGTGTTTGTGCTCCTTAAATCCTGCACACAGGCAGCTGGGAAGACTCTGGGCTTCCCAGTCAGTAAATCCACGTCCTGTGCGTGCACTGGACCCCACTGACACACCTCCTCTGCAGTGGCCTGGCTCACATGAGCCATTGGTGAGTCCCCAGTGTCACCTTCTTTCTTTGGGAGTGTCAGAGATGGACGTTATTGCCCTTTTCACTTTCATACCGAGCAGTAATTTTTCATCTTTGCTTTATGCAGCAGGGGATTTTATAAGACTGCAGATGTACTCAGCCTCAGTGCAGGGAACAGAGGTTGGTAACGAGGTGTCCCAGCCTCAGCACACCAATTGAACAAATCACATGTTTCCTGTGCTGCCATTTCTGTGGCTATGATCCTTCAGCATTTCTAACCAGGAAGGTGGGGTTTAGGTGCATGTATTTTTGTCAGCTAGAATACTGAAATATGAGACAAATGTATTGAACATATATAGTCTTTGAATATATGGTCAATGAGTTGGATGATCTGTGCATGAATCTATTTCTAAATTTTGGTAAATATGCAAATTTCATTTCATTTTAAATTAAGAATATATTTAAGCACATCTTTAAGTGCAGCCTTTGAAGATGAGCACTTTTACAGTGGAAAAACTACTGATACTTGTTTTAGGAGGGAAGCATTAAAAATCAGTGTAGGTTGGATATCAAAGAGTTGTGCTGTTTGAAACCACAAAGTTACAGACTTTTAACTGCTCTGTGGACAGTGGAAAACCCAAATGCTCTGTTTGAAGAGATTTCAATCATAACTTTATGCAGTTAATTTGCTCAAAGCAAAAGGTTTAAAGTCTAGAGAAGCTCTGTTATTTAATGAAATACCTCCTGTCTATATTTCTGCCCATAAAATGAATTCAAAATTGAAATAGGAACCTTATTCTTGTCCTGGAGATCTAAATGGTTTCTAGTGCTTCTGCCTTTGAAGTATTGTGACACCGGGGAACCAATTAAAACACAATTAACCGATCTATTTGAATGGTTCAAACACAGGCTCATATAAGTCTCAATGAGAGGAGCTGGTGATTTTAAGGAAAAAGGGGAGAGGAGGCTTGGGCAAGTGAAAATAAATTATAATAATATTGTGCATTAAGGTCTTATTTCATTTCAGATGCTTAACTGTTTGTAATTATTGGTTGTTGGCACTTGGATAGGTTTACCCTGTGTGTTCAGCTGGCCCATATTGCAGGCTGCTCCCAAGAAAACATCCAATAATCCTGCTAGTCTTCTCTGCATAGGTGTTTGACTGCAAACCTGATGTGCAGTTGCACATTTAATGTCTCAAAGCTGTTTGACGAATGGAGAATTGTTCTCAGGATGCTTTGGGGAAGTCTCAGAGCTCTCTCTTTTTTTTTTTTCCTTTTTAAATGCCAAAATTGTGTCACAGATTAGTCAATGTATATCCTGACCTCCCTGTGAGTAACTCTGTAATAAGCACTGTTTGTAAGAGACACCCCATTGCCCCCCAATGAAATCAAGAGCAGACCTTCCCTGACAGCAGAGCCAGGCATCCATCCCAAAGCAATTGTCTCCAGAAACAGCAAACACAAATTAAAGCATTTTGCTTCTGCATTTGTTTATTTTCTTAAGGCATTGATTTATAAAGTTTCCTGTTTGTCTGAAGTCTCAGTTGCATATACCATTACATATTATACCATATATATACCATATACCATTACATATTTACCCATGGAAAAGAAACGTGACTGGGGACAAGAACAAAGATTATCACAAAGGAAAATGATCTTTTTCAAAAACTTATCCAACTCTACCTTTTTATGGCAGAGGCAGGAAAGCCAAAAATGACCCCTAAACCCCACTTTGTTGTGTATGAGCTGATTTTTACTCCATGGGATGTTTGGCAGAGCACGGAAGAAGATGCACTGACGTTAACTCTCCCTTGTGTTGAGATTTTCCAGTCCCTGAGGCGAAGGAAGAGCCTGCACCTCTGAGCCTCTTGGCCAAGAGCCCGCAGACGTCGCAGCAGACAGTGCCTGGGGAGTGAAGCACCATCCTCTCTGTCTGAAGAGGGGACAAGAAGGCTCTCGCCATTAACAAAGTGTTCTTTGGAAACCTCTCTACCATAATTACAGTGCAAAAATGACCTTGAAGTACTCATAAACTCCGCAGCCACAGCTCAGCTGAACTGTGTGGTGAAGAGCAGCTCTGTTTTTTTTGACTGAGCTGGAGTTGCTCGATCACACCACTCTGAATTAACTCACAGGGAGAGTAAAGTTATTTTTAAAAAAGAACAAACTTTTCTCTAGCTGAAAACTTTCTCCCAAACTCTAATCCATGGCTTGAATAACTAGTGCCTCTAGACCAGAGCTCCTGTGTGCCCCTGCTGGGTGAGGGAGGAGGGTTGTGGTTTGGAACTGGAATCAGCTGAGCTTTGATAACAACTCTATATAATCTGCTGCCTTCTGTTTAATTTCAGGACAAGCTGTTATATAATGGGCAAGTTTGGAAGTTCTCTGGAAGCAGAAAAAACCATCTGAAATGAACTAATATTAATGACAATATTGCGTTAAAGATAATAGCAAACAGAGACAGGGTGCAGTAGATGGCCAGGGGCTAGCCAGGAGAAGGACATCCCTGACCCAGGGACTGAGTCACTTCTAAAGAGGTTGAAAATGAGCAACTAGCATGAATCAAATGTTTTCAGTTTTTATTCTTCAATGACAGATGTATTTGTGTATGTTTAATTTGGGACTTTATGTAAAAATTACATAAGCTTTTTCTAAATTCTGCAGGAGTCAAATTTTGAAGCCAAAATAGCTCCAGTACTTTTATGAAATTTTATTTAACATTGTTTATTCCTCTAAAAAGTGCAAAAGCCTGTGAAATTTCTGTTGTCAATGCTAAACTACCTTTCTTGTTTTCTTAAATAGAGGTGTAAATGACAGAAAGGTGTCTTTTCTTGGCTGTTGGTAGGACAATGTAACCCAAAAGGAATTTGAGTTTAACCAAGTACAGCTGACACCTACACCCAGCTCTTACCTTCTACAGTATTTTTTCTCCATCTGCTTCTGCGGAAGAGAAAGGCAGAGCAGGTTCTGGTTTGTTCTCGTTGCTGTTTAGCTCAAGAGAGAACAGACTCTGGTTAAATATTCATCTATTAAAGCAGAAAAAATTAGTTTTATTTTTTTAACATTCAGAATTTATATAGGGTTAGAGAGAGACTATCATCTGTCTGGTGCTGTAGGCACGGGAGCATGACCAGAACAGGAATTTCAGCATCCCCTGGTGGAAAGCCTTTGCTGGACTTCCATATTCAATTGCATACATATGGTGTCCTGGCTATGTCCCAATACACCGGTGTCCATCTGCTTGGGTGGCATGCTGCCTCTTCAGCAGAAATCATTCATGGTTTCAGCCCTGTATATAGGGCCAGGGTGGCACTGCAGTGTGCCCTTACCCCATGCAGAACTGTAGGGACTGAGCTAGGGACAGGGCTGGATGGTGGCACAACCTAAATGTGAGGATGGAGAGAGCAAATCTGATGAGGGGTGGTAAATATTTCACTGCAATAGTTCTCCACTGATGACCAAATCTCCATTTCTGGTTATTCTGCACAGGGAAAGTGTGCAGTCTTTTCATAGCAGCAATGAAACAGGTAAGCAAAACTTTGTATTTCTAAACTGAGGAAATATAGCCTGAAAATCCTGGAAAAGTTACGTACACACAAAAAATCCCAGGTACCATTATTATATTTTTCTGATTATTGCTGCACTTTAAGATGCTATCATTCACATGTCTAAACTGATGCTGGGTAGATTAAGGGATTTCCTACCACATGTTGAGCTGGTAGAAGCAGCAGATGTTAGGTAATTCTGGAAATATAATCCTAGATTGGAATTTGTAATTCTTCATTTATTTGCACATTTCTGAGAAATGAAATAAATGTGATTCCTACTGATGTAAGTCATTAGAGAGAAGATGAATGCTATTAAAAATCTGGTGCCCCAAGACTATATCTTCTTAATTGTAAGTATAAAATAATTTCTCTGATGACGATGGAATACTGTACAGTAATTACAGTGGCCCAAGAGAACATATTAAAGTGAAATCCCAAGCTATAAAGCAGCTCCAAGCTTTTTTTTACACCACAGAAACTCCTATATTTCATTCAAGAACAGAAAAGCAAAACACTCTAAGGTAGACTAATTTCATACCTCAGAAAACAGATTTTATTTTTTTCTATGTATGCAAATTGCGTTTTTATTACAGTAGAGAGAAATGTGTAATTTTTTTTTCTTTCAGCTCATTGGAAAAACAATTGATGTAATTGGACGATTGATGTAATTACACATGCAAATAGGTGATTATTATAAAACTTCTGTGAGCAGTTACAAAGTATTTCTGTGTTGCTCAGGCACATAATTGTATGTGTATTTTGCACCTAGGGTTTTTTCAGCATCCTACCTACTTATTTATTTTGTAACACCACTGTTAGCTAAATATGAAATATTCTTTACACAGCAAGCAATAAAAATAATGGGTTCACTATAATACTCAGGGCTCTGAATACATTATTTCTAAACTGTGGTGCCTTTTACTTTATGGGGAGTGAAATAAACACTTACTAAAGATAAAACCTCATTTAAGCTCCAGTCGATTTGCAGCCATCAACAATGTACAGATGTTTTGTCAGTTCCTGCAGCTGTGTAAGGGGAACACAAAAAGCAATTGTTTACTACACTTTTCTAAACCTGTTGTTGCTAATGATAAAATTTTCAGTGTAATAACTTTTTATTTCACTCTTTGTATTTTCAGTCTTCTTGGCATCAAGATCCATGGTCTGTGGCCAGGTAAATCCTTGTTCATGTGTGTGGGGCGACGTACGCCGCAGTACTTTGCAGCCAAAATGTTTTGCAGTTCTGTTTTCAAGCTGCTGGGATTCAGGATGGAACTGTGCACACTGAAGTGATTCCTTTTGCTTGTTTAATACCTGTTTTACTTGTTTTTTCCTCCTTGTTTACCCCACTGACTGTTGTCAGTGACTACGCTCTAGCAGTGCGTTTCAGCAGTGTCAGGATTTCAGGGGAACTGGTAGAGCCAGACCAAGGAAAAATAGCCCAAGTACATTTAATTTGTTTCTTTTATTGACTTCTGCTATCCTAGAGTAGAAGTCCTCAGAAGCTCCCTATCAGCTAATAAATGAGACTCTGAATTTATGAGGCAAATAAAAATCTCAGATTGGAATATCATTGTTAGTAAGATCGGGTGGTGCTATTGAAATAAAGTAAAATAGACATTTAGTTTGATTTATTTTTTTTAAATATATATTAAAAGCATACAAAAACTTAGCAAATCAGGCATTCAAAATAGGAGGCAGGATTCTGCAGAGTGCATTGGGTAGCCGTGGTGGTGCACTGGTTGACTGAAGTAGATAAACTTTCTGTCTCTGAAACTTGTTTTCTCTTTCTCCTTAACGGTTCTCAATACAAAAGAGCTGCAGAGTTTAATCTCTTTTAAACCAGTATGTGTTATGTGATGAGCTGGCATTGCACACTGGCCAAATTTTGTGAAATCTTGATTTATAATATAACGACATCTCATCTGTAATAAGAATTTCTGGTTTTACTCTGAGATTTGTGAAGTTTTTCTTGTCTTTGGCTCTAATTATTCACCTATTTTTTGTGCAAGGATGTCACCAAGATTTATTCCATCCTTCAAACAATATCTTGTCATTCTAGCTGTAAATCCAGTAGTGGGGGGTCACTTTCCACCCTAGAGGCTAAACCTGCCTGTCTGAACAATGATTGCAATTCTAGGGGTTGCTGTTCAAGTTCTGCATTATTGTGTGAAGTGTTTAAAAGAAAATAAGATAAAAAAGACACTCCCCCACTCCCCCACCAGTGATGCTTTCCTTTGACCATAAACAGTAAAATATGGAAATACCAATTCTTATTTATGGAGAAGGGGCTGGTGAGTGTAGAAGTCAAGCCCTTCTAAAAGGCTTATTAGGAAAAAAGAATTTAAAGCACCCCCTGGGCCAGAGGAAGACTAACTTAAAATCTATATGCCAGATTCTCAGCAGTATGGATCAATATAGAGCTATTGAAGTGTACAGGATATGCTTATTTATATAATCTGATAAACATTTGGTCCTATATGTATTTAAAGTATTTAAGCTAGAGGGATCCCTAGTAAGATCAAAAATGCCTTATTTCCAACAGCATTCTGGGAAAAAAAACCAAAAAACCAGAATTAGGAAAAAAGGCTCTAAATTGCAGTATTACTTTGTGTGCCTGAGCTCTTTAGATTCATACTAAGCACTACCAGCCACAGCATCCAGTCCTGAAATCATTGCAGCATCATTGACTCCTCTTGAATTCAGGCAGTGGGGGTGGACCACCAGGTGGTCAGGAGGCCACAGCTCCAGCTGGAGAGCATCACTGGAGAGCATCACTGCCCAGTCCAGAGCGAGCCTGGTCATGCACTGCCCACCTCCCCCCTGTACCTCACATCCAGCTGAGGAGCCAGCACAGTGAGCCTGGCACAGAAATGTCCTCCTCTGAGCTCTGTTTTCACATCATGCCTGCATTGCCCTTCCAGCATTTCAAATCCGTGTGAATGCAGTAGCTCGTACCTTTGAGCCATGCAAACAGTAAAATAAACACTTGAGTAAATCAGAATTTTTAAATAGAAGTGGAATCTACGGAGTTGCACATTCTTCACGTAGTCAATGCTGGACTATTTATACGTCCGTGTCAGGGAAAGGGAACATGTGCATTAGGGGATGAACTGGGAGAGTGGTCAGGACATTGCTTTAATATTCCATGCAAAGCACATAATGTGTCTCTTTGTTCTTTGACAATGTGTCCACAAGAAGAATGAAGTTTAAGAATAGTATTACTTGAAACTACTTACTCTGTTTCACCTTTGTGTGCAGGTACTACAGTGTTTTGTTGAACGAACACTCATGATAGATTGGAACTTGATCTTTAGACAATAGTTGTAACTTGATAGGAAGAACCTCTGGCTTGATCGGTTCCACTGAGAGATGAAGAATTATCTTTGTTTATCAAATTCATGTACAATTTTAGGGTTAGTTCTTCAGATGATGTAATCTGATGTGACCACAGGATTTTCAACCCAGCTGCTCCGGTCAGTGTTGGATCTTGTGAAGAAATTCTGATGCAAGGAAAGGCTTCATGCTTCCCTCATTTTACCTTCTCTCATTTTCTTTAGTTTAATTCTTAATTCCAATAGAAATGCCATTTGGAAGTAAATGATCTACATCACTACTCAGAAACACACTTATTTCTATGTGCAAATTTAATTCCTTATGTTCATGATGTTGGTGAAGGATTCATGCTTGCTGAAGGACTGTGGCAGAATAGACCTTGTCAGAAACTCATCTATGTACCTGGCAGCATCCCAACAGGGATCCTGTGGAAGAGCCCATCCAGCATCAGGGGCTGTTGGGCTGTGCATGCCCTTCTAGCAATGCATTGGACCTGGGGCTGGACACTTCCTGATGCCATGAGCACTGCTGGCTTCCATGAGGATACCCATAAAATAATTCATTCTAATTGCAACATCACTGCTAAAAAGATGCATGAGAAAAAAAGGTCTTCACCATGAAAAGCTGCAGACAAGCATTGTGGATGTTTAAGTTTTTAAAGTGGCTACACGAGAAAGTGTGAGTGACAACAGTCCTTTGAAGTATGTAGAGGGAAAGCTGGTAGTTTTAGCCACAGTGCAGCAGAATTTAAATTATGCAGTTCAAAGTACACAGAACTGTTTATAACACAAATGGGTAAAATAGACGTTTTTCAGTAAGTACAGATTTTTAAAGAGGAAGGTAATTACAGCCCTGAGCCCCGCACGGTACGGAGCTGGTCCTGTGTCATTATTCCTCGAGCGGGAGCACAGCTCCTTGGCTGACCTGGAGCACTGTCTCTTTTCAAAGACTGAGCTGATACTACAGTGAGATCTATTTGCAAAACCCAGACCTGAGCCTTGTATTAAAACAAATCCCCCATATGGTGGCAGCCTTTTGAAAGATATGGGAAAAACACCTTCCATTTAATGTTTGTTTTAATAGAGTCAGAAGGAAACACAGATAATGTGGAATGGCTCCTCTTGCTTTGATGGGGAGAAATGGTCATCTGTAATGTGCTTTCACTGGACCCTGTAAGAGAGCAATATTTCCTAATGCTAACAAGATTATTTCAGTTCTAGACCTTATTTCAATAGATGACTATTTTTAGTAATTTCATCACTTCTCAAGTGCTTAAAATAGTCACTATCTTAGATTAATAAATACAGGTCCCACTTCAATTACCAGTGTTGTTGTTAATGCCTCAGCATAGGCTATGCAGTGACTATTGGAAGAGATTTTTCCTCTTCTGTGAGACATTTTTGCTTATACTCAGCAAACTAAAATCAGGCACTCAGCCTAATTGTCCTCCTTGTTTCCAGATGCTTTTCAATGAGCATTGCGTTGGCATCTCCTCTCCTTTCTGCTGGTACTGGAATGGGAGCTGTGGAAAGGGTGAGGAACAGGGAAAATTATTGGCTGAAGATACAAGTTCTGTAAATCAGGGCCATGAACTACAAAGCACACCAGGGAAATTGGGGCTAATTCCTTTAACTGCCCATTAGACTCACTTTGCTCCTTCCTACTTAAGGTATCTCATTGTTGAAGAAAAGCTGTTTTCTGGGGAACCTCTGACATCCCTAAATATTTTGATTGTTTCTAGATGGTCCACAAGGATCAAGAAAAGGTTTCAATTTTCTTTGAAGTGATTCAGTGCAAGGAAGACTTATTTTTTTCTTTTCCCTTTGTTCAATGGATGGTGCCCACCAGACTCAGCTCAGATAAGCAGAGATGTTGGAAGGCAGGAGACCCAGTGCCCCAGCAGACTGATACCATTTGCCTTTGAGATGTTGCAGGGAGGAACAGCCTTCCCCTGTTGTGGCATCCAAGCAACAAAGTAGATTTTTGAAAGCAGATTTAGAAGCGTGGTGGGTAGACAGTCTTTTATCTTCTTATTACTCAGAGTAGGACTACTGCACTCCCCCAGAATGACCTGTTTCTGCAATATTTTGTCCCCAGGTAATAACAGAAGAGAGACAGAAATGTAGCCAGTGATAAGCACATTTGGAAAGCACTGATGGTATCTGCAGTATCAGCTCCTGTTTTCAAGCCCTCTGGTCCTGTGGCTTAACTACCAGCCTTGCATCCTCTTTTCTGCAGGAGGCAGGAGCTGTTTTCCCAGCAGGAGCTGTAAAGTCAGGGGGAGGACAGTGATGCTTCTCTCATGGACTCCTCACCCATGTAATGTTTCCTGTGTTGGACCCTCCAGCCCCTCTTTCTGCTGAGCACAAGGTACCCTCCAAGTCTGTTTGTCTGCACTTTGCTCATGCAAATGAAATTGCTCTATTCTGACGAACGGCTCTGTGAGTTGCAGCCTGCTTATTGTTTTAGAAATAAAGATATTAGCATGCAAATGACTCTGGAAGGTGTTTCTTCTCATTAGAGAATGGAGATGGTTTGATAAAAGATGCCGTGTGCTTCATCTGCAAAAAGGCTTAGCAGATTTGTCTTGTCTCAACAGCGCTCTAACAACAAGACCGATCGGATAATGCAGCGAGGAAAGCACAGGAGACAAATGGTTTATGACACTCAGGTTACCTTTACTGTGCAAGGTGGGCGTGAAATTTTTTATGGCGAGACAAAAAAGATGATGGGCAATTAACTACAAACTCATGCAGCAGGTTTATCATATGCTCAGCTCATCCGTCTGTGTCTCAGTCTCCAGTGGGCTCATGAGTTTCATCAAGAAAACCATTTTCAAACCAGCAGACCAAAACAGATCGTTTTCGATTCCAAGCTCCATCAAGGCTTTGCAGTAGTTTTACCTTCTGTTTGCAATTTATGGATGCAACATATACAAGTAGCAGAAAAGAGTGGTTGGTCCAAACAATTTTCCCCCTTGCAGGGTACATAATTTAAGTATTTCTCATTCAGGGGCCAGATCTGTAAGTACTTGTGTGTTTGTGAATAACTTTATCCAGATTAATTCTACTAAATCCTTTGGGGTGAGATGGTAAATGTGGTATGTAACTGCACTTAAATTCCAACTGCTGTCCAGTGATGGCTCTGGTAGAATAGGTTCAGGGAATCAGAAGGGAAGGGTGAGCTGGTGGCTAAAGCACTGACTCAGTATGCAAAATACTGGTGCTTGGTTTGTGCTCCTGCTGCCGACTGTGTGACCTTGGATAGATCACTTGGTGTAGTTACTATGTAGTTTTGACCTGTAAAGGCAGGATAGCTGTCGTTATGTTTATGCCAAAACAGTTAATGTTTAACTATTGCCCTTCACAATATTATGCCAATTAATATCTTATTAAAGACATTTAAGAACTAATCTTACACAGATAATATTTTTCCTTAATTAATTAGTTTGATGTAGTCTTGCCAAATTGGGTAGAAGAAATAGATTTTCAGAATCAAAGTTAATTATTTTTATCCTATGAATTTCCAAGTCTCTCTTTTCGATCTCTAAATCTATCTGCTTCACAAAGTGTATACACTTCTTACCAAGAGATCATGCTGGGGAGGGAATCAATAAAGCCAGAGCCATGGGACTAAGCAGTTTAACTGCCACAAAGATGATGTCTCTTTTTTTTCACCCTGAAAATAGAAGAGGGTGCTGAACCTAGGTCACATAGGAGTAATTCTGATAAGTTTTATAGACAATGAAGGAATATAGGTAGGGCGGTGATGTCTTCAGGTCTGCCATGGGGCTCACTGGTGCTGGTGGCCAAGCACCTGATGGCCTTGTTCTGAAAATGATGTATTTCCAGTGTTCTCTTCCATGCCATATGCTCTTGTTTGTTTATAGGAAGATGAGTATCACTTAAACAAGACATAGTCCTAATTTTTCATTAATTTGTCAAATACATGTAATTTTTTATCACTTTGGAATAACACTGTCTATTGATGTAACACTCTGTAACTCTCTCAGGCTTAAGTGAGTGAAAGGCTTCCTTTAAATTCACTCCCTCACCACTCAACGCCGCTGAAGAAAGCGAACTACTGAAGAAAGACACAGGCCTTGTGGTCTTCCCTGACAGTCAATAAATTGGAGTTTTGTCAGACCAAAGAGATGCCATAAAGAGAGCAGATTGAAAGAGATTAGTTCTGCCAAGTGGCCTGAAGAGAGAATTTATGGCTCCCCTTCGTCTGCCCGCCAGAGCCAGAGGATGCACAGGTTCCAGAGGTCAGTGAAAACCCTTCTGCTCCTTCCACAGGGCTTTACATCACAGCCCAAATGAAACTGGCTGTACTGGGGGGGAGGAGGAAGAAGGGATTGAGCGATGCTTGTTTTCATTTTGCCATCTATGCTTTACATTTGCAACAAGTGTGCTTTTGATTTCTGTCACAAACAATTCCCTTTGCTCTGGTTGGTGGTTGTTACTGCCATGAAAGTTGTAGAATGGAATTCAAAGGCATAATAGTAATCTAAAAAAAATTTGTAATATCAGCACAGCAGTGGTGCTACTGTGCAGTGGTGCTGTGCTACTATTCACATGGGTGGGTCTTCAAAAAGATGCAAAATGTGCACAAGTCATGATGTCGGGTTCCTCAAAGCCCACGTGGGATGCTCAGGAGACTGAGGAATGGGACGTGGAGGGAATGGAGATGGAGAGCTGACCGTAAGCAAGCACCAGATTTTCAGCTATCAGTCATAAACTGAGTGTATTTTGAAGCATCCAAAATACAGAGCTGCAGTTGACTGTTGTGGTACCCATCAATATTTGGATACCTGTCCTGGTTCCCCAGGCACAGCCCCCAGCCATGAGCAGCCCCCAGTCAGTGGGAGATCCCATCAAGGCAGGGACTCACAGGTGTATCCCACACCACTCATCATGCTCCTTACAAAAGGAGGGAGCTCACTGAGGGTGGAGTTTCTCTTCCTGGGGCTCCTCTCTCCTGTCCTTCTGCTCCTGCTGCTGACCCCAAGGACCAGGGTGAGTAGAACCTTGTGTACTTTATGTTGGTGATTGTATCAGTTTTGTTATTTCATCAAATCTGTTTCTACTTCACCCCATGGGGCTTCTCCTTTTTCCCTTGATTCCCCTTCTCAGCTGGGGAGGGGGCATGGGGTGGTAGAACAACTGCTGCAGTTTAGCCCTGGGTACTGACTAAATGTAGGCAATACCTTAAAAAAATAATTAAAAAAAAATAATAAAAAATGACTTGAAAAATTCAAATTCACTTTCGGACAGGTCTGAAAATATGGCAAGGACAGGCATCATCACTGGAATTATGTTGGCTGATAAAAACTTCATAAGCCTGGTCTTCATGGTTCAAAGCTTCTCTTGACTTCAAGTAGGAGCGCAGCCTGAGAACACCATGAGAATAGTGAGGCAGCCCCTGCCAAGAGAAGCCCTGGCTGGGAAACAAGAATCAAACAGGGTCACGTATGCTGAAGTAATGAGGGAAAGGGAGAGCTTTTACCGGGGAAGCTAAGAGGGAGGGCAGGGTATTACAAACTGTAGTGAGAATGCACTTAGACCTCAGAGAGCCGAGTTGCTTTAACCCCTTTGCTCAGACCAGATAACGAAGAGCCATTAACGTATAGAGCCCTTTCACAGCTCATATGAGGACAAAATATGTCTTTATTCCCTACACTGCCCCGCAGGGAAAGAGCAAAGACAGTAATTCAATGGCCAAGTGTTAAGCATGTCTTATATCATACACAAAAAACTTGAGAAGAAAGTCTGTAATTCTAAATAGTGGAGTAAGTGTATCTGGTTTATAATTTAAACTTAATTTTGCACATGTAAAGTTACTTCTATCCTGATTTTTCTTCCTAGTTCTCAAAGCAATTTTATAATTTCTAATATTGCAGATATTTTATAAGTCTTTATAATGTGATACTGCAAATATGTTGAAGTAACAAGTTCTCTTTGCAATGTGGAAGATGCCACTGTGGCTATTGTACTTTGATCAGAGTAAGCTATGGAGAGAAAACTTGGTGTCAAAAGCCAACACATGCATGTGGTAGACTGCCTTTCCTGTTTTCCTGTTTCCCTCAAATACTTTTAAAAACCCTTTGGGAAATCCTTTTTTTACATTATTTAATAAGGTGATATAAGATGAGGGTGTGGATTTTCAATTACTTGGAGTTAATTTTATAGACATAAAAGTCAGAACCTAAATAGAAATATCAGTATCTAACTCAGCATTTTAAAAATCTACAGTACATTTCTAAAGTTACTTTGCAATAGTGTGAGATAGAACAGAAATAGACAGAAAATACGAAAGGAAGACTATCAAGTCCATGAAAATGATTTGATATCGTGCCTCTCCCTGTGGTTTTGTTTGCCTATGGAGGAACTGTGCTAGAGAGAACAAGTTTGTCTAAAAGTATGTGTTTTACTTGATAAAAAGGATATTTGCTTACTCCCACAGATTGGGTATTCTGGCCCCATTTGATTCACTGTTGAAAATTAAATGGAAAATAAGCAGGGAGAGGAGAGCTGTAACAGTGAGATGTTTTATGCACATCATGCACGCTTCTCAGAGCTTTCAAATGGTCCACTAAAATTTATCTGAATGTTAAAGTCAATGCTTTTTCATTCGTGAACAATAATAACATGTGCAAACCCACTGATATAAAATAAGATAAAGAAGGTTAGTTCTGTCTATGAAAGTGTGTCTACAAACATAAATCCTGTGATTGAGATTTCAAAATCTGTGATGCAGGGGTTATATTTTGTGTGTACAGCACGCTGCACGTGATGACTGACATCCATGGCTGATGGTCCTGAGCATCACTGCAATAAAGTTGGTAAGTCTGAGTTTTACCATGAGCAAAGGAAACGGCCACATGTCCAGTAACACCAGTACTGCAGAACTGGGCCTGGTGCCACAAAGGCTTTTGCTGATGCTGCCCTGCCTAACTTCAAAGCATTGTTTAACATTCAAACTAAGTAATCATCCCATTTTCAAGTCATCAAGTGAATATATTTTAAAGTAATTAATTACTGGTTAATTGCCATGCAGGTTGCTACCCTGTAGAATAAAATTCCTGAGAATTTCAGTTTCTGTAATAGGCTAATGAGTTTTTGTAAGCATTTGTGTTAGGACTGAACGATCCTAAGGTAGCTGCACAGCTTATGCCTAGTGTGCAAGTCTCAAAGAGGTGCTCATATATTTTTTAAAAGCATGAGCTGGCACTGTTTCAGGGAAAGAATTCCATCAAATGAAAATCCTGAAATGAGGTTTGGGGACGCTTAATTAAAATAACTGCAGATACAAAGTGCTATGGGATAATATCTGTACATAATAAAAAAAAATTAGAAGCCTGCAAACCAAACTTTTCCTTTGAAGCAGTCATCTCTGAAAAACAAGGTCTGCCCATCAAAGTTCTGATAGGACTTTAAGCTGCTTTGCTGTGAGTGGCACTGTATATATTTTGGCTAGAAAAAATATTTCATTGTGATCCCAAGTTCTTTGTTGGCTTCTGTGTGCCACAAACGGGATGCAACAATTATATACCTGCCATCAAACAAATTGTGGGATTGACTCTGTCTCCAGGAGTGATTGCTTTCAATAAATGAGTGATAAAGAGCTCTGAGATGCCATCAGTTACACCAGTCACAGCAGCCACGCTGCTTGTAGCTGTCCTGTGTCTGGTTGGGCTGTGTGCATCCTGCTGTTCCTATGGTGGGTGTGCTAGGGGCTGCTCAGAGGGCACATTAACCATGCTCAATGCATCTACTCCTGCCCCTAAGGCAAACTCTCATACAATAATCAATATTAGCTGGTTTACACCGTGCTGCAGGAATCCTGGTGCTGTTTTGGTCTGACACCTAACTACAGCTGTCAGGACTCACTGCAGCAGGCAGCACTGCCAAACAGCACAGCACCATTAGTGGAAGCTGGCAGTCTCATGTGCTGCTCACACCGTCTGCGTTGCTTCAACCTGCCAGGCTTGTCCATTTGGTAACTCCAGCTCTAGAAATGTGTCACTGAACACTTTGGCTATGCATAATTTTGGCTACGTACATTTTATCCTGTATAAGCTCAAAAAAACCCCATTTGCCAAAATTCTCCTGAAGCAGTTGCTGCATCCCAGGAAGACTCTGTTAATGCCTGAGCAGCTTCTGGATCAAGGACATCGTGCTCCATGCTGCAAGCTGTATGAGAGTGCACAGCAAAGTGTGAGAGCCAGCAGCAGCACTGCTAAAATGGAGTTACTCCTCCAATGATGGAGCATTGGCTCTGTGCAGGACCTGTGGTCTGCCTGGTGGAGGTCTACAAAAGAGAGTGCAGACATCTTAAAGCCAATTCTGGTTGTTTTTCAAACCTGAACTGTGCTTTCCTATAGACTTGGATATTGTAAAAGCCTAAATTAGTATTCAAAGAACTGTTGGCAGTTTGGGGGCCAGATTTTGCTCTTATTTGCTTTTGTGCAAAACAGGAATGTATAAGTAGAAACTGGCACTGTGCACAGGACAGATTTTAGCTTGTTTAAACTGAGTTTCTAGAATTGCTTTGCTCTTCTTCAGGCTGTGTGAGTTTCCAAATTGGTGGTTTGTCTGGGGGAGTAATGCATCCTCTGGGCTCTGTGCTTTGAAGAACATCACCAGCTCAACTCTAGGCTATTTCCATGGTGAAATCATGACTCCACTCCAACCAAAGTCCAGTCCTATTCTACTTTCATCATTCTGGTGTTTTGTACCAGCTCATTTGTGTGAATTTGCACAGATTCAAGGTATTTTGCAGCAATGGCTGAGTGTGGAGCAGCATCCCTCTGATGAACCGATGCAAGGCAGCTTGTAGCTGGACATGCTGCAGGGTCTGTGCCGATGCTCTGATGTGGTTTGGTTCATTCTGTATTTGGTCTTGGAAGCAGAAGAGAGCCTGTACAATCACAAGTAAGTTGCTGAAGTAGAAAAGACATGATGGAAGTTCACAGCACATAAAGTCAGAAGGTGCAAGCTGTTGAGTGTTTTGCAATCTCCATTGTGTCTTTACCTTTCATACTTTGCTGCAAGTGTAAAAGGGATGGGGCAGAGATTTTTAGGCTTTGGAAAAGATGGATGCGTGCTTGATTGGCTTCAGGGAGTCATAACTTGCAGATAGCTGGACAGATTTTGAATAGTTTTCAGAAAATGTTTATGCTATGAAACCCACACCTGACGGATTAAAAGCTTGTGGGACACAGGCTCGGCAGAGAGAACTTTCATAAAATAGAAATGTGGTTTTTAACATGGAGGAAACTAGTTTTAATCCTTTTGTGGATGTGTGTTCTCCCTAGCTTCCTGCAAAAGCTAGGTTAATACACCTGCATATTGTCAGAAGGTAATTACTTCAAATGGAATTGAAGATTAAAAGTGCACATTCAGTGCTGCACACTACCAGCTTACTGTTTGTTCACTCATTTAGCAGGGGACCTTTACTGTTTGTACCTAAACTACTGACCTTGCCATGGAACCCCTGGCAAGTCAGTTCATCTGTCCTAGCTGAAGTCCACCCTTCCTAAAGGAAGGCAGGAGCAGGGCTGGCCACATTTCAGATGCAACCAGAATTTCATGGTGGAAAGTGGTTCCAAAGTGCTAAACATTTTTAAAGGAAAGAAAAAGTGTAAACTGACCTGTGGTGTTTTGAAGCTTCAATTTCTCTCCCAAGTGCTTATCCATACACTGGTTTTTGGTATAAATCAAACATTGCAAGAGATGTGGAATATCACCCTTCTGTGTTCCTTCCCTCTAACTACCAGGCTGTGAACCATTTCTCCGGGAACACTTGATGGAAAGGTCTTCAAGATCTGGATGCGTGCAGAGGGAACATCAGATACTAAATTACTTGTAGGGCAGACCCTTATCCTGACCTACTGGCACCAGCTCTGCTTCTTTAGGGTGCTGAAGTATGAACATTGGCAGGGGTGAATGTCCTGAGGTTCTCTGAGCACTTGGTAACCACTGCATGAAGACCACAAAGAATGTGCTTCCTCCTTTTGTCTGAATGCAGGTTCATTGAGTCTCTTCCTTGCATGTGTTCCTGTAATAGGATCCTCTGGCTTAGTCAGCCTCCTTTGGTGTAGTTGGAATTATGGTGGAAAGTCAGTGGTTTTTTGTAGCATTCTTTTTGGGTCACACAGATGCTGCAGATCACTCTGCCTCCAGCTGTAGTCTTTGGCTTTTACCAAAGAGGTTCATTTGGGACTGAATGACCAAATTGAGGGCAATTTAGTGCTTGCACTGGAGAGGTCTTGCATGCTGTGAGAACTCCCTGTGTAATGCTTTTACCGCGCTCTACAAAGCCCACCATGCTGCCTTATCCCAAATTGCAAAGACCTCATCATAGCCCATTACTGTCCTGGCTTCATAAACTGTCCCTTGGCACAGCATCCCTTGTCCAAGACCTGAGTCATGCCACCATACTCAGTTGTCGCATAGCCTAGGTGTTTTATGTTGTCAAGTCATAACCTGAGTGCCTGTGTATTTACAGTGCTGCAGACAAAGTCAATACACCAGGAGTGAGTCATATTTAAATGTAGTTTGTTCTTGCTATGTAGAACACGCTGATCCTCTTTCACCAAATGAACTCCAGCTCAATGACAAACAGCTGTTGCTGCCACATTTTAATGAAAATGGAAGTCTGGCCTGAAAAGTTTTCCAATTTTAATATGCAACAATAGCAATAATAAAGTGTAGAAACATGGGTAAGTTGGGAGGAGAAAGGAGAAATCAATGCCGTCTGTGCTATTGAAAATTTGCGTCTGCATTCATTCTTGGAGACAAATTCAATTTTACTAGCTTCAGAATGATGGCAGCTTCCCTTGGCAAGTGTCCAACCTTAAAATCCTCTCAAGGTACAGATATATTGCGGGTGCTGTCATAATTATGGTTATGTTGTCACCTCTGCACTTGAGCACGGAGCTGTGTCCACATCATCGTTCATCATGCTGTAAATTCACCATTGTCCTCATGTTAATTAAAAACTATTTTTAGTTATCTCAAGGGGTTTTTTTTTTCAGTTATGTCTGTAATAAAATAGGTGTGAATCAAAATAAAGCCCTTCCTATGCTGTAAGCCTTATTTTCATCTTTAGAAATGGAAATTTCTTCCTGACTCTGATTCCAGTAGTGATGTTGGAGATAGATTTTCCAGGGCTCCAGCACTTTGTAGGCTGTAAATATCCTGAAGATATTTCACATCTTCTATTCTCCATGTTTCATTCTGTTTTCCCATGTTCAGTGTCAGTCTCACCGAGTTCTTATCCTGCTGCACTTTATTATGATCAAGTCCCAGCTAGGGACATACTTCTTTCAGCTAATGTTCTCATTGATCAGGGGTTAGTCCCCAGATAAAAGGCTGTGTGATGAGTTCACAGTCCATAAGAGCAGCTGTAGTGGAGATGAACAGTAAGAATTCAGCCTCACCAGGTACGAAGTGAGGTGGATTGCCCTTATACCCAGTATCTTTTGGGGAAAAATAGTCTCTTCTTGCAAACTCACTGTCACAGGCAGCCCATTTCTTTGACAGGAATTCTAAGTATTTATCCAATCTGCCTACAGGAGTTATTTCCATAAACTATTGATGACCTTATATAACTCAGAAATTATCAGAGCAAACCAGCACCACTAGAGACTTACAGAAAGGTCTGCAACAACTAATTAGGATAACGTATTCACAACTGGTCCACTAGAATGTGTACTTATGCAAAAAGTTTTCTTTTCATTATCACCTTTAATGGCCACTTTCTTTTCCCAAGAAGCCTTCCTGCCTCCTTCGATGGCTGCATTTGCAGAATGAACCCCAACATGGCAAAAGGAAGCAAATTTCTCCCACGTGACTGGAAGTGCAGATGTCTCACCCACAGCTAGTTGGGAAATGCAACCAGACGTACAGCAAAAGCAGCAGTGAGTACTTATTCGTTGTGCCCCCATCTCCTCTTCCACCTTTATGAGCTGAAAGCTCTGCTGAGAAACGTACCCATCTTCTAGGGAATGACAAAGAGCAGGAGCAGGGACAGGTCTCCTCTAGAGACTTTGCATCTGTGTTGGCTTTGCTTCCTTTGGTGGCTTCGTCACTTCATAGAGTGTAGACTTTTGGGGGCTATAACTGTGTTTTTGTTTGTATTTCTCTGTGTGCAGAGCTAGTCCTGGCTGAAACCTCCTTGATAATGAATGCTGGATGAATAACAAAAAACACTGCTGTAAATGCACTGGATAAAATAGAAATGTGCAGTATTTGGAAGGATTTTTGGTCAAAAGAGCTAATCTCTAGCCTATTGAAGGATTTCCATTGATTTAGAGGGTAATGCATAACATTTACATGAATGTTGATATGTATAGTTTGGTTTGAAGCCAAAGATCTCTCTAAAATACATGGCAAAACACAACAAGCCCTCAGCTGTAGGCACTGGAAATTTAACTTCTAGAAAACATATGATTTCCTAAAGCGAGAAATTAGTAATAAATACCCATAAATTAGGAAAAAAGGTATTAATTTCATATTAAAGTCATCATAATAATGATAATAATAAAGGATTTCTAATGAAATGTCCACAGAAATGAGCATGATCTGTTTCTAAATTTACTTTTTTTAAGGAGGGCCTTACCAGTAGGTATTTTTACATGCAAATAGAAAAATAAAATGACATTTACGAAGTTTAATTTCCTCCAATTCGTCAGAATTTTTTTTTTAAAAGGAATGGTAATACTCTACTGTCAATCATGAATCCTGTTGCTTTACCTACATGAGTTGTGCACTGCATCTGGATGCACCGGCTGCTCGCTGATAACGAGGCAGCAGCAAGGAGCAGTATAAACCATGGTATGAGGAAGGCAGGGAAATACAAAATGCCTGCCCAAATTACAACTATTTATTCTCCGTAATCTTTGCGCCATGATCCAGAAGACTGATGATAATCCAGGAATAAATGTGTACCTTTTACACAACATTAACTTACTTTTTTCTAGCTTGTCAAACAGCTTTGGGATTTATTATGTGTTTATTGTATGCCTCACCGGTTTCTTTCCGACGAGGGGACTGCATATTTATTTTTACCTTCCACCTTTGAGCATCCAATCTGGCTTAGTGAGGCATATTTGGTAATGGATTTTAGCAGTACAAAACTGCAAATTTTGTGCTTTATTTGGAACAAAGGGATATGGGGGAACCAGGGCTGGAAATGCAAGGCAATGAAAGACTGCCACTTCCAGAGAGGAAGTTTTCCACTCTAGCAAGGATTGATATATTTTCACAGCATACTATGCACCAGGGCCATAAAATTGAAGTTCCAGGTGTCCAGAAGGCTGCTTATTTACCAGGGTTCTCAATTTCAAATATTTAGACATTTTTTGCCTATATACTTTGTTTATACTTTCTGCTGTTTCTTCTCAATAGTTATTAGAGTGGCTGAATTTATCCCAAAAATTAAACTAGATTATATGAATCAGAGATTATAGAATAAGTGATTTTTGATGAACTGTTCACGTACCAGGTGATTGGATTGTTCCTTCATACTTGATGTTTTCCCAGTTAATGCTGTTCATTGAACACTTTATGCCTGGAAATGAAACAGAGCCAGTTTCTATCTCAGCTCTGTAGTGCTGTTAATGGCTCTTTAAGTAAAATCTGCACAATTTTTATTTAAAATGATTCCTGAACGGACACAGCTGGGTTCTCCCTCACTGCATTGGTACTCCTCTTCCACAGCTGATTAGGTGCCCACAGTTAATCCTGTGATTAGGGATATACTACACTAATGTGAACCTGTTGTGCTTTGCAAGTTGCAAACTCCACAGTGGTTTGTGGCTAGGAGTTATTCTATAGATTTTTGGATGGATAAAACTATACATAGAGAAGTTGTGACTGCCCCAACAGTCATACTGTGAACTAATGACACGCATTCTCCTTGGTTCAGAGCTGTTTTGCTAAGTGTCACAAGGGGTTGGGCTAAAATTAACTGAAAAGGCACTTATGCTTTTAGTGATTCATTAAAGTTTAGTTGGGTGCATCCAGTTAAACATCTAGTCAAACAAATCCCTATGTTTTGTGGCTGCTTTTGTGACTGGAGCAAAGGTTTTGCTATGTTTGCTTAAGGATTTTTTTTTTTGAACAAACCATTTCCAAAGCAATTGGAAATAAGGTGATACCTGGATGGGACTGTTTAGGCCTATGGTATCCATGCCATAGGAAATGAATATTGCTAAATATCTTTTCATTAGGCATGTGGTCCTCCTCAGCAGGCCAAATTCTGCTGTACTTGCCTTACCTGAAGACTAACAATTAAGAAACAGATATGATTCTGTAAGTATTGTAATTGTATCCACTATGAAGCACAACTGGGGGTGGGAGCAAAGCAATCAGTAATGATGTTATTTCTTTGAAGAGTTATAATCTCCTAATGAAAATCCCACACAGAAAGTTGTCACTCCTTTCTTCTCTACAAGTTGAGTCCGTTGCCCTCCATGTGTTACTGAGAAGGAGCTGTACCACATCTCACACCCTGGGAAAAGGGAGGTGTAACAGAGGTTGCCCACGACAGCATATTCATTAGCCAGCTGTAGAGAAAGAACGAACTGGAGATCTTCAGGGTTTTTTAGTTTTCTTCTTAACTTTTATCCCTTTATTATAACTTGCTCTCTCCTTGCAAACCAGGGTTGAATACTGGTCTGTAGCAAAACTTACTAGCATAATCATTTATATGGAGAATCAAATGAAGCATTTCCCTTGCATAAGTTACTGGGAAGGCAGACATATGGCATGTATTCAAGAGCTGGGTAAGATCCTGAAGTTAAATAGAAAATCAGTGTAGTAAGTATATCATTCTTCTTTATAATGTTAATATAGATACAGCTTCAGAGTTTGGCTCCTTTATGGGTTGTCATAAAGTGCAGTGATTGAATTACACTGTTTCCTATCACTTTTTCTTTAATTAACTCTGGATCAAATCCTGATATGTTAGTTAATTGTAGCAGCTTTCATTTAAGGAAAGAGGTTGGGGAAATATAACTGTCAAAGCAAATTTGGATTAAAATGGGAATAATAACTATTGCCAGAGAAGAATACAACGTGCCTTTGTGCATCTCCATGCCAGAACGCCAATCTCATTGTGCCATATTTCTTGGGGCACTGTTTAGTTATTGGCCACATCTAAATCAGGACAGATTGAAAGCTTTAAATATGTTGATTCTTCTTTTTGAATCTTTTAATGATTCTGAATCACAGCTTGTGACTCTGCTACATCCTCTGCCATGTTGAAGCGAGCCAAAGAACTGAAAGTGATTTTTAAAATGTACCAGTGAAAACAGTGCACAGTCATTTTAAGAACTTTTAAAGCTAGGGTGCTGCAGTGTCTGCCTGGGCTGTGCAGTTCCCTCCCAGTTCATCTTGGGCAGGGTTAATACACGCCTTGAATGCCTCTTGAGGAGTGTCAGGGTTATTACTAGACATTCAGCCCAGACCACTTAACAACCAGGTTGTTGGGTGGTGTCAGCCTCCAGTGGAGCTGATGGACTTGGAATGTTCCCAGCCCTTCCTGGGTATATTTAGCATGCAAGATCAGACACTATGTGGAGCAACTTTAAACTCAATCAAAAACAAGTAAGTGATGCAAAACCACTTTTATGGACTCTGTTCTGGTTCTTATAGCACTTGTATAAAACAGTTGGATTAACCCAGTTGCCCTGAGGTTGTTCCCTTTCCCTGCAATAAAACCAAAGCAAAACTTGTAATGCTTCTAGGGAAAGAGTTTTCAGTTGCAAGTTCAAATATATGTGACTAATATTTATAGGTTTTGTATAGTTTGGGTTTGTCAGTATGTTTGCCTTTGAATTTGTTAGTCTTTAGGACTTTGTGAAGCCTGCTTTTGTTTCCTGCTGTGTTTTCTGGGGTAGTGATAGACAAAATGCCTCGGTGTCTCTTGTGGTTAATGCTCTAGAGGAACCTGTTATGGAATTGCTGCATATTTGCAGGTTCTGACATAGCAGATAATTTTTGCCGGCTCCCCATGCCCTGGCAGACACAAGATTTAGACTCGCTGGCACTCCACAAGAAAAACTCTCCTTCTGAGGACTCCCAGCCCTGGCCCACAGAGCTGAGATGTTGTGATGGGGGGATAAGCTTAAATAACCTCTCTGGCCAGAGCTGGCTTATCTAAATGAAAACCCAAGTTACAAACCCTTTGGAGTCTTTCCCATCTGCTGCAAAATCCCGTACATAAAGAAGAAAATGAAATGTTTCAGTTTTCAATTCAAAGAGGGTGCAGTTATTTCAGTTTCAAAAAATTAGATGGCAGATTAGAAAATTCTTCAGTGCTCAAAAATGACTTATTGCAAAATTCCATATTTTATTCAACATAAACAAAAAACCATCCAGCCCTTTCTGGTAGAAAATAGTGGAAATATCAATGTTGGTTCTCCTGTGTTCCCTGGAGATGCTCACCATTTTCCTTTTCCACTGCAAACCTGAGGCAGGAGTGCAGGGCAGTGCTGGATGGTCAGGTGAAGGCTGTTTGGGGAGAGAACTGAACTCTGCTGTCATACATGATGCTGCTCGGTTTAGCAATGTGTAACTCCTGACCTGATGCCCATGGGAGGCAATGTGAGCTCGGCTGGACATCAGTCACACCAGTGGCCACTGCCCGGGCAATTGGCCACAAAGCTCCACACTGCCATGCAAAGTGGGAGGCAGCACCACGGTGCATCCATGGGAGGAACCAGCACGTGGCAGCGGAGCCACCCTAGGTACGCACAGACCGTACGAGGAGAGTAATTACAAGAGTATATTTTTAATGAGAATCAAAGTGACGTTCCTTTCAGACTCATCTGGGGCGTAAATTGGAAATCAAACACCCAACAAGTTTGTTATATCCCTGCTGAAAGTCTCCAGGCTTAATTTAGTCAACATTCTGAATTCATTTTCCTATTAAATGGATGCTGTCTGAAAATCTAGGGGGAAAATTTTTTCACTGATAAGATTGTTCTGTGAACCGTTCCTAATGAGCTGCTGTGTCATTCCCTTATGCTTCCTATTTGTCTTGTTTAGATCACTTCAGTTTTAACTATTCCAGTCTTTTAGTGCCTGTTAAGAGTTTGTTTTAACTGGGAGCTTTAAATATTTTTCAAAAGTTGTTAGAAAGCAAAACTTAAATAAAGCTTATTCATTCAAAGTTTAAAATTAAAAATATTTGTTTATTTATTTAAGCTGTCTTTTCTTCAGGTGAGTGGATATACAAACTATTTTAACCTATTTTATCTATTTCTTTAAGGTTTATAATCTGAATTTCATTTTTGATATATGACCTATTTTGATTCCCCAGAGCCTTTTCCTTCTTGCCCCTGAGAACGTGCCTGAAGTCCGTAGGGGTTTCGGAGGGTCTGGCTGTAAGGTAGGACTTTCAGACTTGAAATCTGCAGAGCAATATTCTTCATATCCTTCCCTGGACAAAATAACCTTTTTCAGAGACTCCCCTTGGTTCTGAGCACACAGCTCACTAGGGCTTCTGCCAGTGCAGCAATGATGTAAAATAATTTTCCTGAACAGTTTTATTATATTGATGATCTATCAGTTTTTATTTCCTGTTTAAGTCTGTCCACACTAAAAATAAAGTCTAGCATATGTTAAAACTTGTTTCTTTGATTATGCTGACATATTTAAAGCATCATAACGTCCATCCTCTGCATGCAACTATGTTGGCATGGATGTGCCTTTCTGAATAACTGTTGCCACTCAGAAAATGGAATAGCTATTGCAGGAACTGTTACACATAAACACTTCTCTCTGGTGTTATAAATGCATTAGATCTTTTTTTGTTTGTTTGTGTAGCTTTGTATAGGTATATCAATATAATTTTCAATTTTAGCTCAGACCCTACAGAACTTGTCTTGTAGATTGCAGAAGCAAGTGATTTATATGTGGGAGAGGGAGATCTTTCTGTCCTCTTCTGCAGCAGTACCGTGGGGTCCCACAGCATCACTGATGCTCTATGGGTTACAGCACCTCTGCCTTGGATGGCAGCCCTTTCAGCATAGTAAAACACTCATGTGGACATGACAATTATTTATAACTTCTTGGTAACCATTTTTTAGAGGTGTCTTTAAAAAAGGAGGAGTGAACACTGAGGGAGAAAAAAATCTCTCAAGTTAAAATAGAGTCATTTAAAAATGCTTCAGGCCAAAACAAGACTTTTATTTTCTGACTGGCTAATTCAAAGTGACTCCCAAGGCCTTGAACATCTTAAAACATTGCTGTGATGATGATTTTCTTTCGGACAAGGATGTTTTGTGACCATTTTGTGGGATTCACACAGCCAATTTATGTCTTAGGTGGTATATTGCAATTCATCCCCTTTTTGTTCAGCCCAGCGCATCTTTTTCCCGTTTTGTGAGAGAAGACCAGATTCCTGCTCAGTGCTGGACTTTCAGCATGGGATACCAAAGCAGCTCCCATCTCTCTTTTAAACCAAAGCTCTGGAGAAAACAATTGTTCCCCAGTTCCCAGGTGCAGGCAGGGGCTCAGCCCCACTGCTCCCCCCCGGTGCTGGTGGGGTGCCCTGGGCAGTGATGCCCAGGCTGGCTGGGGGACCACTCACAGTGTATTTTATCTCACTGAGACTCTCTGCCTCTGTAAATTTGGGTTAGAGGTTTTGAGCTTCCCAGTATATTCTAAGGAATAAGTAGATTAGAAGAACTATTGAAGCAAGAGCTCTCCCCTCGATCAGGTGATGCTACACTCCATATTTATCTAAGGAAAGAACTTTCACAACTCAGTGATTCCACTCTATTCTTTTTACACTGTGAAGTATCATAATACTGTTTAATAGTGTCATACTTCTATTTCACAGTCTAATCCACTTTTCCTTTCCCATTGTACTCCGTGCTGTTTGAAGACCTGGGCTCTGGGGGATGTGCTCCCGAGGCCACTGCCTCCCCACACCGGGTGAGCAAAGCAGCGTTCAGGCTTTCAGTAGGATTTTTCTATTTTTTTACTGAAACAGTGCAAACTTTGTGCTGTAAAGAATTAAAATGTTCTGTGCATAATGTACATTTTCTTTACCTTTCCCATTATCTACTGCACATTTGTCACTGGTTTTCTTTCCTTCTGTCTTAATGAGAATCTCAGGTTTTGAATGTGCTGTTTCTGTCCTTTGTGTCTAATCTGTGCCCTCTATTTCTCTCCCCCTCTTGGAGATAAAACTGCATTTTGCTGCTGTTGCAGTTCCTGATGAATTTGATCAAGATAGAGGAACTGACTCATCACCTTTTCCTGAATCTTTAGGAACTGTTGTGGCACACGTGTCCTGGAGGGGACGGGATCAGCAGCGTGCAGTGTCTGGCTGGACTGCTGAGGGAGAACAAGGGGTGTTATTGTTTTCACCCACACCCTGCTGAGGCTTTTTTGGATCCTGATTCTGGTGATTTTATCTTCTATAAAGGGAGGAGGAGGGAAAAAGCGAAGCTGATGACTCTAGGAAATTTTAGAAGGAGTACCTGAGGAGGAGAATGAGTGTCATGCTTCCCCCCGTGTGTACCATGCATAATGCATTGGTACTGGTCTCTCAAGGGAACTGTCTGGGGACCTGGGTTTAATTTTTTGTCCCATGTGATGCTAGACCCCTTTACATGAGTTGCTATACGCACTACTTTTATTCTGGGATAATAATAGGGCTCATAGCTCTGGCTGAATAATTTGCCTCGTAATTCAATGGAGATCAATGATACATTTCTAAAGGCCATTCAGTCACACTAGGGCAGGATGAAGTGGAGTTTAAATTGAGATGTTAACCTGTAGTAAGTGCTGTTTTAACAAGCAGGGCCACTTATTTAATCCAAATGCCACTGCTGTATGCAAGATGTGGTGGCAAAGGTCAGCACGGGTTGCAAGGGAATTGCAAGTTGGATTTGTGCAGTGATTGTTTTTGCAGCAAGCCTTATCAAATAGGCTCCTTTTTATACAGTTGTAAACAACACACTCTCATTTGCAACATCAGCTTACTGCCTGTTATTTCCTTGGGGTCTCATTGGCCCTTTTCATCGCTCTCATTGCAGAAGTTTGGGCAGGGAAAAGCTTCATAAAAGAGCACAGAATGCCTTGTGTGCTGCTTTGGTCCAGCACCTCTTATGAATAAGGAAAATGGAATCTTACCTAGGACCTGAAGTGATGGTTTACTGTAGAGAAGAGGTGTGTTTGCTCTGCAGTGCACTGAGCTGCAATTGAAAGGACTGAGGAGGACCTGTTTTTTCCAGTGACAGATCAGCCATCCATTTGCTTTCACCAGCTCAATGTTTCTTGCCTGCCCCAGCCCTGGGCAAGGTGGGCAGTTGGCTGCTGTGTGGGTGCAGGGTGCCCAGGAGGGACTGGCACCTTGCTGCTCCCCACGCTGAACTGCACCCATGCAGGTGTATGCAGCCAGGGCTTCCCCAAGCAAAATGCCTTAAAGTAGGTGGGTTTTGCATGTGGGTTTATTAACTGCTTGTTCTGGGCTTGGGGAAGAGTGGTTGAGCAGCAGAGAATGTCTTTTGGGAATGTCTTTTGCAGGTGTATTCAGCATTGCACTCTGCCTTCAGAACTGGGGTCTCAATTTCAATTTTTGCCCTTTCTTGTCCCAGAGAGCACCGGACAATTTTTAACTTGTTTGGATTCTGATCTTCCCAACCTAACTGGTATGTTTAAATCCATATAACTAGAAATCCATCCTTAGTAGGTGGTCAGTAATTTGTCTCATGTACAGTTTGCTTTACAGCCTCTCACAAAAGTTATTGCACCTATACTGTCATGGCACTGAGATTATGTTTTTCCTATATTCCCTTAAGCCTTGTCTCCACTCTTCTATTTTTATAAATTACTGAAATGATAGCTTTTATATCCAGCACTGCACTTGGGCAAGGTGGGCTGGAGGAGTTTTTGGGCATGATGGTACTTTTCGGTGGAGATTCAGTCTCCTATGTTCTAATTAATGCTCAGGCCAGGTAAGCTGGGTTTTTTTTGCTGGAAAAGAGCATTTGTTCTGGCAGTGCTGATCTGTGTACCACTGTTGCTATGCAGCAACCTCGACTTCAAATGTTTTCAGATTTTGTTTTGAGCAAACTCCCCAAAATACAAAGATTTTTCTTACTGGGTCAGTGTTTTAGTGCTGCAATCTATGCTATTGCATGAAAATTCTAAAAATTATGCTTCCCACCCACTGGAAAGGATCCAGCAAAATCACATGTCTGTGTGGAGGGGAACTTTGAAGGGAAAGGAAAAGCTGTTGTGTTATGCAAAGGAATTTTCTTGTTTCTTTTAACTGTGTCTCTTGAGATTATAATTCTTTGACTTCATGTTTATCGTTCCAGCTAGTGGAAGATATGATTCCCTCACTTGGGTTTGTCAAATAGGTAAATACCACTTTGATTTTTTTTTTTTTTTACGGCAAAATGAGGATACACAGTAAATGTAACAGTCCTCTGAGAGTAAAGTGGGTGAGTTTAAAATGCATGCGTGCTTTTCTTGCATTCATAATATTGTTATTAACATTATTTTTGAATTTCTGAATGACGTTCTTTTATTTAATGGCAACTGTTTTTGTTTGAACAGATGGAGTTGTATAACGTAGAGGCAATCAATTCTCATCCAAAAAATGATAAATAAAGAACAAGCAGAAACTTTAAGCATTTCATTTATATGGGGACTTTTCACTTTTAACACATTCATCTATTTTACAGTGCAGTTTCTTCTAGTGTATAATTGCAAACATAGCAGGTTTTGTCAAAACAGAGCTGCTTTCTTTCCTTTCTTCTCTGATAAGTAGAGAAATATTGCCTTTTAGTTTTGATGTTTTATAACCCGCCAGATCACATGTGCTTTTAATGCTCTAGAAGCAGATTAAATGACATGGTGCAGCTATAGATGTTGTACAGCAAATCATACTATCACAAATTGGTATAAAAATTCACATGAATGTGAATTTCCAGTTACATGTAATTGGAGAATGCTTTCTGAGTTTTAGAGTTTAAATATGATGATGAAAGGGAATGGAAAGATGCAGGAAGAAAGAAATAAGAGAATGAGGAGAATATTGGGATTACAATTTTAGTTTTTATCTATTTAAATATGCAACCAGATTTTCCTGAAGGAAAGAGAGACCAGGCAGCTGTGGCTGAGCCCCTGCAGAAACCTTCCTCTCCCCATAGCCTCACGGGAACAGGTTCTCCAGCAATGCCACATGATTTATTGGCAGCATCATGGGAATTATTACAGGTCATGTTGGGACACAGAAGACAGGGAAGGGCAAGGTCCTGCTCCTGAAGAGTGCACCACCTGATTTCAATCACAAGGGATAAGACGGGAGGTGGCAGTGGGGTTTGGGGACTGGGTGCAACACAGAGGGTTGGGTCTTGGTCTGAGCCACGATCTTTCTCTCTGAAATTGGAAAGCAAAACATTTACTTTACTCAAGCAATCAACAGGGCAAACATAATTAACTTCACCTGAATATTAATATTAGTGAATCTTTATTCTGCTTGCAGGAGGGAAGAGTATTTGAAGAAAAATTCCTGCTGAGGTGAGAACAAATGTGTGTGTGCGTGTGTGTGCAATGTTTAACCGCCTCCAGCGCAATGAGAACCAACATGCACGGTCTGGAGACTTTAATCTAAATGCCATTTATGCTGGTAGTGTAACCTGAAGCTAGTAAATATATTCACAATAAAGGTCTGCATCTAGTAAACCCAAGCTGAAGTTCTCCTATTAACTTTTGACTTTTGCAAAAATATTACCTGCGTACGGTCGATCTTGTTTTGCAGCTGAGATCTGAAATTGAAAGTTCACACCTGGCTTCAGTGCAGCACAAAGTGAAAAGGTGAGGGAGGTTTCTGTGGCATTGTACAGACTGTCCTGTTCAAAATGTGTGGAGCCTACAGCGTCTGGCGATCCAAATCTAAAGCCACGTCCCAGAGCCTTATTAATAAAACAATTTCAGCTCCCACATATTTCCATTGAGTTTGTTTTATGAGGCTGAGAAGTCAGAATTGGAAATTACACCTAATTGTCCCCATTTTGTTAAATAACTAAGACAATATCTTATATGTGACTCTTAGCATCACCTTTTAGGTCTCAGCTCGACATCCTCGGGGCCTTCCATGTCATTCCCCATTGTACATTTCACAGAGCCTTTGTCTTGGAGGAGAGTTTCTGCCTGACACACACACACACACTCACATGTATGTGCTGTCAAAATATTATGTGCTGTCCTAAATTATTTGGTAGCAATGGGAAAAACACCTGCTTCCCGAGAACATTTCTTCCTTTCAATTATCCACGAGAATTTTTCTGGAGATGTATTATTTAAAATGGTAATGACAGCCTGATGTAAAAAATAGGTAATTTTCGATCCTCCTCGTTCCACTACTTGACATTAGGGTACATTGTTCTGATTCCCATTTCGTCATGTGCAAATGGCTTTCACAAGGTGAAGTAAATATACCTTATTCTTTATCCGTTACATCTGTGTGGTATATGGTATGCAAAGCCTTTTAGGACTTACTGTGCAGCAAATGCTGCTTTTTAATTATAAATATGTATAAAATATGCAAAAATATAAAGTTGACAGAGCAAAGAGAGAGCAGGAACATGAGATGTGTGCCTTGAAACCACTGTGCTTTGAAGTGTGGTGGTAATTTCTGAAAATGAATTACTACGATAATATTCAGAGGTGCCTTTTAAATAGCTTGAAAACCTGGGGACTTGGGGTTGTTAGTCAGAACTATTCTTCTTAAAAGGTACTTTTTTGTATGGGTGTCTAAGTACTTAATATGTAATATGTATATTTGTCATATATGTCTTTCTACTTAGATACATAGCAAGCATATGCAAAGCATTTCAAGATTTTTACTTGTAGGTTTTAATAGTAATTGCTGCTTAGTATTTTGAAATGAGAACACTGATCCCTTTTACACCATTGTGATCTGTGTAAACTGAAATACAGGAATAAGGACACTCTATTCCTCTTCTTACTCATCTTTGCAAATATAACCCAAGTAGGGCAGGAGTGTGAATTAGCTCTGAGGCTTTTTTCTATTGTCTGACCTCTGTCATTAGTTGGTATCAAGGTGGGAACAGGCTGGAGATGCTCAGGATCAAGCTAGATTGTGTCAGCCATGAGGAGGAGCCATCCATCAAGCTGAGAATGACCAGTGGCAGGACAAAGAGGAGGTGAGTGGAGCTGCTCAGTGTGGTTTTGGTGGCTGGGGTGACACAGGCAGACGGCCTTATCTCAAGGACAGTCGTGAACTGGGGAGATCAATGGGAGAAAAACAGGCATGGAGCTCTGCTGGGCAAAGGAATGTCAGAGAGGGGTCAGACTTCTGGCTTCTACTGTCACCCTCAGCTCAGTTGTGTCAGGCTGGGGTTTTGTGGGGATAGGTGGAAAGCTTCAGATATTTTAAGACATTTCCATTTAGTTGTTTCTTTACTGCACACCTCACCAGACCGAATCACATTCAATTAACTCCAGAGTTTTCCTTGTTCAGGAAGAAAGCAGTTGCAAAGCAAAGCTTGCAATACTCATCACAGGTTTTTTTTAGACAAATGATATTGTTGGCTCTTGCTTGACCTAAATTGTTATGATAGTAAGAAATGCAAAAAAAACCAAGTGAAATTACTCTTTAGCAGAAATTTCAGGCAATGGACACTTTTCCATGAATATTTCATACACAGCTATAAATAATTCTGTTGGATTTTAAAGATCAGAAAGGGACTACTTGGATGATGTAGGGCGTTTATGTAAGCCTTAGTGCTTTGTGCATGCTGTAAGACACATTCATTCATGAAATTCAAGTCATGTGTGGGTAAATTTGACATTTTTCCTTAAATTTCTTTTAAATAGCTATTTGTTTCGATGGCTTAAGACTGGCATAGACAAATATAGCACCGTCATTCACCTCCACTGCTACCCGAGAGCTGCACACACTGGAATGTTTTCCACAAGGCTTTTGCATTTTAAGAATGTTTTATTCATTATTCTAATACTAGTGCTGAATATGTTGTGCTTATAAAATATGTGTTTGTCAGATTACTGAAGTGTAAGTCTCTCTGAACCTTCATTCAAATATAAAAATCAACTTCATTTAATTGAATTTGCTTCCTTCTGAGCTGATTTGGATGGGTTTTTTCTGTAAATGGTGATCTCTTCATATTAACCAGGGAAAAAACACAAACCTACAATTGTTTTTTTCTTTATGTCACAGTTCCTGCAATTTTGGAAGAGAATTTTGTTATCTACCTAATAAAAAAATAATTTCCTTATTATGAAGAAAAACCTTGCCAAGGTGCTTAACTTCAGCATAAAGCAACAATGGAGACAACCCCAGTACCTGAAATTTATTGATTGTAGAAGAAAAGAACTCGTGATTCTTGAGATACTACTTGCCATGAGTGTAACCACTTGTTACAGACCTTTCTGCATGCAGAGTTCCCCTCTGAGCTGTTCTCCAAACACCACACTAACACCAGCTCCCTCTGTGTTCTGATACGTGCTCATATTTGGGGCCAGCTGTCCTGCAGGGGCTCCCAGGATAGGGCTTTCCCTCTGCTTCTCATCCCTCTTCCTCCTTTCCCTGGTTTGAAGGATGGAGTTTCTGCAAAATAAAAGAAATATCTCAAGAGCTTGTCCCTTAAATCCCACAGAAAACAACTGCAAGCTGAAGATCAAAGAGCACAAACAAAATATTGCCATATTAGTGTCTCCTGTGCTCTGGGAGGGTTTTTATTGTGTGCAATGTGCTTATCCTGCAAATACTGAAATGCTTCTCAGGCCTGTCAGCATCCCCACCTACACAAACACCTGAGAGGAAAGCAGACCTCTTCAGTGGCATCCTCTGAAGTGCACACCAATGCCCAGGGCTCCCTTCAGGACTCCAGGCAGGTCCTACACCAGCATCATCTCTGCTTCCCCCGCAGAGGGGTCAGCTGGGGGACCCCAGCCCATTCACAGCTTTGCTAGTCCCCTTGAACCTGCCAAAGGTGAGCCCATGGGCAGGCAGAGCAGCGTTTTTAAGGTACCACATGGTCTCAGTCTCACAGAGACAGAACACAAACCCAGGTGGCTGTATGTGGAAAGGAAGGTTGTGGTGTGTCCCATGGCAGGGTCTGTTCCTGGGGTGGAGCTGGAGGGTGTGGGTCATTATCAGAGCAGAGACCTTGTGTCCCTCAGGTCAACAAAGGTTTACTCAACAGGTTCTGCTTTTACTCTTCATCAGCACTGTCTGGTACTAAAGTCATCTCACTGGAAATACTAGTGATTGAGTACTTCCATACATAGTTTTATGCATCTGTTCTCTGTTCTGTAGTATTTGTTCCAATCACACCCTGCTTTTCTATGCATAATTTTTCAGAAATTGCAATGGTCATTCAGTTAGCTTTTTTTTCTCTGCTTAGATTTTTGCCTCAATTTTACCATGGTAAAAGTAGGATTCTTTATAACATCTCCAAGCTGTATTTCATTACCATTTTTCACAATTTCTATGATCCTTTGTAATGCCAAATGTGCTACTAGTGCATGATAAATCTGTGCAGCAGAAAAGAACTTTTCTGTTTCTCTCCTGTTTGCAGCTAATCTTTTAGTACTGCAGAAAATGTTGCTTGCATGCTGATTTGATAGATACCACAAAACAAGGACAAAGGAAAATGAGTTAGCAAGCCAAGCAAGTTTACCAGGCCAGAGTCAAGGAGATAATTTATATGAAACAAAATTCAAATAGATGGGAAAGTACATAGGGTACAATAACATCTGCCATGAGATGTTTGGATGAAAATGAGATCATGTGGAAAGGATCCATCCACCCAGGTTAGAGCCCAGAGAAGTTAGTGACAGATTCTCCCAAAGTAACAAGAAGAACGCAGAGAAGCTGATATGCTGGAAACACTGTCCCCTTGGATTAATTTTATTTAATTTATTGCTGGTGCATGGTAAACCTTTCTGTCACTGTGCTGAAACACAAGGCTGAAAGGTCTGAGTAAGGTTGGGACTAAACCACAGTGGATAAATAAAAATAGAGGTAAAAGGACCTTTCAGATTTAGAATACGAAAGATTGGCATTACCTCTAAGGATGTCTGCATGAAAATAGACTGGATTAACAAGATGTGACATTGCTTTCACTGTAAAAATATCCCCTCTTAAAATAATTGGAGATACTTTCAAAATAGGCGGGAATTTAAATATTTGTTTTAAACTACCCAGGGAAAAGTGCTGGGCTTCTTGTGCAATCATCTTTATTGCTTTTTATAGTCCTTCCCTGCTCTCAGTCACTTAGCAGTTCCATTCCCTGAGACACCAGCGATAACTCTCCAGCCTGCATGGATATGTGCTGTGATACCGTTCCGTTCCTCAAAATAACCAAGGTAAAACCCCGCATCACTTTGTCACTATTTTGGTACAAAAGTAGTCTAAACTGGATTTTTTTAGACAGAAAATGAGCTGTTAGCCATAGCTGCAGAGACTCGTCCATCTCCCAGTGCCTCCATCCCTTGCTGGGAGTCCTGCAGCCTGACAGCTATTTAATTTACCCTCGTGTTTCCTATTGCATACTTTGTTTTGCACCTTGACATTTCGCTGTTACTGACCCCTGGCAGCATAATGGCAGGAGAAACTTAATGAAACATTTACATGTCACTCATAAAATGTGGGAGTGCGTTTGGCTGCTGCTGCTCCGCATCTGGACTTATTTTCATTTATACCTTTCATAGCCAAAGGTAACGTCGCAATGGGTTCTTTTCTTGCTTTTCTAAATTGAATCCCCAGTTTCCTTCCAGGTTCCCTCAGGAACCTGCAAGTGAAATTGTTTTCAGGTCCTGCAAATACTGCAGAAACTTTCCATTCCTGAATGGAGGCGAGTGCTTTGTTTCTTTATTGTTGCTTTTCTGAAAGTAATCGTTTCCAATTGTATCATTGTTTCAAAGCTCTTTGATTTGTATCAAGTCGGAATTTAACTGTTTTCTTTAGGTTTGGAAAGCAGAAGTGTTTTGAGCTTTGTGTTCTGTCAGTGCAGGAAGTTTTGTCTCTCTGCCTTTTCACATAAACATGGAAACAAAAATATTTGGTTGAAAAAGTTGCAGCCATTTCTTGTACCCAACCTTTCCCTGACGTGTGAGGGCCATAATGGCACCAGCTGTGGGGCTCTTTTCCCTTCAATCTCAAACCTTTCCAGATAATTTTGATACAGGACATGAGTTTCAAGTTCTCTTCACACCCTTATTTTCCCCTTTTGTCTGTTCCAGGTTCTCCTATCTTTCATTTCTGTGCATTTTCTGGATGAATTTTACAATACCCTGAGGAGTTGGATGCTTTTCATTCCCCCAGCTGTTCTTTCACCTGTATTTTTCCCATGGACCTTTCTCTGCTGCCCCTTGGAAATGGGGTAACCACCAGGTTTTCAAACCCTCCCCTTACTGGGACTGTAAATACTGCAGCAGAGGTGGTGCTGAAGGGGTCTGCGAGTTACTCCCATGCCAGCAGCCTGTGGTTAGCAAGTCCTGCTCCTGCCCCTGAATGAATTATTATGCAACCATATTTGTAAAAAAAGGGTTACTGATTCCCCTGATGGAAAGAAGAGAGGAAGGGAATCTGCCAAATATATATTTTTTTTTAATTGTTTTCTATTGGTTCTGCTTTCCTGGAGAGCATTATTAATAATGCTTTGTCAGGATGCCAGGGATGTGTCGTTCTGAACACAGCACAATTAAGTGGGCAGCATCTGCAGAGGTGTACAGACATTAAAACTGCTTAAATGAAAGAAAGCTACAGAGCAAAAGTTTGGAAAGGCACTGGGGAATTTTATTTTCTGAGTGGATAAATGGACAAAGGCCTTGAGCAGTAAATGCTGGCTACCAGATCTCATAGGACAGGATGTACTCCTGAAGTACTTTTGCATTCTATTGCATCCACGGAGGGATATTGGTAGCCCATCACCTTGAGGTTTTGTTCAGTCCCAATTTAATGCCAACTGGAAGTAACAAAAGGGGAAACAAACAGATTGGATTTTGATGAGGAGGGAAAATGTAATTATATGGACAGCTCTGATTGATAAATACAACATCAAGGTAGCAGAAGTTCTGTTTCTCATTAGTACAACGTTTAATATCATCTGTTAGCTATAAACTAATTATTGAGCTGTCTTTGCCAATGCAGTCCATTATTTTCTTTTGTTTTGCACTGGTTGTGTTGGAATTTAACATACAAATATATGTACAGTTTGCCTGTTTTTTTCAGATTCTTACCCTATTGAAAAGCAAAAGAGAACACAGACACACTCAAGCAAAAAGGAGACGACTTGAATAAGAGTACAAGCCATTCTGTTCCCAAAAGCCTGCTAGCTGATTAGTATTGATTAGGTCAAGGTGACCTATTCTAATACAATACAGTTCTTATGATCTCAAATTCAAAACAGCTACAGTAAATAAGATTAATAGAACCAATTTGCTGCTCTCAAGTAACATTGTAATACAGCTTCATATGACTGGGTTCACATTGGAAAATAAATTAATGGCCAGTAAAGCACCATGGAAATACAGATAGGAATTTCCAGAGCAGTATGCAGCCATTAAGTCCTTTATTCATGTGAAGCATATGAACCAGATTATCAGCTGATACGAAGTGACATGGTTCTACAATATTTAAAGGGCTGTCACAGTTCAGTGTGTTCCATAGTGGTCTTTTACTACTATTTTCTACGTTTCTGGTGCAGTTTGGTTAACTACTGCATGACAGTTAGCTTGGGTGGGTCACCTAAACATACTTATAGATGCTGGAGAGAAAATTAAAATATTTCTCTTATTTGTTTGGAGAGAAGACAAAATAGGAGGCTAATGCTATGTTGTGATTTATTGCCAGCATCTAATAGACAGACATAATGGGATAGATTTTCATTCTGGTTAATGTGAATAAAATGCATACCTTATGGTGCTTTAGTTGTTAGTATAGCCCCATTTGGCAAAGAAAAAAAGTCCTGTGTTCATAGAAGCAGC
The DNA here is from genome assembly GCA_028020825.1 of Podargus strigoides. NCBI lineage: Eukaryota > Metazoa > Chordata > Aves > Caprimulgiformes > Podargidae > Podargus > Podargus strigoides. The sequence goes on along the minus strand of CM051629.1, from coordinate 1,379,439 downwards.
CTATCTTCTAATCTCAGGAAGCCTGCTCTCGTTTTCCCTCTGTTTTACATGTGTTTCCTTCATTCTGCCACATTTCAACACCTCTGCAGATGTTTATTGTATCTCAAATGATGCACACAGATCACCAAGCAACAAATTACATTCTCTAGGAAAAAAAAAAATAAAAATCCTACTTATGTCTAATTAACTTCACTACAGCATGTTCAACATTATGGGCAAGTAACCTGCTGAGTCCAGGGCAGAACTGTGCCAGATTGAAACTCTCCCAAATGACTGCTATTGATGAATAAACAAAGAGGGTCGGCCGAGGTGATGGCAAACAGTATATCTTAATGCATGCACTGCTTGTATAAACAAGGTATTAGCTGGTGAATGTTCATTTGGCTTATCTGCAGACCAGTAAAATTACCCTGGTATTTAAAACTACAGATGCTTAGGAAAATGCATTCATTTTTCTCCCCTGAGAAACCCAGATAATATTGCATCAATATTTAATTTTAGGGGACAGCCTCAAGATGCTGAGAAATTGTGTCTGAGAAAGCCTCTGTCTCCTGAAGGAAGAAGTCAAGGGGCTGTCTGGGGGAGGCTCAGCCTTGTCAGCCAGGGTGTGATTTGCTCTCAATCATTTCCCTCTGTCTTAGTGATGGAATTGTAAGCACAGGGGCCGTTCTCTCAGCTCTGTATTTGTACATGCCTGACACGGGGGGGTTAACCTCGGTAAGGTGATATAAATAATACAGAACCAGGGAAGCTGCTGTGCCAAGTATCATGCTCATTCAAGCGAGACTTTTAGGCTGTTTTTAAGCTCCTGAAGCGGGGAAAGGATCCCCTTGTCGTGCCAAAGCCTCTCACGCTGTGATTGCCTCTGATTTACAGAAGCAGCCCTGGAAAGAGGCAGCCAAATTACACCAGCTCTAGTGCTTTTGACAATGTTTATGCTTCATCTTAAAATTGCAACTTTCCTTTTCCTTTTAGGTCTTTTCCTTTGTCTTTTCATACCAATTTGGAAGAGATGTAGACACCAAGCAAGAGATGTACCCACGTCCCAGAACAAACAGGAGTTACTCTCACGGGCACTCACACGTCACAGATATTTTCCCTGACATTCTGCTGTTGGGTCTTTTGTTCCCCAGCACGTTTGTGTTTTATCTGTTCATTTGGGAAAGGAGCCAGACAGCAAATTGAAATATCTCAGGAAACTGAGACACAAAAATTTAAATAAATGCAGGTTACCTAGAAGATATTATTTCACATTCACTTCAGGCATATCAAGATGTTCCAGAGCTGAAAAGAGTAAAAAAAATGATGGAATGTTCAGAGCATTGTTAAATTAATTATGTACAGAATGGAAGGAAGTTCTTAGGCAGACTTTATATTGTAACTCGTGTCCTACAATCGTGGGAAGAGATAATACTCAGGGATGAGAACTGCTGTTTGAGCCTGAAACGACGATGAATTCTGTAACGGCAAGTTTGTTAAGGTACAGCATATCCCCCTTGCAGACATCATCTGTTACGTTGGGCTTTGCCCCTAAGTAGCTGTAAGCGAAGGGTGATGCTGAGGACTAAATAACAATGCTGTGATTTAGGGCACTGTGATGGTGCTCGCAGTGTACAGAGTATAAATGAAGTTAAAGTGCTTTGGGCACAGTAATTACCTCCTTTGTCTTTAGTGTGCCAGTGCCATAGAGAAGATTTTATGTTGCAGGAGTTAATAAATCATTCTGGAGGAGTACAGCATAGTGGTCCTTGCACAACATAATTAACAAGCTAAACTGTGACTACAGCATGCCAGGTCCAGAGAACGGGGTTTAATTAAAAGCAGGATGCTTCCAATGGCTCAAAACCCTTTCCGGTTCCAATTTCAAGCTTTCACATACTGGAATGTTAATTTGGACTTTATAAACTGAAAACCATCATGAGGAGCACAAAGTCCTGTGTCCTGAGGCAGTAACGAGATCCTCACTTGAACTCCTCCTGAGTGTTACATTTCTCAGCATAAAGCCAACCCCAGGTTCAGTGTGTCTGGGGAGAAAAGTACCGCTGCAAAAAATATTGATGGAGCTCCGTACTGAGGCCTTGATCTTGTTTAGGTCAGTCTTTGCTTATGCAAAGTAAATCCTGTGGTGCGTTAGGTCCCATAGCTGCATTTCACTTGCATAAATTTCCATGTGAGAAAGCAATGTTTATGATGAGGGCAAACAAGGCCCAATGGGTTTAGGAGCTTTGCAGTTAGGAGATGTCATCTTATGCCCTGCACTGGACTTGGCTGAGTCACTTGGACCCAGACCTGTGTGTGTTTTGATTCTTATGGATTGCAGATTTTAAAAGGAGGGACCCAAGCAGCTTTCAAGGACTTGAGCCTTTGATCCTCCCTGTGTGATGCAGAGGATGCACTGGGTCACTCGGGCCAGCTAGAACTGCCTGTGAAGGGTTGGCTGTGCTCCCTCTGGAGCAGCGCTGCAGCAGCAGCACCACGTTGGGAACGTGCGCGTGTTTGGCCACCTCAGCTCATCTGGGGCAACTACAGCTTTTTTCCAGATTTTAACCTAATTTAGATGGTTTCTTTTAAAATTCTCATCAGTTCATGGGTGTAACAGAAAGGGAAATGAATATAAATACATTTTAAAGATTAATGAGTTCTGTAACCCTTATTTAGTGGGATAGATCCACATGTTCCCAGAGCATGGGCAGGTTCACTGCCTTTCCTTCAGAAACACCTCTCCTGTGTGATCCCCTGGGAACTGCTAAGGAGCCCCAGAATGCCTGGGGTGTCTGGCCTCATGGGTCAGCCCTCAGGTGTCCTGCACCAGCTTGGCTCCTCACCAAAACACTTGCAGTATTAAAAATATTTTGCTTTTTCCTTAGCTTAAATATTGCCAAATTGCCAACGATTTGCAGCAGCACCACCACAGGGTAAATGTCTGTCTCTTTTTAATTTCTAAGGCTTCCATTCAAAATATTTAAGATCTGAGAGGGGAGAAGAGCACTGGGTGGTTTGCACTCCAGCAGCAGTGCTGGACACCCGTGCCACCACAGCCATGGCAGGTGGCCACCGCGCAGCGCGTGCCAGCCCAGCCACTCGGCTCCGGTTGCTGATGCTCCATGGTGTTGAGAACAGCCTCAATTAAGGACTGCAGCCTAACCATTTTACTTAAAACTAAATTAAAAAAAAATCAATTCCTCTGAAGGTTCTGAAGAGCAAAGGGGAGGGACAGGTTTTGTTTGTCTCTAATTGTTATTACAGGGTTGTAGTAAGACAAGTCAAACTCCTTGTTGCCATAGGAAATTGTAGTCTTCAGTCAGCAGCTCTCACACTTTTAGATAAATATTTAAAATGCTAATTGGGACTGTTCCACAGCTTTAATTCACAAAGTGCAGGATATTTGAAAGAGACTTTTAATTTATTCCAGGCAACTGGAGAACTCAGATTAATAAGAAAAATACACTATTGCTCTGCCTTTGTAGGAGATGGTGAAATGCAATCTGAAAGTAAACAACAAGACACTTTTCTGCTACCTCAGAGGTCTTCCAAAAGAGGTATTTCAGTGGTGTGACCTACTACAGCCCCTCATCTCCCTGGACCCCTACTCCTGCAGTGCTCTGTTTTAGCTTGAAGCAGAGGAAATAGATTGTCCTTTCAGAATTCATGGAAAAATGATTGCAGTATATGCCTGGTAGCTAATTTTGCACAGATTAACCTTGCAAAATAAAAAATGCCAGTCCAAATTCCACTCTCCTCCGACACCAATAGAGATGAATTTACTACTGTAAATTGTAAAGCATATTATTGGGATAAAATTATTATCTTTCCACTCACTTCATTATGCAAATATATATACACACTATAATATTAGAAATATTAATTTAAAAATGAGCTGTATTGCTTGCCCACTCAAATATTATTACCAGTAAGCAGGAATAATGATTTACAGATAATGGAAGCCTAAGTCAGATGTTTAATACAAGTTTCCTATCTCAGGGAGGAGTGTGTGCATCTTCAGACTCTTAAAGTGACCAGCTCTGGATGACACTGAACAGAACTGAATTATCTGTTCTGTACAAAATCTATCCCTTTATTTCTTAATCCTCAACTCCAAACCTGGCTCATGACAAGCTCTCTTTTAGCACAAAGAAAGCCTCCACCATGAACTATGAATTATCTGGAAAAACGTGTCTTTCTTCTTGCTTGACAACAAGCATTTTATGTTGTACTCACTGCGAGAGACCTGCGCCTGTGCCACAGCCCCTGGTCATGATGCTGTGTCACTGAAGTCCTGTTTGCAAATCAACATGGCCCTAACGAAGTCTGAGTCCTGAACAAGGAGTTAGGGAAATGTCTTCAAGAAGATGGCAGAAATACCTTTTCTACTTTATAGACAATTTATATTTAAATGTTTATTACAAACAGCAAAAATGGGGTTTATGTGTTAATTTTATCCTGACTGATGTATTTTTAATAAAAAATGTTCTCTTGTGTTTTCCTACATTCTCCCTCAGTGTCCCTGCTTTTACCACCCTGATTATTCAGATTAAAGATTCTGCACATCAGGTGTGCTAATACAGGGGAGGAAAGGGGATGAACAGTTCCATTAATTAAGCCAGGCTGTAGCAGATCATCATCATTTTTCAAGGTGTCAATTGAGGGGATCTCTGGGAGTGATGCAGATTAGCTGAGACCACCTGGGAATTCAGTCTCATTTTCCATCACAGTGTTTCAGAGTGCTTGGAAATAAGATTTGTCAGAGTTTACTGTTAAACCCACAATAGCTATAAAGGGTATTTGCAGGAGTGTCCTAAAACACTGTTAATTTCCATTACTTTATCTAGCCTAAACCCAACAGTCTTGAGACCAGTCCATACATTTGCTTGCTTTTAAAAAGCAATGCTATAGCTATTTCAATACCCATGGTTATAGAATTGAAAAGCTTTTTAGCTTGTGACTTATTCTGAGCATTGGCAGAGCTGGGAAACTTCTCTGGCTTTCCTGTGTTATTGACTGGAAAGGTCCAGCAACATTTCATCCCAGAGTCATAGTCTGCAAGCTTCAGCATGGCTCCCTTGATGAAATTATTCTGCATAGATGTGTATTTTTGAATATCTATTTATGTTTCTGAAAGCCAGGAGCATATGCAACCCACCTGGTGTGACCCTGTCTTTCTGTGTTCTGAGCCATGCCCTTTCTCTGTGAAACTGCACATCTCTGTCATATAATGCTTACCAGTTTAATTGCTTTATTGCTCTTTGTTCTGCAGCTGTGGGTCTGTTTGGGTATCAAATCAGAGGCTCTGGGTCTCAGGTGGTGGGGTTGTGGAGTTTGTTCACCTGGGAGGAGGGCCGGGGCTGCCCTGGGATGCTTGGCTGGAGCCTGGGGTGTTTCTGCAGTGAGAAGGGCTTTGATCAGCATGCTGAAGCCATGAAAAAAGACTTTTCTGGGGCTCTGGAGGCTGCTGGAAGTAGCTGGAAATGGGAGTGGAATGAAGGTCTGAAGAAGGTAGGTTTGCTTCTATATTTTTTAAGCGTTTTCCCCAAGTAGAACTGTGTTTTCTGTCTGTGGAGAGCTGTATTGTTCTGGTTTTCTGCCCTAACACAAGAGATGGGAAGTTCTTGGATGTCTTTGTAGAAAGTTTTAGCTGTGTGTTCCAGCTGACTCTGAATCCCTTCACAGTGACTTTGTTTTAATTAACCCAGTGTAGAAAGTTTGGCTCCCGCACCCTGCGAGGTGCAGTACCCCCTGTTGAGGGGCTGCTATAGCAGGAATAGAAGCAGATTGCTAAACTGCAGCCCCCTGGGTGTGACTGTTAACTGTCTTCTGTGTGTGCCTTTATCTGCTCTGCTTGCTGACCTGGGTTAGGGACCTGCAAGTTTCTTACCCTGATTTCCTCCGGGCTGGTAGGAGCAGCCCCGTTGTTTGGTGGCAGAACTCCTGGCATGTCCTTCCAGACTGGGTGTCCTCAGCCAGGGAAGCTGCAGGTGCTTCTGAGGGAGCATGGGGGGGTTTGCAGTGGAACAGAAATCCAGGGGTAGTGGAGAAAGACTTATTTGCTTTGTGAAAACAGCCCTTTTTAGGTAATTACGTGTCTGGTTTGGAATGCTGTATTCAGTGTGATTAAGGGAATGGTTGGGGAGAGTCTTTGTTTTTCAGACCTGAAATGGCTCCTGGGACTATAAATTTTCTCTAAAGGAACAATATAAGCAATATTTACTAGTTTAACATCAGGAAACTCCAGTGTTGTGCTTGGTGTGTAACTCCAGAATTATTATTTTTTTACCCTTTCGTATATGGCTATGGTATTAATATTTTCTAGTCCTCTCTTGGAAATAAGGAAGTGCCTTGTTGGTTATTTTAAAATGTTTTTGTGAATTTGTATTTCATGTTCAATAATATCTTGAATCTGAAAAATTTTGGGAAGAAACAAAAGACTCCAGAATGGAATGCTTTCACCACTAGTTACTGAGCAGTGATCGCAGTAATTGGCTGTCTGATCAGTGTGGGACTCCTGCCTCTGTTCAGACACAAATGACTTCTGCTGGAGTCAGTGGAGGCAGTTAATTATATCAATATATTGGCAGATGACTGGGCTCAAGTTTCTCTTTCCTGTAGTTTGGCTTTAGTAAGGACCAAAAGGGATAATAAATTTTGCAGCACAAAGGTTTGGCTTCACACTGAGCTTATTCTTATTACTACTTAGAGGTGCTTAACATCAAATCCTGGGGTACCTCCTTCAGAAAGTTGATTTTCAGTCCCATTTATTCATTATCCTTGTGAGATCAGCTGCTACTCACAGGCAAGTGCTGAGATGTGAGACCTGGAGCTCAGCCCAGTGCATCCAGCACTGTGGGACTGGTTGGGTGTATGGGATCGAACACAAGTAATCCTATGCCACAGTTCCTCAAAACTCACTTTGAAATACAAATACAGCTGAGTTAGAGGCAAAACTGCTTTTCAGCAGGTATTTTGTAATGTAACTTTTAACATTTGTCACTCCAAATACCTGAAATTAGAAACCACTGCTGGGTAGCACGCAGGAGCTGGTGTCTCCAGCATCACTGCTGTGTAGCACTCAGTTATGTACCACTTTGGGTCACATTTCTCTGATACTCAGTAAAAAGATGGTTTGGCACTGTGAAGGGCTATGTTTTTTGAGGGTTATATGCATTCTATCAAATCCTATTTAATTAGTAGTTCATTTTCTGATTTTGGCATTTCACCTGTCTGGGCTAGGATGTGTCTGTGTGTACGTGTCTGCATCAAACTCCATGAGCAAATAAACAACTCAAAGTGATATGAAAACTGCTATTTTTTTTTTCTTTATTTTTTGATTTCCTAAATTGTCAGAAGACACATGTGCTGGCTTTGGACAGACTCTTGTGAACAAGTAAATAAGGGGTATTTCACAAACAGGTAACAGCCTTTGAGTAGCTCTTAAATCTGAGCAGCACGGCTTCACCTCTGGCTCCGTTTGTAGCACAGGCTGATGCCACTGATGTGGCTCACTGCCTTTACATCACACCTGCTGACTGTGAGGGTCTGTTTCACAAAATGTCTCCTAATATTTGTCAAACTGAAAAAAAAATACCATTCCAACAAACTTTTTGTCCTGTTGGTGAAATCAAGCCAACGTGCTGTGCATAGCTCTCAAGTTTCTTGCCCATTTGTGGGTGAGCTTGGTGGGTGAGTGCCCTGTCCAGCACCCCCCGGGGAGCAGCAGCCTCCAAGGAACACCCAGGGGTGTTCAAGCCATGCCCGGGTGAAGTGCTGGGGTCTGAACCCCAAGCCTTGAATTAAGGTTGACATATGGGTGGTTCCCACAGTTCTTCAAAAGGAGGGGATGAGTTTGCCTTTTGGCTTTCCTCCAAGGTGTGGCTGACCTTGCAGGGAAAGCCCTTGGGTAAACAAGCCCCAGGTGCCCCCCATTGGGTCAATGAGTGCCAGGGGTCCTGCTGTGGGCATAAAAGCTGGGACCACTTGCAGGAAGGGTGCAGTGTCTGTCTGTGAGGTGGATGCACTTTGGAGAGTTTCCCTGTTGGGGAAGGACCTCCTGACTCTCCCTGCAACTGGACCCCAGTCAGGTTTGGCATTTGCAAACGTGGGCTTTGTGGGGGAACAATATGGGGGTACTTCTATCCTACATGGTCAGCCTATTGACTTGGTTGTCTCCCATTTTTTCTATGGGATACCTTGTATCTTTGTTTATTCCATCTATTACTGGTCATGCTGTGTCATTCCTGGGGTTGCAGGGGTTGATGTCTTTTATTTGTGATCTGACCTGTTTGTACCCCCAGCAATCCCCCATATACTGACTCCCTACATACAATAGAATCTGGTTACTGGATTGTTTTTCTGCTGGCTGTGTCCTTTGCACTAGACTTAGTGATTGGCAAAGCACTGGGGAAGGAGCGTGCTGTGCTGGGGAAATCATGTGAGCTGTGCTGGGGATGTGCCCTTTGTCAGCGCTGCCTGTTGTGTCCATGTGAGGACCACGGGGAGTCACTCCAGAGATTTGCTATGTTTTTATAGACAGAGAATTTATTGGGTACTCAGCCAACTGTGAAACTTTTGGTGGCAACTGCTGCTTGAAAGAAGGAAACAAGTCCCTGCCAAATGACACTGTCAGCACTGACTGGGGTTGCAGAGTGTTTTGCTGCTCGCTCTGCTCCTTCTCCAGGTGGTATTTTGGACCTCAGAAAGAGCCTTGTGAGGAGCTATTAAAAAATGCAGGTGTGTGCCAGGAAAACATCACTCGGTCCTGTGCTTGTGCCTGGGTGCAGAGCACCTGAGTGCCCTCTGTCGCAAAGCCACGGGTGGGCAGGAACTGTATTGGCTGGGAAGGAGAGAGAAAACTTGTACTGACAACTCTGGAAACCATCCTGGAGCCTAAGCCAGACCTAGCTGGAGAGGTGAAGGGAGGGAGTTGAGAGAGCAGGGTATGGCACAGGACTGACACAAAGACTGCTCAGGAAGATACACACTCTTTTTAATGCTTTTAATGAATAGTGCCAATCTACTCATTTTTCCAGAAGCAAAGAGGCATCTGGAAAAGCTGTTTGGGATCCTGGGAAAGCTCTTATGTTTTGTGAACATCTCTCATTTCTCTCTCTATTTGCAAAGTTGCTACCCAGTCATTCCATGAGCTTTCAATGCTATAAATTCTCCTCTGAGAAGCAGAAATATTGCATTTGCAAAGGTGAATGGCTGTGGCTTAGTTACATCAACCCTGAAAATTATTTACTCAGGTTATGACCCTGCATTACATGGCTTTTGTTAGCATGAGGAGGTATTTTGCCCTGTGACTTGGGCTGACCAGCTCTGCTCTGCTTCATCTGCAACAAGCTGCATCGTCCATGTCTTTATTTACTGACATACTGCATGGTAATTCTTCTCCTTTAATATTCTGTTGTCTAATTGCAGTTAATTGTGGTTCTAAATCTTGCTAATTACTGTAAATCATGCTCTGCCAGCCATCTTTTCTTTCAGTGGCAATAAGGGTTTTCTTTTTTCTCCTTGGAAGGTGCATGTAGTTTAATATAATAAAAGTGTCTCAATAATGAGGATTTATTGGCGAGGGCTATAGAGGACTGTATGGCTCTGTGTGAGAGCAACATACTGGGTTACAAAAAAGGAACAGAAAAGTCAGAGCCTGTGAAACACTTTATTGATGGGAATGGCAGTCAGTATAACTTTAATTTTATGTCTAAACTAAGGTGGCTAAATGTAAGACCTTTAATTAAACCCATCAGGCGCCTGTGATTTTGCTGGCGTTCTGTTTGACAGGTGGAACGTTCCCTCCAAGCAATTAGCATTTCAAGCACGGTCTGCTGGCATCTCCCTGGTCCTCCCCTAGATGTCTAATCTTCTAAGGCTTTTCCTACTGAATGCTCTTGATTTCATGGCTAATCAGTTGGTTGGATCACCGTATTCTATTAATATGTATAAATCTGGTCAAATTAGGTTCAGAATTTAATGCTAAATGTAGGTCTGCGTAAGAGCACCCCGACTAATCAGTTATGATCCACTGACAATTTCTTATAGGGTTTAGAATGTGAACATGATCTGCCTGAATATTTTTGTACTTGCGTATAAGTGCTGGTGGGAGAAGTGGCTTTGAGATAATTCCCATGAAGCAGAAAACATTTGTGTTTAGAGGAAATATTTTTAACTGGCGCACTCTGCAGAATGCAGATTTACAGGTTAGCCTCAGGAAGAAGAATAAAGAATTGAAAAGTCACTGAAAATAAGGTCTTTGAGACTGGGATCATCAAAGTTAACAAGTAATGGGACATGTAAGAAGATGATTAAAATTTATTTTTGATGATTAAAAATGGGTGCATAAAATGCTGGTGTTGTAATTCATATCACTGGTATTCCCAATTATCGGATGAGAAATCTCAGGTCAGGCATCACCAGCTCCTGGTGACGTGGTTTTATTCCCCTCTGTCCCTGTGCTTTCCTCCTGGAGTCTATAAATAGCAACCAACGACAACCTGCTTTCGTTCCCCTCTGCTCCTCTCCTACTTGTTAAACAACAACTGCACTTTGAAGCCAACCAAGTAATCAAGGAAAAACTATATTAGGCTCTCCATCTGATGTGTCATTTTAGAAGGAAATTTTTAATAATGAATTAACATCTAATTTTCAGTCTTCTGCAATGCTATTTGCATATATAGCTGTGTTATTAATTACTTAGTGGAGCTGTAAAGGATGGATACATGTTGGCACAGCTCACAGGCTGGTCTCTGAGTGTGCAGCATCATTTAGAAGTCCATAATAGTATTGTTTGTAAAACACAGTGGTGTTCTTGGCAGCATGGTTATTACGCTTGGAGGCATCCCCCATGCGACTCCTCCAGTGCTGGTTGTGTCCTGCAGTGTCTCTGGTTATCAGCTGGCATCTGGGGCTCTCCCTGGGGACACTGGGGAGCCAAACAGCAATAACAGCCCTGGTTATTCCAAAATAAGCTGGCAGGCCAGGGGTGTTTTACTGTCCCTGGGGTGAAAAAGGAGCACACAGCAGCTGTTTTGAACTTGCTGAATGCACCTCAGGCAAAATTTCTTACTTGTACAGCCTTGTTCATGGATCACTCTTGAGAACCCCCTTGTTTATCTGTCCTGAGGACACCCAAGAGATGCCCCACTGGAATATAAAGCCATTGCAGAATCCCTGAGGCTACATACAGATTCTCCTGGAGGAGCTCCTACCTGGAGCACTTTAGGCTCACAGTACAGCTGTATGGCATGATCTACCTCCCTGTGTTTAATATTTCATATTCCTAAGGCACCTCTGCAGTGCCTCCATGGTGTGCTGGTGCTCACTGAGCAGCTTGGCCCACAACAGTCTGCACATTGCCATCTGGGGACACGGGTCTGACATGTCCCTGGTGGCACAGTTCTTGGCAGTATCTGTAAAAGCAATGAAGAAGTACTACGGAAAGCATATGGTTCCCATGCCATCTCCCTTCTCGAAGGCAATCTGTGCATCCTGCAGCCTGACTGCAATCATATGCAAGTTCCTACAGTCCTCGACAGCCTCGTTGGCTCGTGAGATGATTCAGTCAAATGAAGGGGAGGACAGGATGCTTGGGGTTTGAATGCTAGTTATCATCAATCCAAAAAGGTAATGAAATCCAAAAGGTGTTTCTGAAACTTGCAGGAAAATTGAGTAATCTGGCAGAAATCACAGTTGTCTCCTGCATATTTGAGAAATAGAAACAGGTTAAGTTTTATTTGGTGAGCTACTATTTTCCTTCCTGTATTATGGTGATTTCAGTTCCTTCAGAAAAGATCCAAGTCCAACCCAAACCTTTGCTTTTCCAGTGAGTGAATTTATTTTGTTCTTTTCTTGCTTCCGGATCTGCTTGTTCCCCTATGTGCCTGTTTGTCCACCCAAATATGTTCTTCTTTAGCCTGCTTTGCTTTGGGCAGATATTTTTTTATTCACTGCATAAATAACCAGAGATATGGAAACTTCACTGGGATTCCCGTGCTGGAGATGCGATCGCCCTGCCTGGGGGAGCTGATAGAGATTGACAGGGGCACTGACATTTCAGTTAATTTTGTCTTCAGGAGCTCTGGTCATTATGAGCTCAACCTGGGTTAAATATGATTTTTTTTTTGACTCATGCAAAGGTTGGGAGAGGGAGATGCTGATATGGGAAGGTTGCTGGTTGGCAGCTGACAGCCCTTCCCCTTCAACACTGACTTAGTCAAACTGCTGAGGAAGATGATTTTGGGAACTCTGAATTCCCCAGTGTTTGAAAGGCAGGATGAAAGGGCTGAATCATCAAAAGCAAGAGTTTTCAAAATACATATGCAAGAAGACATGGCCTGAGTTGTGGAGGGTACCCTCTTTCAGGAGATTAGGCTATGGGTCTGGGAGAGAGGGAGTGCAGACTCAAACCATAGCTGCAATGAGAAGAGACACAACCTATACAGTCCTCTCATAGGTGGTCTTAGACTTCAGTTAGTCCAGTGGAGTACTTAAATGGAGAAAGGAAAAAAACGCCTTAGATATGATGATTGTGTCGTTCAGGAAGTTTGAAACCCAGGTTTTCATCAATACTTGAAATTCAAATAACCAGTTACTGGGCAGTACTTCTATGTATGTCTTCTAAGGAACAAGAACAGGATATTGTAAATGAGATGAAGGCATGGCAAGTTTTTATTTGCATCTATTTTTACAGGACTTACCCACACCCCAGGGAAAGTGCAGCTTAAGATACTGATTTTGTAATTTTTATGAAGGATCTCTATTTACCTTCCTGATTTTAATTGTTGCTTTAATAAATGCTATTTCATATTGGTTATTTCCCTTGTGGGAAGAATCTTGAGAACTTAATCTTAAATTTTACTTTGTGCCTCTGGGATTTGGGGTTTTTAAGGTGTTTTTTGTCTTTTTGTTTGTTTGGTTGTTTTTTTTTATTTCTCCTGGGAAGTGCTAAAAGCATTCCACTTGTAAAAATGTAATGTTTTTCCCCAAATTATTCCCTTTATAATTCATTGTAATACTGATCCTTTGAAATAGTGAAGGAATGAAGACAAAACCGAAGTGTGACTGTTAACATTCTGGTGCATGGCAAAGCCCCATTGGCTGGAAGGGGTCAGACTGCTGTGACTTGAACACCATTAGCAGAGCAGTTGTATGACAAATTACCAATGTTTACATGCCAGTTCTCCAGAAAACAGTCACAAACACTCAGACATCCATTTGATGCTTAGATTGAGTAAACCCAGTTGGAAAAGGCTGAAAGTAGCCTAAATCTTGTCTCCAGATCAGCAGAAGCATTTGAGATTCACAAAATTGAGTTCTGATTTGACCCAGCTGTGATTACAGACAGAAATAACAACGTGCTTTAGATGCATTGTTGTACAAGTGTTATTTCTAATACTGCATTTTTCTTCTTGCACATTGGAAAAAATGGAATAGGGCAAGTAGTTTCAAAGCCATCTTCTTAAGTGATCTCCTGAGCTCTTCTTTAGGTGGCTAGCAAAATAGGTTAATTCTGAGTTGGTAATTGCTTAGCTTTTATTGACAAAGTTCTAATTTTTCAACTGTTTTGAATACAAGGTTGTGGCTCTTCCATTACTCTGTTACCAGAAATAATTTTATAAGGTAGCTAGATTACATCTTGAATATTTTGAACTATCCATAATTTAGTTTTCAATACTTGCAGATGAAATTTGAATTAACATAAGTGATGAACAAGGATAATTTCTACCATGTAAGAATAATTTCAAAGAGGGGAAAAAAAGAAAAAACCTAAACCCATCACATAAGTTATTAATTGCAAATTATTCATTCAGATTTAATGGAAAATACTTTTAATATAGTAAGTAGAAAGTATATTAATCTATTTTTTTTGAACTGTCTTATGGAAATTAATATATAAATATGTTCTCAATGGAAAATTTTCATGTTTCAAGAATACTACATTAAGAGAGTAAGGAATACATTATGAAAATTTAATTGCATATTTTAAAGCAATTATCCAACTAAGCATAAAATTCCTGTTGCAAAGAGTAATTAGTAAAATATTTAGATTTATTTAAGTTTAGAAACTGTAAAATGACAGGGAAGGTCAGAATCCACTGTAATAAAGAATAATTGGTTGGTAGTTGGTCCTTAGAATTCTATAAATATTTTTTGAGAATTCTTATTTTGCAAGATAGCTCATGGAAGGTGGACAATGCATTTTACTTGTGTTTCAACATATCCTGTGAGCTAAACTTCAGAGGTGAGAGAGGGATGCACTGGAGACACTGCCAGAGCACTGCCTTGACTGCAGCCTGCCCAACTGGAATACATTTTGCCCTATTTAGATTTTAAGATGGTGTTTTCATGTTCAATTACCTTCTGTAAGATGGAGATAATTTTAAGCTACTGATTGCGATGAAGGGCCTGGCACAGAGATAATGTTCTTCTGGCACTGAACCAGTGCTCACGTGGAGGTTTCACTCTGCAGATGCACCAAAACCTTCTGTGAAACTGCTTTTGAATTTGGGGAAATTGTGTGCGATTTTCTGCCCTAATAGTTCAATTCCCTGCGGGTGGGTGGTGTGGTGGGAAGGTAAATAACCTTTAATTTTGGGTTAAATAGCTGTTTTTTTTAACAGGTTCTGTATGAACCTGTTAATGTGTTTCAGTTGCTTGTGTGGGCTTATTTATACCCAGTTCCTAAAGCAGTTCTCTGCTTGTGCTTCAGACAGTTAAAAGACAAAGCAAAACAAGCAAGAGCTCTGGAATGCAACTGGGGCTGTCCTTCCCTCAGCCCCTGATGTGAGAGGGGTTTACTCATTGGGGTTGAAACCGTTCAAAAGAACAAAAACCAGATCAAACAAACCCAGAAAACAACAACAAACCCACCCCACAAGCAAACCAAAACCCACACAGAGAAGCCAGGATTGAAGGAGACCCAGACCTCTCACCCGTGGTTCCTGCTGGGCTGGGAAGCTTTGAGTATTGATTTATTTTTGTTTGTTTGGTGAACTTGGGCTACATCTCCATGAGCAGGTCACTCAGCACGGGAGAGGATCAGAAGATTAACTTCAGGAGCATGTACCCACACTGCATGCAGTACAGGGCTTTTCTGCAGGCTTTGTACACTGTGGCCCCAGCACTAAGCTACAGATGCAGTTCCAAGCTGTCTGCAGGACCAAGGGTTGGGATCATATGCAGCTGGAGATCATCTGTATGCTTTAATATGGGCCAAACTAAACTAATCTATTTTTTATTTGCACTTCTGGAATAGAGCTACTAATCTAATTTCCTCTTCAAGAAGTCTAGTTGGCGTTCACCAAAACTGCTCTCTGAATTGAATTAATATCTGGTAATTGGGATTGATTAGAGGATTTGTTTCTAATCCATGCAGTCTCTCTAATCACAACACTAATGTACATTCAGCCTCTACAGCTGACATTGAGATGCTGCTGTTGAAAGACAAGGCAAAATACTGCAATGGCTGGCAGCAGTAGGTTGGGATTTCCTACAGACCAATTAAACCACTCGTTTTTGATACGACATCTCGCAATATTAAAAAGATTTAACAGAGGAATTGCACCTGTGCAGTTAAATTAATAGTGATATTAAACCATTTTTTTCCACACACAGTTTATGCAGTGATGGCAATTTACACACTGTGTTGGCTTTTGTGAACCTGTTGCTCAGTGTGCATGTGAAGAGTTTTTCAATCTGTCCTCAAATGGGATTTTCAGGCACATGTAAATATGGGCTCATAAGCAAGAGCAGATGAGGGAATCTGGTCTTCAGCTAGTGCTCTGCCAGCGTACGTGCACTGCTGTCCTGTGTGGAGGGTCTTTACTCCTCATTCTTTCTCCTTGTCACCTGTGGGTGTAAGTCAGTCTCCTAGAGACTTGCTGCCATGACTTTGTCACCCTTCATGAGCAATTCAAGGTTTGGTGGTGTGATGGCTATGAGGGCATAGGCATAATGATTACCTCTAGGATGGTTATTGTGTGTAACACCCAAGCCCATGCTCCTTTTAAATCTTCATATTTGCATATCTTGATGAGAGTGATCACTTAGCAGACCTCAAGAGAGAAAAGGTGCTAATGTAATGATGCTGTGAACAGATGCTTTGAACCTTAGGGCTGATTTGAGCCTTCCTACACTGGGCCTTGATAATTGCCAGAATTAAATGCTGTGGTAGGACTGAGTTTTCCAATGTAGCATCGTGTCATATTTCTCTTTTAATTTTAGACTAGAATTGGATATATATCTTCCTAAAGTATTCAGCATTGCATCTTATGAATCTCAGCTGTGTGCATGCTGTTGTGCATGCTCTATGCTCTCATCTGAGAAATGCCTTAGCATTGTGTAAAGGGCAATTTAGGGAAAATACCCTTTGGTCAGATATATTTGTTGCTGAGAAGAGAGACCAGAGTGAATGCAGAGGAAGTATCTTTTTTTTTTTTTTCCGAATAATTTGGTATCTTTCAAGATAAATTTAAATAATTCATGGAAACTTACTGCAGATTTCTAATTAAAACTAATTAGAAGCACTCTGTATTATCATGTGATTTACCTCTGAACAGTTTTAGATTCTTTATAAGACACTTTTATATGCATATTTTTGGCCTATAATTAATGTAGGTTTTAAAAATATTCACTTTAGCTTCCTTTGAGTAAAGCTTTAAAAAAAGAATCGGTAGTCTCTCTTTCTCCAAGCTGATTTATGGATGTGAATAGAAAAAACCCAACCCCATTCATCTTGGTTAGAGTGTCTCTCCAGCTGTTCACATGAATTACTGGGACACCTCTGGAGTCCTCAAAGTGTCTCTTTGTGGTTTTGCCTCTTGTGACATTATTTTGTTTAAACTAGATTGAGTCAACCTTCCTAAAGCAAGCTAATCTGCTGCACACTACATCTTGACACATCTTCAGTAGTAAAACCAACACTGAGTTGGTTTGTTTGCGTTTTTTGGTCCTGTTTCAAATCCCAGTCTGTGCTTGGTTGTCACCTCAGTGACCAAGTTATTTTCTGCATCTGTTTGACTACGTAATTCTGTGGCTGAGGCTGTGGCTGGAGATGATGAAGATGCATGAGCAGCTACTGCCTGGCAGCAGCGTGGCTGTATGACAGGCAGTGGTGTCTTACCCTCCTTGTTCACTGGTCACACTGGTGTAGTGGCAGCTCAGTCAGGGCTTGAAGGCATTTCAGGAGCCACAGGACATGGAAGCTGCTCTCTGCACGAGGTGTGAAAGTTTGCAAAATAGACTTTATTCCTGCAGCACAGATCATGTGTGCGAGTATATGGCTTTTCTCCTCTAATATAACTGCAGTGTTAGCAGAGATTAGATTTATTTTTCTAAGGATGCAGCTTGTTTTCTTTTTCCTGGAATTTAACATTTGAATATCTTCTTTGTAAATGTTTCAGAAGCCTCCCAAGGCTTCTGAAGAGATCTCCCCAAGTAATTTGTTCATAATTGTACATATTTTCAATAACTGTTTAAGTTTGGTGCCAACATAGTGTTCTTCCATCCAGTCTTCTAACAGTAAAGACTGTAAAAAGAAGGGTAAAAGTTTCTTCTACATACACAGCACTTGGACTCGGAAATCCAAGTCTAGCACTGTGTGTTAAGCAAAATAAAAATCATTTGGCTGTTCAGTTAAAAGAAGTTTTAATTGCTTTTTTTTCTTTAATGAGGGTATGTGGCTATTACATCCCTTAAATTGCACTCCATAAATGTGTATGTCTTCATAGTGTGCATGACCCTGATTTTAATAAGTATTTAAACACATTTAGGTTACTAAACAATCCTAATGATATAGTGAGATATCACAGAAATTATCTTTTGACTGTGTGCTTTGATGGCACAGCAGGAGGGCAGTTGCCTGAGAAAGGCAGCATTGTATGTAAAGAAAGATGCCCAGTGTGTGGTGATGTCCCTGCAGGTGGAGATGTCCCCTGAGAGGAGGGGGGGTGGCCCTGTGGCAGCAGCAGTTCCCTGGAGCTGGAATGGGGCACAGGTGAGGGCAGCCAAGTCACCAGAGCAAGGAGGGGGCAATCAGCTCCCAGGGCACTAACTTCTGCAGCCAAACTGCTCCGAGGCACAGCCAGTGCTGATGGGCTTGGAGATGACTGGTTTGGGTTGGGAGTTGCTGTTTTTATTGCTAGATGCTCTATAGGAGTCTAGCAGTATCTTAAATTAAGTTTGCTTAACTTCTGCTACGCTCTGATAAACCCATTTAATGCATGTATTTATAGTTTAGTCATCTCAGGAGCACAGGATGTGCCTCACTAAATTAGTGAGGTCTGTCTTATGCTTATAAAATAATGCTCATTCAGTCAAAAAGGAAGAACCATGATGGATGGGATTTGTACCTCCAATCAAAGAGGAAATGATAAATACTCCTCCTGAACCTGGCCAGGCAGGGGGGTGCTCCCACAGCCACCAGTGGCCATAGGTGAATCTCTGTGGTCCAAGTGATGGTAGGATGGGCTCAAGGAGAAAGCTTAAAATATAACAGAGCTGCTTCTTGTTATTTAATTGGAGATATTTTATCTGTGGGAGCCTAATGATTGCAATGAAGCTGCTTGGAAGATTTTTCTAGGATATTTTGCATATACGGACACACTTCATACTTGTCAATTTTTCTCTGATTTTTGCATATTTTTACTGTTAAAATACGCTATTAATATCTGGAGAGACACATGAATTTCACCACTTGGAAATGTTGGTTTCATTTTTTATTTTTTTTTAATTTTTTTTTTTAATTCCCAAAGGTTAAGAAAACCAAACATAGAAGAGCTTAAAATAGAAGTTCCAAATGTACAGCTTGAGACCACAGGACTGAATTTTGCCAGGGTTCCCCCACTTGCACTCTAATTCTTAATCAATCGTTTAAATATCAGCATTTTCTTTCATTTCAACAAACAGTGCAAAAAGAAAGATTTGCATTTAGAAGCTAATTTTTAAAGTTTTTTCATAAAAACCCACATTGTTCTCTGGTTCTGGGTTTGGATTTTTATTAGTTTATTTTGAACTATTGTAAAACCAAAAAGAGAAGTTCCCGGGGAAATCACTGTTACCCTAAAGGCTGAACTGTCCTCTTGTCCCAAACTGGCACTCTCAGTTAATTTTTAGAGATAATGGTGTTTTCAAAAGCTTTGGAGAGATTAGTTGAAGTTGCTGCTGGGGTTTTTTTGTACCCTATGTTTGTGTTGATTGTGCTGCTTCAGGTAAGGGGGATCTGATGCAGAATGGGGAGAAATATTGAGCTAATGTTGAATAAAAGCCACCTCACCTCCCATGGGGGACTGGGGGTGCTGTCTGCACTGACAGTGGGGAAAGGAGGAAGATGTCTCCATATTTCACTTTCTTGTTGCTTTTTTCATTGCTGTCCCTGTATAGTAGGAGGTACTTCTCCACTTTTTCTCCTTTTCAACAATAACCTCCTGTAGATTATAAAGTCCACTTATGTTAAATGCAGGATGTGCTGTATGCAATGCAGGAGTTTATGGTTTCTTGGATAAAAGTAGAATTTTATCAACATGCACTTTCCCTAACGTAGAATTGATGCCACTGAACAAGAATGATCTAATTTCACTGCTAGCAATAGAACAACGAATTGTTCTATCAAGATTATTCAAATGTAATAACTCCTGCTAATAAATTAGAAGAGGAAAAATAAGACTGTCATGTGTCTAATGGAACAAATGCCATCATGGTGTCACGAGTTTCTCACTGTCTGTAAGCTGTGGGTTTTTCCAGGATAAACTTTTTTTAGTTATACTGTTGAACAGTGGAGCTAAAAATTAAAAAGATTAGATTCAGAACATCATCATGTCGTTCTGTTAAGAACAGATGGGTGGAAAACTCCCTTGAGTGCTATATTAGCTGCCTGCCATTCATGGGATGGCAGCTGATAATGTACTTGATGGACCTTTGTGTCCATCTGTTAGTCGATCTCTCCAATATTCCCTGGCTAAGTAAACACTTCAAACAGGGTAGTTAAATGCCAGAGATGTTTTGGAGTATTTATAGTTTTTGCTCGTTCACACTTGAGAACATTTTCTGTGATTCATCAAGTGTTATCTTGATTTGTATCATTTATTAGGAGTATATCTTAATGACTGACTTGAGGTATGTGATGTAGCTGTACCATTTGATATTTGGTGTTCTGATAAGACAGTCTGAGATAATACCTGCTGTGATTTATTTCCTTACTGACTGATTATAATATACCAATTCATGTACTTAAAGTATAGATTTTGGCTTCAGGAGACTACAGAATTGTAGAAGTAAATGATCCCTTTCAGAAAAGGGAAAGGGCAGGGGAAGCTCTAGGTGCTACCCTGCTTCTCCCCTGGTTTGTGTTGCCTTTGGGTGACTAGAGATGCTCTATGCTCCATGGAAAAGCTATTAATCTGGTTGTCAAATAACACAGACATCTCTAAAGAGAGAACACTTAATGGATTTTGGAGGTTTGATCTTTATTTTTTCCTTATTTCCTGTTGCCTTATCTATACTGGATTGCAAAATGTGCCCTGAAAAAACAGAGCTTCATAACTTAGATTGGATTGCTCATCCTCTAGCAAAGAATGTACTCTGCATCTCCCCTGTGTATTAAACGAATAAATATAAAAGGTTTAACACCAGCTTGTGTGGTTACCAAGAAGTTAAAGCATTACTTAAAGCAGTAAAAAGGATGTGAAGATTTAGTGCTGCTGTGCAGCACACTAAATAACACCAAATTAACTCATAAAACACATCAAGACTTGGTACTTCAGCCACTCCATCAGCGAGGAGCTGCCCCTGTAGCCGAGCCGCCCGCTGAGCTGGGGATGAGGTTTTGCAGGAAATGCTCAGCGGTGCAAAGTATTAGTGAGGAGACTTGGCCAAGCCAGAGATGGACTAACTTTAAAGCACATACTTGGGTTTTTTTATGACCTTACTGTGAATGCAAGTGTCTGTTCTTCATGAAAAATGTTCTTAAATCAGGATCAGGCGAAGGAAAGAGCAGAAAACCACCAGGTTGCTCGTGTCCACTTGAGACTGACTATATCAATATAACTTATCAGGAGGGTGTTAGACAGCAAAGTGATGTTTACTATGGCCACTCTGAAGAAAACTGTTTAAGGTGTTTGGAAGTTTTGACTGTAGTGTAGTTTCTCTAAAATATTTTCAGGATTTGGACAACATCATAGCAAACTGATAGCTCCTTTTCTCTCCTCCCTGACCTAGGAATGTCTGATGGCTGTAGTAACCACGGCAAACACTTTATTGCAAAATTTATGCAGGCATTATGACAGTATTTTTTAGTTACTTTTAGTAGGAGACTAGGAGAAGGGATGCTGTATTATTCTCTTACTCTTAATGTCATAACAGGACAACTGGCTGTCCGCACAAGTTGCTTGTAAAATTATGAGGGACTTGGAGGTGTGCACTGATCGGGCAGCAAAAACCAAACAACAAAAATCCCTTTGCATGACCACAAGGATTGGCTCAAATGCCGTGCAGATTTTGAGCCTGCCCTGCTCATTGAACAAATTTCAAATTCATTCCATTTTCAGTAATTATTTGGGGTAAGTAACAATGGGTTGTGAATTTACAGCTAGTGCAATGCAAAATTATTGTCACAGTGTAGAGTTCACTGATGGCTCTTTCCAGTGCACAGGCTCAGGTTGTCTTTGGGCAGGAGCATGGACCTGGATACAGATGTGTGTTTGAAGAGGGTGTTGATGCTCAGAAATGATGTCTAGCAGCTTCTCGACTCCCACAGGCAATTATATACTAAATATTGATGTGCTTCTAGTCTTGATCAGTTCAATTCCCCTGGTTTGAAGTAGGATAGAAAGAAGGATAAACGATTTGAAAATTGAAGACATTTATCTATGGCATTTAATTAGTGTAAAGGGACTTCTCCTGATCCATGGAGCTCCCAGTGCAGCATAAATGTATCTAACCCTCATCAATGATATGGCCATCCATCAGCTTTTATACCCCTTTCTATTACCAGAAGTTTATCCTCGGATCTAGCGAAGGCCATTCATAAATTCATTTTAAAGGTATGTTGTTTGGAGAGGATATTATATAGTATAATTCCAGGCTCAAATTCAAGCTGTGATAAACACTCTCTATCTGACACACCAAGCTTTCAATCACACTTTATCACAGCTACAGATGTCAGTAAACAAACAGGTTTCTCTCAGAAACAATATAGATAAGCAAAGGTGGCTGAGAAGGTGCAAAGAGTAATTTAGAGAGGTGAGCAGCCTGGGAGAAGTTTTTGTTGTCAGTATCCTTTGTAAGAAAAAGCACACAAAACCCCCTTATACTTAAAAAAGGCTTTGAATAATTCAATAACCACAAATGGTTGCTTAAACATTGTTATCATTACCATTGCAATGATGATATTAAATAATTTGTGGAAGTAGCTGAAATGTGTCCAGCTCATTTGCTCACCACAGTACAGTCTCTAAGCTGCCATATAAGCCACTAGCTTCTTTGGTCCTATCATAATTTTTTTTTCTTGACTAGTTTATGATCTCTTCATCTTTCCCTCATCACACTTGCCTTGTGCTTCATTAATTGCATGCAACTAATGGTGTAAGAGCATTCCTCAGTAGTAAAAGAGAATTTCTAAAATTAACTTATTTACAGAGGTGCCACAGGTAGAGGTAGAACCCCAGCTCCCTGCACCCCAGGACCTTTTCCTCCCAACTCTCCCCTCCTCAGCCAACCAATGCCACCAGTGGCTGCATCTATTCATCTCTTGGCACTTTCTCCTGCATCATCCTTGGTTTTTTGTTGGTTTGTTTTTTTTTTTTTTTTTTTGTCAGCCCATGATCTGCTTTCTTCCTGAAACACTTCTGTGCCTCCCAGGTGTGGTTATTCAGCAGTGTAACCTGTTTTTCTCAATGGTAGGCAGCGTTACTTATGTGCTTCAGCTTTTATTATGTGATTTTTATGGGAAGAAGAAACTTTATTGGGCTCGTACCAGTTCATGTGATGTTTACATTTGGTCTTGTGAGACACTTCTTCCTAAGTTGTGTTGCACTTAGATTAAAAACAACCACTCTGAAAATAGTCTCTATCACTGAAAAGCGAAACCAAACACTTTTTTTTTTTTTTTTTTTTTTTTGGTTTATTGGAGTCTGAGAACTAGTTAGCTCTAAATCCAGTATCTTAGAATTACCATGTGGTAAGGCTATTGTCTCACAGATGTAGGAAAAAATATAACTTAGGGAAATGTATTTCAAGGCCAGTTTGGATGGGGCTTTGAGCAACCTTGTCTAGTGGGAGGTGTCCCTGCCATGGCAGGGGGGTTGGAATGAGATGAGCTTTTGAATCCTTTCCAACCCAAACCATTCTGTGATATGAATTCACTGGGAAAGGAAGCCCTGAAATTACTCTGAGACCACAGAAACTCCCATATACATGGCAGAAAATGAGGCAAAAAGAACATCACCATCTAGGGCTCAGTGGTGGCAGCTGTCATGAGCTGAGCCACAGGCTTCACCAGCAATCTGTATTCAGACCTGGTTTTCAACTAAAAAGGGGGACGGGAAAATATCTATACAAGCAAATACACATTGCTCAATACTCAATTCCTGGTCCACTAAAACTTCTCTAATGAGAAATTAGGAATGAAGCAGACCATGGAAGTGAGAAAGACGTGATTTATGCCTCAGGAGGAGTGGGTCAATAGTCACAGGCTGAATGCAAGGTTGAAATATGGAACCATCACGTTCATGTCCATCACTGCAGACCTTGGTCGTTCGTGAGAAAGGGGCCTGCCAATACACTCCCCGTTCCCTGGAATTTATTAATTAAAAAAGGGAAAATTATAAATCATATCTTGGGAAAAATAAAAGCAGAATTGGTTTCATAGCCTGAATCAATGAGCAGCATTATTAGGTTACCTGTTTCAAAAACTAGATTGTTAAATGGCTAACGTGTATTTGCACAGACTCACATCAAAGTGCATTTCAGGAGAAATAGGACTTCTCTATAATTTAAACAGGCAGCTTTCCTTGGACTTAAATGGGAATTGAATAATGCCATGGGCACTTTTATATTCATACATGAGTTAAGAATTATTAAGATAGATTACCACCCTTACAGATGCTGGAAACAGTCATAGAGGCACCCAAGTCACGAGAGTAATTTTTTGTTGCATACAAAGCTCTGTAATTGATTTCTAATTATTGATCATAGCAGAATTCCTTTTATACAGTAGCAACAAATGTTAGGGGATACTTTATCACTTATATTAATGGATGATTATTATCAAAACCAGGTGCTATAATATTTTTAAAAACCTTTATGCTTTATAATATGTAGAATATTCTGGAAGCACTTGAATGTGTTCTTCTCTTGATCATGTGGAGCTCAGAGCCAGCAGCTATTGCTTTAACATTATTTCAGAAAGATAAAGGAAAACTCCCAGCAAAAGACCACTGAGCTTCAGTTGAACTTCAACGTGTCCAGGCCAACAGTCTAGACCAGTCAGTCATCATGGGCAGTGCTTTACCTGCAGGGCCTCCTGGTGCTTTAGTATGGTCACATCGTAATTCTCAACTGACACTGCTTTTCATATTGGATTAATTTTTAGGGGTAGGTGTTGTGTATTCACCTGACCTGATGGCTGAAAAATTAATTGCTGATAAGGGTATTTTTGGTTTTGTTTGGTTTTTTTTTAAGTGTACTTAGTACAGGAGTTTGAGCCACAGTAGCCCAGGTTTTCCCAACCTCAGGACAAGCAGCAGTGTGGGCAGGAGCCAGTTCTGCTTCTCTTTCTGTCTTCCATTGTAAGTGGGAGTTTATAGAGCAGAATGAGGAACCTGAAGCTTTTTTTCCCTAGTTGTCTGCTAACTATGTGGAAAAAACATATTGTCTCACTGTAGAAAAACTCATGATTCTGGGAAGCTGCAGAAATATTTAATCCTTTCCAGGAAAGACAAAGCTTGGGGAGAGGGAAGGGGTCAATGCCCACTGTCCATGGTGAGGGCAGAGCCGGAGCTGAAAGGAGGTGGGGAGAGAAGGGAAAACACGGCAGATCTTAGAGATGCTTTGAGGTTGGAAGTGAGCTAAGAAAGAAGAGGGCTGGTCCAGAGCTGTTAAAAGCAAGAGGCTCACATGGGAATGGGGAGGTGGTGGCGGTGCCGGGGGCATCCCCGCGGGGGCTCTCCCCACCTCCTCCTTTGCTTTGCAGGTTCCTTTTTAAGCTGGACACGGGGGAGGAATTTTCCTGTAACATACCTCCCAGCTGGGTGTGGGAGGTGTTTTGCTTCATCGCCATCTGCTAAGGAGGTGTTGGAGAACAGAGAGGGCTTTTTCCCTGTTCTATTTCAAGAAAGCAGAAAAAGGAATTTGTGTGTGTTTCTGTGTCAGAGTTGGCAGCTCACAGTAATAACAGCAAAGCCCCCTATAACAGCTGAAGAAGTTTTCATGTCCACTTGTGAATGTGAAATAATTGTTGTAGTCAATTATTTTCGATGGCACTGTAACAGCATTCTTTTTCTCCCGGAGCAATACTCCATTACAGCCCAAATGGATCAAGAGTTAACAGTCAATTCTCTGCTCCTGTACCAATAATTTATTATCTTCACTTTGAAATGACATTGTTGGGCCACTACATAAAGGCAATTGGAAGCAATCAGTCACCCTACTGTACTTGCTTTTCGCTCCCAGCCAAGATGAAGGCTCCAGCACTCTATTGACAAAAGAAGATAATTCAGGTCAGGACAAACTTGTTAATACAGTTCAGTTTATTTGCATTGCTCTGATCCCCCAGCTTCTGATGCCTGTTGAAATAAAGGAGCGACAACCATTTTTAACAGCACTCTTTGTAGAAACATTTTCACAAATGTATTACAGTTAAATGGTTCATCATTTCCTCATGGTACTCATGGCCATGCACACCAACCCCATTGTGCTGCTGAAACCAGTAGGGTCCCCATGCACAAATCTCAACAGGAAAGTGGTGGTGGGCTAAGGAATAATTCCTATTTTAAAGCATGGGCATGATAAAGTTATACCTATATCTCTGAATATACTTTCTGAAAATTGGTGTTTCCTTCCATGGCTAACGGAACTGTTAGCTCATCAAATGGCTAAGAGCATATTCTATGAACAAATAAATAATATTCTCCGTGTTTATTTGTCTGTCCCTAACTGAGCTCTGAAAATCAGGTCATGGTGTCTAGTCAAAACTTGATTCTAAACCATTTTTTGCATTGTCTTTTTTGGATGCTTTTGTGTAAATCTGCATTTCTTTAGTGAAAATCGGTTCCAATGCAGTCAATCAGTAATATCTGAAATTACTTTTTATGTTTTTACTAAGACTTGATTCAGCAAAGCCTCTCTGTAGTTGCCGGAGTATGGGCTGAGATCAACAGATGTTTTGCTCAAGTACAGACTGGTGATAACAAGGTGAATGTATTTCACTGTTATTTATCTTTGAGTACATATTTGAGGAATATGCTTTTCCTTAAAGAACACATAAAATACTCCATTACTGTGTTCTGATTCCAAGGCAATTGTTTCACTGAAATGCATCACTTCGTGATGCCCATCTGCCCTGGCTCAGTTCTGCTTGTGATGGGCTCCTGTTGCAACGCAGCTTGGAGCCTGGGGATCAGCAGCAGCAGTGTGACACAGTCTGAGTGGCCTAAGGGACATCATTAGCTCAGGCTTCTGCTCCTTTGACTGCAGGACCTGAATCATGAGGTTTCCTCAGGTTTCCCAGCCTGGTACGGTCCTGGCTTGCAAATACTTTTTGATGTGAATAATTTTGTGTGATTTCAATGCATATCCATGTATTTTTCTGTACAAACTTAGCAAAATCTCTGTTCAGTTGCTGGGGTACTGCAGCTGTTTTAACCCCTTTGGGAAGGTGCAGGGTCCCATCCTTACCCCTAACGCTGCTGAGGGGAATGCTGAATCCCGTGCAGGACGTTCATCAGTGGGGTTTCTGCAGTGCTGTTGCAGTCGGCGGGTTCTGTGTGTCAGTAGGTGTCAGCATTCAGTCACTGTGTAATTGAGCAGCCTGATGGAACACTCGTGGCACCGCGCCCGCAGGATTGATGCCAAGTGCTCCACAAACCGCGCTCTAGGATAGGATTATTCAGCCAGAAGTTTCTCGACACACAAAGAGGAAAAATACTTAAATCTCTATTCACTGTCCAAAAACCTAATTTCATCTCTGAAAATAATGCTCTGCCACTCCACGTTTGTTTGGTAACACGCAGGGCAAATGTAAGCACCTACCTGTGCTTGGTTGTGCTCAGACTGGGGGTTCCATCGGTGTGGGTGCTGCCTCTGCTGTGCCAGGCGCTGGCCATGTGTGGGGGGCTCCTGTGAGCAGGAGCTATTGCTCCTTTCCTTTGAAAAGCTGTGATAACTCTACGTAGAACTTCTGCAATAAGTCTTTGCTGACAGCTTCAAAGCACCTGTGGTTGCACCTTCCTTTCTAACCATGTCACAACCTTAGTTTGCTCTCCAGGCTTGTAAATCTAGTTTAGTGTTGGGCTGATGGGTTATGATTAACCAATGTATGCTGCAAGGGCTTGCTTGCCAGAGGATGCTGCTATCCTATTAGGGTAATGAGGATACTTCTAGAAGGGGTTTTGGAGGCGTTTCTGAGCAGACATTAGCTGGCGAAGTGAAGTGGTAGGACTCTCCTGATTGCTGCCCACTCATTTGCAGGACAGATGCTCTGAGGAAGAGGAGCTCTACGGCTCTTGCATAATGCACAGCTTCAGTTTTGGCCCATTTGAGCAAGGAAACCATATGGTGATGTAATGAATCTGGAAATGACACAGATCACTGTCGAAGTGCCACTGAAAAATACAGTCATACATAGAAGCTCTTCTGTGTAAATGCATACAGTGTGAGTTGGGTTTTTAAAGGTGCTCTGGTTGTTAATACTCCTAAATTACCACCCTGGCTCTGCATGTGACTGCACATGAGTACTCCTTGGTAAATGTTCCAGCCACAAACCAGAACCCACCTCTTCACAGGTCACGGTTCATTGGAACGGATTAATTTGTGTGTGTAATTGCCTTTGTGAGGAGCAGAGACCCCTCCAAACTGAGATCCAGCGCAGCTACTTTCACATCAGCCCACAGACACTTTCCTCCAGTAGGAGCTGAGATTTAAGTTAAGTCAGAAAGGCTCAGATATGCTTATGCTTTCTATTTCTTCCATCTTTTCTCTCTTCCCATCCGCTGGGACTGCTGACATCAGTTGAAACAGCAAGAAGGAATACCCTTTCACAGACCTAGTGTGCAAACGACATTGGATTTGTATACCTGACGGGGGCTTGTTTGCCTTCCCAGACTTGCAACCTCAGGAAAATTTCACTTCAGCTGCAAAACGCAAGTGTGAGAGGAACGTGTTACGCTCCTTGGCGAGCGCAGAGGACAGCGAAGCGATCAGGCGGCTCTCAGTGGTGTCTGGGTCCTGCTTGGTGTGGTGTCAGGAGCAAATTAGATCTCATGTCAGGCAGCAGCAGCGCCCAAGGCAGCCTCTCTCCAGCTTTGTTTTATCATCCAATTCAGTCGATTTAAGGATCTTTTTGCATCCTGTCTTAGCAAAGGGTCCTGGACTGGGAATCACTTTATGCCCCATTTATTTCCAGCAATAAGGTGGCCTCACAGGTCAATTCCAGCCCTGAGGGATTATCCAAAGTATATCACTTGCCCTTGCCATCACAGCCCTTCCCCTGCTGAGTCAGGGACACAGCTGTAGATGTGTCTCTGTTTCCTCAGTGGCCATGGACCACTGCTCCCATGCTGCTTCATCAAACATAACTGTCTGGTAATGAACCTCTTCTGACTGTGCCTTCGGTGTTGGGGACACGAAATGTCCCAGTCAGCAGTGTGGGAAGGTGGGTGCCATCTGCCAGTTTGATGGGTGACCCTGCCTGCCTGTCCCCCTTGCCTCATCAGCCTGAGTCCCTCAAAGAATACTTTTGTAATGTAGTTCAAACCTAAGGGCAGAAAGTATTGTTGGTCATGCGGCAGTGGAGATGGCAGTACAGAGGTTTTTATTATTACTACTGATTTACAATGTTGTTGAAGGAAAAATAATTACCAACTATTCATCAAGCATTCCTCTTAACCATCATGCTGCAAGAATATAGCTAGTGCTGGCAACTAATCTCCTTGTAGGCTTTTGTGAAAAAATGCAGGATTATCCCCTTCATTTCACCCATTCAGCTTGTTTCTAGCTCATTTTGCTTTGCAGTTTCTCTAAAGAATGCCAATTCTGCTTCATGACTCCATCCCTTCCTGGCTGACACATTGATCCTTCCTCAGGAGGCTCCATACTGTGTTTCTCAGTAGCTCAGTATTATATTCTAACCTCAGTATACTGATTGCATTTAAAACACTCAGACTTTCTCATCCTGCAAGTTTAAAATAACGCTGCAATTTGCTGTAATGCTGTCTGCATTCTGCAAGCAGAAGGGAATTGGGAACGTTTGCACTATGAAGTGGCATATTTTAAAGGAATTATTATTTCAGGAGGGAACATAATAGAGGTGTATCTTGCAGCACCTTGACTTTTCAGTTGAATTATTTTCCCTAAATACTCTCAGAGGAAGAGGAGAGAAGCTTTCTGTGAGTGCAGAAATGGAAGTGGTACTGGGTAGGGGTGTTTGTCAGGCTGAAGAGGCTTAGTGCTCCAGGTTGGGACTGTGGGCACTAAGAATTGTGCTATGAGTGTGATAGAAGCTGTTGGTAATCACTAACCCAGGACCAGCTGTTTGTGCCATGGTACGACTGCAGATGATGATGTACATCTCCCAGACTGCTCATGGTGTGCATGCTTGGGCAGAGCAGATGAAGTTAGGGCCACTGGCATGTAGTTGGGGTTCGAAGTATAACCCCGTAACTGAGAGGCTTGGGAAGAGAAAAAGTGATTAAACAAGAGTTAGAAGTTTTTTGTTTTGGGATCCACTAGCAGTTGGAAGAAAGTCTACTGTGTGGGCATTGATCTTTCTATGCTTCCTAAGGTGATGTGAAAGCTTTTCCTAGAAAGTTCCTCAGCCATGACTTCTGATAAAGATGGCAACACTTTTAATTACTACTCATTTTTGGTAAAAAAATCTACCTATCTGCAGGTTTGATAAATGCTTTGCAAATAGATTGTCTACCAAAAGACAAATAAAACCAAAAATCACGTGCAACTGAAGATGAAAAAATAGAATCTTTGAAAGAAAATGTGTTTTAGGATTTGGATTATCAAATATTTCCAGTCTCAAGTTGTCTTATTTATGCATTTGTTTTGGAATTGTACCTGAACAAAACAAGTGGCTTTTGTTTTGTTTTCCCTTCTTTCTCTCTCATTTTCACAAAGTGAGAACTAGTTAGTGTGCTGGGTTGACTGCTCTTGCTAGGCAATACCTGCCTGGGCTTAACTTCCTTAAGAGTGCTGTATCCCACCTTTGAGAATGACTACTACTGACCTTCAAACTAGTAGCAAATGGAAGGAAGCATTAGTTATATCCATCTTTGCAGAACTCAAGAGAGAAGTTTCTGGTGCATTTTCTTCTCCATAACCCCAGAAGCACTATGGCCACCTCTCGTAGTGATGGCACTGCAGCTCTCTTTCCCTGGTGTTCCTTATAACACATCTCTTCTATGATATGCTGGCAGGATCAGAAGAAAAATAAACAGTTACCGTGCCTTAGATCCAGAGCTACCATGAGTGCCATGCAGAGTTGCACCTTAATATCTTGATTTTAATGGTATTTACTCCTTTCTTCTCTTCTTTTGTGCTTGGTTGCTGATGTTAATTTCTGTGCCCATGCTAACCTTGCATAAATTCTAATGACGCCTTGGGTGGCTACTTCTGTGTTGATCTTTAATCCTATTTTCTTCCTTTCCATAAGCAATTTACCAGCACGTGATTATTTGATCTTCCTGGCACCCCACTTACTTTTCACTTCTCTTTATCAGTTGATTTACTGCCTCTAGACAGAAGATGAATAGTTTGCACTTTGTACTCTTAAATCAAAATGGAATGGAAAAGACTGGTTTAATCATATTTTATTCCAACCTCACTTATCTGTATCACCTATTGCTTAGCCCTGTGAAGAGTGATATGTCTGCAATATCCTGTTTTTGCTGTTTGCTCACCACAGGACCACAGGTTTTGCTTATTCATGATTCCAGCATTGTTTTATAACAAAGCCGTGTGAAAAGCTCTCTGAGCAGCTCATCACCAATTCTGATGGTTTAAACAGTGAGACTGAGTTTAGTTGGGAATAACAATTCAATAATGATTTATATTTCCATTTAAACCTCACTGTATTTTGAATATGAACTGTAAGGTAGGTCTTAGTTCAGCAGATACCAGTTGCTGATGATATTTATGGACATTCTGAACATCAAACTTGTGTGGCTGCGAAGCTTGAAATGTATTTTACTTGAAATAGTGATGTCCAACGTACCTGAAGAAGTAAAGTCCAATAACTATTGGACTAATGGTTATTTTAACAGGGATTTATGTGTCTTGTCAAATCTGGGTCTGAATGCAAAAAGTGAAATTGCATTTCTGTTTTGAGTTTAATTCACACTGGATTATAAAGATGAAATTAAAACAACTTGATTAAAAAATATTTTAATTTAATGTGTGTATATGTATACACACTCATATGTATTTAAAGCACCTTTTTAAGGTGACATAGTGTTTTTATCTTAGCTGAAAATAAATGTTTGGACCAGTTTTTCAATGGACTTTGAGTGTCATGGTTCAAGCTTCATGGATACACCTCCCTAATGTTTTGGATAATGGATCTGGAAACAAGCAATCCATTCCTTTCATGGGCAAAACCACAGCATTAAAACTATTTCAGTTTAGCTGAACAATGCAAAATGGTTTAGATCTCAAAATACTACAGGGTGAATAATTTAGATTTGAAGATTAAATAATCAAACAAGTAAGTTTCTCACTATCCATATTAATATAAATATATATATATGGAGCATTCATATTACTTTTCTCCAGAAGCAAATCTCTGACAGAGGCAGTCAGTGACAGGATATTTTTTGTTGCTTTTTTTCCTTGAACTGCATTTGAGCTGACATGATGTGTGTAGAGGAGCTGACCTTTAAACGGAGTTGGGTTTTCAACCTGAAGCACACCGAAGCTTTCTGCTCTGCTGTACCCATCTCTGCTTTTAGCGATAAAGCAATTAAAGGATATCCTTGATTTGATCAACTGGAGAGCACCGTTGGTGTAATTTTCATTTTGCTTCTTGCCTGTTGCCAGAATACAGAATGATTTATAATGGCTGGAGCAATACTGTGAACAGTTTATTCAGAATTTTCCATTTCTTCCACTGGAGTGTAGCCACATAAATGATACTATGGGTTTTTAACTTGTTTGCTGTTTTGTTGGCTGTGAGTCAAGCAACAGAACAGCTTTTGTGTTCATCTTCAAAGGCTTAGTCTCAAGCCCAGGTTCTGTGTCGTCACTTTTAACGATGTGGCCCCTTTGGCGGGGGGGTAAGCTAAATTTGGATTATATCTTTTACAAGGCTAAAGCTAAAGCCCCAGTCCTGGCTGAGCAAGGCTTCTCAAAATTATGTAATTCACTGTTTTCTCTCTTTTTAAAAAAAAATATAATTCTATAATATTTTTACAGCTTTCAGCATAATCTAGTTAAAAATCACTTTTCTATTTTCGCCATTTGTCATACTGTTCTGTACAAGTTCTCTGGTTACCCATGGCAGCACTTTGCTGTGTTTCACCACTGAAAGCCAGTTGGTGAAACCTAAGGTTTATTCCCTCTGCACAACGAAGTTAAAAGGTTATAACAGGTACCTAGCAGCCCATTGCAACCTCTGGGTAAGATGACATGGGATATTTAGAGTCAGGGGCTCACAAGCTGCATTTCCAGGTGGTTGGTTGAAATGATGGGTGGTGCAGAGGTTGGACCATCCAGACCTCAAGCTGCTCTGCTCAGGGGAAAGAAGCAGCCGAGACTGATGCTTCTGTTCAGAAGTTGAGGCTCCTTGGTGGAATGGGTAGCTTGTGCACTCCATGTCTAATCAATGTAATGCATAAAAGCAGCCCAGCTCCCTCTGAAAGCACCAGGACACTGGAGCTGTGACTGCTGAATGCCTCCTGTGTTATGCTTAAGGCCTGCTCTAAACCCCAGGAAATCAATAGGCTTTTCCCAGTGTCCTTAACTCTCACTATGTTATTCGACTGCTGCTCTTCTCTTGCTGTTTTTCTTGCTATGTTTGTTATTTTTAAGATTGATGCAGCTGCAGAGTCATGTCTTACTTGGGCATCAAGATCTTATTGAGTGTTCAAAGCTGGCATTCATCCTTTTGAGCCTACCTTTGCCTTGGCTTTCTTGGCTGATAAATGAAGGACATGTCCTCTAGTGATGCCTGTCTTTCCCCATCAGTTATGGAATATCAGCTAGACAGTGCTTCAGCAGCTATTCTTGAGTAGAAAATACCATCCCTGTCTAAAAGGACATAATGGAAAAAAATAATGGTGGAGACTATAGGTGGTCCTACAAGTTATTCCATCCTGGGAAGAAATCTTTGACTTGCATCTATTGCAGTCACTCTTGCTTTCTTCTTTGGGGAAAAAAAAAGAAGGCAACTCTAGCTGGAGGATCCATTGCTGTTTTGTGCTTGCTGTCTTTGGAAATAATAGAGGACTTATGGAAATTTCAGTGGGGAAAATAGTAGTTTTGAACAGAATCCCTTTTGGTTCAGTTTCTTCCAGAACACACTTAAAAGAATGCATAGGAATCATCTGCAGTGCTTAAAGCTCCAATTGTCTTGTTAGATTGTCGCTTTTGAGTCGAGAAATGGATTGACATTGATTTTTTTTATTTTTTTTTTCTTCTTCTTTTACACTGATATCCAAGTTTTTTGTGTCAGTCTGATTTGACAGAAACAGAGATCTGTCTTTATTATTTTTAGACTACTGACAGCTCAGTATCTTTGACAGATAGGGAAAAATTTTACATATTTCTGATAGGGTTTAGTCTGTTTAACATTTTCTCTTCCCTGCATTTCTCTTGAACACAATACAAAGTTGACTCCAAAGAGAATGGATCCTGGTTAGGATGTACAGAGCTGTAAGACATGCATGAACTAAATTATCCATCTGTGACTTCTTGGAGTTCAGGTACCACGTCCCTGACTTTCTACCAGCTCATACATTTCCCACATGAGGTCACATCTCTGTTTAAATTCTGAAAACCTCGTCTGAGACCACTGCCCCTGTGTGCTCTCAGCACTGCTGGAAAGCACAACACCAAAGAGTGGTAACTTCTACTGCCCTGGAGCTATATCTTATATCAAAAAATGAAGATGGTGATCCCAGGTCCTCTATACAGATGGTCCTCTTACAGTCCCAGCAAATGTGTCCAAACAGGGTGAAAGGCTCAATGTTAGTTTTTAATAGCTCTGAAATTTTCTCAGTAGATAAAAGCCATTTCTGTGCTGCTTTGGAATGAAAACCAAAAGAAAATGTTCCTGCATAAGCTTTCTCTGTCAGACTACAGCTCTGCCTGAAAAATACATGAGAGACTGTAATGACCTGAAGCTACACAGCTTGCTTTTTAAAAAATATTTTATTTAGTATTCTGTAGGAGGATTATTGAGATGAATTTGTTCTGTTCCATCAGCTGGACTCTGGCTGCTCTCTGTTCTGTAGTTATACCCAGGTTCTGTAATACAGCAGAGGTTAGAACAATGATAGTTTTGCCATTGCTCTTGTAGGGTTGGGGTTTCCTCTTTCACACATCTGAATGAAAAGCAGGGTGACCCCACACACTTGAAGTGCTGAGAGCAAGGATGTGGGAACCAATTTTTCCATTGCTTATAAAAATTATTTCTAAGTAGCCTTGATGAATGCAATTAGGAAGTATTTTGCCATCTGAAAATGGCATGATTATTCCCAGAACTTTCTACTCTGTGAATGATTGAATATTTATTGTTAAATGTAGATAGCAATAAAAATGTGTATGCTTAGTCTGCTATTGTCCAATAATATTCAGTACACTTCCCCTGAAACTTAAATATGTTCTGGCAGACTGGCTTTTGCTGCATCTCCAGTGAAGTTCTTCTGTAACACACATGTG
The DNA here is from genome assembly GCA_028020825.1 of Podargus strigoides. Lineage (NCBI taxonomy): Eukaryota > Metazoa > Chordata > Aves > Caprimulgiformes > Podargidae > Podargus > Podargus strigoides. The sequence continues at coordinate 1,344,357 of CM051629.1, read as the reverse complement.
GTTTACTAAAATTAATTTTACTATGTGTATTACTCCTCTTATCACCATTACTAAGGCTCTGGTAGCTATAATATTTGTTTATCATTGCCTGTCTTCCTCTCTTTAATCAATTACTGTACATGATTTTGGATTTCTCAGTGTGAATTTAGAAGTATTAGCAAAGTCTAAGTCTAATGCATGGCACATTCCTGTGCACAAAGAGAACCTTTAATCACCCAAGTGATAAATACACATTGGAAAGCAAGTGGGCACAGGCACACGGGTGAAGCCATGGGTAAGCAGGTGAGGTGTGGTTTGAGCCAAGCTTGTCAGGTGTAAGCCCTGTCGTGGTCAGATGCTGCTGTTGGCAGGAGTCACTTGTATTGCAAAGCATTGCCATGGTAGGAAAAAAAAAACCAGAAATGAAGTCTGGTGCTAATAACTTTCCTGAGGATCCAACAGTGAACAATTTGTAGGTTAAAGGGTGAAGTCAGTCTGTGCAAGGGGCAGCGAAGGAGTGCAATGCTTTGTTGGATGCCCCGCTGTTCATGCCCTGGCTGGTTCTCCTATGGGAGCATCCTCCAGTCTCTCTGCCTCAGTGATTCGCTACCTGTTTGCAAATCACGTTGGAAAACATTTCTTCTTCAGTGGTTATAGGTTCTAATTTCTTTTTTACCCTGCCACTATTTTAACTTGGTAACTGCATTATATAACTCTGTAAAACATTATGGGGAATAATTTCTGTGATTTATATTATGTGGAACTAAGGTATACTGTACCAAACTGCGAAAGTAAGTTATCTGTAAATTCTTGGTACAACACTCTTCAAGTGGGCAAGAAAAAGTGTGGTATAAAGCTGTTCATCAGTGGAATACTGGCTCGGAACGAGTCCCCGTTCAGCGTACCTAATGCTTGATGGATTATTCTGGCTGTCTTGGGAATGTGAGCAAAGGTTTTACTCCCAGAATGACAAACAAATGTGTGTTGGTACCAGGGCTTTGAATTGAGGACTGACAGCATTAAATAAAAGTGATAAACAAGGGTGGAAGCATCTCTTTACTAGCATATAGTGGCTACAGTGTGTTGTAGAGGTAGATTTTGGATATTATTTATCGCCAGTTGTAAATGAATCTTCGTTTGAGCTTGTTCATACGTCTCATCCAGTGCGTGATCTGTAAATAGATCAGAAATTGGGCTCCACTGGTATGCAGTGCCCACAGGAGCCTGCACGTTGCAATAGGCAGGAGGCTGCAGTTACCTCCAAATCATGTGGCAATTAAGTTGGTTCCCATGAAATGATTTATTGATCAATGGTATGCACATACCTGGAAACACTGCAGATCAATATGCAAATACTGTTCTTTCGTGGGGGAAGGGAGGCTGGTGTAAATGAGTTACTTTGGCAAATTAAAGCTGACACTCATCTATTTAATTAAACATGTCACTTATATGTTCAATCTGCTGATTGATGCCTGTGATTGCAATAAGGAAGGGTTATTGACTGAAAAAGTTCATAGCAACACTCTTGTAGTCTTTTCCATGGGTGTTCTGGGGGGAGTTATCCATAGTTATGATGTCAGATAAAGCATTGCAGGGCTTCGAGCTGTTCCCTACCTGAGTAATTTCTCCAGTTCATTTTCTCAGTTGATGTTCTTAGCTGGGCAGTGTAGCTGTGAGTTGTTCTGTCTGTGGGTGGGGGAAGATATTGCTCCCCATGAACGTCCTGGGTCACCCCGTGGGACACAGAGGTGCTGAGCAGGCACCATTTAATGCATTCAATGCTTGTGACTCTCCACTCCTTACCAATAAGCTTTGCAACAGAAAACATGCAATGGCTGCTGGCTCTTCAACTAAATTCTTCATAATTTTGCTTGGCTCTTATAGAAAGACTTACACCTGTCTGTCTGAGCAGGCAAATGGAGATGTCTATTTAGAAGAAGATACAGGTGAGAGACTTGGGACATTAATAATAAAAAAAGCCTGCCACTGCCGAGTACTGGACTTTCCCAGCCTCCAGCAGTTTGCAGCTCTGGGATCTCCCAGTCCTTTAGCCTTCCTTTTAATGCTCCACTTAGCTACAGAACAGCCAGGCTTTATTTCCTCTACTCGTGCACCTCAATCTTGACCCAGAAAAACAATTATTTACAATTCCAGGGACCGGTTAATCTTTGACATCCTCACAGCAGAGAGAGCAAATCGGATGCCTGGATAATGCAGGCATCTGTCTTGTTGGAAATGGAGATCAAAAGGTTACAGGTGAACGAGGCGCCAATAAAGATTTACGGAGCTATTTCTGCACTTGAGATCTCTCTTGAAGAGGGGCAGATCCCTTGTGGAACACATCTGGAGATTTCCTCTGGGTTGTGGTTTTCCTCACAGCCTTGATCATGGACTACCTTGGATGTAAACCCCAGCCAGACTTTTGGTGAAAGGGATTTCACATCTGGAATTTGTGTTAATCCATGTCAGAAAACACTGCACGTATGAGGAGTCTTTTCCTGCTCTGAGGGTCCAGCTCTGTGTTAGTCTGATCACAGCACTGAATTACAGAGAAAAATTCTCAGTGTTAGTTCTTTTATGGATGACTGCACTTTATAGACCGGACTGAAGGATGCATTTGATCACCAGAAGTTAATTATTAAAGAGGGAGAGGAAGATTCATTTCAAAAGCAGATGGTTCTTAACATTCACAGCAAACTGGCAGCAAGACAGTTTGCCTCAAACTCTGTGGACCTTTATCAATGTGCAGCTGAGTAACAAATGAGAATAAATAATGGAAAGAAAATGACATTAACTGTGTTTTTTTACTGAGGGAATAATATGACCTTTTCTTAGCAGCCAGCAAAGGAAAGGAGGCAAAGAGGGTAAAGTTTTGGGATGTGTTTCTGGGTCTGCATGGTTCACTGATTTACATGCCATGTTGCATCTGTTCATCAGATTAAAGCCATTTCTACAGGGAATAATGCAAGCTAGTAGACTAAAATTTATCACAATGATTGTTTTGTGCAAGGCAACAACATGTTTAACTTAGCAAAACATATGTGAAATATGCTGTTAAAGAATATAGTGATCTAATAGTTCTTTTGTTATGGAAACCATATTCAGTGTGGGGGGAAAAAAACAGCCAGGCATTTAATAAGTATGCTACTCATTGTCTGCTGTGCTTATGCTGATACACTTTGATAGGCATTGGATAAAACCCCAAATTCACTGTGTTCCATATGAGTTTTGAGTCTTTCAGGGCTTTCACTTAAAAATTCATTAAGAAATAACCATTCTAGGCAGAGCTCCAACCAGCTGGCATGTTGGCTACCAACCCTTTCAGAAATAGGATTTAAGGGCTTTCACATGTTTGCAAACCAACCACTCTTGGTATGTGTGAACTTTCCTTCCCTCCTCCTTCCATCCCACCTTATGCATAAAAATACCAGGCAGTTAATTCTAAAAAACACTGATGGATTTTGAACAGTTGCTTCAAAATCACTCTTACTGTGACAGTAGTCGAAGGAATTAATGCACCCAATTTCTAATGCAAGATGTAGAGAGTATCTACAGAAAGCTTTTTGGAAGATCCTAGGAAGTAGAGAATTAAACTTTGGGGTTTGTTATAGCTGTGTAAGATGATGGGCCACTGTTTTGAAAACATCCCAGTAACATAAAGACATTAGAACACTACTAATGAGTTTATTTCAGGATACTCTGCCACATACCCTTTGAAAGCTTGGTTTGTTCTCCGAGGCAGTACTGCACTTAAGTGGGTATTTATGGAGCATAACAGCAGCCTGATCTGGTACTGTTACGTGCTTTACTTTGGATCATGAACACTTACAGTATATGCAACATGGAAAGTGTGATGATGTCACCTGGCATGTTAAATGGGATTTTCCCACGAAACTTGCTCTTAATGTTAAAGCAAGTTCCAGAGGAATGAATTTCATCAGAATCCCAGTAGAGTGGCTTACCTAGAATTCTGTGTTACCACTTTATTAATAGAGCAGGTTTTGTTTCACTGTGTTTCTACCTTAATCTGCCCAAATAGACAAGGCTGGCTGTGCAATTTCTTTGGCCTTCAGCTTATGGTGAAATCCTTTATATAAATGTGTCTCTGCCTATGAAAACAAAATGCCACAATTGGTATTAATCACCTCAAAACCAGTTCCTTATATTTTCCATACCTGCAGTGCCCCTTCACTCTGGGAACTGAATCTCTGCATCTCCACTGGCCCCTGGTTGAGCCCACTCTTCTCTTCTTCCACATCCATGCCCTCAATTCCTGGCTGAGATTCACATCTCCTGGTTTCTGTGCATGGTCATTTCATCTCCAAATACTTGTAGTAGGCTGGAGGGCAGGCCTGGGTCCAGTTCTTCCTAACTGGTAAAACATCTGCTTTTGTGGAAACTGGTCCAAATCTTTCTGCAGATACGACAGAGAGAGAAGTCCAGTCTGGGGTGAATGCCAGCTAGACACTGTGCTTAAGTAATAAGCACAATTATCTTGCTAATAAACACCAACTTTGAATTAATCTCGTGTTTATAGATATATAGGATGCTTAAATGTTAAGTGGAATTAATTAAAATCTGAAAGAGGCTCTGTCACAGGCAAAGATATGATGATAAATTGTTGTGTTTGCTTTCAGTATTGTAATTACCTCACTTACTTCTAGAATTTAGTGTTTACCTTAACTCACCAAGGGAAAACAGTGTTAAGGCCATGACAGTTTTGCACAAACAAATATTTTCCCCTTAAAATAATATCTATTGAATCAAATAATAGAGAGATGTATTATTAGTATAGGAGTTTTCTGTCTATAAACTTCAAGTCTATGGAAAAGGTGGTGCTGATCACCCACCACCACGTGTGCTGCTGGAGGGCTTTAACCACACTTGGTGCATGCTCAGATTCAGGTTATATCTGTAACTAAGTTCTGGTTGTTTTAATGGCTGTTTTCCAAGTCATCCTTACTCTCTCAATGGAAATATCAGAGATTATCTTGCTTGCACACTGAGTGATAGTACTCTATGAACACTTTTAAGTACTCTTAATCTTCCCTTTCCATTTGTTACTATAGGTTGAGTCAGTCCTCTGAGCATCACTGAACATTTTGAGATCAGCTGTTGAAGTATAATCCCAAAAGATCCTTCACAAGTGCAGATAAGTATTATTCATATTTAAGAGCATGGAGGCAGAGTTAGTGTTTAGTTTGGACAATTAATTAGGCTACAAACTGGCTGCCAGCTGCTGTTTTTACAACACTTTCCTGTGTCATTGCTGTCCTGTGCTGGTGTCAGGCAGGTCTCCAGAGCAAGAGAGTGAGTCTGATCTTTGGGTTTCCTTGCCATTTCGACTGGAGGGGCTTTTGTTCCATTTCTGTGGAACACTGACAGGTGTTCTTCCCACAGCCCTTCCAAAATAGTTTTGAACATCTGTGCTCCATTCACCTGCCTGGTATTTTCCTTATAAGTTTTAGCCTTAATTGGGCTCCATGTAGACATGTGTTTAATTTATTGCATTGAGCAGCAGCAGAAGAGAATATTGCCTGCTATGCAGGTAGACTCAGGAGAGGACTTCGGGGCAGGTAGCTCTCTGAAGACCCTTGCCAACTGCAAGCAATTTCCCTTTAAATCCTTTATTTTTGAGGGTGAGGAGAGACTCATGGAATCATTGCCATCTGTATGCTTCTGCACTGACATTAATGGAGCTCCTCTGCCAGGTAACTCTTCCCCGTGGGCCCCTCTTAAAGAGAATTTTCTAGCTCAAAGGCTCTGCAGAAATCCAGTGCACCTCGAGCACCCTGTCCAGTGAGACCTCTGAGGCGGCTGTGGGTGAAACCCCTGGGTCTGTGACTCTGGTGAGGCTCTGTGTGAGGTGGGTCTCCATCATGGTGGGGCCCCTTGCGCAGGTGAGGAGGTGGTGAGTGTTCCCCCTCTTCACTTCTTGGCTCCCTGACATCTCTCTGAGGTTTGTTGAGCTTCACCTGCCCTTTAGAGTAACCTCCTCGTGCATGAGTAAGGATGTGTGCCTGCTTTCTTACCAATAAGGTTGTTTCCTTCTAATCAATCGTATAAAGACATTCCAAACCAAAGCCTGGGTAAGACGGTGGTTTAATTTGGGGTGATTTATTCTGCTCGATAAAAGCTTTACAAGTAGCTCTAAGGATCAAGCAGCTTTAAAGATAGTGTTATTTGATAACTGTTGTGTTATTGTGTCAAAATTAGAACATAAAATCATTTAATTACCCTACTCTGTATGTTCAGCACCTCAGGATATTTTCCCTTTCCACATTCTGAAATCGGCACGTCCCCAGGCAGATTATAAATTATAGAATATCTCTGTCAGAGGTGAGTTTCCTCAAGTGGAGGTGAGTGTTTTAAATGGGGGGGGGGGGGAAAGGAAAATGCAAAGTAGAATTTACTTTATTGCTTTCTTTGAATTTGTCTTCTTCAAAGCCAACTAATTTATCAGGCAGAATATTTGTAGACATAGCAGGCAATGGAGAATATTTATGGAAAGTGAATTTTAAGCTCAAACATGAATATTAACGCTGGAACACTAAATGTAGGAGAGGTTTTTGTATTTATTTTTTTTCTAACAAAGATACCACAGACATTGCACTGTAACTTAAACATCTGTCTGTGCAGCAAGACCGAGCCCTGGCATGAAATGGCATAACAAATATTGGTATTGTTTATAAACCAGGGGTGCCATTTTATGTGGATAGGTAAATATATACAGATACTGTCTAGTAAATTCTATCTTTAATAGCTTTTACCTGACCCAGGGAATTTGGAGAGGGAAAAGGATTGCTCATATGCTACTGGTGATAATCAAATTCATTATTTGTTATTATTGCACTCAAATAATAACTGGTTTGTCGTTATTTCATACAGCTTCCATGGCTGTCCATACTTATCCGAACTGTGTGCTAATTAAAATAATAATTTTGACCCAGTGCAAATAGATTTTTTTGTGCTCATTTGGTAGCTTCTCTTAAACTGAACAAAAAAACCCAAGTGTTGAACTGTGATAGATGTGATTAGACACAAAAAGGGGCAAAATCTCTTGGTGGCCCTTCAAATGGTGGCTTGAGAAAAGAAAGTTGGTGTGTGGAAAAATGATGATGTTTCAGATTGGAGTAAAGGGAGGGAAAAAGGCTTGGTAACAGCTCAAGCAGCTGCTCCTTTCTTTGTGGGTTTTTTTGGTTGCTTTGTTTTGTTTTAACAGCTGCCAGAAAAGATACCTTGGGAAGTTGGATTGTTTGACATTTCAGGGGTGATAAAATGGATGCACTTGGTCAGAGACATTCCCGTGCCTTCCTCCCTCCACCCTGGCCCCCTGCCACTGACAAACAATTGAGCTCACAGGAACAGATTTTATTTTTTTCCTTGACAGCTTTGAGGATTTTGTCTGTCTGATTTTTGACAAAGTCAGGATCAATGTTCCACCAGACTTGGTTATGTCTTAGAGGCTTCTCATGGGACTTCTATTGCATCTATCAAGGTGGATGAATTCTTTTTATAGATAAGCAACCCAAACTTTAGACAACATTTTTCCTTGGCAAAAAATAACTGCATCAGTCTTCTATTCCACTGGGGACAGCCAGAATTCAAGAGTTTGTAGTAGATTATCTAATATTTTTTATTAGCTCTTAGTGAATAGTGTCCCTTGTAATTATTTTGACCTCTACAGAAGTAAGGAGAATGTCCTTTTAATTTATTTTTTCCTTTCTGTTGTCTACTTACTTTGAGTCTTGATTATTAGTACTGCGACCTTTATTTGTAGCTCATCCTTTTTTCTGATGCATTACTCAAACCTCACCATTTCACATAGTCCCTCAGGACGGCTCTTATTTAGAGTCATGGTGTCTTAGGGCCTTGTCCATTCAGGTGTTGAGTATCTCCAAGACCCCACCACCCCTGTGGACAGCCTGCTTGTGCTCTATTATCTTCACTGCAAGCATTTACCAGTTCACCAGTTTCACTGCTCAGAATACCCTGGCTGTCTGTGAACGTTATTGTAGGGATGGCACCTCATGGAACACAGTCTTTGAACCCCATGAACACGATTGAAAAAGCACACATATTTAGTCTTTCCATTTCTTTGAGGCATTATGAGTATGGAAGACAACCTTTTGCAGAATTTATGAACTCTGTTTGTAATTCAGAAGCATTCATTCAGTTACATGTGCCTGGCTTTGTAGGAGCTGCTGGGAGCTGAAAGACATCTGCTGCTCGGGCGTGACACCGCTGCCTTCCCGCAGTGGTAGGATTTTATTCCATGTCTCTCATGTGACCACTGAAGTACATAGGGACTTCAGCCACGAGTAGCACATGGCATAACCCACTAAACTGGTACAATTTCAAATTTCTTATTCCACGGGAATGCCAAAAGGCCAAGAAATGATGTGTAAATTCTTTCACACTAACAACTCTGCGCATACAGTCCGGATTGACTTGCATGAGAATTTAAGAGAGGATGTAAAGAGAAGTAGTGGAAAGACTGGAGAAGTAAGGTAAACAGCACTGCCTGTGTCTCATCAGCTTGCAGTGCACTTATATCTATATATTGTTACTGCTGTATTATTTTTATACTTTAGATAGATAAATATTTGTCAGAAGTTCTCATTTTTAGTTTTATTTAAGAATTGTAATGCCTGAATAAGCACCTCTTCATATATTGTCTTCAGAAGGGCTGTAAATAGAAGAAGACTGCAGCAGATCTCTGAGTTCATCCGGGAACTTGTTGTCATTCCCTGCTTGTAGCACTTGAAGGATCAATACCATTATTGTTAATGGGCATCTCATGCATGACTCAAGAGGAAAACAGCTGCCAGATGTTGACTCACATTCAGCCCAGCCATCGCAGCGCTGTGCACTGGCAGCACACTCCCAGGTAAGGGTGAGCATACAGGATGCAGACCCTGCCTGGTGAACTGTAGGGATAAAGCCACAATGAAGTACCGGGCTGCTTCCATGAACTGTTTTTAGAATCCATCTTTATTTTTCACTATGGGAAGGAGTGCAGCCAAAGATCAGTTGAAGAAGTATGACCTTTCATGCAATTGTACGTGTTTCTTGCTTTGAATATCTTGGGGATACACACAAATATTTAGGTGCCCAAGAGTACAGATGAATACACCTTGGGACCTAGGTATGTGGTCCTGCATTTGCATCTTTGCACATTTTAAATATTTTTACATACCACTATTTCACTCTAGATCATTGTATTGCAATTTAAAACATGTGATCTGACTTTGATAAATGTCCATTTAAAGTTATATATATTTTGTTATAAGTGCATTTGCTCTAGTTCAGTATAATTGGCACTCTTAGTTCACTAGAATGCCTAAAAGAAAACCACAATAATAAGCTGTGATGCTGTAGTACAAATTGGCTTGCTGGGACTGCAAAAGCATTTTGATTGTTATTTTCTCAGTGGAATAGATTGATGTGACATCTGAAATGACAGTCAGGAATAGATTCTGAACTGCCACCTTCATCTCTTAATTAGTACAAGTAATTCTTTTGAACAAAATATGGTTATCATCAAGTTCATTCAGTCCCAGTGAGATGAAAGAGTGCTCAAATTTCACTTTTTTTTTTTTTTTTTTTGGCCCCAGGGGTGGAATAATCCCTGCAATTACATCATATTATCCACTGTTACTCATGTATCATCAAGTGATACTGAGATATTCCGTGGATCTTGGAATATTGAAACAAGCCTTGCCAACACACTTCTCACTGGAAGTGGTTACTTTGATATCAAACTCCCCTTCTTGGCATTCAGTTTGTATACATGTCAGTAACCAGATAACACTTTTCAACTGTTTGTCAGCCTGGGTTATCCCCTGCTCCCATCACCAAAGGCCCTAAGCACTTCCTTTTGCTTTGTGATGTAAACTCACTCTCCTTTCCACCACGTCAGTATGTATCTTCTAAATTCAGGGGGAAGAATCACACTTCTGCACAGTGTGATGGTGATCTATGACAAGAACCTTCTGATAGGAAATTTATTCCTTAGAAATGTTTTGTGCACTGTGAAATTGGATTTCACCTGTGATGCATCCTGTATGTTCATGAAAAAACCCTCTTACAAATGGTAGAACTGAACAGCACCGAGATCTGGGAAAATTGTGGGAGCAATGAGTGATGCAGAAAGTGGTGCAAGTGAGGAAGAATTTGGAGCAGAGCTGGAGAGGTGGAAAGCAGGGCTGAGTGGCCTGGTTGGAGGTCCCAGCATTTTGCCCAGCTGCATCGTGGAGGATGTACATACAGCATCAATGCACGTAACATTTTTCAAGCAGCGGTGTTTTTTACAGGACGTGTTAGGGGATTAAAGTCTGTGAATCCTCTTTAGGGGATCATAGCTTTCAGAGGACTTCTATAATTTCTCAAAACCTGTGATCAAATGCCAACTAAATGAGGTAGGAAGTTGTCAAAAAAGCCTGCGATGGCCGTTTAGGAAGGCAGGTTTTCAGGGCAGTATCAAGAAGCTCTGATATATCATGACACTGCTTGAAGGGAGATGCTGTGACATGCTGGCCTCCTCAAAACAGACTGAAAGTCTGATGTAGAGATGGCAGCAATTAGGGTGAGTGATGGACTGGGACTCACACATCCCCTGCTTGCTGCTAACAGGGTTTGGGAAGATGCCTGCTGACTCTAGCAGTTGCCTTCCTGTGCAGTAGGATCAAACAGGTAGAGAAAATCTGCTGTACCAGAAGTGCTGGGGAAGCAGCGGTGGCTCCCTGTGCTCCCTGCTGTTTTGAAGGGGAAGGGAGTGATGGTTTTTAGCTGGTGCAGGGAAGTTGAGTCAACCCACCCATCACAGGGGAGGGTAAATTAGCACTTTGTGCCCTGTTGTCTGCTGAGCTAATCTGTGTGTATTGATAATGCATGTACTGGTTTGGAGGGAATTTATCACACATGGGAAGGATGAGAGGATAAGTGAAGAAACAGGCTGGATCTGTGCTAGCAAATCAGTATGACTTCAGGATGGAAAACTGACAGTAAATGTGCCACCTTCAAATGCAGTCTATAAGTAAACTTAACCTATTAAAATAAATGGGCTATAAGTCTGTGAATGGAATGTGCATTTTGCACAGAAGTCTTGCACCCAAGATGCAAGGGAAAGTATTTGCAGGGGTTTTTCTCATTTGGGTTCAAGGGTAAATCCAGGATGGGGTGGACCCAAATCCTGGGCTGCGGGAGGGGCAGTGCTGGGGTAGGAACATGGTGTGCTGTGCTGATCACCCTGATGTGAAAGGAAGGTACAGATGTCACAGGTAACTATAATTAAGAAAACATTAAAATAAGGAGTTACTCCTCCTGGAATTAAACTCCCTGCTTTGAAAATGTCATTAGATAAGAATCTAAGTTGCAGAAATACATATACGTAATCACGACTGCATAGTTCAAAGAGCTTTGTCAAAAAAAATGGGATGCCCAAAAATATGACCTACCTTTCCTTCCGTTCCACATTTCCAGGGAGTTATTAAAAATTAAAGATGCCTTTAAGGAGCTTCCCAGAAAACTGTGAAAATGTAGGACATAGTGTACCAGCAGGTTACAAAATGAAACAACTTTTACGCAATACATTGTGCTGCAAAGCAATTTTGTTCCAAATATCTAATGTATTTCAATTAAGAAAAATAATGATCAAGGACAAACAGCATCTTAGTAGGAAGAGCTTAGGTTATTTCTATGGTTACTGTGCTAGAGCTGCAACTAGAATTAAAATTTTAAGATCCAGGTTACATTTACTTTTATTGAAAATTTGATGTTAATGGCCAATTTTTCATATAACAAAAACCTTTATTTTTTTTTAAAATAGGCTGTAGAAGAGAGCCCAAGTTATGATGTAGCTTTGTCAGTTTGAAGTTGTGTGTTTCACTGCTTTGGCACCAAACATGGTGAAGGTTTTGGCTATTCCACATTTAAATTCACATCCCATGGGGTCCTGAAAGCATTGATAACGTGCTGTTGTTTCATTTTTTTTTAATTGAAGGTAAGCCCCATACAGCAACCAGGGAGAAAAGAAGTATATTAATTTATCATCCTACCAAACTTCTACATTAAGGTCTTGAGGGTTGGTTTTATGTGTCTGGGGGAAGGATGTTTGTTGCCTTTTAAATCGATAGCTTTCAGAGACCACCGTGGTACCACTACATCCCTGGTTTGCAGGCGACTCAGGAACGAGGTTTATCCAGCAGCCAGGCAGCACTGTTGGAAACCATACCCAGGTAAGCCAAATATCCTGGTTGGGGCTTACTGGCTCAGAGTTGTGATAATTACTGGGTAAATGGGTCTTGCAAGACCTTGAGGAAGCTCCTGTGTGCCAGTGCCTCTCCTAAAAGCAGACTTATCTGTTGTAATAAAACAAGGTGAAGGAAAATGAGGTGAATATACAATGCTTGTGGGTTCCTCCAGCCTTCCAGACTGCCAGGAAGGGTCTTTTCACAGCGATGGTCTCTTCTCCATATGTTCTCTTGGAGCTGTAGCAACCATGATTGATAGAGGGGCACTGGAATAAACTATCATTTTCTTTGTGAAGGAAGGAAATCACCTGAATTGGAGTGGTTCCTCTTGTGGCTAAACAAGCACAGCAAAAGATGTGAAAAAAGAGCACCCAGGGAGCATTTCTCTGGTGCTCACGCTCGCGGTGCCTGGGCTCTGGAGCCACCCATCTCCTGGGGGAAGGAGCTGTGCCCCTTGTCCCCCTCAGTCCCCCTCCTTTGGGTGGTTAGGGAGCTACTGAGCATCTCACCTCAAACGCCAGAAGTTTCTCTTGCCTTGCATACAGGCGGAAAAGATGCAGTACAGAAATTGGAAAGAAAAAAAAAAAAAGGATAGAAGACGAGGGAAGAGCTGAGGAGCCCGTATCTAACTCTCAGGTCCTTGTCAGTACTTATTAAAGGTGATGATATAAGGACAATAAAGTCCACTTTGTTATTCTGCTTTATTAAAAGTTTATGAGGGGCAATATTTGTTCCATCTCTCGGGACAGGTGCTGAAACCTGGTGACGATTGCACTGGTGTTGCATTAAGGGTTAGAAGACTGATGGTGTTTGGGTAATTGTTTGCTGAGTTTTTCTGTCTTCTCCAACTCATGAGATCACGTTGCTCTTCATCTGCTGCAGCACTTCAGCCTCATCAGGAAAGAGCCACAAATGGGGTTTAGCACTATGGCATTTCATGTTCAGATTCATTTAATTAGAATCTGGGTTTGTTTTTACAGAGGTGTTGGAGATTGTCCTTTCCCCCCTCCCCAATTAAAAATTAAAAATGTTTTCCTGTAATTATCCTGACTGATTTGTAGCTTAATTGCACCAGGCGCCTGTAGATTACCACAGTCTGGCCAGATGCTTCGGGAGGCATCCTGAGATACCCCCACTCTAGGATTAGATCATTTTGCTGCTTTAGAACTTCATACTGATTTCATATTTAGTAATACTCTAGCCATGAGCAGCCACCAGCTTCTGAAGGGGAAAGAGGGAACTGGAGGTGGAGCTGGACCCAGTGTGGGGAACTGCTGGAGGGTTGGGCAGTGGTGGGTGAGGATGGGGACCATCACCTCAAGGTGTTTGGGGACCCCTGTGACTAACAGAAGCAGAGTACAGTGCTGCTTGGTTTGTGCTTGACCTGGGTCTGGAGGTGACCACTGACCTGATGGGGAGCTGTTGGGGACAGAGAGGAGGTGGGATTTGTTCTGCAGATTTTCTGTGGGAAATCTTAACCTGTGGGATTGCAGAGAACCTGGTTCCTTCCAAATTGTTGTGCTTGCTTGTATTTTGGCAGTTTGTTTCTGCGGATCCTCAGACTGGTCAGGAAAATTCAATGTTCCTTTTTTCCCTCGTGTTCAGCTAGGAAAATTATTTGCATAAGGTATCTGGGTTTCTTTTTTTACTATTATTCTAACTAAAATAATCCAAGAAATAATAAAATAGAAATTGTAACAAAATAGGGGGTCTTCTGAAGTTTTAGATAAGGTATATAAAAAGTGGTAATTTTTGCCTTGCTGCACTTTCTAGACTATCCTTTCCTCTCTACACTGGGTTTGAATGGAAAACAAGAAATAGTGTCATCATCTTCACGCAATCCTATTACTAAATTGTCAGAACATACTCCTATTTCTGGCAGCAATGATTCGACTCCATTACCACCTCCACATGGATCAGCAATGACCTTGACATTCTTGGTCAATGCTCATGTCGAGATTGCTTGGCAGGCGCAGGTGCCAAGCTGTGGAATATAATTTCCTGACAATGTATGGTATCTGGGTGTGTAATTGGCTCCTGGGCTGTCCCTGCACAGCTATAGGGTCCTTTCCTGAGCCTCTCAGCTTGTAGTTTTTAATGACCAGGAAACCATGAACCATCTGTTTATACAGAGCTGTGGAAACACACAACTGTTGCTGGGTTTATACATTTTTGCACGCTCCTCTCAAAAATATTTTAAGCGAGATCCATTATCTAATTTTTAAAATGGACTATTGGACAGAGTAGCTTTTTTTAATTAGTGGCAAAGGTGGAATCATTAACATGCAAGAGAACACTAAAAGGCAGAATTGCATAAGCAGAATCTAAAAAGTAAAATCTATAGCCACAGTGAGCATTTGAGGTGGAATCGTGTCCCTGGGGGTGAAATGATGCAGTGAGTAATGGACTCTGAAGTTTCCCCCCCCTCTCCCTTGCACTTGCTGCCCTGCCTGTTACACCTGGGCAGCTGCCCACTTGGCCATTAACACCCTTCAGTGTGGCTGTGCAGGGAACTGGGAGGTGCAGGTACAGCCTGGGGTCCCTCTCCTCAGTGCTCTCCAGTGCAGGAGCCACGGGCAGTGAGCTGCTGGCATCCCCCTCCGAGCACCTTCGAACCCACAATTGTGTCATGGCAGGCTGTGCCACGGCGAGAAGCACAGAAGTGGCTGTTAATTCTGAGAAGGAGCAAGAGCTAAAGAGCAGCTGTGTGCCAGACCTGGCTGCTGCCCGTGGCAGTGCCCACCAGGATGGCTGCTGGGACACAGGAGCTATTTATCCGAAGCCTATCGCCACTGAAAGCGTGGCTTGCTCTGGAGCAAACCTCTCCAGAGGGGGAAAAACCCTCATGACTGAGGATGTACCTGCCAAAAGAAAAATGGAACGTAACTGGAAAAGGTTTAGGGCAACACAGTGTGCAGAGTCAGGCTTTTGAAGTTGGTTTTGTCTGTTCAACTACTTGTGCACAAGCTGTGTCACTCCCCACATCCCTGGCGTGCCCGTCAGTCATGGGGGAACTTCGAGGTGTGTGTGACACATGGCCAGGTTTTACTCGTCCAGTTCAGTGGTGTCAGAACCACACAACCTGGAGAAATGGATAAAGCACAATGCTAAGTGAAATATGTCATCCAGTGCATGAGCACCTCTTGTTTAATATCTTATTAATCACGCAGGGTTTTCAAAAGTCAGCTTAAACTCATGGGATTTGTATGTGGGAGGAGTTGAGAAAAGGCAATGATGTATTGGTGGTGTTGCCTCACAGAGATAGTAATAAGATAACAACCAATGTTCCAGATTGGCTTTCCTTCCTGCTCGAGCGGTGTGTGCTCCTCTGCAGTGTTTTTTATTTCACAGTGCTCATCGTTCATCATAATTCAGTGTTAATAATAATAATCAGTGTTAATTGTCATCACAATGGCAGTTTTGGGGTCTAGGTAATGAGAGGCTTAATACCCTGAAAGATCTTTTCCACATTAAAGTGATATTTTTCACCTACTATTGTGGGTTTTGATAGCAAATCCAGGCTCAATGTTGTTCCCATTGGGATCTATAAAATAACAAACTGAAACAAATCTAGCCAGGTTATTGATCAGAGCTGGAGCCTCTTAAAAAAGTTATAATTTCAAAGAGATTACTGAAACATTGCTGTCTGCTTCTCACTGCCAATGTCAGTCTTAAAGGGTGAAATATTGATGAGGACTAGTGAATGTATACAACAGGTTAACAGCAAATTCAACCCAGAACACACATACATGGTCAGTTCCACACGTTTTGGACAGTTAGTGATTTGTTTCCTACATCAGGGACCTGCAGTAATATAATTACAAGTTCAAAATATGTGTTCTAGGTTTTCCTGTTTTCTTTTTCTAACAAGTAGCAACATGTAAACTGACCATGAGGGTTGGAATTAGCTTTAATTTGATGTTTTTCTTGTTCTACTGGAGCTAGTTTCTAGCCTTTCATGGTCATTTGATAGGCTGAAACCTCACAAGTGCCTACTTCATTTCTAGGACAATCTGTAAGAGGAAATAAACTGGCTCCAGCCACTAAGGTTTGGTTGTTTTGAGCCATCAATGAATTTGGATCTAATTAGAGCACTGATGCTATGTACAGTTTATTTCTTTTCCTCTGCTTCATGGTACAAGTTGCATGTGTGGAAATATTGATTTTTTTTTTTTGTGGATTCCTTTAACTCTCAGGGGCAGCAGAGGCTTTCTGTGTCTCATAGGGTGCTCTGGAAGTGTCCCAAGCTCCAGCCTTTGTGGAGGACTGGGTTCTCTGGAGTAGACAGCCAACAGCATCAGCCTTCTCCTGTATGCTCTGCAGGGGAAATGCCTGCCCCTTTCCCACCAGCTCACTGCAGCCAAGTGAGATGAGGCAGGTATGTGGGGGTTTAAGTATGGTTTAAATTTCAGGCTGCAGAAAATTCATGGTAAAAGATGGAGCTGTGTCCACATGGCTGTGCTCAGTGGCCCCCAACTGAACTGAAGTCACTGTGATGCTTTCTCCTCAGAGCTCCACAGACTGAAGCTGTGCCTGAGAAGGGAGTAGGATTTTTCATGTTTAGCTCCAACTCTTTAATGGAAAATGATCTATTTGGGGAGGGAGGGGGAAAAAAAGCAAAATCAAACCCCCCTTAAACACAAGCATCTTACTTTAGTGCTGTGTCTTTCATAAATACTAAAAGTTGGTCTGTTATATTAAACACTGTTTAAAATTAGCCTATGTTTAGAGTACAGTAAGGAGGAAGAAGAACCAGATTCAATAATTTTCTTACGCTTCTAGTAGTTGTTCCTTCCTTTATTACTCGCCAAAGTGCCAGGACTGACAGATTATCCAATAACACAAAACTGAAGGCAACACCGCAGCCGTGGTGCAGCTGGATTAGTTTATAAAGCATCCTTGTTGCATTTCATCAAATGAATAACTAATATCCAGCAAACCTGCTGCAGATTCGTTCCCCCATCCTTTCTCTTTCTTCTTTTTCTTTCTGGCACTAAAAGGAGCAGAAAGTTAGACATTTATTTACTTGTCAAAAGAGAGGAAATTCTTCAAAAAGACAAATTGTGTGCTACCTAAACCATTTCAGAGCGTGAAAAGAAATGCATTGGATATCCAGTGTGCTCGGCGCTGCTTTGGGCAGCTCTGTTCCTGGGGGGAGCCTGGGGAGGGGGGCTGGGGGCTGGGGGTGTTGCAGTACAGCAATTCTTTCTCCAAAGGGTAATGCTGAAATTTACTCAGTGAATTACTGAGTACTATATATTGAATTATAACTAACAGTTGATTTAATATTAAGCTTATAATTTGCTGAAGGCTATTGTGGGAAAACATAATGTGTCAGAGCTGGCAGTTATGGCTTCCTGGCTTTTTTTTTGTTTGGTTGGTTGTTTTTTTTTTAACATCCTGTGACCTGCAGACACAGGCTGCTCTCTCACGCATGTAGGTGTGCACGTTTGTGCCGTGTTGTGTTGCAAAGGATACCCAGAGGTGACAGTGTTCCTTTGGGAAATTGGTGCCCACGGGGGAAAACCAGTCCTGAGCAGCAGTGAGGGCAGCAGCTTAGGCTCTGCATGGAGAAGTGCAGGTGGTGAGGACCTTCATGTCTGCTGCTACCCCGCTTCTCAGAGCAATTTGGCTGAGCAAGGTCCTAGATGAGCTCCTGAGACAGGTAACCCATCCCCATCGTTATCTAACAGAGCATCTTTTAAAATCCGCAGGGTGGGCATAATTTAGATGGCTGAAACCGCTTCTGCAAGCTGCTAGTGCAGGGAATAAAGCACTGGAGGGAAGGTCTGGGGAGGTAAGTCACACTTTGATTCATTCCTGGTGCTTTGATAACCTGTCAGCTGCCGTGAAAGCCAGAGACAGCAACATCTGTGTTTGCAGCGCGGCCGCTGCTGCCTGAGACAGGTGTTTGTGTCTTTTGGAGCAACACCCAGCGATCTGACAGCTGTGGCACTGCTGGGGCTGTGTCCCCACGTCAGCCAGTGCCATCTGTGGGCAGGTCTCTGCAGGTCCCATTGCCTGATCAGTTCTGGTACTTTCTGCTCTTGGACTGTAGCGCTTTGCTTTGCTACTGCACTTTATTACCATCCCTCACCCCTCCAGGCACCTCTCTACAATATCTTTCATGACTCTTGCAGCCAAATGGTATTTTTCTCTTCCACCTCCTCACTCTGCTGTACACAGGGCTCAGCCCTGGCCAGGGGATGAGCTGAGCTGCCCAGTCCTGGGGTGCTCAGGGTGAGCTGGGCTTTTCCCCCTGAGTAAAGATGAGCTGGTCTGGGCTGAGGCTGGGGGAACGTGCACAGCCCTAGAACAGCCTTTCTTCTACAGCAAGGAGGGCCCAGTGGTCACCAGGTCAGGTACCACCACGCTCAGGTTCAGCTCTGCTGCCAGAGGGGCAGGAACACTGTTTGCTGTAGATGTCAGTACAGGTGCAGTCTAAATTTAATCCCTGGTTAGGTATGGTAAAATTAATATCTGTGAATAAAACTGGAAGTAAAACCCAAGCCTGTTCTTACTTCCGACTTGTCTTTTGCCTGACAATAGGAAGAATGGGCTATTCCCATGATGTTTGACAGTCCTCCAAGACCATCAGCTCACCCTGCCAGTTAAAACACATCTGTCCCTTCATTAGTTTAACCTTACTGGAAGAAAAATCTTTTTGTTAAGCAGAGAGGCATTTGCAAACATCAGGATTTAGGAAAGAGTTATTCTTGCATGCTCCTAAGCCCCATGTTTTTCCCTGTGTTTTTAAACTCCAAAAGTGACAGGAAGGTCGACGTGACCGTGGCTTAAAAATTGGGAGCACGAATTTGACAAATGCTGCAGCCTCACATGATTTTACTTCCATGAATAATTTTTTCCTTCCAGCACGACCACTTCTTGAGGAGGAGGAGACTGACCCGTGGAGCCCTTCTGAAAGACACTCTAACTCATGTTTTTTCCCTTCAGCAGTACTATTTGTTTGTGTGCTTGACATTTGTCCTCTGTTTCTGTGCCACCTACTACAGCTCCCTGTGATGGAATCACTGCTTCTGTTATTATTTCTCTGTTCCTTGACTTTTTCCAGTGAACTGAAAATAATTTCATTCTCGTTTGCTATTCATCAGATAATCCACAGGTCTGAGCTGGCCTGACATATTCAGAACTGCAGGTCGATGTATTGGAAAACAAATCCATGTAAGGAATATTCTATGCTTTTTCCCCTGTACTTACACAATGATTTAATATTTGCAGTACATTTTTGTGTTACAAGTGGCAGTAATTACCCCACAATATGTGCAGTGTGTGTTTCCAGGAGGGGTATCTGAGAAAGCAAACAACTAGTAATTCTTTTGAAAATACTCAGCTCTGGTCTCTGCCCCTTCAAACAAAACCCTCTGTTGTAGATAAATTAATTGGTTTGCAATTAGTGCCTGGATACTTTCAACAAATTTGAAACACTTGCACTATTTGAATTCTTCTCAAGAGGGGAAGCAGGCACTTTTCAGGTTTTGTGAAGATAAATGCATGCTTCCCATGAAGGGTTCCCTTTAGCTCTTGCCTTCCTTGGCTGGTTTGGTGCAGAAATTTTGGACAGCAGCAGGTGAAGGGATGCTGTGGCTCGAGCAGCCCTTCCTCAGGCATTGGGTGCAGTTGTCCCCTTAGGGCAGTTACATTGCACAGGCTTTTTCCTTCAGCAGGGCAGGAAAATCTGACGCTGACTGCATTGGCAGCCATTGAATCACTACCTGGGTATTTCCCAAATAAGTTTTCCTCACCGAGTGCTGCAGTTGTTGACTGTCAATGGGGCTGAAACTCTGGGCATTTCTCAGCCAGCTGCCTGCAGCCCTCTGCAAGGGGATGCACTGTTCCTTTTACATCTGGATGTTCTGGAGGAAAACAATGTGGAAGTACCAGTCCACAGCAGCTAAGTGATAGTTAACGACTGCTGCGTGGGCCACTGCCTTTGAACACAGTTATTCCTTTATGGCTCAAGTTATTCCTTTATGGCTCAAGTTTTGAGAGAAGGGCACACCACAATATCCTCAACAGGATACAATAGCTAAATAACCATAAATATTTAGAAGTGATACAGAATTTGGTCATTAGAGGTGGTGAGTGGAGTTACCTTCAGCTCTATCTTACTCCAAAAGAGACTGAGGGCACTGAATGCTTTTGAAGCTGGGATCATACTGGAAAGCTGGAGTTGCTCTTTTGAAGTGTACAGAAGCCTCCTGCTGCTGTTCATCCCCAGAATCCAGCGGTGGGGTGGGCACTGCCACAAGAGAGATGCACATTGCCTGGGGCTTTTAAAGAGAATTAAATAACAGTGTGTCTGTTTTATTTATTTCCTTTTAAGACAAACATCTTTTTTCCTTAAGATACAACAGCGAAATTTTTGGTAACTTTCTGTGGCTCTCAGTATTTCATAATGGGTTGGATCCAGGTTATCTGGTGAGCTTAGGCTGCTGTCCAGGCTTTCATCAAAACTGAAGTTTGTGAAGTTTTGGAGGTGAGATTGGGTGGATTTGCATGAAAACTCACTAAGCTCAGAAGTGTTTGCTCCTGTCCAGCTGCACACCTGCCCTGGCAGCAGAGACTCCAGCAGGAGCTAAAGACTTCCAAAGCATCTGAGAGCAGTGGGATTTTGGATAAGAGGGAGCAGGTGGATTAGTTTGGACTGTTGACTAATTCAGGTGTCCATGCAAACCAGTCTCTGAGTTATTTTGTGCCTGAGAGGTTATGAGTAACAGGGTCAATTCATAACTGCTTCCAACTTTCTGTCCTGGCTGAAGTTGCATGGAAACATTTATTTTTACTTAGACCATTATTACCAGCCAGGCAACTACAAAGATACAGAATTATAAAACTACTTGCTTCTACAACTGAGCTGCATTTTTACTGCATGATTTATAGGCCTGTGACAAGGAGACCCTTCTCTAATAAAGGTGGTTTTTTTCCAAATTAATTTGCATCAGTTTCAGAGGTCATACTCCTCACTTCAGTTCTTCTGTCTGCCATTTGCTATGGCTGTTAAACAGCATTAAAATTAAAGTGTGATTATTCAGAAATCACTTCATAAAACATTATATGCCATTTGCCACCGGTTTTTCTTTTATGTCTCGTTCTAGGCAAGAGGAACTGCTGAGTTTGAACTAGTAATGGAAAGTTCATTATGGGTAATTGTTGATTAGATAGGAAAGTTGTCCTGGTTTGAGTGAATTATAAAAAATGAATTATAGAAAAGAGATCAGAAACATCTAATTGTCTTCACTATGGACACGATGCTTTATAGATGGAAGGAGCGTGCAGCTTGCAGCATCATTGGTGGCACTGAAATTGCTATTAGATCTCTGGCTAATGCAGCCTGACAAATCCAGGACAAATGACAGAATATTTCACTGCTGTTCCAAAGTGCATTTCCTTTGTCCAGCTTCCGGAAGATGAATGAATTAACGGTGATTTGTGTTTTTAAAGAAAATGTGTTGGTGACAATGCAGGGTGGGTGCTTTGCTCAGGAGGAAGGTGGGGGTTTGACTCTCTGGATAAACAGTTTAAAATCATTTATCTAATATTTCCTCCTTCAGGTTGATCTTCTGCTGCTGTTGATCTAATGATGGGTACCTTGTACATTGTCCCAGGTAAAGCACGGAGGCAGTTGCCATCGTGCACTTCCCAAAATGTGGCTTGCTTGTGGTGAAATGCTTTTATGGACCAGGTGGTACTTCCCAGGCAGTGAGAGAATGATAGGAAATAGTACTTGCTGGTGGCTTTTTTTCCTGGAATAATCAACTGCTGAAATAATATCAACAGCCTCAGTATTACTATTCTATGGCTTGCTTTGAGCACAAGTACTTGTGTATGGGATGGTATTGCACCATCTGAGGGAAGAGAAAGTATGAGGAAGTAGGGATCTGGGGAAGGATTTTATTATTTAGAGTAGGATGGTAACTGATGGAGGGAAAATAGAAGGAATTAAAACAAAACATTCAGTTTGAGGAGAGAGAAAATAAACTGATTTTCAGTGTCTTTAACTGTGCTACCAAAATCAACCATTCAACGAGTAACAATGAGGGATATTGTGACCTGGAAAAGAGGCCATGTCCTCCTCCCATAACCAGTGCATGAAAATGGGGAAAGGAAAAGGCCAATCAGTAAAAGAGTGAAAATGTCAAGAAAATAAAGATGTCTTTTAAAGTATGGGGACTTTACAGTTAACCTGAAAGACAGAATGTTCTGCTGAAGGTAGTGTGCAAGGTTAAACCTGTACGTATTTGTCTCCACCCCAAGTCTGCTTTCTCCAAGCCTCATTAACCATTTTGCTGAACATTACAATCATTACTCTTCTGCCAGGTTATATCACATTTTTCAGCCTTTTAGGTACAGACCTTAGAATTATTGATCCAATGAATCATACTGACTTAGGTGCTGGCTGCTGCTGAAACACTTCTCTAGAAGCCAGGATGTTGGTTAAATATCGAACATTTTTTCTTTTTCCTGAATATTCTTTATGTAAGGGAGTATTTTTTTCCTCCTGGAAGAAGCAGCAGCATGGGGACATCACCTCTTTGCAGTTTATGTGGCACTGCATGACGTATAAGGCATCTAATGGCAAGATGCACAAACATCAAAAAAAGCCCATTAGATACATTTTTTTCTTCATTACTGAAAATAATGAGATCTGTACAGCGTAGGTGCATTTTCTACTCAATGCCTGAGGCTACTGATATTATTTTGGCATTTTATTTGCTAACTGGGTTCATTTGGCATGCAATGGGAGGAGTATGAACAGATTTGACCAACCTCTTGGAGCAGTAACCTCCAGCAAAAGAGGGTTTATAAGAATCACCAACACCATGACTGTGGATTACACATCTGTGATATCTACACAGATGTGATGGAAGCAGGTAGGTATTGGTCATCCCTTTGGGTTTTTTTCATATGTTTTGTGAATGCCAAAAGACTAAGCTGTATGTGTGAACAACTGATTTTTACTGAGCTACAGAAAAATCCTGCCTTAGCTGCACGAGGGCACATGTGTGCATTGCATTAGGAGCTTTGGATTTTTGTCTTGTAATTGGGATTAAGGTACTTAAAGAATGGGCCTAGAGTTTATCCACCACACAAATGATTAGTACAATTTGAAATCTAGAATAAACATGCAGCCAGATGTGATAGTCTCTCAGACTGTGTTGATGGTTATGGAATCTGGCCATAAAAATCTGAACTAAAGTCTTTTAGAAGAGTTAAATCACTGATGAAATCAACAGCAGTTAGAGGTGTGAAAAGTTATCCTACTCCTGATATATGTACCCTAATTACAGAGTTGTTAATGAACTTTGATCAGTTTCTGCAAGAGACATGACAAGACAATCATGTTAAACTAATTAAAGCTAAGATATTAAAGATTCCCAAGCATCTGTTAAGTCTGAGATGAGACATAAGCATGAATAATTTAATCCTGAAAAACTCAGCTCTGGTGCACTGATCTCAGGCTGGATCCAGATGTAAAGTGTAAAGAGAAGGCTTGAAGGATCATATCTGTAGAGCAGAGTATTATTTTTGTTTGGGTGCCTGCAGGAGGACAGGAACAACCACCTCCTGCCAGGAAGAGCCTGCAACAGAGAGCGGGCAGGGGAAGCACAGATGCCACCTGCATCCCTCATATTTCAAGTTGCTACAGGGAATTTGTAACAGGATTAGGAACGAGGTGTTTGGAATCTCAGACTAGTACTTGAACATCAGGTTGCTTTGTCTTCTGCCTCTCCAGTACTTCACACCTGGGTTTTTTTTTTTGTTGTACCTGGGCTTCTTAAAGCTGCCAGAGAAACCCTCACCTCCCCCTGGCATCCCAAGCACATGACATCAGCCAGAGACAGGAATACAGGGGTGTCCCCCAAATAATAGAAATGAGATATAGACTCTTTATTAATTCTTAGTTAAATTATCATTATCTTAAAAAATACCAAATAAGCTAGTTATACTGGGAGCACTTTTTCCTTTGTCTTTACAGAATGGAATGCATAATTCAGGAGCGTAACAACTCCCAGCACTAACTGCAGTTACAAAACTGCATATGGATATCCAGTTTACCCCAGAACATACATTGGCAATGAACTTCAGACAACATATTTTGGCAGATCTGAGTTGCTCTCTGTAAGGCTCAAGAGAAATGAGCTGTGTGATTTATTTTGCAGAAGAGTGTTTTGATAGAATATTCAACAGAATTTCCCAATGCACTTGTCTGTTTTGTTTTTAAGAATAAAGAGATAGAAATAGTTAATAATTCTGAATAAAATCAACTTTTCTTTAGCAAAGCAAACAATACAAAGAAAGCTGTGGTGATTCTCTTGCAGCTTTCCAAAACAATTAGGTGGTAATGACTGCTGAGGAGATTTTCATGTCGTTTCAAACACTGGTTGGAACAATTGGAAGCTACAAATTTTTCTTATTGTGACTTTATTATCTGAAAGGAAATGACTAATTTGGAGTTTGTTATTACTGTTTTATAGTCCATGAAATATAAGTATAAAAGTAAACATTTCCATGAATTTAAATATATAAAATGCATAATGTGAAATAGTTAAAAATTAAATAGTTCTGTAGCTGAGGCTGAGCCAGGCTAAATTATACCGAGGGTTGAATCTGTGGGTTTCAGTGGTGCAGCACAGCCTGCCTGGGATGGAACTGCTGGCAGGTTCCACACTGAACGTCACCCCCTCGTTGATGCCCTGGGGACCTCACCCTTGGCTGGGCGCTCTCAGTGCAGGGGCCACGGTGGCCGGGGGTGCCAGCCTGTCCCCGGTCCTGCCCGAGGGGCTGGCGGTCAGACCTGCCAGTGCTGCCTGACCAGGATGCTCTCACTGCAGCCTTGACCTTGTCAGGACAGCGGGGCAGAGGCTGCAGCCACGCACACGCAGCCCTGGGCGCATGGGCCAGCTCCCACGGTGTTACTGCTGCTTTATTTCTGCAAGCAAAGGAATGCACTCCCTTACTAAGCCTGTTTGTCATAATAACTTGTTTCCTGAGGTCAAACATACTGTGTAAGCACAGGAGTCTCGGTGAGCACCACATTTCTCCAACCCCTGGTCATCAGCTGTACCTTGAGCAAGTGTCTTCAGAAGGGGCGAGGACCGCCGAGGGCCCAAGGATGTGAAGACGTGGGTGCTGCTGGCTGGGAGCTGAGAGAGGTGAGGGCTGACCCCAGGTGTTCTGCAGACAATATAGTTTTTACTACTTATTCCCCAGTGATAGCTACATCCCCTGATGAGAGGCACATCTATATTAAAAAGGAAAAAAGAAAAAAAAAAAAAAAAGACCCATAACTTGCTTGAAGATGTCCTGTATTTAAGAATTATTCTATATTGCCTTTCAGTGAGACTGCTTATCCTGAAATTTTTCTTGTTTTCTATTTCAGTTTGTGCATATGAACAAGCAATGATGTATGAATATCATTTGAAAGAATGGGCTCCTCACCTTCGAGGACTGTTGATTAAGACACTTCCATTAATAGGGCAGCAATGAGAAGCACTTTTCCCCGTGTGGATTCTCTCACACGTAATGAGGTCTGGATTTATATCACAGCCTTTCTCTTCCTGAAAATGCCACTATAAATCTGGCTCCTTTGCATGTCAGTCCAGGGTCTGGCTCATTCCTTAGGAGCTGGAATCTGTTCTCTGACTCCCACCCAGCTGTAGTGCCCCAGGTAACTCCACACCAGATGCTCTTGCTGGCATTTCACCTTGCTCCTCACCTCGCCTGCGCAGTTTAACTGTCCCTGAGCTCTACCTGAGAGGAATTTTTCCAGGCTATTTTGATCCTCATCCAGACCATATGATTTCCTTCCCTTTCAAGTGCAGTAAATGTTGCTGGAAGCAGGGTCCCTGTGGGTCTCATCCTGCCCTCTCCTCCCCAGCAGCACCTGATGAACGTTCTCTCCATGCTGTGTCTTGCCCTGCCGGTGCTTCCCATCCCCTCTGTGCCTGCCTCCCCCAGCTCCCTGTGTGTTACACCTCCCCTGTGCATAGGGAAAGAAGTCCCAGTCATCTGGGTAAGCTGTTATGTTAACCTTTAAATCCCTTTTGGAACCTCG
Source organism: Podargus strigoides (assembly GCA_028020825.1). Lineage (NCBI taxonomy): Eukaryota > Metazoa > Chordata > Aves > Caprimulgiformes > Podargidae > Podargus > Podargus strigoides. The sequence goes on along the minus strand of CM051629.1, from coordinate 1,318,047 downwards.
CCGTGCCCCGACGGCTGCAGCTCACCCCTCTGGCACTGCTCAGGTAAATGACAAGCTGTGACTTCTGCTCCCTGTTATTTCCCTGTCCCTGCCTCCCAACCTTTGCCACGCTCTGTTTTTCCCTCCTGTAGCATCCTGTCTGTCACGCAGGTTGTTAGCTCGCCAGCTGTCTCCTCTGCTCCACTTCTTACAATGCCAAGAAAAATGGGATCCTGACTCCTGATTTCTAGGCTGTACCATAAAGAATAAGGATTATGATCATTGGTGCCATTCTGATTTATTCCATTATAGTATCTGCTTATAGCACATGAGCTTCATTGTATAGTAACTACAGAGATAAATTTTGGCCCCTTATTTTTCTTAAGCACTTGCTAGCTGTATATCATCAATTTTCTTCTTGTTTAGATACTTGCTCCTACTTTGGGAAAAATAAAAATATCCCAGTTGTCTAGGTAATAAAGCTGGTGAAACAAATTCTGAAGTGCGTTTTACAATGGAATTTGATTGTGATAATTTTTCATGTGTTAAAAAAAGAGCACGCTAGCTTTCTCTGGGAAATGTTTGGGTTTATGCTTAGGGATTTTTTACATCCACAAATTGTAGTCATGTGGAAGGTCCCCTGTTTCATGGGAACACAGAAACATCACAGAATTTATGAGCCAAGCTCACTGAAAAACTCTGTGTTATGATGTAATGAGGCTTGAAGTTGTATGGCTGATGCTTGAAACAAAACCTTCAGGCAGTGTGAATCTGAGTGCTGAGTGTACACGTGGTGCAAGTCTGGTGTAAATATCCAGGAAAAAAATGGGAAACACTTGATATTTCAAATGAGGTGAGTGGGATCAGCTGCTGCAGTGGCTCTGGATGCTCTTCTGGAGAGCTTTAGCTAAGGAGACTTTTGCATCCAGAGATCAAGTGTCCGACTGCCCCAGATCACGTCTCAGGCTGTGAGTGCTGTTCCTGCCGTGGCAGCAGCTTGTATGTGGGATTTTGTGTAGCAGGGTTTGGGCTTGGTTTCACTGGGGTCTGACAGCCAGCCAGCAGGTTTGCCTCTGGGGGACATGGCTCACCTATGGCTCTCAGGATTTCAGGGTCTTGGTGCTGGCACTCACCCCGTGGCACATGGCTCTCCATCCCTCGTGGTCCTCCATCTCCACAGCTGCAGGGTGTTGTGTCCCTGGATGGGAAGGGGGAACTGTAGCTTTCAGGTTTTTGAAGCAAGCACAGTGTGTTCTCACACCCATCTCCATGGGCTTGCACTGGGGAAATCAGAGCTGCATAAATGCTCTCACCAGGATCTGAGAGGTTTCTTTAGTTAAAGTTTGTTTTCATAGTTGGCCAAAGCACATCCTGGATTGGCTCCACCTCCCTTACTCCTCAAAGTATCCCTCACTCTGACTGCACAGTGGGATAACATACTTTGCTGTGTTATTTCAGTTACAAAACCTACAGATAGATATGTTGGCTCTCAAAGGCTGTCAAGTTGCAGGATTTCCTTTGTCCCTCTGGGAAGCCAGGGTGGGGGATCAGCAAAATGGTCCTCAGAAATCTCTGAAGAATATCCTGTTGCCCCAAACAACACAGATGCTCCCTTCTCCCCACCTCTGCTTACCTCTCCCTTCCCAGTCAGTGTAGATGAATTTACCAACCAAATGTCTGTTATTATTAACAGGGAAATCAAAGAAATATTCAGATAAGCTGGCATTGTTCCTGTTGCACAAGAATGAGAAATGATCCATGTGGTGGTTCTGTGATACTGCTCCTCAGCTGCAGTCCCTGGGAGATGGCTGCAATTGTTCACAGTCAAACAAAAGGAGTCTAATGAAAGTATTTTAATCTGCCTATCAGCTATTTAGAGAGAAAGAGATGGCCATGCTGGGTGTCTTTGGAGGCTGGAAATGAGTGTGGCAATAGTAATCAGAATATTCATATTTATTTACATTTCTTAGCAAGCTATTGTGTGCAAAATGTTGTCAGAGGTTGATTTAGCTTCTGATTTCATTCTCTGCACCTTGGGTGGTTTAAAGGTCTGGTTACGCTGCCAGTCTTGTATCTAAACCAGGAGGCTCAGCTCTGTAAGCTCCCTGTGTAGCTCTGGGTGGAAAGATCTACTGGAAAGTCATTCAAACAAGCTAATGTAGACCCCTGTTCTGCTATTCTGAAAACCTTTTTGACAGTGTAAACTTTTGGTTTGTGTGGTTAAAGGAAGGGGTTTCTGATGGGCATCTTGCAGTTCTTACAGCTTTCAGATCGTGGAAGATGTTTTTTGGTGGGGTCCCTAACTGCACAACCCCGAGCAGTTCTCTGTCAGGGCAGACAACAAGGATGAAACCTCCTGTAGGAACCCTGAAGTTGATGGGATTTCCTCTCCTCCTTCACACCGTGAACACTGTGATCAGGTAACAAAAGCCTTGGTGTCAGGGGAGTGTCAGTGGAAGACTGTCAACAATAAACATTTTATTAGAGCTTGACAGGTTGAAGGAGACTTGTCTCAGGTCTCGCAGGTAATGAGATCTTACCAACATCCCATCACACACTGTCATTCCTCATTTCACATAAAGTAATTTTACAACAGAGCTCACAGCCTTCCTAGTCCTCCCATGAAGGCACTGCAAGGCAACTGCCTGGAGCAGGCTGGAGAGGGGTGATGTGTCCTCTCCTGCTGAGACAAACCCACCCCAGCATCAAAGGAAGGGCAGAGGGGAGCACAGGGCTCTGCACCTGCCCTCCTGCCACACAAGCTGTTTGGGGGGGGATGTTCACATGATAAATATGTGACAAAAGTCTTTTTGAAAGTGTGTTCTTTTCAATGTTGGAAATAATGTTGCCTCTCCTTTGCAGTAACTACAAGAAGGAAGATAAGTGGATGTGGCTGACTAAAGATCTCTAAAGAGAGGGTGTGATCCAGCTTTGAGGCAGCTTTCAGCTGTGAAAAAAACAGCAGTAAGCAGAGTTACATCAGGTAAGAGAAATTAGTTTCACCCATACGCTCATAACAAAAGGAAGGGAAGAGGGTTTAGGGAATAAGACAGAGTTTGTTTCTTTGGTTGTGTTTGTGTTCCACATTGTGTTTAGAAAGATGAAAAATCTTTCACTGTACTCATTTTCTTACCAAAATGATACTTTTTTTTTATTTTACAAATAAAATACACAAACTCTCCCAAATCCCCACAGGGCTGTGGATAATTTGGTGATGGGAAGAGTCTGTGGGTAAATCTGTGCCTCACCCCAACACATGGGGAGGGTCAGAACTGGCTGAAACTGTTGAAAATCACAGCACAGAGTAAAAATTTCTTCTAAAAAGAACAGACCAACTAGCAGTCCTATTCCTGATGCACCATGGCTGTGAGATAGTGCTGAATCAGTTGCAAGTAAATTCACTGAATTGTATGTCAGACTTTATAGGTGATGCCAGAGGAACCAATAATAATCAGTCTTTTGTTGCTGTGATTCTGTGATATACATGTGGAATTACAGCACATTGTATGGAACTTCTAATTAAGACAAGCTAACTTTTGTCAAGCACTCCTTATTTCTGCCTGTCTCGTTTCTCTCCCCCATTATGCCTTTCTGCATTGCCAAAATCTGTTGAACTGTTGCATCAAATGGCCAGACAATATCACTTTACCCAGAGGAACACGCTGTACTTCTGTAAAGGAAGATATTTTTCTTTTACTGAAGTGGATTCTTAAAAAAATATGTTCTGAAATAAGTGAAAAGAAAGGACACAAAATGCAAGAAAATATCCATGTTGAGAATGTAGATTTTGTTCATGCTTTGTCTATGTAATACCTGAAGTCCTTGTGCTGCTGTTTGTGGTAAATTATATATCACCTCTTTCCTGACTCCTTTTACTATTATCATCTCTGTCACCTATTCTTCTTTCCCCTACTCATCATCTGCCTTCCTCTTCACAAAATGTTATAAAAGAGAAAATTACTAAGTTTGAGGATTGGATGAGAAGAAAATTACGTGCTTCCTGTCCGTATGCTCAGGCTTTGCTTGTGCCCAAACCCAGGGCGGGTGAGGGGAGTAACTGTGGGAGCTGTGTAACAGCTCCAGTGGAGTGCAGTGCTGCTGGTGAGTAGTGAATGCTTTGCCAGTCGTTCTGACATGGTTTTCAGATTTGGGGTCAATTAATTATTGAACAGTCTGGATATGAGAGGAAAAAGATGCAGGAAAAGGTCCCACAAAACTGCAGGGATCTCTTTATTTTGTGTAGGTGTGTGTGTATATATATATATATGCTGTGGAATAGGAAGAGCCAGTTTTTGTTGATTTAAAGAGGAAATGGAATTCTCTTTCACCAGTCAGTGTCTGACACTGGTGGTTATCCTGCTGAGGCCTGGCTGGGGTCTCTTGTAGTGACACTCATCCTCCTCTCAGGGCTGGATTCCACCAGTGCACGAGCTGCTGCCCTCCCAGGCATCCCAGTGGCACAGGCAGCTGAGCACACCCAGGGTCATCACAGGATTTATTTCCTGCCTTTGAGACACTCCACACCTTTCACCAAAAGGCCAACCAACAGCAGCATTTACACATCGCTCCTTATCAGCCAGGAAATTGAAACATCCACAAGTAAAAGGCTTTTGTAGCTGTTTGTGGTGATTTTACTGATTACCTCCATACGACTGGGAGCATCAGACTCCCTGAGTTAGTTTTGAGAATCCTTTGCCAGTCCACAAGCTGACGTGGGTCTCGTTCTTCTTCCACCCTGTGTACCTATGGTTCATGACCAAGATGTGAACAGAAGTGTTTAACCATTTTCTACTCCTTTTAGAGAAGCAATAAAGGTTGCACAAGAGTTTCAAGCAGAATTGAGATATTAGGGAGGTAATTAAGGAGACAGCCTCATGGAGCCGGAGAACTCGCGCTGGGAGCTGGCGCCTGCGGTGAGGTGCTGCACAGCCATCAGTGAGAGAGGCTGTCACGCTGTTCCCTGAGTAAAGAACTTGCAAAGTATTTCAAATACATTTGCTAAAAATGCATATAGTGATGATAGAGCTAGGGTGAGTTGTGGCTTTTCCCCCCCTGGTTAAATAAATGAGGGTTATTTTTCCTGACCCTGCTGTGTGTTAGTGTAGCGTGAAAACCCTATTTATTGAAAAATGGGTTGCATGGCGAGTTCTAGGGCTTGAATTTTTCTCTCAAATAGCAAGAAACAGATCGTGGCTTTCCTATAGCATCTCAGACTGTAAGGGTTAAGAGTGAATTATGTACTTTTAATGGGATGTTGAGATAATGTAACTTCATTGACAAGCCTCAGAATATCCTTTAAATAGATTGTGCTTGGTAGCAGTCTTGACTCGATACTCATTACAAATGGAATTGAAAACAAAACTTCTCTGTCCTCTGTGGAAATACCCACCATAGCATGGCATAACAGCATTGCTGTTTCTGCTCTCAGGCATTTGCTGGCAACAGTCTGCTTCTAAAGCAGAAGAGACATTGACCTTGGGGTGGCTCAGCCCCAAATCCCAGACTGTCTCTGCAGAGGGTCTCTGAGTTCAGGGTACGACCCCAAAGCCAGCTGGAAATCCTTCAGTGGCTAAGGTGTTAAAATACCTCATGTTTGGGAAGAAGCAATGACAGTGTATTCGTTATGGGCACTTCATTTTAAAATAATAGTTAAAAAATAATAACCCAGCAATGAATCTGAATGAATTTCAGCTGCTAAGGATCTGGTCTGAGCAGTGCTTCTGTACCCTGACCGAGTGATGGTCGGTACCACTGACCGCTCGCAAGAGGGGCTCGAGGGGAGCGGCGTTGCTGAGAATCGTTTGCAGAGAATTCCCCTCCTCGGGTGGGTAAGTTTTTATTTTAACAGGCGTTTAGGGGAGGAGTGGGGACCCCCAGCCCCCCCATCCCTTCCTGCTCCACTCTGGGGGGGATCTGCTGGAGAAACTCACCCCTTGCATTAAATCCTTTAAGGTTTTTGTCCTCTCTCTGCACGTTTTATCCCTGACGTGGCACGAGGAACACTGCTGGAACAGGCAGATGGGTTTTTTATTCCTTTAATCAAAACTGCTTTTGATCAAATTCCAAACAAATATTTTTACAAGCAGGAGGTGCGTGCCCATGTTATTTCCATTAATTGTAGGTGGTGAGGTACATTTGGGGGTTTGGGTTACATGCATGCTGTCCCGGTCGCTGTGCATTTCTGCATCGTATCACATAGAATCACAGAACAGCCTTGACAGGAAGAGACCTCTAAGATCACCCAGTCCAACCAGTAACCCAGCACTGCCCAGTCCCCACTGCCCCATGTCCCTCAGCACCACATCTACACAGCTCTGAAATCCCTCCAGGGATGGGGACTCCCCCACTGCCCTGGGCAGCCTGGGCCAGTGCTGGGGAACCCTTTCAGTGAAGAAATGTTTCCTAATATCCAACCTCCCCTGGCACAACTTGAGGCCATCACCCCTCATCCTATCACTTGTTACTTGGTTAAAGAGACACAACCCACCCTCTCTACCCCCTCCTGTCAGGGAGTTGCAGAGAGCAATGAGGTCTCCCCTCAGCCTCCTCTGCTCCAGACTGAACCCCCCAGCTCCCTCAGCTGCTCCCCTTCACACTTGTGCTCCAGACCCTTCCCCAGCTCCAGTGCCCTTCTCTGGACACGCTATGTGATTGTAGCCATGAGACTGCCCAATCCCCCTGCTTAGGTCTGTGTCTTCACTCACTTAACTTTAGTATTTAGGGAGCTGTAGACTTCATTTTCTTCTTGGGAGTATTCAAAGAATGAAGGAAGGCCACGTCGCCACCAAAAAGAGATGCTATAAAAAGAAAAGAGTGGAAAAAAAAATAAATACAGGCTGGAAATCTCCTTTTTACTATTGAAACGAAGCACACCTCATTGCCTAATGGGATTTGTCTTCCCAGGTAACATGTTTTGTTCTGTAAAGAAAGAGCCAGCAGTTTTCTCATGAGCTCCTCAAGGCACACGTTTGTGAGAGCTGCCAAAATCCATTGTGCTGCTGACCTCACTGCCAGCATGCACAGCGTGGCACACGGGAGAGCCACTGGCTCTGTGCACCAGGCACGTCCCTGCCCCCTGGGCAATCCCAGTGCTTGTTCCTAGCTCAAAGTAGGAAAAGAATCTGCGTGTTGACAAAAATAATGCAAGAAAATCTCTCCAAGAGTCACACTGCTTACCGTGTGCTCAGGGAGGGAAGGCAGGTGCATCGCTTGCTGTGGTGGGGAGGATTAAGAGCTCAGTTTGTTGTTCTTCAGACTATTTTAGTAGAGGTGCAATGCTCCCAGGAGCCCTAGAAAACAGGTAGGGGGGAGCAATGCAGGTGTTCACCAGCAGCACGTGGTATTCCCAGGCAATAGATGCTGTGTGTCATTCCCACTGCTCCCAGCACATCTGCCCAGGCCCTCTGACCAACCCCCCCTGAGCACTGGTACAGGTCATGCGTGCTCCAGGCAGGAGTGATCCAAGCTGGGAGCAATTCTGACACGCTGAGAAAAGAGAGAGGTGTATGTATCCATTAAACGAGGAGTAAATTATTCCCTGTTGCTATTAGCCACAGCACTGTTACATTACACATGGCTCCTGGTGGATCAAAGCTGCAGCAAAAGGCAGCTCCTCTGCTTGGGAAGGATTAGTCTTTTTGTCAGGGAGATGGCAAGTGATAACCTCAGCTTTTCTCAGCAAATTGGTGGCGTTTCACCCTTCCCTGTAAACATCTCCTAACTGGCATCAGTGCTAGAAATACACAGAGCAAGAGAGCATTCGTCAGTGCGCTGCGGTACGGAGTGTCCAGCACATCTGGGGTTTGCCTTCTCTCCTTGGGGTGTGCTGGGCCTTAGCAGGATCTGTCACTGCCACGCAGCGTTGGGAAGTGCCAGCTAACGTCCCCTAACCAGACCTCTGGGGCTGCACAGGTCTGGGGTCATTAATCTGTAGCTCATGTTAATTTTTCTCTGTGTATCCTGTTCCCTGCCAGAGAGAAAAGGCACGTGATTTGTTTGTTGTTTGGGGGGTGGTTTTTTATGTTTCTGTTCCTTGAATTTCCTTGAGTATTTGAAAAAAAATTTAGTCTTTTACGTAAGATGAAATACTCCAGATTTATAAGAGGCAAATTAACAGATGACACAAAATGCATGATTTCAAACAAGTTTAATTTCTAAGCCTCATAGTATGTTTTTCGCTGTTGTTTGAAATAAGCAGAGTTTGAGCTCAGAGACCACTGATGTGCTGCAGGATAATTGAGTTTTTATTTCATTCAGACAGGATTTTAAGCAGCCACTCAACCCCCCCATGAAGTTTGCTGGGTTTTTACGTGTTTTCAGGCTTGAGTTCACCACCATTCAGGTTGAACGCAAAAAAACCAGAGAGAACTGACTTCATTACTTGCACTCTGGAAGGGACTTGACAGCCATTTAGAAAAATACTTAACGCTCACCAATTTCCCCGGTCCTCCTGTCCCCAGGAGCAGGCTGGGGACAGCCCCATCCGTCTCCATCCCGCAAGCAGCCCGCCGCGTGCTGGCGGCTGGGAGGCAGCGGTGATGCCCAGGTGCTGTGATTCATGGATCAATAATCCCAAGGCTCTGTCTAAGAGGATGGAAAATGCGACGTGACCCAGGAGATGAGTGATGGTGGTTGTGTGTGGCAAACGGACCGGGCTACGGTCTGTGTGAACAAATAAAGCCACCTGAGCACAACCAAATGGTAAAGATCCTCTTATTCTGTATTTCTTAAGTACTTGGTTTAAAGCTGACCTTATTCTCAGTGGTCAATATGGTCTGGCACTGCACGAACAAGTTCAGGAGTATGTTTAAGCTATGATTTACTTAGGTCTTATTGCCTCCTTCAGCCAAGAGTTTGTATTAATTGGTTCATTCATTTACCTCAAAGCTTCTGTCCCTTTCACTCCGTGAAACAGCAGCTGACTGGGTAACTTGGTGGTTGTTGTAAGGGTAGGAAGAATGTTTTTTAGGGGGTGGCTGTTGGTTGATGGAGCTCTTATACAGCCCCGGGTTACCTTAAACACACTTTGCCCCTGACCCTGCTGCCAGCTGTGCCCAGTGGCTCCGGGGAGCCCTGCTCTTTGTGTCCCTAAGGCACAGAAAGGATACTCTCTCGGTATCAAGGATAGTTTATAATACACTAGGAAAGAACAACTGTTGGCTTTTACTGTGACAGATTTTTGTTTTATCCACTGAATTCATTGCTGGATCAAGCTGGCGCTTGCGTCTCTTGAGTCACACAGAGGGGGTTTTGGCACCTAATGCACTAACATGTGTGTATTCTTTGTGCCTACAATTTGAACAAATGTTTTGAAATTATGACAGAGAAAATGACTTTTCTTGCCTACATTAACAAGTAGGTGTTGTGTATTTTAATTACTGTGACCAAGCTGCAATTACAGCTGATAAACATATGGAGATTAAGCTGCAAAAAGAGAGGAACATTTACATTTTCTTAAGGAATTGCCACAAAGATGAATAGAGGAGGGGGAAGGGTGGACAAAGTGATGCCAAACCTACTTATTATTAATTACTGCAATACTGTGCATTTACTGTCTGTAGCACTTCATGACCTCAAAACTTAATGACATAAATAAGTTGTCTCTTTGTGATAAATGCTCATGTCCATGGATCAACATAAGCACCAAGGTATTAAGGAGTGCAGGTATGACTCCATGCACAGAATAAGCACACAAAGGCTTGTACCACAGCTTGGCTTAGGTGTGCACGTGTGCCCCTGGAGCTGGCAATGGTATTATATTGATGTCCTGTAGGATCAGAACATTGCTATGACCTTCTGACCAGACAACAAGCAGAACAGTATAACTGAAATATAATGTGGTTTAGAAAAGTGTCCACTTTTTTCCTTTTTTAAACCTTGAGCTCTGTTGGGAATTCCTAACATTTGTGTGGGCTCACAGATGCTGTTGTTTTCTCACAATTCAGTATTTGCTGGCTCCTTAAGAAGGTTTTCCTATCTTGTGCAAGACGTGGTGGAACAGCTGCCATGCTATGAACCTGCACCGTGGCCGTTGCTGCAAAGTGCAGAACGTTGACAAGCTCAGCCCAAAGGGAGAGTTGAGAGATGGGAACATATTTCCTTGCGGTGCAACCCCTAGGAACATCAACTGGCATTAAAACATTCCTAAACTGCAGCTTTTTCAGTAGCCTGACCAAAGAAAGGTACATTGCAGCCTAACCTTGTGCAGTTCTCTAGTGGCTTTTGCAATCGTCATGTATTCATGAATTTACAGTAGCCTCTGAAATCTGTCAAGAACTGTGCTTCAGCACCTTTATTGCCTTGCTGTGAAGTTTGCTTTAGCATGGAGACATGGATGTCTAGCAGTGTGCTGCAACTGAGAGAAGAGGAGCTCCGTGACCAGCTGAGAAGACAGGTTGGATGCATTTCACTCCCGTAGATGATGGGATACAACATATTGATCCGGAGGGAGATAGCAGTGGCCATATGCTTGGTGCTAAGTTTTGTGCCTGAAAGAACAAGACTTGGCCCCAGACCAAAACTCTGTGTTTAAACTTGCCTTGATCTTGGAGGAAATTCTCAGCTTCCTTTGGCAGCTCCTCTCAGGTTAAAACAGAAGAGGGCGAACGCAGCACTGGGCATCAGTTACCATCATTCCTCTGCTGGGTACCTAAACAGATCTGTGAGACACTTGTGCTTTGGAACTTGGAGATTGGCTCATACTTGGCTTCCACGTGTGTCGTGGGGCTCCCACCCAGCTGCAGACCCACAGCCACAGCTGATGCTTTGCCTCTTCTCCATTCTCTGGCTGCATCAGTCAAACAGATAAAATTTGGGTATTATTGAGATGTTAAACATTGGGATTTCTCTGTAGCCTCCAAGTTGCTGGTTTTGTGAATGACATTTTATCTGGCAATAAAATCAACAGTGTACCAATCCCTTCTCAGGCATAGTCAGCATCGAGGGAAAAGTTCACTGCAAATACCAAAGATTTTCTTTCCCAGTAATAAACACAGGAGCCTCCAGCCATGCCTTTTTGCTGTTAGCATGAATAAAGGTTAATTGCCACGTTTTTGTGTTTCCCTTTGTAATTAAGAGTTGAGCCTTCAGTGCTTTTCACTGCACTTACTGACAACTGGAGTTAATCTTTTTAATTGTTGCAGAAAAAGGCATGGAGTCTAGATCAGATCCCACTCAAAATGCATTGGCTTTCTCTGCTGGGAAGTACATATACATCCAGGAAAAGCTGGAATAGTGTATTGGAGAATATACATTTTAGGAATAGAAGTTTGAATTTTGGTTTCTCTGAGAGGTGACTGGAGGTTGTGCTAATGGCAGGTAATTCCCAGGCTGGGGCTGTTATGGGATGAGCCATGGTTATGTTGCAGGCTGCAAAGAAGTTGCAGTGTCAGAGACTTTGTTATTAAGGCCCATCTCCTGATGTTTCTCTCTGTTTCACATTTTTGTTGTATTAATAATTTATAAATTTAGCATAAATTTATAAAATTACACTTTTTCCTGTTGTAATTTTTTTCCTCTCACGCAGCAAAAATTCAGAGCTACATTAGTGAAAGAAACTGGGCTTTTTTTTTTTTTTTCCAAACAGGTCGTCACTGCTGTAGGAGAGGAGGTGGTGGTAGGTCTGGGGGAAGCTGTGCCACTTGTGACAGCAGGGAGCTCCAGGGGGAGCATGGCAGTGGCAGCAGCCACCAAAGTCACAGGGCTGCAGGAGGCAGCACGCCTTTTGGCAGCTCTCTACTGCACAGCCAGCCAACAAATAGGTGTGACACACTTGTTTGTTGTACATTGCCATCATGAAAACATGCTTTGTTGTGTTAATGAATAATTTTTATGTTTAAGAAATTAATTCACCTGGAGAGATTTATTGTAGTATACGACTGCAGGAAGAAAAATGAGAAATTTGGCCCTTAGACTGATTTGAAAGAGTTTCTATCTCATCTGATGAGGAGAAAAAGCTGCTTTGTCATCTTAAATTATTTTTTCTGTATTTAAGTACATCTTCTGAAATGCTTGCATGCCTGCAGGAATTATAAAAAGCTGTTCAGGCCTAAATCAAGTGTTGCTGCATGAATCTTCCAAGGCAATAAACTTTTGGTATCTTTGACAAGTTTTATGATTCAAGATAGGTGTGCTGTGCTAGGTGCCATATTTCAAAGTAAGGCATCACAGTAGATCATATCAATTTTTGTATGCTAATAATTTGTTTTGGTATTTTAATACTGGGAGCTGTAATTCATATCCATCATGTTCCTTAGACTGCAGATGATTTGAATAACATTTAGAGGAAAATCACTTTAGGAATACCTCCAGTATTATGGCTTTCCATTGCACAAAGAAGGCAAGAATAAACAAGTCTAGAAATTAAAAAAACCACACTGAATTGCAGCTCATCAGCTCAGGATTGTTCCCCTCTGGTGTCCCCCTTTCCCCTAGCCACACTGGATTTTCTGTTTGCTCTTTGGGCTCTTTTCTGTTCCCTGTGGTAAATCCTTGGGTAGGCGAATCAGCACATTCTTTTTGCCTAGAAGTATACTCTAAATGTTTCCTTTCATAAATTTACCCCGAACTCCCACTGATATTCATGGTGCATTACAAAGCTTCACCTATGCTAATCCATTCCGTGTTGTGGGAGCTGTTGAAACTCAATTTTGTTATTGCAATCTGGATATCTGCAGCAGGAGCAGGGAGGTAAGGGTGGGAACGCTGTGGAAATATTTGGTAGTTCTAAACCCAATTGAAAACTATTTTGAGGGCAGGAATTACTGAAAACCACTATAATCACTATAGTTTTGTGGCAACTCAAAGTGCCTCTTTCTAAACAAAAGATGTGCAAATGGTAGTGAAAGCTCATGAGAACCTGCAGGGATTTCTAAGTGTTTTGTATAAAAGAAAAAAAGCAAGAATAAAATGAAAAAAAAAAAAAAGTAAAAAAAAAATTGAAAATGTCTAAACATAGTGAAGATAAATGAGGCTAAAAGTCTATTTTTATTGTTTTTCTGGTAAAAAGAACTTCAGTGTTAAAATGGAAAATCTCATTCTACAGTAAACAGTTTATCAGCTACCTGATCCTGAGTACCTTTGAGACCCCTTCCCACTATTTATTTTCAATCAGACAAGCTGAGAATGATTTCCTCCTTCCCACTGCAGCTGCCCTCTCCCTACGTGCACAAATCTATCTTTATTAATGCTTATTTGTCCTTGTGTTTAATGTAATTAATTCTGAGTTCCAAAGCTGTTTTGACAGAATGCTCCAGAGCACGTCTGAAAGAAATGATTGCCAAAGTGTTCAAGGTATGAAATCTAGAGTCATCTGTGAGGCCTCCCCTGCTCTTCCTTTCCTCTCAGAAGCAAAGCACTCTGCTGAATATTAGCATGCCAGTTAATTTTTCAGGAGTCACTTTAACTTTTAAATGATTGCTTCACCATCACCTCCCTTCCACCTGTATTATCTTGGCATTTTCCATGGAACTGGCACCTTTAATGATTGATTTTGTTGTTTCCTCTCCTGAGCTACAGCTTGGAGAGCCCTGCTCTTCAGGTGATGTTGGATTTCACGGCTTTCTTAGCCCTGGCCAGGAACCCAGCACAGCCCATGAGCACACCAGAGATCAGAGTGAGGATGTTCAGAAAAGCCCATGTCAATATTGGCACCACATCCCTGTGCTTGGGGGATTTCTGTCCTTTGCCAGCTTATCGTAAGCACCACGCCTGGGTGGCACTAATCGTGGCTGTAACACAAATCAGCATCTCGTGTCTTCTGCTGGCATTCTTGGCTTGATTTCTTATTGTTTCTCATCTCTTTCCTTCCAGGGTTTCCACTGCACCTTGCTTCAGCCTCTCCCATGGAGGGTTCCTCTCTCACTGGGATGAGCTGAGAGAAGAGCCCAGACACAGTGAGATGATCACTTCTCTGTGCTGAGACACACAAACACAACCCAGCCCTTCCTCCACAGAGAACCATGACCTTCCAAACCATGGAGGAACTGATTCAATGGTTCGAGAAGCAGGACGTCCCCTGACATCCCATGGCTTGTCATTCACCTTTGCTTCATGGAGACCAATCAGATGTTTCCCATGGTGAGCTTTTCATATAATTTAATCCATGCAAAACCATAGATTTTTGAATCCCTGGGGAAAAAAAGCAACACTAAAATGGAGAGGTGTGCACAACTTTTGCAGTGCTCCTCACTGTGTGCTCGTTAACCCCCCTTTCACATGGATGACTTGTTGAAGACAAGGTGATGCTTTCTCTCTGACTGGGATTTTGTTGTGTTGTGGGGTGGGGTTTTTTGGTGGTTTGTTTTTAATAACCATTAGTTAAAACCAAAATGGCTTTCACTGAAAGGTCAAAAGGGATATTGAGAGAGAGAGGGAGGGAGGTAGAAAGTTTACTGTTAGTGTTTTTCCTTGGAAAGCAATATGTCACCTTACAAGGAGGAAAAAAGTCTGCTGAGGGGCAGCAGGGCAGGGTGTGCATGTGTGGTGTTAGGGAATGAGACTGAGGCACAGGCCATGGTGTCCAGCAGGTGTTCAGGCTCTTGCCTCCTATCTCTGAACTTCAGTAAAAAGTCTTTGTTCTAGTTGTCTGTGATGTAGAGAGTCAGTTGCTGCTCCAGAGACAGCCTGCATATCACTGCAAGAAAACAGAGGAAAAATCTTTTGAAAGGAAAGAAAATGGTGAAATCGTCCCATTTGTGAATTTTCAGGAAAAACAACTTTTCATTTTTGCCTCTGTGAGGGTATCTCCTCTTGGAGGAGTGGGACAGGGCAGCTGCATTTTCCAGAGGAGCTGGCAGTTGATTTAATACTTGTACTAATGTATGTATTCAGGGATGTATCCAGACACCACCTTCTTCTCACAATTGTGCCTCCTCACAGAGAGTGTGTGAAAGGAAGGGTGAAGGAGGGGCAGAGGGGGCTTCTTCCCTCCCTCCCTCATCCTTTTCAGGATCTTTTATAGCCTTTGGGATCACAGGTGAGCAATGGGAGATGCAAACAGCATCCAAAACCACTTAATGTTGAAATCATTAGATGCTTAAGTGATTCTTATGTTATCTGAGTTCTGGACTGAGACCTAATACCATGAGTTGGCTTTAAGGCACTGACTTAATGGGCAGCAGACTCAAACCTGAGAGACCTGGAGGACCCAATGTCCCTCCTGGATACCCTCTGTCCACTTTTCACAGCTTGACTGTCAGCAATGCTCATCTCTGATCTCTCCAGGGCTCCCACAGAGGAGCTCCCAGCTGGAGACCATGTCTGCTCTCCACAGGACAGGTCCTTCACTCTCACCCTGCCTTTTATGTGGCTGTGACACAGAGTTATCCACTTGGGCTGAGAAGTTACCTATCCAGTCATCACTGCTTGCACTTTGAAATGAAATATCCCTCTACTACAGGGCTGGGCAGAGGGGACAGAGGGTTGTATTACACTGTGAGTCAGAAAGGATTTAAAGAATGCCGTCAAAAGGGAAGCAGAAGCACGGGAATGCATCAGCAGCTATTGGGAATGTGTATATTGTACCTGTAAAACTGTGGAAAATTACTCATTTCACACCTTCTGAGGACTATAAAGGAGGCCAAAGGAGTGGTAATTGGAATTAATCCACTTGGCCTCTCAGTATGTTGAGTTGTCCCTTTTTGCAGAAAGGACAGAAAAATGAAGGGCTGGAGCCTCCCCCAAGCCTGTCTGGTGTGTGAGGTGCGGGGGGGAGGTCCTGTCCCCCCCTCCTCTTGGTGCTGGCAGGTTTTGTGGAGACTTTGTCTTGTAGTCACTTGTGCTCTGGGGTAAGTGTTCCAGTCCCACACTGAAGGCAAGCCATGAAAGACTGTAAATTGACTGTTATTTGGTTTTCTGTACCTCAATAATTGAAGCTAATAGAAGCAAATAGCAAATATATTCTGGTGGGATGACCTTGGGAGCAGGAGACCAGCTCGTTTTGTCTTCCTCTGGGGAAGAAAGTTAGAGGAATTACTGCCAAATAATAATAACAATAACAGCAGCAGCACAGGCTGTAATTCCCCCCTCTCCTACTTCAGCAACACCTGAACACCAGCACGAAGAAAACAAGTCATTTATCAAGCAGAATTTCTTGGAATGGCTGGGTGTGTGGAGCAGTAGGGCAGAAACGAGCAGAGCTCTCCACCTCATCCCAGCAGCTCAGGAGCCAGCACGTAATTCTCCTGTTTTGGCAATTGGTGCTTGCTTAGCCCAGATCTGGATGTGCACTAATGTGACCGGCTGTGCATCCCTGTTTCCTTTTTAAGGTGCCCCGAGGTGGAGCCTTGCTGCACCCACCTACACCTCTTAATGAGGGATCTGACCCTGCTGCTCTCCACGTTCCTGAGGTTCCTGTGCAACCACCAATCACCCACCCCAGCTCTCGTTTTGACCTAGTTTTTTTAAAGGAAGTGAGGTTCATGTGATACCTGCAGAAACGCTGAGTTTTTTGCATCTATTTTGGTCTCTGTAAAATCAACTATGTTTTACAGTGGGAGAGAAACCTCAGAGATAATTAAATACTAAAACACTTATTCAAAAGAGGCTGGTTAAAGGAAAGGGCTGTCCTAAAGCAAAGCAAGCAGAACCTGGACATCAAAAACAGTTTGGCAGCGGCATCTGGCCAGGCAACCAGCAGATGGAGAAGTCTGGGCATCAGGCAGCATCATAAAACACAGTTCATGTGCAGTGGGGTTTTGTTAATCATGGGGCTTAGGAAAAACTTACGGCAAAACTTGTTACAGACTCAGTTCTCTAGAAGGAGGCAGTGATGGAGGAAGAGGAACAGACTAAAGAGTTGGGTAGAAACTCTCAGCATGTGAAAAAGAAGTGAGTGAGAGGTACTGCCTGATTTCTGGGGGATAGAAGTTCATTTCTTGCTAAAACAGGTAATTCTGACCCAAAATTAAGTGAACTTGGTGTGTCTCTGCCTGAAAAATGGGAATAAGAGCTAAATGCCAGAAGGTTATCCTGGTTTCTCTGGGAAGGAAAGCAATGAAGTACTGGCCTGATGTGTGACACCACAGCATGGCCTGGGAGAGGGACAAATGGGTGGGTAACCTTGAGCAGCTGTATGCAAAAACCTTAGCAAACAGAGCAAGAAGCTGCTGCGACAGGTGAATAGTAAAGGAAAGGTTTGAGTGGTTGAGAAAGCTGTGGGCTGGCAAGGTACCCCTTCACCTGTCAGAAAGGTACTAAGCCTGTAATTGGAAAAGCCAGGTCTGGGGGCAAGAGGTTTGGATTGAGGAGAGAACAGTTTGCATTGAGCCATAAAAATAATAAATCCATGATGAAAACCACTCAAGTGATTTCAGCCGAGTCCTCCTGGGCTGAGCACAGCGATGAGGAATAAGCCTGGCACTGGAGCTGTGCCCCTGCCCTGCTCCAGCCAGCTGGGAGGTTTTCTCCAGGCACTACTTCGTTCCCAAGCCCCGTTTGCCCCTGGCTCTTTGCAAGCTGCAGGCAGCACCACCAGGTTCCTCTGTTCTGCCCTGCTGCACACCCCCCCCCACACCCCCTGGCTCTTCTGCCCACTTCTGCACAGAAAATGGGAAAATTTGGATGGCTTGCAATCCCTGACAGGATCTTCTGAGCATCTTGAAATGCTGGTATGAGAAAAGGAGAGAACTTACATGGTAGAAATATTAGTAGGTAAAGAATAAAATGAGAATAAAGAAGAATATTCCCATTTTATTCTTCTCTAGTCTCGTTTTATTCTTCTCTAGTCTCATTTTATTCTTCTCTAGTCTCATTTTATTATTTTATTCTTCTCTTGTTATTAATCTACAAGCTGGAGAATATAAAGTGGGGACTGAAGGTGTTTTTGTGGATTAGGTCCTGATGCCAAACTTGTGTGAGATGAGCTCTAGGGAGTTCCTCTTCATTAGGGGAAGGATTAAAAGGCAGGAAAGTAAGAAAGTAGGAAAAAGCCCTGTGTGAACAAATGACTTATGTGGTACAGTAATTACAGGAGACATTTGCAACACATTCATTGCAGAGGTTTAGTTACTTAATTGCTCAGCAGATAATGTCTGTGTGTATATACACGTGTGCAAGGTATGGATGTTTCTGCATGTAATTATCCATGAATACGCTGTATATCTCTAAAATGGCTGGTAAAGGTCTGAGATGACTGTTGTGAGTTTAAAATGCCTTTGAGCTTAAATAGCTTTGCTGTTTACCTCAGCATTTCCCTAACAAATGGAAATTATTAAAAACCTTAGAGGGCTCAACAATCTGGCTTTGCAAGTCTGAAGACAATTCAGGTGTTGGAGGGAAAAACAGGTCTGGAAAATGCTTTTTTTTTTTTCTCTTTAAATTGTTTTCTTGCTAAGGCCAGTCCAGCCAAGCAAGCTGTGGCCATGTGGCCCAAGGCCACCGAGTCACCGGGGCGTTATGAAGGAGTTTGCATCCCCGGCGCCGCAGGACGTGGCTGTGTTGTAGTCACAGCCAGTTCCAGTTGGGAAGTGAGTTAGTTTAAATCACCATGAGGACAAGATTGGCTTTAAATAAGTCATTTTATCTTTCTTTATAATGCTTTGAAGGAGGAAATTTTGCTTCTTATGTAACTCTTGAGAGCTGTTCTTTCCAGCAGCCCAACCTGCGAGCGCGGTGCTGAAGGACAAGGTTGACAAGGTGGAGCTGCTGCAGAGCTGTAAACACTCTGGATGTCTTTACTGAGCAGACGTGGGTTTCCAAAGGAACCTAGGAAATTAGTCAGCTGCTTTCCACATCAGTAAGTAACAGCATGCCTTGCAAAGATAATATTCCCATAGCTCGCTGTATCTCGGGCGAGGGGGAGGTGTCGCCATCATGTGCCATGACCCTGCATGGAAGTTCTGCAAGTTTCCTAGACTTTTGCTCTGGAGGAGCTATGTGTCACACTTTCCCTGTCCTCTTTGAACTGTAAATCTCCCAGGACCTTCTGGGGGCTCTTCATGCCCTCCCTGAGACGTTTGGTCAGGAAGGTGTTGCCTGAGTGAGGGGCTTCTGGCTGATGGAGCACAGAAAGGTCTGCAGCAGAAGGGTCTGACCCCTGCAGGGCAGGGAGCTCCTCTCACCAGGCGAGGGTTAAACTCAGCTGGTGACAGACATAAACCAACCTTTACTGGGCTAAAGGAGCCTCCCCAGGGCGTGCTGTTCTGTGGTTACTCATCCCAGGCTTTCTGGCTTGGTCCACTTCCCGAGCTAAGCAAATGGAATAAACTCACTTAGCAGTATCTGGGTAAGTAAATCAGTGTTGGCACCGAGCAGCATGTTATTTGTCACCTCCTTTCTACCTCTCCCTGAAGAAACAGGAGATTCTCACCTTCGCCAAGTCCTGTCTATTAAAATCTAAAGCTGGATGATCACATGAACGAGTTCAGGTCCTACAATGATAAAATAAACGTCTGTTGCTATAGGGAAGCCAGTTGGTGACCTTTCCCACTCAGCTTCCCTGGTGATTCACAGGTTTTATTTTTTGCTAAGTACAAAAGCATTTTCCCTGGCAAATGCTCCTTTTCTGAAGGTGAAAATGAATAAAATAAGCCCACAAAACACCGAGGGAAGGGTTAGGTCTTTTCACAGTTACCACTATTTATAACATAAAGCAGCTGAAGTGTGGTGAGCTCTAGGGAGGAATGCATGCTCAGGTCCTCAGTTAATTTCCCCGTATTAACGATCGTTTGGTGTCCTGTATTCTCAGCAGGAGGGAACTCCTCCATAGCCCCAAATACCAATGTGATCTCTTTAAATGATAGGTTTGCTGCTGAGGCTGCCTGGCATTTGACTCCATTAAAAAGTTCATTGAGAATTGATATACTGCATTTTTCATTTCAAAAGTTGCAATCAGGTAGCAAAGTCTGAATATTCATGTGAGAGTAATATATTTTCAGCATTCATTAATCTCTAATGAACTACAGGTAAAACCGAGTGATAATTTGGAACAAGTAATTTATTTGATTATTTTTCTTATCTTCCCTCTTATTAAATATCTATGAACAGTTTAATTGACCTTCCTGAATTTTTAATTTAATATTCTAAGATTTTTTTGGTCAGTGGTTTGCAGGGCTGTTGTGTGGTTGGTGTCAGCAGCCCAGGCTGGCAAGGCAGAGCGGTAGCACCAGCATGGCCAGTGGCAGGGGGGAAGCCAGCTGGACCCTGTGCCCAGAGATGTCCCCAGTCCTGCATGGAGCTCTGCTCCATGGGCTGCACTCCCTGGTGAGCTTCCCTGGCCTTTACCCTCTGTCTTCATTGCCTGGTTCATAGCTGATAGGGCAAAACCCTGAAGAAGAGGTCATTCCTTGATCTTTACTGTAATTTTGGGTATATTTTAAGTTTCTTTGTTCTCTCCTCAATCTCTTTTTCGTTTGAGGCTCTCAGTTCCCCAACTGTTTCCCCCCTTGGCAATGTTTTCTAGACCTTTGATCTCCTTCCTTGTCCTCTTTCCATTCCCTCCATTTGGTCTGCAACTTTACTGACACATAATATATGAAACAGAATATATTTCTCCAGTGAGGACTGATTGGGACTGAACCTAGTGGAAGGATCGTTGTCCATATCTTGATAGCCACACTTCCACTGCCTATCCCAGGATGGGGTTCTCTTTCAGTGCAGCCATGCCTGCACAGTTGTTCTCCAGCCTGTAATTACCCAATTGATTATTTCTGCCCGAGTACAGTATCTTGTATTGTCTCTCCTGAATAACTCACTTCCTTTAAAGATTATTTCTGCAATTTTTCAAGACCTTGTTGAATTTTAATCTGTCCTCTTGTGTGCTTGCAGCCCTTCCCTGCACAGTGTTATCAGCAACTGTAACAAGCATATTCCTTCTTCCATTATCCAAGTCATTAACGAAAGAATTAATAATGCTGAGTTCAAGGTAAGTTTCTCTGAAACTGTGCTTGATTTGTCCTTTCATTTTGAATAGAACTGTTTTCTGGAAATGAATGGTCTTCTAGCACGCTTTGTAGCCTGCACACATATCACCAAATGCCGTGGTAACAGCTAAGGCTGAAGTCAAGCTGTCTCTTGAATGTCCCATAGAAGGGAGAGCAATTGGTACGGTGCAGTTCAACAAACACTGTTGTTTGCTGCTCGTGCCTTCGGTATCTTGTGGCTTTTATAGAAAGATTGAGTATTTTTCTGTGAATGGATGGCTTGTGAGCTGGATGGAAAGCAGTGTCGTCTTCTTAAAGACAAGGCTTCTTTTTCCCCATCTTTCCCTCTTTTGCCTTCCACAATAATAGTTAAGATTCTGATGTTGCTTCAGACAGTTCCTTAAGTATGCAAAGATAAAGCTCATCAGCATAACCAATTTGAAAACATCTAAATTAGCTAGACACTCTCACCATTCCCTTTTTATGAGATTACAATCTTCCCTCTTTGTTACGGTATTATTGTGCTGACCATCTGCTCTAAGTCGGCCTTTTTCATGAAGATTGAAGCAAAGAAAGCTCATTAAACACTCAGCTTACTTGGTTAATGGCTTTCCCACTCCTTTTTTGGTCTTCCTTTATTACTAATGTACTTACTGAATGATATCTTGTTAATTGCCCCATGCTTTGTACCCTGACCTCTCCAACTTCATGGCTGTGCTTCTCTGCCTGATGAGAAACCCCTGCTGAATTTTTTTCAATGCTAGAGCTCAGGCTATGCAATGAGATTCCTACATATTAAATCCAGGGGGAATATAGAAACAATTTTCACCTTCTGGTGGGTCAGGCCTCTCATGTGAAAGGCAAGGTGGTGGCAGCCCCTCAGCTAGCACCAGCCTGAGCCCATGGCCAGTTGGAATTGATGGGCAGAAGAAGGAAAAAGCCATAAGTGAAATTGTTGAGATTACGATTTATTTTTTTTTTCCAATCTAATAATATGCAATTTGTTCAAATTGCATTAACTTTTTTCCAAGTTCTCTTTTCCTGACTTGCTCTATTCTTAGTGCATCGCCTAGATTATTTCTTAGGTCTTTAGAGTTCTCTGTGGATTTCCCTTTATTGGTCCCCAATCTACAAGTAATTGTTCTCTGTCCTTGATCCTTTTAAAATAGCTACTGCAGCAAGCTTCACCTTTGTAAGTAAGTGACCTCAAAGGCACAAGAAAAATCCTTCTCAATTACATTGGACAGCTTGAAAACAGATTTCCAAATTATTCCAGCCATATGTAAACACACTAGGGTTTGAAAAAATAAGTAGTTCTAGTTACAGAGATGTAGATCAATAGAGACTTCTGGTCTGAATTCACTCGTGGCACAGTAATAGAGATAATAAGGTGGGGAACATAATAACACAAAATTTCAGTGTTGCAACTTCATTTTTTTATTCTGACACTAGAGACTTGGGAAATGAAGAGAACTCTGATTTGCAAAGCTAACTAAAACAAAAGTGCAGAGGAACCTGGCTGGGCAGGCTGACCTTCTTTTCATTTTTCAAGCAACTCAGAACTGAATATTAGTTAGAACTGGCCATTATCATTGTTTTCTCATGCAGAGCCATTAACCTATAACTTACTGAAGCAAGAAAACTCTTCTTTGCTGATATAAAAAAAACACCAGCCTTCCTCATTTTCTCCTGAAGTATCTGAAATTGGATAAGCTTTATCAGATCCTAACATTTCTAGCCTGCAGAAGACACTGGGAGAAAATAACAATGCACACCGTTGGTTATATAACACAAACCATCTGAAATTTAGCAGAAATTTTGAATCTATCTAAATTCTCAAAAACCTGAAAAGCAGGAGCCTTTGCTGCAGGATACTGCCTTGTTTGGGGGGGCTGAAAGTGGGAACTGGTAGGGTAACCAAAGCCCAGCCCTTGGGTAACTGATGCCTGGAAGCAGCTCTGGGTACCACTGAGCAAGCGCGGTGCTGCTGCAGGAAACATCATAATTTGCTTTCTGTGTCAGACTGGAGAAACCTATTTGTTTCAGAAAGCCAAGCTGAAGAAAGCTTAATGGGGGGATCTAACCAGCAAATACCCCCTCCACTTCTCCCATGGTCTAAACTGGGGTGTGTGTGTTGCAAGGCAAATGCGGAGTGAGCAGACCAGAAAGAGGCTAATACTGTTAGTAGCTCTGCTAAATTAAATGCAAATAACCATTGTTTGCTAGCATCATCCTTGTACTACGTAATTCCCAGTAATACATACGTTGCATGTTGGTGAATGCATATGCCAGGCTGCAGGAAGACCAAGTCTGGGGTGAGCAGTGCTCACCTGGATGCTCCTGGCTGGCGGTCCTCACGGCAGCTCCGTCCCATTGTGCTTCCTTGCTGTTCTCCAGGTTTGAAGGGAGAACAATCCCCATCTTCCAACCCAAACCATGTGAAGAAGGATGGCTGAGAAGGAGGAACTGGAGACCAAAGGTATCATTTTAAACTGCAGCTTCCACAAGAAGTCTTTACTTATAGCTATGCAGGTCTCCAGCCAGTCATAGCTTTTATTTATTTTTTTTTTTTCCCTGGCTCTTTCTTTGTAGCTCTTTGGTTGAAAAGAAGAAGTGAAAAGCTTGGTCTAGAATCCCTAATTCTGAGGCAGTCACCCACAGGCAGAGTGTTACTGGTCGATTGCTATTAGACATGACTGGATTTTCCAGGCTTGTTTCAAATGCAGAAGTTTCTGTAATAACTGCAGCCAGTGGACTGCAAGCTTCTGCAGAAAGCAGCAGCCTTTAGGGGGGATCCACAGACAAATGGGGTTGTGCTTTTTGAGCAAGTCTCTTTTTTGACAAGAGAATGAAATATCAAGCCAATTAAAATGCCAAGGAATTTTCCAAACTGAGTCTTAACAGAGAAAATACGCCTTTAAAAGTAAACGGTGTAAGCAAATCAGAAAATCCTGAGAGCTGACACCAGCTGAAAGTGGTTTATAAATAAGGGATTTTTTCCTTCTTAACCATTGCTTCAAGCAGCCACTCAAAAAAAATGTAACTTCCAGTTCAGTGAGTAAAGAGTTTAAGGTCTGTCTTTGGTGGCGGGGAGGACTGGCTCTGCAAGGCGAGCGTGCATGCTTCAGTACGTCGTGATATTTTCTGATACATAAACTGAAGAGTAAAAAGACAGAGAATGGTCTAAAGGTCAGTATAATAAAACAGCAGAATCTACTGATTCCACTCAGAGTTTATGATCCAAGGAATAACTCTTGTTCCAACTGGTAAGGCTTCCAAAAAGCTGTATTAAACTTTTAGAGAGGAGGAGGCTGTTCTGGGGGGCATGGCTGGTGTGGTCCCTTCACACTTCCTTCAGCCTCCTGAGAAATAATTAACCCATGGCTATATTTTTTCTGAGGGGACTCATTTTGAGGTCAGGAGGAAAAATTAGTTTTCTTCCTCCCTCTAGTCTTTTACTGGAGGTATCAAAAGGTGATGCAGAGCTTTCCATCTCCATCCTAGGATCCCTTGGAAATGCAGAGGTGGGCACACACCACCCAGCCTGTGAGGAGGAGCCACATTTTGGGCTGGACAAGAGTTATGATACCCTGCCAGCACAAAGGCTGCTAGTTTGTCATTTGCCCTTCTCACCCTGGAAAAAATAAAGGCCCTTGAGCTTTTTTAGTTACTGAATTGGAAACTGTTAAATTGTGCTGAGCCATTGCTTGAAGTAGTGGAAAAAATGGTTGAAAAAGTAGTTTGCTCCATAATCACAAGAGCTGGAACTGCTTGTTCTCTGCCACCCTCAATGGCCACCAGCTAGCAAGATTTTTTTTTTCCTGAAGGTCAATAAAAAAACCTCACCTTCTTCTGATTTTTAGTTTTATACGATATTGGAAAAGCTAAATCATGTTTTAGCTCCAAAAATCTTATTTAAAATCTTTTGACAATCACTTAAAGCTTCCTTATATACTGTTGGTACGGGGCTTGGGTTTTTTTATCATATTTATGCTGTCGGAGTGCCTCTATTCCAAGGCATGTTCTGCAGGTTCAGGTACTCAAGTAAAATCAAAATGAGGTTTGTTTTCTTGTTTCCTTCACTGCCAATGTTTTTACTGAGCTGTTGAACTACACTTGCTGAGTTTTACCTTGACACTTTAATTTGGGGGCAATTTAATATGTTCTGACTGAAAATTTTAAAGTGAAAGTCCCAGTGCACAACAAAAACAAGGCATAGATTTCACTGTCTTGACCTGTTATCCCCCCCTTTTTTTTCTTAATTTTCTTTTTTTTAATCTGCCACTTTAGAGACCGTGTGTTGTTTCACTCCAGGTATTTTGACAGCTTATTTTAGTCTTGCTGACATTGCTGTGCCACGGTTCATGTCCTTTCTGACATGAAGCTATCAAGTGCTTCCGTTTACTCTTCCATTTTACCCCTGCCTACAAACGAGGTTTAGAGAAGCCAAAACCTTTTCTGCATCTAAGGTCTCTTTCGTTTGAGTAGTGTTGCCCTTTGCATTTTATAATTGCTGATGTACCATCTCAGTTGAAAGACCCTACATCCTGGTAAAATACTTTGAAGAATGACTATTTTAAATACTAGAAAGTAAAAATTGTTAAGAATGCTTCAGTGTGGCTTTCAGAGATTTTAAATTTCTTTACCATGAAAATCTTTCAAAATATCTCAGCGTTTCTGTTTTCCCCAGTACCCTTTGCCAGCTTGTCTTAGAAGTTAGACCAGCATTTGGCCTGTCTGTGGCTTTTTGGTGCTCGTTGTGTTTCCAGTGTGCCACCTGCCCTCCACTGGGACCAGCCAGGCGTGAGGGCGAAGGGCAGTGGGTGCCCCAGGGCGAGCCTGCCGGCTCTGCTGGTGTGTTCTCCAGGCAGCACAAAGAAACTGGAGGTGTCACTGTCTGCATTAATATCTCCTCATCCTTGCATGCAATCATCTGGTGCTTCTCACAAAATTCACATGTATTTTATTTTAAAATGTGACAGGAGCATGTTTTTCTGCCTTTCCACCAACAAATATAGCTGGAAGGATGCGCATAGGAGAGCTGTGCCCCCTCGCTGACTGATGCACCGTGACACGGGGTGTAGAGGAAATTCAACACTTTGTCACTTCAGTAGTTGACAATGTGAGTCACCACGCAGAGGTCCCAACTGCTCGCGTCGACGCACATCCAGGCTCCTGTGTGCCAGCGCGGGGGTTAGGCAGGCAGCCCAGCCCACGGCGGCACCAGGAGCACGGGGGGAGAGCTGGCAGGATTCAGCAGGATGCTGTGCATCAGTAAACATCATCTTTATTTTTTGCATGTCTGTGCTAGTCGGTTGGGTGAAATGACTCACGCAGAATAAAGCTGTGGTTATGAATGGTCGCCCAAGCTATACATTTTCATTACAGCTCGGCAGAGCTGAGCTGGGTCTCAGCCCCAGTCTGTACGGGCAGCGCAGAGGAGCTCGGCCATGGCGGTGGTTGCACAACCCTGGCTTGTTTTCCCTTCCTCGCAGAGCCTCACACTATTATTGTCTTTGTGGTTCTCATGGGAACAACTTGTTTTTTACTTTCGAGCTCTAGAGAAGTGTTTTGTGCTACGAGTGGCAAATTTGCACCTTGTGTGGCTCTGAGAACTTCAATTTCCTTCGCCATCACCACGAACTGAGGATGCAGAGGATCAAGTACACAGAGCAGTTTCAGGTAATTTGGTAGGAAAGATGTTGTAGAAACGTACACTATCTCATTATTGGGCAGTTAGTGACAAAGCACTGATTCTTTGGTGCGTTGGACAGCAGTCACAGCCCAGCTCTTCCCTTATTAACACCAGAGTGAGAGCATCCTGCTGGCTGCAAGCCCTGCTGGGATGGAGAAGGTTTCATTCTCTGGTGATGTGCAGTTACACGTGGCTAGTACTGATGCTGGAGCATAATTCCTGCATCATGCTGGATCCAGCCATGCTGCCAGTCAGTTTGCATCTGATGAAGTATCAGAGGTAAAGGAGGGGCAAACCATATGAACTGTTGCAGGGGAAATAAAAGGCGATGCTCAAGTGTGTGGACATTGATACTATTCCATTCTTTTTTATCTATAAACTAGACTTATGGTAAGATGAGCTCTGAAGGAAGCAGATTTAATATTTACAACTTAAAGAGGCTGAGGTCCCCATTCCATATTTGGAAATGAAAGACAACATTTATTTGTTCTTTATCTTTGAGTTTTAAGCCTGTTTCCAAAAAGTACGGGAGAAGAGTAAGAGATAAAAATGTGTTTGAAATACAAGCCATTCTTTGAAGCTCTTACTATATCTTAAAGCTTTTCCCTACAGCTATTTATTCCTTGCACTTAACATCTGTTTTATGCTTTGATATAGTTTGCAAATATTTTTCATTCTTAATTTGATTTTCTTTTAATAGCACTGGTCAGAACAACAGTGGGTGACAAAGATGAGTTGCATGCATCAGATAATCCATATCTGACCAAGATGAGTTGTTTTAATTACATACATATACTTATTGTGCCATAGATCTGCTTAGAGGCTTTATGATTTTAGGACGCAACGCTATGGGAAAATAACTTTTCAAAGGACTCGGTGTTAGTTCCAATAGTCTTGCTTTTACACAGCATATGTGTTGGGGTTTTCCACTTACAAGACAACAGTTTGCCATTCGATTAACAGGTGCAATATCGAGCCCTGTGTAGGAAAGAGCTCAGAAAGGTGGATCCTCAGCAAGGACACTGTCACTGGGGTATTTCCCCTAAAATCCCAGTGTGGGGTGAGATTGCTTGGTCCCACTGAAATCATCAGAAGTGCTGTACAAGAGAGGTCTGACCCCCCCTGTTTTCATGCCATACTTCATGCAGTGCAAGGAGGGATACTCACTCATTAATGTAAAAATCATTTTGTTATGAATAATGAATATTATACACAGTCTCTTTTCCCATTTCTTCTTTTTTTTCCCGTTACAGGAACAGTCTGATTTCCGACAGTACTTGGTTCTCTTGGCTGTATACAGCTAGCTTTGATTTCACTGCTGGTGAGTTTTCTCTGAGAATTAGGTATTACGTAGATATACAAGCACTACTCTAACCAGGCAGTTCTGCCTCTGACAAAGGAATGGGAATGTAATGGAGTTTTTCAGTGTTCTCTATTATAACTCTATTATATATTACTTATATGGTACCTAACTGCAGGTAATACATTTCTTTTATTCCCTGACAATTGCCAGAAGGGGAAAAAAAAACCCAAAGCTTTTTTAAAAACAAAAATAAGATTAAAACTTGTAATTTCATCCCAGAATCAATATTCAGTTTGACCTCATATTAGATATTTCATTTTAGTTGCTAAGTACTTTACTGTTTTCTAACATAAAATAACATTCCGAATGAAACGTTTGACACAAAGCATTTTGATGAAAAAGAAATGTTACTTAGGCACTTTGAAAAAATTCAGACAACTTGCTGAACTTGATGGATAGTTGTGAAGCATTTAGGTCAGCCTGAATTTGTGGGCATTTTTTCAAAGGGAAAAGTTTTTTAACAAACTTTTCTCCAGCTCAAGGTCAGCGCCTGCCACGTGCACATCCCATGTTTTACATCCAGGCAGACTTGTACAGATTTATGTTCTTAAGAGAAAAAATTTATCCTTGGTGCCTGAACTTCCTAAAATGTAGTAAATAGTAACCCCTAACAGCAGAGCTTATGCTTGCATGTGGTGAGAACAAACTATATTTTATCTCCATTTCTCCCCTGCCCCATAGCCACAGTTTTTCTGGTTTTTTCATCATCAAACCACTCCTATCTTTCCCTTTTTTGTGTGTGTTTGTTTTGTTGTTTGTTTTTTGGTTTTTTTTTTTTAACACTATAAGCTCTTTCCTTTCTCTTCAGGTAGATTTAAGCCTTATTTTCTCACTTTTCAGCTGAGCCTTCTCCCCATCCCCATGAGAATGAGCACATTTGTACAACTTTGTCTATCAGGGGAGCCCTGTCATTGTGTCTCAGCTGCCCCAAATTAAAACAACCCATTTTTGTAGGCTGTGGGTCTCTGTACAATGAGCCAGCAAGGACTGCTGTGGGGACGGGACATCCAACCTCATGAATGTGATGTCTCAAAAGAGCCATCATTAAAATTGCATGAGTTTCTGCTCTTATCTGGGAGTTGGGAGTTGGAAGGGAAGGAGGAGGAGGATGATCTGTGCTGACCTCCCAGCACATTTTGCCTGGGGAGCTCCAGGCTGGAAGATGAGCTTTTTCCTCCTGCGTGGGTATGTATCCACTGTGCCTTTATCCACAGACCACCAAGGGACAACACCTGAGGGACCCCTGCCCTGCTGTCCTCAAGCACACCCAGTGCACAGCAAACCAGAGCACACCTTGCCTGGCTAGCCAGGTCAGTGGGCCCATTAGCTCCTATATCAGCATCGTTATGCTGTGTTTTGTCGCTACATATTCTACATGTTTTAGACTAGATAATGACCTTCAAAAGGAACTAATATTCTTATTTTTCAGTGCTTAGGTATTTTAATCCTTTCTTTACATTATTTAAAGCCCACCTCTGTGTGCCTTAGTATGAGACTCTCATTTGCTTTCATTTTATCTCTGTGATACAAATCTTTGATCTTTGTTTTAGCTTTGTCTGTAATGCAACCACTAAGGAAAATGCTAAAGATGTCTCTGATTTTCTGTCATTAAAACTGGGATGAGGATTTTCATAGAATTCAGAGTGAGGTAATGCTTCTCCAGTCTAGTTCTCACATTTTAAGAATAAAAGTCAACAAAATGCCACTATAGATCTGGGTTTTTTTGGTGCTGTAAATTGCATGCTGATGATTCTCCACTCCTGAAAGCTCACTCCTTCAGCAGTGCCAGGAAGCATCCCTTGTTGCTTCTAGCAAGAATTGTCATGGTGATGCATTCTGTTGACCACATTTTGGAACACAGATTGTTTCTAATTTTATTTCTTTAATTTACTCTGAGTACTGTAATATCTCTGGTTCTTTCTCTCGCTCTCTGGGGGGGGTTTTTGAGATTTTTATCACGACAAACTATATATATATATACACTAGGCTCTGCCCTCTCACCTTCACACATGCAAAACGTGCTGGCCAATATTTTCTTGCTGGCTTGTTCCTACTCAGGTTTGTGCTGTGGCTGCAGCCCCCGAATCGTGCTGTTCTTGGCATCAGCTATCTGGCAGTGCTGGCACTGCCCTCTCTGTGTGCCAGCACCCAGCCACCAGAAGGGCATCTCACCCTCTGCTCCCAGACCACCGCATCGGAGAGGATGCCCCAGTGCCCTTCTTGCAGGAGGGTGTTATTTTGCAGCTGATATAAAAGATGTACTTCAGACATTGAATTGCTCTCTGCAAATGCAGAAGAGGAGTGGGAAAATCCAACAGAGCATCGAGTGCAAGGCTTGTTCCCAGCACAGGCACAGCCTTCCCAGAGCTAATTGTGCCTCCACGGGAGAGGCCAAGCAGTGGCCTGAAGAGTGCTTGGTCCTCAGAAAGGCTGGCAAGCTTTTAACTGAGCTAACAGGCTCCACGAAGAAATTAAGTTTGGCAGCGAAAGTGCAGTACTTAGGTTAGTCTCAAGTAGTCTTGAGATATAAAAACGTTTCTGTGGGAGTTCTTGGCTGAGTGGAAAGGCTGAGAGAAGCGTCCAGCAGCTTGCAGTGTGGAGTGGTGCTGCTTCGTTTGTGTCGTGGTTGGGTTGATGGATTTAAGAGGAAGGGCTGGCTGAAATTTGTGTCTCAGCATTTATTGTGCTTTCAGGCAAGGACTATAGGAAGGTTTGCCTCTGGTCCTGGTGCATTTTGAGCTTGTGGGGCAGCCTTGGAGCTCCTGCCATTCCTGTGGGTGAGATGTGAACAAAGCCTTAAATGCAAAGGGAAACTGGGGAAACTGGGTGCACTGGGTACTGACCAAGCACAACTTCTGTTGATACTTCTGCATTCCTCCAGAGACCCAGAGCTCCAGGATGGAGCATTTCCCCTCCTGTCCTGAGGACTGGGGTGATGGGGCAGCCCTGGGGATGGCCAAGAGGGAAACGAGCCCCTGGGAGCACAGGGGTGCTTGGGCAGCTTCCCATGGGCTCTGGGCTGCTTTTAACATCTGTGACAGCTCATGGAGGGATGTGTGGTTTCCAGCCATGGACAGCAACAGTAAAACACTTTGGACAGCATTTGTGGATATTGCTTAAAAAAAAAACTTCATTTCTGGGGAGGGAGTGTTATTCTATCTCTTTTTGATCTCCAAAGGTGAAGCTGTCTAATGTGAGTTTTTCAAATAATAAACACAAGTATATTTTGCTTATGTTTTCTTCTGTTGTTCAAAAAACATAAATTGAACTTAAGGAATGTGGTTTATTTTGGCAGAGTTTCACATAGGCCATTCCAAAGGAAAGAAAATCCTTCAAAGGGAAGAGGAAGGTGATGAAAGCCACTGGGTCCTTCTGATGTGGCATGGACAGCGGTGTCCTTGCTCAGAGAACTGCAGGAGACAAACCCCAGAAGAGTCAGAAGGGCTGAGCTCAACCTGCATGCCAGCCCCACTACAGGTAACTGCCATGCTTTTATTTAAACATCAATATTTTCTATATTTAAAGAGAAATCAAAGATTATGTGGGGGCACTAAGGCTTGAAAGGGCATCTCAGTAAAACTTGGCTCCAAATCATCCCAAGGGTGAGGAACAAGTGTAGGATATGAGGAGCAAGGCTGCAGGATATGGAGAGAAACATGTTTGATTTCAACATAAATGTTGATTTATAAGAGGTGGCAATTTCATATAGCATATGCAAATTTCACCAAGTTTAAAAAAAATAAGTTACAAAAAGGACACTTTGGCATCAGCTTGAAAGGAATGTAAATGAATACATCCTTAATGCACAGCCTTGGCTGCCAGCAAAGCCAAGCCTAGAAGAGCTGTATTTCCCACTGAAGTAGAGTGAGAGCAGCCAGACCAAAGCCATCTAGTCAGGGAGCTAATGTTTCTGGGGCTTTATTTTCTTTTTTTTACATCCCAGTGAATGCCATGCCTTTATGTAAGGCTACATATAATGTATAGGAGAAATAGCAATCGTGGAAACCACCACAGCGATGTCAATACATGTTAAGAGCACAAGCGCTTTGAAATAAGTCAGTGTGTAGTTGGTATGAAGTGATGCTGATATTCTCCATCAGATAAAGAAGGAACTGTGTGTGTGCTTGTGCAGAAAGGCTGAAATTCCAGCTTGCATGTATAGAGAGGAGGTAGAACTGGGCGCCTTGGTGTCATGGTAACAAGGCAAGGCACGCGGTGTGTGTATATATATATCTGAACATCACAGTCCTCACTTTCTTCTGGGATGTGCTGCTTACAACTTTGTAATGACCTCAGTCAAAAACTAGGCTGAATGCCAGTGTTTCTCATCACAAAAAGGCCATTCCTCTGGCAGCTAACATTGTAACAGGAGTTAATGGCAGAGCTTTGTTCATTAAAGAGAAGAGGTAAAAAATGCATGTAGAGGATTGCTTCGCATTTATGATTATTCACAATCTCCTACTGCCTTTCATGGCCACCATCAAATATTTAAAAACACCTTCAACCAGGTATTGTTCATGGTGGGTAATTATATCACATAGAATCTCCTCCCTGGGTCCTTCTGCAGCTGTGCCCAGCTGTGCCCCAGCCCCAGGGCCCCTCGCCATCCCCCCCCCCCATCATATTTAGAAAGGGGGATTCTGAAGAGCTGTGGAGTTGAGGCAGAGCACTGGGGGGGGTGGTGGTGAGGGGGTGTCACTGACACATCTTGTGGGACAGATCCTGGCTGTGGCAGAGGAAAACGTGACTCACGGCATGCCACCAGCCACGGCCCTCGCTGCTCTATAGGTGTGGGGCTGGCTGGAAACCTCTGAAAATGAGACATTACAGGAAAATTAAATTCCTTCTGAGTGTTGGATTTTGGACCTCGCTGTTCCTTTCTCCACACTTTGCTGCTGACACCTGCTACCTCAATAACAGCATTAGGGACGCATTTCGAACCTGCTTTATGAATATTTGTTTGTGATTACAGTAATTCTGAATTAAAATTCATTATATATGGCAGGTGTTTGGACAAGTTGGTTGGGGGCACGAAAACTTTTTAAGCAGCAATGACTTTTAAATCAAAAAGAATATTGAAATATTTGAACAATTGAATAATTGTCATTATTTTATATACCTTGTTTTTCCTCTGAACTCATATTCTGTCCTCCTTCAAGAAAAGGTTTAAAGTATATAATTTTTTTCTTTTTTTTTTTTTTTTTTTTTTTTTTTTTTAAGAAATGTGAGTATTTTGCTGAAGAAAGAGACTTAAATTTATGTACCACTGGTGAGCTGAGAGACCTTTGTGGCTAAACACATACAGTTGTGTCAGCAAAAGCCACGGGT
This sequence comes from Podargus strigoides, assembly GCA_028020825.1. Classification (NCBI taxonomy): domain Eukaryota; kingdom Metazoa; phylum Chordata; class Aves; order Caprimulgiformes; family Podargidae; genus Podargus; species Podargus strigoides. The sequence continues at coordinate 1,284,824 of CM051629.1, read as the reverse complement.
TTAGTTATAAGCTTCATTCAGTGCAGGAGTATGTTCACATTTCGTGTTAGACCCTTGGAAAAAGGGTTTTATAGTGAGCCTTGGCACATGAGAAAGTCACCTGGAATTGATCCTCCAGAGATTTAATCCTTGGCTCTGGCACACCTTCAAGGCCAGTGAAATCTTGGCCTCGTTTTAGCCTATTTTCACACCTTCTTCAGATCAGAGTTGAAGGAAGAAATCTGAGCAAAACCAGCTTGCCTGGAAAGTCTTGAATTTTCTTGTCTCCAAATTCTCCAAAATCTATTTTTAATTTTTTTTTTTTTTAAGTTTACTTTGAGGCTATTTGCTAGAAAGAGATGTTTTAGGAATCTATTGCAGACACTGAAGAAGGAAACTTTCTACATATTCAGATTTTACATCTGTATTGTATTTTATTTGGGTAACCACTCACTACTTTTGCTGTGGTGTCCTAGAAAGTGTGCCCTGCCTTCTGCTTGGTCCTCGTTTCAAGGTTTGGATTTTCATGTCTGTGTTCACATTGTGAAGGAATTAATGGAAAAAAACTGTATATTTTAATTGCTGAAAGAAAATCAATATGAGGCTTATTAGAAGATGTTTAGCACTAGTTGTCTCCTACAAGTTGAGAGATATTTTTATTTGATAGATGTTTCTATTACTCAGTTAAAAAAAAAATGTATTTGAGATGGAACTATGTAGAAGTGTGAAGAACTAATTCACACTGTGATAAAATAGTTATGTAAATGAGATGGGGAGGGATCATTTATCTGAAAGATTACTTGGGAGTAGCATCAATCACCAGTATCAGATAACGAAGCCCTATTCCTGCAAGGAAAAGGGATCCTGTGGCCCCTAGGATTTGAATGCAGAGAAGGGGATTTACCATCTTCCTGTGGGGATTTTACATTTGCTATAAATAGATGTCACAAATATTATTTTGCAGGCTAATTTGCCATTGTGCAACATGGGCAAATAATGGGCTTTGCCAGCAAAGTTTGCTGTTCTGTAAAGGTCAGGACAACAGAAAAAACAGAAATTTTGTACTTAATTTAAAATAATATATATATAAACAGTATTTTTAAATCGTAATGTAGTATGTATAACATGCAATAAGCAAATTAGTAACTGAGATTTATATAAATTTGTACAGGTGCATTGAAAAATGTAAGTATAATTTGTAAGAAAGTTACCTTTGGAGTACATACAAATGTGCTGCATATATATATATATACACATATATATATATACACACACACACACACAGTGACTTGAGACTGTGCCTTGATCACATGCAGAACTTTTCCACAGTTCAGGTGTGTCACTCTGGGCTGTCCTGTGACAGCAAAAGCAATCATGCTCTTGTTATCCTGTCACATAGAGTCATGAAAAGATCTCCAATTTTTCAACTTTCTTTTAACTTTAATTGCTGTTATGGGCATTAACAGCTGCTTAAGAGGAGAAATCCCACTGCTTGTTTAAGCAAAGGGAGCAGGTTTAGAGCCATTATTTGTGCAGACCCTAAGAACTGTGATGAAGACCAGCAGAAGGAAGAGCACGTGAACAAAACCCGAGCTCTGGTGGAAACTCCGGTGTTTGATGTGTTTGTGCTGTGGTGCTGCCTGTTTCTGAAGGATGCCTTGTCCAGGCCAAGTAAGTACGTCCCTTTAGACTTCCACACCTCACTGAACAAAAATTGGATGGAAAAGGCCTGAGAGTCTGACCCTCTTTTCACTCCAGCCCATCCATCTTCTCTCAAAACCCAAAGCAAAACTTGCTGTATTTTCTCATGACAAGGGCAAAAGTCTAGAGCTGCTGGTGAGGAGCACGCCTGTGCCCTTCGGATGGGGAGGGAAGGTGTCCTCCTCCAGCTCTGGGTCTGTGCTGCCTCCACTGCTCCAGCAGTGCAGAAATTCATCCTCTGACAGGGAACTGCAGCCTGGGGAGAGGCAGCCAAAGGGACGCAGCAATAGCTGTGGCTGAAGGGACCTGCAGTGGTGGCCCTGCGTGGATGTGGATTCTGGAAAGCCCAAAACTCCCCCATCTCCTCAGGCTCTTAGGGAGTGCACTCATGTAGGTGAAGTATTTGACTATCACTTATGTAAATATTAAAGGATGGGTAATAATTCACCACAAAATATATAAAGAATAGATAAAATATGCAATACAGGTACAGCTGATGTACGCAGTATCTTTTTGATAATTCATTAAATATCTGCCCTAGAGCAGCACTGCTACATATCCTTCATATAGACTTAAACACAAGATTAGATCAGATTGCAGTGCTGGGGTTTTTTTTTAAGCAAAGAAGACGTAATTTCATATTATTACAGTAAAATTGATTTAATTAGTTAAACCTTTCTAACTGTATGGAGAAGGAAATTGGATGGTTTTTCATTTAGCACCATGCCGTGTTGTTGCAGTCTGAGTGCTGAGAGGAGACTCCTCAGAGATTGTTCTTTTGCTGTTAATGCAAAAATATTTTTTCACGTCACAAACTCTGCACTGAGGTGTAAGTCTCCATAGCAAGTAGTTGTGCTGGATCTGATTTACACTGCAGACAGCTTCTTGTGTAAAACAAGGAAGATGATATAAATTGGAGGTAATAGGGTAGAATGTGGAATGAAAGATTATATTTTGTACTTGGATGCTATTTAGCACCTTGAACCTGTGAGACTAATGAGTGTGTTCGTACATCTTCTGCAAAATTATCATCTGACCTTTGACTGGGAGAGCTGCTACAGTGATCATGCAATAAAAAGCACAGAGGTATTTGACCTTTAGGACCCCGTAATACATCGTAACAAGGCTAACAAGAGGGCTAAAAAAATGTTCCTTTCTTCATTTGTAGGCTGAGAGAACGTGTCCTGAGATCTGAGACACTTGCATGGGAGGCCTACAATAGCTGACTTCTTTTTGCACTATATAAATAGAATCCAAGATAAAGTTGTTAAAATTATAGGCAGACATACATTCTGCTTGAGTCTAGGGGGTTTTGGGTTTTTTTTTAAAAGTAGATGAAGTTTAATATTTGACCTTTTAGGTATCTCAAAAAAATTTAGACTTTACTTTCTAAGTAAAATTGTGATAGCACCTCTGGAAAGACATCCCCTTCCTCTAGTTAAGCATCCTTGTGTCTCCCACCCCCTGCCTCCCCGTGCCAGCCCTGCGGAGGTCTCCACCAGCAGAGCCCCTGTGCACAGCTTTGCTCAAGAGGAGCAGGACTCCCTGTGTGGGCATGGTGAGCATGACGAGGTGAGTTAAATGCCTGGAACAGGGTGATTTGTGCATCCCATTTGGCACAGCCCCCTAAAGCCTGTAGAACAAGAGAAGCCAGCAGTAATCTTCCCTTTCTCTTCCCTTCACCCCAACACAGTGACGATATTTTTTATCTCTAGCTGAGGGTGTCTGCTATGGTCACACCTTTTGTTGCAGCGCTGCTTTGCAAGTTCTCTTTCAGGTGATAGTAGCAGATAACCCACAACAACATAAGGCTTCTTACGGGTCTGCACCCCGGGATTTAGTCTCAGATCCTGACAAGCTGGCGCAGTGCCCCCGAAGCCCGTGATGCCAACCACCGTCACACCACACAAAGCAAGCCCGGATGATTCCTCCTGCACTCGTGGTTTTGGTTGTCTGGTTTCCTGGTCCTGTGCTCACACCCCCAGGTTCCTCCAGAAGCAATCTATCACAGGTTTACTGACAGCAAATGGACCCAAAGCAGCTATTTGGAATTGCAATGTAGGGCTAATTTAAACAAAATCCTGGGGAACTGGCAAGCAAGCAGGAGACTTTGCCTCACCGTTAAGCTTAACCAACAGTAAGCTGGTAAAGCTCTCCTAATCTATATGATGTTGAAGAGGGTGAAGTATTCCCCACATGAGCCTCATAAAGGTAATTTCTAGGAAGATATGTTGTTCATCAAGTGTTGTCAGAGAGAAGGGGAAAAACATACGCTCTTTCAGTGTTGTTTCATGGGATTCTTGCAGTAAAATAGAAATATGTGTGTGAGAAGGACAGTTCTGCCCAAAATGATAAAAAAGACTAGCAGAAATGGAGGTACTGTTTAGAAATGTCTGTCTAGGTAGTTTCATGCAGGGGGCTAGGGGAGCTGGGGGGGTCAGCAGGGAGCTGGGGGCATGCAGGGAGCTGGGACACGCAGAAGTGGTTCTGGGCAGCGCTGGGATGCAGCAGGGATGCAGCTGGTTGGTGCCATGGCCCTTATTCCAGCCTCACCAGAGCACACACTTGCTTATTAAAGGGCAGCAGTTATCAGTAAGTAACTGATCCTATGTGGTTCCAAATATACCAAGTGTTTTAAAATGCTGCTGCTTTGAGTGAGTATCTGGGAAAGCACTTTGGCATCTCCTCCGAAGCTGCCACTGGGAGGAGGCACGTGGGTGCTCTGTGCACAGCATTCTGCTGCTTCCCTTTGGCTGGTTTGTTTAACCCAGTGCTTTAAGCTTAAAATGTATTTTCCTAACTCTGCTTGTTAGGGAATGAAGGAATTTCACATAGCAAAGATTTATTTCCTGAAGAAATTGTCCAACCAAAAGGTGACATCGCATTTTTCATGTATTTTTAATTATTTTATGTATGTTTTATATGCAAGAAAAGCGACTAAGAGGAGAAGAGAGTTTTGCAGATGGCCATCAAAGCAGTATTATGGCTAAACCCCAAAGCTGGTGGGCTCCTCCTGGCCCAGCACTGGCCTCTGCCACTGGCCCACACTGGGTCAGAACATCACACTCTGACTGTGTGAGCACTGGAGATATAGCTAATCACTGCTAGCCATATGGGGCTTATTGATGACTCTCTGTTCTTCAGGTCTGTTACTGATGGCCAACAGTGAACTCCACTGTAAAACCAGCCATAAGAAGAAAGGGTGCACATAGCCCAGCTTAAGGTGTTCTGCAAACACCGGTGAGGTAAGAAAAGCCCTAAAAGCTTTTGAGGCCTCTTGAATTTTTCTCCTTTGAACCCATCTGTCATAAAATTTCAGAGAAAAGAGGATGTGCTGCAAACTCAGAGGTGAAGCTGATGTGCTCTGTGATGCTGCTGTTTGTGAAATCTCGGATGTATTAGCAATAAATTCCGGTGCTGAGGTCAGCCTGGAAGATGTGAGGTTTTCATCAGCGTGTGTATTGTATGGGGTAATTGAGGAATGCTGCTTTTGTTTCCAGGAAATGCAGAGCAGCACTGGAAGGGGTCAGGAATAAGCAGAACACCTTGTGTTTAGGAGTCCTCTCCAGAGCAGAGCAGGGTGATGCTGCTGGGGTGCAGCTCCTGCCAAGTGGGAGCTGAAACCAAACTGGCAGAAATATCACCTAGAAAGGTTTTTTTCAAAAAAACCCACTATGAGTATAAAACCACAAAAAACCTATTGTTCTTGCATTTAACTGTTACTGGACTCTGTCGTGCTGCTCCTAAATGTGCGTGCCATTTCTTCCCCAGACGATGGGCGCAGCGTGACCCTGGGCGCGTGCTTCAGCGCGTGATGCGAGGGGGAGGCAGTGGTTCCCCTGCAGAAACCTGGGTTTGCCTTTGCTGCTGCTCATGGTTTTTCCAGCAGCAGTTACCAACTGTGAAACATGCTGGAAACTACAGAGGGTGGTCTGAGGAGCTAAATCTGAGACAGCTCAGAACAAGGCAGAAAGGTGTTTTCTTCACTTGTGGCCAAACAGCCAGTGTTTGGCAGCTGTGAGCATCCTCTCAGTGTGGGGAGTGAACGCTGGGGTGTGGGAAGCCAAGGAGGTGTCCTGCAGCAGCAGTGGAGCAAGTCTGCACTCAGACTTTGTTGTTTGAAAACCATTATATTCTCTTCTTGTGCAAAACTGAGAAGAATTAGCTGCAGAGAGCTGTATCTGACCTTAAAGGGACTCAGTCTGCACTGACTGTATTCCTTGAGTTCTCATCTGGTAATGGAAAGTATAAACTGGATGATAAATAGTGATTAATTCTCAAAAAAAACCACATGCCCTTTTATTTTTCTTAATTCAGCTTTTGGAATTTTCATTTAATACATAAACTCCGTGGTGTGATCAGTCTCCAATTCATGCTTTCTTGTCTGGTGGGTTTTATTAATTGCAACACCTTCAGCTGTTGTTTTGTTTTGATAACAGAGGACAATTCAGCATGAAGAAAATTAATTTTCCTGTTTCACGTGGTTTTTGCTTTTTCATGTTTCTTCTTGTAGTTTTTAAATGAATTCTGGAATATAGCTGTGATAATATGGAAGACTGAAGTAAACCTTGCTCTTTACAGAGTAGTATTTATGGTACCAACTTAATAAGTGGCATGGCATGAGCAGTTCACCGTCCATTTATCATGTGTTGATAGTTTGATACCCGAATTTTTAACATCACTGCTCATTGTGACATAATAAAGGACCTTCCAACATTCCCATTAAAAACACGAGATTTTAGGAGTTTCTGCTTTGGCTATAAATATCAGTATTTGTAATCTGTGAATTATTGTGCACAGTAGTAATCTATGAATGACTTATTCCAGCAACTATAAAAAAAAATAAGACTTTGACATTTTTGAACTTGAGGAGGACATCTTCCTCTTTGCAGAAGAAACGGTTTATGAACACTTTTAATTATGTCCACCATAAAAAGTTTACAAACTCAGAGACAGTTCCTGAACTAAAATAAATCACTTTAATTCCACAGACGGCAAGGAGACAGCAATTTACATTAAAAGGTTCTGATGAGAGTTGTCTTGAGCTGTAGTTTGCTGGCATAATAGCTTCAGGCTAATCACAGCCACTGCCAGGAGCTCCAGTGTGGTCACAGTCGGGGAAATGAAGGTACAAAAATAGCGTTTGAGCTTCCATGTTTGCTCTCAACAGTCCCATCTCAAGGACTTCCCAGTCCATTTTGGTCAGCGTAGAGGTCACATGGGAGTCTGATGACTGCAAGTCTCTTCACTGGGCTGCAGATGGCGATGGCAAATGACATTGTTTCTGCTTCTCACATCACCTTCTGATGTACAAACTGCTCTGGAGCAGGATGAAATCCCTGCCATGCCCTAGCTGTTTGACTTCACCGTGCTGTCCTTACAAAGCCCAGATTGCCAGCAGAATAATATTTAAACGTGTTTCAAGTAGTTCTGGTTGATGCCCAGGTTCTCTGTGCTTCCTTCTCATGAAATCCCCTTCAAACACGGTGCACGTTAACGATTTCGAACACGGCTGCTTCAGGCACCAAGGTTTTTGAATGCTTCAAGTTTGGCAGAACATCACTGAGGCACAGCCCCGCGAGTTCAGTGCTCGATGGTAGGTACCAAGCTGGTTTAGCAGCAGTGGATGTCCTTCTGGCTGTGTTTAATGGCCTGGGGAAGTGTGAGGAGGTGGGGGGATGTTCTCACCAAACACATCCGCGATATCTTCATCTACAGAGTTTGTTTTCATAGAAATACCTATGGGAGAAAATATACTCATTGTTTCCACAGAGAGCTGACAGCATCATCGTTAATAAGGAGCAACGAAGGTCCCTTGCAGTGACAACTGTGTGTCAGGTAATTGGCTGATGGCACTCTGGGTGCTCAGAGCCCAAGCCAGAGAGAGCAGACATGGGTAGGGAGCAGGCACGGAGCTCTCATACAACGATGATGTTACTAGACATCTAGCTTAGAGTACAGTCTGTTCCTAAAATGTTTTTCAACTTCTTAGCCTGAAACCTATGTCCTCGCTTCCATTCTTTCTGGAAAATATATAAATACCTCTAATGACTGAAGGCTCTGAAGTGGCTTCACCTTTTGGTTTTGCTGGTTCAAGGACCCATAAAAAGTGAGACATGGAAAAGGGAAATTGTGCATGATGGGATAATAGTGAAAAATAAGTTAACTGCCGTGCTAAATTCTATTTATAGCCGCAGTTTCTAAGGAATTGCAAAGAAAAGGGTTTGTGATTATGTTAGTCTTATCTTAGGTTGTAGGGATTTAATGTACCATCTATAACTCATTAAACATTTTTGTTGTGACTTTTGATCTCTGTGTTGATACTTTATTACTGTAGAACACTTAGAAATGGGGAAGTGAACTGTGAAACCTAAAAACAAATTATGGTTTGTTGGTTTTTCAGTAACTGGATCATTTAAAAGCTCCATTTTTAGTAAGAAATAATGGCTTGCTTTATTTAGAGACTATTTAAAATGCTCTTGAGGTATCTATTGAATATCTCCACATAACAGATAAATCTGTAACAGACTCAAAATTAGTTCTGCACTGTTATATATTACAATATGTTCTATATTATGGTGCACGTTGTACATCTCTTGTACACTTGCACGTTGGATATGGAGGCAGAGATAGAGTCTGTTTTGAAAGCTGTTTCTAACATCTGATCATTCTTAGCCCCTGAAAACCTGCCAGGACTTGTCTTTGAAGTACACAGTTGGCTTATTTGTGTGTTTGTGGATGGTCTCTGGTAGGCTGAAGATGAGAGGTTTTATGGCATTTTTCTCTTTTGATATTGTAAACAAATTATTTATATATCCAAAAGTAATTAGGAGAGAGGTAGCTGTTCGGCTGAATTTTAAACTAATTGAACTGACCTAATTCATGTCAAAAATACTTAGGATAAAAACTGCATTCCCTAAGAAACTTTTTCAAGATGGAAAACTGGGCACCAGAGTTTGGGCTCTGGTCACCTGGAGCAGCCACACGCCACGTGGGCAACTGCAACTGCGCCAGCGACTGCTGCCACAGCGGTGTTTGCTCTGTGATGCCAGAATCATGGAGCTGCTTGCTTTGTTAACCAAAAGATGCATTTTTGGTCCAGTCAGTTAACTTCATGCTTTCCCAAATTCCTTACTGGAATTAATGGGCACCTTTCTATTGCAACAGGTATTTGCTGCAAGCCAGTGCTGCTGCCCATCCCTCCGGTCCCACTGGCACCTCCTGTGGTCACTCACATCTCCTGTAACCCCCAGTGGGATTCACCTCCCCAAGGAAAGGACTTCCCAGCCATTGGAATGACAGTGAACTGATCAGGTAGTGTTTGGGTTGGATTTTTTCCCCAACAAACACAACTATGAGCATTCCCTAAATCTTTCCCCAGCACAGTGTTTGGGAAACGGCTGCGGCTTTGCTTTGGAAAAGAGTTTTATTTTAAACTGAGATTAAGAAACTCATCTCCTTGTTTGAGCAGACCTATCAGGCTAACTCAAGGCAGAGGACTTAGTGAGGAATACACCGGAGCTCTGTTGCTTTTCCTGTTAGAGAATATTAGTTACGTTATGTTAAAAAAAAGAGAGAGAAAAGCAAGAGCAGTGAGGAGAACAGAGGGTTCATCGCTGGTACGATGGCAAATACCAGCATGCCAGGCTCTTCTGTCTGCATTAACCACCAGCATTATGTAATATTTTATCTTTTTTGGCTTCTGGCCTTGTTATTCAGAATAACATATAATAATAAAGGAGCATTTTGAGTGATTTTGTTAGAAATACATCAGACTGTCTAACAGTCTGGTGGCATCAATAATTCCCTATTAAGCCCTCTACACCCATTATGGTTTGTGCTTTCACTTTTTTTTCCAAGTTAGTTTCCAGGCAACCAGTAAGAACTGAATTACATTAAGCTATTAATTCAGGACTGCACGCCAGCTCCAGGTTCTGCAGCCGATTTGTTCCTCTCGCGTACAGGTTTCCTCATAAAAACCCTTTTATTGGTTTAATCTTCAGTGGTACCCAGCCCAGAGAATTGATTTTAAAATGACAGTGCCAGTACGTGATTTTTGGTCCTTGTTTGGGTTTTGATGCTTGCTGGTGGGGTTTATTTTTCATGTGTAATGAAGCAGAGGTCTGTGAGGAGCCTTTGGGGTTAGCCACCATAAACATACACTGTTATCTACCAGTGTGTTCTTCAACATCACATAATATATGGGCTCATATTAAGATCTGAATTGAAAAGATTCTTGCAGCTGATTTCCTCATGGGGTGCAAACTGGAAGATTGCTTATCCAAAAAAATGTAACTTGTAGGACCTCTCTTTATCCAATGGAGAAGTGTCAGATATTATGTCAAAGATTCCTTCCTTTCGAGGGAACATATGGATTAAGAATGCAGTTTATTAATTAATACTTGTGTGGAAAGTTCATGTACATCAGTAGTGCAAAAATAAAGAAGCAGCAGTAATGAGATGTAACCACTCGTAGCGTGACATGAAAATCTTTGCAGATATTAAAAAGGAGTAATTTCAGTGTCATGCTCCATTGTTAAATGAATGTGCTGGCGAAGGGAACCAGACTGGCAGCTTGGTAATGAACTTCTCTGTTTATTCCCCAAGGAAGGCCAGAGAGGCTGAGCTTGTCGCTCTCCTCCCAGCCTCAGCTGAAAGGAAATATCTGGAAGTGGGATAGAAATTTTGGGATGAAATTGCAGTCATGTCTAATGTTTATGATTTATGAGCTATGAAATCCAACCTGTATGCTGTATCGAGCTACCATATATTTTCTCTAAAAGGTCAGAAAGGTCATTATCCATTCCACAACCTATATTCCCTAGGGCCAGACTCAAAGACTTCTGCCATCCAGGTCTTTGCACTGTCTTTGTCTCGGTCTCTGCATTGGTGCCAGTGAGCTGTGGAGGTCTGGGACACTTGAGAAGTTATGCTGATGATTTTTGGTGACGTTATGATTAGAATAATCAATCTTCATGAAAAGAATTTGACCTTATTTGCTGCCAAAATATAACCAAAAAAATTTGTAGCAAATAAATATAATGCAATGTAAAACTGAAAACAAAGCACCAAGAAAAAAGCCATTTCGGATAAAGATGCTATGACTTTTGTAATATAGTTGACTTAGGATGGAATTTTAAAAATGGTGAATTGGTTTGGGTTTTTTTTCTTTATTAAATGCAATTTTGAGCTGTTTCCAATTTCTGTTTTTTAGAGACACGTGACATGAGTCTGAATCGTGGGGGTGGCAGACTCAGACCACACAAGACAGATAACCATGTCTTCCTAAAACTTCACCTAAGGAACAAAATAATGGAAGGTCTGCTGCTGACAAGCAGGGCACACAATGTATGCTCTCCCCTGTTGTAAGAAGCCATGAGAACTTGTAGAGCTAAAAAGGATTTTTATGCCTCATTGGTTGCTCAGCTCTCTCGGAACAATTATAACCACCAGACTAAGTGCTTTCCCCACCCTTTACATTTATCACTCGAATGAGGAGTGTGTTGCCATCCTGAGGGTCTGTGGTCCTATCAGCATATCCAAAAAAACCTCGTGGTCAACATGTTGAATCTAATCACACTCTCCATTTCTGGGACATGCTTTATTAAACATTTTCATCACTTTCAACTGTGCATTCATACCTCAACAGATTTATATCTGTAATTAGGGGAATTGTTATTTACCCACAGATATCAGGTTGGTAAAAAGACTCAGCAACATAAGTCAAATGACATGAGTTGTTACCAGGCCAGATGAATAGCCCAGTTATTTCTTTTGCTGCAGGTTAAGAACGTGCCTCCTGTCACAAACCTTTGGAAATTGTTGGGCAATGCCTATTTGTGATGGTCCAGGTAAAGAAAACCAGATGTACGTGAAAGAAAGTGATCCCTCTCCGAGATCTCCGTTCGGTAACGAGATATATTTTGTTTAACAAAGTCTCTAACAGATGGTGTTTCTAAATTTTCAATATTAGGGCTATTTTTGAAAGAGGCCTCCACACAATCTGATGTATTGCAGAAGAGATTTTGCATTTAAGCTGTGGCTAAGAGCTAATTGTGCTGCCACTCCTGATTGCAGCAGGGCACCAGCTCCCAGCACTGATGCCACACGGTGACACCCCTTGTGTCTGCAGCCACTGCCACCAAAAGCACCGCTCCCATCTAGGGGGCTCTTTCTAATGGCACCTGGAAGGTGATGGTGGTTTAAAAAAAATTAGTTATTGTATATGTTCTGTAGAAGGTTTCTCCGTGTATCACAGCAGTGTCTTAGTCATTCTTACACGCAACCATTTTACAGTTGGTTACTCAACACCACCACCCTTATCAGCCAATTTTCTAATTTCATGGACAGAAACTCATTAATTGAAGAATGTTTTTCATAAAACCATGTTGCCCTGACATTAAGTAGTAGATAATGGTGATGCCAACCAAGTCTGATCAGCAACCTTGTTCCCCAGGGCTGAAACACTGGAAACAAGCAGTTCTTCACTGAATCCAGTACCACACGTGCCATCAGAGCGTGGCCAGTTTACCAGACGCCGTCCCTGTGACCAGCTGACTGTGCCTCCATTGCTCCAGCTGGAAGGTTTGGTCTTCTGATGGTGAGAAATTTCCCACGCTCTTCCCTACGCTTATTCCAACCCAATTTATACTCATTTGTTCAGTGGTAACAGTGGTGGCTTTTGCTAAGATGTTCAAACCCTTTGGTTTGCTTTTGTGAACACTCTCTTGTCCTTTGAAAACAGCAGTAAGACATTTTCTTTGTTTCATTCCTGAGACATTTTTCAGCATCAGAGACGTGTTCCTACTTGTTCAGTCATTCCATGAATATGAAACACATATGGACTGCATTTTCATGGTTTAGTCTATTTGCTCCATAAGCAACACAAGATGGGATTTTCCTGTTGACATGCAAAATCAAGCGATCTAGATTAAGGGTGACTCTGCACATGTAATTCAAGAGAGTAGCTTTGGGGAAACATCAGCCAGGGGAAGTGAAAGAAGAGAAATTTGAATTCAATTGGATTTTAGTAACTTCAGATTGGTTTTGAATCATATTTACATGCTTTTCTATTTCTCATATGTTTGCAAGTTTTATTGCTGTAGTTCTTAGTGTCTTGGAGCTATGTGAATTAGTGGATATGTTATTACTGAGCAGAAGATGAACTGCGTTAGCAAGAAATGAGATCGTTCCCCGGAGTCCTACGCAGGAAAGCTGTGGAAAACCTGGAACTGAACCCAGGTCCCAGGGGACACAGAATGGCCCCGAGACGTACGGTGTTATGGGCCAGGAACTGCCAACAGGAAGCTCGACTCAAGTTTTAAAACTCAATTAGCATGAAGTATGCTGATGGAAATAGGTACATTTTAGGCCAAACGCTCCCTGCCTCTCGTGCAGACCCAGGAGCTTTGCAACTTTCACTCTATTCCTTCCAGCAGTGACTAAATGTGAGAGTTCTGAGCAGTTTCAGATGGAGAATGAAAGTGAGAAATCATTTAACACCCAGAGCTCCAACGGGAGCATCAGCAGGAGGAGGATTGATGGAAATGCCCAAAATTGATGGTGGTTTTAGGGTGGTTGTTTTCATTGTTGGTTGTTACCTTTCCGTGAATGCTTTTCTAAGTACAGATTTCAGGAGAAGGCACAGACTTCTCGCAGGGCAAACCAAATAAGAAATTATGGTTCTTGAAAGAGAACTGCACTCCTAAAATGAAAAATATGATGTGGCACAGTGAAAATAGGACCATTGTCCTCAAGTCTTTAGATCTGACATTGAAAGTATACTTTGGGGATTAATCATCAAATGGTTTTGTCATAGCAATTTGATTCAAGTGTTTTTTTGCTTATATTGAAGACTTAAAGTATACAGCCACTCATTGTCAATTAAGTAATTTTAAATAACGCAGCTGCTCAGGTTGCCTGGTTTGGCTGTTGGTTTCCCAGCATTTGGCCTTTTGCTGGGTAAGATCTCCTTCACAGTCCTGTTTCTCCATCACAGCCATGCTATCCAGAGGCCTCTCCTCTACAAACATGAGAGGGTGCAGCTTCTTCCTCTGTTTGTAAACACACAGAATCTGGCCCATGGGGGAATTCAGTCTTCTCCAGACTCCAGCCCCTCACCCCCCATGTGCATGCCTGGTCTGGAGCACTCCCAATGCCCTGCAAGGTTGGCTGTGCCCAGCACAGTGACCAGGTGAAGGCACTGACTGAAGGCTTGAGATCCTGCTGATACACCCAATGTGGAGGACCTGGGCACTGAAGGCAAAGGTGGAGGTGGAACAGGTCTGTTTCCCACAAAGACTGTACTAATGGCCTTTTTTTACCTTCTCCTGATTTTTAGACTCTGTTCCTTAGATGTGAAAAGTACCATAATTATATTAGTATGGAAATGGAAAATGAGCTCCAAAATACTTTGATCTAGAGAACTCGAGCTCCCTTCTAGTGGGAATTAAGCAGGAGAAGTTTCAAGTAATTTGTTTGAAACGCCTTCATAACTTTTGCTTCACAGAAACAGGGAGTGATATAAAAACATAGTAAAAATTCATTTTTTTGGAAATGGGCATTCTCTTTTCTGGCAATAAAAAGTGAAGGTAATTTGGTCTGTTTCCAAAAGATTGTCAGTAGTTCCTGTGATTTCAAAGGATGTAGCTTTAATGCTCAACACATCTTAATCTTGCTGCCTATAAAACATTCCTTTGATGGTAAGTTGATGATCTATGGGTTTGAATCAGGATTCATGTTTGGAATTAATGCCTTGGTTAAAAAGAAAAAAGAAAACCACCTCCTGCCAATGGCTGTGGTTTCCCACCAGCCAGAGGCCGGTGGCTGCTGTGGCGTGGCCACGGGGAACACTTTGCCCTTCGGAAATCCAGGCAGCTCCTGATGTGGGACTTCCTTGTGAGATATACTTGCTCTTGAAATATCTATGTGTAAATGTACAAGTTAAGAAGAAAATGCAAGAAGAAACACAACAGGGTTTTTTTTCCCCCTCCTTTGGTCCTTTCTTGGCTTTCTCGGCCTTTCATTTATTCTTTTTTTCTCCAAAATCCTGATTTTTAATTTTTGTTTTTCAAAGAGCACGAAAAGGAAAGTTGCTAATGAACTTAAACAACAAGAAAAGTTAATGTTTTTTGCCCAGGACACTGATTTATCTGCATGTTTGTGGCAGAACTAGCAACAGGGTCCACACTGTGAGTCTCAGCCAGCGCTGCCTCGCAGTCCTCCCCTGTCCCTCCAATCCAATTAACCACACGAAATTAACATACGGTCCAGCAGCGCTCTTTTAATTTCCTCTTCTGTTTCTCCAAACTGAATTGCCTTTAATAAAAACCTTATAAAAAGAGGATTTATTCTTGCCTGCTAATGCCAATCCTGAGCCACCATTTATATGTTTTAAAATTTCCAATTTGATTTAGCCAGAGTTATACCCTAAGTTAATGGAGAAAGCAGAGCAGGAATGTAAGAAAACTTCTGAACCTATAGATAATGCAGAACACTATCTAGGTAGGGAATTAAAGAGAAAAAAAGAAAACTCTCCTATTTTAATTCAAAAATAAATGACGGGGAAACTAGTACTGCTGCATGAACATTTCATTTCCCAGCAGTAAAAGCTTGTTTATATCTGGGTCAAGAGAAAAAAAAGTTGCTAAAATTAAGCAGCACATCAAAGTTTGGACTTATGGCATGTGAGTGAGGTTCAGTGAGAAATACTGGCTGGTCATATGGGGCAAATGGTATTTTCTTAATGGGATGGGGAGTTTGCTTGTGTTTGACTTAATTTTCTTGTAAATATTTAAGAAAAACAACCCCTGTGTTTTGGTCCTGTAAATATCCACTTCAATTTTTCACCTTTCATGAGAAGGATTAATGTGCATAAATATTTGCTGAAAGGAACCCATGACCCCCAGGTTAGATACACAGAGAGATTTGACAGGGAAAAGGAGTGCTCGTATTCCAGCCCCAGGAAAACTGGTCTCCTAACAGACCTTTCCTGTTGTAACCCATCACACCGTTCTCCTCAGCACAGGTAAGTGTCCCAAAGTACCTCCTGGCAGTGCCTTTCGGTCTCGGTTCTTCCGTCTGCCTTTGCTTCAGTGGTAACATTCCTGGGGGGGTGTTGTTATTCTGTCAGCCAGGTCTGATGCTGTCCCCCCTGCTGGGACCCCTTAGCTTTATAATTGTAATTTTGTAGCCAGGGAAGTTTGTGAAAAATCTCTTAGTTTTTGCAAGGCCTTGTTTAAATAGCAGATAATTAAATATAAGTTGCAGCAAACCTCAGCATCCCTTCCTAAATGTGTTGCATTGTAAAAAAAAAAAATATTAAAATGTTCATTCGAAAATGTTTGGTTTGGGTTAGACAAAGAGTTTTGGTTAACTTGAAGCATCTGACAAAGTTGAGCTGCCAGCAAGGTAGAAAATGACAGCTACGTCCATGCCCTACTAAATAAAAGCCTTTTTCTGACTGTTTGTACACTTCCCCTAGGTTTGTGGTGAGCAGGAGCTGTCCCTCCCAGTGGATCATGGAGAGCCACAGCTCGGTGGGACTCCAGCGAAGGCACTGAGCCAGCACCTGCACTGAACCCCAGGGCACCACCACTTGGACCGAGTCGAATCCCCAGCCGTGGCAGTGCCGTTCCGCCGCGCTGGTAACGGCAGCGGCGCTGGTCTGAACTAATTGAGGATAAAATCCATTTTCTCTTAGGTCTGAAAACATTGATACACACACAGAGCCTTTTCGTCTCACTTGTGGCCCAGTTAGTCTCCTGTTTAAGGGATTTAACCCAGTTTGCTTGTACCCAGGCACTGGGTTTGCATTATGAGACTGCAAGGATGTCCTCTGCCCTTGCATTATTTAATTCTTCAGAGCTGCTCCCACTGCTCTGCCAGTAGCTCTCCAATTAATGGCCCAATCTTTTAAATTAATGAGTTTCCATCGACCTCAGTGGAAGTGGATCAGCTCCGGGACTGGCAGCCCACCCTGTGTCCTCGTCACTGTTCACACAAAAGTAGTTCACCTACTTTCCCCCCCAAGCCTGGCACCTCAGTGTGTCATCTGCAGCTGTGTCATCGGCTCTCATCAAAGCAGCCACCCGCGCCCTGCTGCTCCACACAGAGAGGGGCTTCACAGAGGAATCTGGGGCTGTTCTGCAGTAACTCCAAGTTATTTTGGGTTCACTTCTGTACTCATTTAATCCCAGCAACCAGTCCTGTTAGCCCAGGACCTCCCGAGAGGGGAAGTTCAACACCTGCATTTTCCAAATCTCTGAATGAGGTTGGAGAAATGTTCTTTGTAGTTACAACAGCAAAGCACTGCAAACAGAAATACCCTATTGGAGCAGCTCATGGGTGGTGGGGACACTTCCAGTCGCTGCAAAATATTGTTTTTCTGTGGAAAAGGCAGCGAGTGCTGCCGAGGGAGCACTCTGAAGCAGGCTGTCACCTGGGATGTGGCAATCGCAATACTTGAGGACCTGTTATGAACACAACCTGGAGGCCCTCTTGGTTTTGTTTAAAAGAGCTTTCAAATGGCTGTCACAGACAATTGATAGGACACGGGAGAGGAAGAGGGGGAGAGGACTGGAAAGAAGGTTTCTCTGCAGCAGGTAGACCCCAAACTGAACCCCATGGCCCCAGACCATGCTCCCACTCATGGCAATGCCTTGGAGAGGCTTTGCCCTGCTCTGGTTGCCTCAGGGGCTGAGCAGCCACCCCTCCAGCCAGTATAGTGACATTGTGTTGAACTTGACAAGGACCCAGCTCCCTCTGTGCCACAGCAAATTTCAGAGAGACGGGCTGGGGGTGGGCAGTGATGCCACACAGCACAGCGTGACCCAGCTGCTCCCTTCTTGGGTGGTCACCATCAGGATCCAGTGACACATGGGGTGAGTACTGGGAGAGGGCAAGCTAAGGAAGAGGTTCACTTTAACAGGGCATGAAGTCATGTACCAAAAAAGGGGAAAAGTCATGAATGTCCAGTACTCAGTCTGTAATATGCAAAAGTGAAAAATCTACCACATAACAGGAAAGAATCTGACATCATCAGCTGGGGAGACTGGTTTGTCAGTGTGTTTAGCCTCAGTTTGCTTCTTGTTGTTCAGAGGGATGAAATCAAAATGGATGGGGAGAGACATCAAGGGAATAAATAAAGTAGATGGGGCAAAGACCTGTGCTCTTATAAAGAGTGCACAGCCAGGCCCAGACCTTAAACAACATTTAAAACTCAATTTACGAAGAGCACTCCTGATTTCTGTCATAAAACGTTCCAAAGCAATCCTGTGACTCGATTTCTGCAGCCGTTGAAGTAGGGAGAATTACACAAGGTTCTCGCTGTTTGCTTTATTTTCTGCTTAACTCATATTCTCAATGATTCATTATCAAGATTTGTCAGGACTAATTAAGACGACTGTCGGCTGTGACAGCGTTTGATAGCATGGCACCTTGCTCAGTGGGGGCTCAACTGAGACAGCTCGTTGGCAGAATTAGCTAATAGGAGCCAGTGATGTAGTGCCTTGCTGCTCACTGTGGTCTGAGCTGATAGGAGGGTGAAGGTGTTTAGCAACTTTTCTGTGACTCTATTGAAACAAACAAGGAAATGTATTCAATTACACGTAGGATTTCCTTTTCTGGGGTAAGCCACCTCTTTTTATTTAAATAAAAATAATTAAATTCAAAGAAAGGCACAGTTTAAGTTCAGGAGGATATCAGTGTGAAAACGCTGCGTGTGGTTGTGACTTTGTGCCCGAGTTTTCAACTCTGATGTGAACCATCTGGTGGGCTCAGAAACCTCAGGGAGCTGTTTACAAACAAAACTCTCCTGTCCCATGCTTTGTCCAGGCAAAGTCATCCATCACGGGACATCCCTACTACCAAAAATCGAAGTAATTAACCTCTGGGCAGCAATGGCCAAACCATGGGGGACACATTTAGAGGGATGTGTGGGGTGGGTCCGGTGGCACTGCGGTGGCTCCAGCTCTGCCCATCCCAGCACCCCTGGCTTTGCCCAGGTTGTGCCCTGCTCAGCACAGGCAGAGAGCCGCCAGCTCTGAAAAATGAGATTATAGAAAGCAAGTCTTAAAAAAACCAACCCCAAACCAAACTCAGCACTTAAAACCAGTGGTATTTTTATCTTAATCACGCTGAGCCTGTTGACCAGTGGCCGCTCTGTAAACAGGGATAATAATACCACTTATCTCGTGAAAATAAATTACTGTTTTTGGACCACTCAGACACTATAGCGATGATCAAGATAGCAAAGCCCAGGGAGAAGTTGTGAATTGTGAGTCAGCGTGCGGCGCGGGGGGAAGGCAGCGTGGTGAATGACTGCTGATTGAGGGAGCGCTGCCTCTTCTGCGAGCTGAGGCTTGGCACAAAACAGAGCGATGGCTGGTGCCGTGGATTGAGGCTGCGTCACGCATAACACGTGCAGAGGGGGCTGAGGAAGCAATCAGGGCTCTGGCGTTTTCCGTGGTGGATTCTGCATACTTAATGCTGCTTTTTAAGTCGGCGTTGTGGCTTTTCCAGGGAAATACTCCGAGGGAAGGCTGAAAGGAGGGGGATGCCTGAGACTTCAGCGCAAGAAAAATCCCCTCTCCGCTCTCATCATGCCTCGACTGCCCTGGAGCACCTCGGGAGGGACAGTCCCACCACAGCTGGGGTGCCTGGGGTGCTCTGTGCGGTGCTGGGAACACATCTGCTCTGTGGGGATGTGCTGTGTTCTCCTCCCAAGGGGCTGGAATGCTGTGAC
Organism: Podargus strigoides; assembly: GCA_028020825.1. Classification (NCBI taxonomy): domain Eukaryota; kingdom Metazoa; phylum Chordata; class Aves; order Caprimulgiformes; family Podargidae; genus Podargus; species Podargus strigoides. Next base: position 1,265,401 of record CM051629.1, on the reverse strand, counting down.
CTCATCAGGGAGCTGGTACAAATGTCACCAGCTAAAGGCAGTTTGCAGAAATACTCTTCTCAGAAATTGATGGACCATTTTCTGTCTGATTATTTTTTTTTTTTTTTTGGGGGGGGGGGGGGGAAATCAAATAGTTTTAAAGTATTTTTGCTTAAAATGTGGCAAAGTTGCAAAGAACAGAAATGGGGCGCTCGTGACTGGGAGCAAAAAGCCTCTCTTGGAGCATCCTAAGCAATTCCATCAGCCCAGCCCAGAGCTTTAATGCCACTTTTGTCCCTTAGAAAACTCCTGGCACCACAAAGAGCTGGGGAGGAGGGGACCTGCCGTGGTGTCTGACATTCCAAAACTATCATTATTTCGAGTAAGCCATCTTATTTAATTATTGTGACTGTACAATCCCTTCATTTTTAATTCGGCATTGGAGGAGAAGTTCCAAGCATTAAGTGAATCAAAATACCCTTAGTAAATCAAAAACTGAGAGAATAATAAGTGTTTGAAAAGAAAAAGTTATTGTTCTCTGTGGATTGCAGTGATTTTAATGATTTGGCTGAAGTGCCCATCTAATAGAGCTGCCTGTTTGAAATATTTGTGATCTCAAAGGAACAGTTTTAAAGTGTCTCCCGTGTAATTGATTGATCCATTCCTCTCAAGTGCTTGGATGGCTTTCAGAGCCAGGGGACAGGTATTGATGGGCCGTCGCGGGGGATGTGTGCCTCACGTGGGCAAAGCGCCTCCACCATCCTGCGCGGAAGGCAGAGGTGACCCCGCCACGGGGAGTTCCCCTGCGGAAAGTGCAAACTGCTCGGAACTGACCCAAAACTCCATCTCAGGAGGATCAAGGTTTTCTTCCCCCACTGTCCCCCTCCCTCCTGGCGGGGGGGATGGCGCAGGCGGTACCCGACCCTGCGCTCGGGCTCCTCTGCCCGAACACGCGCTGCACAGAGGGCATCGCTTGTCACCTTTTGTTTCCCAAAACACAGCGATTTTGGCTGTAAAACTGCGTGTGTGCTGGCGTGAGAGGGGGGAGGCGCCCGTCCATCTGTCAGCGGCCCCGGGGAGCCCCCATGGGCACAGCCCCCAGGAGAGGGGGTCCCGGCCGGGGTATGTGGCCTGCGCCCTCCCGCTGGGGTTCCTGTCGCTCTTGGGGGTCCCTTGTGACAGGCCAGTCCAAGGCACTCCGTGACACTGTGGCACGTCTGTGCGCATCAGTTACTCAGCCACGTGCAGGCTTTGTGTGCAGTGATGTAAGGGACTTGGGCACAGAAACTCACCTGCTGCCCGAGATGCTCACTGCAGAGCTGGTTTGGCTGCTGGCTCCATTGGCTCAGGTGTTTCATTCTCCCAGGTGACAGTGACAGGGTGAGGGGTGATGGCCTCAAGTTGTGCCAGGGGAGGGTTACATTGGATATGAGGAAACATTTCTTCATGGAAAGGGTTCCCCAGCTCTGGTACAGGGCACTGGGGGAGTCCCCATCCCTGGAGGGATTTCAGAGCTGTGGAGATGTGTTGACATGGGGCAGTGGTGAACTGACAGTGCTGGGTTACTGGTTGGACTGGGTGATCTTAGAGGTCTCTTCCAACCAAGGCTGTGCTGTGATTCTGTGAAACTCTTCCTGCTGAAAAAAATTGCGGTTTGAAAAACTGAACGACGTCAAAGAACGAGCCCAAGACTTGTTGCCAGTGTTTTCCCCTGGTTACCCTGCAGGTCCTGCCTGCCAGTCTGGTGGTGTTTCACGTCAACAACCTATATTGATGAAAATGACAAAATTCACCACCTCTGCACTTGTAAAAACTTACAGAGTCATTGGTTTTTTTAAATAGTATTATCAAAAAAGATCTTTCCAAGTACGTTGAGCTCCTAGTGTGCGGGCTATGGTATCTCACAGCGTAAGCTACGATGGAAATAAGAGCAGTCGCTGTTACTGCACACTGGCACCTTCTGTTAGAGCTGCTCTTTTAGCAAGGAGTCTGCTTTCATAACACAGATAACTCCTGCAAGGTTTGTACCTGGGTAGGGAGTGCTTGGAGCTCTTTGGGAGCTTGGTGAGCACCAGGGCACACCCCTCCCACCCAGCTGGGTCCCTTCCCAGCCGCTAAGTTCTCCGTGCAGAACAGCAGGTGACGGCTCCAGCCCCACGCTGTGCCTGCTCTGCTGGGTCACGAAGCATCTGCCAGCCTGTGATGGGTGCCAGGGAGGTCTCCCCATGACGCTGCACCACGGGGACCCTCGCACCACGTCAGCCCCAGGGTCCCTCCTGTTCGTGGCACCTGCCAGCACGGCGGTGACCTGCCTCGGACACGGCCGGGCGGCGAGGACGGAAACCTCCCCGCCAAGGACTTGGACTAGTCACCACGCCGAACAGATTGGCTGCCACTGTCAGCCCAGGGGCTCCTTGTCCTGCCAAAGCCTTTTCCCTTTTTAAGCAGCAGCAGCCTGTGCACAGGAGGCAGGACCCAGGAGGTGATGGAAAATGGAAAATAACCATGTGCCTGTGGGTTTCTACATCTTTGTAAACGTTTCTCTGCAGAGCTGCACTGCTTTGGCTTTACATGGGCTCCTCACACGGAGAATCAGGCCCCACGACTCTGTGTTTTAGCACAGAGTATTCATTGTGTTCTGTTCTTCATAGACTTGGGAACAATCCACAACACATTTCATACTTACTAACTTAGAATATATCATCATTTATCATTTTTTTCAGCATTCAGGATATATATTAAGGCATCATTTAATAATTTATAATAAAATATACATAAAAATATTCTTTATCTTACATGAAGTATGATGTAGCAAGATTTCCAAGCTATGATATCCTTGATGAGAATTTGCTGTCCCCAGCCCTCCCTGGAAACCAGAGCCACACTGACACCTTCTCTTTGTAAACAGCCGCAGCAAAGCACCAAGTTAAGGATCAGAGTTTTTCACTGGCTTCTGCTCCAAAAATTCATGATTTTCTGAACACAGAGACGCAGGAGCTCTGGCTGCTCTCCCAGCCCCGACTTCACCCAACAAATTAATTGTTTGTACCACGTCCATTACAGTGGCTGCAAACGACCTCCAACTGTGCACGGCAGCACCACGCTCCATTACCAAAACCTGAAATACGGTGTCACTTCCCCTTTCTGCTCGCCCATTGCTCTTTGTTTTGCTCCCACTGCTCTGTCGTGACACGATTTTGGGCTCGCCCTGCCAGTCGCTCACATAAAAGCAATGTTTAATTTTACAGCATCCCTGAAGGTGGATGCGGGCGCGATCCCCCGTGGTGGTGGCTGCGTGGCTCCCTCGCAGGATGCCAGCGACGACGCCGGATTCTTCCTGGCAAAGCCTCTGCTTATCCAGTAACAATTTGGCTGAATCCACCATCTTATTTGACAGACAAGACAAATGTTTCTGAACACACTTTTGGATGTGTTTAACCACTGTTTACTTCTAAACAAATTCTCTTGCTGCAAAGAGCAGGCTAGGCTTTGGGGGGTGCTTTTTCTCTTTTTTTTTTAGTGGAGTTTGATTTTGTTTTGTGGATAGTGCTCCTGTGGCTGAACCAGGACATCTCAACAAAGCATTGCTGGGCCCTCAGCAAGTGACTTCTGCTGGGGATTCAATGTAATACGAGAACAATTAATTGTGAAGTACAAAGCGTCCCACTGAAATGCATTTCCCACCGTTTCGATACGTTTCTGTCAATATTCCCATTAAATACATAAAATGCTGTTTTCCTGCCATACCATTGCTTTCTGTGCCACACAGTACAGGTGTGGTATGCTCACAGTGGCGTTTAGTCAGCCTTGTCTCACCTCCAGGTATTCAGTAATCCCAACCAAACCGAAACGCTCCTTCCAAGTCAAACACGGCAGTGACAGATGCACAGGCTCCTATATTTAGTTCCTTGGCTGAGAGGGCCAGATTGCCTGTAGGTAGCTGGCTGCACAGGGTGGATGTGGGGATCAGGCATGAGGAAAGGGAGATTACCAACTATTTTAGGAGTTGAACTTTAAAAGCAGAATATTGAAAACTGATGAAGTTTTTTTCAGGCGATGTCCAGTTAAATGATGGTACTCGTTACCACGGGGGCCACTGGAGCCAAGTACTTAGCAAGAGTGGCAGAGGGACTGGGCACTTTTATGGATACCAAGAATATCCAGAGTCATGCTTAACAATATCATTTTTTGTAATGTAATTAGAATAATTTTTCATGCTTCAGGGCCTAAACCAATTTCTACATACGAGAGATCGGGATGAGACTTATGGTGGGGACAGATTAAAGACATCTGCATGCTGCAGAGCTCCTGCCTGTTCTTCTGACACAGCTGCTGCTACTCTGAGACAAGGTACTGGGCTGGGATGGACCCTGGGTCCGCCGTGAGCAACGGGGTCCTTTTCTGTGTCCCCTTAGGGAATCTGGTGTGGAATGTGTAGACTAAATGTTTGGGTAAACCAGGGTGTGAGGGAGAGGAGGATGAAGTAGACAGCAGATGGGTTTTCTGTAATTTTGAGAGGATGAACATGTTGAATGTAACTGCAGATTTGCCCAAAGGAAGAAAACAATGAGATTTATCAGAAAGGATGATTTATATTTACATCTTTTCTGAATCTTGAGGACTCAAGGCAGACTTGAGTCAGCTCTTCTCTACAGCCACTAGAGTCAGATTTTAAAATAATAATAAACACAGATAAGATGCTCAAAGAGGAGCTTTAAGTGGGCAATGGGTAAATAAACACTGAAGAGTTTACGCTTTAACTGCACACATTCAGATATAAAAGGAGGGTGGAGCTGATGTTATCATGAGTAGCTGAGGGGGAAATCACTTCCACTGCGCAGCAGATGAACTGGTGTAAAGGGTGAAGGTGTGCGTGGGCATCGAGGGGTGGTAAATGGGTGCTGGTTAGGCTGCAGCTCGACTGGCAGGGGTGGGAAGAGGGCTGGGGGTGTGACCCTGGGGTGCAGAGAGGCAGCAGCCAACTATGAACCCCTCAACATGTGTGTGCCCCATCCTGCACATGGACTTTCCCCTCTCAGGATGATGCTGGTGGAGAAGTGTGGCTTTGTCAGGAAACTATGGCTGTGCTTCCATCCAGTGAGGAGCAAAACCAGTAAACAAGGCCCGAGTGATGGCACAAGCTGGATCACGATACCCAAACTACAATGAAAGAATCTCTTATGATGTTTTCAGTCCATGGAAAAACTAAATTTTGGTCCCAAGCCCCAAAATTACAATTTCTAGTGGAGAACTCCAGCTGCTTTTATTGTGGTTTGCAGAATCCTCTGACCTCCTACGTCTGTCCAGTTCTGCTGCTGCTCTCCAAACCTGCCCTTCCACCATGGAACACCCAGATGCCTTCTCTGGTGGGGCTGGTATTTGAATAGCACCAGTTTGGAAACCTTGGCTGCAGTAACTTCTGCCAAATACAAATGGACACAGAGAACCACTGTACAAGGGAACAGAAAAAAAAGCTGAAAATGCAGAGATTTTAAGGTGTTAAAATGCCTTAATAATGCTTGGAAGATGTGTCACTAACCCCTAACCAGCTCCATCTCAGCCAAGACCTGAGCAGCAAAGCCCCTCACTCGTGTCTGCCAGATGAGTCCCATTTCAGCGTTGTGAGAGAAAATTCAGCCAGGCCGAAGCAGATAAAAACCACCAGTTTTTACTGATGGGTTTTTTACTGTTACAGCAGTAACAGCTGTGTTACTCTGACTCCACTGAAATATAACGTGTTGGAAATTAAGCAATCGCTGTAGCTGTCTCTTAGTGAGTAACACTTCAGAGCTGCAGCTGGAGCAGGCAGGCAGAATGAGGATGTGTGCACGGAGTGCTGCTGCTCCGGGGTGTGCTGGGGGCCAAAGGATGAAGAGCAGCTACAACTGAGCTGGTATTTGGGAAGGAGGAATTAAAGGTTGTCTCTGGGAAATATGCCTGGGCTGTAGTCACCAGGTGTCAGAGATGTACTCCGCATGACTCTTGAACTGGGGATGTGACAGGGCAGGGATTTGCTGGTCAGCAGGGAATGGCAACAAGTCTCTTTGGAGTTTGGGGATGAAAAACCCGGGAGGTTCCAGCCTCCCCGAGCTCTGGGTATGCCGAACAAAACTGGGTCTGGAGAGCTTAAAATAGAATGAGATCAGCTGCATTACTTCGGTTTTGGGAATATGGGGTTACATCCAAACTCCTCCTCCTCCTCGCTGGCTCCGTTGGTACCCACCTTAGTGGGGAGGAGGAGGAGGATCTCTCTGCTATGTCAGAATCCGGATTAGTGGGGTTGATGCTATAGGCTTGCTGGGATGCTCCCTCGCTCGGGCGGCAGGCTGCGGGGCGCTGCGGGGGGAGGAGGAGGAGGATGCTCTGGCGGGGCTCAGCGGCCCACGCTCGTCCCCCCGCGAAAGGCGCCCCCGAACCGCGGGCAGCCGCGCACCCCCGCACCCCACTCCGGTCCCGGGGCTGCCCCGCTCTCCCCTTCCCCGGCACCGCCGGGGTCCGGGCACCCCCCCGCGCCACCTGTAGCACCCCCTCAGCCCCGGGGCCGCGCCGGGGGAGCTGCCGCCGCTGCCCCGCTCCCTCTCCATCATCTCCATCGCCGGCCCCGGCCGCATCCTGCGCAGCGGCGGCGGGCGGGGCGGCGGAGGGGGCGGGAGGCGGAGAGGCCCGGCCGGCATTTAAAGCGGTAGCGGCGCGGCGCGGCTCCCCAGTGCCGGGCTGCCGCGGAGCGCGGCGGAGGCAGCGGCGGGCGGGAGCGGCCGAGCTCCCCCGCTCCCTGCCCATCCCGCCCCGCCGCCCCCCGGGCTGCATGAAGGCGCGGGGGAGCGCGGGGCATCACCCGGGGCATCGCCCGGGGCATCGCCTGGAGCATCACCCCGGGCATCGCCCCGGGCATCGCCCCGGGGGCGGCGGCACCATGGCCCGCCTGGGCAGGCTGCTGCGGCTCCTCACTCTGCTGAAGTTGCCCTGCTGCCTGCTGGAGTTCCTGCTCTCGGAGGCGGCCCAGGGGCAGGAGATGTACGCGCCCCACTCCATCCGGCTCGAGGGGGACATCACCCTGGGCGGCCTCTTTCCCGTCCACGCCAAGGGCCCCCCGGGCGTGCCCTGCGGGGACATCAAGAAGGAGAACGGCATCCACAGGCTGGAGGCGATGCTTTACGCTCTGGACCAGATCAACAGCGACCCGGACCTGCTGCCCAATGTCACGCTGGGCGCCCGCATCTTGGACACCTGCTCCCGCGACACCTACGCGCTGGAGCAGTCCCTCACCTTCGTCCAGGCTCTCATCCAGAAGGACACCTCCGACGTGCGGTGCACCAACGGGGAACCTCCCGTGTTCGTCAAGCCGGAAAAAGTAGTTGGAGTGATCGGGGCGTCGGGAAGTTCCGTGTCCATTATGGTGGCCAACATCCTCCGGCTCTTCCAGGTAGGGCTGCGCGGCGGATCGCGGAGCTCCATCCCCGCCGTGCCGAGCCGTGCCCCGGGGCTCTGCGCGCCGCTCTCGGCTCTGTCCGTGCCCCTTCAGGTGCTCCCTTCGCCCCCCCCGCTCTGGAGCATCTTTCCATCCCAGCCACCCTTTCTATTTCAGCATCCTCCCTCCGTCTCCCTTCTCCGCGGTGCGTGGCACTTTCTGGATTTATCGCCCCATTTGCGAGAAGCAATCCGTGACGGGAAAGGAGGGGGGCGAAAAAAACAGAAAGAGAAGGCAATGATGGAGATGGGTTTGCGTTAGGGAGAAGCACGGCTCGGCGGAGGTGCGGGCGCAGGGCAGGAGCTCTCCGCGCTGTGCTGGGCGCCGCAGCCGCCCCCGGCCCGGGGCTGGGGGGTCCGGAAGGGTCGGGGGGGGGGACCCGGCGGCTCTGGGCATCCCCGGGCACCCAACCGCTTTCCGGGGCCGGGGTCCTTCTGCCCTCCCGGAGCCCCGGTGGGAAGGGGGGGCTGAGGGGATGGGGAGCTCCGGCTGCTGCCCGGGAGCGCCGCTCCGCGCCGAGGCTCCGGGAGATGGGCAGAGCCGGACTGAAGAACCGTGCGTGTGCGGGGGGCTGCGCTGCAGCGCCTGTCCCTGCACCCCCATGTCCCCCCCCGGAGAGCGCTGCGATCGCCACCGGGGCTCAGCATCGCTGCCTCGCGGGGCACGGGGACCGATCCTCCCCCCCCCCGGCTGCATCCTCCTGCCCTTCTCCGGTGCCCCGAGTCCGGGAGAGGGCATCGGCCCGCGGCTGAGCTGGGGTTCGGTGCCCCCGGGGGTGGGGGTGTCCCCTCGGGGCCCGGCAGCCAGCACCAGGTGCTCCTGGGCAGCGATCGGGGGTGCAGTGACAGTGACAGAACCGCCACCAGATGCATCGTGAGCCGCGGAGTTTCTCCCTTCCAATCCTACTCCTTCGCCTGCGGAAGGTGGTGGTGGGTTTATTTTTATTTTCGTGCAGCGGGCGGAGAGATCCCCCGCTTTTCCCAGCTGGAAACTTGTGAGGTTTTCACGGCAAATCCACTCTGCTGCCAGCGGTCGTCGTTCCTCCTCATCCCCATCCCCATCTGGCTGCGGGTGCCAGGTACGGGAGGCACACGCGAGCTGACGGAGCGATGCGCCTTCCCCCATCTGCACCGCCCGCCCGGACTCTGCCCTCGCCCTTTTCCTGAGGGACCATTAAGGATCTGGTTTGGTTTTTCTCACTCGCCTCCCCCTCTTGGCAAATTAAATCGTGACTTGTGCTGCTTCTGGACCCAGCGCCGTACTGAATCTCCGACAGTTTGTGCAGCTTTAACGTGCGGGTCTTCGCGTCGAAACGCTGCCTGCGAGCGTGCCTGGGTACACCGAGCTCATTTCTGCTCGAGACTTCTTGCATTCCAAACACCCCTTCCTGGGCTGCAAAACAGATGATCTCATGTTCTGCTTGAGCTGGAGCCGAGAGGCTCGGAGGGATGCGAGCGGCGCTGAAGTTCTGCTGAAGTACTGGTTCTGCAGGGACTGATCTGTGTGGGCTTCCACCTGCCAGGAGGCTGAAATCAGCCTGCTCTTTCATCCTGAACCTCATCAAGAGCAAATCCTGGGCACTCTGTGCCGAGCTCTGGCTCAGAAGGAAATCCTGTGAGCCTTTGGTACAGTGCCACAACCTGCAAAATCTTTGGAGACGTGTTACGTAACGGAGCTTGCAGAAAATCTGACATTTGGGCAGTTTCTGCGTGTAGAGATATTTATATAAATCTGAGCGTTTTAATGTGTTGTGTGACTAAGCATCAGTTCAAAATTGCTTTCTAACCAAACCATCCAGAACACAGGAACTGGTACACACTGAGGGGGACTTCACTGAATATGCATTCTATAGCTCAGTTCTGCCTTCTTTAAGCAGAATTTTTCATGCAATAAAACTGTTCCCAGTGGTCCTCTCCTCCTCCACAGTTCAGAACATACCCCAGCCAGAGAAATAAGAAAGGGTGAGCTATTTTGAGAGAGGAGGAGAACTGGACCCATTAAAGTACTGTTGCATTGGGATGGCTGAAAAGCAATAAGTTATTGGACAGAAAAAAACAACCCATTAAACAGCACCAAAAAACTTGTGAACCCAGGTACTTTCTGGGATGCACGAGCTGTTGCAGCATCGTGCTCCTCCGGGGTCACTGTGGGTCTCACAGTGGGGAGGGGTGGGGAATGGCTCCTGAGCACTTGTTTTCATGCTCCAACTGGCTTTTCCCTGACATCTTGTAGGTGAAAACTCTTTCCATCTGTGGAGGCCTCTGCAGAGAAATCATACTGGTGTTTGCATTTCTCTGACAGTATCTTGGAAGAGAAGTACCTTAATGTAGGGAGAAAAAAATATCTGTAACCTATAGAGAGCACAGTGGGGTTTCCTCAGCCAGCTACTGGTGCTTACAGGGCTTCCTCCCCAGGATGGGCAAGGTTTGGGCTGTTCATCTTCCTCTCTGCGTGTGCACTCACGGTGTCTCTCTGTGCAGCTCACTGTCTGTTCCAGGAGAGCGCAGAGGTTTGGGAGCATCTCCAGGTGATGCCAGCAGGTGGGTCAGCAGGGCAAGGGTACTGAGGGCCTCGGGTGTGACATCATCCAGGTGATCACTGTTGGAGTCCTGTAGAAGCTTTGCTTTGAGAAAAAATGATGTGAAGGATCTACATTAGTCTTGGGCTTTTTCCTGTGTGGTGAAAGAAGTCCCTGCCCTGGCTCTGTGTCTCTCTCCCCACTCACCCCTGCGTTCACTGCTGATAAAAGCTGATGGGAGCAGTCAGGGCGAGGGGATGGCACCGAGTGCCCGTGGTGCAGCGCTGCTGCTGGAGCGAAGGGGAGCCGTGCCCCCGACCTGCCTGCCTTTGGCTGGCGGGCTGATGCTGCCGGGGCTCAGGCGTGATGAGAGCAGGTCATTGCTCTCTGAGTCACACAGACCACGTCCATGCCCTGGAGACGGGTGCAGGGATTGGCAAGGAGGGCAGGGTGTCTCCTAGGGCTGACTCCGTGAGGATTTCTTTTCCTAAATTACAACCAACAAGATGCAACTGCCTGTACGAGCGCAGGGTTGAGAGGAAGGGGGAGGGCTTCACACCCCAGTTCAGTGTCTGCCCTTGCCATGAACTTTGTGTGGGACCTGTGGGTTACTTCAGGTTCGAGAGCTGCACACCAAGGTCCCATCTTCAGCAACAAGTCAGACCCCATGCCTGGGGTGTACTACAGGACAGTTGGATGTTTGACTCAGTTTTGAAGAGCACAGACCAGCTCTCTCCAGTTGGCAATGGTACCCTGGGAGGGGTCAGCCAGGGAGTGCCTCTGGCTGGATGCTTTATTTTGCATCTCTCTCTTTTTTAACTCCATCCTCCAGAAGCAGGGATGCCAGTGCCCTGACTGGACCCTTTCTGACCATGTCCCTCTGTAGATAAGTCCTCTGCTCCTGGGGTTGTGCCACATCCCTGTCCTGGATGGGGAGGGATTGTTCAGCTGTGGGTGCAGGTGTGCTACCCAGCACCGAGGGCCTCTGTCTTTGCTGCAGGGCCTGGGATTTAATGCAACAGAAGGGATAATAAGATGTGTGGTGGACCGTGGCGATAGAAATGCATAAATATTCAAGTGTGTCAAATACAGCGACTTTTTCAAAATCCTGTTCTATTAGAGCATGCCAATGAATACTATGCCGACTGTAAATTAAATATCTGTTCTAAAAATAAGAGGGAAACAATTTGGGAAGCTGTTTCGAAATGCATCAGGGAGTTGGAGGCAATATGTTTTTAGGCTGCTAGTTTTGCATTGTAAAAAATGTTGTTACTTCACAGTGTCGTAGCTTTCCTTACAAATTTAACTCCATGAAATTCAATAGCTGTGCTGAAAAAAATTGCCAAATGCTTCATATTTTCTGGGAGTAGCACCATACAATACGGGCAATATCAGCACACTGATTTATTGATTTAGGGTTTTTTTTATATGGGAAAACTAATTTTTAGAGTCCCTTAGAACCACAGACTTCTCACTACGAGCTTTAATAATGAACTAATTACTGCTTCAGGTTTCTGTCCTCAGTGGATGTAATTTTAAATAGTCAATCAACAATTATCCTTTCTGATCTAAGTACCCTTTGGCTTTGCTCAGCGATGGTTCTTGTGGTCCATAGGGGGAGTGTGTTACCAGAACCCTTCAGGGGACCTTTTAGAACCCGGTGTGGAATAAAGGAGTGCAGTGAGATTGGGAGTGCCAATTGAAATACATCCCTTGGGTGCTGTGTTTCCTTCTGCTGGCACCTTCATCCTAGATGAGAAAGATGAAAGTTGCAGCCCTGCCTTCTGCTCCACACACAGTGAAAGCAGCAGAAATGTGGTTATTTGGAAAGGAATACAGCTTAAAAGTGCAGCTCTGAGTTGGATGCTGCTGTTCCCTTAGGACAGGGTGTGCGTTTCCCAGGCTCTGGGTGAGGACCTGCCCTGTGCCCAAGTGGTGGTGGCCCCTGGTGGCTGTGGCATTCAAGGGGCTGCGACTGCAAAAACTGTTTGCAAACTGACTGCTCCTCCCTCTCTCCCTCTTGTTTAAGTTTCCCACAGGATATAGGATGGGCCTATATGGGATATATCCTGTATGGAATATAGACCCAGAGGTTTCCATCTGTGTAGGTTCTGGGTGCAAAGCCCCCTCCTGCTGGGCTTGGCTGAGGTGGCAGTAAATGGCCAATGTAATTGTCTGCACTGCACCTCCCATAGGGGGACTCTTGGGTTATCGCTGGTATTTGGGCAGAAAACTAACATTCTTTAGCACTATTTTTTGTCTAGATGTTAATGTATTTTACACTTGTTGCCAGTTTATTGCATTTTCCTCTTTTAACTTTTAATAAGACAATAGTGGTTTGAGGAAGGGGAGTAATGATTTGGGTTTTTTAGAAGATATTTCAGGAAAACTGTACATTTTTCAGTTAGACTCATATAGAGAACTTAACAAAAAGCTAAAAAAAGGAAACAGGAAACTTCATTCTTTGCCTCTTTTCAAAAAAATGGCTTTTGTGTTTCTCAGCAAGCTTTCATTTCCATCAGCCTCTAAATATTTGTCCTTGTTGTTACTGATGCACCCAGTGCATGTCACCAAGCTGAGCCGTGCCGTTCCCCTGTGCTGTGTTGACACTCTGGGCTGTACTGAATAGATGTGGCATCTCATTTCCTCTGTGTGAACCCAAAGAAAAGGAAATTCCTCTTTTCACGACTCCACGTTTCCATGTGGAGTCACTAATGGGAGGCTGGCGATGTGATGAATGTGTTTTTCTGGAACATGGTGTTTTGGAGGTAAAATTTATTTTCTTGACAAGGTAATATCAGCAATAATCTCAGCTCTCAGCTCTTAATCTATTTTCGAGTGTCTCTGTAGACATTAGTAGAAGGGACTGCAAAGAGTCAGGTGGGAGAAGGCTGGCTGTGCCAGGGGAGGGGTACTGGCCATGGAGAGAGAGGGATGGTGGTGTTTGGGTGAGCAAAGGTTAGCAGATAATTGGGGCTGGTGTGGGGCAGCACGGGGGGGCTGGAACCTGTCAGGTGTATGGTGACAGCAAATACTCAGCAAGTCCATCTGTGCAACTCCCAGTTTACTCTTTGGAATGAAATAAGGTGACCTCTTTGGGATGACAAATGGAGGGATCATTTCAAGGCATTAATTTTTTTGAAAGGAATATTGATCTGGTTTTGAATTTCCTAACACTAATACTGTAAAACTACATGTACTGTGTTATGTATTTTATTCTATCAAATGAGTTTTGCTTGGAGGCATTAAAACCATCCAACACAATACTCTGTGTTGGAATATCAGATGTTGTTATTTCTATTTATAGTGATATTCAAATTAATCTCACTGAGTGACAATGCTGACTGTCCCAGACATAGGACCATGATGAATTTTATCATAATATTGGAAGATACGAAGCATGTAATTAAGGCTGTTGGGAGAGCCTGGAATCCAATATGGGCAGGTCATTAGTGTGGTGGAGTGGGTATCCAGGCAGAGAGAAATGGGAAGAAAAACAACTGTTTCTAAAGCCTTCCTCCTTGTTACTGATGATTCACAAGGTCCTATAAAGCCCTTCTGCTGAAGGCAGTAGAGGTATTCTGAATCATCACCAATTTAGCTGAGAATAAGGCATGGTCCTGTTATGGACCACTAAAATATGGTGGCCCTGCCCTGCCCCAGGTCACCAGTCATTCATGCACAGTCACCACACATTTTCCCTTGCTGCAGTAACTCTCATTCCTGCAGAGCTAGCGTAGTTCTTCCATGCAATTGTGCTACATCATGAAGAGAGACTTCAGATGACAGTAATTAATATGTTGGAATGGTCTAAAAGCTCTTTAATTGCTGTGTCCCCACGATGCAGGGCCATCGTGCTGCCCCTGCACTGACACCACAGCTGAGGCTGCCATGGCATCTGTCTGGTTTTGGCAGCTCGGGGGCTGCCGAGCGTGGTGGGAGCGGTACTGAGGTGCAGTGTGGGGCTCCTGGGGGCTGTGTTCTCTAACAAAGCCCTTTGCCAGGGCTGTGGACGTGCAGAGCCTGGCGGGGTGCAGGGTGGTGCACCCCAAGCATGCCTGCAGTGGGAGGGCTGCTGAGACCTTCACATTGGGGTCTCACTCCTTCTCCAGGGGCAGGTGCCTCCCTTTGACAAGTGGGGTTCCACTCCCAGAGAAGCCACAGCTCCAGTGGTATTGCCCAGCATCCCTCTGGTTTAGCCTGTGCTGTGGGAAGGGATGCTTTGCTGTGTCTTTTGGGATGGCTGGCACACGGTATGAACATGGGTTGCGAAGCAGAGACCCTCCTGCTCCTCGGCTGATGGGGCAATGCAGGTGAGGAATCTTGGCATGTACAGGGCACATCAATTAGCTCTGGTTTTGTTAAAAGGTTTGCCTGACCTGTGGGGGAGTGGGAGGGGGACACAGGACAGTTGGAGCGGTCTTAGGTTGCAAGATTTCATTCTGATGATGGTTCTGCTTGATGTCTGTGAATACATTTGTGTATGTAGGTGTTTTGTGTAAGTATAAATATATACACTTGCATTTATATAAATATTTTTTTGCAGATATTTATGCTGTAAACGTAAGGGACCTGTCTGTAACATCTGGCTCAGGGATGAGGCTGGGAAGGGGAGAGGGGCACCAGTGCCAGGCCATGGTGGGTGAGGATGGGATGGAGCACATCTTTGACTGCTGCTGCTGTCAGTGTGCTGACAGTCATGTCACCTGCTTGTTTGGCTTTTCGAGTCTGTCTCACATTATTATGATGTTAGGACTCAGCAGAATCAATGATGTGTGATTAATAGAGAAAAGACGTGTTTTAGTAATACTGAGCCACCTCAAAGGCGTTCAGTAATGCAGTCAATGGGTTGTGTTCGGGCTTGGCTGTTCCTGCCCGGGAGCTGAGTGAAGGGAGGATGGGCACAAACCGTGATGGAAAACAGGGACAGGAGTGTGGAGAGGTTGGTGTGTGGCTGGTGCAGGGTGAGAGGATGCTGAAAGGAGGATGCTCTGCAGGACCAGCTCTCACCAGCAGGATCCTCAGGTCTTCCCCCAGCAGCAGCTGGAGAGGCTTCCAGGACCCTGGCATGGGCAGAGGGGCTGGACAGTGGGGCTGTGGTGGCCCTTCCCTTTGGGGTAGGCTGCTGGCCATGTGCCTGCCACCTTGGCTCTGCCTAGAGGCTGCTCTGATGGATCAAATGTAAATTTGCAGATGACACAAAATTAAGTGGGAGTGTTGATCTGCCTGAGGGCAGGGAGGCTCTGCAGTGGGATTTGGACAGGCTGGAGTGATGGGCTGAGGCCAACTGCATGAGGTTTAACAAGGGTAAGTGCCAGGTCATGCACTTGGGTCACAACAACCCCATGCAGGGCTCCAGGCTTGGGGCAGAGTGGCTGGAAAGCTGCCTGGTGGAAAAGGACCTCATTGCCCTCTACAGCTCCCTAAAAGGAGGTTGTAGTGAGGCTGGTGTTGGTCTCTTCTCCCAAATTACTAATGATAGGACAAGAGGAAATGGCCTCAAGCTGCGTCAGGGGAAGTTTAGGTTGGATATTAGGAAGAAGTTCTTTACTGAGAAGGTGGTTAGGCACTGGCACAGGCTGCCCAGGGAGGTGGTGGAGTCGCCGACCCTGGAGGTGTTCAAAAACGGGTTAATGAGGCACTTGAGGCCATGGTCTAATGGTTAGGGAGATGATGGGATAAAGGTTGGACCTGGTGATCCTGAAGGTCCCTTCCAACCATAGTGATTCTATGATTCTATGAAAGGGAGAGTCAAGGTCAGGTCAGAAGGGCTGAGAGTGGTCACTGCATCGCCCTGGTAGGGGTAGCTGGAAGCATCTGAGGTTGAGTCTGCACTGCCCAGACTGGTGACACAGGAGTTGCTGGGAGGACACAGCCCCATCAGCGTGTCACATGTGTGTAACTGGCAGGGGACTGCTTGCCTTAGCCCAAGGGCAATGCCTTACTGGGGCTGCTTTACTGCTTCCAGTTCAAAAGTCAGATAATCTGGACCTGGCTTTGGTGTGGTCCCTGTGCTCCCCTGCTTGCTGTAGGTATGCCCTTAGATCTTGCTCTTACAGATGTACAACTGGCTCTGGCTTTTCACTTGCGGGTGTAACAACTGCTGACAAAGCCAAAACCTTAAGCTGTAGTTGTCCTGAAAAATGACTCTGATCCAGGTTCTCCTCAGCTGGGTTCATACAAGCCCGTGTCTCCACTTACTCCATCAGAGGTCTCACGTTTCTGTGGCTGCCAGCAGGATGCAGCAGGCAGCCCGGTGCTGCTCAGGGTGCTGCAGCTGCTGGGGCTCAGCCATACGAGCCCCATGAGCATCGCTGCTGTTGGTGCTGCAGCCTTAATGGGAGCTGGGGTGGGACAGCCGAGCTCTGCCCTGCCCTTAAACACCTCTGGTCACTGGAAGGGTAAAGAAGTTGACTGCAGCATGGTTATAGGGGCTTTCCAGGCCAGCTGGAAAAGTCATCCTTTGTGTTCATAAACCAAATTTCAGTTATAGAAATGATGTAAAAGTGAATATAGATCCCTGCATGTGTTTTTTACAGCAGCCATTTATTACTACCCCACACAAAGGCTCTAATCTGAACTTGTCTTAGAGGAGTGCCCATACATAAGACCATAAATGCAAAGACTGTAGAGGATGGAGAAACACACTTGCCTTAGAACCATTTTCCAGCGTTTTCTTTGGAAGCTCCGGTGCTGGTTGATGTCAGTGGTGACCTGGCTGATTCACTCAGGCAGTTTCAGGCATCCCTTTGTCCTGGTACCATCCCCTTGGCCTCCCCAGGCACTCCCCTCCCATTTTCCAGGGGCAGAGGTTTCTGGGCTCCTTCCACGGTGGTTCTCTGTACTCGTGGGGAGACACTGCTCTGAGGTGGGACCCGTGTGGCCAGCCTGGTCCTGGCAGATGCTTGCCTAAGTTCTTTTATAAACTTTCCTGAAGATTATTCTACAACCTCCACAAAAGACTATTTTTCTCCATCTTAATAGTCAGCTTTTACCCTCCTTGCTGGAAATTTTCCTGCCTTGGTTTGACTGTACTTTCACAGCAGGCTGTGAGGCTGGAGTGCAACCCAGGATGCAACAGGTATCTTCCTGGAGCAAGACTTTGGTTCTCCCTTCTGTGCTGGAAGTTAGGTGCAAAAAGTGGAGGGTTTGAATGCTTTAGTGGAAGAGATTTATCCACAAGATTTACATAGACTCAGCTGGGCCTCATCTCTGCCTGATTCTGGCTCGAGATGCTACCCTAAATTTCCGATGTTCTGGGTAGGTACTCGTGGTTATTTTAAGTTCTCTCTCGTCCTAGTGATGCATTTCCAGTCTAGCCTACCTGTGCTAAAACCAACCAACCAACCAAAAACCCCACGAGAAGTTTGCTTCCACAGTAGCCCTTGTTTAAAGAACTGAAAATTTTCCATGTGAAGAAAATAATAAAATCCCAATCCCCTCTATTCAGTATCTTTGAGGGAGGGGCAGAGGGAGACCTGTGTGCTTACGTGCTGGGATCGCTCGTGTTCGGTGCCTTGCAAGTTTGTTTCCTCTACTGCCATTTTAGAATTTCTGTAGAGCAACATTCTGCAAGCTCATATGCAGAAGATTTTCTAATAAATTTATTATTTCATAAATATTTTAATAACAGTAATTATGCATTCATCAGAATGGAGATTTGTTTCAATGTCATTAAATTCAGCCTCATAATTATATGCATGGTATTTTTGCACGCAGTACAAACCGAGTGCAATTGCTTTGTAAGTGTGTTGCAGCACTTGGTGACACAGGAGGAATTTACATCTTTGCAGGGCTGTCATCTCCAGCTATTGGTGTGTTCAGTACACCAAGAACAGGGCAGTGGGAGATTTTCATCTATGAGAATGGAGAGTTGGGGCCTTGAGAACTGCAGCAGGCTTCTGTTTCCAGCAGCAACAACAAATGAGCTCTTTAGTGCAAGATCAGAGATAAAATTCAAACTGGGAGATGCAGAGGTGCCAGTTGTGCCACTGCTGATGTGATGGTGTCAAAACCACAGAGACTTGGGGGTGGCCCTCTGGTTTGCACACTGTGACAGCCACCGCTGCTGGCTGGGCTGTCAAAATGCTGCTCAGGCTGACACAAATTTACTTCTGAAATAAATTTACAAGTTATTTTTGTGATAAATCTATGCTGCTTTTTTTTGAACACAGATTTATTTTTAGATGCCTTGAGGTAAACACAGAGAAGTTATTAAAAGTTCTGTTGTTGCCAAAGAAAGCTTGGCTAGACGGGCGACAGATCTGATGGCAAATTCCCTTTCCACTGGGAGTACAGCCCCTCCCAGGGAGAGCCATGTGCTCTGTGAGTGCCTCTGCTTGATAACCACAGCTTGGTAAGCTTGATCAACATTTTTCTTTTTAGTCATGATGTCAGAGACCACTGATGTTTAATCTCAGTGACAGAAGACCCCATGTAACATACTCACCTTAAACACTGAGGACAGGTATAGGTATATGCTCTCTCATTTAGAAGTGAACCAAAGATCTCTTTTCCTGGATGAGCTCAGCTGGCTGTAGATGTTTGATAGATCTCTAACGTTTGTCTTGAGGTGTGACAGTGTATCCCATGTATCTCAGCACTCAATTTCCATGTTAAAAAAAAAATAAAAATCAAAGGCAACTTGATGGACTCTCACATTTCAGGCTGCATTGTATATCTCAAGGACAGCACAGAGTTTAGTATTCACTATGTGACATTCTCCATTGATTTCCCAGCCTTCAGCATTTGAATTTCTGTGGCACTGGGGCCCGTGGTGACCTCTCTTGTGCTGTAACACATTCTGGCTGTGTCCAATGCTTGCTGCTACTCTCTGTGGAAGTTCAAAGTTGAGACCTTGCACCTCTGCTGATACAGCCAGGACAACCTCTGTTGCCTCCTCACCTTCTTATTGCATGTAAAATGGAGTTGCTAAAGGCCTCTTGGGAGTATTATTAATGTTACATTCCTTATGTCTTTCCTGCTTGCTGTTTCTCTTGCATTTTTTATCCCTACCTGCAGGGATAATCCTTCCCACCCTGCTTTGGGACCACGGCTTCCCAGAGGAGCACCCACTTATTCCTGGTTAGTGAGGGCTGGTGGCATAGCTGGGTGTACTCAGTTTTAAAAAGTGAAGCTATATGGTTGAAGTCAAGTTCATGAGTGATGGATGTAAGTGGAGCTCTGGCAGCTTTCTGGGAGCTTTGGGGCACCAGGTATGCTGAGATGCCCTTTGTGCATGGCCATTTCTTATATTCATTCCACAATGAAGAGATGAACATGAGATGGGTAATATCTGGCTGAAAACTAATAAATTCTCCTGTTGTCTTGAATTTAATGACAGCTTATAAGAGCCTAGGCAGCATCACTGCCAGTTTTAATTGTGCTTGTGCTTTGCTGCTAGAGAGAAAAGACTGAGTGCCCGGAGCTGTTTCCCATGCTGATCCCATCAAGATGGAGTCCCAATGGGTAGGATCAAGGCCAAATCCTATTTAATACAAAAATGGCAGGGATAAATCAAAAGTTAAAGGGAAACTGTCAACTCAAATTTGGCTGGAAGTTGTTATTTTTATAGAAATAAAATCCAGCACTAATAGAGGTGTTTTAGTGATTTTTAAGAAGGTAATTTTGTGGTAGTACCTGAGTGCACAGACCTGATATTGACAATAAAAATTAATTAAATGACTTTTTGTGGTTTTGTAGTTCTTCTGTCTGACAGCAGTACAGAAATCTCAGAGTATTAGCAATGTAAAGGAAAATACCTTTTTTAAGGTGTATATACCACTACTACAGTGAAGGATTTCCAAAATTAGGAAAAGCAATTTTGTTGTCTTGATTCCCCAGCAAGTCTGTGGCAACTGGGAGCACTCCTGTTCCAGTGCTAGAAAACATTCCCTGTACTGGAGTGTTAGTGTCCGAGGTAAAGTGATTTGGGTACTGTATGAGATTCTGGAAGTTGACACCAAAAAAATGAATTTTCCATCAGCCTGCAGCAAGCACGATGGCATCAGCCCGCAGGGAGCTCCAGCTTGTGCGCTCCGAGTCAGCTGAGCGGGGCACGGGGGGAGGCAGCAGTGCCGTGACTTCTTCAAGCCTCATGGAGGATGCCCAGGGCTGCTGCAGAAGCAGGTCTGTAACACACTGAGATCTGTAGCACATCTCAGTGCCAGACTGGGAATATTTTATGTTAGGAATATTTTTGTGATGTGGTAAACTGTGAAGGGCGTTAAATCCATGAAGAAATGAAAGAAATCACAAATGCAGTTTTTCCTACTTCTGATAAATGTGTTTTGCTAGAGAATCAAATTGCTATTAAAAAAGCCCCCAAACCCTGTGCTTATTTTCTCAGGAAGAATCTTCTTACATTTCAGAGGGAAATAAATACCTCTAAGCACAAAAGCGCTGAGGAATGAGGCTGATAACTCTTCTGTAGAGTGTCCTGCTTGAGAGGAGCAAAGCTGTGCTGCTCTCTCTAAGAAATCCCTCTGTTGGTGCAGCCATAACAGCTTATTCAGATGTGCACCGTGTGGCAATGTTTCTGATAAATGCACAGATGTGCAATAAAGGCCACGCTTGCTTCTGAGCCTGCATCTGTGCTGTGCTGTGACCCTGCACTGGGTGTGCGCCCGTGGAATGGCTCTGTCCTGGTTAGCATAACCCAGGGGCTGATCCTGGCTCAAACCCTTACCAGCCCCAGTGGAGATGCCCCATGGGGAATTGGGGCTGAGCCATGAGCAGTGGCCCGGGGGCTTTGGAGCAGCTCGGGGGCGCGTTTCGTGTGAGCAGCAAGGGATGGCTGCAGCAGCAGGCAGCCGAGGGGTCTCGTTCCTGCTCTGAACTGTGACAAAAGTCATAACCATTTGTCATAAATATGAACCCCTCCATGGGGTGAACTAGCTGATTTGTGGCACTTCTACGCACCAAATTATTATACATATTTCTATGCAGTGCTTTATGTATACATACTGCTTTGGTTTTCCTTTTGCTGCTTTTTCAAATGGAGTTTTTTAGCGATGGATGTGTGTGTGTCTCCCTCTTCCCTCCCTCTGCTCTTCCTCCTCAGCTCCTGAGCAGTCTGGAAAATTGCTCTGACAGTTGATCCTCATCTCCAGGGTGAATTTTAGATAAGATGCTATTGGGTTCATGAAATGAAGGGTTTTTTCACTATAAAGGTATCATTGAGCTCACAAACCCTCTTTTTGTCTTCCCTGCTGTTTTCATAGAGCATGTTAAATCTTATCACTTAAATTATAGTAAATGTGGTGCACATTAAAAATAACAAAAATAATGAAGTATAGTTCAAACACACAGCTAGAGGAAAACACGATCTTTCTCAATTGAACTGTGTTTGTACTCTTCATGAATCTTTTTGTCATATTTGTTGACTGAGGTTTGGTTTTTTTTAATGTGCTCCATGAAGACAAATTAAAAATGCCAGTTATTTAATGAAATAAAATTGCAGTGAGGCCTGTGGTGCTTTACCTCTCAGTTTTGTGCTTTGCATGCTGCCTGGTATCAGTAGTGTGGTTTGGGAAGAGGCGAGCTGGCGTCTGGGCTGCAGCACTGGTCACAGTGGAAATGCACCCAGGGGGTTTGGAGAGGCTGAGGATTCTCACAGCCAGGAAGGGGAGGTAAAGTACGTTTCCAGTTCCTCTCATTTTCATTTTATCCCAGCCTATGTCTGAAAAACAAATCATTATATCGATTGTTACTACAAAACTTAGTAAGACATTTGGTTTTTACTGGTGATGGTCTTTTGGAGAATGTTTTGATGGGGAAAAATGAAGTTAGAATGAATTACTCAGAGCCTTTGTTTGTGGCCATCCTTCTTACCACACCTGTACTCTTTGAGTGATCCTTTTCCCAGGGTCTGTGTCTGCAGGGTCAGTTCCTGGGTTCCCTTTGGGATGGCTAAATTCAGGTTGACTTTGGTTGACCACTGGGCAATGCAGGGATGCTTCAGCCCACTCCAGACCCTTCTCTTTTCTCATGGTGCTCCTCTGGGACAGTAGATGATATGGGACCTAGTGACTCCATTGAAAGCCTGCAGCATGCTTTATAGTGAGCCTTTAAAGAAAGTGTCCATGTGCTTAGTGAATTACCTGGGGTACTTAGTGCAGGGAAGGGGCATATTCAGGCTAAGTGAAGGCTAAGTGACAGCCTGTCACTGCACAGAAGAAAGTACTCTTATAAGCTACAGCCATTTTAAAAATAGAAACCAGGGAGAAAATGGACTTGAAGGTACAGAGCACTCAGGCAGATGGGAATTGGTCCTAATGGACCTTGAGCTGTGCTGGGGGTGGAGGGCTGTGAGCGCAGCCAGGGCAGCTAGCTGCAGGTGGGAGCAACGTTGCTGCTCTCATATGTCTCCCCTTATCAAATTTATTTTTATTCCTAATTCAGCCAAAGAACTCCCTCAGACTTGAACTTCTCCTTGTCTGGCTGCTGTGAGGGGCTGTGGGCGGCTGGGCTGGGGGTCATGGGGGAGTCAACTGCAAAGACACTGCTGCTCTGCAGGACTTGATTGACTTTGTAAAAACTTGAGTTGTGTGAGATCTGTTGGGCCTTGGTGAGAGAACACCTGATTTCAAAAGGTGATGCATGACCTGGCTCCCGAGTCCAGCAGAGGAGTACTTGGTGTGAGCCTAGGAAAGACAGAGATGTGATTTTTATCCACTCCTGCATGCTCCTTGCTCTCAGTCCCACGAGCTTTCCAAGTGAGCACCCCAGCAGCCCTGGGACCAGCCAAGGAACTCCTCCACAGCCCAGGAATCCCCATGGGGACTCACTGGTCTCACCACTGCTCTCTGCAGCCGGGGGATGCACAGCAAATCCATAGCACTGACGGCCGGGGTGAGCAGGGTCTGCTCTTCCTTCTGCTCAGGTGTGGAGGAGCTCTCTGGAGCCTCTCAAACTTGCCAAGTTTATTGTCAGAACAGCAAAAAAGGGAAGAAAGAAAATCTTTGCTCTCCAGGTCGTTTTTTGCCCCCTCACCTCTCTCCCAGTGCTCACATAAATTAAGTAAACGTGGCACAATTGGAATCTGTTTTCCTTGACAGTTGGCAGTGTATAGGATGTATTATTAAACCTGAATCCATCAGCAGATGCCAAACCCATGGAGCACTTCACCTTTTTTTTAAAAGCATACTGCTTGTCTTAATTTTAGGTATCACTCAAATTAGAAAAACACTTGGAAGACATTGTTTGTTTATTTGTGACCTTTAAATACACCCTGTCACAGAAAGCAGGAGTAGCTCAACAGAATTTGCGTACAGTGTATAAGTCCCTCACCATGAGGACTGTCCTAAGTACATGTGTCTGGAAAGCTGTCCAGAAAGGTTTTGACCTCAACTGGGGCTTCTAATTGCCAGTAGAATATTACAAGTATAAAAATTGTTGTCATGACAGTGCATGAACACATGGCTTTTTGACTGGAGTGAGTTGGTCAGCAGAATTACAGATTGCCCTTTTTTTAGGATTTTGCTCATTGTCTTTCAGAGATGAACACAAAGTCTACCCATAAATAACCACCTCAACATTTTCTTGCACAGCTTTGGAAAGAGAAAAACCCTGCCAGTAGCCTGACAGACTGATACAGTGATGTGTCTTCTCATGCAAAAGAAAATCCTGCCCACTTTTAACACAGATTAATCTCTGGCTGCCAGGATTGCTGACTTTTCAACGTACCCTCTCATGCCTCGAGAGTCCCTGTTGATCAGGAGAATGATGTGTGCTGTTTTGGCAATGAAGTATCATCACCTTTATTGGTTTTGGTCAGATGGATGTGCTGGTATTGTCTACAGCTTCGACATAATGGTAGATGGAAAGAGTTGGGGTGAAATCTGCTTTCTGCATTGGCTAATATTTGTGCTGAAAGCAGCTTTGGGCACGAACCAGAGGCAGTATGGATGAACACAGAGCTGGGAGAGACTTAACCCCAGCCTGCAGGAGGATTAGTGCCTTTTTCTTGGCAGTACAAAGAGAATCAAGGATATCTTTAACTTCTGTGTAAGAAACCTTATCCCTGAAGTGTCAGAAGTAAAACCTTGCTTTTGCAGCTTCAAAAATGCAGGTTGTTGTTACTGGAGCTCTGCTAGGACCAGCTCACTGATGTTGGTTTGAACTGCCAAGCACTAAGCACCATGAAAATCCCACCTGAGATTTGGGGCATTCCTGGGATGGATCCTAAGAGGGGGCAAAGGTATTCTAGTATTATTTTCTTTTCTGTGGGTTAAAATGAACTTTTCAGGTTAATTAGTTCATTTTTTTCCCCCCCACTTTGCACTTTATCATTATACATCTCCAAATGAGTTTGTAAATTCACACCTTCTTGACAAGAACATTATTCTGGGGAGCAGTGATCACAGCTTTGCTGCTAATGTGTCTAACCAACAGCATCCAGGAGGTCCTGGTGAGACAGGAGCGCTGCACTGGAAAAAGCAACAAATAGAGCTGTCTAGATAAAAGGAGAAATGTGATCATATGCTTTATCGAGGATGTGATCACACTCTTCCGATTTTGGAGACTGGCACTTTGTGGAAAAAAAAGCCCACTATTCAGTCAGAAAAAAACACTTAAAACTCCATGTTTTTTAAAAAACTTGCAGACAGGAGCCTGCCCAAAAGGCTCAAAGCTCGAAACCGTTGTGAAGTTCCAACACTGTTTTTTTGGTGGAAGTGTAGGTTCTCACAGTGACTCACGGCTGTGGGTTCCAGGGTTATTAAAAAGTCATGCAAATACAGTTACAACAGCAGTAAAATTAGAAAGCTGTAAATACGCTGTGAGATGCTTGGGACATTTCTCAAGGCTTTCTCCAGTACAGGAAAGAATCTAAACTTGAAAAAAAAATATATGTTTGTAGGCAATTAAAAAAATTTCATTCAGTAGATTTTGGGCCTTTGACAAGTGGAGGTAGACATGTTAAAAATAAAGAGGTCTCCTGCTCTCCAATTTAAAAATACTCACTAGCACAAAAAGCTATTGAAATTTGTTTAAAATCTTACATGGTAAAAAACTGTACTTGTGTGGTGTATGAAACGGAGTGCGTGAAGATAATTCCTGTGCGCTGAAGTCCCACCAGTGACCTCAGCTCTGGGGCCTCGTGGACCTGTCACATTGATGGCTTTGCACTTTTTGACTCTCTCCTGTATTTAGTTCCCTAATCCAGTGCTTTGGTTGGTTATTTTGGCATCCCAAGTGCTTGATCCTCTTCACACACTTGATGTTCTCTCGGTTCATTAATTCCTCTCTGGCATTGTGATGATAAGGTATTGATGAGAAAACTTGGAAGATTAAGACTTGAATTGAGTAAGAGTAAGACTGACCTTAATTAATGCATGTTACTGTTTCTTATATGACAGTTTATCTGCTCTTAATTAATGTTGTTCAAAGTACATTGCAGATACGTGATTATAGACTTGTTTAAAAGAGCAATGGTGAGTGAGCCAACAAAAGGTTTGCTCAGATGGCAAGGAAAAAAAGGTAGTTACCAGTATGGCTAGGTTATCTGCACTGCAGGAATCACATGAGATAACCACTGCTGTGGCTGACCTCTCTATCTCTGCATAAAATGGAAATTGAACCGAGCAGCCTAGTGAATCTTTCTCAATTTTGCCAGTTTTTATTGACTCCTGTAATTGTCCTAATGAGACACTGCATTTAAGTTGTCTAGTCTCTCCCACCCACTATTTTTTCTTTCACTTTTCTCCAAGTCTATTTTTTTCCATGGGCTGTTCTCATACGCAGTTCTTTACATTAACAGTTTTAAAATGACAGTTCTTCTATATCTTTTTTAAAATGTTCTCTGGGGAATTATGCTTCAAACAGGGAAATTGTATGTTTCATTATCAAAAAGGTTTCAGGCTTTATCAGAGTCTTTTTGTTATAGTTGTCATGGAGGTTTTTATTATTATTGTTAAACTGAATAATGGGGAGGAACCTGTTCTTAAACCTTTGTACAAGAACTAAAATTTAAATCCAGATAAGCCTGCCCTGTTTGTAAAAGTGACTTTTTAAGGTTAACTGCATTTTGTTACAATCATTGGAAGTGCAGCTTTGTTGCTTTATCTGAATTAGATAGCAAGGGATTTTGAAAGTGTAATAAGGGAAGACTGAACCTGCCTTTTAAATGTAGATTGAATATCTAGTTGTTATTTTCCAGGGACTGTTAGTTCTTGGTAATCAGCAGAACCCCTCCCTTGACCTCTCAGGGCTGCTACAGGACCCCAGCAGGGATGAGGTCTTTTGGTAGCAGCATGGAAAGAGATGCTTCAGAAAGACCTGGAGGTGGATTTTCTTTGTAGTAAGTACAACCTCCTTCTTCCTTTTGGGTGAGGAATGAGATGCTCCCCAGGCAGAGCAGGTCGGCCCTGTTCATGGTCCTTCACAAGGACAGGCTGAGCAGATGCTACCGGCACTGCTCGTTCTCCTCAGCCGCCGTAGCTCCGTGATTTGAGCCAAATAACTGTGGACCACTTCCCTCTGGCTTCACCTGGGCAGTCCCAGCAGCATCCTCCCCCGCGGGTCCCTGGTGCTGCCGTCAGCGAGCATCACCTCCGCGGAGACGTGCTCTCACCAGCAGCTCGGTGGGGGCCTCGTGAAGCTGGAAAATTGCTGTACTGGGGACAGGATGCTGATTGTTATTCTGCATGAACTCAGTATTATTCATAGCCATCAAACATCCCTGGGATGGCAACAGCTCCCGATTTCTTGGGGCAGGGATGGAATCTGAATAAGCAATAAAGAGATTAAAAGCTGGGATCTGAGTGAGCTCTTGCAGCTGGGAGTCACCGCAGCAGGAAAAGCAGAGGCAGTGGAGTGTAGCCTTTCTGAAATGTGGGTCAGATTCAGCAAACACTTTTGAAATAGTTTTGCCTGGAAAAAAAAAAGGTAGAAGAATAGTTTGAAAATGCAAAAAAACCCCAAAAATATTAAAAAATTCATTTTGGCATATTCAGGCTACTCCAGACTTTAGGGAGCTCCCAGTTCAGAGAAAGCATGAAATGTAAATACTTTATATAATGCTTACTGTGACCATCGTACTCATTATGCCTACGAAATGCATCATTTTTTCCTTCGGATTTGTTGACAGTCAGGGATAAGAGTCCCCCTGGATTGTTTTGGTTTTATGCTATGGGAACTTTCCTTGTAATTACCACAGTAAGGCAAATTGCAAGAGGCATTTTAAAATAACAAGTCTGGATACTGACCTTTTTCAAAGGCTTTGATGAAAGATGTGAAAAATTGGAATTCATTATAATATTTCTAATTTCCTGACATTAAAATAGGGGAGACTTTCTCAATGTGCATCTTCTCCAGTAGTTACCATCAAATGTCCCAGTTTAACAAAGGTCCCCTGACTCTATGCATGCCAATGAACTTAACTATTGAATTTATGAATTGGAGCTAATATATGCTCTACAAAAGGAAAGGATTTCTTTCTGTGTATACGTTGCTGTCATACAATTCATTACTGTGCTATAAATGCCTGAATGAGCTTGGTCTAAAGGTGCATAAATACATTTAAATGAATTTAAAATTAGGATTGTTCAAATAACTACACAAATCCCCTAAGAACATTTTGGGGCAAAATTAAATTCAGGACACACATAAAATATAAAAAAAATTAATATATATATGTGTGTGCTCTCAACATTGGGATAATTTGTTTTTTATTTAAAGTCATAAGAAAACACAAAAATAATTCTTAAAGCAATTTCTAAGACCGTAGGGAAGGTAAACAGAAGCATCTGAATGCTGTTTACTCGGAGAAGAACAGGCAGAATCCTGGTTTGGTGCCAGTGTGTTTGTTTTGCTGTGGGTGGGGTTGTTTGGGGGGGTTTCTCATCGAAGTGAAAGACCCTAACCAAACCCATTCTTCAAGGCTTTGTTCAGAGACACAATGGGAGTCCCTGCTCTGGAGAATTTACCATCTAAGCAGGAGAAAACAAAGGGATCGGCGGGAAGATGCGTTATCTCCCTCTGGCAGATGGGGAGCTGGGAGGCAGAGCAGATGAGGTGGATTGCCTCTGATGGGTTACGACAATCTGTGAGCGCTGTGCAGTGAGCTGCGATAATGCAGGGCCCCAGAGAGCCACGGCCCAAACCATCCTTCCCCTGCCAGCCCCTGGGGGACAAGGGGGTGTCTTCCGATGGGACACAATTTCCCTTCTGTCTGCCTTGCTTCTGGGGCTCGATATTCACACCCTGGTTTCCTTGGCATCCTCCGTGCTGCTCCTAGCACCTCTAAGGAAAAGGCTTCCCTCAGGAGGAGCAGTGGGCTGGGATGTCTCTGGTTTGTTTTCCCAGCGTGTGGAGATTTCTTCTTGTCAGGTGGAGGTGTTGACACTAAGCCAGGTACTAAAGATTAACAGTGGGTGACAAGGATAGCTCTTGAGCACCTGTTGCTGTTTGCTGATAAAATTGGGTATAAAATTGAAAATACAGGAGGAAGGTCATGCCAGTCCCTTTAGAAAAGAAAAAAAGGAAGGATAAAAAGTAATGCCCCGGAGCAGCAACACAGTGTGGCCAAGGAGGGAGCAAGGCTGAGGCAGATGGGGAATGGAGATGAATTAAGGAGACAGTGCCACAGATGGGATCAATCAGGAGGTGATGAGGAAGATGATAAATGAGGGAGGAGGTGGATGTGGGGAAGGGAGAGCAGCAGAAGAAGAGCAGCAGGAGGGACCTGAAGGGCAGCACAGGGCATAGAGCATCTTCTCACCAGGTGAGTGACGATCCAGAGCGACTCGGGGTAATTGCTGTTGTGAGATGGATATTCAGGTACTGTAATACACTGTATTTGTAGGATATGTTTTTCTAAAGGAATATCAGAAGAAAATCCCAGTGAAAAAGGCCCCTTTAGCATTCCTCTCCAGAGAAATTTGTGGAAATTGAAACAAGAGGCTGAAAGTTCCCTAAGGAAGTTCCTCCTTTGCCATGAAGTATGAGAGACCTGAATGTCTCCCCAGTAATTCCCATCTGTCACCTTCGGGCTCTTCAGACCCCACAAATCTGTATGCTAAACAGCCCCTCGGATGGGCAGAACTTCTGTTCCATACAGTCACCCTCTTCCCACAGTCTGGTGTGCAGCTCTGCTGGGACCTGGTCCCAGGCCTCAGGAGCTGAATGGAAGTTTGGGCATTAATGAGCTGAAGTGAGCAGGAGAGATGTCCTGAGTTGCAACAGAAATTCAGAATACTGCTGCTTTTTTTGGTGAAGTGTGTCACACGTACCTTAGAGGTGGTTTGCACTTAAGAGGAAGAAAAGGAGCAGTTTGGAGTTCATGCTGTGAGTTTTCTACAAAGAGTGATTTTAAATGCACTTTTTGTAATGCATGACTTTGTTTTTTTTTTTAAAAAAAAGGCTGCATTATTAAATTTGGCTTTGTCTGTGCAAACAAACATGAATTATTTTGCTAGCTCAAGTGTCTTCTCAGTCACCCATAAATAAGAAAATGACTTGAAAGTACAATTGATCAAAAATGATGCATTGAGTTTTTCCCTACAAGGAGCCCATTGAATTCAGAGTTCTGTCAGGTCATGAATTTCTCACTCATCCACAGAAAGCCTTTCTCCTTCAAAACTGCATTTCATAATAATATCTTTGTTTTCTGCAAATGATGCAATAATTCAGATAAATCTGCACTTATTGAGGAAAAATAGAAATGAATTGTGTGTGACACGTAGTGAATTTCCAGCCTGTTGAGAGGGGAGAGGTAAACAGGTCTGACAGCCAGCTCCTGCTCCTCCCTGGTGACTGAGGCTCTGTCGGTGGGTGCTGTGCCCAGCAGATGGGAAATCTGTCCAGGGGCATTACAGAGGAACATCTGGGATGGCCTTGTCCTTTGTGCTGGCTTTTCTCTGCCAGCCACCCAGAGGGTCAGGGTCATGCGTGGTGCAGGTGAGAATCCCACGCCGTGGCTGGGCTGGAGGTGGGAGCTCGGGCTGAGCCCCCGCATCCCCAGGGAGGTGGGGTGCTCTGCTGCGTGGGGATGGGGTGCTGGCTCCAGCACACCTTGCTCTCCTCCTCCAGCTCCTGGGGCTGCTTGTACAGAGGGAAATAATACAGGTGGTTTCTTGCTTAAGCACATCCAAGCAGCAGCAGGGGAAGGAAGGGACTTGTTTCCTTACAGTTTGGGGGGGTTTTCCATCTTCAGAGTGAGTTTGGTTCAAATTTTGTTGAAAACCACTTATGTTTGCTTAAGAAATAATAACAGGTTGTTGTTTCCCAGTTGTTTTTTTTTTTTTTTTTTAATTTATTTTAGCAAGTTGTGTAGGGAATGGGCTTGGGATTGCCTGTGTCAGCCAACATTGGTTGGGTCTGCCTTGAACTGGCAGCTTCCAAAGGTGGCAGGTGACCACAGACTGCCCTGGCTTCTGTGCCTTTCTGCCAGCCAAATTTTTTGGCTAGACTGCCCGCAGAAAGCACTCACAGACACATTGCCTTTAGCAGTAAATTATCTAAATATCACTGCAAGCCCGTTTCACACAGAAAGGACAGATTTCCAGACGGAGCTGTAATAGTTGCAGCCTCAGTGATGCCAAACCAGTGCGCGTTGCCACCTCCTTGGCCTCGCCGGCTGGTTTTCACACCCTGCTGTTGTAGTCTGGCTCCTGCATTGTCTGAGGGTGCCAGGGGCCTGGAATTAGGCGTGTCAAGAGAATTTTGACGAGACCAGGTATGCAGTTATAAGCAGATTATGAAACATTGGCTGTAAAACTGAAGTTTAATAAATGGGTCAAACTTATTCTGGTTCAGGGAGCTAATACAGCCGTACTCCTGTTCGGAGAGCCCAGCATCAGTGCCATTTAACCTACATGTTACTGGTGCTAGGACAGATGCACTGAAATTAATTTGATCTGTTTGACCTACATAGTTACACAGGGTGGGAATAATAAGAAATAAACAAGAAGATGAGGCCGCATTAGAGCAAATCCTATTTTTGTCCTATTTTTTTTTCCTGCCTGGTGAATACTAATGTACACATCAAAGGAACATACTTAAAACCCATCCTTGTTAGAGGCTGGTGAGGAGGGAAAGGCTTGTCAATACGTCATACAAAAGAGCGAGGTGATCTTTACATGCAGGAGGAGAAAATAAAGAGCAAAATAATACAGTAAACTCTTTTCCTGAGGAAAGGAGCAAACCCTCCTGGCAGCTCTTCCAGACCCAGAGCAGTTACAGACCTGCACAGCAGAAAAATGTGCCTCCAGCTGGCTTTTAGTCAGCACTGGAAGACGTGGTTACTGAACTCTAAGCTATATTTTAAAACAGTGTGAAAGAGAAGTAATTATCAAGGAAATGGTAAAAACCCAAGCTAATTTGAAGTGCAGTTGGGTATGCATTTGTCAGTGTAGTGTTCCTCATTGCTTTCCACACGTGGTGGGGAGTTCACACTCCTCGAGGGGAAGGTGGTGAGCTGGGGAGCATCCAGCCCCAGGGGGTGGCAGGTTGTCCTGCTGGGGTGGTCCATGGGCAGGTGGCTCCAGGGGGAGATGCTGGGGCAGGAGATGGTGCTGACTTCACACTAGGCATTGCTTCACTGGATTTAGATATGAATTTGGGCCATTCAGGGAAATGAAAGCAAATTAAATCAGCTGGGTACTATCTTGCATATATGGTGCATGCATGTGAGGAATGTGCTCTCATCAGTCGAAGTGGGAAAGAAGGAATGTGTTTGGGGACAAAGCCAGCCTGGATACTGTGTGGTCATCTGGGATGTCCCCAGCCATGTGCTGGCATGTGTTCCAGGCTCTGCTTGTGTGCAGGTGTGTGAGAGAAGAGGAGGAGAAATGCTTGGTGTTCCTTGTCTAAATAGGAGTGGAGAGGGAGAATGAGCCAAAGGGCTCAGATTCAGCTGCCCCCACTGAAACAAGGAAACCCATGAGGACCCAGCTGCAAGGCTGGCTTGGTTTGCTTTATTGTAAATGGTGGAGAGGGTGGGGAAGGGATTGCTGAACAGGCACAGGCTGAGGATGCTGTTATGTAACTGAATTTGGGAGGACCGAAGGGAGGAGGGGTTAATGAATGTTGTTATCTGCTGAGGACGCTGGGGGCTGAGAAGCAAGCAGCTGAACACAGGAATAAAGAGCTTTAATGAAAAGATATATTAAGCAAAAGAAATGGATCAGAAATATCATGACTTACAGATAATGGTAGGAGAAACTCTATCACACAGTTAAGCTAATGAGTCCAGGGTGGGCCTTTAAGAAGAGAGGCAGTGGTGAGAGGGTCTCACCAAGTGCCACAGAGTGGCTCCTGCCCAGGAGATGTGACTGCAATGTGGAATGCCCTCCCAGGCTTGCAGTACCTGTAGCATCTGATGTGCTGATTTCTCTTCCTGTAAGGGAGAAAAAGGTTTAAAATCCAATTTCAGCGTTCCCAGCTTCGCTGGCTTCTCAGGTTTCTGTGGTGGTGACGCTCACGGAGCGTCACAGTTCCCACGCGGGGATGTGCGTATGAGCTCACCCCTCACCCCCTCATGCAACTTGGATTTCTTATCCCTCCCCATCCCTGTGCTCACATGTGCACTCTCCCTTCCTCTCTCCAGCCCTGCTGCCCACAGTCCCTTTCCAGATCCCACAGCCACACTTCTCCCACCTTTTTCCCCCCTTTCTCCCCAGTTTTCTTCCTATACAGAGAGCCTCCACTGGAAGTGTTTTCAAGCCTCTCAGGTTTCAAAGCTAACTGCACCAGCCTGAAATTATGCCATTAAATATCAATTATCATAAATCATCACAAGATGCTGCTCAGATTAAATATGCTCCTACTAGGTCTTTCTGTCTGGAAATAGAACCAAGCGAAGAAATGTGAAAATGAAATGGGCTGGATAGAGAAAATAAACCCCATGGACTTTTTTTTTAATTTTTATTGTTAACTTGGTGTCTTGGCTGAGTTTCTTGTGGCTGTTTACATTTAAAAAAAAAACAAAACTTGCAAACTTTATTGGATGAAACGTTCTTATCTGAAGTGCTGCTGCTGTGTGTTCTCAGGCACGTCTCCCCTTTGGCACGGAGGTGCCCTGTGCCAGCAGGGATGGGCACAGACCAAAGGCACAGACTAAAGGCAATCAATTAATTCTGGCTCAGATTATTAAAGCTGCATTAGCTCCTTGTGTGGCAGTCTCCTGCAGAACTGGCTGGAGTTTGGTTCAGCTGAATTCACACTGGACATGGATTACCTCTGCTTCAGCCTTACTCTCAGTGTTTATACCAAGGGCTGAATTAAGGTGATGTCGTCCCTGAAGTCACAGAATGGGTGTTTGGATTGTTGGGGTGTGGACAAGCCCTAGATCACTTTACTGACTTCCAGACTGCAGCAGCAGAATTGCTGGGGCATGTGTGTGTGCTTTTAAGCTTTGCAAAACAGTGGTAAGGTCTTAAAATGTGAAAGAAATTCCCATGAAGAGGTAAAGGAGAGCAAAGGAGGGAGACATTAACCTTTCTTTTTTTTTCTTTACTGGTGGCTGTTTCACCCTTGTGTGGTAGGAGAAGCAGTGATGAATACATAGAATGTTTTCCAACTAATTTCTGGGTCATTTCTCCAATTGCTTTTGGAAATGACTAAGCAGTATTTAATCTGTTTTTACGGATACACAAATCAGAAATTATGCTTTCCCTGAAGCAAGGCTGGGCACAGATCCCGGCTTGCTGGACTCCTCAGCTCCTGCTAACCACTGAAACCCCAGTGCCCACCACGGTGATGCCCTGTGGGATGCTGCCTGGGGAGCAGCACCTTGCCAGAGCTCTGGGACACACCACTGCTGTGCTGTAACCTACAGCTGTATCTTTACAGGGGTGTTATCTACTAGTGGAGGTCTTCTTTGTAATCTTGATAAAATTTACTGCTGCAGTCCATTCTTTTCCCATCAAATGTTGTCTCTAGGGATGTGGGGTATGTCAGGTGATTCCTCCTTTATTTATTCTTTAGCTTCTTTTACTGTGGAATGGGAAAAACAATGACTAGCTTCCCCAGCTCACCCCAGGTGCTTGGAAATCTCATGATGAAAAAGCATACATTGGATCAGGGAGACTATTTTTTTAAAATATTATTTGCATACACCTGTAGTGTAGAAGATGATGCTTGCAGAGCAAGTTCAGAGTCAGCAGTTCCATTCAAGCTATTTTTCAGTAGGAAGCTGTGTAAAATGCAATGCATCTTAATAACTAAGATGATGTTGGCCCTTAGTGGCAAACTAAAGGGTTTGCACCCAGTTTGTGGTGTTATCTGCTTGGAGAACATGGAACTGCCTGGTCTCTCATTCCTCTGACTGCACTGCCAAACGACTGTGCCACGGGGCTACCAGGTTCTGGCAGAGCTCTGGGTTCAAGGTGAGCCCTGCAGTGAGCAGTGCCTTTCCCAGGCACTTCAACCACTCAGCTTTCTTGTTTGGCTTTTTGCTTGGATGCCAAGTGCCCGATCCAGATGCTGTGTTGTGGAAGCTTTAGCAACATCTGCCACTTTGGCAGCCTTCTCAGACAGTTGTGTCAGTGGTTTCTGAGCAGATTGGGTTTCACAATGGCTGATTTAATGTATTGGGCACTATTTTTCTTTCTGACTCATCTTTGAATAACTTTGTGCCAGTCTGAATTGATTGTAAACCCCTGTGCAGTCCATATAAACAAATCTGTGCTTGTAGCCAAACAGGGCAAGGACCTAAGAAATATGTGTGCTGCTCACGCCCTGCAACAGGGATATTTGCAGCTCCTTCATTACAGATGAATGTCCAATTAAAAGTAATTTCTAAGGCAAATGTTACTCGGTGATTAAAAACCACCGCCAAATATATATACACACATATAGAGAGAGAAACCCACACATTATTACAAACACACAGATGTGGCTCTATGGGACATGGTTTAGTGGGCATGGTGGTGTTGGGTTGATGGTTGGACTTGATCTTGGAGGTCCTTCCCAACCTTAATGATTCTATGATCTTTTTATTATTAATGCATTATTAACGCAGTACCACATGGCATTTGGTAGATATGTCTGTAATGTTCAAGAGACTTCAGTGACAGGCAGTAGCACTGTCTTGGCACTGGGTGGGATGCAGATTCAGACTTCAAACTGAGCTATGAAGAGGATTGGACCTCCTTGGCTTGAATTTTACTCTGCCTGACTGAGTATTATGGTCTTTATTTTGCATTAGTAGCTTGCTGTTATTCTGCACCAAAGCTGCCTAAAGCAAATCTGTCTTCTAGAATAAGTAAGAGGTCTGATGTTCCTCAGTTTGGATCTGTATCACTGCCTCTGATTCAAGCAGTCTTTAGAACAGGTAGGAAGGGGTGAATGGTTGGTGCATTTAGTCTGGGGTTGTATTTACATTTGACTGAAGTCAGTGAGTTTGTATCAGGCTGAAGGGTCTGTGGCAGATGCCAGTGAAACCAGTAAATGTCAGACTCCTCCACTGGGCTTTGATTCATGCTCTGATCAACCATTACAGTAACAGAATGTGGTCAGCAGGAGTTGGAATAGCAGAGCTGTGATGCTCACCCCAAGGAATGGGTGTGTGGTCAGCTGGCTGCTGTGGTGTTCTGTGTGCAAATTGTAACACCCTTCTGATAACCACAGGTAACTGGGAAAGAAAATACAGTGGGAAATGTTACAAACCAACTGACTGCAGGATGCATTTGCATGTGTTCCATTAGGTAAGACCTTTAATGAGAGGTCAGTGTTCATATTGGTTTCAGCAAGTTTGAAGTGAGAAAGCCTCTTTCATCTCCACCAGTCCTGTAGTGATGGTTTAATTCATTGATCAATCATTCCAGTATCTGTTATCTTCTGGAGGTGATAATTCAGGAAAATAAAATGAATCCTTGATCCCAAGAGGGCACCATTTCAGGCTTAGAGCTGGCAGGTCTGTGAACAGATCACTATTCTGCTTTAATGACCTTTGACTTGTGTTGACACTTTTTCTGCTTGGCAAGTGGATTTAAATGACCTTAGCTCACCCTGTGGGGCTTTTGGAGATCAATAGAAATTGCCCATGCTTGCTGTGTAAGGTGGTGGTGCTGGGGTTGACAGGTCCAGGCAGGGAGGAGACTCCTGGTGAGACCACACCAACCCTCTGAGGAACATCCATCTGCTCACAGGGGGCAATGCAGACATAGTGTCTTTCCTGCCACTGTCCTGGAAAACAATACTGCTTTAGTTTTTCCAAGGCAGGACGTACCACTTGCCTTCTGTTTGGATCATTTCACACCTGGGCATCCTTTCTTAGAGAGGCCATAGCTTCTATGAACAGCTTCTGTGGGTGAGGTGGAGTGTCACAGCTAAGTGACCTTCTTTCCTGAGTTACGTGGGAAACCAGAGTGCAGCCAGTACTCTGATGCACGCCTGTTTGTTTGTTTTCCACATCTTATGACATGTCAAAAGCCTTATTTGGTGACATTTGCTGCGTTACAGGCTTTGTGCTGCTCAACAGGTCAGACTAGATAAGTGTAATATCTCCTGAAATTCTGTTTCTTCTTTGCTTAATCTTTACAGTCCTCTTTTTCATGAGACCTGACATTTCTATGTGGGTAAATCAGTTCTGGAAGTTAATACCCTTGTTTAATACCTAGGGGTGTGATTTCTGATGGCTGATGCGATGTCACAGGAACACAACTGGATGCCTTTTGCATTTCATTTAAGCTAACATATGTGAGTGCTTGGTTTCACAGCCACATAAGAGAAAGAACTGTCTCAAGAATATCCTTTAATTCTTTCTTATGATCAAGCTCATACTAGTGATGTTATACAGATGCTGACTAATTTGTAACATTGTCTGAAGGAAGGAGAAGTCACAGAACATGATCTGAAAGCATTCATGAGTGTATACACACTGATTTTATTTTTGTTCCCTCTTTCATATTTGTATAGATGACTTAAAAAAACCAAATCAGGACATGTGTTTTGCTTGCTGTAAATGTAAATATAAATCCTCATCAGCAACTGTGTAATCCAGCAATGATCTCTCTTAAATTGAAACAAATAATAAATTTCATGAATAGAGCTGAGGATTGATGGTGTCATCCTTGCAGCCAGTTTATATGTAGAGTTCTATATTGACTATGCAAATCAGCATTGAAATAACACCAGAAGGGAGCAAAAGATAAAAGGGCTGTTAAACCTACACGTGAGTTCTTGCAAATCAGCTACCCAAGCCTGCAAGCAGCCTCCTCCTGCTTCCCACCAGGAGCCAGCAGCCTGCCTGGTCCCAGGGCTGTTAGCTGGGACTTAGAGGGGCTGAGCATCACACTGTGGTTTCTCCTTTGCTCCAGTAGTTAGCAAAGACTTGGGAGCTTCAGAGACAGCTCTGTTAAGATGGTATATAGGTCAGTTATATCCTTAATGTGATGCTTATTTATCCAAAATGTCCTAAAAGGCCTTCTCAGCTAGGAGAAACAAACACAGGCAAAAGGAAGCAATTTCTTGGTACAGCTGCTGCTCCACTATATCAGTTGCTAAACAGTCCCTCTTCCTGCCACCTTCATACTGGCAAATCCTTGTGGTTTCCTCTTATCTCCAGCACATGCAGATTGCAGCTACCAGCCATGCCCCCCTGCATTTGTGCTTGGGGAAACATGTCAGCCTTTGCAATGGAACTCTGATCTTCCCTGCAACTGGGTGTCACAGAGAGCAGACCCCAGTCTCAAGCTGTTTTTCTGATAAAGGAATTTAATCGTGCCTCTGTGTCTGCAGGAGTAATTGGTGCAGGCTTTGGCTTGAAGAAGATCTGTAGTTGACTTGGGATCCAGTCCTCGCCTGCTGCATCTATTAACATCTCTCAGCATAGCATAAATCACTCTGTTTTGTTTAAAATCTTGCTTATGGCTGAAAAACAAATGATACAGCAGAAGATGTACATGTGGGTTGGTCCCCTGATGATCCTTCAAGTAAATTAATCTGAAAAATAATGAAAAATACTTGAAAAAACCTCCAAAACATCTACATCCCAAAGCACATTTTAATGAGTCTTTCTCAAGCACAATCAACAGAAATAAAACTCCACCCTCTCCTCTTTTTACAAGGAAAGCAACATCAAAGAAGAGGAGAAATTGTCAACGTAATTACAGAAAGCAGTGACATTACAGAAACAGTGACATTCTTCTCCTAGAGGAGTTTGAGGCTGGTGTGTGTGTGAGGCTGTGCGTGTGCTGGAGCCATTCCTGTGTTTTCAGCTGAAGAGAAAACTGAGAGGGGATCTCACCAGTGCTCATAAATATCTAAAGGGTGGGTGTCAAGAGGACGGGGCCAGATGCTTTTCAGCGGTGCCCAGTGATAGGACAAGGGGCAATGGGCACAAACTGGAACACAGGACGTTCCATCTGAACATGAGGAAAAATTTCTTTACTTTGAGGGTGGCAGAGCCCTGGACCAGGCTGCCCAGAGAGGTGATGGAGTCTCCTCTGGGGACATTCCAAACCTGCCTGGATGCCATCCTGTGTGACCTGCTCTGGGTGACCCTGCTCTGGCAGGGGGGTTGGATGAGAGGATCTCCAGAGGACCCTTCCAGCCCCCACCAGTCTGTGATTCTGTGTGTGATTTCTTTCTCTCTCCCTTGTGAGGGTCATGGGTTGGAGTGGGTGAGCATCAAACCAGCGAGGCTCCAGCATGGGGACAGTGGGATATGCAGGTGGGCTCCTCTGGTAGCTTAGTCCATCCTGAAGTGCACAACTACAGGTATGAAATTCACCCAAGAGGCTGTGAAAACCCTCTGGTGAACTGGGTAACTTGTACCGTGGTAGTGAGCCCAGCACACCTCCTGGGTCTGACTGCCAGCAGTCGTACGCCGGGGTTTGTTGTGGCAGTAATCCTTCTGTGGTTGGCAGGATTATTTGTGGAGTTAGTTGCTGTTCAGAGTAAATAAGTTATGAAATCTGGCCTGATGTTATCAAAGAGGATATTTCAAAGTTGTATTTATAGATTCACAAGTGTTATCTGAATGCAGGCGTGGGTCTGCGTCCCCCTCGCACCGCCAGCCTGTGGTAAGCACAAGGCAGGCCAAGGACCAAGCAGAAAATTTGCAGGTAAATGAAGATTCACTAATAGAAATGTGATTTTTTTTTTGTTGTTTTTTTTTCTATAGACCTTTCTATCTGTTGGAAATGTGCTACTAATGCTGTGATTGAAATGTCCCCTGCAAAAAAAAGCTGACTTTAATGGGACCGAAATTACGTGGTGAAACCTCCTTTTCTTGCCCCATTTCTGCAGTGCCCAGCAGCAGGACTGCACTTATTTCAGTGTTGCTTGTGCTGCCCTCCCCCTTCTCATGTGGAGAGCTCTTAACCAAAGTACAAGTGCCAACAAGGGGGTAGGTCACTCTACCCAGAGCGACTAAATCAGATGTTAGATCTTTGTTTCTCAGATGTTTTCACTGGAAGAAGCATAATTAATCAGTCCCAGCAGAATGACTGAAAGGCAGCTTTCCAGGCTGAGTGCTGGAATGGTTTCTGTGAGATGAGCCTCCTACAGTAAAATATTTAAAACCCCAGTGACTTTAAGTCAGAATGTCACACCAAACGCAGTAATATTTCTACCCTTAGTCCCACTTCTGCCTGCAAAATAGGGATGCTTGTACATCCTCATCCATCAGCTGACAGCTTCTTGCTTATGGAAATGGTGATGATTTGACATCAGACCACTTAAATTTCCTTAGTGGCTGGGTTGGAAACCTCTGGCATTTTTCATCACTCTCCTTGCATCTTCCTCACTATTTTTCTCAATTACACTGATACTGAATCTCACTGTAGTGTATAAAACTGGACAGTGCATGAGATGGAAGATGTTCTAATGCTTAGTATAGGTACTAAAACATTTGAGGGAGCAAGAGAAGAGAGTGGAGTTGGAAACAGGAGCAGCTGTAACACCAAAGTGACTTGGGTGGGGAGGTCTCTGGTGCAACCTCTGCTCCCAGTGGGGCTCTGGGCCAGGCCAGGTTCCTCAGGGATTTATCCAGCCCAGTCCTGAAAGCCTCTGAGGATGGAGCCTGCAGAGCAGCTCTGTGCAGCCTGTTCCATGGCTTGGCTGTCCTCCTGGAGAAAAGGTTTTCCTTAATGGCTGTGCTTAGGCTCTGTGGCTTTCTACGTGTGTGTGCATACATACAGCATTTCTGTGGCATGGTCTGATACACAGCTTTTCTCTTCAAGATTGTGAGAGCTGATGGAAGAGTTATTTTTAGACTGAGGTGGATTTTGCATCAATCCTATAGGCAGTTTCTTTGCTATGGATGACTATGCCAACATACAGAGGACAAACTGGGTTGCAGGGCCACAAGGCCACCCTGCGATAGCGGGAAGAGGGAGAGCTGGCAATTAAAATACTTACTGGCAAAGGGCTAAAGCATAGAGGAAAACTGAATGGCTGTGGGGAAAAATAAAAGTTAATGGAAAGTAATTTGGCAACTTAATCTGGAGGCTGGCAGGAATCCAAGTGGATAATAATTTGATTTCAGCTGCTTTTGTGTACTCAGTCAGTCAGCTACCCTGCAGTCAGTCACAGCGAGCTCAGACAGAGCCAGCAGCTCGTGTCCCAGGCTGGCTGGTCCAGGAAGGGCCACTGCTTCGAGCAGTTCATCGTGGAGACACACTGGGGTTTGGTGGAATTTACACTGATGTATTGATATAAAATCTTCCTTTGTGGGAACGTTTGATTTCCTATCATCATCTTGTAACAACTTTCAGCTTCAGCAGCCTGAGTAGGTATCTCCTCCCCCTCATCTCTATATTTGTGGCACCATTTGTTAGAGCCAGTGTGACAGTTAGACAGGCATCATAGCTCTGTGTGAGTGGTATCCCCATTAAGATAATGAGAAAAGCCTGACCCAGCACTCAACATTTCTACCCATAACACAAACTTAATGAAACTACCAGCTATTCCTGTGCCTTCTGAATATGCTAAATTCCCTCGCAGTGTAATTAAATTGCCAGGGTGTAATTGTTCTGCCCTTTCTTCAAGTTCGTGTCAGCATCCCTCTTCAAAAGCTTGTTGCTTTGCCATTGTGATACCTTTCAATGTTTACTGGTTATGGAGATTGCCTGATCCAGGGTTCTGAGGGTGTGCACATGTTCAGGGCTGCTCAGCTCAACCTTGTGGTGCTGAGGTGTTATTCTTACCTGTTGAGAAACACTGGAGTGGGAAATGGTAATGAAGAAAAATACCATTATGAAGTGCTGGGGTCTGAACCCCGAGCCCTGAGTTAAGGTTGACATATGGGTGGTCCCCATGGTCCTTTAAGAGGAGGGGATGAGTTTGCCTTTTGGCTTTCCTCCAAGGTGTGGCTGACCTTGCAGGGAAAGCCCTTGGGTAAACAAGCCCCAGGTGCCCCCATTGGGTCAATGAGTGCCAGGTGCCCTGCTGTGGGCATAAAAGCTGGGACCACTTGCAGGAAGGGTGCAGTGTCTGTCTGTGAGGTGGATGCACTTTGGAGAGTTTCCCTGTTGGGGAAGGACCTCCTGACTCTCCCTGCACCTGGGCCCCAGTCAGGTTTGGCATTTGCACACGTGGGCTTCGTGGGGGAACAATATGGGGGTGCTTCTATCCTATATGGTCAGCCTGTTGACTTGGTTGTCTCCCATCTCTTCTATGGGAGACTTTGTTTCTTTGTTTATTACACCTATTATTGGTCGTTCTGTGTAGTTCCTGGGGTTGATGTCTGTTGTGTGTGATCTGTTTGACTTGTTTGTACCCCCAGCGATCCCCCATGTACTGACTTTCTTATGTGCAATAGAATCTGGTTACTGGATTGTTTTTCTGCTGGCTGCATCCTTTGTGCTAGGTCTAGTGACTGGCAAAACACCATTCTAATGAGTGGATACATAGACCCTCAAAACTCCTGTATAAAGAAAAAATAATTTAAAAATGGAGAGCACTGTTCAGCTTCTAGCATAGGATTTCTAAGCCATCAGAAGTTCTCCAAAATGCTATGCTGGTAGGATATTTAGGTGTATCCCATTCTGTTTGCATGGACAGGCTTGGGAACATGGGCAAACACCTAATTACAGCCGAGTGGTAACTGCAGTTCTTCATAAACATCACTGTAGCCACCTGGGACAAGTCTCTAGACATACAGCTAAGAGAGTCTGTGGTGCTCCTAAATCTTTATTAAATGTTTGGTGCCCCTCTCTGTCTGTCCAGTCTAATGTCGTTAGCAAAATGGGGAGGGAGGGAGCTTTGAGAAATGCTCTCTCCCTCCTCCTGGTGTCCCTCTTTGTGCTTTATGTGCCTCTCTCCTGCTTCTGATTTCCTTGGCATCGAATTGCCCTTCAGGATGGTGAGTGATAGTCGGCAGTGAGGGAAATGTGGCTGGTGATAGCTGAAAATAAGATGTCAGGAGTGAAATATTAACCCCATTGTAATGTATTATCTAATTAGTGCAACTCGCTGCAAACTTTAACTGTCTCAAACACACTGCTCTGAAATGAGCCCCAAATCAGTGCTTATCTCAGCAGCAAACTTATTTAATATACATATACCAGGGGCTCTCTCGAAGTCTGTATGTGTGACTCACCCTTTCATTTATTTGGGATATGGAGCATAAGTCTCTGCATTCCTTGGTTTTAACTGTGCGTTGTCAGCCGTGCTATCGGGCTTGAAGACAGGAAAATGCTTTTATGCAGGTGTTTAATTTTTGTGGGGAAAGAGTTTGCAGATTTTGGCAACTAATTACTCTAGTTGGTTGAAATTAATAACAGGAAGATCTGCTGTTATGGCAGTAGCAGTGGAAATAAATTATTTGCACACTTCCAAAGCAGAATGCTTTTCCCAGCGAGCCCCGGGCAATGCCTGCACAGCTCAGAAAAGTGCAGTCATTTCATTCTCTCTGATTCCACCCTCTGAAGCACGGAGGGGAGAAAGTGGCAATGCCTTTCTCGTGGATCTGAAGATTAAACCTTTCTTTAAGACCTGGGGCAGCTCTTCCGGAATGCAGGGCAGTGAAAAAGCTCCCCGTAAGTAGCTTAGCTTTTAATGCTTGATGGAAAGATGATAACAGTAACCACTGATCAAAGTCCTTCAGGGCTGGATTTACCAATCTCCCCTCACACCAGGCACAGAGCTTCCCATGTATATCATATTTCTGTGGAATTAAAAAAAATGAGATTCCCATTTTACATATGAGGTTTTAATCGATGCCCCCACCCCCACTGAGTGAACCTGCAGCTTTGTGAAGGTGTTTTTCTCATCCCCAAAAGTGAATGCTCTGAGCAGAAGAGGTTTTCCCTGACATTTAATCTGTTCCAACAGCTGTCCAGTGGTGTCTGTAACAGGGGATGAAGAGTGCTCCCACCCTCAGCTGACCTGTAGCCACTGCAAACAGTCCAGCAATTCCTGTAAGCTTCCCAAATCCATTTCTTGAGGTGACACAGGGAGGTTCAGTTGGTGGAAAGCACCTGACTTCCCCAAAGAGTGGAAATGTAAACTAAAACACCAGGAATGTGCTGAGAGGCTTCAAGTGTGCACCCAGCCCAGATAACTTGTGCTTGACCTGAAGATCCATCCCTTCTCCTTGTTGCATTTGAAGGTGGGCATGGCATCTATTCCAGTCTCCAAGGCCCTCTCCAGTAACTGCAACCTTTCTGTGCTGGAGCACTAATGACAATTGTCACTCATCCTTTCCTTTAAGCAATTGGCAATCTTGATACATTAATAGCACAAGAAATAATTATTTTCAAGCATAATCATTCAGACTTAAACTGTGTCCTTCCCTTTTGCAGTCATCAGCCAGCTGGAGTGGTACATTTCCAAAGTTAACTGTAGAGGAAACAAAATTAATTATTATGGAAACTCCTGCAGTATGAGCACACTTGTTTATTTTTGCACCTTTTATCTATAATGCCTGTAATATCTCATTGACAAAACTTCATTAATATATGTAAATCACTGAGTTTCAGTTACAATACTTCCATTTTGGTCCAGTAGGAATGCTTCTGGACCACAAGATCCATCAATGGCATCATTGTCGTCTTGCTGAATTGCACCTTGGCATTAGTGTGGCCAAATACTTGTGCTTCCTACAGGTTAAGCAGGACTTCGTGCTAATAGAAGCTTTCCACTGCTTTGGGGTTTATTTTGAGCTTTTTTAGAGGTATGAGTTAGGTGAGCCTGTGAGAGAAGAGAAAGATGGGTTATCTGGTTGCTGATGTTTGTCAGTCCCAGTATGGTAGAACTTTGCAGAGCTGCATGTGTTGCAGATCTGTAACCTGCTAGGCAAAGGCATCGAACCCGAAACAGAGTGTAGAACAGTCTGTCGTGCCTCGTGTAAGGATGTATATCCTCACTTCTTGCAAAAGACATCAGCATTCTATGGTGATTAGCAAAAAAGACACACTTTGGAAAAAATGTTTTACTGTTGTATCAAGGAAACTGTGAAGTCTGATGTAAAT
Organism: Podargus strigoides; assembly: GCA_028020825.1. Lineage (NCBI taxonomy): Eukaryota > Metazoa > Chordata > Aves > Caprimulgiformes > Podargidae > Podargus > Podargus strigoides. The sequence continues at coordinate 1,221,072 of CM051629.1, read as the reverse complement.
TATCTATGTGAGATCTGTGGGGAGAAAAGGGGTAGTTAAATTATCTCTTTTTGACAGAAATTCATCAAAGCCCATTTTATTGGGCTTCTCTCTTTGAAGATTTCCATTCCTAACCAAGTTAATTTTCATCCCAAGTTTTCAGTGTTGTAGAAAAATCTGAGATTCTTCTTATGTCTGAGGGCAATTGAAAGCAAGAAACTTACAGGAACACTTTAAAGAGATTGGAAAAATAAGGACTGATGCTCCCCACATAATCCTTGAACCAGTGTGCAGGATGTCAGGTCGCAGTGCAGGTGTCCTCCCTGTGTAAGACACTCATGTTGAGTACAGTTCATAGTGAGCTTGGTTTCAGTGCCCCTCTCCTCTTTGGATTTGCTTCTAAGTTTGTGCTGACTCTGAACTTTCAGTCTCTTTTGATTATTTTTTTTTGTTTAAAGAAGTTGGATAGAGGCAAAGCGTAAAATAAAAGTAGGAATGTATGATTTATAATTTCCAAATTTATTTAAGGTAGACTTTAGAGGCTATTGACTAAGTTCAAGGACACTGAAAAGTTCTGGGCTGAGACACGTTGTAGGTTAAGAGCTGCACATGAACAAAGGTAAATAATTTTCCCTGTCTGAACTGCTGACTGATAAGTGAGCAGTGCCACCTCCACAGAGCAGTGAATATGGCCGAGCTGTGGATGTTCTGTCACCGCTGGGCTCTGAGCTGGCAGGCTCCAAGATTGTGACTCACGGTTTTTTACATCTACAGTATCTTGTTTGTTCAGATCTTAGTACATCTCAACAGGGACTGCAGCAGCCCTTGTGCTTCTGAGCATACACTGTGTTATTGGTCCATCCCTTGTTACTGGTCCTTATCAGCTGGCTCAGTAACATGCAGCTATTGACCAGTCATCATTACTAACTTAGTCATTCTTTTACTTGGTATTTTGCTTAGTCAGTTTTTGTGTTCTGTACCAGAGAGAAAGTCATTGAAGAAATTGTTGAGTGGGAACCATTAGCTGACGTTGTAAGAGAGCTATTGTTATACATCACATGGTTCTTTTGGGTATCATGCCTATGTGGGGTATACACCCCCTTAAAATTTTGCAGACAGCAATAGAAATATGCTCTCTGATGTGCCCAAAATCAAGTTGTGATGGTGTTTCCCAGTGTTTGCAGTGTCAGTCCTGCAGCTGAAGAGCTGGTGGGGCTCTGCCCTGACAGGAGGTGGCAGTAGCACGAGCTGGGTGACCACAAGCACCCTGAAGTCAGGTACATGCTCACAGCAGCTTCTGTGAGGCAGAGCAGATGAGCTCTCTGGTCAAATATTTTAGCCAATACTTTTTTTTACAGATGGAGAAAGTCTTGTATACTTCAGACTCAGGGGTAAGTCAGGTGAAGCAGAAGACAAAGCAAAAGATGCAGCTCTTAAAGGGAAAGTTTGTAAGTACGGATGTCTGATCCAGAAATCAGACAAAAAATAAGAATCCATTCTTCTTCTTCACTGAAAAACTGCAGGAGAGTCAACATGAAAAATCATTGTATTCTTCCTGACTGCTCTGGTTCTTGAAATGCTCACTGATGAATTGGAGATTATTTTTTGGCCATCCTGAATTTCTTGCACTGTAGGCATCCATACTGATGATAAACCGTCACATTTTTTTCCCAGTTGTCAAGTGCTTGAGGCAACAGTCACAGGTTCATCCAGTACATCATTTTTAGGCACCTGGAAGTCCAGAAGGTTGCACAGACAGCTAGCCAGCACGGAAGAGGTTGAACAGTCACTTCTCACTCACATTTTGTGGACCACACTTTCGTTCCATCAATTGCCAGATACCCTCTATGCCAGTGTAGGGTTTCTGGCTGGCAGCTCAGCCTCCTGGCTGGCTGCTCCTTTCTCTAACACTGCTTGACTTAAGCACAGGAATTCTGTGTACTTGAAATTAACAAAGCACAAACCAAGTAATTATGTCTTTTAATATGCTAGAGGTACATGCTTGTCTCTGTTAAGAGCTAATAGTGCATGGTTTAAATCAAACCCAACAACATTCCCATGCTCTGTGGAAGAGGGTGGCTCTGAAGTGATGCAGCTTTTATTTTTGTCATCTCTGTTAAGCCAAGCTGCTTCAGCTTTGGATGGAGTATTTGAATGCTACCAGTTGTAGTTTTGGTGACTTCACGTTTCAGTCGAGAGCAAACCAATATAGCAAGAAAGTATTTCAGACTCCAAGTTCTTGCTGCTATTTTTCATGTGATCACAGTAGTTGTTCAAGGCTCTTTGGCTGCTCTCTGAGCAACAGATGTATTTACTGGAGTGTCTCCTGCTAAATCTCAGCTCAAAGGAGTTAGAGTTATCTTCTGCAGAACTTTCCCTCTGAATCATGCATTTTTTCTATGTGTGTGTGTAAGGTGGGTGTTGTAAATTGTTCTGTCTTGGACTTCAGGATGGAGATAGCTGTGCTTTTTTAATTTGGGGGAAGTGATCTTTACATGTGAGTTTCCTTCTGTGTTGCACTGTAGTTATTTAGTGTTGGCAAAGCACTTTGAGATCCCTCTGCTGAAGAGACTATTAGATCTAAAATGCATTATTGCTCACTTTTGTGAGAAACATAAAGTGCTACTTTGGCAGAAAGAGCATTTTGAAATATTAGATTTATTGGAAATTGTTGTGTGTCCTATTAGTAAGTCATTTCTGGCAATGAAGTCCGTGGGCCAAATATCTGTTTGCATTACCATTACTGCAGGCTGAGTGCTGAATAGATCTGCTCTGCCTGTAAAAGCAATCTCCTGGTGCCTGAGAGCAGCTGTAGGTCCTCCACTGTTGTGAACAGCTCTCTCACCTGAGGAAAGGTGACTGATGATACAAATCACATGGATCCAAACGTGGGCATTTGGAACGAGGCCGTCTGCTCTTTGTAAGCTCTGTTCACTTTCCAAATGATTGGAAGTGTAACGTGTTGATGAAGCTGCTGTAGGATGGGAGATGCTCCAGCAAGGGGCACTCAGTCTGACACTAGAGTCCCATTTTTGTTCCTCCTCCTTTTTCTGTCTTTTGCCTACTTACTCGGTCTCACATCAGCCTCATTAAATAATCTTATTCTTCAAAAGGAGAATTATTGTCTCATCATGGGGAGCCATTGACAAGTGGTTGGGTCTTACCAACTGGTTTCAGATCCTGGGAATATTTTTACCACGTGGAACAACTTAAAAATCATCTTTCAGCTGTAACACTGTCAGGTGGGCTTTGTGAGAAGGAGTTTAGGCAAGCAATTTTACTGTTAGGAACTGGTGTTACAGCTAAGACTCTTGAGAGCAAACATGCAAAGAACTCCTATGCTGTGTTTGTAGGATTTCAGATTAGATGTAATTTAGACCATCCTGTTTAGGAAGATAATTTTTGTAAAAGAACATTATTGATTTAGAGTAATGCTATGAAAAAGTGACTTCTCTCCAGAGTGACTTATTTACACTATACTCTAATTGACTCCAGTATTGTGTACTCTGGAATATCTCTCATTTCTACATGAAATCAAAGACTAGAAAACAGCAGAAACTGTTGGCTGGCTTTTTCCCCTAGAAGTTGACTCGGAGCTATTAAAATATTAGGGCACATTACTAACTTAGTTATAGTCAATTGTTAGAAAATTTAGGAGGGCTGGCTGATTTCCTAAGTAACAGAAAGGTCTAATGGTTGGGTTGATGCTTCCCCTTGCTGTCAGGTAATTGTGTCCACTGCAGCCAGAGATAGCGTGGGAGAATGAAGACTGCAGGACATGAGCATTGATTCTCCAGGAAAGCTGACAGGAGCTGTTGTGTAATATGTCCTGATCTCCTGCATGTCCCAAGCCCATGTGTCACTTCCATTTACTTTCAGTACTTGTTTCCACAGTGAATTAATATGCAGAGTGCTTTAGGTTTCATGAAGTATTTCTCCCCACTCCTTTTGAACTCTTTAATGAAAGTGTTTGCTCAGTCAGCTTTAGGTTGGACTTGGGGTTTGAAAGCTTTCTTGTTTGTTTCCTTCAAAAAGTCAGCGTGCACTTTGCAATACGTGCAGGCTGGTGAGCAAGGTGGCCAGGGAGGAAAGATCATCTGGATGAGTGGCTGTTTTGTACAGGGTTACTGACAAATGGATGTGCTCTCAGCAGCTTTTACCTATGTCAGCGTGTTGAAGGGCTGCACAGCTGCCCCCAGTGCTCCATCACCCCACCTTGCTGCCCAGGGTGGGCTGTGCTGGGGCACTCTGCTCCAAACACACTTGCTGCTCTCTTGCTGATGTACAGCTAGCATTTCTTCCTCTGACAGCTTTCTGGGGTCTTTCACCAAGTAGCTTCAGGTAAACGTGTGGTGAGGCTGCTGCAGTTTGTTTCGGAGGCAGAGCTGGCTCTCTGCAGCCATGGAGTGCGTGGAGAGGTGCTGGAGGCCAGCCTGGGCACGTGGCTTGGTGACCATGCATGCTGATGAGGAGCAGAGAGGAGGTCTGCTGGGACTCTGACTGTATTAGGAGAACCTGGTGTGAAACTGGAAGAATTGCTCTCCAAACCCCATTAAGGGGAGAATATATTCTGGGATATGCATTAAAACCTACTTCTGGTAGAGCTGTCAGAGGCTTTCATATCAGGTACTCCAGTGTTCCAGTTGGGTTGGTGTCCTATATTTTTCATGTATGATGTGCTTTGTCTCACAATAAACTCATAATCACCATGAACTATGTTCTCTACTTCTCAAGGCATCTGAGATGTGCTGTTGCAGAGAAGCTGGGAGCCTGAGCTGGGCACCCTGTTTGCCAGGCTCTAGGAATGACCAGAACAACAAAGCGTTATGGGTTTGTTCAGGTGCACGTTTCATTTTGTAAACTGTTTGTGTGCTGCTTAATTTCTCTTTCCTCGTTGTTCCTCCACTCCCAGTCTTGGTGCTCAGCCTTGGGTTTAGCAGCCCACGACCAGGGAGAGGGCTCTCCTAACTGTGCCAGATGTGCCCTGTGCAAGCCTTCTGTAACAAGCCCATCCTCTGGTGTGTCTAAGGCTGTGATGTAAAAAATCTTCCTGTGGGGCTTGCTGTGAGCAGAGAAATGAGAACAGGCAGGGATGGAGGAGGACTTGCCTAGTTAGCTCTCAACCTTTGGGACCTTAGTGCACACTCTTGAAGACGTGGGATTTTTACTTCTTTATTGACTTCAGTGAGACTAGACTAGGCTTTCCCAATTTAATAATGTCATTTCCTAGGACTGGTAGAGACCTTCCACCTTGAAAAGTGGCTTGCTCTGGCTGTCTCCCTTTACTAAAATTATGCTGGAAGAATAAAATGAAATTTATTTCAGATTTAATTGGAATTTCACTGCTCTTGTCCATCTGATAATGAATTGGTCTTCAGCACAAGAAAAAGATAAAAATAGAAAAGGTTCTCTTGCAGAACCCAGTTTGATGGTAATTATAGGCTGTATATTCAGCTAACAGGAGTTTGAGCCATGTTTCCAAGTGCATAACTTGATAAAGGTGTTTTGTACACTCAGGGAAAGAGCCCTGAGTTAATTTCTGGACCTCAGGGGCTCCCAGCATTTGGACTAGAACTTCATGGTCAGTGCCTGGAGGTGTTGGGACAGTGCCACTGTCCCCTGCCCGGACACTGCGAGGGGATGGGGGGACATTCTGGGGTTTGGTAGGGATGGCTGCCCCATGGGCAGTCAGGTGGGTGGTGGGGAAGGTCTTTGCTGTAGCTTTTGTAGCAGATGCAGCCACAGGGAGCTGTGCTGAAGATGACTGACCATGTGAACCTTAAGCACAGTCAGCTGTTGTTTACAAAGAACTTAATGCAGTGGTTTGAATAGTCAAGCAACATCTAGAATAAAAATGTTGGTACTATGAATGTGAATTATAAATCCCCTCGTATGCCAATTTTAACTTCTTGTCTTTTTTTTTTCTGTTTGAAATGACCTGATTTTTCCAGAAAGCCTCTTTCTTGCTTTCCATATGTACAAAAATTTAACCTGGTGTGTTTGGAGAGACCAGATTTTCCTAGTGGTGTTGGGATGATGCCCTGCCTGTTCCCAACTCAGCAGTGGGCATGTTGTTGACAGAAAGGATACAGAGATGTAAAGCTATAGGGACTGCCCGGGATCTAATAAATCATGTAATTCATCTGTTCTTTGGGAAGATGAAGGCACAGCTTGTTCTTGCTCTCTGATAGACAAATGTGGAAGGGAAAAATGAGGAGTCCAGGGAAAGCAACTGGCTTTTGCATCTGCTTTGCTCATTTCAAATCCCTGTCCTGTATTCTCCCTCAGGGATGACCATCTTTTCCTTGAGTTCAGTGTTGGTCCAGGTTCAATCTCCCCATATGTGTTTGTTTAAATCTCATTGTTGAATGAGCCCTTGATGTCATGTTGTCCTCCTCAGATGGATGAGAAGCTTTTCTGTTACTGATACTCCTGCACAACAGCCTGCACTCTGCAGGGAGAAGAAAAAAATAGTCCCCTAGGAACTTTTTACATATTAAAAAAAACAATTGCAGGGGAAGAGAACCACTGCAAACAGCAATCATTCACTGCTTGACAGAGCTCCCCTTGTCTGGGAGCTGCAGTACATGCTTACACTAAAGCATTGTCATCTGCAAGAATAATGTAGTTTTTCTAACCCCCTAGAAAAGAAACAGTTACTGCTGAATAGATATTATACACACACTTAAGCAGCCCAGGAGGCCTTCCTGGGCAAAACAAGCACAGCTAAGAGCAGCAGCAATGTTGTTCCTACAGAAGCAGAATGTCTGATGCCATCCCCTCGTGGCAGCCCTGCGTGGGGGCTGCAGGGACCGGGGGGGTGTCTGTGCTGATGGGGTAGATGGAGCAGCCCCAAAACTGGTGCCTCCTGCTTCTGAAGAACCACTCTGGCTTTCTCTCTGGGCTTAAAATCTTTCACAACATCTTTGTTTCTCTTGGCTGTTGAGGAGCTGGGGATGTTTTCCAGGCTAGGTCAGTGTGGTGATGAGGTGCATGGATCACTCCTTAAAATGCTCGTGGCAGGTGAATTGCAGGGGCTGTGCACTGGCTAAGTGTGTTGCTATCAAACACCTGCTGCCACTGCAGTGGTGGCATGAACAACTTCCTCAGGGTATGTCCACAGTCCGTATCCAGAAGTGACTCAGGGCTGAGGCAGCAATAAATTGCTGTCACTGTGCGGGCAGCTGACCATTCTGCTCTCCTATCACAAAAGTCAGAACACTTGGACAAGGCTCCCAGCCTGTTGTGTTCAAACAGAGATTACTTAAAAACAGAAACCCAGACAAGGTTAGGGTTCTTTCCTTCTCATGTTGGGATTTGTCTGTTGAGTTGTTTCGGTCCAGGTCCCAGGACCTGAAGACAGCTGAAACATGATGCCAGATGGAGATGGTAACGCGTGTGTCCTTCCTCTACAATTAATTTTTAAAAATACTTTTTTCCCTCCCAAGAAATTTTCTGTGTATTATTAATCAATAAGTTGAACATATATTTGAAACAATAACAGGAATGATTTCCAGCCCTGAATTAAATTAAATTAAATGTATGAAAGCTGCCTTCTTTTGGAATATAATTCAGTGGTAATTATATCATACAGGCAATGCACCAGTCACTTTCTCCTGAGCTCCTTTCTCAGCTGTAGCTCTCTGGTGGAAAGCTAATGCACTTCAGGGATTATGCAGGAAAAGTTTTCTGAGTGTGACCACAGTACTTCCAGCAGAGCAACACAATCTCTCCCTCACTGTTCCAACCAGTTTAAGTTGTTACTCTGAAAGGATCCTCAAATTCCATTTCTAAATAACTGTTTGCAGCCAGTGGCTGCTATTTACCCAGACACACACTCCTATTTTCTCTGTTCAAATTGCGTTGCAGAATAATTACCTGGTCCATGGAAGGAGCCGCCTCCCTCGCAGGTGCCATAGGCATCAGGAGCAACCACATCCTTTGGGCAGCTCGGAAGAGGGCAGAGTTGCTGCTGGTTTTACTTAATGACATTGAGTGCAGGTCCAGGACTGGTTGGACACTTGCACGGTGCAGGGTTTCCATGTCAGCCTTCCTTGGAGATGCAAGTTTCTCTGCAAATCCTTCATATACAGTGGTCAAAAGCAGCAATAAAACTTGCAGGATTATCACAGCATTGTATAACCAAGCTAAATTTTAAAGCTTGGCCAAATGAGATTTGAGGCACTCTAACCATTTTTAAATAGGCAAATGTAAATATTTGTGGGTTTTTTCATTTGCCTTTCACTATTGTATGGACTATAGGTCCATTCTCATCAGTAGAGGGTAGTAACTTCATGTTGTACTGACAATGAACTTTTAACATCCTTTCAGTTCTGTAAGAGAAGGATTTTCCAGGCTTATCCAGTAGCTTTGCATCATCTTTTCTGAAACTTAGATCCTCTGTAGTCACAAAACAAGGATGAATAATTGTGATTGAGCCAAGGGTTTGGTTTAGTTTATCCTTGTGCGGATTATATCAGACAAATACCTCTTCTGAAGCAGCTGACCAGCAATAACCCAACGTAGCCTAACTAGCTTGTGGTTATTTTTACAGGATAGGCTATGTAAGGAGTTGGGAAGTGCTTTGTTTCTGTGGCTGATGCTGGATCCTTTCAGATGGTTTTACCCATGGCCATTAACGAGGCATTGTCGGGTGCACAGGACAGGAGGTGAGGGCTCTGTGGTCTTGTTAGTATTGTCTGAGAGCAGATCACTAGACAAGCCAGTCACTCACGTATGGAGAAGGTGAATTCCTGACTCTGTCTTGCCCTTCTCTTCCATCTGAGAAATAGGAGAAAAAGTACCAGGACAGGCTGGGCTTCATCTAATTAAAACCCGTTTGCTCTTACAGCCTCAGGAGCTGACTCTAGAGTTTTAAGGGTGCTAAAGATCATTCAAAAATGAAGGGAGGTGAGGGGTGTATCCTGTGATTGCTCTATCGAAGGCAATGTCTTCAGCTAGAAAAATTTACACCCATCTTGCCCTATGATTCATCGATTTAAATCAATTTTCAAAGGAACATCAGCAAGAATTAAAGGATTATAAAAATGAATGAGTAATTTTTCTCAATCCATTGTTGATATGACTAGAAAAGGGTGGATGATTTACTCTCTGGCAATCTATAATTCTGCTTGTTAATAGGCTGGGTGAAATCCTTCATATTTATGACAAGGGATTACAGGACTCTCCAGTGAATTAGCACAAACCCCACATGAATCTGCTGCAAGTGGCAGCGTAGATGAGGATTTATAAGGATCTGATCAAGGAATTTTCTGGAAAGATTTGCAATGACACACTTAAGTTTGTGCATATTTCCCTAAGCTTCTGTTTAAAAATAAAGGTTATATAAATTAATTGACAGTTATTGCATCATGATCATGTGAAGGATGAGGTAAAAGTAATATTATGGAGTTCAAAGTTAAGAATGATGCAGCACCTTTTAATAAATGAATAAAGCCAACTATATTAATTAAGGCCAAGTGTAACTGTAGCTCTCTGTGAGGCAAACTCAAAGGAGGCTACAGAAATTTGTCCAATAGGCAGTTTGCACCAGCGAGTTAATTATGCACAATGGCAAAAGGAGTGCATCTTTCAAGAATGAGAGATCATCAAGGGAGACTTTGATAGATGATTAAAAACATGAAAGAGTTTGAGAAAATTAGCAGATGCCTAAGAAGGGAAATAAACAATGTTCCCAAAGTAGAGGCAAGCAAAACCAGATAGCTCTGGGAGCGTCCACAAACTTGATGTATTGATTGTCCCCAAAATGGGCAAAAGCAGCTGCAGAGGCAGAAAAATGTTCTTGAGAACCAAATGATGGCTGGGTGGAGACAGTGAAGTGACAGCCTCACCAGGGCAAGCAAGAGGGGCAGAGTGTGAAAGGCATGGGGCAGTCCTCTAAAAATTAATTTGCAGTGAGAGTGCAGAGAAAATGGTGATAAATTCTTTGTTTGAAAAAGCAAAAAGTTGAATGACTTTATCTGTGTGCAAATGACCTGTGCTTGCCAGTAAGGAAATAAACTTGTCTGGTCCCAGGAGTTTCCCAGCAGTCTTGTGGATGTGATCTGCCTGGAGCAAGGCAAGAACTGGATGGTCTGAAAACCTTTAAAATGGGTTGAAATGGCTTCTCCTCTTGAAGTGATCTGCTGTCAGGATTAGATCAGTGAACACATCCGTGGACACTTGCCACCACCCAGAGATGTGCATGAAATAGAGCTTGAGTTTATCATGTAGTGTTCTAAGAGCTTAAATTTACCTGAGACACTGTCAAATTGTCCTTGTTCCTGCCCCGTGGTCAGAAAGGAGGTTTCTGCTTACCTCTCGAGACCTCTGTTTTGAGTTTGAGGAAGGTCTAAGGACCAAGGGTGAGCCCTAAGGACTGCAAAGCAGCCCTGTACCCACTCCTGCCAGGGCTTTCCTTGTCCCTGCCCTGACACAGACACAACCCGTGCTGTAAGCTGGGGTCAGTGATGGCACAGGTCCCGCGTGCCCCCTCCCCAGCAGCCAGAGGGATCCGTGCAAAGGCACGGCAGGATCCCTTCAGTGTGGGTTGTTGTGGCAGGAGGCTGATCCTTGCACCTCCTGGTTCCTTGACAGTCTCTCTTTCTGCCTTAGCAGTCCTGGCTGGTTGTACTGGAGGTGTGGCTGTGGTTCCTGCACACCTCCCTTGTATAAAGCAGTAATTTAATTAGCCAGCTGTAGAACACATAGGGTGGAGAGTCTCTTCATAAAATAACAGTGCTGCTGTAAAGCAATTAGAGAATTTGCTGATGTCCTAAGCTGCAGAAACACAATTTAAGAGTTTTTATGAGTTTTAGGAAAAAACCCAACAAACCAGATTAAATTTTACACCACTAATATTCAATTTGGGACCATTTAGTTTTGGTTACAAGGCACCCAATGTTGTTTTGTAGCTTCGTTGCCATCTTGTCATTGCGGGACAAAGATGAGAATATATACAGCTTTAAATGAAGGGAGCAGTACCACAAATTACTTGTATTTGACTCGGTTTTGCTTAGAAATGGTTTATAATAGTTTTCCAGAATGCTGAAATTGAACAGAATTTACTCTGAGGAAACTTTGTCTGTCTGTCTGTCTCGCATGTGTGCTTGCTCTGCCTCATTCTGTCTGGGTGAGGATAACTGGAGGAGGTGGTAGTGTCTGCTCAGGGGTTTTAAATACAGAGAAAGGCATTTGTCTGCTCTCTTTCGTTAATGCCCTTCTGGTGAATGTCTGGCTCAGTGAGGAGCAATCACTCTGGTCCTGTTCTGGACGTTCAGAGGCTGAAGGTTTCCAGGGCACTTCTAACATCTGGCTGGAACCACCACTGCACATGAAACAACTTTTCCCTGTGCCATAAAGAACCTCATCTTGTTGCAAGGGACAGGGTGGTGTGAAGCAAAGCAGATGCTGTGTGTTTCATTGTGTTAGGTTGTTTTACGAGGCAGTGACAAATGGCTCTGCAGACCCAGGCTCTTTGACACCACACATCTGGGGAAAACAATTGGCTAAAAAGTCTCAGTGTCAACATGGGCCATGCCTCAAAATTACTGGGAAGGCCCCTGTTGATTACAAGGGTGGTGAGCTGAGGCCAGCAAGTCCCCTGGGGAGGTGCAGCTCCTTCTGCAGGGTCTGTGACAAAAGCTGGAATCGGGCAGTTGTGTTTTAGGTTGGTTTGTACCATCACCCTGGGAATGTTTGTGTCTTAAATTCCAGATAACGCTGAAAATAGGAGGATGTCTACAATAGCATTCTGTAAATCTGATGTTTGCTGACATCATCTACTAAGTGTATTCACATTTAAGTGGGGGAAGGGAGAAGGAGAGAAGATACCTGCCTTGCCTGAGTAGTTTGAAAAGCTGTGGCTACCTTGGTTAAAAAGAAAGCCTTTTCCAAACTACAGCTGAGTGTGGCAACACTGGAATGCAAATAGCCTTGCACCCACAGAATAAAAGCCTTGTAGGTGGGGGAAAGAAATCCAGCAGAAGAGGGAGGCCACCAGTGACCACGAGGCATCACTGCCTGCCCACGATCGGGGGCCTGGGCTGTGTTCCTCTGCTCTGCTCCGAGTGGAGGAATCTCATACCCAGTTTTTCACTTGTTATCCAAATAGCCTAAAAGGTCCCAAATATAAAGGCAAATTCTTGGAGCAGGACAACATTTGGGTTTAAGATGGGCTAGTGTTACGATCAGACCAGCAGTGTAAACTCAAGAAGCAGCATCAGCTGTGCAGTATCCATCATCACTAATGAATTACAGCTGCAGATTGCCATACCCATGGCAAGGCTTCCGCTGCAGTAATGGATATTGGTGCCAAACTCTGTTGTATGAGGCCAAATGTGAAAAATCAGCTTTCTAGAGTAAAAAGATCACATTCAAGTTTCACGTTATTGCTTTTTATGGAAAAAGAAGTCCATAAACCTAGATGTATTCCTGGAGCAAGCAGCATCTTTAGGTGGGTTTTTATTCAGGTTGATGCAGACAGAGGGATGCTCCTTGGCAGGAGAAGAGCCGAGCCTTGTGGAAACTCAGCTGCTTTCCTGGCTGAGGCTCTGCTCCCCCAGGGGCCACAAGCAAAGGCATTGCTGGCAGCACAGCAAGGAGAGCATAGCCCAGGGGATGTCACACCCAGCCCCACATCTTCAGAAAGAAGCCCCAGGTTTCCCCTTTAGCGAGGTCATGGCTGGGGAGCGCAGGGATGCCTGTGCTGGGAGCATCCCGGGGAGACCCCTGGGTTTCTTCCAGGGGGAAAGGCTGAGCACAAGGCATGGGGGTTTTTGCATTAGGGATGTTTTAGAGCAGAGCATGCATGTCACTGAGCTTTCTTTCCTGGAAAGCACTGAAGTTTCTGCCTGTGTGACTCATTCTTTCACAGACCTGCTCTGCCCGTTGTAAAATGGGAGCTTGTCTGCCTTCCTTTAGAGTAGTGCCACAATGCACTTACTTACTCATGCACTTAGTACCTGCACGTAGCAAGAAAACTTCATTCCTAGTTTCCTCTCAGCTGTGTTTTCCCTGTTGTGATGTGACTTTCATTTGAACATCTCAGGACTGACCATTACAGTCCCTTGCAAGGGTTTTATCTTAACTGAAGTGTAAGGCATTTCATAACATGTTGAATGTCCTAAACTGATAGAGCATCTCTTTGTATCCTAATAAATGTTCCTTTAATGTTTAGGGGGTGATGTGGAATGTGTTTAAATGCTTTCACCAGGTTTGGGAGGTGTGTAGGTTCCTTACAGGAAAAAAAACCCTCAGCCCAGAGGAATAAAGATGGGGGCATTCTGGCAGAATACAGAGTTTTTAGTAAAAGAGAAACAAGATTTTTGCACATCTATTGTGTGAATTCCAATCCGTTATAAGAATTGAAGGTAATAAAATACCAATGGTAATCACTGTGTGTAAAATCCCTGCCTTAATTTTGTGCATAATGGGCAATACAAGGCAGTACCAATTATCCTGTATTCTCCATTTGCAGAGGTAGCACTAAAGATAATGCTGATGTTCCTCATTGCAGATTCTATTATCTCCAAAAAGAAACAGTTAATTAACCCCATAAAATCATTAGTAGATCATTCTTAGTGTTTAAGAGACAGCTGGGTTCTGGGAGAGATAGTTTTGCCAGTAAGAAGATTGGCTTCAGGTTGCTTAGAACTAGTGGCTTCATATGGGCAAATAGTAAATAACAAAGCAAACAGTGATCAGCATCAGGTGGGAAGGATGCTCTTCATATTTCCTGAAGATTGTACTTGCAGTTCTTCCAAATACCAATTTATGGCTGGCTCAGGGTGTCTCTGCAGCACTGGGGCAGTCACCCATGGGTTTCTGAGGAGGTGCCCCTGGAACAGCCTGTGTGCCACCACTGTGTCCCCAGCCCTGCACCTCCTGCCTGCCTCCCCCCATCCTCTCACCCCTTGTTCCCATCCCATTACAGTTTGCTTCCAGATGGGAAATGAGGCATTTGAGATGCAATTTGAACTGATATTTTTTTTTTGTAAAGCTGCCATCAACTATTATAAATGATTATGTAGATGCTGGAGAAAATTAATCTGCTAACCAGATAAAGGGAGTAATATGTGGCTCATTTACTCTGCTCTTTTCCTGGCTTTCTCCAAAATCAATTGGACTCTGCCTACTGATGCCTGCTTAATTCCCAGACGTTTCTGAGAGGATCAGATGTCATTCAGAAGTTATTACAGTCCACCCCAAAAAAGATGCAATTTCTCAAGGTTAGGTGAGCGTTAAGGCCTGACTTGACCTAAACTTTTTGTAGCAGAAAATGATCTTTTTCTATGGGATTTTAACACTTACTGTATTTAATGCATTGTAGGGACAGATGATGAATTTCAGTAGAATTGAACAGAGATCTTAAATCTGTAAGTGAATCTTCTGACTTGTGCCTAGTACCTACTCTCTCTAAAGAATTCTAAATCTGTGGAGTTTTAGAATAGTATTTTACAATAATATATAGAATAAAAGCGGTTTTTAGCAACTTACATCCCTTTAAATTTTTCATGCTTTGCACTTCGTGCTGGTGATCCTCCTCCTGGGGCCAGCTCAGCTCTCCTGCTCTCTTCCTCCCTCCCTTGCAGTCACTAAAGCCTTGTCCTTGGACCACTCCTGGTTTATTCCTTCTTGATATCGTTGGGCAATTTAACTAAGTGTTAGTAACTGCTCCTGGGGGAAGAGTCTTGACTCTGTGTGTTCAGCCCTGACCCCCTGTGTGTATTCAGTCTTTTGTCTCCAGCTGCCTTGTCAGCTCTTGTCAGTGAATGATCTGCCAGATCTAACAGAACAAGAACTAAACATCCAAAACCAGTTGCCCCAACACACCCAGCTGTCTGTCCCCAGCTCACAGCCATTCAATGACCTTTCCTTATTTCCTATATTATCATTACATTGGTTTTGGCCTTCAAGATACTTCTCAATTTAACCATGCTCTGTTCTTGGCTCCTTCAGTTTTCCCTTTCCCTCTCTTCCCCCCAGTGCCCATTTCAGGGGGTCTAGCTGTTCCCTCTGGTTTTTTTCCTTCTCCCACCCTTGCTATGGTCGTGCCAAGCAATGTCAAATCGAAGGATCCACAAGTCAGGATTTTAAAGATCAGCAAACCACAATCCAAAATCATCAGTCATTATTAGAAGTCACAAAAAAGTATTTCAGTTGCAGGTTTACGTGCATTTATAAGGAACTGCTCAGTCCAATGAGACAATAGAAGAAAAAAAGAGGCAGTAATGAGAGCATGGGAATAACATTCAGGTCAGCATAAAGCTTTCTGTTTCTTATAATATCCACCTGTTTTCTTCCTGTCTGCACAGACAAATACCAGGGAGTGGAGCTCGGAATAGGACACGCAGATCCTATCCATCTGCTCCAAGTCATTATAAAACTCTTCCACCTACACAGTGAGAAGGAAAAAAATGATAAAGGCCTCATGAAGGAAAAAAGCCCTGAGCCTGAGTGCTCTGCAGGGCTCTGCAGGCAGGGCAGTGGCTCTGGTGCTCATCTCACCTGCAGACACAGCACCACTTGGTAGACTTTGCAGTTTGCACACCCATATTGTGGTCTTCCAGACACTGTACCTAGCATGGCATGTAAGCAAATGTTGTTCTCTGATGCAAACAGAATTAATATTGGTGATCTTTCTGCTTCATTGGTTTGGGAATTTTTATTTAGCTAGTAAATCCCCTGGTGTATGAATTGTGACTTTTATTGATGCTTTCAGAGTATCTAATGTAGTGTGGACTGGCTGAGCTGTAGATAGCATCATATTTTTATCAGCAATAACAATATTGGTTGTTTATGGAAAAGCTGCCTTCTGCAGCCAAATGAGCTCACTTACACTACCATATTTAGGGGAGAATCTTTGCTTCATTTGGGCCTTAATCATTGACTTTCTTTAGAACACTGGCTTGTATATTCTATGCATTTTATGTTGAAAGAGCCCTTGAACAATTAAAATAACGTTTTAAAAATGAGTATCAGAAGCAGTAGAAATAAGAATGAGTGTTACCAAAAAACAATAGCCATCTGGATGTTTCTGCTCTGCCACCTGTGTGCAGTTTATATGGCTTGTTCATTGGAGAAAGACCCAGCTTCTGCTTTTCCCCACTTCAAGATGATGGCAAAAACCTGTTTAAATCTGATGCTTATTTTACTGCATGAGGCTTAGAAATAAATTACTATTTTAGTGTTCATGCGTAAAATGCTCTGTATCTTATAATCTCAAAGAAGGAAATATCCATGTAGGGGAATGGCTGAGTTGTACTGAGCATCTGTTTGAGCGTCTCTGATGCAAAAAGCATATGGAAATGCACCACATAGGTCATGTTTTCCATTGGGAAAAAAAAAGAATATCTCAATGCATATTTTTGCTCTCTGCAATTGCACAGTGAAGAGGAAGAGAAAGCGAGATGGGAGAAGGGCTGAAAGGGCAGCGCTGGGCTGGGTTTGAGGCAGAGAAGGGGGAATGCTGGAGCAGTGGAAAGTGTGGAAAATCCAAGTGTCCTGCTGGGAGAGGGGAGGAGGAGGAGAGGCCAGACTGGGAAGTGGGAGAGGCAAGGGCAGCACAGGGTCCAGAGCAGCATGGGCAGGGGGATGGAGGGAGGAGCACGTGCCACAGAGCAATGTCACGCCATAAAGAAGACTGGCTCTGGCCTTTTCCTCCTGTTCTTGTTGGAACTTCCTAGTTTTGCCCACTCTACTATCTTAGCAGCTTTCGGTCCTTAGAAAGTATTTTGTCATTCTCTGGAGCGGGTATGAAAGCGCATCCCAGTGTGCAGCTCTGTGGAGCAGTTGCCTGTTGGGTACCTGGTGGTGATGTGGGGGAGTAACTTGTTGGTGTGCTGTTCTCCTGGCTCTCACTGGCTGTGGGTCTGTGCCTTGGGGCTCCTGCGAGCACCGGCAGCAGTCGGCACCTCCCCATCACTGTTACACTCCCAGCTTTTCTCTAGTGCTAATGAAACATGGTGAAGTTATACCAGAAACCTTGTTATTGCCAGAATCTTTCACAAGGGAGATGTCTTGTGTTTCCTGGTGAGTACGTATGAGAAATTCTTGGGAATTAAAACTTCTGTTAGAGCAGCATTATACTTGTTCCCATACTCTTCTAAGGATACAGGTGAGAGCAGGTTTGTAGAGAAATAACATTTACAAAATTGTATGCATAGATATTTCCTCCTCTGTAAAGGCAGACTTTGTTTTTAACTTTCCACATCATATTATCTAGAAAGGAAAGTGCCATTTGACATTTGGTCAGCAAACTGTTTTGCTTCCCTTTGTACCCCCTTTTAGCAGTATTACAAACATAGATTTTTCTGCAAATTTCAGGGAAAACCCCTTCCCTGCTTGAAGTGTCTCAGTAGTGCTGGTATTGGTGGGTGGAGCTCAACCCCAGAAATGGTTGAAAGACAAATTAGCTTTGGGAAAAAAGGGCATTCCCCCCTTCCTTTTTACTCAGGAGAAGGAAAACTACCTCGTCAGTTTGAATGTGTCGGGCGTTGAAGAGAGATTCGCTGCGGGGCAGAAGTGGTGGTGGTCTCTGGAAGGAGTTGGCTGCTTGCTGCAGTCCATCACAAGGTTCAATAGAGGTTTTCAACTGGTGAATGAGCAGGAGCAGGTGACAGCAGCTATGTCCCTGTCAAATTAGAGAGCCCAGAATACTGATAAGCCATCAAGTCGTTAAAGCCCATTTCAAATGGAGTCACTTCAAATGAATGGAAATTAATGGGAAGGGATAATGGAAATCATTGGCTTCAACAGAGATATAATGTACTTAGTTTACATGTGTCTTAATGGGAATTGATGATTCTCATTTTGAATTTAATGGAATTCCTGCAGTCTTATTGCAATGTAATAGAAAATAATATTCTGTAATTGAAAATCAATTCAGATAATTCCTATTAATAATTAACACTCCTATCTCGGAATCGTCTAACATCTATAATTTAGTGCAAGGGGAAGAAGTACATCTGCCAGTGAGGTGAGGCTCAGTCTGGGTTTCAGGTGTGCAGGCTGCTGAGAAAACAGGGAGATGAGCTGATCTTTCCTGTGTTGGGAGAGAGCAGCTCCCTGGATGTGAGCCGAAGCGACTCAGCTCTGTGGTGCAGGCACTGGCTCTTTCAGAGGTTTTCCCCGTTACTCACAGAGCCACAAATGACCTCTTGCCATACAGTGTTAAGTAAAATAGAGTGTGTTTGCATGCAGTGTGCATTTAGGTGCCAGATCAGGAAAAGCCCAGTCAGAGCTGCTCTACTTCAGCGCTTGATGCCAGCAGAATTTGAGCACAGGTTGGGTGAACTGAATTAAACGTGGATTCAAAGTGAAGCCCAGGTTAAGGTACTTCTTCCCCTGCAAAAATCCCGGCTCTGCCATCGGGCAGACACTTGCTGTGTCTTGTGTCCAGCTCTTACCTTCTCCATATAATGTTCCTTGGGTGGATTGATGACTTGGGTTCCCACTGAGGGTGGGGGGGAGCCAAGGTCGTAGTCCATCACCTTCCCAGTGCCCTAACACTGGGGATCAGGAAGGAATGAGGACTTACTCTTGCTGTTGTTTCATTAATCTGAGTTTAAAGGATGATGTTCCTCTACAGTGGGTGGATTTCTGCAGGCCCTTGCTGGGTGCAGGCATGTCATCCTTGAGTAGACAGCTAAGAGAGACGTGTCCCTGACCTCATTTTGTCCGCTGGCTGCTGAGGGAGCCTTGCTCACCCACGGGTGTCTGCACTAGGCATATCTAACACAGGTCATGATAGAGCTGTCTCGTTCCCTGTCTGTATTTCTGTATCTCCTAGCAGGTGTTTGAAGTGTTTAAAGCAATTTGCTTTCTCCAGAGACGTGGAAGCAGCACCATGCCCTGCAAGCCTTTCCCTCTGCCTGTAAATAGCCCAGACAGCAGTGCTGTCTCCACCACCACTGCACGCCCTGGGAATTGCTTAGAAGGGCAACTTTCACTTGCCATGTAGTTGCCTTGTAAACTTGCTGGGGTAAAAAAGCCTTTCTGGCCACATGCTGAGGTCACTCTTGCACTCGATTCCTATCCTGAAAAGTGTATGTTATAAAAATAACAAAATCCTTCCATTTCCCATGATTTATTCTTTTCAGCTAATGTGGGTGGGGCAGATGTAGATCCCAGTCTGGATTAAGCATGCAGCTCTGTTTGCCCTGCTCTGCAGAGCCCCGTGCAGCCCTGGGAGTTTGTTCTGCAGGAGGAGAGCACAGCACATCACAGGTTCAGCTGCTGGTTTCCCAATTCAGTGAAAAATTGTGTTCCCAGAGAGAATGGCAGTGCAAAATGCATCTCAGCTGATAAATAATGGCACTGCATTGCAAGTATTTTAGCTGAGAAGCTTTTTCATTCAGGAGCTTTGTGCATTAGCAGCATTTAACAGTGCAGGCACCCATTTCCCACTTCATTTTCAAACTATCAGTTCTAAATAATTCAAAAATAATTTCCCTGAATGCAACTTTTGTCAGTTTTTACAGTGAGATTGTTAAGCAGTGTCACTCCAACAGCAGTGCCCTTCCTAATTATACAGTCAGGCCCATAGAAATCCTCCTTTCTTTTTAATTACTCTTTGACATTTGATCTACAGAATTTTATGGCTGCCAGTCTTTTTCCCCCCGTGTCTCCTCCATTAAACTGACACACTGGATTGTTTCTCTCAGAAACTTTCAGTGTTCTTGACTTCTAGAACGACTGTAGAGCAAAATCTTTCTGCTTTGACACTTGAGCTTGAGAGGGAGACTTAAATAGTGTGTGTAGGTCTACTTTAGCAGCCGAGTCTCGATAACTCTTCATTCTTCTGAAGATGATGATGTTGGGTTATGTTATTTAGACTGCTCTACGCAAGGGAAGAAATATTGATCCTGGCTCTCAGGAGATAGGGATTTGTTCCTGGAGTTTACCGATGGAGGTAGCAGCTATTAAAGTTTATAAATGATGGAAAAAGCTAATGATGTTTATAGTTTTACTTAGAGAATTCTATCTTCTTCACGAGAAAAAAATAATCTGGTTCACAACTGACTGAAGCATATAAAACTCTCATCACTCCTTCTCGTGGGCTCTGTCTCAGCAGGGAGGCTGCTTGGGCTGCAATCCATCAGGGCACTCAACGTGGGAGCTGCTCTGCTCCCAGTACTGGATCCAAGGAAGCACTCAAGCATTTAGGAGATCAGTGTCCCACACCTAATCCTTAGACTTGGGTGGGATCCTTGGTGGCTGGGGTCCCCGGGGTGCCCTGCAGGGCAGGATGGGGCACCCTAGTGTGCCAGGTGGGGGTCTCCTGCTGCCAGAATGCAGGGCTTACCCTGGAATTTAATAAGAGCTTGCTATTGAGCTCACTGGTATCAGGGAATCGTGTATGAATTCCAAGTTAAACATTTCTTCTGGATCCCCAGACAGATATTTCGCACGCACCTTCCTCCCGTTTCAAACAGCAAATGGCATTAATGTCATCATGAGACCTCAATTTCAGCAGGTACTACTTAGCATAGTTAGTTGTTTTGAAATAAATAAGGTGCATTATCTGTTTGATCAGCATGAAGAAGGATATGATTTTAATCAATGAGATAATTCGAGGTTTCTTGCCCCACCTGACGTGGATAATTTTGTCGATCTGAAACATATGCCCTGTTTTGCTTTGTTTTATCACTTTAATTCAAAGGCAGCCAGACATTATCGAGAGGGTTTATGCCTGTGTGTGCTTAATATAGTCTCTGCATTACACCGCATCATGTGGAGGATCCTTAAAGTAGGACAGCATCAAACACTGGAGGGAGTGTGATGAGCTTCTACAGACTAGCATCCATATCATATCTCTTTAAAAGCTTATCTGAAAATATAAAATAAACCACTCTGAGTAGAAAACTGACATTCCCTGGAAAACATGGGGGGAAAAAAGAGAATAATTGAAATAAAAGCACAGCGTCTGCTTTGAAATCATCACCACAGTAAATGGAAGAATAGCTGCAGGAACTTCAGAGGGAAATGGTGCAGTAGGAAGTTTCAAAGACTCTACTAGATGGTAAAGTTACAAACTTCTTTCTCTTGAGGATGCTATTGAGGTAGCTGCATATTATCTCATCCCTTATTATT